>CM035145.1:40558005-41888005 GCA_020205605.1 Panax ginseng
AATGTAACGGGTCGAATTTATTGAGTCGTGATTCTGTGGACAGAATCCTTTTAAGGGGGGAAAGATGTGACGAACGAGATTTTTGTATTTAATTTTAATATTTATTGAATTAAATAAATATTTTTCGATGAATTAATTATTACATTAAATAATTATTTGATACAATTGTGGTAGATTAATTTAATTATATGTGTTACATTTATTAAATTAATGTGGAGAATAATTATTATTCAAGTATGTAATTATGTGAGCTTGTTGAATTAAATGAATTATTTAATTAAGCATGATGTTATTTAATTATTAAGTTATTTAATTAATTTAATTATTAATTAGAGAGTTAATAATTTGACATTATTTATTAATGAGAAAATTAAATATATGACTGTGAATTTATGAGAAGTTATTATATTTTATTTATATTAAATAAGATATATGAATTATTGTGTAAGTGGGTGTGACATGATTTAAACTATATGATAAAGTTTTATTAAATTAAATGATTTGAAAACCTTTTCTTTCTAGCCAAACAAGGCCTTATTGGGAGTTGGGACCAGTTACCCATGATAGGATAACTAACCACAACGCGTCAGTTCTTATATCGACACCTTCTTTTGTTCTTTCTTCATTATTGCCTAAGTCTAAGAAGCATCATAGAGAGAAAAATTGAGAAGTCTGAGAGAAAATTTGAGTGTATAATTAACAAGTGTTTAGAAAGGATCATCTGTGAATCATCTCCTCTAGATTATACTCTGGGTAATTTCTTCCAAACCCAATTTCTACTTTTACGTATTTAAGTTTTTATACAAATGGTTTTCAAGTACTGTGAAGTCTTTATGATGAGAATTTGTGAGGCTTATGTGAATATATGGGTTAAGATGTTATCAAATCATATTTAATCATATATATTTTGTTAACCATAACATCAATCTAATGAAAACATGTCGTATATAATTTCTACAAAATTACAGAGTATGGGTTATGGCCTTATGGCTTTATACGTGATATTTTATGTATTAATCATATATTATCCCTAAATTTTACACTCGTATGTTGTTATACATGTTAATACGAAGAGACCAAAGTTTAAATAAACGGATTCGGTGTTATAACGAATCTGTAGTGACAATTTTCATATTTTATTTTTTAAACCTTCATGAACATCAAAGTCAGTGAAATTGCATGCTTTAAATCTGTTATTAAGTGTTTAAATTTGTTAATGTCAGTATATAAATGTTGGGTTATGTTTATACATGAATTATTAACATGTGGGTATGTTAATTTAGTGAAATTAATGATTATTTAGTGTCCTTTTCATTTGAACTCGTGTGTTCTTCATGAATCGGGAATCAAGTCTGAGTCTCTGCGCCATGGCCGCCAACTCAAAATCAAGTCCGCGCCACCGCACCACAACGCCACCATGCCACAGTGCCACCGTGCCGCAGCGCCAAGTGTTTGACCGCAGCGCCATCGCACCGCAGCGTGAAGATCATGTATAACAGTGGTGCTGCAGTGCCATTCTCCAGAAAGTTCAAGAATGAGATTTTTAAAATGTTTAAGTCCAACAATGTGTTAGTGAATTAATGTAATGAACATGTAAACATGTTAGAATTATAATGTGATGATAAAGTAGTTGTTTAACATGTAAATAACATAATTACATGTGGATTGAATTATTGAATTCATAATTAGATTATTATTCATGAAGTGATATTATGTGGCAGTAAATGTGATAAATTGACTAAGTATAGTCAATAATTAAAGTAGACAAAGAGAATGAGTTTATGATGATTAGTTAAGTTATAATTAACTGGTATTGTGAATGTGAATGGTATGTAGGATTAAATTCAAAGAACGTGCTTAGTTAAAGTGTAATCTACGCACGAGGCAAGTTTCCTAACCCTACTTGTAATTGTTGTTCAAATTTATTATTACCTCGAGTAAATTATCATTACTATTATTCAAGTTCAAATGTTATATTAAAGATTAACTATCTTTCAAAGCATGATTCAGTTATACAATAATTGTCCTATTGTATACTTCTTGAGATTATTATTCAAATTGAATATTATTATTGTTGAACCTTGTTAGACTAGTGAACCTTATTGATTCAACTAGTCCTTAGTTGATGAACGTTCTAAATTTCAGAACCCTTATTGAATTATCCAAACCAAACTTCCTTTGGTGCGGACTCGAATGTCAAACTGAGATGAACAACCTTTTAAAGGGATTTACTTATGCGTTAGCGTTAAGATATTGTGCACAGTATGGTACTAAGGGCTGATCCCCCTAAGTCCGAGAAGAAAGGTCCATAGTCTTATGACTGTTAAAGGTTTCAAGTATAACCCTTGGTAACCTAGGACATAGTTCAAGGTCTTATGACCCTCAGAATTCTTTTGGTTCTTGTTATTCATTCTTCATTCAAAAGTTGAGCTTTTATTCAGATGTCTATGATATACTCGCATGTTATTATACTTATGGGCAATAGTGCTCACTCTTGCTTAATAATAACATTGCAGTTAAGAACGAAAGAATTGATGAACCTTCCACTAGTAAGGTAAATGGCAAAGTTATCAAATGATGAAGACTTGTTATTTTATTTGATGATGTATTTATATTAGATTTGAGTTAATGATGTTGTTTAAGACTTATTATTTATATTTCTGCACAGATGTTTAAGGTTAGTTCAACCTGGGATGATGTTTATTATTCGGATGTTGTAACCCCATAAGGGGAAGATTTTATTTCTATCTATTGCATGGTTTGCATTTATTATGGGTAGATAGTTAGATGATATTTGTACAGTGAATACCAAATCCCGTGGAATTGAAGTACCCAGATTTGGGGGTGTCACAAGTTGGTATCAAAGCTGTAGGTTATGAACCTTAGGTGGGGGAACAACCTTAGGTAGTAGCCTTATAGAAAGAAGATAGTAATGGAAAACTCTTATCGAGTTATAAGAAATGAATTTCTGTAATTCATTGAAGATAATAAAATGCTTTATGTGTTTATGTGTTAAATTATGCGTTAGATAGTATGACTTAGTAACTAAAACTTAAAATTTTGTTGTCAAGATGTCGAATGTTGGAGAAGCTAGACAAGTTGGGGAGGAAGAACCCCGTGTACCTATAGTACCTACAGAGGAGGAACCCCGAGACATCCATGTCGTTAGGGAACAGCTGGTACAGAGGGAGTCATCTCTATTGATCACCGTTGTTGGTCAGGAGCATGAACCTGAGACTGATCCCGAGGAGGATCTTGAGGAGGAATTTGATTAGGAAGAGGAAGAGGAAGAAGAGGTGTTACCACGGTACACTGTTGATGCTGAGATGTATGACACGTTATACGACCGTAATGTAGAATTACAAGACGAGGTCCAGGATTTGATTGAGCGAGCGGTTATTAAGCATATTACTCTAGGGGAGAAGGAGAGGGAGATTTTGACTCTTCACTCTCGACTGGCAAATGTAGAATTGGATTTGGTTCATGAGAAGGGTCAAACTGAAGATAAGACCGAGGAGATAGAGAAGCTGAAGAAGGAACTGAAGGAAACCTCCAAAAGGCTGAACATAGTAGAGGAAGGCTGGGTAAGAGAATCACGTCGAGCTGATCGTGCAGAGGATGATAGTCGTGCAAAGAAAGCGAAGATTGGGGAAACGTACTCTACACTTAACAAGGCAATGAACGAGACCCAAGATCGAGTTTTGAGGTACCCAATCCAGTTTGAGGGACTACCATTGTACATGATAGATCGCAGGACGATGCATCGCATCTTAGAAGAGGAGCGTAGCAAGGCTAATCAGTACCTTGACTGACAGTGATATGATTTATTTAATTATTTGAAGAACTTAATTAGTTTTTAGATGTAAATTCTGACGTGTTTATGAACGAAAGAATATTTGAATGTTTTAAATCTCGTGGATTCTTTATTCCAGGATAGTTGATGTAAATAGCAGTTATGCTATCGTTTAATGTTAAAACTTTTGATTTGAATGCAAATATATCAAGTTGTTTGAGATGATATGTTAATAGATATGTTAAATTATCGAGTAATGTTTTAACTATTTAGAGAAATAAATAAAGTTCTAATAAGCGTTTATTTAACAGAAAAATGCCGCCAAGGAGAAGACAAAGAACGCCAAATGGCCAGAAGAGTCAACCAATAATAACAATAATGCCAACGTTAATCCCGTTAAGCAGTTAGTTAACTTACTGACTAGAGCAATGAACAATCAACCTCACGCTCCACCAAGCACAACGTTTAAAGATTTCAAGGCAGTGGGACCGCCAGAGTTTAAAGGTTCCAGGAACCCGATCGAGGCTCAAACATGGGTTATGGAGATGGAGAATGTTTTCGACGTTGCTAGGGTTAGAGAAGACCAGAAGACCGCTTTTGCAACGTTTATGCTGAAGTTCGAGGCTAGCTACTGGTGGCAAGCAAACAAAGTGCGAGGAGGTGAAGGTGTAATTACGTGGGAGAGATTTAAAGAAATGTTTTTCAAAATGTATTTCCCGACCAGTTCACAGAACCAGATGGAGGTTCAATTTCTAGAGCTGAAGTAGGGGAATATGAGCGTACCTGACTATGCGGCTAAATTCGACGAGTTGGCAAGGTTTGCCCCGTACCAAGTACATATTGACGAGAGAAAGGCCAGAAGATTCGAACAAGGACTAAAGCCTTGGGTGTACAGCAAGGTATCAATGTTTCAGTTAAACACGTTTGCCGGAGTTTTGGAAAAGGTCATCCTCGTTGAAGGTGGGAGCGATGCGGTGACCAAGTACAATCAAGATCAGAAGAAAAAGAAGAGTGAAGGTGAAATTATTAACAAGGCCAGTGGAAGTAGCACAGGAGGTGGAAATTTCAATCAAAAGAAAAGGTGGAACGACAGCTCATCATCGGGGAATCAGCAAGGTAATCAGAAGAAAAGAATAGAAGCATGCCCGACTTGCGGGAAATCCCATCTAGGAGTTTTATTAATGTAATAAAATATAAAAACTTTTTATATAAAACAAAATACTTTTATAAAGTTATTTGTTTTATCAGACTATAAATAGAGTATATTATATTTTATTATGCATAGTGTTGTATAGTGCCTGCATAGTGCTTTGTATAGTAAAATCTTTTTATATAAAATAGAATACATTTTATAAAGTTTTGTTTTATTTGATTATAAATAGAATATATTATATTTTATTGCATAGTACAGCATAGTATCCTTTCCATTCTTCTATAAATATGATGCTTAGTTAGAATTGAAATTCACACCAGAAGTTCAGAGAATTCTCCTTCTATAATCTTCAGCGTATTTCTTTAGAGTTTAAGAAATCTTTGAGCATAGAAATTAGTGCAAGTTTTCTTCAAGAATATCCTCGCCCTACCAGTCGGAATACTCTTCCTTTACGGTAAGGGATATTATTTGTTGTACTCGTAAGGGGTATTATTTCTTTCATCTTCATGAAGAGAACTTCTGTAATTCCATTCTTTATCATTATGTTGGAATAACATGTCTATGAAAAGTACCGCATACATGGTGAAATTCTTCTGTTATTCCATTCTTTATTATTCTATTGGAACATCCTGTCTGTGCGTTTACGCATGACCTAGTTCTATTCTTTATTATTCTGTTGGAACATCCTGTCTGTGCGGTTTACGAATGACCTGGTTTCGTTCTTTATTATTCTGTTGGAACATCCTGTCTCTGCAGATTACGCATGACCTGGTTCCATTCTTTATCATTATGTTGGAATTACCTGTCTATACAAAGTACTGCATACATGGTGAAATTCTTTTGTTATTCCATTCTTTATTATTCTATTGGAACATTCTGTCTGTGCGTTTAAGCATGACCTGGTTCCGTTCTTTATTATTCTATTGGAACATCCTGTCTGTGCGGTTTACACATGACCTAGTTCCGTTCTTTATTATTCTATTGGAACATCCTGTCTATGCGAATTACGCATGACCTAGTTCCATTCTTTATCATTATGTTGGAATAACCTGTCTATGCAAAGTACCGCATACATGGTGAAATTCTTTTGTTATTCCATTCTTTATTATTCTGTTTGAACATCCTGTCTGTGTGGTTTATGCATGACCTGGTTTCGTTCTTTATTATTCTGTTGGAACATCCTGTCTGTACGGATTACGCATGACCTGATTCTATTCTTTATCATTATGTTTGAATAACCTGTCTACGCAAAGTACCGCATACATGGTGAAATTCTTATGTTATTCCATTCTTTATTATTCTGTTGGAACATCCTGTCTGTGCGTTTACGTATGACCTGGTTCCGTTCTTTATTATTCTATTTGAACATCCCGTCTGTACGGTTTACGCATGACCTGGTTCCGTTCTTTATTATTCTATTGGAACATCCTGTTTGTGCGGATTATGCATGACCTGTTTCCATTCTTTGTCATTATGTTGGAATAACCAGTCTGTGCGGTTTATCGCATGCATGGTGATTTCTTATGTTATTACATTCTTTATTATTCTGTTGGAATAACCTGTCTATGTGGATTATCACATGCATGGTCAATGATCCTTTGTATTCATTCCTTATTAAATTGTGGAAATGATCTGTCTAAGTGGATTACCGCATTACTTTGAATGAAAATCCATTTCATGGTTCCATATATTCTATTATACTCAGTTGGTTAAAGTTTTGGCTTCTATACTCCATGAAATTAGTGGAATATCCTTGATATTTGCGCTTCATCCAGTATCTTTTCATGAAAATATTCTTCTAAGCATTCTTGAATTTTACTCCACAAAACAGTATCATGTTGACAATTTGGACGTTATTGAGTTCAGGATAAATTAACTTATAAATCTTTAAAATTTATTCTTGAACTTATTTTATTGAATTGTCATCATCCTCATGTTTATAATATGTTGAAAGTCATCTGTGGCCTGTAGTGCATAGATGGACTTGTTATGATTATGACCAGGGATTATTCGGTATAATCATGACCATAATGTTACAAATGATATGGTAAAAAAAAATCCTCATTGGCCGTAGTGTATTGATGGACAGTTGTTGGCATGATCATGACCATTGATGAATACACGAATATCCTTGGCCCGTAGTGCATTGATAATTTGTGGTCGTGATACTAATGAATATCCTTAGCCGTAGTGCAGGGATGTTGTGGATTATTTATTAAGCTGAGTCTCACCGATAAAAGTAATGAAAAACCTTTTAAATCATAGAAGATAGTAGATTTTATTCTCTACTTGACTCTTCTAATGGATTGTTTGTTCCGCTGCAGTTAAACTTGATGTTTATTATATTTTATCAGTTTAACACTGTTGAAGGCTAATGATAAATTATTCTGCATTATCTTAGTCATAATATTTCTTACTAGGCTAGTTGAGCTCACCCTTTCTTTCATTGTTCTCTTCAGGAAATGAGAACGTAGCTGGAACTAGTCGGGGAACGGAGTGACGGTCCAAATGATAGGATTAGTAGTCCTCACTATTCTGTTAAATAGTGTGACAATAAAAGTAATGAGGACTACATTGAGTGTGGATATTATCTAGATGACAATATTCTTATCAAAACTCTTAGTTATGTCTTGTCCTATTCTACACGATAGTTGTATTATTAAGTTGTATTTGAATTTTGTACCATGTATTTGGCGACTCAAGATGGGTGATGTATACCTATTTTGGGGGCGTCACAGTTGGTATCAAAGATTAGGGATATGATCCCTGGTTGAGATGTGAGACAAGAACAAGGAGGGGAGAGACGGGGAATTCCTTCGCTAGTATGACCTACCTAAGTTTATTTGGTATTTAATTGGTCAGTTAGAGTATAGGGATAATATGTGATATGATAACTAACCGCAGTATCTGAAAATGACATCCAAGAATGTTGATAATAGCAATGAAACACAGGAGACCGTTGAGTCTCCACATATCAATAATCAGGATAATGTGCATCAGGAAGGCGAAAATCCTCATGCAAACAACAACACTGGCCAAATGATGAATGATGGAATGTTCAGAGGCTTTATACAATTCATGCAACATCAGGCGAGAGCGGCTCCTGTCCAAAATGTAGGTGGAAACACTGAAAACTCTCGGACGTTCATCACTAAACAGTTCAAGGAGCTGGGACCAACGGAGTTTATTGGAGAGCCGAAACCACTTAAGGCGGAGACATGGATAAAGTAGATCAGCAAGATATTTGATGTCTTGGGATGCTCCGAGGAGCAAAAGTTTCCCTTTGCCACCTTTATGTTGCGAGGAGAGGCAGATTACTGGTGGGAATCGGTAAAGCGTACTCAACCTTTGACACCCCCAAATCCAAGTACTTCATTCCCACGGTATTTCGTGCTCACTTATCAAAAACTATTACATCTAACTACCCATAATCAAAGGATAAAGATATAATTTAAATAACTTAAAGAATAATCTCTTCCATTAAAGGGTTACATCATAATCTCAAAATAAATCCTAGGTAATCTAACCTTAAAATTATTACATCAGTTTGCGGAATACATTATAAAATAAAACAAGTCTAATAACTTCAAGCATTTAAATAAACTTTAACTAATTCTTCATCACTTAGACATCTTGCCCTTTCCCTTGCTAGTAGATGGATCATCACCTCTTTCAACTTTAGCTGCATTGTTTAATTGCAAGAGTGATCAAATAATTGCTCACTGACATAAAGATAGTATAATAACAACATGAGAGTGAACAACGAATACTGAATAATAAAGAACTTGTTCTACGAATCAAAATAGAAAACAAGTTTGAACTTTAATTATCTGAGGGTCTTAAGACCACGAATGATGTCCACGGTGTTTAGGTATTATTACCTTAACCTTATGATCATTAGGTATGCATGACTCTTCTTAACGTACTCAGGGGGATCAGCCTTTTGTACCATGTATTGTGCATAAATATCTAAACGTTACACGTACAAAATCCCCTATGTTAGGGTTGTTCGTCTCAGTTTGAATTTTAGAATTTCCGCACTAAAGAAAGCTTAGTTTGGAACTAGCTTATCAGTGTTTCTAGAATTTTAGAACACTTATTCAAATTCAATCAATAAAGGTTTAATACAATAGTGTATAACTAAACAAGGCTATTAAAGTCAAAGATCAGATATCAACAATATATAGATATATATAATTGAATAAACATGATATAAATGCGAAATGCTATATTCAAAGGAGTTTAGAACAATCTTCTATGAATCAATGTGTTAGAACAATACATGTTTCGAATGATAATAAGGAAAGTAAAGCTTGCTCAATTGTAAGGAGTTAAGGTTTAGGAACTTACACAATTATTATAAGAGTAGGGTTAAAGAACTTGCCTTGGTTGTAAGCTACACAGGTGGAAAATAATCTCCAATTACCCTACATATATCATTGAAATCGCAACAACAATTAATCGCATAAATATTAACTTTAGGGTTTAAACAATCATTTAGGTCACAACCCTAACCTAGCACCTAACCACGTAGGTTAAATATACTTAACGAATCTGAAATCTCATTACAAGCCAATATAACTTAATCATTCATCTCTAACTTTAAAAACATCACATTTGGTTTCATGTTATAACTTATTTAAATAATTATTTCAAATCTTTACACTTTGCATTACAACACATTACAATATGTTATTGTAATCCACTTACTGTTTTAGTATCCTTTACATGCATGTTAAACTAACCAAAGTCCATTACACATGACCTGCAATTAAGCGTGCTTTCTTGTCTGTGAAGACCACTACAAGCGTCCATGAAAGTATTAAATCAAGTTAACTGTATGCACATGACGCAGCTGCTGCTCGCGCCCATATGTTGCACGCTCACAGAGAGTCGCTTGCTGCATCGAAAGCGAAATGACGCCTCGTAACCAATTTTTAGAAGCTCGAAACAGACTCTGTTTTGGCCATAAAATCCCAATTCTACTGAATTACACCAAATTACAACATCTTCACTTTGTCATGTTATAGTTATACATTCTAAACACCATTTTATATACAAAAACATTACATAAGCATCATCTTGAAGAATCAAAACCATATTTTCCCCAAATTTCTTCATTTTTATACTTTTAACGAATTTGATTGCCACGAACTTGTTTCTCGATCAATTATCATGATTCGAACTACATGGTTTTCGTTTCTTAATATATTATCATAATCCACTATCAAATTACATATTACATCACACATTGGACAAGAAATTTGATACTTTCTAAGGTTATTTTTCAAATATGAACACTGTTAGTTATATTTCCTTCTTACAATTCAATTTCACGTGCTTGATTGCTACCCCTTTTATATATACATGCCAATAACAGACTCTACAATACTATCACACACCCACAATCAACAATTAACAAAACCCAATTCCAGAAAATGAAAATTATAAAACTAAGAGTTAGAGTTCGAAATAGATTATAAGCTAGCACGTGAATCTCTTCTTTCTCTTGTCAACTCATAGAGATTACTCTCTCAAATCTTACTCAAAAACTCTACAATTCTCTCTTGCAAACCCTCTACAATACTTCTTCTCACCAAACTCACCACTAGCCTTAGGAAAAAATAAGATGTGTAGATAATATAAACTGGCCACTCACCCACGCGCACTTCAGTTACAAAAATAAAAAGACGCCAGTTGAATAATGCCAAAGGCCATAAGGCCTTGTTTGGCTACCGAACCACTTTATAAACTAAATTATTTTTATATCATTATATTATATAGTCTCCAATTGTCACACTTTTAATTTAGTTAATTTATATAACTTTAATTTAGCTGATTTAAATAACTTATAATAATAATAAATTTCTTATTATCATTATATCTTATAAATAAATAAATAATTATATATCTAATTTAATTAATAAATTAGACACATCACTTTATTTAATTTATTTATTTCCTTTAAATCAAACAACTCATTTAATTTAATTATCTTCTTAAATATTAAGCAATTGATTTAATTTAATTATTTTCTTAAATTAAATCCTTCAAATAACATTATCATTATTCAATTTAATAAACATTAATTAATTTAGTTACTACATTAATTCACCACAATTCATCTATTATTTATTTTCCTCAATACATAAATTATTTATTTAATTCAATAAATATTTAAATTAAATTACAAATTTCTCGATCGTTACACAACCTGCCGCACTGAAGATGTCTTGGGAGAAGTTCCAAGAACTATTCAACGACAAGTACTTTCCCTGTAACAAATGATTTGTTTGAGTTGTAATTCTGAGGACAGAATCCTTGTAAGGAGGGAATGATGTAATATTCCAGAATTTTAAATTGTAGTATTAAATATTTATTGAATTATATAAGTATTTAATGGATGTGTTTATTGTTGAATAAATAATTGTTCAATTTGAGTTGATGTGGTTTAGTTAATTATTTGTTAAGTAAATAATTAAGGAGTTAAGAAAATTAATTGTTATGAGATTATATACTAATTTAATTTAATAATTAAGTTAGAGAGCTTATAATGATTAAATGAATTATATTATTTTAATTGGAATTTGTAATTAAAATAAGGTATTAGTTGGTTAAATAAAAATTATAATTATAAAGGAAATTATAATTATGTGTTAAATTAATTTAATAGATTAGTATTTGAATTGATTAAATTGATTATTTAATTTAATAGAAGTGTGACAAAGAACCTTGCTATAAAGGAGTTATTAAAATAAATTAAAGGAGTTTAATTTAGTTTTGGCCAAACAAGCCTTAATGTATATTAAGTCTTTAATATAATAGTATTTTTATCAAACAAGATATAAGGATTAATCCATTTATTCTAATTAGGTTTACCAAACAAGGTGTAAGGCTTAATGCGTTATTTTTAATTAGCCTAGCCAAACAAGCCTTATGGTTTTTGATTTTCAAAATTGAGATAACTGATATCAGTTATATCTAGAGTTATATTATATAATTAATATATATTATTACTATTATACGTTATATTATACTACGTAAGATAGAATAGAGAAGAAAGACTCAGAAGGAAGAAAAAGAAGAGAAGGAGAAAAGTGATAGAGAACTTGAGGGATCCTAGAGAGGATTTGAGAAAGGAATTGGGAAAAGAAGCTTGAGAATCCAAGTTTGCCATCATCTTCTTCTAAATTAAGGTATCATCTTGCTCCTATTTTCTAAAAACTATGGTTATCCTCTTCTCTAAAAAGTTCTCTATAAAAATTATTGTAAAAGATGAATTGTTGGTGTATATAGTCTATATGATAATTGATTGTTGTAAAAGGTTGTTTTCATAAGTTTATATATGATTATAGAGAAACTAGTTCATGTATGTGTGTGTTTTATGAAAAAACTATATTATAGAGCTTTATATGAACATATATGAATATGGCTTAGTTTAATGTAAAATTGGGGTTTAATTAGTTGTTTAGATTATAATTTGACTATTAAAATAGGGAGAGGATGTATAAATATAAACATGATGTTTTGAATTAACTGTTTTGATTGAAAAACAAAGTTACAGTGATGATTTTCATTAAAAATGTCAAAAATGGAGTTTTTGCCAAAAAAACATTGAAATTGGGTGTTATAAAGTTGATGTTTATGTTATTTTATGGGTAGAATCATGTTAAGAGTCTTTACAATATATTTACATGAAGTCTCTTTATGAACTATATGTTAATTAGTTTGTTAGATTGGAGCTTGTATGCAAATTTGGCTTTTGTTCATGCTGCTGCCGAGGTTGGGCGCCGAATTCTGGAGTTTGGCGCCTCGGCAACCATATCTTATTCTCGGCAGCAATACACCAATCTGCTAACTTTGAGTCTTGCATGCATCAGATCAACTAACTCAACAACAAGAACGCCAACCCACAATGTAAATCGTGGAAATAAGCAATGAAGTTAGCAGAATGGTCTGACAGTTTTATTTAATTATATAAAGTCTGAAAATAAATGTTATGTGGACTGTTAAATTATGATTTCAGTAGTATAGTTGCCTCTTTTATAGTTCTTATAAAAGAGCTCTAACTCATGCAAGTATACACGGGTTAACAAGTAATACAGAGTAAGTAAAGTATCGATCCCACAGTGAAAGTGTTAACTTTAGACTACTAGGCATTAATTAACTCACTATATTTATATGCTAAGACTATGGACTTAATTGTTGATTTAAACTAATTATGATTACCAACTAAAAATAAGAGTATAAATGGACTAAATATAATGTGGAAACAATGGGATCCTAACTTCATTCAATCGCCATATGTCATGCAAGAAGTGTTCACATATCACAGGATAATAGCCAAGGGCATAAAAGCGAGTTATAACAATTTTCCAATGCACTATAACCAACTCATATATCATCTACAGATGTTAGAATCTATATGATCACCAATACCATTACAATTACCATATTCCTATGCGCAATTGCAATCCTATTGATTTTAAGCACAACCCTTATTCTAGCTCATACGGCAAAATAGTATATTCCTATCTGTTTCACAAAATATGCAATCCCCATATTCGCATGCTATCATGATTTCATCCATATTCATATGTTCATTTCCAATTCCATACAAATACTAACATGAAGATTATCAGTCATTCATACATACAAACAAACCATAATAGATAATCCATATGATATGCAAAACAAATCTAACATTTAGATGTGCAACCAACTGACATTTTAAAATCCGTTAGGATCCTATAATGGAGTTTAGTTCATGGCAGAACCAAAAACCATTATGGGATCAAGGCTAAACATGATCAATAAACAAACGAATGGAAGAAAGTTAGAATGATCAAACCCAATCGTTGAATAGAAACCAATGATTAACTATTGAATACACAAAGAATTCCCATAAATAATAATTAACATCCACTATGACAGAGATCTCCAAGAAGAAGTAGAGAAAAAATAGACGTTATGGCTTTCTCCTACGTTGGAATCTCTCCCAAGGTGTAAACCCTAATTGCTACTATGAAAGTTACGTAATAAAAGTCTGGTCTCCTTCTCTGACACACGTCAGAATCGTTTTATACCACATTACACATCATTAAGTTGAGAAATAAAAATAAAACAAATTACAGAATCAAGATCGCGCGTTGCTGCTGTGGCGTCCTCGGTGTATATCTGTCTCATGGCCATGAGACTTGCAAAGAAGCTTCGGTTCCCACAGACGTCTTTCTCATGCGCGTACAGACGCTTCTACCTCTCCATGGCGCATGGTCATTTTCTCGCGGAGATGATCCCTTTCTCATGGGCGCTGACTTTGCGAAGGTTCCCATGTAAAGCTCAGATTTCATGCACGGCACGCCATCGCCTTAGATTGCCAAGGCGGCGCATGTCAGGTCCCGCAATTCTCGAGTCTGGTTTTCTGCTTGCTCATTGCTACTACTTGCTTTAATCCTCATGCTTGCTCGATTTCCATGCCTCATTGTACCCCCATGCCATGCACATCCTCGCCTTTCAACTAGCCTTCACGCATCCGCTCACCGATACCTCGAATTCCACCAAAATGAAGCTGATTCCTGCACTTATTCACCAAAAGGAGTTTTAAGTATATGCAATGCAAAATAACGTGAAATACAACTAAAATAAAATGAAATGTACTCGAGGTGGGCACAATTCGTATGGATTAATATACAATAAGTGAGTAAAAAGATCACTTATCAAGTACTAAACTAAGAATGAGCATGTTATCAAGGGTTAACTAGTATTAGTGTTAACGTAATTCGATTATGTGATTTGATAATTAAACCTACATGATGTGTATACTTGTTTATATATACAAAATGTTGGTAGTGACTAATTATGTCATGATGACATATATATAGGGTATTGAGATTCAAGTTGTAAGGTTTAGCTTGTGCTCAAGGCAAGTTCTCTAACCCTAAAACTTCATTGTGCAAGTTTAACTTGGTTGAGTACGTTATTGTTTTCAAATTCAATTACAATTTTGCAAGTTACTACCTCTACACTTTCGCAGAGCTAGATTGTCTATTATTGAGTAAGTTCTTGTATCTAGTTGCTCATAATGATGCAAGTATCCCAAATCTTATATTTTAATATTGAGCAAGTTTCTTTAATATGTAACTTGTTATTTGGCATGCGAGTCGCTATATTTTTATATTCTAGCATTGAACAACTTTATAGTTCAAATTACTATTCACTATGCAAGCTTAGTATCCAATTTTCAATAACCTTGACTTAATATTGTTCAAGCAAATTATGTTATAATTATTCAATATTTATGCTATTAGATTATTCCGAAAGCATGATGTTAATTTACAAATATCGATTCAGTTATGATTATTCCATAGCATACAATTAGTTCTTTTGAATTCAACTAATCCTTAGTTGATGACCGTTGAACTCTAAATTTTCCTTGTAATGTATCCAAACCAAACCTACTTTGGTGCGGACTTGTATTCTAAATATACTGAGATAAACAACTCTTTTATTAGAGGTTTACGCTTAGCGTTGAAATGATTGTACACAATACATTGTACGAAGGGTTGATCCCCCTAAGTACGTGGAGTCCTTATAGTCTTATGACTGTTAAAGTTAAAGTTTAAAGATTACTTATAACTGTGGACATGATTCGTGGTCTTTAGACCATCAATAGTATGTTTCTAAATGTTAATAGGACATATCATTCAGTTCTATTGAGCCTATTTCGGGAAATTATTGTAATGTTATAAAGTTATTCATTCTTTTTCAAGTGAGCTTTGTTTGCTCACTCTTGCATATTTATACACTTATTGCAGCTAAGGTTGAGAAGGTCAATGAACCTACCACTAGCAAAGGAAAGGGAAAAATGTAGAAGTGATGAAGACTTGTAATTTTATTTTTATCGTTATGATAATAGACTTTTAAATATGATGTGATGTAATGAACTTTAAATTCCGCATTTGAATGATTGTAATTAAAGGTTAGATAACCTAGGAGATTTTTATTAAATGTAATCCTGTATGGGCAGGTTCTTATTATTCAATTTTATTATGATTGGGTAGTTAGTAATGAATGTTTTGATTAAGTGAACACCAAATCTTGAGGAAATGAAGTACCAGGATTTGGGGGTGTCACAAGTTGGTATCAAAGCCTTAGGTTATGAATCTTTAGGTGGGAGAAAGCCTTAGGAAGTAACCTTTGAAAAGATAGTGGTGATTAACTCTTATCGAGTTTTATAGAAGAAGTAATAAAACACTTATGTGCTTATGTGTTTATAACTTATGTGCTCGTGAGTGTCGAGTAGTAATGATTAATAATTAAAACTTAAAATTTTGTTGTCAGGAAGACTAATGTCGGAGAATCCAGTCAGGCTAGGGAGGAGGGACCTCAGATGCCTATAGAGGAGGAGCCTCGCGACATTCAGGTTGTTTGGGAACAATTCATCGCCATTTAGAGTCACCAGATTGGTCATGAGAGTTGAAGATGAGGATGGCGATGTGGAGACGAATGAGGAGGATCCCGTTGAGTTGCCATAGGAGGATGAGGATGACGAGGACGAGGAGGAAGAGACTCCATTAACCTCGATGACAGCTCGTATGTATGATGAAGTCTACGACCGTAACGTGGAACTTCAGGATACAGTTGAGGAGTTGCAGAGATAGTAGCTAAACAACAGACTGCAATGACACAAAAAGACGGTGAGATCCAGGATCGTGAGGAATGACTGACAAATATCGAGGAGAAACTAGTGCAGACTGAAGGAGAGAAAGAACAACTGATCGAAGTGGTCGCTGAACTGAAGAACAAGATGAGAGAAGAAGCTACTAAGAGGGCAAAAACTGAAGGTGCCTACGAGGAAGCTTATCAACGAACCAGAATAGCAGTAAGAGACGCGCAGTCAAAGAGGATGAAGATAGAAGAGATGGATAAAGTATTTAACATCACGATTAATCGAGCTCAAGATCGGGTCATGGGATATTCTATTCAGTTCGAGATGCTGCCATCATACGTATTAGATCGCAGAACAATGTTCCGGGTCATGGAGGAAGAACGTAGTAAGGCTAAGCAATATCTTAGTAGAACATCGTAGTTGTTGTACGATGAATAAAATGTTAAATATATTGTAAATCCCAAATGTTATGCAACCTATGGGATATGACGATGATGTTGTCCTGAAACTTTTGTAGTTCAGGGAAGTAATGTAAATAGCAGTGATGCTATTGTTTTATGTTTTCAAAAAAAAAAGAAGTTATGAATAAATAAAAGTTGTTACTTTATTAGAAGTGCTATGTGTTATGTGGTTATTTCTTTTTGGAGGCAAGTTAAGTAGAAATTACTTAAAATAATTGAATAATAATCTAATGAATGTATCTTTTATCAGAAAATTCCTCCCAGACGTCAACCACCACGGCAGAGAACCACCGAAGGAACCAACAATAACGACAATGTTGATGGTAACCCCGTTCAACAACTAGTGACGCTAATGACTGGAGCGTTGCAAAATTAACCACAAAACCAAAGAACAACGTTTAAGGATTTCAAGGCAGTTGGACCACCTGAATTTCGTGGGTCCATGAATCCAGTCGTAGCACAGACCTGGATTATATAGATAGAAAAGTTGTTCGATGTCGCTAAGGTAGGGGATGAATAGAAGACTGCTTTCACAACATTCATGCTGAAATCAGAAGCTAGTTATTGGTGGCAGGTCAATAAAACTCGTGAAGGGCCAGGGGTGATGACCTGGGATAGGTTTAAGGAAATATTCTTTGAGACCTATTTCCCGGAGAGTTCAAAGAGTCAGCTAGAAGTGCAGTTTCTGGAACTAAAGCAAGAAACGATTGTGAGACCCCAGATTTTATGAATAAAGATTTAATTTTCTCGAAATAATTTTTTTTATATTATGGTGTTGATTTGATGTAATGTTATAGTTGTGGGTAATATTTACAAATTTTGCAAAGTAAGCAAGTGGTTATATAATATTTGATTGGTCGGGGAATATTTGTTTTAACAGGGAATATTCATACAACAGCACAATCATTGGTGTACCCCACAATGGAATTATTGTCGGATTGAGAAAGAGATAAAAATACTTTATGAAAATAACGACGGAGGTGTTACCGTTAAAACTGTTGAACTACCCGGTAGTAAAAGTACAAAGAATAATGCCAGAAGTTGCACAAGAGTACACACAGATTGATTATTGATACTTACGTGAGAAGTCACTCAGCTATACTCAATTTTTGATACAGTAATTGCTGCATCATATTTCTCATATTATTGATTAAATTATTGTTACATTATCATCTGCATTATATGATATATTATTAAATCAATAATTGAGACGACAAAGTTATTCATATTATTATTTACAATATTAACAATGTCTAGAAGTTCTGTCAAGGAGAGGTTTGGTCACCTAATTGCGCGCCAATAAGGAGAAATCCTTATCGAAAAACCCCCTCTTTCCTGAGAACGACCTGGTTGTTAAATATTGTGAATTATAATATTAATGATGAATAAGTTCGTGTTGCTTAAAGATGAATTTTATAGTTCCATTGTGTTGGGCTTATTTGTGTTAGTATAATTGATGTCTGGATGATATATTGTTCAATTGGGTATTCGGGACACTTTTCGTGTCAGAGTTACTATTTATGAGTTACTATTCACAAGTTACTATTCACGAGTTACTATTCATAAGTTACTATTCACGAGTTACTATTCACGAGATACTATTCACCCGATTACTATTCACTCTAGTATTGTGCATTCGGGTATTTGGGTACAATATTATTCCATGAGGAGATGTGCTAATTTTTCAGATCGTTGATTGAAGATATAATAGTAATCAATATGGATCGCTGGTTTAAAGTTTTAATAGTAAATCAGTATGGACCGTTGTTTTAAGTTTTAATAGTAAACCAATATGGACCGTCCGTTTAATAGTAAATCAATCTGGACCGTTCATGAATTAGTTATTATTCATTCCATTTTCCTATAAATAGAAGCTCATTCCTTCATTATTTCTTACGAATTCACTGAAACTCTAGAGAGAGAATTATAAGAGAACCTATAGAAAAGTATTTTGCTACTTCCCTTTTCTTATATTCAGTTTCTTTTACGGTAAGGGGTATTATTTCTTTTGTATTCATGAAGAGAACTTCTGTTATTCCATTATTTATTATTCTGTTGGAATAACTTGTATATGCGGGCTACCCTATACATGGTGACATTCTTCTAATATTCCGTTCTTTATTATTCGGCGGAATATCACGTCTCAGGCGTTCTGTGGGACTGGTTCCATTATTTATTATTCTGTCGGAATATCATGTCTGTGCATTTACGTCGGACCTGGTTCCATTATTTATTATTATGTCGGAATATCTTGTCTGTGCATTTACGCCGGACCTGGTTCCATTATTTATTATTCTGTCGGAATATCATGTCTGTGCGTTTACGCCGGACCTGGTTCCATCCTTTATTATTATGTTGGAATAAACTGCATGTGCGGTCTATCGCATGCATGGTGATTTCTTTTGTTATTCTATTCTTTATTATACTCAGTTTGTTAAAACTTTGACTTCTATACCCATGAAATTAGTGGAATATCTTTGATATTTGCCCTTCATTCAGTATCTTTTCATGGAAGTATTCTTCTGAGCATTCTTGAATTTTACTCTACAAAGCAGTATCATGTTGACAATTTGGACGTTATCAGTTCCTAGATAAATTAATTCTTGAACTTGTTTTATTGAATTCTTATATCATTGTTATCATCTTTATGTTTATATTTTGTTGAAAGTCATATGTGGCCTGTAGTGCATAGATGGACTTGGTATTATTATGACCAGGGATTATTCGGTGTAATCATGACCGTAATGTTACAAATGATGTGATAAAAGTCCTCATTGGCCGTAGTGCATTGATGGACAGTTGTTGGCATGATCATGACCATTAATGAATACACGAATGTCTTTGGCCCGTAGTGCATGGGTAATTTATGGTCGTGATACTAAAGAATATCCTTGGTCAGAAAAGTGCGAGGGGTGATTCGATGATGTGGATTATTTATTGTCGAGTCCCAATGATAAAAGTGATGAAAAACCTTTTAAATCATAGAAGATAGTAGATTTTATTCCCTACTTGACTCTTCTAATGGATTGTTTGTTCCGCTGCAGTTAAAGTTGGTAGTTATTATATTTTATTAGTTTAACACTGTTGAAAGCTAACGATAAATTATTCTGCATTATCTTAGTCATAATATTTCTTACTAGGCTAGTTGAGCTCACCCTTTCTTTCACTGTTCTCTTCAGGAAATGAGAACGTAGCTGGGTCTAGTCGGGGAACAGAGTGATGGTCCTAGATGGTGCATTAGTAGTCCTCACTATTCTGTGAAATAGTGTGATAATAATTGTAATGAGGACTCCTTTTGAGTTTGTATAATCACTAGTAGATAATATTTGTATTCAAACTCATAGTTTATGTTTTGTCGTATTGTACACGACAATTGTATTATTAAGTTATATTTGAATTCTGTACAATGTATCTAGCGACTCAAGATGGGTAATGTATACCTAATTTTGGCGGCGTCCACGGTTAATATCGAGAAGCTAGGATATGATCCCGGCTAAAATGTGAGAATAGAACTAGGAGGGAGAGACGGGAATTCTTTCGCTAGTATGACCTACCTAAGTTTATTTGGTATTTAATTGGCTCATCGTAATATAGGGATAATATGTTACATGTCAATTAACCTTTGTTTTGTGGCAGTATCTGAAAATGACATCCGAGAATGTTGAGAATAGCAATGGAACAAAGGAGACCGTTGATTCTCCACAGATCAATAATCAGGACAATGTGCAACAGGATGGCGATAATCCTCCTCTAAACAACAACACTGATCAATTGACGAATGATGGTACATTTAGGAGCTTTTTAGAATTCATGCAACATCAGGCGAAGGCGGCTCCTGTTCATAATGCAGGAGGAAATAATGGCAACCCACGGTTGGTCACCGCTAAGCAATTCAAGGAGCTGGGACCACCGGAGTTTTTAGGAAAGCGAGAACCACTTAAGGCGTAGACGTGGTTAAAGCAGACCACCAAGATATTTGATGTCTTGGGATGCTCCGAGGAGCAAAAGGTTCCCTTTGCCACCTTTATGTTGCATGAAGAGGCAGATCACTGGTGGGAATCTGTAAAATGTACCCAGCCTGACACACTCAAGATGTCTTGGGAGAAGTTCCAAGAGCTATTCAATGACAAGTACTTTCCCGAAAGCATTCATCACATGAAGTAGGTGGAATTTATCAAGTTGGAGCAAAACAACATGACCGTGTCGCAGTACGAAGCCAAGTTTGCCGAGTTGTCCCGATTTGCGTCCCACTTGGTTGATAATAAAGAGAGAATGACGCAGATGTTTTTAAGAAGTTTGAAGCCAGAGATACGTCAATATCTTATTTCTCATAAACTGTGTTTGTATTGAGATGTTGTAAATAGGGCTCAGTTAGTGGAGCGCGATAACGAGTCAACGCAACCAAAAGAGAGCAGCCGGAAAAATGATAATACTGGTGATAACAGTCATCAAAACGGTGACAATAAGCATGGAGGGAATCAACATGCCAGAAATGGTAACCACTTCAATGGTAATCATGGTCAAAACAATAAGAATGGACATTTCAAGAAGAGGAGATTCAACAATGATGGAAAGACGTCAGCACCAGCACCCGTTGTTAAGGAAGGAGAACGACCACCTATCATATGCTTCAAATGTGGAGGGGAAGGACACATCAGTCCAAATTGCGCGATGCCGTCCAAAGCATGCTATAATTGTGGAAGAGAAGGTCACTTAGCACGATTTGTCGTTCAGGGAAGACAAGTTCAGCTAGGATGGAGGCACCAAAGGATGTCCCAGATAAGACAAAGCCAGTAGTTTAAGAGAGAGCATTTTTTTTTCATGACGAGGAACCTGAATAAAATTATCATGGGTATGTTAGTCATAAACTCTTACGAAGTCTATACCGTGTTAGATACCGGTTCTACTCACTCTTTTATTGCACCTAGTTGTGTTCAATGTTTGAAGTTAACTCTGGAGAAGTTAGACTTTGATATATCTGTTTAAACTCAGTTGGGAGAAACCTTCGTTACCTCCACTATTTATAAATCTTGTTCAAATCAACACTTTCACGTTACCTGTCGATCCTATCTCTTTGAAAATACTTGCCTTTGATGTGATTTTTGGAAATGATTAGTTAACTACTCATCATGCTTTTCGTAAGGTTGTTAGCTTTCATACTCCTAACCAACCTGTTATGCGAATTCAAAGTAACCAAACCACTAAAGTCAATCATTGTCATCAAGCCATAAATAAAGAGCCCCGATCCTTTCGTTGTTGACTTTCTTGTGTGGAATGCACTAAAGCCAGACTTTCTGTAGGCAACGTCGTGAATGACGGTGACAAGTTGATAGGTATCAATGTGACGTGCTATCCAAGTCTTGGATGAGAGTCATAGTTTTGAGTGATATTTCTATTGTTAATAAATTTCCTGACGTATTCTGGAAGACTTTTTAGCCTACCCTTAGAGCGTAAAATCGAATTTTGTATTGACCCTAGTACAAAACCCATTTCTAAAACACTCAAATATTTTCTTCACCTAAAACGAACGTGTAATGTGCCAAAGACGTTGGCTCGAGCTATTAAAAATTACAATCGTACCATTCAATATCAACGTGGGAAAAATGAATGTGGTAGCTGACGCGTTGAGTAGAAGATCGTATGCGTTTACGAGTGTGATGTTGTTAACATAAAGACCCATTTCATATAACTTACAAATGATGGAGATAGAGTTAAAGACTCTAGGGACCCACGTGAAGATAACGAATATACGATTAGAATAGACTTGAATCGATAAAGTTAAAGTTGCTCAAGCTACATTCTCAAAGCTGATGAATGTGAAGAAGAAGGTTCAAGAGGGCGTTATTCTAGAAGCAAGAATCGATAAAGAGAGGAAATATCAACCCTCGATTTTATTGGCCCATTTAAAATCCTTGATCGAGTAGGAACTGTGGCCTATAGACTCGTTTTACCGCCAAGTATGTCGCGTGTTCATAACGTTTTTAACGTATCGATGTTACGTAAATATGTGGACGACCCGAACCATATTATTGAATTAAAACTAGACGAGATAATAGAAGATTTAACGTATGAGGAGGTACGTGTTAAAATCTTGGATAAGAAGGATCGTATTCAACACTCAAAGGTTATACCTCAAGAGTTAGAATTTGAAGTGAAGTCAAGGTATCCTCACCTATTCGGCATACCAGGTACGTACGTAAATTTTGAGGGCGAAATTTCATAAGGAGGGTAGATTGTGAGACCCCAGATTTTATGAATAAAGATTTAATTTTCTCAAAATAACTTTTTTTATATTATGGTGTTGATTTGATGTAATGTTATAGTTGTGGGTAATATTTACAAATTTTGCAAAGTAAGCAAGTGGTTATATAATATTCGATTGGTCGGGGAATATTCGTTTTAACAGGGAATATTCGTATAATGGCACAATCATTGGTGGACCCCACAATGGAATTATTGTCGGATTGAGAAAGTGATAAAAAATACTTTATGAAAATAACGACGGAGGTGTTACCGTTAAAACTGTTGAACTACCCGGTAGTAAAAGAAATGCGATGTCTGGCGTAGTTGCTTGCAAAATAGCACACCAGATTGATTATTGATGCTTACGTGAGAAGTCAATCAGCCATACTCAATTATTCCTACAGTAATTGTTGCATCATATTTCTCATATTATTGATTCAATTATTGTTACAGTATCATCTGCATTATATGATATATTATTAAATCAATAATTGAGACGACAAAGTTATTCATATTATTATTTGCAATATTAACAATGTCTAGAAGTTCATCAAGGAGAGGTTTGGTCACCTAATCAATGCGCCAATAAGGAGAAATCCTTATCTGAAAGCCCCTCTTTCCTAGGAACGACACGGTTGTTAAATATTGTGAATTATAATATTAATGATGAATAAGTTCGTGTTGATTAAAGATGAATTTTATAGTTCCATTGTGTTGGACTTATTTGTGTTAGTATAATTGATGTCTGGAGGATATATATTGTTCAATTGGGTATTCGAGATACTTTTTGTGTCGGAGTTACTATTCACGAGTTACTATTCATGAGTTACTATTCACGAGTTATAATTCATGAGTTACTATTCACGAGTTACTATTCACCCAGTTACTATTCACTCTAGTATTGTGCATTCGGGTATTTGGGTACAATATTATTCCATGAGGAGATGTGCTAATTTTTCAGACCGTTGGTTGAATATATAATAGTAAATCAATATGGATCGCTGGTTTAAAGTTTTAATAGTAAATCAGTATGGACCGTTGTTTTAAGTTTTAATAAGAAACCAATATGGACCATCTGCTTAATAGTAAATCAATCTGGACCGTTCATGAATTAGTTACTATTCATTCCATTTTCCTATAAATAGAAGCTCATTCCTTCATTATTTCTTACGAATTCACTAAAACTTTAGAGAGAGAATTATAAGAGAACCTATAGAAAAGTATTCTGCTACTTCCCTACACTTATATTCAGTTTCTTTTACGGTAAGGGGTATTATTTCTTTTGTATTCATGAAGAGAACTTCTGTTATTCCATTATTTATTATTCTGTTGGAATAACTTGTATATACGGGCTACCCTATACATGGTGACATTCTTCTAATATTCCGTTCTTTATTATTCTATCGGAATATCCCGTCTCAAGGCGTTACGTGGGACCGGTTCCATTATTTATTATTATGTTTGAATATCCGTGCAGACGCGTTTACACGGACCGGTTCCATTATTTATTATTCGCTGGAATATCTGTTGTTTGTGCGCTTTCTGTTGGACCGGGTTCCATCCTTTATTATTCTCGTTGGAATAACTCCGCTCAAGCGATCTATCGCATGCATGGTTATTTCTTTTGTTATTCTATTCTTTATTATACTCAGTTGGTTAAAATTTTGACTTCTATACCAATGAAATTAGTGGAATTTCTTTGATATTTGCGCTTCATCCAGTATCTTTTCATGGAAATATTCTTCCGAGCATTCTTGAATTTTAGTCTACAAAGCAAAGATTCATGTTGACAATTTGGACGTTATCGCCTCTAGATAAATTAATTCTTGAACTTGTTTTATTAAATTCTTATATCATTGTCATCATCCTCATGTTAATATTTTGTTGAAAGTCATCTGTGGCCTGTAGTGCATAGATGGACTTGGTATGATTATGACCAGGTATTATTCGGTGTAATCATGACCGTAATGTTACAAATGATGTGATAAAAGTCCTCATTGGTCAGTAGTGCATTGATGGGATGCTTGTTGGCATGATCATGACCATTAATGAATACACGAATGTCTTTGGCCCGTAGTGCATGGATAATTTGTGGTCGTGATACTAAAGAATATCCTCGTCAGTAGTGCGTGGGGTGATTCGATGATGTGGATTATTTATTGTCGAGTCCCAATGATAAAAGTGATGAAAAACCTTTTAAATCATAGAAGATAGTAGATTTTATTCCCTACTTGACTGTTCTAATGGATTGCTTGTTCCGCTGCAGTTGGAACAAGCAGTTAAACTTGGTAGTTATTATATTTTATCAGTTTAACACTGTTGAAGGCTAACGATAAATTATTCTGCATTATCTTAGTCATAATATTTCTTACTGGGCTAGTTGAGCTCACCCTTTCTTTCATTGTTCTCTTCGGGAAATGAGAATGTAGCTGGGACTAGTCGGGGAACAGAGTGATGGTCCTAGATGGTGCATTAGTAGTCCTCACTATTCTGTGAAATAGTGTGATAATAATTGTAATGAGGACTCCTTTTGAGTTTGTATAATCACTAGTAGACAATATTTGTATTTAAACTCACAGTTTATGTTTTGTCGTATTGTACACGACAGTTGTATTATTAAGTTGTATTTGAATTTTTTACAATGTATCTGGCGACTCAAGATGGGTGATGTATACCTAATTTTGGGGGTGTCACAATGATGACTGTATTTGAGTATGCCGCTAAATTCAACGAATTGGCAAGGTTTGCGCCATATCAAGTTAGTACAGACGAACGCAAGGCAAAGAGGTTTGAACAGGGACTGAAGCCCTGGTTGTACAGTAGGGTTTCCCTATTGTAGCTAAAGACTTTCGCAGCAGTGATGGAGAAAGCAATACTCGCTGAAGGTGGAGGAGAGGCAGTGACAAAGTTTAATCAGGAACAGAAGAAGAAAAAGAATGAGGTGGAAATTAAGAATGGAAATGGTAGTAGTGGAAACGGCAACAAAAACTTGAAGAGGAATTGGAATAGGAACATGGGTGCTGGGAACCAGCAGGGTAACCAGTAAAACAAAAAGTTTGAAGCATGTGAGACATGCGGGAAATTTCACAAGGGTGCGTGCTTAATGGGGAAATGAGTTTGCTTCAATTGTGGCCAGGAGGGTCACTGTAATAACCGTGAATCTTAAGTCACCATGTATGTATGTACATTTTTTTTTAAACTTTATATTATATATGGATACATACATTTATGGATTTCATTAAAAATGAAAGCCTTGTGACCTAATTATACATTAGGTAAGGATATTAAATAACCTAAGGGTTATGGTAACACGAAAAAGTTAGTATTTTATACGTATACTAACTTAAGTGGGTAAACTTAGTATTTCAAGTGACTAATAATTTTAAACCTAATTCTTGTAAATCTAATTAGGTTATGAGATAAGATCATATGTATAAGTAATTAAACTTCATATGATTGGAGATGAAAGCCCTAAATTATCAAATTGGGTAACATTATTAAAATTGTTGGACTATGTTTTATCTAGCCCAAATCAATTAAAAGAAAAGCCCAAGGAAAATAAATTGTAATCCAATACTTAGCCCACTTGATTGGGGGTATTCTAGACATTTGATTAATCAAAATTGGGCATTTAAAATAAAAGCTAAATGGTGGATATTATGAGGATCCTAAGTGGAATAATTAATCTAGCTTGTCCATTAGTAGACATGAATAAACATAAGGACAATGTTGTAAGGCTCCCATTGGTTGCCACTCCATTATGCACATTTAATCATGTTTAACCTAAGGTAAGTAATAATACAAAGTGTTTTACCTAATGGGCAACAAAATGATTGTGGGAGAATTAATAATGAATTGCCCATTACATTTTGAATGCACATCTCATTCTTCCAAGACTTCATTCGTATTCCAACATTTCATTTTCTCTCCATCTTCTTCATCTTCTTCTTCTACCTCTTGCTCCCAAGCTAGCCAACTTCAAAAGAGAAAAAAAAAGAGAATTTCAGCCATAGGAAGAAGAATTATAGGAGTTCTAGTGGTTTATGCCCCTAAGTTTATTAGTTACTTTGGAAAATCAAGGAAGGTAGCCACTAAGTCAAGGTATAATGTACCTTCATCTTCTTCTCTTACCTTGTTTTGATAGCTTGAGTTTTGATGGGGTTATGTACAACTACTTAAGATACACTAGTTATACATACCATCATGCATGGAACTAAGTATCTTGAGTGTTAGATCAAAGACTTAGAGGAAGAAAATGAGCATATGTTCTCCAAGGGTGAAAATTCTTGTTTTTCTTCCACTAAATCTTGTGTAACTCAAGTTCTACAACTTGGAATTATGATCCGTCGAAGGGGGGTGCTAGATACATGAGTTATCTAGTAAACCCAAGTGGTAGATCACAAATCTAGCATGTTTTGGAACCTTTAAGATTATTTTTCCCAAAACAGTCCACTTTATATGCTAAAGCTTTGAAATCCTAAATCAGCTACTGACTTGTTTTTCATGAGGCTGTTTCGTCTAGTTCCTTGTCTTGTAAAAATCTGGAAAAATATTACAGACGTACCTTATGAAGTTATCTACGCAGTAGGAAAAAGAACGGACACGTTTTCGAAAGTTATATATTGTGCGTAATGACTATTTCCGTAAAGGACTCCATAAATATTATCCTACGAATATATCACTGTGTATACACTGGAAAATTCCAACATTTTTACAGTAGCTTCATATATGTTAAGAAAGCATACCCTGAAAATTTCAGATTTTTCTGAGCAAAACTCAATTTTTTAAAAATAGAGGAAGATCTGAGTGTTTTGAGCACTTTAAAAATAGTAAATCATTTTTTAAAATTCTAGAAAAATTAGAGGATCATTGTTGGTTCATATTCTGTTAAAATCCAGAAGCTGAAATTTTTTGGAATCAGTTTGCTATTTTTCCTAAAAATGATTAGGTTATGAATAAAAGGAAATAAATAGTTAAATGATGCCTTTAATGAAAAAAAAATATAATTTTATGCTTGAATGCTCATAATATATTATATCATGACTATCTTAGGGCATTTTGGTAATTTATAATAATAAATATTACTTATGACCTTTTATGGATATTAAATAAGAGGTTATTAAAGGATGAACAATTAGAATAAATTGTTTATTAATTTAATAAATCATTGGAATATTATTAAAATACTAATAATATTATAATATGATGTTGTTATGTAAATAAAATATTAGATTAGAGTATTATTATTAAATAATAATATTCGAGATTAAATAAAATATTATTAAATGATTAATAATATTAGTAAGTGAATAAAATATTATTAAATGATTAATAATATTAGTAAAGGGATAAAATATTATTAAATGATTAATAATATTAGTAAGTGAATAAAATGTTAGTAATGATTTAAAGTATTATTAGTGAACCAATAATACTAGAAGGTGAATTAATATTATCTAAGTTAATAATATTATGTGAATTAAAGGTAGATCGTTAATAACACTATCTAGACATGATAATGTTTATAAGAACTTATTGTAATGTATGATATCTATGTGATTACATAATCGATGTTATGCAATGACTAATTGAAAGACTAATTATAGGTCTCTCAAAGGAAGATAATTTAACTACATAGTGGATAGAAATTTATTTCAGTAGTTTGTAACCTCACGATCGAGGCAAGTTTCTAACTCAACTTGAGTTATTATTTTCAAAGCATATTAGTGAATAATTATTGATGATTATTCACGTCTTTATTGATTATTGAAATTCGCGACTTTGTGCAATTGAATTCGCTTCAACGCCATTGAATCGTGAATTAAATTAAAGTTCTTCATTTATGAACTGTTTATGGGATAGATCTATGCTAATTGTATCAGCTAGATCAAGCATGTCTAAATTTGTTAAATCAAATGGATTTTAAATAACTGTTCTTATTAATTGATATGGTAAGGACTCTTGACTGAGAAATGAACAAATTTGATTAAGGCATGATATCAATGTCGGATTATTAAGTGTTTATGCATAAATCACGGGGTATGAAAGGCTGATCCCCTTGAATACCAAAACTTATTAAAAGGTCCAGTTTAAATCACTGAGCACCTTAGCAAATGTTCATGGTTATTCAAAACCACTCAGTTCATGTTATTCAATTATCGAATATTCAATTGTTGATTATTAATTCATGTTCCTTCACAATCTTATATTATTGTTGAACATTGAAAGCAATATTTTTTTTCTAAGTCATGATATATCTCCTTTGTCTTTATAAACTTGTGAAGCAAATTAGTTGCTTACTCTTGCTATATCATGACCTCTATTTTCGATTAAGCAGAAGGATCTAATGCGAAGGACAAGGGCAAGGGCAAGATCCGGAGAGTAATTTTAGAATGAATGTTAAATTAGTTATTATCTAATGGAGTTTCTTGAGTAAACTATTTGTATTATAAATGGTGTATTTAAAGTTAAGGTTAGAGACCTTGGGACCATGTTTTCGGACTTTTGTATAATGAACAATGTATGTTTATTATTTGAAATAGTTATAGAATGCTTATGATGATGATAGGATCGTGAGCCTTTGAATCGAGGTTAGAGAACCCGGATTTGGGGCGCCACAAGTTGGTATCAAAGTCATAGGTTATAAACATTAGGAATGCGAAACCTAGGTTATAACCTTAGTAGAAAACTCTTATAGAGTATGTTAGGAGATGGATTATGGAAATTCATCAAGTTTGTGTTGTACTTAATAAAATATTATTTCATTTCATCAATGAATATATTTTATTGTGGTACCGACGTCGACTTTTATGGTGTTTGTAGGATGTCCGACGGCGCCAAGGTAGTTACTCGAGTTGAGCAGAACCCATTGAGCATGAGGCCACCCAAGATGTCCCTCATGGTCCTCCCGGTAGGGGACTTGTTGAGGAGAATCATCAATTAGAGGCAGAGAGTGGAAGAATTAGAAATAGAAAACCACACCTCCAATTTCATCAAGAACAATACAAGGATGAGGCTCATCAAGCCCAGATGGAGAAAGTCGAATGAAGGAAAAATTTGATGAGTCCCGATTGCAAGTGGAGATCTTGAGGTACAACTAGAGAATGAAAAGGCAAAGTTTGGAGAGTGAGCATGAAGCATCCGGAGATGCAATTTGAGTTTGACGAGAAATTGCCGATAAGATGCGGGTGGAAGAGGCATTCCATGAGTCGGATGAGTGGTGGGCCAATTAAAGATCGAATCTGCAGTCGTAAAGGTCGAGTAGAAACTTTAGGGTGGCCCTTAATGCTGACGAGATGAGGCCAAAGCAGAGGGGCTAGGAGGGTCCACTCTCGAGATAGGAGAGTCTAGTCGATCCGTTCGGACGTGAGAGTCCTGCATAGTTGCTTCCCTAGGAGCTGTCTGCAGTGGTGACTGGGCAGGCCACCAGTGGTGATGATGATGTGATGGCCCAGTTGTAGATAGATGCATTAGTACTTTTCTTGTTGTGTAATAAGGTTTTATGTTGATGTAAACCTCAATAGGTGTGAGGTAGTAAATGGTTATGTACTTTCCCTAATTGTGTTTGTAGGGAGGTATCATTATGAGTTAATCCCATCTTTTGTGTTAAAATGGGATAGTAGCATTTATAAAATATACCTGTATTAATCGTGTAAGTCACCTTGAAGATTTGTGTATGAATATAAATGCATTATTATTATGATTTGTTTAAAAAATTTTAAAAAGTAAATTTTCTATTTAATGTTATGTGAATTCAGTAGACTGATTTGGAAAATGTTCTTTAAAACAAACTTAACCCACTAAGCGAGGAGAAAGACTTCCAAAATCTCGGTAACTTAAAACTCTCACATAATGATCATCTGATTGTTTAAATAAATAGCGTATTACATACTAAGTAATCATATGATAATAAATCCGAGTAACATGTTAGAATTTTTGTTTCACTAGATAATGGCCTTGCAGACGCGACTCGAGAACCAAGATATTGAAGAGTCGAGTTAATAATGCAATGGGATCTCAACAAAACCCAATGCAAGATTTTATTAACATGATGGTTGAAGCCATGAGAATCAAGCTCAACTGCAGGAAATCGTGAGCACCCAAATAGTAAACTTTAAGGACTTCAAGGCAAGAGGACCGCCAGAGTTCAGGGAACAACAGACCCGATAGAAGCCCAAATGTGGGTAAAGGAGATTGAGAAGGCCTTCGTTATTGCTAGAGTAGAAGAAGAACGAAGACCATTTTGCTACCTACTTAATGAAGGGGAGGCTAGCTATTGGTGAAACGCCAAACGGAACAAATGGAATTGGAATCGTGACTTGGGAAGCATTCAAGAAGTTATTCTTCGAGAACTACTTCCGAGAGTGTTCAAGCAAGAATGGAGATCAAGTTCTTGAACCTGAAACAAGAGAATATGTCAAGATCGAGTAGTATGCGCGAATTCAATGAATTGGCCAGATTCGCTCCACATCAGGTGGACACAGAGGTGAGGAAAGCGAGAAGGTTTGAGAATGGACTAAAGCCGTGGATTTATAGTAAGGTAGCGGTTTTACAAATCACATCATTCTCAACTCTGTTGGAAAAAGCTCTTATAGCGGAAGGAGGAAGCGAAGCGGTCTCAAGATACAATCGGGAGACGAATAAGAAGAAATCGAAGGTGGGAATCAAAATGTCGGCGAAGTGGCGGTAGCAACAATAAAAGCGGAAATGGAGCGTTGGGGGTAGTAATCTGGAGATGCAGCAAGGAAGCGTCTGCAACAAAAGAAGTCGATTGTGTGGGAAGCTGTGGAAAGGGTCACTGGGGAGTCTTTGGAAAGGAAAAATGATATGTTATACATGTGGGCAAGAAGGGCATACCTCACCCAATTGTACTAAGGTGAAGAAAGGAGGTTGCTTTAATTGTGGTGAAGTGGGACATCGGATCAAGGATTGCCCAAGAAGAAAAGCATGGATGGCGGAAATGGCAAATAGTAGGGCAATAACACAAAGACAACCGGTGGAGGACCCACCAACCTAAACAAGCCAACAAAGACGGACATTCAATATGACGGTTGCAAGATCTTTGTGGCATCAGGGAGGTGGTGTCGGTATAATTCCGATCAATGATATAAATGCCTATGTGTTATTCGATTCGGGAGCTTCATGTTCTTTTGTATCTGATGAATTTGCTCAAAGATTAAGTTTACCTCATGAACTATTAGAACACCCAATGAATGTAGAAGTAGCAAACAAAGAAATTATCCCTGTAGACTACATCTATAGGAACTGTTGTGCTAATGTAAGAGGTTTTAAGCTTAACGTGGATTTGATACCAATTCGTCTTGGAGAGTTTGATGTAATCCTTGGGATGGATTAGTTATCAAGTCATGAAGCGGTCATTGACTGTAAGAAAAAGTGCGTACACCTAAAGACTCCTAATAAGTCAAAGGTGGTATTTTATGGCAGTAAATCGCCAAGACAATCTTGTTGTCTGACGATGATGCAAGCAAGGAAGTTGCTTAGGAAGGGTTGTATAGGTTATTTGGCTCACGTTGTGGATACCCGCAGAATCGAGGGTGAGCTGGGTCAAATACCTATTGTAAGGGAATTCGTTGACGTTTTCCCAGATGAAATTCAGGATTGCCATCGTAGAGAGATAGAGTTTGTTATCGATTTGGCACCGGGGACATCACCGGTATCCAAAGCGCCAGTATCGCATGGCTCCTAGAGAAATGAAGGAACTGATGGTTCAACCACAGGAGTTGTTAGATAAGGGATACATTTCACCAAGCGTATCACCATGGGGAGCACCGGTCTTATTCGTAAAGAAAAAGGATGGGTCATTAAGGCTTTGTATCGACTACCGGGAGTTGAACAAGGTCACCATTAAGAACAAGTACCCGTTGCCCAGGATCGACGATTTGTTTGATCAGTTGAAGGGGGCAAAATACTTTTCAAAAATTGACTTGAGGACTGGTTATCACCAATCGGAAGGTGAGACATGAGGATATTCCAAAGACGGCATTCGAGAACTCCGGTATGGAAACTTTGAGTTTCTGGTAATGTCTTTTGGGTTAACTAATGCACCGGCAACATTCATGGATTTGATGAACAGAGTGTTTAAGCAGTATTTGGATAAGTTTGTTGTTGTGTTCATCGACGACATTCTGGTATATTCCGAGACAGAGGAAGATCACGCTGAACATCTAAGGAAAGTGTTGGAGACGTTAAGGAGGGAGAAGTTGTATGCAAAGTTCTCCAAGTGTGAATTTTGGTTGCGGAGAGTGCAATTTTTGGGTCACGTTATCGACAAAGATGGTGTTTCGGTAGATCCAAAGCAAAAGTAGAAGCGGTTATCAATCGGGAAACGACCAAAGACACCAAGCGTAAATTAGGAGTTTCTTGGGATTAGCAGGATACTATCGAAGATTCATCCAAGATTTTTCAAAGGTAGCATCGCCATTGACCAACCTTACTAGAAAGACAGTGAAGTTCGTTTGGACGGAAAAATGTGAACAGAGTTTCATGGAATTGAAGAAGAGGCTCAGTCAAGCACCTGTGTTGGCTTTACCGGACAACACAGGAGGATTTGTAGTGTATAGTGATCGTCACACACAAGGGTCTTGGCATGTATCTTGATGCAAAGATGGCAAGGTCATTTGCGACGCTTCACGCCGCCTAAGGACTATGAGAAGGGTTATCCGACTCATGACACGGAGTTAGCAAGCATAGTTTTTGCCTTGAAAATTTGGAGGCACTATTTGTATGGAGAGAAGTGTGAGATATATATGGATCATAAGAGTCTAAAGTATATCTTCACCCAGAAGGAGCTAAATATGAGGCGGCACGATGGCTAGAATTGATCAAGGATTATGATTGTGAGATTCGTACCATCCAGAAAAGCAAATGTAGTGGTGATGCCCCTGAGAGTAAAAGGCGAGAGAGAAGTTATTGAAGTTAACCATTCAAGAGGAATTGGTGAAGGATTTGAACGACTTGACTTAGAGGTTAATGCACCGACGGAGGTCAATGAGAAATTATTTATCGTGGCAATGAGCCCTACTTTATTAGATAAGGTTAAAGAGGCTCAAGAGAAGGAGGGCGAAGATTGCGGCATGACATCAAGAAGCGGTTAGTGAAGGGATGAATTGAAATACAAGATTGATGGCACCGGACCGCTAAGATTTGAAGGACGAATTTGGGTCACAGATTAATACCGTACGAACTAAGAGAAGAGATTCTCGCAAGAAGCACATAATCTCTAGGTACTCGATACACCCGTGAAGCACAAAATGTATCAAGACTTACGCCAACACTTTTGGTGGCCAAATATGAAGAGAGATGTTGCAGAATGTGTGTCAAGAGATGTCTAACTTGTCGGAGAGTCAAGGCGTAACATCAACGCAATCGAAAGTGGACTATTACGACCTTTAGAGATTCCAGAGTGGAAATGGGAGCACATCACGATGGATTTTGTGGTGGGACTTCCAAAGAACGCAAAAAGGGACACGATGCCATATGGGTGATCGTAGATCGCCTTACTGAAGTCGGCTCACTTTTTGCCGATCAAGATCGGTATAGTCTGGACCACCTAGCCAAACTATACATCAAAGAAATTATATCGAGACATGGCGTATCAAAGATCTATTGTGTCGATAGGGATCCGCGTTTCACGCCAAACTTTTGGAAGGGTCTTCAAGAAAGAATGGGGACGCAGACTACACGGATGAGCACCGCGTATCATCCGCATGAACCGATGGGCAAAGTGAGAGAACGATTCAAACACTTGAAGACATGCTCGAGCTTGTGTGATGGACTTCAAGGGTAGTTGGGAGGATCATCTTCCATTGGTAGAGTTCGTGATACAACAATAGCTACCACCTTGAAGATCGGAATGCCGCGCCGACGAAGCACCTGTATGGGAGGAAATGTAGAACGCCAGTATCTTTGGGATGAAGTGGGTGAACGTCAACCTATTGGGACCGAATCAAAAGCAGCATAATCGTAGAGACCATTAAGGTGATTAGAGCCGGTGGTAGCGACTCAAGATCGCTGGAAGAAGTATGAGACTTACATCGCTGAAGCGAGATTTTGAGGTGGGAAGCCATGCATTTTGAAAGTATCTCCTTGGAAAGGAAAGATAAGGTTTGGAAAGAAAGGTAAGTGAGTCCGAGATTTATTGGACCTTTTGAGATCTTGAAGAAGATAAAGCGAAGTGGCGTCTGAGGTAGCTAATTCAGTCGAAAAAGATTTATCGTCTGAGGAAATTCAAATGAAGTTTTAGATAGAAAGGAATGTAAATTGCGAAATAAGGTTATACATTACGTAAAAGTTCTTTGGAGGAACCACAATGCTGAAGAAGCTACGTGGGAACTTGAAGAAAGGATAAGAGAAAATTACCCACACCTTTTTGAGTAACCTTATATGTAATTAGGGACGGAATTCTTATAAGGGGGGAGGATGTAATAATAAGTGAATCTTAAGTCACCATGTATGTATGTATTTTTTTTAAACTTTGTATTATATATGGATACATACATTTATGGATTTCATTTAAAATGAAAGCCTTGTGACCTAATTATACATTAGGTAAGGATATTAAATAACCTAAGGGTTATGGTAACACGAAAAAGTTAGTATTTTATACGTATACTAACTTAAGTGGGTAAACTTAGTATTTCAAGTGACTAATAATTTTAAACCTAATTCTTGTAAATCTAATTAGGTTATGAGATAAGATCATATGTATAAGTAATTAAACTTCATATGATTGGAGATGAAAGCCCTAAATTATCAAATTGGGTAACATTATTAAAATTGTTGGACTATGTTTTTATCTAGCCCAAATCAATTAAAAGAAAAGCCCAAGGAAAATAAATTGTAATCCAATACTTAGCCCACTTGATTGGGGGTATTCTAGACATTTGATTAATCAAAATTGGGCATTTAAAATAAAAGCTAAATGGTGGATATTATGAGGATCCTAAGTGGAATAATTAATCTAGCTTGTCCATTAGTAGACATGAATAAACATAAGGACAATGTTGTAAGGCTCCCATTGGTTGCCACTCCATTATGCACATTTAATCATGTTTAACCTAAGGTAAGTAATAATACAAAGTGTTTTACCTAATGGGCAACAAAATGATTGTGGGAGAATTAATAATGAATTGCCCATTACATTTTGAATGCACATCTCATTCTTCCAAGACTTCATTCAGATTCCAACATTTCATTTCTCTCCATCTTCTTCATCTTCTTCTTCTACCTCTTGCTCCCAAGCTAGCCAACTTCAAAGAGAGAAAAGAAAGAGAGAATTTCAGCCATAGGAAGAAGAATTATAGGAGTTCTAGTGGTTTATGCCCCCTAAGTTTATTAGTTACTTTGGAAAATCAAGGAAGGTAGCCACTAAGTCAAGGTATAATGTACCTTCATCTTCTTCTCTTACCTTGTTTTGATAGCTTGAGTTTTGATGGGGTTATGTACAACTACTTAAGATACACTAGTTATACATACCATCATGCATGGAACTAAGTATCTTGAGTGTTAGATCAAAGACTTAGAGGAAGAAAATGAGCATATGTTCTCCAAGGGTGAAAACTCTTGTTTTTCTTCCACTAAATCTTGTGTAACTCAAGTTCTACAACTTGGAATTATGATCCGTCGAAGGGGGGTGCTAGATACATGAGTTATCTAGTAAACCCAAGTGGTAGATCACAAATCTAGCATGTTTTGGAACCTTTAAGATTATTTTTCCCAAAACAGTCCACTTTATATGCTAAAGCTTTGAAATCCTAAATCAGCTACTGACTTGTTTTTCATGAGGCTGTTTCGTCTAGTTCCTTGTCTTGTAAAAATCTGGAAAAATATTACAGACGTACCTTATGAAGTTATCTACGCGTAGGAAAAAGAACGGACACGTTTCGAGTTATATATTGTGCGTAATGACTATTTCCGTAAAGGACTCCATAAATATTATCCTACGAATATATCACTGTGTATACACTGGAAAATTCCAACATTTTTACAGTAGCTTCATATATGTTAAGAAAGCATACCCTGAAAATTTCAGATTTTTCTGAGCAAAACTCAATTTTTTAAAAATAGAGCAAGATCTGAGTGTTTTGAGCACTTTAAAAATAGTAAATCATTTTTTAAAATTCTAGAAAAATTAGAGGATCATTGTTGGTTCATATTCTGTTAAAATCCAGAAGCTGAAAATTTTTGGAATCAGTTTGCTATTTTTCCTAAAAATGATTAGGTTATGAATAAAAGGAAATAAATAGTTAAATGATGCCTTTAATGAAAAAATATAATTTTTATGCTTGAATGCTCATAATATATTATATCATGACTATCTTAGGGCATTTTGGTAATTTATAATAATAAATATTACTTATGACCTTTTATGGATATTAAATAAGAGGTTATTAAAGGATGAACAATTAGAATAAATTATTTATTAATTTAATAAATCATTGGAATATTATTAAAATACTAATAATATTATAATATGATGTTGTTATGTAAATAAAAATATTAGATTAGAGTATTATTATTAAATAATAATATTCGAGATTAAATAAAATATTATTAAATGATTAATAATATTAGTAAGTGAATAAAATATTATTAAATGATTAATAATATTAGTAAAGGGATAAAATATTATTAAATGATTAATAATATTAGTAAGTGAATAAAATGTTAGTAAATGATTTAAAGTATTATTAGTGAACCAATAATACTAGAAGGTGAATTAATATTATCTAAGTTAATAATATTATGTGAATTAAAGGTAGTCGTTAATAACACTATCTAGACATGATAATGTTTATAAGAACTTATTGTAATATATGATATCTATGTGATTACATAATCTGGATGTTATGCAATGACTAATTGAAAGACTAATTATAGGTCTCTCAAAGGAAGATAATTTAACTACATAGTGGATAGAAATTTATTTCAGAATGTAACCTCCACGATCGAGGCAAGTTTCCTAACTCAACTTGAGTTATTATTTTCAAAGCATATTAGTGAATAATTATTGATGATTATTCACGTCTTTATTGATTATTGAAATTCGCACTTTGTGCAATTGAATTCGTTCTACCGCCATTGAAGCGTGAATTAAATTAAAGTTCTTCATTTATGAACTGTTTATGGGATAGATCTATGCTAATTAGATCACTAGATCAAGCATGTCTAAATTTGTTAAATCAAATGGATTTTAAATAACTCGTTCTTATTAATTGATATGGTAAGGACTCTTGACTGAGAAATGAACAAATTTGATTAAGGCATGATATCAATGTCGGATTATTAAGTGTTTATGCATAAATCACGGGGTATGAAAGGCTGATCCCCTTGAATACCAAAACTTATTAAAAGGTCCGATTTAAATCATCGAGCACCTTGGCAAATGTTCATGGTTATTCAAAACCACTCGATTCATGTTATTCAATTATCGAATATTCAATTGTTGATTATTAATTCATGTTCCTTCACAATCTTATATTATTGTTGAACATTGAAAGCAATATTTCTTTCTAAGTCATGATATATCTCCTTTGTCTTTATAAACTTGTGAAGCAAATTAGTTGCTTACTCTTGCTATATCATGACCTCTATTTTCGATTAATTCAAGGATCTAATGCGAAGGACAAGGGCAATGGCAAGATCCAGAGTAATTTTAGAATGAATGTTAAATTAGTTATTATCTAATGGAGTTTCTTGAGTAAACTATTTGTATTATAAATGGTGTATTTAAAGTTAAAGTTTAGAGACCTTGGGACCATGTTTTGAGACTTTTGTATAATGAACAATGTATGTTTATTATTTCAAAATAGTTATAGAATGCTTATGATGATGATAGGATCGTGAGCACTGAATCTGAGGTTATAGAACCTGGATTTGGGGGCGTCACAGTCACATCGCCACAAATTGCACTCAACCGAAGAAGAATGTGTGCTTCACGTGCGGATCCAAGGATCACTTTGCTCGTGAATGCCCTAAGAAGAAGGATGGAATGACAAACAGAAACAATGGAGGTAACAATGGAGGTAAATGGGCCATTGCAGGACCTGCAACATCAAACAAACCCACAGCTAGAACCTTCAACATGACTGTGCAAGATGTTGTGCAATCAAAAGATGTGGTGTCAGGTATTGTCCCAATCAATGATATAAATGCTTATTTATTATTTGATTCGGGTGCTACTTGTTCGTTTATATCTGATGAATTTTCTAAGAGGTTAGGAATGCCTAGTGAAGAACTAAATTTTCCTTTGAACATAGAAATTGCTAATAAGGAAGTAATCCTTGTTAGGTTAGTATACAAGAACTGTAGGGTGAACATTAAGGAAAATATCTTTCTAGTAGATTTGATTCTAATTAGACTTGGAGAGTTTGATGTTCTTTTGGGAATGGATTGGCTGTTCAAGTATGGAGCGGTAATGGATTGCCAAAAGAAGTGTGTAAACCTTATGACTTCGTCAAAGGTAGTATTCTATGGTAGCAAGTCGCCTAGACAAATGAAATATTTGACGATTATGCAGCAAAGAAATTGGTGAGTCAAGGCTGTATGGGCTATTTAGCTTACATAGTTGATACTCAAAAGAAGAATATAAACTGGAAGAAATACAAGTGGTGAGAGAATTCGAGGACGTGTTTCCAGAGGATTTGCCAGGACTTCTGCCTGACAGAGAAACTGAGTTCGTGATCGACTTGGCGCCGGGAACAACACCAATATCGAAGGCCCCGTACAAAATGCCTCCGGTAGAGATGAAGGAACTGATGGTGCAATTGCAAGAGCTACTAGACAAGAAGTATATTCAACCAAGCGTATCATCGTGGGGAGAGCTGGTATTATTCGTGAAAAAGAAGGATGGGTTTATGCGACTTTGCATTGATTATAGGGAATTGAACAAAGTCACTATTAAAAATAGATACCTGTTGCCAAGAATAGATGACTTGTTTGATCAGTTGAAGGGTGCTAAATATTTCTCTAAAATAGATTTGAGAAGTGGGTATCACCAATTGAAGTTAAAGAAGGAGGATATACCTAGAACGGCATTCAGAACTCGGTATGGACATTACGAGTTTCTGGTGATGTGTTTTGGTTTAACCAATGCCCCTGCTGCATTCATGGATGTGATGAACATGGTGTTTAAACCATTCTTAGACAAGTTTGTAGTGGTATTTATCGATGACATTCTGGTGTATTCCAAAACTCAAGAAGAACACGTGAAACACTAAGAAAGGAAAAGTTGTACGCAAAATTTTCTAAGTGTGAATTTTGGCTCGATCGCGTACAATTTTTGGGTTATGTGATTGACAAAGATGGAATTTCAGTGGATCCATCGAAAGTGGAAGCTGTAATCAATTGGGAATAACCAAGGACACCTTCGGAGGTGAGGAGTTTCTTGGGATTGGCCGATTATTATAGGCGATTCATTCAAGACTTTTCCAAGATAGCCACTCCGTTAACAAATTTGACAAGAAAGGCTGTAAAATTTGTTTGGATGGAGAAGTGTGAAGAAAGTTTTCAAGATTTGAAGAAAAAGTTAAGTATAGCACCTGTGTTGACATTACAAGATAATACAGGAAACTTTGTGGTGTATAGTGATGCCTCACACAAAGGGTTGGGTTGTGTTCTTATGTAGAACGACAAAGTCATTGCATATGCATCAAGACAACTAATGGATTATGAGAAAGGATATCCGACTCATGATTTGGAATTGGTTGTAGTAGTATTTGCTCTCAAGATATGGAGACACTATCTCTATGGAGAAAAATGTGAAATCTACACAGACCGTAAAAGTCTGAAGTATATTTTCACACAGAAGGACCTGAATATGCGACAAAGAAGATGGATGGAATTGATAATGGATTACGATTGTGAGATCTTTATCACCCAGGAAAAGCGAATGTGGTTGCAGATGTTTTAAGCAGGAAAGGTCGAGAAAAATTAATGCTGATAACAACTCAGGAGGAGCTCATTTCAGCAATGACAAAATTGGAATTGGAAATCAAATTTCCAAAAGAATTCGACGAACAACTATTCCATATAGAAGCTGGTCCAACTCTAGTGGACAAAGTGAAGAATGCGGGAAAATAAAAGATAATCTGGTTGACGGTAGTGATGTAAAATATAAGATCGATACCGAAGGATTACTACGATTCGAGGGAAGAATTTGGGTTCCAGCACTGCCAGAGCTTAAAGACGAAATTTTGAGCGAAGCGCACAACACAAGATATTCGATTCATCCAGGAAGTACAAAGATGTATGAAGATTTGCGGCGACATTTTTGGTGGCCAAATATGAAAAGAGAAGTTGCTGAATGTGTGGCCAAATGCTTGACATACCAAAGGGTCAAGGCCGAGCATCAAAGACCAAGCGGGTTACTTCAACAGTTGGAAATAACAGAATGGAATTGGGAACACATCACAATGGATTTTGTGGTGGGTCTTCTAACTACTCAGAGAGGATGCGATGCGATTTGGGTGATAGTGGATAGACTGAAAAAATCTGCACACTTTTTGCCAATAAATATTAGATTTGATCTTAATCAACTAGCAAAGTTGTACGTTAAAGAGATCGTGTCAAGACATGGAGTTCCAGTGTCAATTGTGTCAGATAGAGATCCAAGGTTCACATCAAACTTCTGGAAGAGACTACAAGAATGTATGGGAACACAGTTGCGAATGAGTACCGCATACCATCCGCAAACTGACGGGCAAAGCGAACGAACAAGCCAAACATTGGAAGATATGCTGAGAACATACGTCATGGATTTCAAAGGAAACTGGGAAAAACATTTACCGTTGGTGGAATTCGCCTACAACAACAGTTACCACACAAGCATCGGCATGCCGCCTTACGAGGCATTATACGGCAAAAAGTGTAGAACTCCACTGTGCTGGGATGAAGTCGGTGAACGCCAGCTATTAGGACCAGAACTGGTACAACAAACTACTAAGATTGTCAAACTCATCTGAACAAGATTGGTAGCAGCCCAAGACATACATAAAAAGTATATTGATCAACACAGACAAGATCGTGCATTCGACGTAGGAACTTTTGTATTTCTAAAAGTTTCTCCTTGGAAGGGGAAAATTTGTTTCGGTAAAAAGGGAAAGCTAAGCCCGAGGTTTATTGGACCTTTTGAAGTGCTGCGAAGAGTGGGAGAAGTGGCTTACGAGGTAGCTCTACATCCAGAGTTGGAAAACATTCACAATGTTTTTCATATTTCAGTGTTACGACCGTATAAACCCGATTACAAACACGTGATCGAGTACGAACCATTACAATTTGATAAAGACTTGTCCTATGAAGAGATTCCTATCCAGATAGTTGACAGGAAAGAACAGGTGCTCAAGAATAAAGTTATACCTTTTATGAAGATGATATGGAGAAACCACAACGCTGAAGAAGCTACGTGGGAACTCGAGGATAAAATGATGAAAGATTACCCTGAGTTATTTGTTTAATCTGTGTCTTCGATTCTGGGGACAAAATCTTTGTAAGTAGGGAAGAATGTAACGAATGATTTGTTTGAGTTGTGATTCTGAGGACAAAATCCTTGTAAGGAGGGAATGATGTAACATTCCAGAATTTTAAATTGTAGTATTAAATATTTATTGAATTATATAAGTATTTAATATATATGTTTATTGTTGAATAAATAATTGTTCAATTTGAGTTAATGTGGTTTAGTTAATTATTTGTTAAATAAATAATTAAGGAGTTAAAAATTAATTGTTATGAGATTATATACTAATTTAATTTAATAATTAAGTTAGAGAGCTTATAATGATTAAATGAATTATATTATTTTAATTGGAATTTGTAATTAAAATAAGGTATTAGTTGGTTAAATAAAAATTATAATTATAAAGGAAATTATAATTATGTGTTAAAGTAATTTAATAGATTAGTATTTGAATTGATTAAATTGATTATTTAATTTAATAGAAGTGTGACAAAGAACCTTGCTATAAAGGAGTTATTAAAAAAAAATAAAGGAGTTTAATTTAGTTTTGGCCAAACAAGCCTTAATGCATATTAAGTCTTTAATATAATAGTATTTTTATCAAACAAGGTATAAGGATTAATCCATTTATTCTAATTAGGTTTACCAAACAAGGTGTAAGGGTTAATGTGTTGTTTTTAATTAGCCTAGCCTAGCCAAACAAGCCTTATGACTTTTGATTTTCAAAATTGAGATAACTGATATCAGTTATATCTAGAGTTATATTATATAATTAATATATATTATTACTATTATACGTTATATTATACTACGTAAGATAGAATAGAGAAGAAAGACTCAGAAGGAAGAAAAAAAAGAGAATAAGAAAAGTGATAGAGAACTTGAGGGATCCTAGAGAGGATTTGAGAAAGGAATTGGGAAAAGAAGCTTGAGAATCCAAGTTTGCCATCATCTTCTTCTAAATTAAGGTATCATCTTGCTCCTATTTTCTAAAAACTATGGTTATCCTCTTCTCCAAAAAGTTCTCTGTAAAAATTATTGTAAAAGATGAATTGTTGGTGTATATAGTCTATATGATAATTGATTGTTGTAAAAGGTTGTTTTCATAAGTTTATATATGATTATAGAGAAACTAGTTCATGTATGTATGCGTTTTATGAAGAAACTATATTACAGAGTGTTATATGAACATATATGAATATGGCTTAGTTTAATGTAAAATTGGGGTTTAATTAGTTGTTTAAATTATAAATTGACTATTAAAATAGGGAGAAGATGTATAAATATAAACATGATGTTTTGAATTAACTATTTTGACTGAAAAACAAAGTTACAGTGATGATTTTCATTAAAAATGTCAAAAATGGAGTTTTGCCAAAAAACATTGAAATTGGGTGTTATAAAGTTGATGTTTATGTTATTTTATGGGTAGAATCATGTTAAGAGTCTTTACAATATATTTACATGAAGTCTCTGTATGAATTACATGTTAATTAGTTTGTTAGATTGGAGCTTATAGGCCAATTTGGCTTTTGTTCATGTTTATTCTGCAGAAATTTGGGCGCCAGATTGCAGAGTTGCGCAATGCCACGCCCAATAGTCTTATTCTCGCTTGTCATTGCAGATTATCGTCAAGTAGTTCCAGCTCGCTAACTCGAGTCTCTGCCATAACGCCTAAATCGGCCACATAAATGGCCAACCACCATGATGTAAAGCGTATGGCCAGCAGTCATGAGTGAGTTAGCGAATAATAATGCATGGTTTATTTAATTATATAAAGTCTGAAAATAAATGTTATGTGGCTGTTAAATTATGATTTTAGTAGTACTAAACTAAGAATGAGCATGTTATCAAGGGTTAACTAGTATTAGTGTTAACGTAATTCGATTATGTGATTTGATAATTAAACCTACATGATGTGTATACTTGTTTATATATACAAAATGTTGGTAGTGACTAATTATGTCATGATGACATATATATAGGGTATTAAGATTCAAGTTGTAACGTTTAGCTTGTGCTCAAGGCAAGTTCTCTAACCCTAAAACTTCGTTGTTCAAGTTTAACTTCGTTGAGTACGTTATTGTTTTCAAATTCAATTACAATTTTGCAAGTTGCTACCTCTACACTTTCGTAGAGCTAGATTGTCTATTATTGAGTAAGTTCTTGTATCTAGTTGCTCATAATGATGCAAGTATTCTAAATCTTATATTTTAATATTGAGCAAGTTTCTTTAATATGTAACTTGTTATTTAGCATGCGAGTCGCTATATTTTTATATTCTAGTATTGAACAACTTTATAGTTCAAATTACTATTCACTATGCATTCTTAGTATCCAATTTTCAATAACCTTGACTTAATATTGTTCAAGCAAATTATGTTATGATTATTCAATGTTTATGCTATTAGATTATTCCTAAAGCATTATGTTAATTTACAAATATCGATTCAGTTATGATTATTCCATAGCATAAAGTTACTTCTTTTGTATTCAACTAATCCTTAGTTGATGACCGTTGAACTCTAAATTTTCCTTGTAATGTATCCAAACCAAACCTACTTTGGTGCGGACTTGTATTCTAAATACTAAGATGAACAACTCTTTTATTAGAGGTTTACGCTTAGCGTTGAAATGGTTGTGCATAATACATTGTACGAAGGGTTGATCCCCCTAAGTACGTGGAGTCCTTATAGTCTTATGACTGTTAAAGTTAAAGTTTAAAGATTACTTATAACTGTGGACATGATTCGTGGTCATTAGACCCTCAGTAGTATATTTCAAAATGTTATAGGACATATCATTCAGTTCTATTAAGCCTATTTCGGGCAATTGTTGTAATGTTGTAAAGTTATTCATTCTTCTTCAAGTGAGCTTTGTTTGCTCATTCTTGCATATTTATACACTTATTGCAGCTAAGGTTGAGAAGGTCAATGAACCTACCACTAGCAAAGGAAAGGGAAAAATGTACAAGTGATGAAGACTTGTAATTTTATTTTTATCGTTATGATAATAGACTTTTAAATATAATGTGATGTAATGAACTTTAAATTCCGTATTTGACTGATTGTAATTAAAGGTTAGATAACCTGGGAGATTTTTATTAAATGTAATCCTGTATGGGCAGGTTCTTATTATTCAATTTTATTATGATTGGGTAGTTAGTAATGAATATTTTGATTAAGTGAACACCAAATCTTAAAGAAATGAAGTACCAGGATTTGGGGGTGTCACATTCCTGAAAGTATTCATCACATGAAAGAGGCAGAGTTCATCAAGTTGGAGCAGAACAATATGACCATGTCGCAGTACGACGCTAAGTTTGCCGACTTGTCCCGGTTTGCGTCTCACTTGGTTGATAATGAGGAAAGAATAACGCGGATGTTTCTAAGAGGTTTGAAACCTGAGATACGTCAATATCTAAATTCTCATAAACCGTGTTTGTATTCAGATGTTGTAAATAGGACTCAGTTATTGGAGCGCGGTAACAAGTCAACTCAACCAAAAGAAAGCAGCCGAAAAAATGATAATACCAGTGGTAGCAGTCATCGAAGCGGTGACAACAAACGTGGAGGGAATCAACATGCCAGAAATGGTAACCACTTCGGTGGTAATCATGGCCAAGACAATAAGATTGGACATTTCAAGAAGAAGAGATTCAACAATGATGGAAAGACATCAGCATCAGCACCCGTGGTTAAGGAAGGAGAATGACCACCTATCATATGCTTCAAATGCGTAGGGGAGGGACATATCAGTCCAAACTGCGCGATGGCATCCAAAGCGTGTTATAATTGTGGAAGAGAAGGTCACCTAGCCCGATTTTGTCGTGCACCAAAGATAAGTCCAGTTGGAACGGTGACACAAAATACCGTCCCATACAAGTCAAAACCAGTAGTTCAAAGGAGAGCTTTTGTTGTGACCTCCCAGAAAGCAAGGAACCTGAACGAGGTCATCACGGGTAAGCTTATCATAAACTCTAGAGAATTCTATATCTTATTTGATACCGGTTCTACCCATTCTTTTATTTCTCCTACTTGCGCTCAACGATTAAATTTGATTCCGGAGAAATTAGACTTTGACTAATCTGTGTAAACTCTGTTAGGAGAAACCTTCATTACATCCACTATTTATAAGTCTTGTTTGGCTCAAATCGGTACCCTCATATTACCTGTAGATCTTATTTCATTAACAATACTTGTATTTGATGTGATTCTAGTGATTGATTGGTTAACTACTCATCATGCAAAAATTGATTGTTTTAGTAAGGTTGTTAGCTTTCATATTCCTAACCAACCTATTATGCGAATTCAAGCAACCAAACTATTAAAATCAATCACTGTCATCTCAAGCCATAAAGCTATTCGTTTATTGAAAAATGGATGTCAAGCTTTCTTAGCTCATGTCATAGATTTAAACAAAAATACGTCAGATTTGAATGATATTTCTATTGTTAATAAAATTCCTGACGTATTCCTTGAAGAACTTCCTGGCCTACCCCTAGAGCGTGAAATTGAATTTTGTATCGACCTTTAACAAGGTACTAAACCCATTTCCAAAGCCTCATATCGAATGGCTCCTATTGAACTTTAGGAGTTAAAGACCCAGTTGCAGGAATTGTTAGACATTGGTTTCATTCGTCTTAGTACGTCTCTTTGCGGTGTTCCTTTTCTATTCATGAAGAAGAAAGAAGGAAGTATGCGACTTTGTATTGATTATCGGGAGTTGAATCATGTCACCATCAAAAATAGGTACCCATTGCCACGTATTGATGACCTGTTCAACTAGTTGCCAAATTCTTTTTAAAGATCGATCTTCATTCTAGATATCATCAGCTGAAGGTTAAAACTGAGGATATTCCAAAGACTGCCTTCAGAACTCGGTACGGGCATTATGAATTCTTAGTCATATCTTTTGGATTGACTAATGCTTCTACTTCCTTCATGGATATGATGAACCGAGTATTCAAGGAATATTTGGATCACTTTGTGGTCGTCTTTATTGATGACATCCTCATATATTCCAAAAGCCGTGAAGATCATGAGCAACACGTTAGGCTGATACTCCAAAAACTTCGTGAAAACAAGCTTTATGCCAAGTTGAAGAAATGCGAGTTCTGGCTTGTGGAAGTAGCATTCCTTGGGCACGTAGTATCAAGTCATGGAATATTTGTTGACCCGACAAATATTAAAGCTATTCAAAGTCAGAGCAACCTAAATCGATGGAGAAGTCACGTAGCTTTCTAAGATTAATTTGGTTATTATCGGAGATTCGTGGAAGGGTTTTCTCGAATCGCTACTCCATTAACTCGGTGACTCGAGAAAGATATAAAATTGATTGGAGCGTGGAATGTGAGAAGAGTTTTCAAGAACTCAAGAGGAGACTCATTTTAGCTTTGTTTACGACAATACCATCGGCTCGGAGGGATTTGTCGTCTCTGATGTGATGCATCGGGCAAAGGGTTAGGATGTGTTCTCATGCAACATGGGAAAGTCATAGCCTATGCCTCTCGGCAACTCAAAGAATATGAGAGGAATTATCCTACTCATGATCTAGAGTTGGTAGCTGGTGTCTTCACACTTAAAAGTTGGAGGCATTACTTGTATGGGGAGAAACTGGAGATCTTTACGGATCATAAAAGCCTCAAATATTTAATCACCCAAAAGGAACTCAACATGCGGCAACGACGTTGGCTTGAACTGTTGAAAGATTATGATCATACCATCCAATACCATCCGGAAAAGTTTAACGTGGTAGCCGACGCATTGAGTAGAAGATCATATGCGGCAATGCGAGTGCGATATTGTCATATAAAGGCCCATTTTGTTTGACTTGCAAAGGATGGAGATAGAGTTAAAGACTCGGGGACCCATGTGATGATGGCGAATATCTGAGTAGAACCGACTTTAATCGATAAAGTTAAAAGTGCGCCAAGCCTCTGGACACAGGAACTGATGCGTATGAGGAAGAAAGTCCAAGAAGGTGCTATGCCAGAAGCAAGAATCGATGAAGAAGGAATACTTTGAGTCAACTCCAGACTTTGTGTTCCTAACGACCCTGATTTAAAGTATAAAATCATGATGGAGGCGCACAACACACCGTTTTCAATACATCCTGGGAGTACCAAAATGTATCGTGATCTTCGTCATACATTTTGGTGGAGCAATATGAAGAGAGAGGTAGCGCTGTTTATCTCAAGGTGTCTAACTTGTTAACGAGTTAAGGCAGAGCATCAAGTACCAAAAGGTCCATTGCAACCACTTGAAATTCTGGAATGGAAGTGGGAGCACATTACCATGGATTTCGTTAGCGGTCTTCCTAAGGTTTCTCAAGGCATAGATGCGATTTGGGTCATTGTTGATAGATTGACCAAGTCTGCTCATTTCTTACCGATACGAGAAACTTATACACTTGAACGTCTTGTTCGTATGTACATAAATGAGATTGTAAGACTGCATGGTATGCCAGTATCCATAGTTTCTAATCAAGACCTAAGATTCTCTTCACAATTTTGGGTTAGTTTGCAGAAAGCTATGGGCATAGATTTACGATTTAGCTCGGCATATCATCCTCAGACGGACGGGCAGTCGGAGAGGACTATTCAAACTCTTGAAGATTTATTAAGACTATGTGTCCTTGACTTCAAGGGAAGTTTAGGATAAGTTCTTACCATTGATGGAGTTTTCTTACAACAATAGTTATCAAGCAAGTATTGGCATGGCTCCATTTGAGGCGTTGTATGGAAGAAAGTGTCGTTCTCCAGTATGCTGAGATGAGGTGGGTGAAGCAACAATGTTGGGACCAGAGTTAGTACGTATGACTACATAAAAGATTCAAACGATCCGAAAACGTATAAAAACCACACAAGATCGACAAAAGAGTTATGCTGATCTTCATCGAAAGGACGTAGAATTCGATATTGGAGATCATGTGTTGTTACGTGTTGCTCCATGGAAAGGAGTTATGAGATTTGGAAAGAGAGGAAAGCTCAATCCTCGATTAATTGGCCCATTTTTAATCCTCGATCGAGTAGAAACTGTGGCCTATAGACTCACTTTACCGCCAAGTATGTCTCGTGTTCATAACGTTTTTCACATATCTATGTTACGTAAATATGTGAAAGACCCGCACCACATTATTGAGTTAGAACCGGACGAAATAGCGGAAGATTTAACGTATAAAGATGTTCCTGTTAAAATCTTGGATAAAAAAGGAACATATTCTACGCTCTAAGGTTATAACTCAAGTCAAAGTTTTGTGGAGGAACCACGATGTTGAGGAAATGACCTGGGAGTTAGAATCTGAGATGAAATCAAGTTATCCTTACCTCTTTGACATACCAGGTACGTACCCTAATTTCGAGGGCGAAATTTCATAAGAACGGGAGGTTGTAAGACCCCAACTTTTATGAATAAAGATGAATTTTCTATAAATATTATTTTTGAATATTATGGAATGAATTTAATATAATGTTATAGTTGTGGATAATATTTATAAATTTTGCAAAGTATGCAAGTTGTTATATAATATTCGATTGGTCGGGGAATATTTGTTTTAACAGGGAATATTTGTACAACGGCACAATCATTGGTGGACCCCACAACAGAATTACTGTTGGATTGAGAAAATGACAAAAATACTTTATGAAAATAACGACGAAAGTTTTACCATTAACTGTTGAAACACCCGGTGTCAAAAGTACAGTAATACACGTGGTTGCATAGTAGCACACGGTATTGATTATTGATGCTTACGTGAGAAGTCACTCAGTTTTGTTCAATTATTGTTACAGTAATTACTGCATAGTATCTCACGTTATTTGATTCAATTATTGTCACTATTTTATAATCAATAATTGAGATGACAAAGTTATTAATATTATTATTTACAATATTAACGATGTCTAGAAGTTCTGTCAAGGAGAGGTTTTGTCACCTAATTGCGCGCCAATGGGGAGAAATCCTTATTGGAAAGCCCCCTCTTTCCTGGGAACGACCTAGTCGATTAATATTGTGAATTATAATAATGATGAAAAATTTTATTTTATTAGTATTATTAATGTAATAAAACAGAAAAACTTTTTATATAAAACAAAATACTTTTATAAAGTTATTTGTTTTATTAGACTATAAATAGAATATATTATATTTTATTATGCATAGTGCCTGCAGAGTGTTTTGCATAGTAAAATCTTTTTATATTAAACAAAATACTTTTTATAAAGTTTTGTTTTATTTGATTATAAATAGAATATATTATATTTTATTGTATAGTGCAGCATAGTATTGTTGGGTAATTTCTAGTTACGCACAACACGCAAGTATACGTGGCCAACAAGTAATAAAGAGTAAGTAAAGTATCGTTCCCACGGAGAATTAATTAATAAAGTTCACCAAGCATTAGCCCATAACAATTTCAGTCTTATTTAAACGATTGCTTTGAGTTTTTATATTTAAACTATGAAATTAAATAGTACTAACTACCCCTAGAATGAGACTAGATAATAAAGACATGAGATTACAATTTCCCCTATTGCATCACTTAAATCAACACACTTCTAATTAAACCAAATTAATTATAACGGATTGTTAGTTGAGAACACGAAAGTGAAATATAACCATCTCTCGATGTACCATACTCATATAACATATAATCCACATTTGAAAGAATACACATGAACACCCACATTACCTAAACCACTATATGTCTATGTGATTTACAAATAATTAGGGTTTGAACCCAAGTCCTCAATTGACTACGAGTGGTGCTTCGGTATATGTCTATCCTAAGCACGAATCATATATTCCATCACCATATAGAACATACAAACACAAGCTATCAAGATCAAATCTAAACCCATACTTCGTCTTTCAAGTTCATATGGGTTATCACAGTAATTGATGGCCAATCAACTAAACAAATAAGCATAAATCTTAATAGACAAACCCATAGCAATCAATAAGGTTAACAATAAAGTATATCAAAATAAACTAAGCAATAGATTCCAGTGTAATCTCAAAATAGAGTTTAGCTCATTATAGAATCAAAATCCATCATCCACAATTGAATATACATTGAAAGATACAAATAGAAGTAAGGAGAGTTAGGGATTAAGAATAGCGAATCTGAGTTTTTCTCTTCTTTCACTTCTGAACTTTCAAGAATCTTCAATTGCTTCAATCCCCAAATCTTAGTTATTCTAGGGTTCTAATCTAATCTAAAAAGAAAGAGAAGAAAAGAAAATAATGATAGCTTGAGCCCCCAAGGGGTGGAATATCCTTTTACAACTGATATACGTCTAATATATATAAGCCCTAGTTGAACCCCCCTTCTCAGTTACGCTTCAAATAAAATAAAGTCGCCAATTTGCAATCAATGTCACTTGTGTGCCGCATCGCCCTCAATGTGTCTCTCATGGTGCCGAGACTTACAAGAAGTCGGGATATCCGGTAGGCCTCTCGTGGCGACCCTCGAAGCCTAATATATGTGACTCACAATTTGTAGATTCTAAGTTACGATTACGCAATATTGTTCTTCTTTGTCGCATTGTCATCTTTCATTCCTTCGATGCTTGGTCTCCTTGCTCCATTATACCTTCATACCATACATATCCCCTCTTGTGCCTCGCCTTCACGCCTTCATTAGCCTCGTACCCTCTAATACCACAAATTACGCTGATTTCTACACTTATTCAACAAAAGGAATTTTAAGTAAATGCAATGCAAACTATAATAAAATGTACTTGAGATGGGCATAGTTCGCATGAATTTGGTATTCAATAAGTAGGTGTAAATACCACTTATCAAATACCCCCAAACTTGAACTATTGCTTGCCCTCAAGCAATGCAACATAATGCAATCTAAATGTTCTGCAAGCTATGCTACTATGACAATGATTCCCCAGATTTTCAGTCATGCTATGAATTCCAGTGAGACATGCCTCATAGAAATATCAAGAACTAAGAACAAAGCATCAAACTAAGCTAAAGGCATAATGACATACAATCATATAATCCCAACCTACTATAAAGATGTTGTGTGTGTGTGATGTGTTCAAATATAAGCTTGAAAAAGGTGAGGATTTCACATGTTATACAGCTTAAGGAAGAAAACTGAGGATCAAACCAAGAACAATACATACAAATGAAACAACAACTACTCCAACACATCAGTACAAGCTAAGGTTCAGCAAAGGGTTTATTCTACTTTATTTTTACTCACGGGGCGATTTTAGCACTTTCTCGCGGTGTTTATTGATTTTTTTTTATATTTTCCATGACTGTGCAATGTCTCATTCCATTAGGCTAACAGTGCTACCCTATAGCGAGCTTTCAACCAACGACTCCCAGACCATTAAGACCTTAGGGGCTAGGTGTAGAGACAATCCCCTCGGGCGTACTTACTCAAGTAACAAAGGCCCCGAAACAAGACTAGCCACGATAATTATTCAATATATTTTTTTTTTGTATAAATCAAGCATACCCATGCGTTCCCAAAACTTGAGTTTAAGTGTCTTCATAGTCATTACTCACTTCCTACACAATTCTATCATTAAAAACAACATTTTCCTCTCAGCAGACTTGTTGTTGAGGTGCTAATATGATATTTAGCTTGTTCATCTTTTGGTACTTAGCAGCTCCTTGTGATCGTATGGCATTCAACATTGGTACTTGATCACATCTAATGGACTTCTAAGATGTACATTCAGCTTGCCATCTTTTTGGTACTTAGTAATCTGGCTCATCCCTTAGTGCAGCTTTTCTTTATTGTTGATGCTTGTCTTCATCTGATATTCAGCATTGTACATTATCTTCATTCAGGTACTACTAAGTCATTGCATATCAACTTGATTTCTTTTGGGTACTTAGCAGTCCTTGTACACTGGTTGTCTTATGCACAAATTCGGCTTTGTATCTTCTTCTCTTCAGCTCAGTGTGTTCATTGTGAAACGTAGAATGGCTAAAGTATTCTATTTTCTAATCTGGCACTCTAGTTGTTGTCTTCTTGTCCTTCCGGCTCTCAGTACAGATGCCACTCCATTGTCATACTCCTTTGTATTGAGTGAAGCTTTGTCATTATAAGACTCACATTAGGTATGTTTAACTCTCTCTATGGTAGTCTCACTGTCACTGAGATGTTTTTCTCTGTTAAGCTCCATATGACTCACTTCATCTCAAGTCAACAACTTTTATCACTTGAAGCTTTAGCTCTTTATAGGTTCATCCATCATCTTTCCGTTGGAATATAGTTGTTCAGAGCTTCTTGAAAAGCTTTAAATATTCTAAGATCTTAGATGTAGACATTCTGGTTAATGTGAGCTTCATTTTGACTTGCCTGACACAACAGTCTACTCTTTCACCTAACACCTCTGAAATGTCACTTTCAGCAGACTAGTTGGTAGTCACCTTTTTATTTTCTTCTCTTTCCATGGTTTAGACCAAAGATGTCGGTGAGTGCATCGGGATATTTAATTGCAACGTTCGGATGTTGGTCTTCATTATTGGACATTGCTAAGTCTCAATAATCAAATAAATGAACTCTATAATTCTGGTGCTGACGTTCATGTACTTAGTCGTAGTTTGTCTGTGGAAATTGTAGGATGACTTGACTTATATCTATTCGGTTTCTAGAGAGCTCTGTGATTTGATAATGTTGTACCATCTTATACTTTGCTCTTGCAGTCTGTTCTACGATCATGTTTATCTTGCCTTGCTTCAAGAACTAATAAATTGGCTCACTGCTTTAGTCATTTGGTCTGTATATCTCTTTTGATTAGTCATGCTCAACTTCCTTAACTTTATGCTCTGTGATATCTTGATCATTCTTTATGGTGAGGTTGAACATAGACAATCCTCTTCGTCTGTCCTCTATATGTTTAGCCATGTCTCTGTAGGTGCTTTATTAGACTCTGTTGCTAATTTGTAGACACTACGATCGTTGTCTTCTGATGAGTGCTTGTAGGAGACTCCTTCTGAACGGCTTTTCACTTCTTAATCAGCCTTGCTGATAGAGTTGGTGCTTTGATATTCTAAAACTTAACTGCTTTTACCAGAGGATGAGATCTATGCAGACATTTTAGGATTGCTCATCTATTGAGAATCGTAGAGTACTCTACGAGTATGCATTAGCTATATAAACACTTGGCTGACTATGACTTTGGCTCTGGTTTTGTAGGCTATAATTCGAATTGGTGCCGACTTGTAGACTTCACGATTTCGAGTGAAGCCTACGATTCTTATTTTAGCTCGACAGGAGCTCGGAAGACAGCTTCTACGATTCAGAGTGTAGTCTACGATTCTACTTCGATAGACTATGATTATGCCTTACTTTCTTAGCAGACTATAGTAACTAGTGCAATGCTCTTCGATAAGACATTCCTATATATTACACTTTATAAGATCAAGCTAACAAGTTTGATCTTTCTATTCATAGTCCTTGTACATCATGATCTTTTTAAGGACTTTAACAAAACTATTCATTCATATTAGATCAACCTAACATATTTGATCATTTCAATCTAAGTCCTTGTCCATATTGTCTATCATCTATTAAGGACTTTACATCTTTTATCAATGTAGACATATTTGCATATTCATTCATTAACTTCATCATCCTTATCATCAAATAATATAAATAAGGAATAATATTCACATGCATATTCCTGACATATAGCATATCGTGCATCCATATTATATACCAATATCAAAACTAAAATAGATGTCAATTTTGTGTAGATTGGTCCTAGAACTCGATTCCGAGCCAAAAAGGCACGATCACCACCAGCCAAAATGGTTGAGGGCAGTTCATCATAATCTATTCTTGTATCTTGAGAGGAGTTTGAGGAATTTAAGAAGCATATTTCTTAGATGACCGTCTTGTTGAGAGAGCAGTGTAATCTAACACAGGAGCCCAAACTAAAAACTCCAACTAAAACCTATGTACAAGGAGATATGTGAGTACCAGGTAAAGATAGTGATACATAAATGTCTACTCCAGTATCCCCACTTGGGGTCAAAGAAGCCAAAGAAGCCTTGGATATGAATTTGATGATGGAAATAATAGACCTCCGAGAGGATAGAGAAACTGGAGACATTAGGAAGAAAGTTAGACAGATGGAGGATGTCAACCGATCCATTAAGGGGACATGATCCCACGAGAGTATGAATTATTATGACTTATGTATCTTCCCAAAGGTGAGATACCCAGATAAATTTCAAGGCCTAGAATTTGAAAAGTGCAATTGATTGGGCGACCCCTACACCCACTTGAAAGTATGCATAGGCGAACACGGATAATATGCCGAGGATGAGAACTTCTGAATGAAATTTTTCCAAAATAGCCTTACTAGTGAAGCCCCAACTTGGTTTGCCCAGATTGATAACTCCAAGGTCCATGGTTGGGAAGATTTAGCCCACGCTTTCCTTAACCAGTATAGCTTCCAAGTGACCAAGGTTAAGAAACTAACCAATGAATCGTTCAGAGAGTATGCGAAGAGGTTTAGGCATATGGCAGCCTAAGTTAGTCGGCCAATGGAGGAAGCTGAGATGGTGATGACTTTCATTGACATCCAAAAAGAATAATATTACAAAAGAGTCCTAGCAGGAATAGGCAAACCATTCTCTGAAATGATAAAACATAGGAAAATGACAGAAATGGGTTTGAAGTATGGAAAAATCAAAGACCTCATCGCCTTGGAGGCAGTGGTAGAGCATATACAATTGGGCAACTACTTAAGCGCTCCCAAAAGGGTACATAAAAGGAAGGAAGAAGATGTCTTCATAATATTACAAGGGTAATGTGTGAATAAGAATAATAACCCACCTATACAGAAGGAAGGCAATGATCCTGCATTCCAGTCACCTGTAAACCCCCGAAATCATACGATACTGAGGGTTGGGGAAAATAAGCGAAGAAGGGTATTCACTCCCCTGGGGATTCGTTGGAAAATGTGCTAGCACTGTTGGTTGCGCAGAAAAGGATCACTGAGCTCGCTCCACCTGCTTATCCTAAAGGAAGATAATATGATCCCAGTAAGAGATGTGTTTATCATTCCTGAGCACTGGGGCACGACACTCATGACTGTTGGACCTCAAAGCACAAGATTCAAAATATGATCTGTAACGCCCCGGAAAATCGAACCATTTGTAAATACGTTTAAAATAAATAAAATATTATTATTTGTTATTATTACGTGTTAATAAGATGTATGTCGTTCTATAACCTAGCGACGTCAGAATATCCTAGTATTTGAACTACGCGAGGGAATTAAAGTGTTTGAATTTCCAAGACGAAAATAAAAGCTTTCCGAGAAATTTTCTGAAAAACACTATCCATCGTTTATCGCTCGAGAATTATTTTTGAACTTCTGAAAAATGCGTAATGTTATAAAATCGAGGTGAGATGGATTATTTAATAATAATCTAAGTATGGAAAACACAATATTCCACATGCGGACTTCAATTGAGAACGTTAAGGATTTAAAAACCAAATTAATTAAACTTGTGGACTATTGTATGAAGTACAAGTCCAATAGCATTAGGGGGCAAGCCCAAGGTGTAGCAATGTTTAGCCATGTAATTATTAATGTGAAGCCCAAGCTAAATTAAAGCAAGCCCAAAAGATAAGTTAATTAGATTAAGACCTAAGCCCAAATGATGATCCACTAGTTAATTAAGATCCATGGAGCAACCCATGGGTGAAGTGGAGAACAAGACCTTTATGTGATGGCCAAGCAAATGTTGTGGTTAGCAAGTTTACTTAGGCCTTAAGTTAGGAATAGTAAGGAGGTTAGTAAGGAGGTGAAAGGTTTTAATGACCAAAGTGCCCTAAGCTTAGAAGTCCTATAAATAGGAAGCTCATAAATCATTTGTGGGTTGTTATTTTCATCCATCAAACTCTCCTTACAAAGTAACTTATTTGTTAGAGAAGATAAGGACTTCTTAAGTCAATCATCCTTTGTTAGATTTTTAAGAAGGAAGTTAGTCAACAAAGGTAAAGATTTATGTCCTCCATCTCTACAATATTAGCTTGATAGAGAAGTAATGATCATGTATGCTAAAAACATATGAGAAGTGAATAATCAATGGACTTAAGACGAATAAGTAAGAAATAAGTAACTTAAACCTAAATACGTTATGAACTTATGATGATCATATATGAACTTGTAACATATTTATATGAATGAAGTTAATATACTAATAGGATGCAATAATGTTGATTAAAGGACTTGAATCAAGAATAAGTCATAAGGAAATGAAAATCATGTATTGAAAAATTTGTTAAGTTATGCACTTATAAGGAGTAAGCCATAACCTAACTTAAATATAACTCTTTGTACTTTATAGGTTGAGATGTCTAATTATTGAAATGAATCAATTTTGAATGATGAACAAATCGTTAGTAATGAAGTTTGCCGGAATTCACACGATTGGACGATAATCGTCGAATTCGTGAAATTCTCGAAATGGAAGTCATATTTTTTGTTTGAACTCGGAAACGTTAGTTTCCGGTGGAGACAAGTCGTATTTGGCGTTATAGAGTTGCGGACTCGAAAATGACCAGATTCTGACTTAGAATGAAGAAACTAGCGTTGAACGTTCACGAACGTTTATCATTTTCATTAAAAACAGACTAATAGGTGAATTTTTAGTAAACAAAGTCGAATAGATAAAATTCTTGAATGAACATGTAGAGTATGTGATTTATGAACCGTAGGCTCTTGAACAAACCAATTCAGACTTATAACGAAGAAGTTAGGAGTCTGGGAATCTCACAAGTTAAAAAATCTATCAAAATTGTCTGTGGCACAGAGTTCGCGCCGCGGCACGACCCCAAGCTAAATGTCCTGCGTCGCAGCGCCAAAATGGCCATCATCCACTGGAAACTCACGCCACAGCGAGACCCGTAACGAAGGGATTCGCGCCGCAATGTCGAGTCCGATTTCTAGCATTAACATGTGACGCCACAGCATGGCACAAAGAGTAATAGACGGTGCCGCAGCGCCAGACTTAAAACTAGACAATAAAGAATGTTTATATGTTGAGCATGAATAGTAAATGATTAACAATTAACTAATAATCTTAATGTAATATTGTTAAGACATAATTAAGCCTTAAGTATGAACACTTAGGGTTAAGATAAGTCAATTGCATATGAAAGTAAGAACGACATAACGGAAAGCCGGAACCAATAATAACAAATTTAATATGTAATTAGATTGAGAAGAATGGTAAGATTCTTTAGGAACCATGTATGATTATTCATGACCTAATGTGTTATGTGATGTTATAATTTATTGTAGGGACCTTAAAGACCTAAAGTGCACGTGTTATATCTGTAAACAGATGCTAAAGGCAAGTACTCTAACCCCTGTTCCAGTTCGATCTGGTTGCATAAGTTAATGTCTGATGAAGTTAACGCCAATTCCTTCGGCTAGACTTACGTTATGTTGAATTTCTTTTAATCTTTCAAGTATGGACAATGATTTACCAAACTAATATTGTTATGGTTTTCAAAAGGAGACTGAGTATGCCAAATTGTTTTGTCGTCGAATGACAGGCACATGAGGTTGCCACAACTTAAACATATACACGTTTAATGAATGTAGTGTTAATCAACATAGAGTACTATAGGCTGATCACCTAGACGTGCTCGTAAGCTATGCCGAACTTACAGACTTGGTGTCGAGACGTCCTTTTCAAATTACTTATGAAATGCTCATGGTCTTGGACCGGGAATTGATGTTTTACTGAATATTGTTGTTGTAAAACGTTTTGAAAGAAAAGAAGTACTATTTTGAATTATCAATAGTACTTCGTAACTATTGTTCAGTCATTGAAGATATATGATTCCTATGTCTCAAGCATGATATTTTCCTAGAATTGTTGTACTTGATGAGCTAGTTAGGCCCACTCTTGCTTGGACCATATGAATGCAGCAAAGCCCGAACGGACCGACAGATCCGGTAAGGATAAAGGGAAGGCTAAGGCGAACCTGTAGATTACCTATGTAATAGTATAGGTTTTGTAATGATAATATTTTATATTTTGACAAGAATAGATGTAACTATTATAAAGAACCTGGGAGAATGTAAATATTATTTTGAATATATATAAGACATAATCGTTCTTTTGAGGTATTTCAATTGAATGATTGTGTGAACTGTAGCACTGTGTAGCACCATCTGTCGGGTTAGAAGATACCCGGATTTGGGGGCATCACAGGTTGGTATCAGAGCATTAGATTATAAAACTTAAGGGGGGATTTAAGCCATAAGTCATAACCTTAAGAAAAGTTAAAGAATAAAAGATGTAAATTAACCTTATAAAAATGCATTATATATGTTATGTGTTTTTATTCTACTGACGTGTACTAATCAAACTTTTTGTGTTGTTGTAGATGTCAGCAGAAAATAGAGACGTACGGGTAGTCAGTGAAGGGTTAGTGAATCAGATAGAGATCATACCGAACCCCATAGCAGCAGATCCTGAGATAGTAGTGCTTGAGTCTGGAGACTCAGAGAGTTTAGATCTCATGTCCATGTTCGACGGCATGCTAGAAGAAGAGGTGGAGGTGGGGTCCTTTAATCCAGTAGCTATAGTAGCAGAGATGGCTCCGGGGGAGTCAATGATGTCACTTTTAATGTCAGTGCTGGATAGAAACATCCACTACTTTCAGGAGGTTAAGGAGCTGAAAGCAAAGCTCCAGGCGGTAATAGAGGATAAGATGGATATGGAGTCCATGTGGAAGCAGGAGCATGATGAGAGGATTTTGGCCAAGGACAAGGTCCATGAGCTGAAACAGGTGGTCTTTGAGCTCAGAGGGGAGCTAAAGGCCAAGAAGGAGAAGATAGGGAGAATGCCTTATATCCATAGGACTTCTCATACGGACTTCCAGCAACAGGTAGCTAGTTATCCCGTAGAAAAAGGGCAGACGCAACATACTATCAGCCGTGATATTATCGTTGGTCTTGCCAAGGCGGATTTTGAGAATGCCTTAAGGCAGATGTGATCTAGTAGTGATTAGAGAAGTTTAGATATGTAAATATTTTGTATCTAGTAGTGACGTAAAACCCTCTTTTGTATAACAAAGGGTAGTCTTTTGTAAATACCAAGTTTTAGAAAGTAATTACGGGAAAGTATTGTAATTAGCTTACGCTGTGTAATGTAACTGATGTAGTGTTATACTACAATGAATCAATATAAGTTTTTTTTTGGGAACATGTTGAGTATCAAGTGTTTGAGTTATTGTTTAAAATTGAATAATAATTAGCTAATAAGAAATGAATAATAATGAAATGTGTTGTTTATTGTAACAGCAAAATGCCGCCAAGAAGAGTACCACATAATCAAGAGGCGAATGTAAATCAACCGGAGGGAGGCCGATAAACCCCATTCAAGTGTTTGTGAACCTTTTAACCGCAGAGTTTAATAGAACTGGGGCTAACATCCCCGTAAATCCAGGTGTAGCACGAGCTACCACTTTTAAGGATTTTAAAAGTGTGGGTTCGCCGGAGTTCAAAGGAACTATGGACCCTATCGAAGCCCAAACATGGGTGAAGGTAATCGAGAAGGCATTTGTGATAGCAAATGTCGACGAGGCCCAGAAGGTTGCCTTTGCAACCTACATGATGAAGGGAGAAGGCAACTTTTGGTGGGAGGCCAATCAAGCTAGGGCCGGAGTAGAGATTCTAACATGGGCGAGGTTCAAAGATATATTTTTCGAGAACTACTTTCCCATGAGCATGCAAGGAAGGATGGAGATGCGGTTTCTGGAACTAAAGCAAGGGGACATGACGGTTCCCTAATACGCCGCTAAGTTTAATGAACTGGTGAGGTTCGCTCCACACCAAGTGGACACCGAGGTTAGGAAGGCGCGGCGGTTCGAGCATGGCTTGAAACCCTGGCTCTATAACCGTATATCAGGGTTCCAAAGTACTTCCTTTGGAATCATATTAGAGAAGGCGATAATCGCCGAAGGTGGTAGCGAGGCATTGAGCTAGTACCACAAAGACAAGAAGAATAAGGGGAAAGTAGACGGGGGAGTGAAGACCGAAGGAGCCAGCGGGAGTGGCGAAGGGTACAAGCAAAAGGTGAGTAGCTCTGGGAATACCAGAGTGAAACTAGGAGACTTGAAGAGGAGGATGGAGGCCTGCAAGACCTGTGGGAAGACTCATTTAGGAGTCTGTCTCAAGGGTAAGGACGTGTGTTACAATTGTGGACAGGAAGGGCACATTGCGCCTAACTGTCTAAGTTCGAAGAAGAACCACAGATGCTTTGTTTGTGGGTCAACTAACCACATGGCAAAGAACTGCCCAAAGAAGGGGATGGATGGGAATAAGGGCGCCAATAGTGGTAAGTTAACTATTAGGGGTCTAGCGTAGCAGGGTAGACCGATGGCCCATACGTTTAACATTACCATCCAAGATCCGATGGCCTCAAGGGACGTAGTCGCAGGTATTATTCCGATCAACGATCTAAATGTATACGTACTATTTGACTCGGGTGCTACTTGTTCGTTTATCGCATGTGACTTTGCTAGACGATTAAGATTACTTCCCGAAAAGTTGCCTATACCTTTAAATATGAAGGTAGCAAACGAAGAAATAATTCATGTTGAAGATATTAATAGGAGTTGTTGCGTAGATATTCGGGGTTGTAAATTATCGGTAGACCTGATACCGATAAAGTTATGAGAATTCGACGTAATTCTCAGAATGGATTGGTTGGTGAACTATGGGGCAATAATAGATTGTCAAAAGAAATGCGTAAATATTAGAATGTTAAAACAACCTCAAATAGTATTTTACAGTAATAAATCTTCGGGACGTTCGTGTTGTCTTACCATGACACAAACTAGGAAATTATTGAGGAAGGGGTGTGTAGGCTATTTGTGTCATGTGGTTGATACAAAGAGGGTGGGAGCAACCATGGAACAATTACCGGTAGTGAGTGAATTCATGGATATATTTCCATGTGAATTGTCGGGTCTTCCACCGGATAGGGAGACCAAGTTTGTGATAGACATTGTGCTAGGACCGACACTAGTTTCTAGGGCACCATATCGTATGGCGCCAGTGGAGATGAAGGAGTTGATGGTGCAGTTGCAAGAACTGTTGGACAGGAAGTATATACAACCAAGTGTTTCGTTGTGGGGAGCACCAGTACTATTTGTCAAGAAGAAGGAAGGATCGTTAAGACTTTGTATCGACTATCGACAGTTGAACAAGTTAACGATAAAGAATAGGTACCCATTGCCCATGATCGACGATCTTTTTTATCAGTTAAAAGGGGCCAAGTATTTTTCTAAAATAGATTTAAGAACGGGGTATCATCAGCTGAAGGTTAGAAATGAAGACATACCAAAGACGACATTCAGGACTCGTTATGGTCATTACGAGTTTCTGGTGATGTCATTTGGGTTGACTAATTCACCAGCTGCATTTATGGATATGATGAACAGAGTGTTTAAACAATATTTGGACAAGTTCATCGTGGTGTTTATCGATGATATTCTAGTCTATTCTAAGACGCCACAAGATCATGTTGAACACCTAAGGATAGTATTGGAGACATTAAGGAAGGAGAAGTTATATGCGAAGTTCACTAAGTATGAATTTTGGTTAGAGAGGGTACAGTTTTTAGGTCATGTCATTGACCATGAGGGGATTTCAGTAGATCCAACGAAGGTGGAAGCAGTGATGAATTGGGAACAACCGAGAACGCCGACTGAGGTGCGGAGTTTCCTAGAGTTAGCGGGATACTATCGTAGATTCATTCAGGATTTTTCGAAGATAGCTACTCCGTTGACTAATTTGACAAAGAAGACGGTGAAGTACGCGTGGACGGAGAAGTGCGAAGACAATTTTCAAGAACTGAAGAAGAGATTGAGTGAAGCGCCTGTTTTGTCATTACCCGATGCTACAGGAAATTTCATAGTTTATAGCGATGCTTCGCATAGAGGACTTGGTTGCGTGCTCATGCAGCATGGCAAGGTCATTGTGTATGCATCTAGGAAGTTGAAGGATTATGAGAAAGTTTACCCTGCAAATGATCTGGAACTCGCCGCGATAGTGTTTGCCTTAAAGATATGGCGACATTATCTTTACAGAGAGAAATGTGAGATATACATGGACCACAAGAGTCTAAAATATATCTTCATATAGAAGGAGTTGAATATGAGGCAGAGGAGATGGCTGGAGTTGATAAAGGATTACGATTGTGAAATCAGATCACCCTGGAAAAGCTAATGTATTCTTTGACGCCTTAAGTAGAAAGGGTCGGGAGAAGTTATCTATGTTAACGGCTTCAACTGAGTTAATAATAGAGATGGCTAGGATGCAGATAGAGGTGAAGTTGTCGAGTGAAGCTGATCAGAGATTATTTATGACGAAGATCCAATCTACCATCGTAGAGAGAGTCAAAGAAGTACAACTCAAAACTGATGAGTGTGACAAGATGAAGAAGCGATTGACCAATGAAAGATATTAGATTTAGCCTTGATAATGAGGGATTGTTAAGATTTGAAGTAAGAATTTGGGTTCCGAATGAGACGGAATTAAAGGAGCAAATTTTATAAGAGGCTCACAGTTCGAGGTACTCGATTCATCCTAGTAGTACCAAGATGTATCAAGACCTTCGACATAGTTTTTGGTGGCCGAACATGAAGAGAGAAATAGCCGAGTATGTGAGTAGGTGCTTGACCTGTCAGAAAGTTAAGGCCGAACATCAACGACCAAGTGGCTTGTTACAGTCATTAGAGATTCTGGAGTAGAAGTGGGAGCATATCATGATGGACTTTGTGGTGGGACTTCCGACTACTCAGAAGGGGTATGATGCGATTTGGGTAATAGTGGACCGGTTGACGAAGTCGGCTCACTTTTTGCCAATTTGGGTTAAGTATAACTTAGATCAGTTAGCAAAACTTTAGGTTAAGGAAATTATTTCCAGACATGGAGCACTAGTTTCGATTGTGTCAGATCGTGACCCACGATTCACGTCAAACTTTTGGAGAAGTCTGCAAGAGTAGTTGGGGACGCAGTTGAAGTTGAGTACGGCATATCATCCATAAACCGATGGACAAAGTGAGAGGACAATTCAGACGTTAGATGATATGTTATGATCTTGCATCATGGATTTCAAGGGTAGTTGGGATGATCATCTACCATTAGTAGAGTTTGCATATAACAATAGTTATCATGCAAGCATAGGTATGCCGACCTACGAAGCTTTATATGGGAGAAAGTGTCGAACGCCATTGTATTGGGATGAAGTGGGAGAGCGCAGAATGCTAGGACCAGAATTGGTACAGCAAACAGCAGATATAGTAAAGCTAATACGAATGTGTTTGGTGGCAGCTCAAGACATACAAAGAAAGTTTACAGATTTGCATCGAGTAAATAGGGAGTTCGAAGTAGGCTCGTATATATTTCTAAAGGTATCTCCCTGGAAAGGAAAGATATGCTTTGGAAAGAAGGGAAAGTTAAGTCCCAGGTTTACAGGACCGTTTGAGATATTAGAAAAAGTAGGAGTGGTAGCCTACGTGGTAGCATTACCTCCAGACCTAGAATGAATACATAACGTGTTTCACATATCTGTATTACGACCCTATAAGCCAGATTACAAACACGTAATAGAATATGAACCGATTCATATCGAGAAGGAATTAACCTATGAGGAAGTGCCAATTCAAATCATCAATCGAAAAGAGCAAGTTCTATGGAACAAAGTTATACCGTCTGTAAAGGTGTTATGGAAGAACCACGATATAGAAGAAGAAACGTGGGAATTGGAAGAAAAGATGAAGAAGAATTACCCTCAGTTGTTTGTGTAAATTTTTTTTTAGCGAGATTCTAGGGACAAAATCTTTATAAGGGAGAGAGAGTGTAACGCCCCGGAAAATCGAACCATTTGTAAATACGTTTAAAATGAATAAATTAATATTATTTGTTATTATTATATGTTAATAATGTGTATGTCGTTCTATAGCCTAGCCACGTCGGAATATCGTAGTATTTGAACTACGTGAGGGAATTAAAGTGTTTGAATTTCCAAGACGAAAATAAAAGCTTTCCGAGAAATTTTCTAAAAAACACTATTAATCGTTTACCGCTCAAGAATTATTATTGAACTTCCGAGAAATGCGTAACGTTATAATATCGAGGTGAGATGGATTATGTAATAATAATCTAAGTATGGAAAATGCAATATTTCGTATGCGGACTTCAATTGAGAACGTTGAGGATTTAAAATCCAAATGAATTAAACTTGTGGACTATTGTATGAAGTACAAGTCCAATAGCATTAGGGGGCAAGCCCAAGGTGTAATAATGTTTAGCCATGTAATTATTAATGTGAAGCCCAAGCTAAACTAAAGCAAGCCCAAAAGATAAGTTAATTAGATTAAGACCTAAGCCCAAATGATGATCCACTAGTTTATTAGGATCCATGGAGCAACCCATGGGTGAAGTGGAGAGCAAGACCTTTATGTGATGGCCAAGTAAATGTTATGGTTAACAAGTTTACTTAGGCCTTAAGTTAGGAATAGTAAGGAGGTTAGTAAGGATGTGGAAGGTTTTAATGACCAAAGTGCCCTAAGCTTAGAAGTCCTATAAATAGGAAGCTCATAAATCATTTGTGGGTTGTTATTTTCATCCAACAAACTCTCCTTACAAAGTAACTTATTTGTTAGAGAAGATAAGCACTTCTTAAGTCAATCATCCTTTGTTAGATTTTCAAGAAGGAAGTTAGTCAACAAAGGTAACGATTTATGTCCCCCATCTCTACAATATTAGCTTGATAGAGAAGTAATGATCATGTATGCTAAAAACATATGAGAAGTGAATAATCAATGGACTTAAGACGAATAAGTAAGAAATAAGTAACTTAAACCTAAATAAGTTATGAACTTATGATGATCATATATGAACTTGTAACATATTTACATGAATGAAGTTAATATACTAATTGGATGCAATAATGTTGCTTAAAGGACTTGAATCAAGAATAAGTCATAAGGAAATGAAAATCATGTATTGAAGAATTTGTTAAGTTATGCACTTATAAGGAGTAAGCCATAACCTAACTTAAATATAAGTAATTGTATTTTATAGGTTGAGATGTCTAGTTATTGAAATGAACCCATTTAGAATGATGAACAAATCGTTAGTAATGAAGTTTGACGGAATTTACACGATTGGACGATAATCATCGAATTCGTGAAATTCTCGCAATGGAAGTCATATTTTGTGTTTGAACTCAGAAACGTTGGTTTCCGATGGAGACAAGTCGTATTTGGCGTTATATAGTTGCGGACTCGAAAATGACCGGATTCCGACTTAGAACGAAGAAACAAGCGTTGAACGTTCACGAACGTTTATCGTTTTTGTTAAAAATGGATTAATAGGTGAATTTTTAGCAAACGAAGTCGAATAGATAAAATTCTTGAATGAACACGTAGAGTATGTGATTTGTGAACCGTAAGCTTATGAACGAACCAATTCGGACTTATAACGAAGAAGTTATGAGTCCAGGAATCTCACAAGTTGAAAAATCTGTCAAAATTATATGTGGCACAAAGTCCGCGCCGCGGCGCAACTCCAAGCCAAATGTCCCATGCCGCAGAGCCAAAATGGCCCTAATCCACTCGAAACTCACGCATATAGCGACCCGTTCTCTGAAGGATTTTTAGCTGCAATATTGAGTCCGGTTTCTAACATTAACATGTGATGCAATGCCTAGACATACAGAGAAATAATAAATTTGGTGCCGCATGACATGGACTTAAAACCTAGACAATAAAGAATGTTTACATGTTGAGCATGAATAGTAAATGATTAACAATTAACTAATAATCTTAATGTAATATTGTTAAGACATAATTAAGCCTTAAGTATGAACACTTAGGGTTAAGATAAGTCAATTGCATATGAAAGTAAGAACGACATAACGGAAAGCTGGAACCAATAATAACAAATTTAATATGTAATTAGATTGAGAAGAATGGTAAGATTCTTTAGGAACCATGTATGATTATTCATGACCTAATGTGTTATGTGATGTTATAATTTATTGTAGAGACCTTAAACACCTAAAGTGCACGTGTTATATCTGTAAGTAGACGCTAAAGGTAAGTACTCTAACCCTTGTTCCAGTTCGATCTGGAAAAGCTTTGTGATTCATGTATTCTTTGCATAAGTTAATGTCTGATGAAGTCAATGCCAATTCCTTCGGCTAGACTTACGATATGTTGAATTTCTTTTAATCTTTCAAGTATGGACAATGATTTACAAAACTAATATTGTTATGGTTTTCAAAAGGAGACTGAGTAAGCCAAATTGTTTTGTCGTCAAATGACAGGCACGTGAGGTTGCCACAACTTAAACGTATACACGTTTAATGAATATAGTGTTGATCAACATAGAGTACTATAGGCTGATCACCTAGACATGCTCGTAAGCTATGTCAGACTTAAGGACTACATGCCGGGACATCCTTTTCAAAGTACTTATGAAATGCTCATGGTTTTGGACAGGAAATTGATGTTTTACTGAATATTGTTGTTGTAAAACGTTTTGAAAGAAAAGAAGTGCTATTTTGAATTATCAATAGTACTTCGTAACTATTGTTTAGTCATTGAAGATATATGATTCATATGTCTCAAGCATGCTACTTTCCTAGAATTGTTGTACTTTTTGAGCTAGTTAGGCTCACTCTTGCTTAAACCATATGAATGCAGCTAAGACCGAACCGACCGACGGATTTGGCAAGGATAAAGGGAAGGCTAAGTCGAACCTGTAGATTACCTATGTAATAGTATAGGTTTTGTAATGATAATATTTTATATTATGACAAGAACAGATGTAACGGTTATAAAGAACCTGGGAGAATGCTAATATTATTTTGAATATATATAAGATATAATCGTTCTTTTGAGGTGTTTCAATTGAATGATTGTCTGAACTGTAGCACCGTGTAGCACCATCTGTCGGGTTGGAAAATACCCGGATTTGGGGGTGTCACGTGATCCACAATGGGGAAATTGTGGTGAAAACACTGGAGTAGACAAATGTTAATAACAACCCCTTAACTCAGCATAATGCAGAGGGAGTCAACATGATCAACGCGGGGAGTCAAGAAAACAACAAATACATAAGGAAATTTGGAGAAGCTCCCGATATGGTTGATCCTTCAATATAAGGGTACCCGGGGGAAATATATACAGTGGAACAAAGCTTGACCTCAATCAAGATACAAGTGGACCAATTAGCAAAATTATTCGTATACCAGGATGAGGTGTCCTTGCAGTTAATCAACCAAGTCCTCTAAGGGCAGATCAACATCACATCTCTTAAGGTTGTCCCAATTTCGAAAATAGATCAGATTTACCTCCAAGAACAGAGAAAATGGATAGAAAAGATGGTGAGGGAATCTAGATTTCATCTCCAATGGGAATTTATGGCCAAACAAAAGTTTATCCCTTGGGACAGTCTTGGGAAGAAATCCTGCAAATGTTGATCAGTGAAGGGAAGATCACATAGTTCTTACCATCCTCAATCAAAATGTTTTGACCCCAGTAAAATATGTCTCTATCATTTAAACATCCATGGACATGCCATAGAGGAATGTGGGGCCCTATGTTATCTAATTCAGAATATAATGGAATCTGGCGAACTGAAAATGATGAATGAGATAATGGAAGTTATCACATACGTAGAAAGAACTTCAGTAGTGCCCGTAGCCATTTGAGGAGTGTCCAACATGGGAGAAAGGAATCCAGTGAAAATAACTACTCCAAAGCCGTTGATATTGACCCTTTGGTCGTAGATCTCCATTTCCATTCTGAAAAAGGGTCCATAGAATTATGGATAAGGTATAAGATCAACGACCGATTGTACGATAGTCTTGTTAAGAGATAATCCCCTATACGTCCTAGGACGGATAATGAAGCCAATAGCTAAGACGATGGGAAAATTACCACGAGGGAAGATTGAGGATTTCCTCAATAAGGTGGGAAACAACGAATCGAGAATGGTGAAGCAGCTGAAAGAGGCACCACCCCAAATCTCCATCCTAGACCTGGTGTTAGCCTCCGAGGACCACCACCAATTTCTAATCCAGGTGTTAGAGGAGGCACATTTGACCAAAACCATTTATACCGAGAAGTTCAAGCATCTAATTAGTTACATTCTAGATAGTAACGTAATATCCTTTACCGACAACGATATACCAGTCGAAGGAACTGGACATTGCAAACAACTGCATATTGCAGTTATATCGTCAGGATATGTGGTAGGAGGAGTACTTATTGATGGTGGTTTGCCCTTGAACATCTGTCTGTATAATACCATGGAGAGGATGAATATCAACCCAAACAAGATCTGAGATAGCCATTGGTACTTCGAGCTTTCGACGGGTCATAGAGGAATACGGTAGGGGAAATTAAACTTCCCATGGAGATCGGTCCATTCACCTACAACATATCCTTCTAAGTATTGAACATTACTACTCGATATAACATGTTGTTGGGGCTACCATGGATTTATATGGTTGGAATGGTTCCCTCTACTCTTCACCAAAAATTAAAGTACATTATCAACGGCAACTTGGTCACCGTCAGTGCCGAACCCGAATATCTGATCCATACTCTGGGATACATGGCCATGATTAGCTTGAACGAAGGCATTGAGCATGTGAGCTTTCAAGCCTTCAACGTAACCACTCCTCAATACCACTATATGGATTTGCCAGCATTGAAACCCTAATATTCCCAGAAGTGATGAAAGCCGGTCAAGAGATGCTCACCCGAGGACATTGACTAAAAAGAGGGCTAGTGAAAATGGTCAGGGAATTAAAAATAGATACATATACTGACGTAGTTGGGAAAAGCTGGATTGTGTTACTTTGATAGCTCTAAGCACCTTTATCCCCACAAGTGGGTGCCACCCCATCTGTTAGCTACCCTCATGCCTAAACTTACTAAATCAGGGTTCAAAGAGACATTGAGGAAAATCCCTACCAATGTATCTAACCTCCTTGTACCCAAGGTCCATCAAATCAATGATAAAGAAACCAATGAGGAAGAATCTCTCAAAGATGTGGAAAGGAAGGAAAGAAATAAGAAGTTTCTAGAGGGGATCTAGTTACTATTTATGAGCGACTTTTACCTCACCGAAGGTGCCGCTAAGGACTCCAATGGGACAGGTCTAATAGATGATCAACTAGCATACCCTTCATTACTTGGACAAAAATCAACATTCCAAAGGAAAACCCTAATCCAGAATTAGAGCCAATCATGGTCATCATTAAAGATAGTGATGACTCCAGCGACTCCTCTATCTTGGTCATCGCTGAAGATCTAACTACCAATAATTGGACGATCACCCCTTAGATCGTTTGGAAAGGGTTCCCAGATTTGAGTATTTCTAGCCCTGTCCATGACTTGCGAAATGCGAATAATGACTACAATTTTGACATAGAATTGGACTTTGACTTGATAAGAATCAAGCAAGAGGAAGTGGATGATGAAGAGGTTCCTAAGAAAATTAAAGGATGGGTCGAAGATAAACCTAAACCCAACCTTAAACAAACCATCACCATAAACATTGGAACTTCTGACAATCCCAAAGTGCTAAAAATCAGACCTAACCTCCCCTTTAGCGAAGAACAAGAACTAATAAAACTCCTAACCCAATTCGAGGATTTTTTAGCTTGGTCTCATGAAGACATGATCGACTTATCCATAGACATAGTCGTCCATCGATTACCAATTAAAGAAGGGTTAAAACCAGTTAAGCAGAAGCTAAGATGGTTAAAACCAGAATGGATCCTGAAGGTCAAAGAAGAAATCATTAAATAATTCAAAGTGGGTATCATTATCGTGTCAACTTACCCTGAGTGGTTATCCAATATGGTCCTAGTGTCAAAGCCTAGTGTAAAGGTGCGAGTCTACGTGGATTATCAAGATCTCAACAAAGTCAGCCCTAAAGATGACTTCCCAGTGTCATTCATCCTTATATTGATAGATAATATGACACATTACGAGATGTAATAATTTGCCAATTGCTTTACCGGATACCACCAGATCAAGGTTGTTGATGAGGACAGGGAAACGACAGCCTTCATCACCCTATGGGGCACTTTCTGCTACAGGAGACTAGCCTTCGACCTCACCAACGCTGGTGCTACCTATCAAAGGGCTATGATGGCGTTGTTCCAAGACACGATGCACAAAGAGATCAAAGTTTATGTGGATTGTAAGACCCCAACTTTTATGAATAAATATTAACTTTTCTCTAAATATTATTTTTGAATATTATGGTGTGGATTAGATATAATGTTATAGTTATGGGTAATATTTATAAATTTTGCAAAGTAAGCCAGTTGTCATAAAATATTTGATTGGTCGGGAAATATTCGTACGACGGCATAATCATTGGTGGACCCCACAATTGATTTTCTGTCGGAGTTAGAAAACGACAGAAATATCTTTTTATAAAAATAACGACAAAAGTTTTACCGTTAACTGTTGAAATACCCGGTGATAAAAGTACAATAATACGCATGGTTGCATAGTAGCACACGGTATTGTACAATATCTTTCATTATTGATGCTTATGTGAGGAGTCACTCAGTTTAATTAAATAATTGCCACAGTAATTGTTGCACAGGTTCTTATATTATTGATTCAACCAGAGCTAAATTTGACTCTAACCAGGCCGAATACTCTATTGATTGGCCTGGATGGCCATCTCTAAACTCTACAGTCTATCGATGGGACCAAAACCCATAGATGTGAGCCAAATGTTCCTCGGTAGCAGAGAAAATAGGAAAGCGATAATTCTCGGTCCCCTCAAACGGATGAACATCCTGGTACTGATCAAACTTACCTATCATCACCAGAGGATGATATGTGGTCACACCCCTCAAACCAGCCAAGGGGAGGAAATTCAGATCAGCTACGTGAGTGATAAATCTCAAGAAGGAACAATAGCCATAGTACATGACTATCTTAAATGGCTCCTCCGTGGAAATCAAAAACTCGATCAAAGTGACAAAGTCTACGCATGAAGCTGTACGAAAAGAGTAGGTTAATGTCATGCCATGACCAAAACAAAATCCATGGTGACAAAGCCGGCCAATCAGCCTCAGATGGGTCATGAACCAGATATACCGGAGAACGGGGATACCTCTAAAATCCTAATCCCCGACGGTTCGGTAGAAAGATGTCGATATTAATGTCTCCGCAAAGAAAAGCGGAAGAATGGTGAAGTCATCTTTAAGAGCCCTAATGACCATCGACATCCAAACTTCCAAATGATCTACATAAAAGGGCATGTATAAATAGGCCAAGACGCACATGATCAGGGCATCCACCTGTGTTGTCTGCCATCTCTCCTTTGAAATTGTGAAATCTCTCTAGTGAATTGTGAAGCTATTAATGGAAGTAAAGTGATCTATCATAAAATCCATCGAGATAATGTCACTACCACCCACCTCGACAAGGACAACCAACCTCTTCAAGCCAGTAGTGGTCATAAACTGGCGGCATATGTGCCCTACTGCCACTCTAGCATAGGGCCCATCCATCGATAAACCTGAAATACGGCTAAACTCCTCCAAAGATGGAGTCAGTTCATCAAAGCCAAACCCGAAGACATATCTCTTGGGGATTCAATGGGCAAGCATACCATCAACAAATCCCTTTGGTACCTAAAAGGATAGAAAAGACTGGAATGACCCAACATTCAGCCATTAATGATACGGTCAGAATCAAGCAGACTGTCGTACCAAGCTCTAAAGCTGGTGGCTATCCGACTCGGTGGAGAATGCTCTAAACGAGTGACTGATGAGAAAGCAATATATAAAAACTATGTCAAAAAGACCATACAGGGGTCAATATCTATCCACACATTTACATATATAAAAAAAGCATACATCGTAATGAGCAATAATACAACATATGACATGAACAAATGAAAAGACAACATCATATATATATCTCAATAAAATACATCAACTTTATACATTAATGTCATATCCATGATACATGTGAAAAATAAAATAAAAAGAACAGGGTAATGGGGCATAAGCGCCCAATGACTAACAAAAGGCCTATACAAGGATCTCTATATCATCCATAAAGGTACTGTAGTCATTAAACTAATCAACCTAAGTTAGGTCATCATGAGTGGGCATGTCCTGCATATCCGCACAATAGAAAAAGGGATCTCCTCCATCAGCAAAGCCACCAGTACTAGACGGTCCAACCTCAGATCCATGGGAATCAAAACTATCAACTTCTAAGGGGTCCCCACCTAAGTGGCCAACAAAAAGGGACATCATATCCAGCCGTTGTGTCAACTCTGTGATCTGAGACAGATGAGTCAGCTCTTGAACACAAGCCACCCAATCGGTCATCACGACAAGAACCCGGAACCACATCCCCCAGAAACTGTGTAGCCCGGGTCTGAGCTCCGATAGTGCGAGGCCCCCACCAAGTGAAAAAATTAGCTAAAGTTGTGGGACCATCCGATAAGAGGAATCCTTCATAACCCGCTGTAGGAATATCTGCGATCGACTGAGTTAAAGACAGAACCGCTGAGCCAGAGAAAGGAAAGGGATGTTGTTCTCCTCAAAAATACATTTGAAGGCGCGCTCCCTAAGGTATAGCTCCTAGCCTCCATCAAATAGGAAAAGAATCTGGCGAGTAGACAAAGTATACTCAGGACATGTAGGGAAACCTCCCTTGAATCCCTCTATTAGATGTTCCGCAGTGTAAGGGATCCATACCACATCAGATGCCGATAACAACTTCAACTGGAGACGGTAGTGGGCAAATCTCTCTGAAATCGAGACCTCCACCAAAGTCGACTGATCCCATCGATGCCCCCGAGGATATATGTCTAGACCCAAAATGGTCAGAGGTCAAAGGCCCAAAACTCTCAATCCAAAGAACATGACATCAGACATATAAAAAGATAAATCAAGAGCCGTATAATCAAAACTCGATAAGAGACTTGTTGGGTGTAATCTAATTAAGCACGACACGCAAGTATACGTAATCAATAAGAAATATAATGATAAGTCAAGTATCGTTCCCATAGAGACAAATATGATTTTTACCCTAACAATTACCAACTTTGTATTATCTCAATTTTATTAAACTAAATGATTTAATGACGAAATTAATGAAAAACTACTAAACAAAATAAAATCAACTAACTACCACGAATTTTAAATTAGATAATGGAGAATTAAGCATATAACTTCACTTTATGCTTCACTTATATTATCACACTTTCTTTTAATTCAATTTAGCTATTCCAGTTCAATAATCAAGAACACGAAAGTAGATATAACGATCTTTCGATCCACTATACACATATCAACTTAAATCCACAGATGATAGAATTAAGAAAAACACCCTAATTAACTAATTCACTATATCTCTATGTGTATTACAATTAAAGAAGGTTTAATCTCAAGTTCTCATACGATTAGATATGATGCATAGTTATATCTTTATTTTAACATAAATTCTGAATTCTATCAAAATGCAGAAATCACAAACAAATGTTATCATGACTAAGTCTAAACCCATATTTCATCTCCCAAATTCATATAAGTTCACAAAGAATTGGTAATCAAGCAATTCATAGATTACGCATAAATCATAATAGAAGAACTTGTAATAGCATCATTGAATTAAACTTGAAGCATAATAATCCTCATTACACATAAAGATCCATTAGAGGCTTAATAAGATAATTTAGTTCATGACAAATGAATTAAATACTGAAAAAATCACAGAATTAAACATCCCAATTACAAAACTAAAATTGAAGAATGAAAAATAGTAAATAGAACCACCCTTTTCTTAATTTCAAACTTCAATCTTCGTGTTCCTTGCTCATTGCTTCGATTCCTCCAAAATCATTGGTTTGTTAGTTGTTGAAGATTGAATGAATGATAGATCTGATGAAGTCTCTCTGTTTTTGTCACTGAATACGCTCTCTTTCGTGTCTCAATCGAATACAAAGTCCAAAAGATACGCAACAATAGAAGTAGAATCACATCAGAAAACCTCCAACTTAACCGCGCACCCCCGTCCTAGCGGGCTTTTCCTTCTTGGTAACCCCCGCCCCGGTGGGGTATCAAACTTACTGATGACGTGTACCACTGCCCTGGTGGGGTATTTTGAATTATGCATGCCCGCCCCGGCAGGGTATACTCTATATCTCACTACTTTTTGATGCTTTGCCTGCATTTTCCTGCTACCTTGCCATCAAACCTTGCCTTACCCAATACAAACAGAACATGCACACAAACACAACACAAACGCATAAAACAATACAAAAATAGATAGATTATCAACCATTTAAATCCGAAAAGGAATCCAATTAGTAGGTATGAAACCCACTCATCAAATTCTCCCAAACTTAAATTGTGTTTGTCCTCAAGCAAAACAAAATGCAATGAAATGCAACTAAGAGAAAGTACAAAGTCTATTCAATTTACCTCAGAGAAATCACAATAAACATGAACAATAAAAAATTCCAAAACATGTCAATAATCTCATATCAATCGCCAAATCAATTCCTGTTATGACTGACATAGTGCGTGTGTGCTCAACAACCATATTAACTTACTGTAACTCAAATAAGACACATAATACGTTTCTTTAAAGGAGGAAAACAATTTAATGTCAAGAAATCCGTAAACAAGCAAAATCCGGCTAAAACTCAGCAGATACCAAAATTAGAAGTCAATATGGGATACTTTTTCTTTCTTATTCCCGTACGGGGGCTTTTCGTTCTTTTCCCATTTTCACTTATTTTTACTCATGACTGTGCAATATCTAGTCCTCTTAGGCTTTTCAGTGTTACCCATTAGCGAGCTTTCGACCAATGACTCCCAAACTAGATGGCTTTAGGGCGATAGTTGTAGAGACATCCCCTCGGGCATACTTACTCAAGTAAAAAATGCAACATAACTAAATTAGCTACGGTGTTTATTCATACTCTTTTTTTTCATTACCTTTTCTCTTTTTCTCTCTTTTTGTTAGATAGATCCCATATCTTCCCCCAACCTTAAGTTTCTGCCTAATCTCAGCCTTCATCACTAATTCACTGAATTTCTTACATTAAGACTAAATTCCCCTTAAGAAGTCAAATATGTGTAAATTTAAACCAAGTCAGTCAACATAGTCATTTTTCTGTGTTATCCTGATTATATCAGTTTCAAATCGGTAAAGACTTAGGTCATGATATGAAATTACATCTAAGTCTTGTATGTGAGACCCCATATTTTATGAATAAAGATTTAAATTTCTCGAAATATTTTTTAATATTATGGTGTGGATTTGATATAATGTTATAGTTGTGGGTAGTATTTATAAATTTTGCAAAGTATGCAAGTTGTTGTATTATATTCGATTAATTGGGGAATATTCGTTTTAGCGAGAGAATATTAAATGCAATGCCATGAATCATTGGTGGACCCCACAACGGAATTATTGTCGGATTGAGAAAACGACAAAAATATTTTTATTAAAAATAACGGTGGAAGTTTTATCGTTAATACTATTGAACTACTCGGTAGTAAAAGTACAGTAATACGCGTGGTTGCATAGTAGCACACGGTATTGATTATTGATGCTTACGTGAGAAGTCACTCAATTTTGCTTATTTTATAGACCCCCATTTACCTATTTTTCAAAATAATCGGTAGAAATTATTTAAAGGTGGGGCCCACATGTGGGGCCCATATGTGTTGAAAAACTGATTTTGGAAATGGGGGTGGGAGAGAGTTACGTATGGGGAAAGATTTTATATATATAAGATTGTGATGTGTATGTGTATATATAATATTATATGTGTGAGTGGAGAGTGGTGGGGAGAAAAGAAATAGTGAAAGTGATGTGTGTGAGTGGAAAATGGTGGAAAAGTGGTAGTGAGATAGTGATGTGTAAGAGTGTAGTGAATTTGATTATTGGGTGGGTGGGGGATTGATGTTGGTTATGGGGGAGAAAAATTAAGTGGTGTATATATAATATTGATATATATAAGTTGAAAACATGTGTTTATATATATGTATTATATATTAATTTTTTTGTTGAATCTTATTGGTTAGTTGATTGAATTTTTGCATTGGTGATATCAAAACCTTGATACGTATATTTGCAAAATTATTTCATCCATGAACAGTGCTCTTCCATTCTCCTATAAATAGAAGCTCATTCCTTCATTATTTCTTACAAATTCACTGAAACTCTAGAGAGAGAATTATAGAGAGAAAGAAGAAAAGTATTCTGCTACTTCACTACTCTTATATCAAGTATTATTTTACGGTAAGGGATATTATTCTTTTGTATTCAAGAAGAGAACTTTTGTTATTCCATTTCTTTATTGTTATGTTGGAATAACCTGTATATGCGGGATACCCTATACTTGGTGACATTCTTCTATTATTCTGTCTTTATTATTCTGTCGAAATATCCATCATGCTATATATACAGGACTGGTTCCATTTTATTATGTCGTCTTTATTATTACAGCCGGAATATCCTGCATTCATTTATCTATACGGACTGGTTCCATCATTTATTATTCAAGCATTTATTATTATGTTGGAACATCTCGCTTGGTGTGAATTTCACCTGACCTGGTTCCATTATTATTATTCTGTTGGAATAACCGTCTATGCGAAGTACCGCATGCATGGTGATATCTTTTGTTATTCCAATCGGTATTATACTCAATTGATTAAAATTTTGACTTATATACTCCATGAAATTAGTGGAATATCCTTGATATTTGCGCTTCATCCAGTATTTTTCATGGAAATATTCTTCTGAGCATTCTTGAATTTTATTCTACAAAGAAGTATCATGTTGACAATTTGGACGTTATTGATTCCTGGACAAATTAATTCTTGAACTTGTTTAATTGAATTCTTATATCATTGTCATCATCCTCATGTTTATGTTATGATGAAAGTCATCTGTGGCCTGTAGTGCATAGATGGACTTGGTATGATTATGACCAGGGATTATTCGGTATAATCATGACCGTAATGTTACAAATGATGTGAAAATTAAAAGTCCTCATTGGCCCGTAGTGCATTGATGGACAGTTTTTGGTATGATTATGCCTATGGATTCTCTTCGGCCAAGGGAGCAAAGATGAATTATTTTATGGCATGATCAAGATCATTGATGAAAACACAATTATCTTTGGCCTGTAGTGCATGGATAATTCGTGGTCGTGATACTAAAGAATATCCTTGGCCACGTAGTGCGGGGATGATTTAATGATGTGGATTATTTATTGAAAGCGAGTCTCGTGATAAAAGTGATGAAAACTTTTAAATCATAAAAGATAGTAGATTATATTCTCTACTTGACTCTTTTAATGGATTGCTTCTTCCGCTACAGTTAAACTTGATGTCTATTGTATTTTATCAGTTTAACATTGTTGGAGGCTAATGATAATTAATTTTTGCATCATCTTAGTAATAATATTTCTTATTGGTCTAGTTAAGCTCACCCTTTCTTCAATGTTCTCTTCAAGAAATGAGAATATAGCTGGGACGAGTCGGGGAACGGAGTGATGGTCTAGAGGATAGCATTAGTAGTCCTCACTATTCTGTGAAATAGTGTGATAATAATTGTAATGAGGACTCCTTTTGAGTTTGTATAATCTCTAGTAGATAATATTTGTATTCAAACTCACAGTTTATGTTTTGTCGTATTGTACACGACAGTGGCATTAGTAAATTGTATTTGAATTATGTACCATATATCTGGCGACCCAAGATGGGTGATGTATACCTAATTTTGGGGGCCTCACAGTTGGTATCAAAGCTTAGGGATATGATCCCTGGCTGAGATGTGAGACAAGAACTAGGAGGGGAGAGACGGGGAATTCCTTCGCTAATATGACCTACCTAAGTTTATTTGGTATTTAATATTGGTCGGTCAGAGTATAGGGATAATATGTGATATGTCAATTAACCCTTATTTTGTGACAGTGTTTGAAAATGGCATCCGAAAATGTTGAGAATAGCAATGGAGCACATGAGACCGTGGAGACACCTCTAATCAGCAACCAAGATAATGTGATTAGAGATATCCATGTGGTGATTGAGGAATTTAAAGTTGCACTCAAGCTAGTCGCAAAGGTAAAAATCGAGAGTGAGTGAAGAAGAGGAGGAACTGGGATGATTTATTAGAAGAACTTATTGATCAAAATGTAGAATTACAAAATCGTATTCATGAGTTAGAAGAGCGGGCTGAAGAACGGCAGGCGGTCGTAAAACAAAGGGATGCAATAATTCAAAATTGTATTACCCGATGTGCGATGGTTGAAAAGAAGCACTCTTTGGCAGAGTATACGATATTAAAGCTGGAATCTGAGAATTCAAATGTCAAGGAGCAGCTGCAAGAAGAAATAATTGAACGAGTAAGAATAAAAGATGCATGGGTAAAAGCCGCACGACGCGTTGATATTGTGGAAAAAGAAGTCTGATCTAAGAAAGCTAAAATAGATGATATGTATTTCTCTTTTTCGATAGCAATTGGGAGAATCCAGCATCGAGTTTTGAATTACCCTGACGAGGAATCGAACGAAGTTATCACGGGTTAGTTAATTATAAATTCTTGCGAAGTCTATACCTTATTAGATACCGGTTCTACCCATTCTTTTATCTCTCTTGCTTGCGCTCAACGTTTAAATTTGACTCCAGAGAGATTAGACTTTGACTTATCGATTGAAACTTCGTTATTAGAAACCTTCATTTCATGTGCTATCCAAGTATTGGATGAGAGTCACAATTTTTAAATGATATTTTTATTGTTAATAAATCTCCTGACGTATTCTCGAAGGACTTCTTAGCCTACCCTTTGAGCGTGAAATCGAATTTTGTATTGACCCCAGTACAAAACCCATTTCTAAAACCCTCAATATTTCTTCAATTAAAACGAACGTAACATGCGCCAAAGAAGTTGGCTTGAGCTGTTGAAGATTACGATCGTACCATTCAATATCATCGTAGAAAAGCGAACGTGGTAGCTGACGCGTTGAGTAGAAGATCGTATGCGTTTAAAAGTGCGAATATACGAACCCACGTTAAGTTAACGAATATACGATTAGAATCGACTTTAATCTATAATGTTAAAGCCGCTCAAGCTACAAACCCGGAGCTGACAAATGTGAAGAAGAAGGTTCAAGAGAGCGTTATTCTAGAAGCAAGAATCGACGAAGAGAGGAAATCTCAACCCTCGATTTAATTGACCCATTTGAAATCCTCGACCGAGTAGGAACTATGGCTTATAAGCTCATTTTACCGCTAAGTATGTCGCGTGTTCATAACGTTTTTAACGTATCGATGTTACGTAAATATGTGGACGACCCGAACCACATTATTGATTTAAAACCGGACGAGATAGCGGATGATTTAACGTATGAAGATGTACCTGTTTAAATCCTGGAATATATTCTACGCTTAAAGGTTATACCTCAAGAGTTAGAATCTGACAAAGTGTCCGCATATGTTCGGTATACCAGGTACGTACGTAAATTTCGAGGGCGAAATTCCATTAGGAGGGGAGATTGTGAGACCCCATATTTTATGAATAAAGATTTAAATTTCTCAAAATATTTTTTAGTATTATGGTGTGGATTTGATATAATGTTATTGTTGTGGGTAGTATTTATAATTTTTTGCAAAGTATGCAAGTTGTTGTATTATATTCGATTGGTCGGGGAATATTCGTTTTAGCAGGGAATATTCGTACAACGGTGCAATCATTGGTGGACCCCACAACGGAATTATTGTCGGATTGAGAAAACGACAAAAATATTTTTATTAAAAATAACGGTGGAAGTTTTATCATTAATACTATTGAACTACTCGGTAGTAAAAGTACAGTAATACGCGTGGTTACATAGTAGCACACGGTATTAATTATTGATGCTTACGTGAGAAGTCACTCAATTTTGCTTATTTTATAGACCCCCATTTACCTATTTTTCAAAATAATCTGTAGAAATTATTTAAAGGTGGGGCCCACATGTGGGGCCCATATGTGTTAAAAAATTGATTTTGGAAATGGGGGTGGGAGAGAGTTACGTATGGGGAAGGATTTTATATATATAAGATTGTGATGTGTGTGTATATATATAATATTATATGTGTGAGGGGAGAGTGGTGGGGAGAAAAAAAAGAGTGAAAGTGATGTGTGTGAGTGGAAAATGGTGGAAAAGTGGTAGTATGATAGTGATGTGTAAGAGTGTAGTGAATTTGATTATTGGGTGGGTGGGGGATTGATGTTGGTTATGGGGAAGAAAAATTAAGTGGTCTATATATAATATTGATATATAAGTTGAAAACATGTGTTTATATATATGTATTATATTTTAATTTTTTTGTTGTAATCTTATTGGTTAATTGATTGAATTTTTGCATTGGTGATATCAAAACCTTGATACGTATATTTACAAAATTATTTCATCCATGAACAGTGCTCTTCCATTCTCCTATAAATAGAAGCTCATTCCTTCATTATTTCTTAAAAATTCACTCAAACTCTAGAGAGAGAATTATAGAGAGAAAGAAGAAAATTATTCTGCTACTTCACTACTCTTATATCAAGTATTATTTTACGGTAAGGGATATTATTCTTTTGTATTCAAGAAGAGAACTTTTGTTATTCCATTTCTTTATTGTTATGTTGGAATAACCTGTATATGCGGGCTACCCTATACTTGGTGACATTTTTCTATTATTCTGTCTTTATTATTCTGTCGGAATATCCTGTCTGTGCTATACGCCAGACCCGGATCCATTTTTATTATTTCATCTTTATTATTTTGTCGGAATATCCTGTCTGTGCTATACGCCGGACCTGGTTCCATCATTTATTATCCCGCATTTATTATTCTGTTGGAACATCCTATCGGTGTGAATTTCACCTGACCAGGTTCCGTTATTATTATTCTGTTGGAATAACCATCTATGCGAAGTACCACATGCATGGTGATATCTTTTGTTATTCCATTCGGTATTACACTCAGTTGATTAAAATTTTGACTTATATACTCCATGAAATTAGTGGAATATCCTTGATATTTGTGCTTCATCCAGTATTTTTCATGGAAATATTCTTCTGAGCATTCTTGAATTTTATTCTACAAAGAAGTATGATGTTGACAATTTGGACGTTATTGGTTCCTGGACAAATTAATTCTTGAACTTGTTTAATTGAATTCTTATATCATTGTCATCATCCTCATGTTTATGTTATGTTGAAAGTCATCTGTGGCCTGTAGTGCATAGATGGACTTGGTAAGATTATGACCAGGGATTATTCGGTATAATCATGACCGTAATGTTACAAATGATGTGAAAATTAAAAGTCCTCATTGGCCCGTAGTGCATTGATGGATTGTTGTTGGTATGATTATGCCTATGGATTCTCTTCGGCCAAGGGAACAAAGATGAATTATTTTATGGCATGATCAAGATCGTTGATGAAAACACAATTATCTTTGGCCTGTAGTGCATGGATAATTCGTGGTCGTGATACTAAAGAATATCCTTGGCCTGTAGTGCAGGGATGATTTAATGATGTGGATTATTTATTGAGCAGAGTCTCAGCGATAAAAGTGATGAAAAACTTTTTAAATCATAAAAGATAGTAGATTATATTCTCTACTTGACTCTTTTAATGGATTGCTTCTTCTTCTACAGTTAAACTTGATGTGTATTGTATTTTATCAGTTTAACATTGTTGGAGGCTAATGATAATTTATTTTGCATTATCTTAGTCATAATATTTCTTTCTGGGCTAGTTGAGCTCACCCTTTCTTCACTGTTCTCTTCAGGAAATGAGAATATAGTTGGGACGAGTCGGGGAACGGAGTGATGGTCCAGAGGATAGCATTAGTAGTCCTCATTATTCTGTGAAATAGTGTGATAATAATTCTAATGAGGACTCCTTTTGAGTTTTCATAATCTCTAGTAGATAATATTTGTATTCAAACTCACAGTTTATGTTTTGTTGTATTGTACACGACAGTAGTATTAGTAAATTGTATTTGAATTCTGTACCATGTATCTGGCGACCCAAGATGGGTGATGTATACCTAATTTTGGGGGCGTCACATTGTATGTCAATACCAATTCTTGTCTACGCAATTCCAATATCATCATTGGTCAAAATAACCTCAACTATCTAAAAAGCTCGAATCATACAAATAATAACTAAATGTAACACAATAAACAATAAACTAACTACTATTTTTGTGATTTTTCATTTTCCAGTTTTTTATATATAACTCATAACAAAAAACAAAGACTATTATTTACAGACTAAACTAGAAAAACTAAACTCTACTATACCAACGATGCAACTAACATGCAATTTAAACATAAACTAAAATATGTAATGCAAACATGAACTAAAATAAATAATCAAATGCAAAAAACTACACTAACATGCACATACTCCCCCAAACTTAAAACAAATAATGTCCTCATTGTTAAGAATATTGCAATAAAGCATAGAGGACTTCCCTGTATCGGCTAAGCAGGAGGTGGCACCTCCTCAACATCTGAATCTGATGGTGGATACACGGGCAATGGTTGTGGACTTGTGAACTAGAATTGGTCAATAACAACGGGGTTTAATCTAGCAAATGCCTCTGCCAAAGACGCATTCAAGGCATTTTGGGTGGCAAAGGCGTGGTCTTACCATGTTGCTATCCTTTTCAACTTTCTATCTTCAAGTATGTCCCTTGCATCAATATGGCATTGTAGGCTCCGAAACTGAGTGCTAAACATATATTTAGTAGACCTAGAATCTGCAAGCACAACCTTCTCATCACTCTGTCACATCTCATCCGCCTTAAACTCATCATCCTCAGAATATTTGTCAACCTCTTCTGGAGCATCGGGAAATATAAAATCTAGGCCACGAGGGTGTGACACACCTCCTTTCCAGAACAAGTATCGTGCAATGAGTCGCGGGTCTAACAACTATAGGGGCTGCTGAACTAGCTCATTCGTCGCCCATCTCACGTCCGATTGATGGCATAGTCCACATATAAAAGATGGGTGATGCAACCCCCAGAAAATGGGCCTCGTAAACAACGCCAAATAGAGAAGCTAATGATAGCTCAAATATCGATGTTAAAATCCTTCACGATAGAATAAAGGAGCAACACTTTTTCTTTGGTAACCTCACTTGTCTGTGTGGACAAAAACAACTTTGCACAGAGGAAGGCGTACCAAATCTTTCCGTACAGGCTCAAATCTTTGATCATAAACAGTGTCCCTCTTTTCTTTTCCTTAACCCATAATGTACCCAGCTTTGAAATTTTAATCAAGATTTGGTTGTAGTCGGGGTTTCTATCGCGTAGATGAGCATTTTGACATAGGGTTGGGGCTTGCACATTGTAAAACTCATTTATTTCTCCAGGACCAAACATGACCTCTTTTTCGCGGACGAATGCAATGAATGGTGCCTTGTCCTACGCATTCGCATAAAATTCCTTTACAACCGTTACCACCCGCTAGAACTGGTTGGTCCGTGAAAGTGTCCAACCCTTGCTGATGAATTGGATGGTGTGACGCCCCCAAATCCGGGTTACCTGACCCCCGAGTTTGGTGTTCACGATCCACAATATAATATTATTTAACTACCCATTCATATATAAATAGGAATACATAAGTCATTAACATATGTTGTTAATACATAAGTCCTAGGTCCACTAACCTTAACATTACAGAAATACCCCTTAGATATACAAAAAGGGTTTACAATACAATACAATACAACATAATAATAATATTGATTATTATACTACTACAACATCTTGCCTTTGCCTTTGTTCTTCTTCGATCCGCTGGCCTCTTCGATTCTAACTGAAATGTTGTATATATAGCAAGGGTGAGCAACAAGTTTGGCCCGCAAGTTAAGACATACAATAAATGTATACGAATCAATAAGAACATACTATTTATTTTGATAGAATGAAACCAAAGTTCGGGGAACTTTTAAATAGCTGAACAAATCGTTAATCAATAACAAGTCTTCTCGTATTCTAGGCAACACAATAATTTGATAATGAAAGAGTACAACACTTTCAAAGTTTCTGCGATATTCTAATAAATAATCAAGAATCAATTCTACGCAATTACAAAGTGGAATGTTTTCTAGATTTATGCTGAGTGATCCATTAGATCTTGAACTTCTTTTCTCGGGTATCTATCAAAGATTTACTTTGATACATACGCAAGAGTATCAGATAACCATAAAGATTAAATCATACCCCTCTACAAGTACTTAGAGTCGGCCAACTCTTGTACCCTATATTATGCATAATACTTAGGTCGCGCGCAATGGTCGAATATACGACTTAAAAATGTTCCCTTTATATAAAAGGTTGTTCTTCTCAGTCTCAGAATCAAGATTTGATTTAACAACGAAATTTAATGATTTCAATTTCTATTTACTTATCAATCTAGCCAAAATAATTGGCATCGATCTATCAATAACAATTGAATTCTCTTCTCGAATCTATAAAATTCTAACAAATGTTTATCTAGCCAGAATAATTAGCTAAGACATTTCTCAACATAATTTGACAATAAACAGGAATTATCTGTATTGTCAATTCTATCTTCTACGAATATGAATATTCAACAACAGTTATTCTATAAATGTATATTCTCTGAATTAGTAATTCAATTTGAATTATTAATCATGCACTAATTGCAAATAATCAACAATAAATTCCCTGGACATGGTATAATTAGCAATAATTAACCATTATAATAATTGAATGAATATAACTCAAGGTTGAGTTAGGAAACTTGCCTTCCGTATTGATTACAGCAACACAAACTTATCTGCGTTCGTAAGACCTATAACCTATAATATCGGTCTCACAATTAGCACAATATTTCATAACACATAACACTGTATTCTACAATCAAACTTCTCCTAGGCACATTATCACAAAATCACATCAGTGTTTATAACCTATATAAACACTTCTCCAGTCTAACTATTTCGGTCTGGTTGGACTTCGGTCCATTCTGGGTGTTCTGGTCACCCTCTCCGACAATTAGCACATTGATTGTCAATTAAACTTGGTCTCTAAGATTCAATATTATTTTAGATAAGTCAAATATCGTTTATAATATTTTTCGGAAGCTTTTAATAATTTATAAAGAATTATTATAATTTATAATAATTTTTTAAACACTTAAATCATTTTTTAATGATTTAATTATCAAATAATCTTATTATCATTAATATTTAATAATATAAAAATATTAATAACATACTTGTCAAAATATTAAAGTTATTTTTAATAACTTAAAATATTTTAAATCATCAATATTCTACTTAAATGATTTTTAAATTAATTAAATTCATTTTTAAACCACCATAGTTAATATTTAAATATTAATGAAATTATTATCCAAATATTAAAAGTCATTAATTATAACTTAAAATATTTTTAAATCATTTTTCTCATTTTAAAATGATTTTAAATAAATAAAATCATTTTTAATTCATTTATTTAATATAATAATTAAATAAATCTAATATCATTAATATTAATTTATTAATGAGAATTCTCCAAATATATTGAAAATTATATTTTATAATTCAAAATATTTTCTAGCACTTTATTCTTATTTAAAATGATTTTTAAATTAATAAAATCATTTTTATCTTATTTATTTAATTTAATAATTAAATAAATCTAATATCATTAATATTAATTTATTAATGAAAATTCTTCAAAAATATTAAAAGATACATTTTATAACTCAAAATATTTTTAAATACATTATTCTTATTTAAAATGTTTTTTCATAAAATTAAATCATTTTCCTCTAATTTATTTAATACACTAATTAAATAAATTAAATAGAATTAATATTCAAATAATTATAATTATTAATGAAAAATATTCCAAATAGTCAGAAATTATTTTTCATAATTTAAAATAATTTTTAAAACCATTTTTAGTAATTTTATAATTTATTTCTATTTTGAAATAATTTCTGGAATATTCAGAAATTAGAAAATAATAAAAACCGTCGCTAAAGCCCTTTAGCGACACAAAGCGTCGATGTTGGTGTTCTTGAGCTCAAGAACACTGACAGCTTCATGTTTAAGAGTCATCGTTTGAGCACGATTGATTCTCTATGTAATAATGTTCTGGGCTAGCTTGAAATGTGGTCGTGTAGTGCTTATGACACGCTACAACATCAAACCTACATCGTGATCATACAACCAAACAACACGAAGATCTGATCTTCCAAACCTTCCGTCGGGATAGAATTCCAGATTACGGGTAACCCGTAAAACCAGCAGATTTTGAGAGTCTATTTTGGGGCTCGATTAATATAGTGTTCTGGTAATATCTTAAGTGGTTTCTTGGTTCATACTCGTAGTATACATAACAAGGAACAACACTAACTCCACAGATCAAATAAACAACAACAAAATCACAAGTTACATCTTGGTCAAAGTCTGTCAGAAACATTGCTTCAACCGTTTCTGGGTTTTCCAGAAAAATTAATCTGTGACCGTGGGGTCGGGTTTGACCACTCACTATGTTCGATCACTTGATTTTTTAAGAGATCTAAAGGTAAGAATATATAGTCAACATTACACACTACAACATGGTTACCATAACATTATCATATCACATAAACAATGTCAGATACAGGCCTTGTAAAAATTTGTCAGACGCCATATTACACTTTCTGGGTTACCCAGAAAGTTCATGGTCAACGTCGGTCAACGGTGTTTGACCATGAATAACTTCAAATCTAGACATTAACGGACTGTGATACCACTTTCAGATTAAAGACCACATACCAGGATACATGTAACAACTTTAAAACAACAAAAATAGTAAACGAGCAATGATCTGTGGCCACTGACATTTCTTGTCAGACCACAAAAATTGCTCAAGAACAGATTTTGAAAAAACATCATTTTAAGGCACTTTGATGCTATGGATTCATGATAGATCATCATAGATCTTCATAAAACATCCATTAGCAAGATTCAAAACACATAAACACAAAATTTTCCAAAGCATACAAGATCAAAAATAAGAATTAGGTTTATACCTTTCTAATTCAATCTTTGATCTTGATCTTCCTAATCTGATATTGGTTGATCAAGGAATGTTTTTAGGACTGATCTACTAGCTATTTTCGGAGCTTTTAGTGAGAGAGTGAATTGGTGAGAGCATGGAGCAAAATGGCTAATGTTTTGTGATTTTCTCTCTCTTGAATCTATATATATTGCTTTGATTCATGCATGATCTGAGATTTTTGGCTGGTGGCTGATATAATACACTCACCAAGTCAACAAAGTGGTTCAACAACTAAAGTTGCTAGCATTTTTACAAGTTACCAATTAAAAAAAATGAAAAAGGGCATTTTGGTCATTTGTAAAATAAATTTAATGGCATACTAGACATTTGCACAAACCCTTAGGTTTTAACCCTTAAGTTTTAACCCTTAGGGTTTAACCCTAAGGTTCTTAACCCTTAGGTTTTAAATACTCCAATTCTAGAATTTTCTAAATTAGGTTTTTAATTAGAAAAATTAAAATTTTGAAACTAAAATTAGGTTTTCCTAATCATATTAGTGTTTAATAAACATATTAGGCCTTCCAATTAGGATTAGGGTCACCTAATTAGGGTTTAGAAATCCCGAATATAAAATTAGGGTTTTAATTAGAAAAATTAAAATTTCTAAATTACAATTAGGGTTTGTAAAATAGAAATTAAGATAACTAAAATATAATTAGGGTTTTCTAATCATATTAAAGTTTAATACACACATTAGGCTTGGCAATTAGGATTAGGGTTTCCTAATTAGGGTTATAGGATTCTCGAATATGAAATTAGGGTTTCCCAACTTTCGATTAGGGTTTCTAACAGTACGTTAGTGTAAGACCCCAACTTTTATAAATAAAAATGAATTTTCTATAAATATTATTTTTGAATATTATGGAGTAAATTTGATATAATGTTATAGTTGTGGGTAATATTTATAAATTTTGTAAAGTAAACATGTTGTTATAAAATATTCATTTGGTCGGGGAATATTCGTACGACGGCACAATCATTGGTGGACCCCACAACGGAAGTATTGTCGTAGTTAGAAAACGACAAAATTATCTTTCTATAAAAAATAACGGCGCAGAGGTGTTACCGTTAAAACTGTTGAACTACCCGGTAGTAAAAGTACGATGTCTGGCGTGGTTGCATAGTAGCACACGGTATTGATTATTGATGCTTACGTGAGAAGTCACTCAGCTATACTCAATTATTGCTACAGTAATTGTTGCATCATATCTCTTATATTATTGATTCAATTATTGTCACAGTATCATCTATATAATATGTTATATTATTAAATCAATAATTGAGACGACAAGTTATAAATGATTAATAATTGTTGAAAGATTAAATATGTGTTGATTAAAAATAAAATAATTTGTGGTAATATTTATTTAATCCTTGATGTATATAAAGAGTCTATTATGAGACGTTTGTGGTAAGTTTGGTTATTTTATGGGGGGGCCCATATGTCATCATCTAAGAGTCTCTTCGTCAATAGTAATTACCTTCATTAATAGTAATTACCTTCGTCAATAGTAATTACCTTTACCAGACGTCAAACCACTTGCCATTTCATATTACAGGCGTCGAACCAATTGTCGTTTCACATTACAGGCGTCAAACCACTTGGTGTTTCACATTACAGGCGTCAAACAACTTTTCTTTTCACATCACCAGTCGTCAAGCCACTTGCCTTTTCACATTGCAAGTGCTAAGCTAGAAATCTTCTATAAATAGAGGCCTAGTTCTTCATTATTTTTCACGAATTAATTCAAGCTATAAAGAGAGAGAGTATAGAGAGAATAAGAGAGAAAGAAGAAGAGTATTATGTTACTACACTACTGCAATATTCAATCTCCTACTAATGTAAGGGATATTATTTCTTTTGTATTCATGAAAAGAAGTTCTGATATTCCATTCTTTATTATTCTGCTGGAATAACCAGTATACGCGGACTACCCTATACTTGGTGACATTCTTCAATTATTCTGTTTTTATTATTATTCTGTTGGAATATCCACATGCGTGCGTTCTGTTGGACTTGGTTCCATCTTTATTATACGTTGGAACATCGCTTGGCATGTAATTTACTTTGATTTGGTTTCGTTACTTATTAATCTGTTGGAATAACCTGTCTATGCGAAGTACCGCATGCATGGTGATTTCTTTTGTTATTCCATTCGTTGTTATACTCAGTTGGTTAAAGTTTTGACTTCTATACTCCATGAAATTAGTGTAATATCCTTGATATTTGCGCTTCATCCAGTATCTTTTCATGGAAATATTCTTTGAGCATTCTTGAATTTTACTCTACAAAGCAGTATCATGTTGACAATTAGGACGTTATTAGTTCCTGAATAAATTAATTCTTGAACTTGTTTTATTGAATTCTTATATCATTGTCATCATCCTCATGTCTATATTATGTTGAAAGTCATCTGTGGCCTGTAGTGCATAGATGGACTTGGTATGATTATGACCATTAATGAATACACGAATGTCCTTGGCTGTAGTGCATGGATAATTTGTGGTCGTGATACTAAAGAATATCCTTGGCCATAGTGCAGGGGTGATTCGATGATGTGGATTATTTATTAAGCTGAGTCTTAGCGATAAAAGTGATGAAAAACCTTTTAAATCATAAAAGATAGTAGATTTTATTCTCTACTTGACTCTTTTAATGGATTGCTTGTTCCGCTGCAGTTAAACTTGATGTTGTTATATTTTATCAGTTTAACACTGTTAAAGGCTAACGATAATTTATTCTGCATTATCTTAGTCATAATATTTCTTACAAGGCTAGTTGAGCTCACCCTTTCTTTCACTGTTCTCTTCAGGATATGAGAACATAGCAGGGACTAGTCGGGGAACGGAGTGACGGTCTAGAGGATATCATTAGTAGTCATCACTATTCTGTGAAATAGTGTGTTAATAATTATAATGAGGACTCCTTTTGAGTTTGTATAATCTCTAGTAGACAATAATTGTATTCAAACTCACAGTTATGTTTTGTCGTATTGTACACGACAGTTGTATTAGTAAGTTGTATTTGAATTTTGTACCATATATCTGACGACCCAAGATGGGTGATGTATACCTAATTTTTGGGGCATCACAGTTAGGGTTTCTAATCCTGAGATTAGAGTTTCTAATCTCTTGTTGAGGTTTATAAATTTTAAACCTTATTCGATCAATCATTGATCAAAAATTCTATTCGATACAAACACATACATATTAATATAATTATTTTAATTATATTTTCTATCGAATACCTATCCAGAAATTAGGGTTAGGGTTTTTAAAGCTGTTAAGCATAACTCTACTCTAAATTTATTAGTCAATACACAAATTGACCTTCTCGAGACTCGCATCACAGATACTTATCACAAAATTGATAATCAATATCAATATTAAATAAATAAAAATTTATTCGTAAAATTTTAATTATTCGAAATCTCGGGTTATCACAGATGGCGCATCTGACCATCGAATGACTCAGGCCTCAAACCACGCTCCGTTGTCCATGCCTTCGGTGCTAGGTAATCAAACTTTTCTGCCTCCATGGCACTGACCAATTTTTGTTTATCAAAGCTTTATGTGGGTGGTGAGGACCCCTCACCTCTTTTCCGCTTGACGGGTGTTTTTGGTGCCATGTTGTATCAATCTAAGTCTAATTCCTCCAAACTTTCTACTTGGGAGTTTCGTTGAGCACTTGGTGTGCACATAATATCACAGAGAACACAAACTCCCAAATTACAAAGCAAGTATTAAGGATGAATGAAATCCACAAATAGTGCTTACCCACTGTTGAATGCATTGCTATTGTTGAACAAGTAGTGATTTCCTTCCAAATAGTGCACAAATCTGAATTTTTGAGCCCTTGTTAAGAAAATTGAGCAATTTGAGGGTGAAAACCTAGTTTATGTGATGATGATCTGAAATTGGTTGTGGATTTGGTGATATTGTAGTTTAAATATAAATAAAAGTGTAATAGATGGCCAATTTCTATGGGGAGTGGGAAATTTAGAGAAGAGTCGTGGGTGTTGTGTTCAGTTATATGAGAGGGAAGTGGGGGAGGCACGACTACAGAGAAGTTTTTAAAAACTAAATATGTGATCCCCCACTGGGGCGGGCCCTGTTTGTGCTCTAAACCCCCGTCAGGGTGGGCTATGGCTGAGAACCTTCCACCTGGGAGTAGTCTTTTTTGTGCTTTGGGATCATTGGGGTAGTAAGAAACAGAAAGCACCCATCACTGGGTGGGTGTGCAGGAGCTTATATTAGCCCGCTTGGTCAAGCTAATCTTATTTTTGCACAACTTTTAAATTTCTGCTGTTTTGTCCCACATGCATATAAACTTCATTCTCAGTTCCTAAAATCCAATAAAACCCACTATTAGAGATAGTTCCATAAAAATTGAGCAAGGAAGCTATGATTAAGACATTGACTAGATAAATAAGCTAGTTATCCTATTAATTGCTAAAAATTGAACTACAAATTAACAATACCAATAACTAATCTACTTAGTTGTATAATATGAAACTAAATACTATAAATAACATGAAAATTAGGTTGTCTCCCACTTAGCGCTTGTTTTTATATCTTTCAGTCGACTACTCCCTGTGTCATGGTGCGTCGACAAGAGTGATTGAGGTTGCTTAGTAATCGACGTCACCACCCCAATAGTACTTTAAACGTTGTGCATTGACTTTGAACATTTCTAGTAGATTTCGGCTATACAGTTCAACGGTGCCATGTGGATAGACTTGTTTGATGGTGAAAAGCCCTGACCATCTTGATTTGAGTTTTCTGAGGAATAGCCTTAGTCCAGAGTTGTATAATAATACTACTTGGCCTGGTTCAAAATTTCTCTTCAAACTTTTATGGTCGTGCCACTTCTTGACCTTTTCTTTATACAACTGGGAGTTCTCGTAAGCTTGCAGACGAAATTCATCTAACTCGTTAAGTTGTAGCAGTCTTTTCTCCCCCCACAGCTGTTAGATTGAAATTTAACTTTTGTATGGTCCAATATGCTTTATGCTGATGTTCAACTGGGAGGTGACACGCTTTTCCATAGATAAGTTAATATAGAGACATACCAATTGGTCCAATATGCTTTATGTTGAAGTTCAATTGGTGTCCCATAAAGCGTCATCTAATTTCAGAGACCAGTCTTTTATGTTTGGATTAACTATTTTCTCTAAAATTCTTTTCACCTCTCTATTTGAAACTTCGGTTTGGCCACTCGTTTGGGGATGATACGCAGTTGCAATTTTGTGATTGACCCTATATTTTGCCAAGAGAACTGTAAAGAACTTATTACAGAAGTGACTTCCCTCGTCACTTATAATTGCACTTGGCGTGCCAAATCTCGTAAAGATGTTCTTCTGCAGAAATTTTAAGACAACTTTGGCATCATTTGTTGGGAGTGCTATAACTTTGACCCACTTGGGCATGTAGTCCAATGCCAGCAAGAAGTATCGATTATTTTATGAAGGAAGAAAAGGTCCCAAAAAATCCATCCCCCAAACATTGAAAACTTTCACTTCTAAGATCATGTTCAGCGGCATCTCATTCCTTTTTGAAATATTTCCCACCCTTTGACATCGATCATAGCTTTTTAAGAATTAGTGGGCCTCTTTGAACAAAGTGGGCTAGTAGAATCCTGCCTGAAGAACTTTTGCTGTTGTTCGCTCACTTCCATAGTGTCCCCCATATATAGATGTGTGTCATGCGTGTAAGATGTTGTTCACTTCACTATGGAGCATGTATCGACGAATCATCTTATTCGCACACCGTCTGAACAAATACGGCTCATCCCACATATACCACCTAAAATCATGTAGAAATTTCTTCTTCTGTTGACGTGTCAAGTCCGGAGGAAGAATCTTGCTCACTAAGTAGTTAACAAAATCTGTATACCATGGAAATTTTGAACTCACCCCAAATAACTGTTCATCCAGAAATGACTCGTTGATCAACACCTTATCTCCCTTGTCTTTGTCGAGATTTTCCAATCTCGAAAGATGATCAGCTACCTGATTTTATGTCCCCTTCCTATCTTTAATTTCTAAGTCGAACTCTTGAATGAGTAGAATCAAATGAATAAGCCTAGGCTTTGCATCTTTCTTGGATATTAGATACTGAATCGCAGAGTGGTCAGTGTATACAACAACCTTTGTTCCTATCAGGTATGAGCAAAATTCATCAAAGGTATACACGACCGCAAGTAATTCCTTCTCGATAGTTGTGTAATTCAATTGAGCATCTGTTAGGGTTTTACTGGCATAGTAGATAGCATGAAAAATCTTTTCTCGACGTTGACCCAAAACAGCCCCTACCGCGTAATCACTAGCATCACATATCAGTTCAAATGGCATCGTCCAATCCGATGCTATGATTACGGGTGTTATTGTCAACTTCTTCTTTAACTGTTCAAAAGCCGCCAATTAGTCCTCGTCAAATCTGAAAATTGCATCTTTTTCCAATAGACTACATAGTGGTTTTGCAATCTTCAAAATATCTTTAATAAACTGACGGTAAAAACCAGCATGCCCAAGAAAACTGTGAATCCCTTTAACCGATTTTAGTGGTTGAAGATTCTCAATTGTTTCTAACTTTGCACGATCTGCTTCCAACCCCTTCGTAGAAACTTTGTATCCAAGGATGATTCCTTCTTCGACCATAAAATGGCATTTTTCCTAGTTTAGCACCAAATTGGTTTCTACACAGTATTTCAGTACCATAACCAGATTCTCTAGACAACTGTTGAATGTACTCTCATATACTGAAAAGTCATCCATGAAAACCTCTATATTGTGTTCCACCATATCCGAGAATATCGCCATCATACATCTCTGAAATGTCGTCGGCACGTTACACAGCCCAAATGACATCCTCCTGAAGTCAAAAGTGCCATATGCGCATGTGAATGTCGTCTTCTCTTGATCTTTCGGTGCAATCGCAATCTGATTGTACCCTGAATACCCATCCAATAAGCATCAGTACTCATGTTCAGTCAATCAGTCTAACATCTGATCAATGAAGGGTAAGGGGAAGTGATCCTTTCGGGTTGCCTTATTGAGTTTCCTTTAATCTATGCAAACCCTCAAACCGGTCACTGTCCTAGTCAGTATCAACTCATTATCTTCATTGGTCACGACTGTCAACCCACCTTTCTTTGGGACACACTGCATTGGGATCACCCATGAACTGTATGAGATAAGGTAAATTATCCCAGCATCCAACCATTTCAAAATTTCTTTCTTCAAAACTTTTTCTTAATCGGGTTAAGCCTTCTTTGTTGTTCCACTGTTGGTTTTGCCTAATCTTCTAAGAGTATTTTGTACATACAGAATGAAGGGCTTATCCCCTTAATATCAACAATTGTCCATTCTATTGCAGATTTGTACTCTCGAAGAACCCTCAACAGCTTACTTTCCTGCAATTCATTAAGTTCAGATGCAATAATAACAGGTAAAGTATCTGAATTACCCAAAAATGCATACCTGAGGTGTTTAAGGAGAGGCTTTAGTTAAAGAGTGGGTGGTTCCTCAAGTGAGGGTATCATCTGTGCCGATTCTTTTTCTTTCATATGTAATGGCTCAAATGGCATCTTGAATCTACTTACTCTAGGTAATACATCCAACATATGCAGATAATCAATTAATTCAGGGTCGTCCAAGTCAACATCTCCCAGTAGTGTGTTTTCCAACGGATCCCTGTCCATACCTCAAATCAAGTCTTCACTAACCATTTTTTCGATTACATCCATCCTAAAACACTTTTCATCATCCGTAGGGAATTTCATAGCTTTGATAAAATTGAACTTAACCTCTTAGTCTTGCACTCTCATCGTTAAATCTCTTTTTTGCACATCAATAAGAGTCCTCCCAGTTGCCAAGAATGGTCTCCCTAAGATAATTAGGATGTTCCTGTCCTCTTCATAATCAAGGATGATGAAATTTACTGAAAATATAAACTTATCCTCCTTGACCAATATATCTTCAACAATTCACCTCAGATAAGTAATTGATCTATCCGCCAACTGTAGTGATATGTTTGTTGGTTTTGGTGCTGGCAAACCCACCTGAGTGTACACAGATAACGACATGAGATTCACACTCGCACCCAAATCATAGAAATATTTATTGAAGGACATCTTTTCAATCGTGCAAGGAATGGTGAAACTACCCAGATTCTTCAACTTCAAAGGCAATTTCCTTTGCAATATCGTACTACACTCCTCCATCAATACAACAGTCTCATAATCTTCCAACTTCTTCTTCCTCAAAAAAAGACCCTTCATAAAATTTGCATAGCTCGACATCTTTTCTCGGGCTTTTGCAAACGAAATATTTATCTATTGCTTTTTGAAGATTTTCAAAAACTAAGAGAACTGTTTATCAAGCTTTTATTTTTAAACCCTTTGCTGAAATGGTGGTGGACGATAGACAACTGTTACATCAGTAACTTGTTCCTTAGCCACTTGTTTGTCTTCACCCTTGTTCTCTTCAACCACTCTTTCTTCTTTTTCCTTAACATCTTTCCTTGGAAAATTTTCTGCATTTTGCCCCTCTAGATGTTTTCCATTCCGTAATGTGATAACTTGACACTGCTCTTGATTTCCCCTTGGATTCTTCTCAGTGTCACTCACTAAAGTCCCTTGAGGTCTGTTATTCAAGGCCATCGCAACCTGTCCCATCTGATTTTCCAGATTTGTAATCATAGTTGCTTATGTTTTCATTGCCACCTTTTTACCGGATATATACTTCAACAATAGTTCTTCTAAATCTGACTTTTTCTTATGTTGCGGAGCTGACTGTTGATGCTGATTCTGAAAATCAGAGGGATAAGATGGTCGTGGAGCTTGTTGCTGATTTTTATTGTTGCTCCATAAGAAGGTTGGGTGGTTCCTTGCCCTCGGATTTTAGGTATTCTGATATGGATTAGAAGATCGATTATAACTACCTACAAACTGAACTGCTGCCGGATTGATAGCACACTGATCCGTCGGATGTTCCCCCGCACACAATTCACACATATAAGCTACCTGCTGAACATGTACTCTCGTGATAGCACATGCACACCTGCTGAACACACCTGCTAAACATTTTCTTTGATAGCGCTGAAATCTGAGCTACCAAAACTGTAACTCTATCCACCTCTAACACTCCAACTGCCATAGGTTAAGTCAATCAAGTCAAAAGTGTTAGGTTTTGTGAAAATCAGATTTTAAAAATTTTCATAAACCAATTACTTGGATCATCCTTTATATATGTTATTAATTAAAACAAAGAATAAGAAGTTATAGAATCATACCCTTGTAGATACGAGCTTCTACAGGTACAAGTTCAACTCATAATTCTCTGCGATCTCCTTGACTCTACGGGTAGATTCCTTCTTTTGATCAACGTTAGCCACCCAAGTGTTTGGCCTCTAGAGGTGATCCACCAAGGAAGAACAAGAATCAAGAAGAAGGGTGTATTGGCTAAAACCCTAGTTTTCTATCTGTATAGAAAAATAGCGTACTTTCTGACTATTAGAATTACGTATCCACACTGATATCTAATATAAGACACCTTATATATAGATATTAGTTAACCCTTCTAATATAATTAAAATAGGGTTTTATTTAACTAATTAAATTCTTTTAATTAATTAAGCTCCCTAATCTTATTAGGGATAATTAATTAAACACTTTTAATTAATTTGCCTCCTAATCTTATTAGGAATAACTGAGAGTTCTTATATTAAATTAATTTCCAAACTTCTTTAGAAATTAAAATAATAATAATTGTAATAATATTAATAAGACTCTTCTTATTAATTTATATTTAATATTTTCAAAATATTAAATAATAAATATTAAGCTATTTAATTTACTCTATCACCATAGATTAAATTAAATACACTTAACATATTATTACGATTATGTCATTAACTTCTTAAATAATTATTCTTCATTTTATGGTGTGACCTTTTAGGTTCTCCATATTAAACCGATTGTGAATAAATCAATTAAAACACTTCTAATCTTATTTAAATAAATAAATTAAACTATTAATTTATTTAAATAAATAATATCTATTCAACAATAAAGATAAGCCTCCTTAGCGTTTAACGACTTTCTAGATAATATAGATTTCAACATTAATCATAAAAGAACCTTTGAGTAAATAGTTACCAAACAATTCAATCATTCCACCATACAATGTCCCAATTATATATAAGACATGTGTGACGTCCCCAAAATAGCTATAGAACACCCATTCTGAGTCGCCAATACATGGTACTGAGTACAAATACAAACTAATTATACAATTGTCGTGTAATATACGACAATACATAAATTGAGAGTTTTAATAAGAATATTGTCATCTAGACAATATCCACACTCAAAGGAGTCCTTATTACATTTATTGGCACACTATTTAACAGAATAGTGAGGACTACTAATACTATCATCTGGACTGTCACTCCTTTCCCCGACTCGTCATAGCTATATTCTCATTTCCTGAAGAGAACAATGAAAGAAAGGGTGAGCTCAACTAGCCCAGTAAGAAATATTATGACTAAGATAATGCAGAATAAATTATCAATAGTCTTCAACAATGTTAAATTGATAAAATATAATAGACATCAAGTTTAACTACAGTGGAATAAGCAATCCATTAGAACAGTCAAGTAGAGCATGATATCTACTAACTTCTATGATTTAAAAATGTTTTCATTAATTTTTATCGCTGAGACTCATCTTAATAAATAAACCACATCATCGAATCATCCCTGCACTACGGGCCAATGATATTCATTAAATTATCAATAATCATGACTATACCGAATAATCCCTGGTCATAATCATACCAAAAACTGTCCATCAATGCACTACAGGCCACTGAGGACTTTTACCACATCGTTTATAATATTACAGGTCATGATTATACCGAATGATCCCTAGTCATAATCATACCAAGTTCATCTCTGCACGTAAGCCAAAGATATACAATTACAAAACAAATAATCAACAGTCCATCTTTGCACGTAAGCCAAAAATAACTTTCATCACCATATAAGCATGAAGATGATGACAATGATATAAGCATTAATCAAACGAAAATAAGGATAAATATTAAAAACTTTAAATTTATCCAAATATTATCAACCACTTAATAAACTCATAATCTAATATTATTAATATTATAACAATATTTTAATCACTTCTTAAACTTATAAACAATTTATTTCAATTGTTTACACTTTACCACATAATGCATTTAATCATTCAAAATGCCATACTCATAAGATTTCATCACCAATGATCAAATCCCTCATCAAAATCTGCATTTACCTTATATAGGATTCTCAAGCCATAAAATCCTATTTTCTAATTTTGTTACTTCATATAACATATTTAATTCATTTACTCATAACTAGTTCATTTTCATGAAAAATACCAAATCAGTCCCAAAAGTATTTTTTTCCTGGGATTTAGCATAATATAGTCCCATATTGAACATATATTTTTCACGGAATTTTTAAAATTCTTTTACTATTTTTCAAAAATCAATTTCTAATTAATTCCTTAAGAATTTAGCTACCTCAAGTTTAACTCCAGAAATTCCCAAATCTTCGCAGGATCTTACACATGTTAACGTGAGCTTCCAGTTTAAATTTCATGGTCATCGGAGTTATAGAACTCCGGTTATAGCATTTTTCGTCAGAAAAACTTAAATATTGAAATAGTCATAACTTGCTCATTTTAAGTCGGAATGATCTCATTTTTGGACAGGAGGTACTTTATACCATATATTTTGATGTCCCAAAAGGCCGGAATTTTTATCATAAATTAAGTGTTCGAAAATGCCCTTTTAAATTTCTGGGTAGTAGCTATTTAGTACTTTATAGTTTTTGACTCCTTTGCTAAAATCAGTCCACATGAAAATTTACAACACCTTTTCTAGTGATTCTACTTGCATAAGTTAGAATACTCATATATCTAACTCTAGAACTTGACCACACTCAAAAATTTGAAATATAATAGGAGATATGGTCAATTGAATTTCGTGTTCCATTTTCACCAAAATCTGATTTTCAACCCTTTGTGATTTCTAAGACAGTTTCATGTTTTCACATAATAACCAACATAACTCATCATAACACTTACTAATACTACATATACCCATGATTTTCATCAGTCCAACGCTTTTATTATGACTTTCATCATAATCCACGTAAACAGATCATTTCCACAATTTATTAAGGAATGAATATAAAGGATCATTCACCATGCATGTGGTAATTCACATAGACAGGTTATTCCAACAGAATAATAAAGAATGGAATAACAATGTAATTCACCATGCATCACGATAGATCGCATGATAAAAGTTATTCCAATGTAATAATAAATAATGGAACCGTGTCATGCGTAAACGCATTGCAGGCGAGATATTTCGACGTAATAATAAAGAATGGAATAATAGAAGAATTTCACCATGTATGCGGATTGTGATGCATAAAAGTTATTCCAACATAATAATAAAGAATGGAATAATGAAGAATTTCACCATGTATGCGGTATTTCAGATAGACAAAGTTATTCAACATAATAATAAAGAATGGAATAACAGAAGAATTTCACCATGTTTGCGGTACTTCGGATAGACAGGGTATTCCAACATAATAATAAAGAATAGAATAACAAAAGAATTTCACCATGTATACGGTAGTCCGCGTATACAGGTTATTCCAACATAATAATAAATAATGGAATAACAATATCTCTCTTCATGAATACGAAATAAATAATACCCCTTACCTTAGAAGAAAACCGGATACTGGAATAGTGAGGTAGCATACTTCTCTTCTTCTTTCTCTCTATAATAAATGCTCTATTGCTTTAGTGAATTGGTGAGAAATGAAGGAAGAATGAGCTTCTATTTATAGGAAAATATAGTTTAGATAATTGCACGTTTTGGGGCTCGAAATATTACAGTACAATACCTCCAACTTTTCTTTCATTTTTAATTTAGTCCTGCAAGTATTATCAAACTTGCACCACATCCCCTAATAGTAAATAATGTGAATCAATAGTTCAATCATGTGAATCAATAGTATAATCATATGAAAAATACGAATTATAGTATAGTACCTCCATTTTTAACTTAGTCATGCAAGTATTATCAATCTTGTACCAACTCCCCTAATAGTATATGAATGTGATTCAATAGTACCTACATGTGAACAAATAGTTATATAAGCATGTGAATTAGTAGCAATTAATTGCTCATTTATCCGATAAATTACCCGATTTATCAATATAACCCCCAGACATCAATTATCATCGGAATAAATGTCGATTTCAACTAACACTAATAATCCCAACACAATGGAACTATCAAATTCATCTTTAATCAACACGAACTTATTCATCATTAATATTATAACTCACAATATTTAACAACCGTGTCGCGTTCCTGTGAAATAGGGGGCTTTTCGATAAGGATTTCTCCTTATTGACGCGCAATTAGATCACCAAACCTCTCCTTGACAGAACTTCTAGACATTGTAAATATTGCAATTTAATAATATGAACAACTTTGTCGTCTCAATTATTGATTTAATAATATATCAAATATTATGCAGATGATACTGTGAGAATAACTGAATCAATAATATGATAGATATGATGCAACAATTACTGTAGTAATAATTGAGTATAACTGAGTGACTTCTCAAGTAAGCATCAATAATTAATACAGTGTGCTACTATGCAACCACACGTATTACTGTACTTTTACTACAGAGTAGTTCAACAGTTTTAACGGTAACACTTCCGCCGTTATTTTTATAAAATAATAATTCTGTCATTTTCTAACTACGATAATACTTTCATTGTGGGGTCCACCAATGATTGTACCGTCGTACGGATATTCCCCGACAAAAATATTCCCCGACCAATCGAATATTATATAACCACTTCCTTACTTTGCAAAATTTATAAATATTACCCACAATTATAAAATTATATCAAATCCACACCATAATATTAAAAAAAATATTTCGAGAAATTTAAATTTTTATTCATAAATTTTGGGGTCTCACAATCTCCCCTCCTTATGAAATTTCGCCCTTGAAATTTACGTACGTACCTGGTAAACCGAAGAGGTGAGGATACCTCAACTTCATTTCAGATTCTAACTCTTGAGGTATAACCTTTGAGTGTCGAATAGGATCCTTCTTATCTAAGATTTTAACATGTATCTCCTCATACATTAAATCTTCTGCTATCTCGTCTAGTTCCAATTCAATAATGTAGTTCAGGTCATCCACATATTTACGTAACATCGATACGTGAAAAAAAACGTTATGAACACGCGACATACTTGGCGGTAAAACAAATCTATAGGCCACAGTTCCTACTCGATCAAGTATTTCAAATGGGTCGATTAAATCGAGGGTTGAGATTTCCTCTCTTCATCGATTCTTACTTCTAGAATAACGCCCTCTTGAACCTTCTTCTTCACATTCATCAGCTCTGAGTATGTAGCTTGCACGACTTTAACTTTATCGATTAAAGTCGATTCTACTCGTATATTTGTTAGCTTCACGTGGGTCCCTAGATTCTTTAACTCTATCATCATCATTTGTAAATTATACGAAATGGGTATTTGTGTTAACAGCATCGCACTCGTAAACGCATACGATCTTCTACTCAACGCGTTAGCTACCACTTTCGCTCTTCCACAATGATATTTAATGGTATAGTCGTAATCTTCAACAGCTCGAGCCAACGTCTTTGGCGCATTATACGTTCGTTTTGGTTGAAGAAATATTAAAGGGTTTTAGAAATGGGTTTTGTACTGGGGTCAATACAAAATTCGATTTCACGCTCTAGGGTAGGCTAAGAAGTCTTCAAGAAAACGTCATGAAATTTATTAACGATAGAAATATCATTTAAAAAAATTATGACTTTCATCCAAGACTTGGATAACACATGAAATGAAGGTTTCTACTATCAAAGTTTCAACCAATAAGTCAAAGTCTAATTTCTCTGAAGTAAAATTTAAACATTGAGCGTAAGCAAGAGAGATAAAAGAATGGGTAGAACCGGTATGTAATAAGGTATAGACTTCGCAAAAATTTATAATTAACTAACCCGTGCTAACTTCGTTCGGGTCACTCGCTTTTTGAGAAGTCATGAAAAACGCTCTTCCTGAAACCACCGACTTTGTTTTTGTCCGTATCCGCCTTTGGTGCCACTGTTCCAGCTGGACTTGACCTCATTATATGACAAAATCGAGCTAAATGACCTTCTCTTCTTGAAATTTTCACTTCTATTATCTTGGCTATGATTACCACTGAAGTGGTTACCATTCTTGGCATGATAATTTCCTGCACGATGGTTATAATTGTTCTGATGGCCGTTGCCACTAGTATGATTATTATCGAGTTGTTGGTCGTTACCTTTTGGTTTAGCTAACTCAACGGTCTCATGTGCTTCATTGCTTATCTCAGCATTTTCAGATGCAATTTTCAAACACTTCCACAAAACAAGGGTTAATTAACATGTCACATATTATCCCTATACTCTGACCGACCAATTAAATATCAAATAAACTTAGGTAGGTCATGCTAGCGAAGGAATTCCCCGTCTCTCCCCTCCTAGTTCTTATCTCACATTTCAGCCAAGGATCATATCCCTAAGCTTTGATACCAACTGTGACACCCCCAAAATAGGTATACATCACCCATTCTGAGTCTCCAATACATGGTACTGAATACAAATACAAACTAATTATACAACCGTCGTGTAATATACGACAATACATAAACTGAGAGTTTTAATAGGAATATTGTCATGTAGACAATATCCATACTCAAAGGAGTCCTCATAACATTTATTGTCACACTATTTAACAGAATAGTGAGGACTACTAATGCTATCATTTGGATTGTCACTCCTTTCGCCGACTCGTCCCAGTTATATTCTCATTTCCTAAAGAGAACAGTGAAAGAAAGGGTGAGCTCAACTAGCCCAGTAAGAAATATTATGACTAAGATAATGCAGAATAAATTATCAATAGTCTTCAACAATGTTAAACTGATAAAATACAATAGACATCAAGTTTAACTGCAGCGGAATAAGCAATCCATTAGAACAGTCAAGTAGAGCATGATATCTACTAACTTCTATGATTTAAAAAAGGTTTTCATCAATTTTTATCGCTGAGACTCATCTTAATAAATAAACCACATCATCGAATCATCTCTACACTACGGGCCAAGGATATTCATTAAATCATCAATGGTCATGACTATACCAAATAATCCCTGGTCATAATCATACCAAAAACTGTCCATCAAAAACTGTCCATCAATGCACTACAGGCCACTGACGACTTTTACCACATCGTTTATAACATTATAGGTCATGATTATACCGAATGATCCCTGGTCATAATCATACCAAGTTCATCTCTGCACGTAAGCCAAAGATATACAACTATAAAACAAATAATCAACAGTTCATCTTTGCACGTAAGCCAAATATATACAATTTAATAATCAACAGTCCATCTTTGCACGTAAGCCAAAGATAACTTTCACCACCATATAAGCATGGGGATGATGACAATGATATAAGCATTAATCAAACGAAAACAAGGATAAATATTAAAGACTTTAAATTTATAAAAATATTATCAACAACTTAATAAACTCATAATCTAATATTATTAATATTATAACAATATTTTAATCACTTCTTAAACTTATAAATAATTTATTTCAATTATTTACACTTTACCACATAATGCATTTAATCATTCAAAATGCCATACTCATAAGATTTCATCACCAATGATCAAATCCCTCATCAAAATCTGCATATATCTTATATAGGATTCTCAAGCCATAAAATCCTATTTTCTAATTTTGTTACTTCATATAACATATTTAATTCATTTACTCATAACTAGTTCATTTTCATGAAAAATACCAAATCAGTTCCAAAAATATTTCTTTTCTGGGATTTAGCAGAATATAGTCCCATATTGAACAAATATTTTTCTCGGAATTTTTAAAATTCATTTATTATTTTAAAAAATCAATTTCTAATTCATTCCTTAAGAATTTAGCTACCTCAAGTTTAACTCTAGAAATTCCCAAATCTTGGCAGGATCTTACACATGTTAACGTGAGCTTCCAGTTTAAATTTCATGGTCATCGGAGTTATAGAACTCCGGTTATAACATTTTTCGTTGGAAAAAACCTAAATATTGAAATAGTCATAACTTGCTCATTTTAAAAGTCGGAATGATCTCATTTTTGGACAGGAGGTACTTTATACCATATATTTCCATGTCCCAAAAGGCCGAAAATTTTCTCACAAATTAAGTGGCCGAAAATTCCATTTTAAATTTCCAGGAAATAAGTCCTTTGCTAAAATCAGTCCACACAAAAATCTACAACACCTTTTCCAGTGATTCCACTTGGATAAGTTAGAAAACTCATAGATCTAAATCTAGAACTTGACTACACTCAAAAATTTGAAATATAATAACCAACATAACTCATAGGTTATTCCAACAGAATAATAAAGAATGGAATAATAGAAGAATTCACCATGCATGCGATAGATCGTACAGACATGTTATTCCAACAGAATAATAAATAATGGAACCAGGTCATGCGTAAACGCACAGACAGGATATTCTGACAGAATAATGAATAATGGAACCAGGTCATGCGTAAACGCACAGACATGATATTCTGACAGAATAATAAAGAATGGAATAATAGAAGAATTTCATTATTTATGCGGTACTTCGCATAGATAGGTTATTCCAACATAATAATAAAGAATGGAATAAAAGAAGAATTTCACCGTGTATGCGGCACTTCGCATAGACAGGCTATTCCAACATAATAATAAAGAATGGAATAATAAAAGAATTTCACCATGTATACGGTAGTCTGCGTATATAGGTTATTCCAACAGAATAATAAAGAATGGAATAACAATAGCTCTCTTCATGAATACGAAAGAAATAATACCCCTTACTTTAGAAGAAAACTGGATACTGGAATAGTGAGGTAGCAGACTTCTCTTCTTCTTTCTCTCTATAATTTCTCTTTATAATAAATGCTCTATAGCTTTAGTGAATTGGTGAGAAATGAAGGAAGAATAAGCTTCTATTTATAGGAAAATATAGTTTCGATAATTGCATGTTTTGGGGCTTGAAATATTACAGTACAATACCTCCAACTTTTCTTTTATTTTTAATTTAGTCCTGCAAGTATTATCAAACTCGCACCATATCCCCTAATAGTAAATAATGTGAATCAATAGTTCAATCAAATGAATCAATAGTATAATCATGTGAAAAATATGAATTACAGTATAGTACCTCCATCTATACCTCTATTTTTAACTTAGTCATGCAAGTATTTTCAATCTTGCACCAACTCCCCTAATAGTACATGAATGTGATTCAATAGTACCCACATGTGAACAAATTGTTATATAAGCATGTGAATTAGTAGCAATTAATTGCTCATTTATCCGATAAATTACCCAATTTATCAATATAACCCCTAGACATCAATTATCATCGGAATAGATGTCGATTTCCACTAACACTAAAAATCCCAACACAATGGAACTATCAAATTCATCTTTAATTAACACGAACTTATTCATCATTAATATTATAACTCATAATATTTCACAACCAGGTCGTTCACAGGAAAGAGGGGGCTTTCCGATAAGGATTTCTCCTTATTGGCGCGCAATTAGATGACCAAACCTCTCCTTGATAGAACTTCTAGACATTGTAAATATTGTAATTTAATAATATGAACAACTTTGTCGTCTAAATTATTGATTTAATAATATATCAAATATTATGCAGATGATACTGTGATAATAACTGAATCAATAATATGAGAGATATAATGCAGCAATTATTGTAGTAATAATTGAGTATAACTGAGTTACTTCTCACGTAAGCATCAACAATCAATACCGTGTGTTACTATGCAACCACAGGTATTATTGTACTTTTACTACTGAGTAGTTCAACAGTTTTAATGGTAACACTTCCGCCGTTATTTTTATAAAATGATAATTCTGTCGTTTTCTAACTACGATAATACGTCTGTTGTGGGGTCCACCAATGATTGTTTCGTCGTACGGATATTCCCCGACAAAAATATTCCCCAACCAATCGAATATTATATAACCACTTGCTTACTTTGCAAAATTTGTAAATATTACCCAAAACTATAACATTATATCAAATCCACACCATAATATTAAAAAAAATATTTTGAGAAATTTAAATCTTTATTCATAAATTTTGGGGTCTCACAACATGGGATTACTGTCAAGTCTTATTTTATTTAATTATATGTATTTTGATTTCTAAATGCACAACTCTAAATGAATGCAAATTAGAGACACCTTTCTAATTTCATTCCACCTAGGTCAAGGATTCTTGGGTTGTCATTTATCGAATCACATATGACATATCTCTTCTTTTACTAGAAGTGGTAGATTATTTATTGATCATGCATTATCTCTATAGATAACTTATTACACCTAAGCATACCATTTGATACACCCTACGGGTCTTAAGGAATAACTCAAAGTGTAATTCATTATACACAAAATACTATGATGATCTAAACTCTAAGGATCACTTGTACTACAATCACTACATGAATTCCTATTGATAGATAAGAAAAACTTCATTAGGTATTCCTTAGCGAGCCATGTTCAGTGAACTTATTCTCCAATAAGCACCTACATACTTGTTTTAGTGTCTCCACACAAATGATCACGAGATCAATCATCCACATCTAATGAGCAAACAAAGTATATACAAATCTATCTGAATTCACTAATATCCTTTTTAGTAATCCATTGATTGGGAACATTTTAGTTTTTAAGCTATCTAAGAATTTAGATCTCATTAGCATGATCTCATCATGATTCTAAAAGCATTACTTAAAACTATGGGTTTATCACATATTATTAAAACAACATCATGTAGATAAATTAAATGCCTTTAGTAAATACATACTTCTATTAATAAATAAATATATAAGATTGATTACAAAGTATATGCTTTATTATCATACATGATTGGCTTGTATGCATACTACTTTCAATCTCCCACTTGCAGTAAAGCCAATCGCCATGGTATCTGATACCCATCTTCTCTAAGTGAACACTTTAGTAAATGGATCTGCAAAGTTGTCTTGAGATTCCACATGCTCCAAGGTGATATCTCCTCTTTCAATGATTTCTCTAATCCAATAAAAGCGCCGCAAAACATGTTTGGATTTCTGATGAGACCCGGGTTCTTTAGCATTCACAACAGCTCCGATGTTGTCACAGAATAAAGGTACGGGTCCTGTAATGCTAGGAACCACACCAAATTCGATAATGAACTTCTTTATCCAAACAGCTTACTTTGCAGCTTCACTTGAAGTTATGAACTCTTCCTCTATCACTGATCAACAACTATTTGATGTTTGGAACTCTTCCAACTCACTGCGCCACCGTTTAAGGTAAACACATACCCCAAAATGAATTTATTATCATCTTGGTCTGTTTAAAAACTTGAGTCTGTGAAGCCCTCTAGTTTCAATTCAGACCCGCCATAGATAAAAAATACATCCTTAGTTCTTTTTAAGTACTTTAGGATATTTTTTAATGCCTTTCAGTGATCTTCTCTTGGATTCGATTGATATCTGCTTGTTACACTACGTGCATGAGTGACATTCGGTCTAATACATATCTTACCGTACATGATAAATCATATTATTGAAGCATAAGGAATCTTACTCATACGGTCTCTCTCCTCAGGTGTCTTTGGGGCCTATTTCTTGGAGAGATGTATTCCATGGCTCATCGGAATAAGACCTCTTTTGGAATCTTCCATGCTAAACCTCTTTAGCATCGAGTCAATATATGTTCATTAGTATAAGCCAAGCATTGTTTTAGATCTATCTCTATAGATCTTTATCCCCAAAATATAGGATGTTTCTCCCAAGTCCTTCTTGGAGAAGTGTTTAGATAACCATATTTTAATCAATTGTAGCATAGGAATATTATTTCCTATCAGTAGTATATCATCAACATATAATACAAGGAATGAAACAACGTTCCCACTAACCTTCTTGTACACACATGGCTCATCCTTATTTTTGATAAAATCAAACTCTTTGATTGTCTCATCAAAACGGATGTTCCATCTACGAGAAGCTTGCTTCAATCCATAAATGGATCATTTTATCTTACAGACTTGATTTGTTCCAACTTTTGAAACAAATCCCTCAGGTTGTGTCATATACACATCCTCCTCAAGTTTCCCATTGAGGAAGGTCATTTTCACGTCCATATGCCAGATTTTGTAGTCGTGGTAAGCTGCAATCGCAAGCAAAATCTGAATGGACAAGAGCATAGCTACTGTTGAGAAGGTTTCATCATAGTCAACTCCTTGTCTTTGTTTGAAACCTTTTGTGACCAGTTGAGCCTTATAGGTCTCTACCTTGTCGTCTACTCCAGTCTTTCTTTTAAAGACTCATTTATACCCAATAGGCTTAATGCCTTCCGGTGGTGAAACCAAAGTCCATACTTGGTTTTCATCCATGGAGTCCATCTCGGATTTCATTGCTTCTTGCAACTTCTCTTAGTCTTTACTACTCATAGCATGTTCATAATTCAATGGATCATCATCATCTATGATGAATACCTCATCATCATCCATTATGACGAATCCATACCTATCAGGTATCTTCGGTACTCTTCCAGATTTACAAATAGGGTGTGTTATAATAGGTTCTTCCACCTTGTTAGGTACCTGACTTTGATCCATAGTATTTTGTGGTTCTTGAACTTCTTCAGGATATATCTTACTCCTAAGGACCTCTTCAAGGATAAACTCCTTTTTCAAGAAGGCATCATGTTTCGCAACAAACATCTTTTGATCAGTTGGATGATAGAAAAATAATACCCTTATGTTTCTTTAGGGTATCCCACAAATCTATACTTGTCAGATCTAGTCTGTAGCTTATCGTTTTCAAACTTTTTGACATAAGCTGGACAGCCCCAAGTCTTAACATGCTTAAGATTTGGTTTCCTCCCTGTCCATAACGCATATGGGGTCTTAAGGATGGATTTGGTAGGTACCTTGTTAAGTAGGTATGCAACCGATTTTAGGGCATATTCCTCAAAGGAAACTAGAAGGTCGGTAAAGCTCATCATGGATCAAACCATGTCCAACAATGTTCGATTCTCCTTTCAGATACAACATTCAACTATAGCATCCCTGAGGGAGTCGATTGTGAGATTATACCATTTTCTTTAAGACAATTGAGAAGCGGTTACTACTTAAGTATTCACCACCTCGATCTGATTGAAGAATTTTAATATTTTTGCCAGTTTGTTTCTCTACTTCACTTCTGAACTCTTTGAACTTTTCAAATGATTCAGATTTGTATTTCATTAAATACACATATCCAAATCTTGTGTGATCGTCAGTGAATGTAATAAAATAAGAATATCTTCCTCGTGCAGTCGTTGTTATAGGTTCATATACATCTCTGTGTACCAACCCTAACAACTCTGTAAGTCTTTCTCCTTTTCCACTAAAAGGAGATTTAGTCATTTTTCCAATGAGACAAGATTCACAAGTTGGATATGATTCATAATCCGATAGCTCTAGGAGACCATCTTTATGCAACTTGGATAATCTTGTTTCATTAATATGACCAAGTCTACAGTGCCACATATAGGTATAATTAACATCATCTCTTTTCTTTTTAGTAGTTTGTTCAATTTGAAGTATATTTTCATGCAAATCAAGTATATAAAGTCCATTTCACAAATTACTAACACTATATAAAACATTATTATTATAAATAGAACAATTGTTGTTCTTTATTATTATGTCAAAACCATCCATATCCAATACACAAATTGAAATAATGTTTCTAATGATATTCGGAACAAAATAACAATTATTTAAATTAATGAACTTGCCCGTAGGCAGTGCTAAACAATAAGTCCCTATAGCTAATGCAGCAACCTTTACTCCATTTCTCACCTGTAGGACGACCTCATCTTTGCTCAGATTTCTACTTCTAACCAGTCCCTGCATATTATTACATATTTGAGAACAACAGTCGGTATCCAATACCCAAGTAGAAGATTGACTTTCAGAAAAATTAATTTCAATCATAAACAAACCTTGATTAGGATTCGAAGCTTCTCCAAGCTTCTTCTGCTTTTTTTTCGTAAGATAATCCTTGCAGTTCCTCTTCCAATGACTCGACTTGTTGCCATGGAAGCAAATTCCTTTGCTAGCTGGATCAAGTTTCTTTTAATCCTTCACTTTCGACTTACCTTTAGCCTTCTTGGATTTCTTCTTCTCAGAAGATACCTTGGGCCTCTTCCTTTCTTGGAAGAATCATCCACTATTAAGACATGGTCCTTCTTTGTTGGAAAGTGACCTTCAGCAGTTTTCAACATGTTAAGTAATTCAGGCAAGTTGACATCTAACTTAGTCATGTGAAAATTCACAACAAATTGTGAGAAGGTGTCAGTGAGTGACTGCAAGACTAAATCTTGACTCAACTCTCCATCCATGACAAACCCAAGCTGTTAGAGACGTTCAATCAGATTGATCTTCTTTAAGACATGAGTTTCAACAGCGCCCTCGGTCATCCGAGATCAGAAGAGCTCCTTAGATATTTCATAACTAGCAGTCCTACTTTGCTCACCATACAGCTCTTGTAGGTGCAGCAGTATAGTAGGAGCATCCATGGTTTCTGTGACAACCCGAATTTTTGAAAATTATTAAAATAAGAATTTAATAAATAAAATTCTTATTATGATATGAGAGAGAAATTTATGTTACATATAAATGTATATGTTAATATGTTATGATTGTGAGATCGTAAATAATTAAAATATTTATCAAGTAAAATAAGTATTTTAGTTGAAATATTTATGGATTAAAATAAATATTCAATGAAAATTATTATGGAATAATTTATTTAACTATGATGATATTAAATAAATTGATGTTAAATAATTTTATAATTTGTGCATATTTATTATGTTAATGTGTTGTTGATTTTCTAATATAATTAAGTAATTAAATTAGAGGATTAATGATTGTTAAATAAAATTATAATTATATTGGCTAAATAGAAGCTATAATTTTATTAGTAAGGTTTAATTGGATTTATTAATGAATTGAGATTAATTCAATTCAAATAGTTAATGGATGTGACAAGGGTATCATATGATAAGAAGGATTGTAAAAAATAAAAATAAATTAAAAAGGATATTTTGGGTGCTTGCCAAACATGGCCTAGTGACCCTTTGTTATTGTAACTGATAGGCCATAATGTATACTCATTATGTTTATATCAGTTATATGAAGGTTACGTGTTTTGTTCCTAAAGCCTAAGGCTAAAGGTAGAAGAGAAAATATAGAGGAAGAGAGAACTCTATAGAGGAATTGGGAGGCAATTGGAAGAGAAATCCTTGAAAACAAGAAGGAAGTAGCAATTCTCTAACATCTCCTAACAAAGCTACACAAGAATTAAGAGGTAAATAACCTAGTCTCTTCTTAGTTTGGGTGTTCTTGAGTTATCCTTTAAATTTGAAAATTTAGTTGGATAATTGCTAAATATGTTATATATATATATATATATATATATATATATATATATATATATATATATATGTTGTTAGATGTTTATAATCGTTTAGTTGTTATCTAGAAATGATTTTCAGAAATCAAATCCATGAAAACATGATTTAGAATGAAGAAATTGAGTTTTATTGATATATATACATTAGGGCTTGTTTTGGAATCAAAATTTATGATGAAGTCATGATATAATATTAAATTGATTATATATGTTGTTAGTATGTTGAATTACGAAAATAACGAAAGTTGAATGAATCGAAATGGTTGAGAAACGAATTCGTAGTGAACGAATTCACTAAATTGTCAAAACATGAACAATTAGAATGAACATGAGTTGTAAATTCATATTAAGGTAAGTTAATGTTTATGTTAGTTTATGGGTATTTGGTATGTTGTAGTTTTATGAGTTACAAACCTATAGAATCGAAAATGGACCGAATTGGATGAGTATAACTCATGTTATGATCATTGGAAGGAGTAAGGGTTTGTGTAATCCTGAAGAGCAGAGCCTGAGGGCTTGTTCTATGACTTAGAGGCAGCATTGCTGGCGCCTCAAAAAGCTAATTAGGTAGAATTACTTACTGAGCATCGAGAATAGATTGGACTGCTTTCGACTGCTTGCAATAAAGTAAGCATAACATTTTCATACAAACTCCGATTGGGGTGATTCAAGATGATCCGTAACGAGAAGGAATAGACCCACAACTTTTGTGCTTTATAGTTTTCAATTTGAGGTCGTTAGGAAGGGTCAAAATAGTCATCTTTGTGGCTGTTACGTATTTAGAGGCAATCGGAGAGCGTCGAGCGAGCACATACGCTAGTATAGTGCTCCCGACGATGGAATATGTTATTATAAGTGATGTAACATGAAAATGCATGATATTATACATGAAATATAAAATTTCCTTGCTCATAATAGAAAGCATTAACATGGCTTAGTATGTGTTTTGAAAAGAAACTTAGACATTTTGAAAACATTATTCATGAGCATTGTGTTGTCTAAACTTCTGAACTTGTACGATGACATACTAGTAACTTTTGGGTCTTTAAACATGGCCTATATGTGCAAACATGATAAGACTTTTATGCCTTTAGACATGATGGGTACGTGCACACTATTAGATATACATACTATGAACTATACATGTCTTAAAGTAAGATTTCAAGTCATAAACCATGCTAGTCATATTATTACATGCTAAGAACCAAGATGAAACCATAAAATACTCAACTTTGGTCGGGCTGGGGGGCAAGACAACAATTGCGCCCATCCAGGCCTAATTCTAAGCAATTGCGCTTACAGAAAGCAATGATGCACGATTTTTTTAACTTTGATCTGAACCTAAAAGCATATGTGTAATGATTGTCTAAAGCTATAATACTTAATATAGATGATGTTTAAGCATGAGATCATGTAATGGTTATATAAAACACAGAGTTGTTAAATTTTATTAAAGTTTGTAAAATGTAAGAACGATGTAGATCGCGTATCTATGAACTTTAAATATGTGTCGAACACATAGCGAGTCAAGTGTGTGAATGATATATATGAATGTTGATGTAAGTATGAGTTGTTAAGGTATACCTATATATACTTAGCTATTCTAAGAGCATGATGAGAAATTGAAAGGTAGGTTTTACAATCCTAGTTAGGAAACAATGTAATGTTACTATTATATTAAGAATGCATGAAATATATGACTAATGGATGTGAATCCATGATTGTATAACTGTGTAGGAATACACGAAGTGCAGATACACGATAAGCAGTTAAGTCGTAGTTCATAAACTATGAATCAGGAAAGTCTTTCAGTTCCTATTTGCTATGTGAATTGGTGATTAATTGTTTTAAATCTTTATTGCAAATAGCATGATCTATCTTATATATATGTTGAATGTATGAAATGTTAAAGTCAACTTATGACTACATTGATTTGGTAAAGCATGGTGATTTAGTAAGGACTCAATCTTTATACTTGTTAAATGAATTGTAGCATGTATGTTATATGTTGAGCATGTTATTATGTGATATGTGATGCATGAAAACTGTTAGATTTTGCTGGGCTGTCGAGCTCAACCTTGCAAATAACCATTTTTGCAGGTTAAAGTTATAAGGTAAGAATATGTGCTACGTGAGTTATAGAGATCCATATTCACGAAGATTACTTATGTTTTATGGGAAATGTATGTAATATTTTAAATGTAACATGTTGTTGAATTGTAAGTTGAGCTATCTGGTGTATATGAATATCTATTTATGATTTAAGAATTTGTATAGTCATTTTGTTGTAACGATTCATGATATAAATTTGAATGAAAGAGATGTATTGTAAAGGTTGCGATTTAGGGCAATAAAGAAGGAAATGTATAAAAGTTTTAAATATTTCGCATTTTTAGTGATTTTAATATTGAATAATGATGTAAAGATTGATTAAAGTTGTATTGTTAACGACCGAATAAGAGAATTAAATTATATGAATTTTGGGGTCATTACAGTTTCATACTGACGCTGAAGCTCGTTACTCATGGATGCGAGCATGATGCATCAAGCCACAAATGCATCATCTTGCCACTTTCTGAAAGTAGCAATCTCTTCCTCAAAGATTATTTCTGCAACTTTTGCAGGGACAGACGAATTTAGGATATAAGAAATCTTTTCAGTAGTGAGAACTATTCTCAGATTCCTTAACCAGCCCGTATAATTCGGTCCGGTCAGTTTGTTAGCATCAAGTATCCTACGTAGTGAAATTAGTGAATGTGACATTTTCAAATTTCTACATGTGAAAAATAACATTTTAGCAAACATTCATATAATTAATTTATTTTACCAAAATAAATTAGATCTTATTTTATATTGGTATCTCCCACTATTTTCTTCAAACTATATTACCCTCATCTATATAGTTCGGCAAAATCTAATTAAAGTTTTTGCTAGTGAGAATAAGGATCTCATTTCAATTATATATAGCCTTGTGGTGACACAACAAACTATATATAAATAAATAGGTAGACAACTCCTTGTCAATTACAACATCATGTAACTACTTATGTTTTGCCTCTTGGATTATTTTGATAAAGTGGAGGCACATCCGAATCAAAATTATCTAAGTTAAGTCCAACATAGCACTTCCATATTTTCAAAGAATAAAAATGTGATAAATTAACATATTAAATACTTAAGACTTATCTTGTAGTGACACAACAAACTCATATTAAATATTTAATACTTTATTAATTTTAGCATGCTAGAAGGCGACGTTCGATATTCTAAATATCTTTGAACGCTTAGGACTTAATATAATTTATTTGAGGGGATTGTTATTAATTGTCTTGTCTTGTTTAGCGCATATGCACACATATATATAAAATAGTGTCATATTATTAAACATGCAAAACATGTTTGCATAATATATATATATATATATATATATATATATATAATACTAACATTCATATATAGAATACTATATTCTAACCCTAATTGAATATGGACTTTTATTCTAGTTTGGTTCACTAGAGCCACCAAGTGAACCAAAAGGTTAAACCCTAGGGGTGCAAGAATCAACATTTAAATATAACTATTACATTTAAACTCGGGCTCCATTACAAACGGGTCTTCAAGCGCTCCTTGTTCCTTGATCTCCAGTTCTTCGAAAAATTCTAACAAAACCTATTACATAAAATATTTAATTTAAATAGAAACATTGATCAGCAGTCAATGAGAAGTACGTAGGAGAGAGATAGAATTTACATCAAGAAGAAAACTAGAAAAGAAGAGGTACGCAGACCCCATTTAATAAAACTCATTCATTCAAGCATCCAACCAAATTAAATCCAATCACATTGGTCAATAGTCCATAATCAACCACATTTATTATCATACATATCACCATATGTATCAATAAATAGAACATTCATCTTATGAATAATAAACATTTATATATATATATATATATATATATATATATATATATTGATATTGATCTAATGGGCAAATTTAATTAGCATTAACTTTAATTTTGATTTAAAATAAACACATTTATTTAATTAATATGAAATTATATTCTAAATAAAAAATAAACAACTTATTTTAATTTAGAATTTCTGGAAAGATATGAAATCTAATTTTTAATTTAAATAAACCATTTATTTTAATTAGAAATCAGATTTTATAAATTAAAACAATTTTTATTCCTTTACAGGCACTTGGTATTGCAATTTTCAAAATACTTGATTTGGGCGCTGCAACGCTAGATCAACGTATTTTCAAAAATCTGGTTTTGGCGCTGCAGCACCAAGTTTATACTCTAAAGAGGCGCTTGTCGATGTCGGGATTTTTAGTTGTCCCTTTTCGTTACATGTTCTTTGGTGTTCTCATTTTAGGTGAGATTTGTTTGAAAAAACGACTGAAAAATGTCTGACATGTATAATGTCGACGATGGACTGTTAAGAGTCGCCAGTTGGTTTTTTAAATGGTTGTACCAACACAACCAAGAAATTGTTTGCACATTAACCCAGTGATGTGACACTGTTAAACGGATCGGTGAAACCGAGATTCATTAGGGTCCGGGGACTTGATTATGCGGAGGGAAGGTGTTAGGCACCCACCGACATCCGTGTTACCACGGTGACTGCCACTTTTCAAGAAATTGTTATCTAAATGTGTGTGTGTGTGTGTATGGGTCAATGTGCTATTTATTTGAAAGTATTGTGAGGCTTCGTTTGCACCTATATACACATGGTTTGAATTTATGTAAAAATTCAATTTTAAAAAGATATGGCAGTGATGTTTTATAAAAAAGGTTTTTCAAACCCTTATGCTCAATAGTAATTGAGACCTTTTACACTCCAATTTTAGTAAGTGTTTGGCTTGATTGCTTTTATTTCTAAGATGCGAAGCATCTATACGAAAATAATGTACAAAATAATGTTGACTTCCTCGTGGGTATGAAAACCATCTGAGAATATTCAGACACCACAGATAAATTTACAAGCTGCTTACAGCTGAAAAGGTCCATCATGGGAACCGAATCTAGATTCAGTAGACTGAATCTGTGATCACATGATTCCTAGGCTCACATGATGCTGCAATTTGTATGAAAGTAGTAAGCATGTATATATATAAAAGCTATAAATAATATATATATATATATATATATATATATATATATATATATATATATATATATATATATATATATATATAGACATGATCACCAAACCACAGAAGCACCTCCATGGGGATCAAAATGTAAATAAAGTCGTAAAAGCTATCAACCATCACGGAGGAAACTCCAAAGGGACAAAACGTAAATAAAGTCAGTAAAAGCGATCAACCGCATACTTAAATAAACTCAAAGCGGACGATATATATATATATATATATATATATATATATATATATATATATATATATATGTGTGTGATAAATGCATAGGATGTAACATCTAGGCTCATCGAGCGAGTTCGACAACAATTAATATATATATATATATATAAGCGAGTAAATGTCTAGGATGTAAAATCGAGGCTCATCGAACAAAGTCCGACAATAGGTAATATATATAAGTATATATATATTAAAGCAAGAACGCGCTCGAGACATAAGTCTCAGGCTCATCGAACAAAGTTCGACACACGATTCATATATATATATATATATATATATATATATATATATATATATATATATAAAGAAAATAAATGCTCGCATCAAAGTCTAGGCTCAATCGAACAATAACTCGATAATGTTAGTCCAATATATAAATATATATATAAATATATATGTTTATACAAATCGAAATAAAACCACGGGATGATCAAGTAAAGGGCAAACACACTATAACACGACTCAACGTGAAGAAGGTGTGTGCAAAGATGAAGAGAAAGGCTTTAAAGTGTGTGAGAAGGCTTACGGTGGGTAACGCCAAAGAAGACTTCTATATCTTTAAAGTGGATGAAACTCGGCTCCCGCCGGTACAAGAGTAGCTATATGTGAATCACAAGTGTTTAAAATGAAAAAGCACTCAGTATATTGCAAGTACGGAGCAAATTTGACAAGGCTTCCTCGCCTTTTCTCTTCTTAAAATGGCCACCTAAGCCCTCTATTTATATAGGGGGGAGTTGCAGGTGTACCTGCGGCCAGCCGTAGGTGTACCTGAGGCTACCCGGGTTGCCCCGGGTTTCTCAGGTCGCGTCATCTCGCAGTACGTGCATGTAGGCACTGCAATGTCCGCTCGAACTTTTAGAATTACAATTCAGGCATCTGGCTGAGGTATGTAGGACCTATTTCGGATCGCCGTTGTTGAGAGTTATACCATGGCATGGGATTAGAGGTTGTACTAACTCAGGAAGATGGGACAGTGCCCTCTAGTCTTCAAGCTTCAAATTTTATCAGTTACCCTGCATAATAGTCACTCGGGATTGGTTTTCCTTGATTCTATGGGACAAGGTTGTGTAGAAATATGTGTATAAAATGTTAAGAAGACGTTATGTGACTCCAAAGTGGCAAGATGATGACTTTGCCTCAAGGAGTTATTACGGTTTCAATGATAAAGTAGACGTTCTTTCAGGGTTATTCTTTGAGATTCGATTGCTCAGTAAATGTTGATGATCCTCAGTATCATCTTTTAGGTGCACCTGTATTCCCGGTGTAATCTCTGGGCCTTGTACTAAATGCCTCGGTGTCAGTGACGAGGTTGATGCAGATCGCATGCATTTGAAACAGGCATTTCTGGGGTTATCGCTAGAACTTCATTCCTTGGGGTTATCACCAAGGGTGGTAGCTCCTACTCCCAGTGTTGGCACTGAGACTGGATACCTCAAGGTTATCTCCGAGATTAATCGATCTTCTCCGGTGGAATTTCTGGTGTTGGAACTGCATGTCTCGGGGTTATCTCCGAGGTTGGAATTATTACTCCCGGTGTGTGTTCCGGGGTTGATACTAAACTTCTGGTAGTATCTGGACTTGACGTGAACTGTCTTCCAGGGTTATCTCTGAGAGACAAATCTGCCCTCCTACAATGACAATGACACGTGTACAGAAAATTTTGAGTGTCTACAGATGCCCCTCTTTATCATATTCATGCAATGCAATGCATGGGTAGGATAAAGAATCCTAGACACTGGAAATACAACATGATGGAAATGTAAAATGCATGTGTACGGGGTTGTTGCTCAACATGCTGGGGATGATTGCCGGCTCCACATTGCTTTTACTGGGGATTGGCAATGATGACTAGATTGGATGTGTGATCCAAATCTTTTAGGATGTTGACGTTGGGGCTATCACCAAGGTCCTTAATCTTTGATACAGACTTTATTCCGAAGAGGTGCCTCTTATGTGTAAGAGATATGTGGGGATACAACTTTGTCTTTTTTGAGGATGTGTATAACATATTCTGTCATCGATCTTCCTTGATGTTGTTGACTTTTCTTGGTTTGTATCGACAAGATATGTCAAGGTTCTGTTGGATTTACAGCTAACAACATGTGTTGTTAGGATTGCCTGACCTTCATTGATATATATTTCACCGATGTGTGAACCAACGGATAAGCACCCTATAGGGTAGACTGTCAAGCCTGCTTGACCTTCGCTGACGTGTGAATCAACGGCTGATACTATGTTGGGCAGATTGTTAAGGCTGCCTGACCTTATTTGATATGTGTGTCAACGGAACATTGCGTTGTGACCCCTGTCAGGGATCCATTGGGGAATATAAATACCAACGGACGAAATCATCGAATAGATTTTGATGCATCGATGGGTTTACTTGACATCGACTGAAATAACGTCAAGGTTGCTTGACCTTTATTGATACGTACACCAATTGATGACAACGCGTGGTGACCCTCGCCGGGGAATGCATTGTAAACTCCGACAGGGTTTACATTGTAACTTAGGGTTATGACTCTGAATTGACGGCATTGGACCTTCGTCAGGTATTGCTGAGCGTGACCTTCATTGGGTTTACCTCACCCTATTTGATTCACCAAATATAACTACTAAATGTTGTATAGAATACAACACACTTTTCTATCATGTTTAGGGAGGACCTCCACAGCTAGAGACCACTGTTCTATTCCCCTATTATCCTCACTCGACCCAGCAACACTCTTACGGCAACACTTTTATTACCTGAAAGGAATTGTGAAGTAGAAAGGGTGAGCGAATATCATGAATAAAGATAATTAAATTATCAATAGCTTTCATCAATAATAAATCAGAGATTTAGAACATATGGTAGATGATAAAACTTTTCAACCATAGTTGCAGCGGAACGAGCAATCCATTAGAAGAGTTAAATAGACCATAAGGTCTATTATCTTCTTTATGTTAAAAGTCCACTAATACTATTTTTTCCATGTAAAATAAATCAACAGTTCCTGTCCACAATCATATGAATAACTCATAATCATAATTGTGGTTCTAAATTCATCTTTGTAACCAGGACGAAGATAATTTTCATCACCTATCTTCACATTAGTAGGAGATTGAATACTGCAGTAGTGTAGTAACATAATACTCTTCTTCTTTCTCTCTTATTCTCTCTATACTTTCTCTCTCTATAGCTTAAATGAATTCGTGAAAAATAATGAAGAACTAGGCCTCTATTTATAGAAGATTTCTAGCTTAGCACTTGCAATGTGAAAAGGCAAGCGGCTTGACGACTGGCGATGTGAAAAGAAAGTGGTTTGACGCCTGTAATGTGAAACATCAAGTGGTTTGATGCCTGTATTGTGAAACACCAAGTGGTTTGATGCCTGTAATGTGAAACGACAATTGGTTCGACGCCGGTAATGTGAAACGACAATTGGTTCGACGCTTGTAATGTGAAACGACAATTGGTTCGACACCTGTAATGTGAAATGACAATTGGTTCGACGCCTGTAATGTGAAACGACAATTGGTTCGACGCCTGTAATATGAAACGAGAAGTGGTTTGACGTCTGGTAAAGGTAATTACTATTGGTGAAAGAGACTCTTAGATGATGACATATGGGCCACCACAGAATAACCAAACTTACCACAAACGTCTCATAATAGACTCTTTATATACATCAAGGATTGAATATATATTACCACAAATCATTTTATTTTTAATCAACACATATTTAATCTTTCAACAATTATTAATCATTAATATCATAACTTGTCGTCTCAATTATTGATTTAATAATATAACATATTATACAGATGATACTGTGACAATAATTGAATCAATAATATAAGAGATATGATGCAGCAATTACTATAGCAATAATTGAGATAACTGAGTGACTTCTCACGTAAGCATCAATAATCAATACCGCGTGCTACTATGCAACCACGCGTATTACTGTACTTTTACTACCAAGTAGTTCAACAGTTTTAACGGTAAAACTTCCGTCGTTATTTTCATAAAAATATTTTTGTCGTTTTCTTAATCCGACAATAATTCCGTTGTGGGGTTCACCAATGATTGTACCGTCGTACGGATATTCCCCGACAAAAAGAATATTCCTCGACCAATTGAATATTCCTAGACAAAACGAATATTTTATATCAACTTACTTACTTTGCAAAAAAAAGTTCACATATTACCCTTAACTTTAAACTTTTATCAATTTAACTATTTACCAAAATAAAAAAAAATTGAATATTTTTATTTCATAAAATTCGGGGTCTCACATTACCTCCCTCTGGCTGGTTTGAGGGGCGTGACTACCTAGCACCCGCTGGTCGTGATGTCTCAATTTGACCAATTCCAGGATTTCCATCCTTTTGAGGGGGCGCTAGGTCAGCGTTTAGCTTCTCGCTATCTTTTAGCAGAGGACCGATCCCGTGTGTATGCATGTTGAGATCAGCGTGAGATAGTTGCTTTCTCTATAAGCCGTCCAAGTTGTTCGTCAGAGTATTCTGCGTGGATGGAGATAGAGATTTCATTTGTTGCGGCAGTATCCACAGTACCGGATGGTGATTCCGATGACGGAGAGCCCATGGAGGACATTGATTCTTATCTCGAGGAGGAGTTAGTTGTCGGGTTGACAGCATCTCCTTTAGACTCTCCCAGTACTAGTACTATTGTGATTCAACATTCAACACAGTACTTTGAGCAAAGTCTCCATCTGATGACCTTCAAGAGAGACCAGGCTAGAGCCTTGATGTTGACTGCCCTTGATGGGAGAGACGCAGCTCTGTTAGAGAGAGATGATGTTTTAGCTCACAGAGATGTAGTTGTTGTTGAGCGGACGAGGCTAGATTGCCATATCTACCCGGGATGTAGCCTTCATAGATAGTACTGCAGTGAGATCCCTTACCACTGGCATGATTGCAGAGATGAGTGTTTACATTGATGAGCATATGGTCACCATACAGATGGCTGCAGATCTGTTGGGTCGTGTGGATACTCTCGTACAGGAGACCACAGCTTTGCCTCCTTCGTCTAAGAGGGATGCCATGTTGGGCTTGTTAGCTCGCATATACCCTAACTTGTAGATGGGATTGTATTTCCCTGCACAGACTAGCTTAGTTATTTTGTCATGTACAGTTTACATTATGTATATCAAACAACATTATATATAGCAGGGAAATATATTTTTGATCACTTCCCTTTTAAATATGCTCTGATACTTGCTTGATATTTTGCCTGCTATTTCAGGACTAGTGATCTGGGATATCACCAAAGTCCTTAATCCTTGATACAGACTTGATTCTGATGAGGTGCCTCTTATGTGTAAGAGATCTGTGGGGATAAAGCTTCGTCTGTTTGAGGATGTGTATAACATATTCCATCATCGATCTTCCTTAATGATGCTGACTTTTTCCTGGTTTGTATCTCCAGGATATGTCAATGTTCTGTTGGATTTACTGCCAATAGCATCTGCTGTCAGGGTTGCCTGACTTTCGTTGATGTGTAGTTCACCGACGTGTGAATCAACGGATGAAAACCATGTGGGGTAGACTGTCAAGGCTGCTTGACCTTTGTTGATGTGTGAATCAACGGCTGCTATGAGTTGTGACCCCCGTTGGGGATCCGCTGGGGAATGTGAATATCACAGAACGCAATCATCGAACACCTTTCGATGCCTCGATGGGTTTACTTGCCATCGGCTGAAATACCATCAAGGTTGTTTGACCTTCATTGATACATCAATAGAAGATAACGCGTGGTAACCCCCAGCCGGGGAATGCGTTGTAACCTTGTTGATGTGTGCTTCAACAACTGATATCATCGGATGGCTTCCGACGCTTCATTGGATTTACTTGACAATGGTCATACTTATGTCAAGGCTGCTTGACCTTCATTGATATGTGTGTCAATAGATGAACACACGTTGTAACCCCCACCGGGGATCCACTTTTGATATTGCGTTGTGACCCCCGCCAGGGATTTGATTCTCGAGCATTCATTGTAACCCCCGTCGGGGGGATTGTTAGAGAATTAGGGTGTCGACCCTGAATTGGCGGCATTGGACCTGCGTAAGGTATTGCTGAGCATGGCTGATAACATTTGAGATCATCGGTATAGTGTACCCTGTGTTTGGACGAATACCAATGAATGATGGACATACCCAAGGTTCAATCTGAGAAGACCAGGATTTGTAAGCTATTCTGCTCACTCACGTAGCATTTTTATCCCTGATTTGACATTTTCAGTCTGTAAGAACTCCTTTGCAACTCAAACTGGACTGAGCCGGAGGGGTGGGACCCACATGAGGGTGCCGCAGGTACACATGCTTCAGCCGCAGGTGGACCTACGGCCAACCGTTGATACTTATATCCTGCAGGTTGATCTCATAAGTCATTTACAACTTGCACCGCGAAGAAAAATCCGAGAGTTCTCCTTCAGATCTGTTGAGTTCGGGCAATTTTCTGAAAATTCTATCACCGTACAAGTGTTCTACACTATCCTGGTAACGTATGCATGTACTTTTTTCCAGTTTTTATCCGTTGGAAAATGACTTATCATATGAAATGCATCTAAACACATAGTAGTGCTTATGTATGTTCAAATGACTTGATAAAAAATATTCAACATAGTAAATGTTAGTATTAAACCATGCTGAACATAATGATGTGAAAAAATTTGACTTTTGAGACAGTCAAATTGGCACCTTTTTCTACTATTTTTGTCCTATTGGAGGCCCAATGAGCAAAAGGTAAAAAGGCAAAGTACTCCTAGTATTGAGGTTAACCTTATGTATTGATGATTTTGATTTTTACTGCATTTATTATGTATATAACTTTGGGCATGTGTGCTACTGAATGGCTACCTAGTCATGTCTATGTGCATGTGGATAGTCCGATTTACAAAGGGGACTATGGCAAAATTTTCCAAAATGTAGGCATTTAATTAGTCATGCATTTTTAACTCTACTATAGATGTATGTTAAAGTAATGTATGCATGCATGTTGTCATAAAATGCATTTTGAAAAGCTCCAAGTCAGGAAATACCACACCCTTTATGAGGTGATTTGGAGACTTGTTGTCCAGATATTATGGATCCGGATCAGCCGAGTAGTTCCCGTAGGACCACTTCTAGTTTACGGAGGAGGGCTTCTGAAATGACTCGACCCCGTTCTGTTAGACAGCCTCGACGGTTGGTGGAGGCAGTGATACGTCCAGTCCGGGTTGATATATCGGGCGTTGCGGACGAGGAGGAGGATGTTCTGATTACGGACCCCGCTCCTGCTGCACATGTTCCCCGTAGGGACCTCCTGAGTATTTAGGTGGCAAACCTAGAGCTTCTGGGTGACTTGAGTCGACATCCCTCGATGTATTTGCATGCTAACGAGGTATGACACTAGATCTTGATTTTCCTTCTTTCCTATTGATGAGGAGTAAATGATTTTGATGTTGATCTGCGTTTCATGCATGTTCCCGACTTCACACAGCCTCGAGGGAATTGGTTTAGCATACACTTCATATACCAGGCTCTTCATCCTGACTACAGAGCGATTATGCATGATTGGGGATTTAGAGCATTCTTTTCCATCCTTCCCCGTCGTTGTCCCTGGGGTTATCTCAGGGCATTTTCTGAGCGATGGTTTCATCAGACTCAGTCACTCCATCTGTTAGACTGTGAGGTGATGATGACACCAATGGATTGGCGGTTTATCACAGGTATGGAGTTTGGAGGGGAGCCAGTGCCTTGCATGGCGAATATTACCCCTACTACCGTCAGATCCTTGTTAGAGAGTTCGGCGTGAGGCGCCAAAGGCGGATATGCGCGACGGGTCCTTTGAGCGTGGATGCTATGAGTGGGTTGTTGAGCGAACCCATGCCTGATGATGTCAGAGGCATATTTGTTTGATCCTTCCAGCTCAGGCGCTGGACCCTCAGATGACCCATTTTGTTTTTCTGACGCAGATCCTCCTTTGTATAGGCCTGACATCCCTATTGATAGAGATCCAGTGACTCAGGAGGAGTTACATCAGGTGGACAGGATTGATGATGTAGATATTGACACCATTGTCTTCTTTTGATGTGTATTCTTGTTATATCTTTTGAAAGGCCTCTGTTAGCTATTGGGTGGCTGTGCCCCATTCTCGCTATATCTTTTGATAGGCCTCTATTAGTAGTAGGGTATCTGTGCCCCATTTCCCTGTATTTTTAGTTATACACAGATGATGTATTAGATGTTAATATACTTAGGAATGTATGCATAGTTTTTTATTCCCTATATCATATTGCCATCTATTATCTGCAATGCATGTATCATGTTATGCATATGTATGTATTTCTAGAGATATTCAGCATTGACCCCTGGATGGTCTTATGACACGGCCCGTATAGATGTCTTCTTCGACAGTTAGCCGTATTGATCATACCCCACCATTATTGGTGACCTCGGGTATGCGATCGTGGTAAGATAGCATGTCACCATCAGACAGGGTGACCGTAGATCATTTGTTGCAGCATACTATGACCATGTTGATGTTTCAGGTTCCCACTAGATTCATGGATGGCATGCTAGAGCATTGGGTATCGGAGAGGCAGGTTTTTTGATTTGGGACCCAGGAGTTGACTCCTACTCTGGAGGAGTATGTATGGTTGACGATGCTGCCACTGGACAGACCTTGCGTGTATATGGCTTTGGGGGACATGAGTCGACAGTTCATGACCCTCACTAGATTGAGGCGTAGGGTGGTGCAGGATGAGCTTACATTTGGCCACGTCATATCCCAACATTTTTGTTTAACAGATTTGGCTCTGAGGATAGTTATACACGACATTCCAGGGATTTCACCATACCAGAGGATCATTGGCGTCTAGCCAGGGTGGATGTACTGCTATTGTGCATACTGTCGTATGTATATATGCCACGGTACATGGATGAGATAGACATTGGAGTGAGAGCTCTCATGGAGGGTCGTACCATAATTCCTATGATTATAGCAGAGACTTTGAGGTCAGCTACATACTACTGCACTTATCCAACATGAGTATTTATCGGCAGCTCAGTCATGTTGTACGTGTGGTTCATGTCACACTTGAGACTGATCGGCACTCTTAGACGGTATGGATATTGTTTCACCCATGATATAGCCATGTCGTATTCCTTTCAGCCCTTGGAGTGTACGGACGCTATGTCTTGGTCTATGTTCTTGGCGGATATCAGAGATCCGTTTGTCATATTGCCATGCTCAGGGCTTACCTCACCCTACAGCTTTATTACTCATGCTCCGGGCATGGATTATCTCCCTATGGCTGGTTTGAGAGGTATGACTACCTATCACCTGATTGTCGGGATGTCGCAGTTTGACCAGTTTCAGGATTTTCATCCTTTTGAGGGGGCGTTAGGTCAGCATTTAGCATCTCACTATCTTTCAGCGGAGGATCGATCCCGTGTGTACGCTTGTTGGGATCAGTGTGAGATAGCAGTTTTCTCTATTAGCCATCCGGGATGTTCGCTAGAGTATTCTGCGTGGATGGAGATAGAGATTTCATCAGCTGCGGCAGTATCCACAGTATCGGAGAGGCAGGTTTTCCAATTTGGGACCCAGGAGTTGACTCCTACTCTGGAGGAATATGCATAGTTGACGATGCTGCCACTGGACAGACCTTGCGTGCATATGGCTTTGGGGGACATGAGTCGACGGTTAATGACCCTCAGTGGACTGAGGCGTAGGGTGGTGCAGGATGAGCTTACATCTGGCCACGTCATATCCCAGCTTTTTTTGTTTGACAGATTTGGCTCTGAGGATAGTTATACACGACATTCCAGGGATTTCACCATACCAGAGGATCATTGGCGTCTAGCTAGGGTGGATGTACTGCTATTGTGCGTATTGTCATATGTCTATATGCCACGATACATGGATGAGATAGACATTGGAGTCATCATGGTAGTGAGTTATAGCAGAGACTCTGAGGTCAGCTACATACTGCTGCACTTATCCGACAGTAGTATTTACCGGCAGCTCGGTCATGTTGTACGTGTGGTTCATGTCACACTTGAGACCGATTGGCACTCTTAGACGGTATGGATATTGTTTCACCCATGATATAGCCATGTCATATTCCTTTCAGCCCTCGGAGTGTACGGACGCTATGTCTTGGTCTATGTTCTTGGCGGATATCAGAGATCCGTTTGTCATATTGCCGTGCTCAGGGCTTAGCTCACCCTACAGCTTTATTACTCATGCTCCGGGCATGGATTATCTCCCTATGGCTGGTTTGAGAGGTATGACTACCTATCACCCGATGGCCGTGATGTCGCAGTTTGACCAGTTTCAGGATTTTCATCCTTTTGAGGGGGCACTAGGTCAGCGTTTAGCATCTCACTATCTTTCAGCGGAGGATCAATCTCGTGTGTACGCTTGTTGGGATCAGCGTGAGGTAGCGGTTTTCTCTATTAGCCATCCGGGATGTTCGCTAGAGTATTCTGCGTGGATGGAGATAGAGATTTCATCAGCTGCAGCAGTATCCACAATACCAGATGAATTTGAACATGAGAGAGAGTAAGGTGTAGGGGTGAATTTGATTTGGGCGGAAAAAAATATGAACCTTTAGATTAAGTTGAAAAATTTAAGTTAGAAAGAATCTGAACCGTCCTTGTGCTTTGTCAAATGAAAGATTCAAAATGGGTTCTGTTTTATTATATAGACGTATTTTGATTCTCAAATGCACAACTCCGAATGAAAGCAAATTATAAACACCTTTCTAATTTCATTCCACCTTTGTCAAGGATTTTAGTTTTTAAGCTATCTAAGAATTTAGATCCCATTAGCATGATCTCATCATGATTCTAAAACCATTGCTTAAAACTATGAGTTTATCACATATTATTAAAACAACACCATGTAGATAAATTAAATGCCTTTAGTAAATAAATACTTTTTATTAATAAATAAATAATATTGATTACAAAGTATATGTTTTATCATCATACATGATTGGCTTGTATGCAGACTACTTTCAATAAGCCTCCTCGAATCTCTTAGCCATAAAAGCTCCTCCTGACGCTGCATTTATACTAGTCCGGAGATTATTGTATAGCCTATTATAGAAGGTATTCATCTGTAATCACTTGGGCAATCCGTGATGCGGACACTTTCTCAAAAATTCTTTATATATTTCCCAAGCTTCATACAGTGACTCCCCATGCTGCTATTCAAACGTTGTAATCTCATTCCTCATATTCGCAGTCTTTGTCGGTGGGAAGAATTTTGCTAGAAACTTTTGAGCTAGATCATCCCAAGTAGTTATTGATCCTGATGGTAGTGAATGTAACCAACTCTTTGCCTTATCTCGCAATGTGAATGGGAACAAACAAATTCGCACTGCATCATCAGATACCCCATTGTAGTTGAAGGTATCATATATCTCCAGAAAGTTCGCCAGATGCTCGTTCGGATCATCATTAGCCAATCCCCCAAACTATACCGAATTCTGAATCATCTAAACTGTGCCAGGCTTTATTTCAAAATTATTAGCAGTTATTGCAGGCCTGGTAATGCTCGACTGAATTTCGGTTACCTTTGGTGTAGCATAGCCCCAAAGTACTTTTTGATCCTCTGCAACCATAGTTTCTTGCTTCTCAAAGTTCTCCCTAGTTTCTTTAATCCACTTACTCAACCTTTGAAACCTTCTTTCGATGTCGTCCTTGTAAAGAAGTAATTATGTCTTCTTTAACCGAGTTTTCATACACTAATCAAGAGAACCTGAAACAAGAAATAACACAAAAACAAAAAGAAAATGTTTAACTAAAACTGATATAATTAAACTGATATTGAAAGTAATAAAATCAATTATCTGTCCCTGGCAATGGCGCCAAAAACTTGTTGGGTGTAATCTAATTAAGCACGACATGCAAGTATATGTGATCAACAAGAAATATAATGGTAAGTCAAGTATCATTCCCACGGAGACAAATATCAATTTTACCATAACAATTACCAACTTTGTATTATCTCAATTTTATTAAAATAAATGATTTAATGACGAAATTAATGAAAAACTACTAAACAAAATAAAATCAACTGACTACCATGAATTTTAAATTAGATAATGGAGAATTATGCCTGCAACTTCACTTTATGCTTCCCTCAGATTATCACACTTCCTTTTAATTCAATTTAACTATTCCAGTTCATTAATCAAGAACATGAAAGTAGATATAACCATTTCTCGATCCACTATACCCATATCAACTTAAATCCACAGATGATAGAATTAAGCAAAACACCCTAAGTAACTAATTCATTATATCTCTATGTGAATTAAAATTAAAAAAGGTTTAATCCCAAGTTCTCATATGATTACATGCGATACATAGATATATCTCTATCCTAAACATAAATTATGAATTCCATCAAAATGCAAAAATCACAAACACATGCTATCATGACTAAGTCTAAACCCATATTTCATCTCACGAATTCATATAACTTCACAAAGAATTGGTGATCAAGCAACTCATAGATTATGCACAAATCATAATAGATGAACTAGTAATAGCGTCATTGAATTAAACTTGAAGCATAATAATCCTCATTACACATAAAGATCCATTATAAGATCCATTATAGGCTTAATAAGATAATTTAGTTCATGACTAATGAATTAAATACTAAAAAGATCAAAGAATTAAACATCCAAATTAAAAAACTGAAATTGAAGAATAAAAATAGTAAGTAGAACCACCCTTTTCTTCAATTCAAACTACAATCTTCGTGTTCCTTGTTCCTTGCTTCGATTCTTCCCAAATCTCTAAAATCCAAAGTTTGTTAGTTGTTTATGATTGAATGAATGATAGATTTGATGAAGTCTCTCTATTTTTGTCACTGAATACGTTCTCTTTCTTATCCTAATCGCATATAAAGCCCAAAAGATACTCAATAGCAGAAGTAGAATCACATCAGAAAACTTCCAACTTAGACGCGCAACCCCGCCCTGGCGGGTTTTTCCTTCTTAGTAACCTCCTCTGCAGCGGGGCATCAAACATGCTGGTGACGTGTACCCTCGCCCCAGCGGGGTATTTTGAACTAGGCATGCCCGCCCCGGTGAGGTATACTCTGTATCTCACTACTTTTTGCTGCTTTGCCTACACTTTCCTGCTACCTTGTCATCAACTCTTTCCTTAGCCAATACAAATAGAACCTGCACACAAACACAACACAAATGCATAAAATAATACTAAAATAGACGGATTAGCAACCATTTAAGTCCGAAAGGCATCAAATTCGTAGGTATAAAACCCACTCATCAGAAGGAATAGATAAAACCTGAGCCAAGCATCAGTTATTCCTTTGGAGCACAGTCGCATCCCGTGTAGAAAATATTCAAAGGTGAAGGACCCACAATCATAATCTTCGATACGATCTATGTCACAGAGAGCCCCCACCAAGCTAACTAAAATAGTGAAGGAGTTGTTCGCAAGGAAATAACCCCTCATAATGGACATGAACAAACACCGTAAGATGTGATCCCTCTCCGCCAAGTCCTCTGGGAAAGGCTCCCGCAAAGTTCCCCAGCCAGCATCGATGCTTAAAGGTCATGAGCGAATACTACGAGCCTTAAAGGCCCGCTCCTTAGGAGAAAACCCAAGTTGGGTACGTACAATAGTAGGAGTAATGTCAGCCTCCAAAGGCACCCTGTCTTCGATAAACTGCAAACCCTTGATATACCTTCAGTCCATGGGCGTTATCATGACCTCGCAGTCCAACAGATGAAGGGACTGACTCTGACGAAACCACCTCTCCTACAAAGCTCGAAGATACCCCTAAGGGTATCGACGGGGAGCAATAGTGAAGAACACCTCCAAACCCTAAGAATTCTTGAGCCTGATAATCAGGCTGGAGTGACCTGTACAATGAAAACACGTTGAACTAGTTCTCCCTCAGTTGGGTGAACTCAGGAACCTACATGGAATTAAGGTTAAAAAAAATTAACTTTTGTCAAGAATGGGGAATTAAGGCGAATCAATACAAAAACTCTTGTACCTAGCTCGTTCGCGTGCAAGTGAATGGATGGGTGAAAGCTCCAGTTAGTGCCCAACAAGTCAGGAATGGTCACCTGGATACAAGGGAGAAATTGAGGCGTAACAGGGGGCTGGGTAGGAACCTTAAGCTTGAGAATATCATCTTCCTCATTTGCTAAATGAGTCCGATCAACGCCGATAGGGAAAATCACCGACTCTGTGAGACGACAAATTTGACGGGTAACCCGCAGAGCAGGAACTTTCACTTCAGGCCTCCTAAGGCGTACTCCAGACGAAGCCCTATGTGAAGAAGAGCTACTAGGTCTATCTGGATCAATACATAGACAACAAGTCCATGAAATTTAGAGTAAGACAAGGTATGACTCTATCATACTCTATTTTTACTACATTTGTGATAACTTAGAGATAATAGACTATTAAGAATATAATTTGGATCATGACATCATAAATGTCATTCACGTGCCCTAATAGATGTGTATATCATTTCAGCATACATCCTAGAATAGCTGAGTATGCATATAGGATCTTTTCATCTAACTCGTGAAAAAATTTCGCCAGAGTTTCCCCTATAGCATAGACTATCCACATGCACTAAGGCATTCATTAAGAAGTCCCCTAAGGGTATACAATCACAACCCAACAATCAAAATCAAATAGAAATTTAAATAATTTTTTAATGTGTTGTTAGAATATATGCCTAAACTAACTGTTAAAATGAAATATGTTGCATCCGTACGATTTATATGATGATATATAAGCATGCATTATATTATAATATGTCTATCAAGCTATCTACGCATAAATTTTCGATACATTGCGTTTAATAAAGAAAACATGACAAAACATTAGCGAAAACATGAAAAGAAACAATGTGTATGTTACCTCTAGTGCACTGAAGAAGTGTACGATGGCGGAATACTCGAAATTAAACTCCAAGCGAGTAGATTTGAGAAGGAAGCTCAGATATTGCAAAGAGAATGCAAGAAAACTTGGATGGAATGAATGAAAATGAGCCCACCCGAGGGTATAAGCCCAGCCATGGCTGGTCGCAGGTGTACATGCAGTTGGCTGTGGTGGGCCCCTCAGCTCCCTTTTTTGTAAAATATAGGTCAAAACGAGTCCTTTTAGGTTAAAAAAGTGTGTTCACCTAGAAAGGTACCCGTTCAGATAATTTAAAGGCCTTAAAATCCTTTAAAAAACCCTAAAAAGGGGATAAAAATTGGGAAAACCCAAAAATTCTAACATAGAATGACGGAAGACCGGGAGTTATGATCAAAATCACTTTATCGATAACCGATCTTGTAACCCGTTAGCACTAACCCCAACGAAGGCATCGATAGTACATGATGATGTAATCTGTTAGCATTGACCCCAATTAAGGCGTCGATAGTACCCGATAATGTAATTCATTGGCATTGACCCCAAAGAAGGAGTCGGAAGTACCTGATGATGTAATCTATTGGCATTGACCCCCAATGAAGGTGTCGACAGTACCCAATGATGTAATATGTTGGCATTAACCTCAGCGAAGGCATCGATAGTACCCGATAGTGGCACTAAAATTTGTGATACATTATGTGATTGGCAATGCAATTTGATAAGAATTTGATTTATGATTTGCAATTTGCGATACGACTAGTGAAGGAATCGGCAGTACCCGGTGGTAGAAATATGATTTGTGATATGATATGCGATTTACATTTTGTGAATTATGATTTGTGATACGATTAGTGAAGGCATCGATAGTACCTGATGATGTAATCCGTTGGCATTGACCCTAGTGAAGGCATCGACAATACCTGATGGTTCAATCCATTGGCATTGACCCCAACGAAGGCATCGACAATACCCGATGACAACAATATAACGATCATCCTCCCTAGTAGATGGAATCTATCTTTTTAAAATCTAATACTTATACATCATTACAAACTTTACACATGACATTGCATCATTAGATATACCTTATCATGTATCAAGTGTCTAGTAATCTTTATCGCGCTCATTCTATTGCATTGCATAAACATGACAAAGAGGGGCATCTTTAGACTCTCAAAATTTCGCTTTCCTTGGACTAACCTTATAGGAGGGTAAAAGCGTAATTTCACCTCGAAGACAACAACAAAAGAGGGCAAAGGCATCATTTCTCCCCAGAGACAACCAAATGGAGAAATCAAAGTGTGACGATGCCCAGACACGACATGGTTCGTACAAGGATCGCTAAGCTGAGAACGTGGCTGCAAGAAGTCACCACAACACTCATTGAACTACGAGCTATCGAAGACGAGCTAATTAACGATCATCAGGAACTAGAAGATACCTTTTACCTAAATGCTTCATCTTCCAAGACTCCAATTCAGTCAGACTCGACCTTATTTCCCCGCCTTCAGCATAAGCTTTCCAGGATTTTTGGGTATGGAGCTCAACTTTAATCATGTTAACCACAAAAGGAACTAACTTCAAGATGATTGGACCCACAGGGCCTAACCACAGGTACAACTACGGCTGGCCTCGGGGCTTTTAACCAGCAGCCAATATGTCATTTAAAAAGAAGTAGAGAAGTTAGAGAGAGAAAGGAGATCTAAATAGTGAAACCCTTGGGTCTAAGCATTTTATACCAACTTTAAGTTATTTGATCATCTATATTGTAAATCTTGTGTGTCAAGAGTGATATAGCTTGATCCCAAGCCAAAAGAAGCTTGTTTCTTTTGCTCCCCAAGGTGAAAAACACGCATCTTTGGTCATTTCCTTAGTAAATGTTGTTCTAACTATTAGATCTATTTCATATATTATTTGTGACGCCCCCAAAATCGGTATACATCACCCATATTGGGTCACCAAATACATGGTACATAAATCAAATACAAACTTCTTTTATACAATACGACAAAAGCGTAGCTTAAAGTTTTTACACGAATATTGTCTCATAGACAGTATTCAAACTCAAATGAAGTCCTCATTACATTTATTATCACACTATTTCATAAAATAGTGAGGACTACTATAGCCACCATCTGGGACCGTCACTCTGTTCCCCGACTAGTCCCAGCTACGTTCTCATTTCCTAAAGAGAACAATGAAAGCAAAAGGGTGAGCTCAACTAGCCCATTAAGAAATATTATGACTAAGATAATGCAGAATAAATTATCTTTAGCCTTCAACAGTGTTAAACTTATAAAATATACTCCCTCCATCCCAGGATAAAAGTCCTTATTACTATTTTGGGTTGTCCTAGGTTAAATGTCCTCTTTCTTTTAATAACCAAATTTTTACACATTTTTCCTATTATGCCCGTAGCATTAAATATCTCATACTTTTCTTATTCTAATTCTCTCTCCATATTTAATGACATTATTATGGACAATTTTGTCATTTTATTCCTCTTCTTAATATGCATGAAAAGTCCACCAGGACTTTTATTCTGGGACGGAGGGAGTAATAAACATCAAGTTTAACTACAGCGGAACAAACAATCCATTAGAAGAGTCAAGTAGAGCATGATATCTACTATCCTCTATGAATTAAAAAGTTTTTCATCAACTTTATCACTGAGACTCAGCTTAATAAATAAACTACATCATCGAATCATCCCTGCACTACGGGCCAATGATATTCATGTAATCATCAATGGTCATGATCATACCAACAACTGTCCATTAATGCACTACGGGCCAATGAGGACTTTTACCACATCATTTGTAACATTACGGTTATAATTATCCTGAATAATCCCTTGTCATAATCATACCAATCAATAGTACATCTATGCACGTAAGCCACATATGACTTTTATCATAATATAAGCATGAGGATGATGACAATGATATAAGAATTCAATTAAAAGAAAGCAAAGGATAAATTTTTAAAGGTTTATAACTTAATTTATCTTGAATTCAATAATGTCCAAATTGTCCACATGATACTGCTTTGTGGAGTAAAATTCAAGAATAATATTGTATCAAAAATGATTTGGACAGCAAAAAAATCAATTTTTGTCATGAATAATTTCTCGGGTGCATAGTACCCGAGTGAATAGTACCCCATGAATAGTACTTTGTGAATAGTACTCATGAATAGTACTCGTGAATAGTACTTTGTGAATAGTACCCCGTGAATAGTACTTTATGAATAGTATCGTAAAAATGAATACTACTCATGGACAATACTCCAGCATGAAAAGCTTAAAATTTAACAAGAATGTGTAGAAAATATCCTTCTGAAATGATACTAGATGAAGCGCAAATTTCAAGGATATTCTACTAATTTCACGGAGTATAGAAGCAATACTTTAACAAAATGAGGGTATAATCAGGAATACAAGACGAAATAATATTACTCACATACTACAAAGTATGGAAGAAAATATTATTCCTATGAATACTGAACAAAATAATATCCCTTACCTCAGAAAAAGACTGGATACTGGAATAGTGAGGTAGCAGACTTCACTTCTACTTTCTCTCTAAAGCTTCTCTCTCTATAATTACTCTTGTGAGTCTTAGTAAATTGATGAGAATGAAAGAAGAATGAGCTTCTATTTATAGGAAAACATAGTTTCGATAATTGCACGTTTTGGGGCTCGAAATATTATAGTATAATACCTTCATCTTTTTCTTCATTTTTAATTTAGTCCTGCAAGTATTATTAAACATGCACCACCTCCCCTAATAGTACATCATGTGAATCAATAGTATATTCATGTGAATCAATAGTTCTATATATATGAAAAAAATAATTATAGTATAATACCTTCATCTATACCTCCATTTTTAATTTAGTCATGCAAGTATTATCAATCTTGCACCACCAACCCTTGACTTCATTTCAGATTCTAACTCCCAGGTCATTTCCTCAACATCGTGGTTTCTTCACAAAACTTTGACTTGAGGTATAACCCTAGAGCGTAGAATATGATCCTTCTTATCCAAGATTTTAACAGGTACCTCCTCATACGTTAAATCTTCCGCTATCTCATCTGGTTCTAATTCAATAATGTGGTTCGGGTCTTTCACATATTTACGTAACATAGATATATGAAAACCGTTATGAACACAAGACATACTTAGCGGTAAGGCGAGTCTATAGGCCACAGTTCCTACTCGATCGGGGATTAAAAATCGGCCAATGAATCGAGGATTGAGCTTTCCTCTCTTTCCAAATCTCGTAACTCCTTTCCATGGAGCAACACGTAACAACACGTGATCTCCAATATTGAATTCCATGTCCTTTCGATGAAGATCAGCATAACTCTTTTGTCGATCTTGTGAGGTTTTTATACATTGTTGGATCATTTGAATCTTTTCCGTACCCATACGTACCAACTCCGGTCCCAACAACGTTGCTTCACCCACCTCATCCCACCATACTAGAGAACAACACTTTCTTTCATATAACGCCTCAAATGGAGCCATGCCAATACTTGCTTGATTACTGTTATTGTAGGAAAACTCCACTAATGGTAAACACTTGTCCCAACTTCCTTTGAAGTCAAGGACACAGAGTCTTAATAAATCTTCAAGAGTTTGAATAGTCCTCTCTGATTGTCCGTCCGTCTGAGGATACTGGCATACAATGCAATCTTACAATCTCATTTATGTATATACGAATAAGACGTTCAAGTGTATAAGTTTATCGTATCGGTAAGAAATGAGCAGACTTGGTCAATCTATCAACAATGACCCAAATCGCATCTATGCCTTGAGAAACCTTGGGAAGACCAGTAACAAAATACATGGCAATGTGCTCCCACTTCCATTCTGAAATTTCAAGTGGTTGCAATGGACCTTTTGGCAATGATGCTCGCTTGATTTGGTTGACAAGTTAGACACCTTGAGATAAACCCCACTATCTCTCTCTTCATATTGCTCCACCAAAATGTATGTCAACGATCACGATACATTTTGGTACTCCCAAGATGGATTGCGAACGGTGTGTTGTGCGCCTCCATCATGATTTTATACTTCAAGTCAAAATCGTTAGGAACACAAAGTCTGGAGTTAACTCGAAGTATTCCTTCTTCATCGATTCTTGCCTCCGGAATAGCACCTTCTTGCACTTTCTTCCTTATACGCATCAACTCCAGGTCTGTAGCTTGAGCAGCTTTAACTTTATCGATTACAGTCAGTTCTACTCATATATTCGCCATCATCAAATGGGTCCCTGGAGTCTTTAACTCTATCTCCATCCTTTGTAAGTCATACAAAATGGGCCTTTGTGTTGACAATATCACACTCATACCCGCATATGATCTTCTACTCAATGCGTCAGCTACTACGTTCGCTTTTTCAGGATGGTATTATATTGTATGATCGTAATCTTTCAATAGCTCAAGCCATTGTCATTGTCGTATGTTGAGTTCCTTTTGAGTGAAGAAATATTTGAGGCTTTTATGATCCGTATAGATCTCCACCTTCTCTCCATACAGGTAATGCCTCTAAATCTTAAGCGCAAAAACGATAGCTGCCAACTCTAGATCATGAGTAAGATAATTCCTCTCATATTCTTTGAGTTGTCGTGAGGCATAGGCTATGACTTTCCCATGTTGCATGAAACACATCCTAAACCTTTGCCTAAAGCATCGCTGTATATTACAAATCCCTACGAACCAGTTGGTATTGTCAGAACAGGTGCTGAAATGAGCCTCCTCTTGAGTTCTTGAAAACTCTTCTCACATTCCTTGCTCCAACCGAATTTTGTATCTTTTCGAGTCAGCTGAGTTAATGGAGTAGTGATTCGAGAAAACCCTTCTATGAATCTCTGATAATAACCAGCTAAGCCGAGAAAGCTACGTACTTCGGTCACTAACTTAGGTTACTACCAGCTTTGAATTGCTTCAATCTTTAACGGGTCAACAGATATTCCGTGATTTGATATTACGTGCCCAAGGAATACTACTTCCTCAAGCCAGAACTAGCATTTCTGTAACTTGGCATATAACTTATTTTCACGAAGCTTTTGGAATATAAGCCTCAAGTGTTGCTCATGATCTTCACGGCTTTTGGAGTAAATAAGGATGTCATCAATAAAGATGACCACAAAGTGATCCAAATATTGCTTGAATACTCGGTTCATCATATCCATGAAGGCAGAAGGAGCATTAGTCAATCCAAAAGACTTGACTAAGAATTCGTAATGTCCGTCTTCGAAGTTACGAAAGGTCTTTAGAATGTCATCGATTTTAATCTTCAATCGATGATATCCGAACTAAGATCGATCTTTGAAAAGAATTTAGCGCCTTGCAACCGGGTCAAACAGTAATCAATGCGAGGTATCTTGGTACCTATTTTGATGGTGACATGATTCAACTCCCGATAATCAATACAAAGTCGCATACTTCCATCTTTCTTCTTCAAGAATAGAACAGGAGCACCCCAAGGAGACATACTAGGTCGAACGAAACCGATGTCTAACAATTCCCGTGATCACCTCGTTCAGATTCCTTGCTTTTTGGGAGGTTACGAAAAACGCTCTCCCTTGAACTATCGGTTTTGTCTTATCTGGGACGGCCTTTGATACCTCCATCCCAGCTGGGCTTGACTTCGGTGCACGACAAAATCGGGCTAGGTGACCTTCTCTTCCACAATTATAACATGTTTTGGACTGCTGCATACAGTTTGGACTGATGTGTCCCTCCCCTCCGTATTTGTAACATAACCGGCGATCGTTCTCCTTCCTTAACAACCGGTGCTGGTGCTAACGTCCTTCCATCATTATTGAATCTCCTCTTCTTAAAATTCCCACTTTTGTTGTCTTGGCCATGATTACCACCGAAGTGGTTACCATTTCTGGCATGTTGACTTCCACCACATTTGTTGTCACCGTTTCGATGACTACTACCACTGGTATTATAATTTTGACGGCTGCTCTCTCTTGGTTGGGTTGACTCGTTATCGCGCTCCAATAACTGAGCCCTATTTACAACATCTGAATACAAACACAGTTTGTGAGAAATTAGATATTGACGTATCTCGGGTTTCAAACCTCTTAGAAACATCCGCGTCATTCTTTCCTCATTATCAACTAAGTGGGATGCAAACCGGGACAACTCGGCAAACTTAGCTTCGTACTGCAACACGGTCATATTGTTTTGCTCCAGCTTGATAAACTCTACCTCCTTCATGTGACGAATACTTTCGGGAAAGTACTTGTCGTTGACCAGTTCTTGGAACTTCTCCCAAGACATCTTCAGTGCGGCAAGTTTAGTACGCTTTACCGATTCCCACTAGTAATAAGCCTCTCCTTGCAACATAAAGGTGGAAAAGGGAACCTTTTGCTCCTTGGAGCATCCCAAGACATCAAATATCTTGGTGATCTGTTTTATCCACGTCTCTGCCTTAAGTGGTTTTAGCTCTCCAATAAACTCTGGTGGTCCTAGCTCCTTGAACTATTTAGTGGTGACCATCCGAGAGTTGCCAGTGTTTCCACCTGTATTTTGAACAGGAGTCGTTCTTGCTTGATGTTACATGAATTGCATAAAGCCTCTGAACATCCCATCATTCATCATTTGGTCAGCGTTGTTGTTTTCCTGAGGATTATTATCATCCTGATGCACATTATCCTGGGTATTAATCGTTGGTGACTCAACGGTCTCATGTGCTTCATTGCTTATCTCAACATTTTCGGATGCCATTTTCAAATACTGCCACAAAACAAGGGTTAATTGACATGTCACATATTATCCCTACACTCTGACCAACCAAATAAATACAAAATAAACTTAGATTAGTCATACTAGCGAAGGAATTTTCCGTCTCTTCCCTCCTAGTTCTAGTCTCACATCTTAGCCAGGGATCACATCCCTAAGCTTTATGTGAGGAAGTTTATCCAATGGAGCTAGGTTTTGTATGTTACTAAGCCGGATCGATACCAACTGTGACGCCCCCAAAATAGGTATACATCACCCATTTTGAGTCGCCAAATACATGGTACATAAATCAAATACAAACTTCTTTTATACAATACGACAAAAGCGTAGCTTAGAGTTTTTACACAAATATTGTCTCATAGACAGTTTTTAAACTTAAATGAAGTCCTCATTACATTTATTATCATACTATTTCATAAAATAGTGAGGACTACTATAGCCACCATCTCGGACCGTCACTCTATTTCCCGACTAGTCCCAGCTACGTTCTCATTTCCTGAAGAGAACAATGAAAATAAAAGGGTGAGCTCAACTAGCCCAGTAAGAAATATTATGACTAAGATAATGAAGAATAAATCATCGTTAGCCTTCAACATTGTTAAACTGATAAAATATAATAAACATCAAGTTTAACTGCAGTGGAATAAGCAATCCATTAGAAGAGTCAAGTAGAGCATGATATCTACTATCTTCTATGATTTAAAAAGTTTTTTATCAACTTTATCGCTGAGATATTCAAGGATATTCATGTAATCATCATAGGTCATGATCATACCAACAATTGTCCATCAATGCACTACGGGCCAATGAGGACTTTTACCACATCATTTGTAACATTACGGTTATGATTATACCGAATAATCTCAGGTCATAATCATACCAATCAATAATACATCTATGCACGTAAGCCACAGATGACTTTTAGCACAATATAAGTATGAAGATGATGACAATGATATAAGAATTCAATTAAAAGAAAGAAAACGATAAATTTTTAAATGTTTATAACTTATTTATCAAAATTCAATAATGTCCAAATTGTCACCATGATACTGTTTTGTGGAGTAAAATTCAAGAATAATATTGTATCAAAATGATTTGGACAACAAAGAAATCAATTTTTGTCATGAATAATTTCCCACGTGAATAGTACCCCATGAATAGTACTTCAAGAATAGTACCTTGTGAATAGTACTTTGTGAATAGTACTCATAAATAGTACTTTGTGAATAGTACCCGTGAATAGTACTTTGTGAATAGTACCCTGTGAATAGTACTTTGTAAATAGTATCCCGTGAATAGTACTTTGTGAATAGTACCATAAAAATGAATACTACTCATGGACAGTACTCCGGCATGAAAAGCTTAAAATTTAACAAGAATGTGCAGAAAATATCATTGTGAAACGATACTAGATGAAACACAAATTTCAAGGATATTCTACTAATTTCACGGAGTATAGAAGCAATACTTTAACAAAATGAGGGTATAATCAGGAATACAAGATGAAATAATATTACTCACGTACTACAGAGTATGGAAGAAAATATTATTCCTTATGAATACTGAAAAAAATAATATCCCTTACCTCAGAAGAATACTGGAATAGCGAGGTAGCAGATTTCTCCTCTTCTTTCTCTCTATAGCTTTTGTCTCTATAATTGCTCTTGTGAGTCTTAGTGAATTGGTGAGAATGAAAGAATAATGAGCTTCTATTTATAGGAAAACATAGTTTTGATAATTGCACATTTTGGGGCTCAAAATATTACAGTATAATACCTTCACCTTTTCCTTCTTTTTTAATTTAGTCTTGCAAGTATTATCAAACTTGCACCATCTCCCCTAATAGTACATCATGTGAATCAATAGTACATTCATGTGAATCAATAATTTTATACATGTGAAAAAAATAATTACAGTATAGTACATTCATCTATATCTCCATTTTAAATTTAGTCATGCAAGTATTATCAATCTTGCACCACCTCCCCTAATAGTACATGCATGTGAATCAATAGTACACACATGTTAATAAATAGTTATAAGCATTGAATTAATAGCAATTAATTACTCATTTATCCGATTAATTACCTGATTGGTCAATATAACCTCTAGACATCAATTATTATCGGAATAAATGTCGATTTCCACTAACACTAATAATCCCAACACAATAGAAATATCAATTTCATCTTTAATCAATACGATTTTATTCATCATTAATATTATAACTCAAAATATTTAACAACCAGATCATTCCCAGGAAAGAGGAGGCTTTCCGATAAGGATTTCTCCCTATTGGCGCGCAATTAGGTGACCAAACCTCTCCTTGACAGAACTTTTTAGACATTGTCAATATTGCAAATAATAATATGAATAACTTTGTCGTCTCAATTATTTATTTAATAATAATAAATATTATGCAGATGATACTGTGACAATAATTGAATCAATAATATGAGAGATATTATGCAGCAATTACTGTAGTAATAATTGAATATAACTGAGTAACTTCTCACGTAAGCATCAATAATCAATACCGTGTGCTACTATGCAACCACGCATATTACTGTACTTTTACTACCGGGTAGTTCAATAGTTTAACGGTAAAACTTTCGCCGTTCTTTTTATAAAAAGATAATTATGTCGTTTTCTAACTAAGACAATACTTTCGCTTTTAGGTCCACCAATGATTGTGTCATCGTATGAATATTCCCTGTTAAAAGGAATATTCCCAGACCAATCGAATATTATATATCCACTTGCTTACTTTGCAAAATTTGTAAATAATACCCACAACTATAACATTATATCAAATCCACACCATATTATTCAAAAATATATTTCGAGAAAAATTAATCTTTATTCATAAAAGTTAGGGCCTTACGTTATTTGCATCTAGTTAGACTTGTTGTTTTACATATATATTGTGTAGTAGTTAGTAGATCTAGAGATTTCACCGGTTACTTTATGTATATATTGTTAGAAATCCAGTTATATGACTGGATATACCTAGATCTAGCCCTTTAACTAGTTATGGAGCTTGAAGCCCTAACCCATATGATAGATCGGCTTAGATCTAAGATAGATCTAGTCATTTAGATGTTTTTGGTCAGTTACCCCGTAGAGCACTAGATCCATATCTAGAGGTGAGGGGTCCTAATGGCTCGTGATAGGGATTCTAACCGATGAATCACCTAATATCGAGTTTAGGATACATTATAGATATGTTTAAATATATTAATGTGAGCCTTGGAATCCCGGGGTCGAGATCTAACAACCGGATCTTGACTAGATTCATATGATGGTTTTTTAGTTTACAATGTACTATTTAAATAACGCAAAATCATTTTACATGTAATATTAGATCTTAAATCGATCTTGAGGGTTTCGTCCCGATAGATTGGATTTAAGGTTTCGTGATAGTGAAAAGTTATGATTGTGGGTGATTGGATTCATGAAGATGGATTTAATGCCCGATGATGATCTAACCCTTTTTAGCAGTTTATTTCATGCATCATCGCCCAAAAATGATTTCCAAATCAAAATCGCAAAGAGCTTGTATAAAAATAAAGCATTTTGGGGATTGATTTACTTAGGATTAATAAATTGAAGTATCAAAGGACCTTGATTCCTATTTGATGAAAGATTTGAAAACCTAGTTTTCCAAAACGTCTTTGTTATGTATTTTTTTCTAAAAATAAACTTTTATATAAATCGAATCCTTTGTGTAGAGGTTCAAAGAGATACAACACTACTTTCAGAATAACATCATATGCTTTAAGGTTAATAATCGGAAGTATCAAAGTATCTCGATACCTATTCTAGACACTTAAAATTTTGTATTAATGTTACTAACCATGTAAGAGGGTAGAATCGTCTTTTGTCTTTCAGAGACAACCCTGGAAGTCAAAATCATCAAGACAAACCCCGGTGACAACCCCGGGAGATCAAGTAAAACTCCTGTGACAACCCCGGGAGATCAAGATAAACCTCGATGACAATCCCGAGAGATCAAGTCAAACCCCGGTAACAACCCCTGGAGATCAAATCAAATCCCGACGAAAACCCTAGAAAATTATCAAATCAACTTCAGAAATAACCCTGAATACAGATAGGAAGCACTAGCAGCTAAACCTCAAAGATAACCCCAAGGAAGACAAATGTTGCCATGTCACGCCCGGAACCAATCCAGGAGGTAAAAAGAGAAAGGTCATGCAGAACCATAACGTCTATCCCGAGTGAAAAAAGCACAAGGCAGTTCAACGGACGGACTGTGAAGACTCATTGATCTGGTCATGGACCTATCTTCCCAGATTCGGAAAAGGTCAAATCCCATGTCATTGTGTTGCACTCGAAAATGGCTTTCCGAAAAGGTATAGCACACCTCCATTGGATTCCCGGATTGAAAGTTATGAAGGTTAGAGCAAACAATGTGTAAGACCCCAACTTTTATGAATAAAGATTAATTTTTCTCGAAATATATTTTTATATTATGGTGTGGATTTGATATTATGTTATAGTTATGGGTAATATATACAAATTTTGCAAAGTAAGCAAGTGGTTATAAAATATTCGATTGGTCGGGGAATATTCGTACGACGACACAGTCATTGGTGGACCCCACAATGGAAGTATTGTCGTAGTTAGAAAACGACAGAAATATCTTTTTATTAAAATAACAGCGAAATTTTTACCGTTAAATTGTTGAACTACCCGGTGGTAAAAGTACAGTAATACGCGTGGTTGCATAGTAACATATAGTATTGATTATTAATACTTATGTGAAAAGTCACTCAGTTATACTCAATTATTGCTACAGTAATTGCTGCATAATATCTCTCATATTATTGATTCAATTATTGTCACAGTATCATTTTCATAATATTTTATATTATTAAATCAATAATTAAGACGACAAAGTTATTCATATTATTATTTACATTATTGACGATGTCTAGAAAGTTCTGTAGAGGAAAGGGGTTTGGTCACCTAATTGCGAGCCAATAGGGAGAAATCCTTATCGAAAAGCTCCCTCTTTCTTGGGAATGATGTGCTTGTTAAATTTTGTGAGTTATAATATTAATGATGAATAAGTTTGTGTTGATTAAAGATGAAATTGATATTTCCATTATGTTGGGATTATTAGTGTTAGTGGAAATCGATATTTATTTCGATAATAATTGATTTTTAGAGGTTATATTGACCAATCGGGTAATTAATTGGATAAATGAGCAATTAATTACTATTAGTTCACATGCATAAACTATTTGTTCACATAAATGGAACTATTGATTCACATGCATGTACTATTAGGGGAGGTGGTGCAAGTTTGATAATACTTATATGACTAAATTAAAAATGGAGGAAAAGATGAAGGTACTATACTGTAATAATTCAAGCCCCAAAACGTGCAATTATCGAAACTATGTTTTCCTATAAATAGAAGTTCATTCTTCTTTTATTCTCACCAATTCACTAAGACTCACAAGAGTAATTATAGAGAGATAAGCTATAGAGAGAAAGAAGAAGAGTATTCTGCTACTTCACTATTCCAGTATCCAATCTTCTTCTAAGGTAAGGGATATTATTTTTTGTTCAGTATTCGTAAGAAATAATATTTTCTTCAATACTCTGTAGTATTCAAGTAATATTATTTCGTTTCGTATTCCTAATTCTACACTCATTCTGTTAAAGTATTGCTTCTATACTCCGTGAAATTAGTAGAATGTCCTTAATATTTGCGCTCCATCCAGTATCTTTTCATAAAAATAGTATTCAGAGCATTCTTGATAATTATTGATCTTTTCATGTCAGAATACTATTCACGGTGTACTATTCATAAAGTACTATTCACGGGGTACTAGTCACTCGGGTGTTATTCACTCGGGGTAGTATTCATGACAAAAAATGATTTCTTTGCTGTCTAAATCATTTTTGATACAATATTATTCTTGAACTTTACTCCACAAAGAAGTATCATGTTGAAAATTTGTACAATATTGAATTCTGGATAAATTAAATTATAAATCTTTAAAAATTTATCCTATACTTTCTTTTAATTTAATTCTTATATAATTGTCATCATCCTCATGCTTATATTGTGATGAAAGTCATTTTTGGCTTACGTGCATAGATGGACTATTGATTGGTATGATTATGACTTGGGATTATTCGGTATAATCTTGACTCGTAATGTTACAAATGATGTGGTAAAAGTTTTCAATGGCATGTAGTGCATTGATGGATAGATGTTGGCATGATCATGACCATTGATGATTACACGAATATCCTTGGCCCGTAGTGCATGGATAATTTGTGGACGTGATACTAATAAATATCATTGGCCCATTGTGCATGGATAATTCAGTGATGTGGATTATTTGTTAAGCTGAGTCTCAGCTATAAAGTTGATGATAAACTTTTTAAATCATAGAAGATAGTAGATATCATGATCTACTTGACTCTTCTAATGGATTGCTTGTTTCGCTGCAGTTAAACTTGATGTTTATTGTATTTTATCAGTTTAACACTGTTGATAAAAGGCTAATGATAATTTATTCTGCATTATCTTAGTCATAATATTTCTTACTGGGCTAGTTGAGCTCACCTTTTTGCTTTCATTGTTCTCTTCAGGAAATGAGAACGTAGCCGGGACTAGTTGAGGAACGCAATGATGGTCCGAGATGGTTGATTTAGTAGTCCTCACTATTTAGTGTGATAATAAATGTAATAAGGATTAAATTTGAGTTTGGATATTGTCTATGAGACAATATTCGTGTAAAAACTCTCAGCTCATGTTGTATAATTAAGTTTGTATTTGTATTTAGTACCATGTATTTGGTGACCCAAGATGAGTGATGTATACCTAATTTGGGGGCGTCATACAATACATTGGTCAGAGTGCACATACTTCGAGACAAATGGACCCACAAGGCTGAGCCCAATCGGTTCAGTCACAGGTTGACCTGGCCTGATTTGGTCTATAAATAGACCCCCCCAATCAGCCATTTTAAAAAAAGAATAAGAAAAGAGGGAAAATTCCGCCCATTTTAGCTCTTAACCATTCCAACAGTGTTCCAAATTTCAATATTGTTCTTTATAAACACTTTTATACTTATATAGTCTAACATATCAAGTTTTGACAGGTGGAAAAAGAGTTTTTAAGCTTCAAAAGCAGTTTAAAGCCTTCCTCACTACACACTATGAGATTTCTTCATATTTAAAACTTTTAACTGCTTTTATATATGTGACGCCCCCAAAATAGGTCTACACAACCCATTCTGAGTCGCCAAATACATGGTACATAAAACAACTATAAACTTCATTATTACAATTGTCGTGCAAAATACGATAACACATATGCTGTGAGTTTTAATACAATTATTGTCTTCTAGACAATATTCAAACTCAAATAAAGTCCTCATTACAATTATTCATACACTATTTTACAAAATAGTGAGGGTTGCTAGAACAACTTTCTTGAACCATCACTATACACCTCGACTAGTTCCCGCTATATTCTCGCCTCCTGAGAAGAAAAATGGAACAAAAAGAAAAATGATGCGCTCAACTAGCCCAGTAAAGAATATTATGACTAAGATAATGAAAAAAAAATTATCATTAGCCTTCTATAAATCAGATAAAATGTAATGAACAACAAGTATTAGATCAATATTTGCAGCGGAAATAATAATTCATTAGAAGAGTTAAGTAGAGAATGAAGTCTTCTATCTTCTATGATTTAAAAGTCCATCGTCAATATTTTATCCCTTGAACATCAATCAATATACATCTTGAATCAAATATCATCTTTGCACTACGGCCAAAGATATTCATTTGTATCATCAGTTGGTCATGTTCATCTCAACACCTATCAATCTTTGCAGTACGGGCCAAAAATATTCATCAGGTAATCAGTCATCTTTGCACTACAGGCCAAAGATATTCAGTTATACCACCATTTAGGACTGAGGATGATGGAAAATATTTTAAAGAAAATGAATCCAGTGAGATAAAATGACAAAGATTAGGGATTCGTACTTTAGTTTATCTAAGTTCAAAAATACTCTATAATAATCAATTGTGGAGCAAAATTCAAGAATGAAGATAAAAACATGGATACAATCAAAGATAGTAACCATAATAGACAACTTGGATTAAGAAAAGAAAATTTAATTTTTCTGTGAATAGTATCATATTCGTGAATAGTGTCGTATACGTGAATAGTAACCTCAACACGAAAAGGTAAAATTTTCATAATAAAATTCATGTCAATATTTCGATATAATGATATTAAAAGAAATAACAATATTTATGAAAAAAATAACAGCCCTTACCTCAAAAGACAAGTACTTCAGACTGAAATATCGGATATAATGCTGAAGAAAACTTGCACTGCTTATCAACTCTCAAAGTATCTAAATCCTCACAAAAATACGCTCGATATTATAGAGAAAGAAACTTCTGATTCTGGTGTGATTTTTATTTCTAACTAAGCACCATATTTATAGAAAAATTCCAGAACACCAATGTTGACTAACCTGCTACCGGTGGCTTCCACCCTTTGCCATTCACGCACACCACACTTTCAAATTTCAGCATTTTTCCATAAAAAACAAAAGTGGGGCCCACATGTTTTTAATAAAAATATTTATTTCTGAAACTTCAATAATTCATAATAAATAGCCATTTTATCATAAAAATATGAACCTTATGTCCATTCCATATAAAATTTAATTCTCTACAACTTTGTAAAAGAATTTTTTTCCAAATTCTGAACAAAAAATGACCCCAAATTTACATACAAATGATTTTTCCAAACCCCCACTATGACAAAAAATATACTGATAAAGACCTCCGTATACCAATTTTGAAAAATCAACAATCAACATTTTACAACAATAAGTAGGGTCCACCAACTCACAAAATATGTTTTTAGTATTTATTGTAACAAAATCAATTCAAACCCAATTCACACTCTTCCTCCTCATTTAATTCATATACCGTGAATTTAGTGTAAAAATATCACCATTATTATATTATTATATTATCACATTATACATTTATAACGTAATATAATAATATATTTGAATGAAATATTTTATCAGAAAAGATAAAATATTAATTTTCAACAATTGTCACTTTTCTAAAAATTTCTCCATTTATATCCACATTAAATAATTATTTCCTTATCATATAAATCAACAATTAATTATTCACAAATAATATTACAGAACTACAATATTGACAACCAGGTCCTTCCCAGGAAAGAGGGGGCTTTCCGATAAGGATTTCTCCTTACTGGCGCACAATTAGGTGACCAAACCCCTTTCCTAGACTGGACTTCCTTAAACAATGCCAATAATGCTATCTAATAATATTATTCAAATAATATGAATTAATGATCTAATAATGGGAAATACTATGCAGAGACAATTATTGAATTAACAATAATATAAATATCAATGTAGCAATTATTGAATCAATAAAATAAAATATTGAACAGTAATTACTGTAACAATCATTGAGTAGTGACTTTTTACGTAAAAATAAATAATCCAAAAATATTGTGCAATACAGGTGCATCTTTGTGCAACCACGCCAGACATCATATTATTTTACCCAACGGGTATTCTATTCAGCTTTATTTAAGAATAACTACTACTGTAGTTATTCATAAAAAAACTCGTACTTGTCGGGCTTTTTTTTCATCAAGCGATTTTTTCGTTATGGGGCCCACAAATCGTTTACTTGTCAGTAAATACGAATATTCCCTGACATCAAAAATATTCCATGACCAAGCGAATATTCCCCGACAACAATGAGTATTTTATAACCACTTGCTTATTTAAAATATTTACGCATTTTACCCATAACTAACCACATTAACAACCTCTTACTATTTCAAAATAATAAATAGAGGATATTCAATTTTATTTAGAAACAGTTGGGGTCTTACAACCTCCCCTTCTTATGAAATTTTGTCCTCAAAATTGACGTACGTACCTGGTGTTTCGAAAAGGTGAGGATACCTCGCTTTCATTTCCGATTCCAACTCCTAAGTCATTTCCTCAATAGCATGGTTCCTCCACAAAAATTTTACTTGTGGTATAACCTTTGTGCATAGGATATGCTCCTTCCTATCGAAGATCTAGACAGGTACCTCCTCGTACGTTAAATCTTTGGTTATCTCGTTTAGTTCTAACTCAATAATGTGGTTTGGGTCTTTCAAATATTTACGAAGCATTTATATGTGAAAAACATTATGAACATGAGACATGTTTGGAGGTAATGCGAGTCTATAGGCCACATTTTCTACTCGGTTAAGAATCTCAAATGGACCAACAAATTGTTGATTGAGCTTTCCTCTCTTCTGGAATCTTGTAACTCCCTTCAATAGAGCAACACATAACAATACATGATCCCCAATATTAAATTCCGCGTCCTTTCGATGAAGATCCGCATAACTCTTTTGTCAATCTTTTGCCATTTATATACGTTGTTGGATCCTTTAGATCTTCTTTGTAGTCATATGTACCAACTCTGGTCCTAATAATGTTGCTTCAACCACCTCATCTCAACATACTCGAAGTATTCCTTCTTCATCGATTCTTGCTTCTAGAATAATACCTTCTTGTACTTTCTTCTTCATACGCATCAGCTCTAGGTCTGTAGCTTGAGTATCTTTAACTTTATCGATTAAAGTTGTTTCTACTCGTATATTTAATATCATCACGTGAGTACTTGGAGCCTTTAACTCTATCTCCATCCTTTGTAAGTCGTAAAAATGGGTCTTTGTGTTAACAACATCGCACTCGTACCCGTATATGATCTTCTACCCAATGCGTCAGCTACCACGTTTGCTTTTCTAGGATGATATTGAATGGTATAGTCGTAATCTTTCAACAGTTCAAGCCAACATCATTGTCGCATGCTGAGTTCCTTTTGGGTGAAGAAATATTTGAGGCTTTTATGATCTGTATAGATCTCCACTTTCTCCCCATACAGGTAATGCCTCCAGATCTTTAGTGCGAAAACGACTGCTGCCAACTCTAAATTATGAGTGGGATAATTCCTCTCATATTCTTTGAGTTGTCTTGAGGCATAGGCTATGACTTTCCCATGTTCCATCAGAACACATCTAAAACCTTTGCCTGAAGCATCGATGTAAATGAAAAATCCCTCCGAACCTGATGGTATTGTCAGAACAGGTGCCGAAATGAATCTCCTCTTGAGTTCTTGGAAGCTCTTCTAACATTCCTCGCTCCATTTGAATTTTGTATCTTTTCGAGTCAGCTGAGTTAATGGAGTAGCAATTCGAGAAAATTCTTCCACGAATCTTCGATAATAACCAGCTAAGCCCAGAAAGCTACGTACTTCGGTTACTGACTTAGGTTGCTCCCAACTTTATATTGCTTCAATCTTTTTCGGGTAAACTGATATTCTGTACTTCGATACCACGTGCCCAAGGAATGCTACTTCTTCAAGCCAGAACCCATATTTCTTCAACTTGGCATATAACTTGTTTTTACGAAGCTTTTGGAGTATCAGCCTTAAGTGTTGCTCATGATCTTCACGACTTTTGGAATAGATGAGGATGTCATCAATAAAGACAACCACAAAATGATCCTAATATTCCTTGAATACTCGGTTCATCATATCCATGAAGGTCGCAGGAGCATTAGTCAATCCAAAAGACATAACTAGGAATTCATAATGCATGTACCGAGTCCGGAGAGTAGTCTTTGGAATTTCATCAGTTTTAATCTTAAACTGATGATATCCGGAACGAAGATCAATTTTAGAGAAGAATTTAGCACCTTGCAACTGGTCAAACAGGTCATCAATGCGAGGTAGTGGGTACCTATTTTTGATGGTGACATGGTTCAACTCCCGATAGTCAATACAAAGTCGTATACTCCCATCTTTCTTCTTTACGAATAAAATAGAACCACCCCAAAGAGATGTACTAGGACGAATAAAACCAATATCCAACAACTCCTGTAGTTTTGTTTTTAACTCCTGAAGTTCAATAGGAGACATTCGATATGGGGTTTTAGAAATGGGTTTTGTATCGGGTTCAAGGTCAATACAAAATTCGATATCACGCTCTGGGGGTAGGCCAGGAAGTACTTCAGGAAATACGTTAGGAAATTCACTAACAACAGAAATATTATTCAAATTTGACGTATTTTTTTTCAAATCCATGACATGGGCTAAGAAAGCTTGGCATCCATTTTTTAATAAACGAATGGCTTTATGGCTTGATATGACAGTGATTAACTTTAGTGGTTTGGTTGCTTGAATTCGCATAACAGGTTGGTTAGGAATATGAAAGCTAACGACCTTATGAAATTAATCAATTTTAGCATGGTGAGTGGTAAACCAATCAATCCCTAAAATCACATCAAATGCAAGTATCTTTAAAGATATGAGATCAATAGGTAATGTGATGGTGCCGACTTGAATCAAGCAAGATTTAGAGAAATGGTGGATGTAATGAAAGTTTCTCCTAACGGAGTTTCAACAGATAAGTCAAAGTCTAATTTATCAGGAGTCAAGTTCAAACGTTGAGCACAAGCAGGAGAGATAAAAGAATGGGTAGAACCGGTATCTAATAAGGTATAAACTTCACAAGAGTTTATGATTAGCTTACCCGTGATCACCTCATTCGGGTTCCTCGCATTTTGGGTAGTCACGAAAAATTCTCTTCCAGAAACCACCGACTTTGACTTGTCCAAGACATCCTTTGGAGTCACCATCCCTGCTGGACTTGGTTTCGCTAAAGGACAATCTCGAGCAGTTTGGGCTGATGTGTCTCTCTTTCCCGCATTTATAACATACGTGTCGACGTCGGGATTTTTGGATGTCCCTTTCCGTTACTTGTCCTTTGGTGTTCTCATTTTAGGTGAGATTTGTTTGAAAAAACAAGTGAAAAAGGTCCGACATGTATAATGTCGACGATGGGACTGTTAAGAGTCGCCAGTTGGTTTTTTAAATGGTTGTACCAACACAACCGAGAAAAGGTTTGCACATTGACCCAGTGATGTGACACTGATATACGGGTCGACGAAACCGAGATTCGTTTAGGGTCCGGGGACTTGGTTATGCGGGGGGGGAGGTGTTAGGCACGCCCCGACATCCGTGTTACCACCGTGACCACCTCTTTTCAAGAAACTATTATCTGAGTGTGTGTATGTGTGTGGGTCAATGTGCGGGTATATGAAAGTTGTGTGAGGCCTCGTTCGAACCTATATACACAGGATTTGAATTTATGTAAAAATTCAGTTTTTAGCAAGATATGGCAGTGATGTTTTATAAAAGAATTTTTTCAAACCCTGATGCTTAATAGAAATTGAGACCTTTTACACTCTCATTTTTATTAAGTGATCGGCTGGATTGATTTTAATTGACGGATGTGAGGCATCCGTATGAAAATAATATATAAAAATAATGCCGACTTCCTCGTGGGTATGGAAACCATTTGAGGAAATTCAGACATCACAGAATAATTTACAAGCTGCTTATAGCTGAAAATGTCCATCACGGGAACCGAATCTAGATCCAATTGGATGAATCTGTGATCACATGATTCCTAGGCGCACAGAATGTTGATAAAAGCGATAAATATATATATACCTACAGGATCACCAACCACGAAGCACCTCCATGGGGGATCAAAAATGTAAATAAAGCTATTAAAAGATATCAACCGCCATGGAGGAAACTCCAGGCGGGACAAAACGTAAATAAAGTTGTAAAGCGATCAATCGCCACGAAGAGAACTCAGAGCGGGACTAAAATAATATATATATATATATATATATATATATATATATATATATATATATATATATATATATAAAAATAAATGCAGGATGTAAAATCCGGGCTCATCGAATGAGTTCGACCTTTATTCATATATATAAGTATATATGTATATAAAAGCGAGTAAACGCACTGCATCAAAATCTAGGCTCATCGAACAAAGTCCGACACAAAGTTAATGTATATAAGTATATATATATATATATATATATATATATATATAATAAAGTAATAAGCGCTCGCATCAAGTTCAGGCTCAATCGAGGCATAACTCGATAATGTTAGTCAATATATATATAAGTATATATATATATATATATATATATATATATATATATATATATCTGATGGAATGAAACCACGGAAAGAAGTCCGCAAAAGCAAGCAACACGACTCTCAGCGTGTAGAAGGGTGTGTGCAAAGATGAAGAGAAAGACTCTAAAGTGTGTGAGAAGGAATTACAATTGATCGCTAAAAAAGGCTTCTATATCTTTAGAGTGGGTAAACACTTGGGCTTTTGTGGGTACAAAAAGGCTATATATGAGCTCACAGGTGTTTGAAAGTGGGAAAATACCTTTGTATGGCGAGTGCGAGAGCAAATTGTCTGATGGTTTCCCCATCTTTTTCTCTTAAAATCAGCACCCCAAGCCCTCTATTTATAGGCATATGAGCAGCAGTGTACTGCTGGTTGAATCGCAGTGTACTGGAGGCGGGTCGGGTCGGCTTGGTTTTTTTGGTCGGGTCGTCTCAAGCACGTGCACTCTCGAGCCTTTGTAATGTCCACTCGAATTTTGAGAAGTGCAATCCGGGCATCCGTTTTGAGGTATTCAGGACCTATTTTGGACCGCTGTTGTCGAGAGTTGTACGATGGCATGGGATTAGAGTTTGTACGAAGTCATTGAAGATGGGACGATGCCCTCCGGTTTTCAAGCTTCAACTTTCATCTGTTACCCCGCACAATAGTCACTCGGGATTGGTTAGCCTTGTGGGACATCGTTGCATAGAGACGAGACGTGGCATCGTTTTGGACGAGATGATGATGTTTCGCTGAGATTAGACTGCTATAATTGTTGAAGGTCCTCATTGTCATCTTTGAGGTGTGCCTATCTTCCCAATGTTATTGCCCGGTTGGCACAATGTATCTTGTTGTGAGTGCCGAGATTGAAGTTGATGGCATTTGAAACAAACATTTCCGGGGTTATCTCCGAAACTGCATTCCTTGGGGTTATCACCAAGGTTGGTGGCTATTCCCATGGTTGGGACTGAGACTGGATACCTCGGGGTTATTTCTAAGATTAATCGGTCTTCTCCGGTGTGTGTTCTGGTATTGTATCTGCAGGTCTCGAGGTTAGATACGAGGTTGAAATCGTTACTCCCAGATTGCAATCCGGGGTTGATGCTGCACTTCCGGTAGTATCCGGTATGGATTTGGATTGTCTTTCAGGGTTCTCTCTTAAAAGGCGAATCATCCTCCCGCAATGTTAATGTGATGAGTCTGAGAAAATTTCGAGTGTCTACAGATGCCCCTCTTTATCATACTCATGCATGGCGATGCATGGGTAGGATAAAGAATCCTAGACACTTGAAACGTAACAAGATAAATATGGTGCTAAGGATAGCAACATGATGCAAATGTATGATGCATGTGTATGGGGTTGTGGCCCAACATGCTGGGGATGATTGCTAGCTCCCTGTTGCATCAACTGGGGATTGGTAATACTGACCAGATCTGATGTGTAAGCCGAATCTGTTAGGATGTTGGTGTTGGAGTTATCACCAAATTCCTGTGTTATTGATAACGACTCGATCCTGAAAGGGTACCTCTTATGTGTAAGAGGTCTGTGGGGATAAAACTTGATCTGCTTGAGGATGTGTATAACATATTCCATCATCTATCCTCTTTGATAATGTTGACCTTCCTAGGGTTAGTATCTCCGAATATGTCACAATTTACATTGATTCTTACTGCCAACATCAAATCTTTGTCGAGGATGCGACCTTCGTTGACGATGTGAATCATGGTGAAACATCCTGTGGGATATCTTTCAAGGTTACTTAACCTTTCCGACGTGTGAATCAACAATTTGAAACTCGTGAGGAGATCCTCAAGGTTGCTTTACCTTGACGTGTAGATCAATGGAGAGCATGCGTTGTGACTCTACCGGGGATCCATTTGGGAATATGAAGCATTTGGGTATGAGAACCTCAAGCACTCTATAGCTCGATAGGTTTAAATGCTATCAATTGAAATGGTGTCAAGGTTACTTGACCTTCGTTGATATGTGAGTCGGCACGGTGAGCAGCATGCGTTCTTACTCTCATGGGAGATGTACGTTGTAACCTCCTTGAGGATCTCTGGGACGCATGAGTACATGCAACTCTTGAGCGGTTCTCCTCCATGCTTCGATGGGTTTACGCCGCCATAATCGGTGAAATAATGTCAAGGTGCTTGACCTTCGTTGATAGAATTATCAGCGGATGAGCGTGTTGTAACCCCAGGGGATCTACGTTGTAACCCCCATTGGGGACTCACGTTGTAAACCCGTCGTGGACTCACGTTGTAAACCCGTCGAGACTCACGTAAGGGTAACGACACAGAGTTCGTGACATCGGACCTATATAAGGTATTGTCGTATATTATTTGTGACAACTGAGGTCATCGGCAGAGTATACCTTGTGTTTAGGCGACTGCCAATGAGTGATGTACAGATTCAAAGTCCATCTGAGAAGACTAGGATTGTATCTTTCTTTTTGCTTTCAATCGCGTGGCATTTTATTCCGATTTGACATTTCTAGCCCGTAAGAACTCCGTTTCAACTCGAATCGGGCCGAGGTAGGAGGTGGGACCCACATAGAGGAGGCTGCAGTGCACTCTGCTGCGGCCTTTAAAGTGAGCTCATGACAAAGCGTGGATGATAAATCCCGGTGAGGGCTTCACTTCACAAGTCACTTTCAACTTGTTTCACTTTAGAAAAATCGCGAGCCATCTTGGATCTGCTTGAGTTCATTTGCTTTACGTAAATTCTATCACCGTACAAGTGTTCTACACTATTCTGATAACGTATGCATGTATTTTTTTTTCCGGTTCGTCAGTTAGATTGTGAGATATTATTACGAAATGCATCTAAACACATAGTAGTGATTATGTATGCACAAATGACTTGATAAAAATATTCGACATAGTAAATGTTAGTATTAAACCATCTTTGAACATAATGATGCGAAAAAATTTGACTTCTGAGACAGTCAAATTGGCACCTTTTTCTGCTATTTTTTATCCTATTCGAGGTCCAATGAGCAAAAGGTAGAAAGGCAAAATACTCCTAGCATTGAGGTTGGCCTTATGCATGAAAATTTTAATTTTTAATGCATATATTAGGTATATGACTTTGGGACACGCGTGTCTTCTTGAATGGCCACCTAGACGTACTGCGTGCATGTGGGACGATCCTATTTTCAAAGGGACTATGGCAAAATTTTCCAAATGTAGGCATTGGGTTGTCATGCATTTTAACTCTATTATATGTTAAAGTAAATGCATACATGCATATAGTCATATAATGCATTTTAGAAAGCTCCAGGTAAAGAAATACCACACCTTTTCTGAGGTGATTTGGACACTTGTTGTCCAGATATTATGGATCCGGATCACCCGAGCAGTTCCTATAGGACCGCTTCTGGCGTACGGTGGAGGGCTTCTGACGTGACTCGTTCCCGTTTTGTCAGACAGCCTCGTCGGTTGGTGGAGGCTGTGATTCGTCCTGTCCAGGTAGATGTTCCAGACGTCGAGAACGAGGAGGTGGATATTTAGGATCCCGCTCCTGCTGCACATATCCCTCGCAGGGAGCTTCCGAGAGTTGCTGGGTGATTTGGGTAGACACCCATCGATGTACTTGCATGCTCACGAGGTATGACGTTAGACTTTATCTTCCTTCTTTTCTATTGATGAGGATTTAAAGGGTTCTGATGTTGATCGCATTTCATGCGGGTTCGAGTTTTTACGACCTCGGGAGGCGGTTTAGCATCCACTCCATGTATCGGCGCTTCATCCCGATTATAGAAGCGATAGTGCATGAGTGGGGATTTGGGGCATTTTTCTCCATCCTTCTCCGTCGTTATCCCTGGGGTTACCTCAGGGCATTGTCTGAGTGATGGTTTCATCAGACTCAGTCACTCCACCTGCTGGATTGTGAGGTGATGATGACGCCTATGGATTGGTGATTTATCACAGGTATAGAGTTTGGAGGGGAGCCAGTGCCTTGCATGGCGAATATCACCCCTACTGTCGTCCGATCCTTATTAGGAGTTCCGGTGGGGGCACTCAAAGGCAGGACTGTCCGTTCAGGTCCTTTGAGCGTAGATGTTATGAGCGGGCTATTAAGTGAACCAATTCCTGATGATGTCAGGATCAGGGATCGCGTTCTGCGACGATTGTTCCTGATGATCATTCGAGGCTGCTTCATAGCAGATAACTCTTCCACGGTATCTTTCGCTTTGGTCACCGCCACACGTGATGTGGACCGTATAGTTGAGTATGACTGGGGCTCTTACACCTTTGCCTATTTACTCCGAGGCATACGTCTGCACTCACAGGGTTTGACCGAGGCTTGGCTAGGTTTTTACCCATTTTTGCTGGTGAGTATTTCTCTTGTCTTTTTCCATTCACAGGTTAAGAGTGTTTACTGATAGCAGATGTTTTGCCATTGTGTTGGCAGTTTTGGGCCTATAAGAGGCTTCAATGTTTGCGTTCCATGAGTATGTTAGGCTTAGATACCTATCAACGAGGACGACGATGGCACCATTCTATTTTGCCAGAGGTCCACATGTCTAAGGGGCTCCTCGCTCATCTTAGTATGCAATTGGAGTTCTTGTGGTGGCGCCATCACATGGCTTCCATACTCAGGGGATCATTTGACCATCGATTTTGCGGATGGACACCCTACTGGAGTAGAGTATTTGATTTCCATCCGGAGATTTCCTCTCTTCACAGATAGAGGCTGAGAGCTCTATTTAGGAGAGCGTGCTATTAGGAGCACCACAAGGGAGATTTGTATACCGATCGTGCCTCCTGTCAGGCGTCATTGGCCTATATCACAGTCACCCGCCACTGATATTCCATTGTTGGGAGTTGACGGGTTTGATTTATCCGAGGGTCCATGTACTAAGGAGATATTCCAGCGCTGGTGGCTCACTCGCACTATTAGGGCCCAGTCCCGTGCCACACAATTTATGGGGGACATGGTTCCAGGATCTTTGATGATGACAGATTGGGTGGCTTGTGTCCGAGCTCCAACTCATCTGATCCAGATTGATAACTTGACCTGGAAGTTGGATCAGGCACACATATTTATTCGGCCTTTGGACAGAGATCCAGCAGAGGCGGAGTCATTTGTTCCTTCTAGCTCAGGTGTTGGCCCCTCAGACGACCAATTTGGTTTTGCCGGCGCAAATCCTCTTCTTTATAAGCCTGACATCCCTGTCGATAGAGATCCAGTGACTCAGGAGGAGTTACATCAGGTGGATAGGATTGAGGATGTGGACATCGAGACCCTGGTCTTCTTCTGATGTATATTCTCGTTATATCTTTTGATAGGCCTCTGTTAGATATTGGGTGGCTGTTCCCCATTCTCGCTATATCTTTTGATAGGCCTCTATTAGTAGTAGGGTGTCTGTGCCCCATTTTTATGTATTTGTAGCTGTATAGAGCTGATGTATTAGATGATGATATATTTAGGAATGTATGCACCATTTTTCATTCCCTATATCATATTGCCATCCATTATCTGTTATGCATGTATCATGTTACGCATATGTATGTATGTCCAAAGATATTCGGCATTGACCCCTTGATGGTCTTATGACACGACCCACACATATGTCTTCTTCGACAGTTAGCTATATAGATCATACCCCACCGTCAGTGGTGGCATTGGGTATGCGATCGTGGTACGATAGCATGTGACCACCGACCAGGTGTATTTGTAGATCTCATTCTCTTTGACATACCATGACCCTTTTGGTATTTTAGGTTCCTGCAGGATTCGTGGACGGGATGATAGAGCATTGGATACCTGATAGGAAGGTTTTCCATTTTGGCACCCATGAGTTGACTCCTACTCTAGAGGAGTATGCCCGTTTGACGATGCTGCCCCTAGACAGACCTTGTGTGCACATGGCTTTGGGAGACATGAGTAGATGATTCATGACTCTCACAGGATTGAGGCGCAGAGTGGTGCAGGATGAGTTGACATCTGGCCACGTGATCTCTTAGCATTTTCTGTATGACAGATTTGGTGCGGAGGATAGCTACTCACGACATTCCGGGGATTTCACCATGTCGGAGGATCATTGGCGTTTGGCCAGAGTTGATGTACTGATGCTATGTGTACTGTCATACGTGTATATGCCACGGTATATGGATGAAATAGATATAGGCATTATCATGGCCGTGAGAGCTCTCAGGGAGGGTCGTACCATTGTACCTATGATCGTGGCAGAGACCCTGCGATCAACATCCTACTGTAGTACTTACTCGTCAGGCATGTTTACTGGGAGTTCGGTCATGCTGTATGTGTGGTTTATGTCACACTTGCGACCGGTTCGTACCCTTAAACGGCATGGGTATTTCTTTTCCCATGATGTGGCTATGTCATACTCCTTTTAGCCATCGAAGTGTACAAATGCTCGATCTCGTCGCATTTTGGCGAGATATCAGAGATCCATTTAGCATATTGCTGTGCTCGGGGCTTTTCTCACCATACGACTTCATTACTCATGCTCTCGGGCATGGATTTCCTCCCTTTGGGCGGCTTGAGGGCGTGACTACTTATCACCCATTGGTCGTGATGTCATGATTCGACCCGGTTCGAGATTTTCATCCTTTCGAGGCGGCGGCGGTCGGCGTTGACTTCTCGATACCTCTCGGCCGAGGATCGATCTCGTGTATCGCTTCTTTGGGATCGGCGTGAACTAGTTGCTTTTCCGCCGATCGTCCGGTTATTCCGCCGAGTACTTCGTATGGATGGAGAGCGAGAGGTTTTATCAATTTGCAATGATATTTGCGATCTGGAGAAGCGAGTTTATCGATGTAGAGCCTATAGAGGACATTGATACCTACATCGAGGAGGAGGACCGCTTTCTTTGGGTTACCGGCATTTCTTCCGGATTCTCCTAGTACCGGTACTTTTTTGATGATTGATTTCTCGACACGATGCTTTAGAGCGAGTCTTCATCGATGACCTTTGAGAGATATCGATTCGATCTATGATGTCGATCGCTCTTGATGTGAGTGACGCCGCCCTATTAGAGAGAGAGCGAGGCATTGGCTCGTAGAGATCTGCGTCGTCATTTGGCGTGATGAGGCTAGATCGGACAAAGACCTTGATGATAGTTGAGCGGAATAGTGCTATATATCTGCCGGGATGTGGTACATCATAAATAATCTTTATGGTGAGGTCCCTTACCCTTTGGTATGATCGCAGAGATGAGCGCTTATATCGATGAGCAGCATATGGTCATCATGCGGATGGCTCTGAGATCTGTTGGGTCGTGTGGATATTCTTATCCGAGGAGACTCTGAGTTTACCTCCTTCATTCGAGAGGGATGCCATGTTGGTCTTTCTATCTCGCATGTACCACGATTCCGTAGATGAGCTTGTATTTACTCCTGCAGACTAAGCTTAGCCATTTTGTCATATCTGATTTACATTGTATATATATCAAACAACATTATATATGATAGGAAATATATTTTTGGATCACTTCCCTTTTAGATATGCCTTGCTATTTGTTTGATATTTTACTTCTTTGCTTGAGGCTTGTGATCTTGATGTATTACGAATTCCTCCTGGGTGGATGGACATTGAGTCGTCTCTGGATAGTTCAGAATGGATCATCGATCTATGTATCCCTACCATCTTTGGTGTCTTGGGACTTATTTCTGTATGGAAATATGGAGAGGAGTGTGGCTTTCCTCTCTGAGATTGACCGCACCACAGATGGTCGCCAGTACTTTTATTCAGGAGAAGCCTAGTTAATTCCATCTCTTATGGATTGGTATTGCTCAATGCGTGACCGTAGCTTAGATGGTCGTCGAATCTCCTATTTGGGGAGAGTTTAGGTAATTCCATCCCTTTGTTGCGGTAGAATGAAATGTAGTGGATTGAAAGAGGATCCCGATGCAGTTGACAATGGTTTGTGTTTTGGTAGGGGTGAGACCGAACCATAAATGGTATTACCTCGTACTCCTATTGAAGAGGAGATCGGTCTGCGTGTAGTTTGAACCTGGTGTAAGAGGTTCAACGCTGTATATGGCTGACATGGTGTAGGAATGTTTTTGGTTGTTTTTGTGAGGAGAAGAGGGTAGAAATGTTTTTGTTGTTTTTGTTTTATTGCGACCGGGCCATATGAAATAGTTGCCTACGTACTCCTATTGAAGAGGAGATTAGGTCGATGTAGTTCACCCCTCAGGGCGAGAAGAAAAGCGTAATCCCATGTGCAGGTCAGAGCGCGGGGAGGAAAAAGTTTAATCCTAAGTTGAGGATAAACTGTAGGTACGAGAAGTTTGATCCCAGGTAAGGGTAGCCAAACTGCAAATGCAAGAGGTTCAATCCGCGGTGGGATGACCTAAGTTGTATGAATGCAAAGGAGAAGCCAGTCTGCTTGGCTTGAAGAGTACGTTTCCACGAGGGCAAAGTGTAGATAAGTTATATGTGGTAAAGGGTTAAAGAACCGGAATGATTTGGTGACTGATGATGATGCACTGGGGTGTTTCTTTGGTTACTTGAGGACATAATACCATTTCACGGTGTCGAGTTGATGAGTTGTGGAAATTCATCGCCGTCCATTTCTTGCATTATCGAGGCGCCTCTGTCGATACTTCTTTGACAATAAATGGGCCTTCCTAGTTAGGGCGAATTTTCCTTTAGCTTGATCTGGTTGTCAAGAATCTTCTTGAGAACCAAGTCATGTTGTTTAAGCTGCCGTAGTCGGACTTTTTGTTGTAGGATCTGGCGATCCTTTCTTTGATATAATTGACCATGGAAGATATAGCGCGGTTCGCCTTTTCGTCTATTAGAGACAATTGGTGATACTGTCTTGTACCCATTGGTCTTCATCCGGTGGCGTCGATCAATACTCTGAGAGATTCCATCTTAACTTCTATGGGGAGTACTGCTTCCATCCCATAGGTCAAAGCGTAGGGGGTTGCCCCAGTTGAAGTATGCATTGTGGTTCTGTAGGCTAACAAAGTCAAAGGCAATAGGTCAGGCCAATCTTTGTGGTTGGCGGACATCTTTTGCATAATCTTCTTGATATTTTTGTTAGCCGCTTCAATAGCACCATTCATCTTCGGATGATAGATGACATAGTTAAGATGTTTGATGTGGAATTTCTTGCATAATTCCTCCATCATTTTGTTGTTGAGGTTTTTGGCATTATGCGACACAATCACCTACGGTTGTCCATATCGACAAAGCGACATTGTTTACGATGAAAGCAATGATGACTTCTTTAGTGACCAGGGAAGGAGGTCGCTTCTACCCACTTGGTGAAGTAGTCGATCATGGTGAAGATAAATCGGTGACCATTTTTGGATTTAGGATCAATGGGCCGATAACGTCCATTCCCACATTGAGAAGAAGGGCGGCGCGGACTCATATTGTGGAGCTCCGTGGAGGGCGTGTATAGCATTCTCATGAATCATGCGCGATAGCATCTTTTGGCGTGGTCGTTGCAATCGACTTTGAGAGATAGCGATAATGTCCACATCACGAGGACTTTCTTGATAAGGAGGAGCCACTCATGTGGGGGCCCTGAGACTCCACCATGGATTTCATCCATAAGCCTTTGGGCTTGATATTTGTCTAGACACACTGAGGAGACCTAGTCTGCATCTCTCTTTTGTAGGCGCTTCTCCACTCGGGTAGAACTTCATAGTAAGTCGATGGATCCGCCTTTTCTCGGTCGAGGCTCGCCTCGGTGGGTGTAGATCCATCTCATGAGATATTCCTTGATATCTTTGATACGAGGAGGTTGGATGGGAGGTAGCTCATCCGATATTTCTCAATGTAATTCCCATATGGTGGGGCCTTGTTTAGGAAATTGTGGCGCTTGGCAAGTGTTCCTTATGCGATATGCGAATCAAGGAGGCCCAAAGTTGCTAACGCATCCATGAAATCATTCCAATTACGAGGACCATGTATAAAGAAGATTTCTTGAACTCCAAAGCCATCTTCAAAACTGCCTGGATGGTAAGGTAACAAATGTAGTTCCTTGGTTTGATAGATTCCGGTGGATTGTCGATTATCAACTCGAATCTCCAAGGCGATTAACACTTTGATGCCCATTGAATGGGCAAGTTTTAGCCCCATGAGGCGACCTTCATACTCGGTAGTATTATTGGTGCGACAAAGCTGTAATTTGATTGGCGACGGGATCTGCTCCCGTGCGAGATACTAGAACTGCTCCCGCTCCAGAACCTTCCATATTAACAGCTCCATCAAAATACATCCTCCATGATTGGCGCGTATCGTACTGATGGTGTTGTTGTACCATCATTACTCCTTCATCGGGGAAATATTTCTCCAAGGGTTTGAAATCCCCTGAAGGTGCGGCGGCCAGTTGATCCGCGATTCCTTGACCTTTGATGGACTTTTGAGTCACATATACGATGTCAAATTGTTGTAGGATCAACTACCATCTAGACAGAAGGCCATTTAACATGGGTTTGTTGAACACTTACTTGAGAGGATCAATGCGGGATATGAGATGGGTTGTGTGACCATGGAGGTAATGCTGTAACCTCATGGAAGCCCATGCTAAAGCACAACACGTCTTTTCGATCAGAGTGTACTTATGTTCACTGCTGCTGAACCTTTTACTAAGGTAATAGATAGCTCGTTCTTGGCCTCTATCGTCTTTCTGTCCCAGCATGCATCCCATGGCATTGTCACTTATGGGACGGTACATGAGCAGGGAACATCATCCCTAGGTGGCACCAAGGCGGGGAGCTTTGACTAGCTATTTCTTGATTGTAAGGAAGGCCTTCTGACACTCGTCATTCCATTTCATGGAGGAGTTCTTCCTTAATAGCTTGAAGATTGGCTCACAGGTTGCTGTGAGTTGGGAGATAAATCTGCTGATGAAGTTGATTCTTTCCAAAAATCCCCGTATTTCCTTCTTTGTCTGAGGAATGGGCATTTTGGTGATGGCTTGGATTTTGGCAAGATCCAGCTCAATCCCTTTGTGGCTGACTAGAAATCCTAGCAACTTGCATGATTTAACGCCAAAGGCGCATTTAGCTGAATTCAACTTCAAGTTGTACTTACGCAACCTGTTGAACAACTTTTTAAGATGGTCTATATGGTCATCCTCCTTCCGGGACTTGACAATGATGTCATCCACGTAGATCTCAATCTCTTTATGCATTAAGTCATGGAAAAGAGCCATCATAGCTCGTTGATATGTATCTCCGGCATTGATGAGGTTGAATGACAACTGTCTATAGCAAAAAGTTCCCCAAGGAGTGATGAAAGCAGTCTTCTCACAATCTTCCTCTCCAACCATGATCTGATGGTACCCCGCAAAGCAATCAGCAAAGGAGTACATGTCGTATTGCGCAGTATTATCAATGAGAATGTGGATAAATGGCACGGGAAAGCTGTCTTTTAAGCAAGCTTTATTCAAGTCCCGGTAATCCACGTAAACTCACACCTTCCCTCCTGGTTTAGGTACAGGCACGATGTTGGATATCCACTCAGGATATGTAGACACCATGATGATGCCAGCTTGAAATTGTTTCACAATTTCTCCTTTCACCTTTAAACTCCACTCTGGTTTCAATCGCCTGAGTTTCTGCTTGACTGGCTTAAATCCCTCTTTAATGGGAAGGCGATGAAGGACAATGTCAGTGGACAAACCCACCATGTCTTCATGAGACCATGCAAACACGTCCTAGAATTGGGTCAATAGCGTAACCATGTCATCCGTTGGTTTTGGGGTAAGGTTGAACCAATCTGGATTAACTTAGGGCTTTCTAAGGTTAGAGATTGAAAGAAGTGGTTTGATCAAGGTTGGGTTTGGGTTTGTCTTTGACCCATTCTTGAATTTACGGAGGCACCTCAATGTCATCTGGATATCCATCATGGTTGAATTCATCTCTACATCAAAGGTACAATCCTTGTGGAGAGGCATCGTATCCGCAAATACACAGTGCACATCTAAATTGAGTCTGAAACAAAATATGCTTTCACTTAGTATATATGAAATGTGATGATACATACAGTGTTAGTATATCTTGGCAAAATAAAGCGCTAATCTTGTATAGAAAAGTAAGCGGTTATTATATCTCTGAGCGGAAAAGCCCGCGCTTTACCCTCGTCGACAAAAGTGAGGAATGTTGTCCCAATTGGCAAAAGGGTAAAGTCCGGGTGGACCATGATGATGGAGGATTTTCATCATCCTCCTTGTCCCGAATGATGGCATTTATGTCGTGGAAATCATCGTGCAGGGTGTATCTCATTAGTATGTTCATCATGAGACGATGATCGTATCTGGGACATCATCCGTATGACGTCTTGCTTGATTCTTCGTTCCTCTTCTTCCACTGCGGGATTGGGAACAAAGATTTCTTTTCCTTTCACCGGTACCGACTTGGGAAATAACATAGCTATTACATTGGCTGGCACCTTTACTAGAGGTTGTGCGGACTCAGAGTTTGAAGGCGAAGCCAAACGCCACAGGGTTGAAGCTGAAGGAATCTGCTAATGCTTATGAGGATTCCTATGACTAGAGCTGGCAGAATAGCCTAGTCCAGCTATTCCAACTTACTTGGTTAATCGAATGGGGTACTTGATACCCTGGCCATCTTTACCCAACCCGTGTCCCAGTTTATGACCCAACGACATCATTTCATGAGTAGCCGACATTACCTCGGCAGAAATTTTGGGTTTGAGCAATGGTGTTCCTATAGCATGGTATTGGGTGTTGCTTATTTCCAAAGCATGAAAACTGACTCATTCCACATCCTCATTGGCATTGATGAATGGTATGTCCCCATGATGAGGAATCTCCGGTTCAGCGTGGACTGTGACCAGGTTATTGTTGATGATGTATTTCAACTGTTGGTGAAGAGTGGAGGGGACTGCCCCAGCCATATGAATCCATGGTCGTCCCAGGAGCAGGTTGTATCTCGAATCTATCTTGAGCACATGGAAAGATACACAGAATGTGCGAGGACCAATTTTGATTGGCAGCTCAATTACTCCGACCGAGTTATGTCGAGCTCCATCAAAAGCTTTGATGATAGTATGGCTGCTCTGAATTCGGTTGAGATTGATGTTCATCTTCACCAAGGTAGCATATGGGAAAATATTCAGAGAGAAACCTCCATCTATTAGGACTCCTGCTACCATATATCCGGAGGATAAGACCGCAATATGTAACGGTTTGTATTGATCGGTCCCTTCGGGCGATATGTCATCATCAGTGAAGGATATCACATTGTTGTTGAAAATGTGATCAACCATATGTTGAAATTTTTCCGTATCGACTGATGTCGGGAGATAGGCTTCTTCCAAAACCTTTAACAAGACCTTTCGGTGATTCTCAGAGGTTAGGACCAAGTCCAAAATTGATATTTATTGTGGAGCTTCTTTCAAGCTTATGACCCACAGCGCGGAGGAATTTTTCAAACTTCTCCATGGGTATTTTCCCCTTTGATTTGGTGGTGGGGTTCATCACCCGATGGGGAAGATACAGTGTATTTTCCTTCGACACTGCAGCAGTTGTATGTGAGGTGGACCCTTCACCTTCTCCATAATTCCACGGAACCTTACGCAAGCTAACAATAGGATATTGTGCTCTATATTGCAAGTTGATTGGCTCGGGAGAGACCACTTTCAAATGATTGTTTCCTCCTTTGAATAGAATTATCGGTGTTGTGAGTAAAGTATTAATCCCTTCAGCTTCAGTGGATATAACTGCTACTACACTTTTCCACTTAGTAGGGCTGCATTCTCACTTGCACGTAAACACGGTGTCGTTATCTCGCCATGCCTTGATACACCATTGTCGATTAGATTTTGAATAAGGTGGCGGAGTGCTGACATTCTTACGTGTTGTGACCATGAGGCCGAGGAGTGGTATTGACATACTCAATCAAAGTTGTACCATCCCGAACGGGGGTTGATTGGAGGTAGAAGGGAACTGATCCTTCCTTCATTGATTAACATGTGAAGGATTTCCTCCATGGGTTGGTCAAATAGGTGAATTCCCTTTTGTTGGCGAAATCCCAACGGGCTTTGGCATTTGCTCTCTTCGTCACTTTGTCTTCCAGCATTTCATTTTCTGAAAGTGACGACAGAATATTCATGACAATAGGTAGGAGACTGGCATGCTCCTGGCTGATTAACTAGCGAGTTACTTGATGTTGATAAGTCACCAGTTCCGCCAATTGCTCAATTTGTTTGCAGAGAGCTTTGATCTTTCGTTCCATTATGAATTGGAACTTAGCATAATCCCATCTATCATCACCATCTTTGATGGTCTAGGAAGAATCACAACTGAAGTTGGAACTCTATCCACTGTTCCAATTAATCATGTTGACCTCTTCTTCTTTGTGTTGAGGAAGAGGGTTGTATTGAACATGAGGCTGATCGGGTTTGGTGACTACGATCTCCCCGTTGTCTATTAGGTCTTGGATCTTGTGTTTCAGGGCCCAACAATCCTGAGTATCATGTCCTAGTGCCCCGGCATGATAAGCACATTTCCTAGCAGCATTGAAACCCCGTCCATTAGGGCTGGCTGGTGGAAGAAGATGCGTAATTTTCTTCGTTGTTGTCAGAAGATTAAGAATGTTCTCGAGGGTATCCCCTAAGGGTGTAAACACTCGATGGCTTTTGACTTCTCCACCTTTTTTAGTTTGGAGGGTTTTGCATTTGTCTTTGGAAAGGGAGTATAGTTTCTCCTTTGAATAGGCATGTTTGATTGCCTTTTTTGCCCTGTAGTATCGAGGAAACATCTTCCTCTTCTTTTTATAGACCCTCAGAAGGTTGTTCCCATAATTTCAGATTGGATGTGATCAAAGAAATGACTTTGAGTGGCTAGGTCTTGAATCTTTCTCGACTTCAACCCCATTTCGACCCATCTCCCCATGTTTAACCATTTCAGAAAGCGGTTTTTCGATCTTGGGATAATTCTCTCTCATAGAAGGGAGCTTCTTGTATGTCTATGAATGTTATGACCATTTACGATTCTATCATGGCGGGGACTAACTTGGGCACCTGAGGCGTCTCCACCTTTGAGCATACTCTCTGAAAGACTCATTAAATTTGTTTCTTGATCTTGGTAATTTGATACCGATTAGGAACCATCTGAGTTTGAAAACTATATTGAGTGAGGAAGGCATATGCTAGCTCTTCCTAGCTGTGGATTTTGGAGTTTTCTAATCTTGTGTACCACGAGCAGGCTTCTCCAGTTAGACTCTTTTGGAATAATTGCATTCTGAGCTTTTCATCCTCTGCATAGGATCCAAGTTCTCCAATAAATACTTTTAGATGTGTATAAGGATCCCCTAACCCGTCATATTTTTCAAAGTCAGGAGTTTTAAATTTTTCTGGATAGTGAACACCAGGAAAAATACATAGATCAGCATATGAAACACTCCCGTGTGTTCCAATTCCTTTGATAGCGTGAAGGGTCTCTTCCATTTGGAGGACTTTCTTTTTGATGTCACCATTGTCTGGATCTCCAGTGGGATGGGCATCATCATGAGTTTTGTTGGTCGTATCCAACTATGGTTCCGGTATGGTAATGACTGGGTTTCCCCCTTATGTGGAGGGCTCAGTATGTACGGGTATTTTCTGACCCTGTGTAGACTGGTGTAATTCTTTTAATAGAACAGCCAAATCTGTAATCTGTTTACTTAATCCGTCGAATTCTTTGCGAGAAACTGGATTAAGTTCAGTCTGGTCGGATGACGACATGATTGACTGTAGGCCTGTTGCCTTTTTGGACTTTGACCGGGTAGTAGGTCCGATTGATTCCCTGCGAAAGACTGGCATAGTTTAGTCCTTAGGGAAGGTGTATAATAACATGCTATGTGATGTGTCCATTTTAGGAATTTTATCCTGCAAAACGGGTGTCAGCTGTTTGTAGCATGTATGTGGACACATTGCTTCATATTTCTCATTACATGGAGATAGATATGGAATGAAATTACAAGTAATTGTGTTTACAAGTAATTGAAATGAGAGCATGAAGAGACTTTCCTCCGTTTTGGGTTTATCGGAGGTGACATATCTTAGGTTACTCTCATGACTTTTTGGCATGAAGGTCCCCAAATCATCGCAATCTACTAGGCGGGAAGTTAATCAGGTCTTTCAAGCTGGAAGCGAATTTGGGTGGTGCCTTTCACGAGCCTCGGAGAATTAGTCTTCTCACGAGTCCGGTAATCAAACACCGAGCGAGATAGCCTCTGGTGGAGGGACCACACAACATACATTCACATACATCGCGTCTCACCGTATGAAATGATGACATGTCTGAAAGCACTAATATCATAAGCGGTTTATAGTGCAAGAAGCACTAACATCCTATGAGATATGATGCGAAGCACTAAGTTTAAACAAGACATGCATTCGTACACATTCATCCAATGTAAATGCAACATCCATACACAAGCATATAACATTTTTGAAAAGATTGCAATAGCGGCTTAAGTCCTCTTCTTTGGAGTCCCAATGAGTCGCCACCTATCGACGTCGGGATTTTTGGGTGTCCCTTTCCGTTACTTGTTCTTTGGTGTTCTCATTTTAGGTGAGATTTGTTTGAAAAAACAAGTGAAAAAGGTCCGACATGTATAATGTCGACGATGGAATTTATTATTAAAGTCGCTTGTTTGTTTTTTAAATGGTTGTACCAACACAATGAGAAAAGGTTTGCACATTGACCCGATGATGTGACAACGATATATCGAATTGGTAAAAGCGAGAGATTCGTTTAGGGTCCGGGGACTTGGTTATGTGGGGGAAGGTGTTAGGCACCCCAGACATTCGTATTACCCACGGTGGTGAGCGCTCTTTTCAAGAAACTATTATCGAGTGAGTGTGTATGTGTGTGTGTGTGTGTCAATGTGCGGTTATATGAAAGTTGTGCGAGGCCTCGTTTGAACCTATATACACAGGATTTGAATTTATGTACAAATTTAGTTTTTAGCAAGATATGGCAGTGATGTTTTATAAAAGAAGTTTTTCAAACCCTGATGCTTAATAGGAATTGAGACCTTTTACACTCCTATTTTTATTAAGTGATCGGCTTGATTGATTTTATTTGACGGATGCGAGGCATCCGTATGAAAATAATATACAAAAATAATGCCGACTTCCTCGTGGGTATGGAAACCATCTGAGGAAATTCAGACATCGCAGAATAATTTACAAGCTGTTTACAACTAAAAATGTCCATCACGGGAACCGAATCTAGATCCAATGGGATGAATCTGTGATCACATGATTCCTAGGTGCACAAAATGTTGTAATTTGTATGAAAGCAGTAAACAGGTATATATATAAAAGCGGTAAATATATATATACAAACAGGATCACCAACCACGAAGCACCTCAATGGGGGATCAGAAATGTAAATAAAGCTATTAAAAGCTATCAACTGCCATGGAGGAAACTCCAGGCGGGACAAAACATAAATAAAGGCGTAAAAGCGATCAAGCGCCAAGAAGAGAACTCGAGCGAAGGACTAATATATATATATATATATATATATATATATATATATATATAAAAGCGAGAAATGCAGGATGTAAAATCCAGTGCTCATTGAAGCAGGAGTTCGAGTAAACCACAGTTATATATATATATATATATATATATAAAAGCGAATAAACGCACTAGATCAAGTCTAGGCTCATCAAACAAAGTCCTACACATACGTTAATATATATATATATATATATATATTAAAGTAGTAAGCGCTCGCATCAAAGTGCAGGCTCAATCGAGGCATAACTTCGAACTCGATAATGTTAGTATATATATATATATATATATATATATATATATATATATATATATATCTGATGGAATGAAACCACGGATAATCAAGTCGGGCAAAAAGCAAGCAACACGACTCTCAGCGTGTAGAAGGGTGTGTGCAAAGATGAAGAGAAAGACTCTAAAATGTGTGAGAAGGCTTACGGTATTTCGCTAAAAAAGGCTTCTATATCTTTAGAGTGGGTAAACCTTTGGCTTTTGTGGGTACAAAAAAGGCTATATATGAGCTCACGGGTGTTTGAAAGTGGGAAAATACACTGTATGGCAAGTGCAGAGCAAATTGTGCATGGTTTCCCCGTCTTTTTTCTCTTAAAAATCAGCACCCCAAGCCTCTTATTTATAGGAAAAAGGTGCCGCATGTGTGTACTGAGGCGGGCCTGCGGGTGGTGGATTTTTGTCGCCGGGTCGGGTCGTCTCGAAGTACATGCATTTAGGCACTGTAATGTCCACTCGGATTTTGAGAAGTGCAATCCGGGCATCCGTTTTGAGGTATTCAGGACCTATTTCGGACCGCCGTTGTCGAGGGTTGTATGATGGCATGGGATTAGAGTTTGTACGAAGTCATTGAAGATGGGACGATGCCCTCCGGTTTTCAAGCTTCAACTTTCATCCGTTACCGCCTAATAGTCACTCGGGATTGGTTAGCCTTGTGGGACATCGTTGCGTAGAGAGGCGAGGCGTGGCATCGTTTTGGATGAGATGACGATGTTGCCCCTCACCGGTGTTATCGCCGGATTGGGCCGATAAAGCAGGCGTTGCTCAGACTTCGCTGAGATTGGACTGCTGTAATTATTGAAGGTCCTAATTGTCATCTTTGAGGTGTGCATGTCTTCCCGATGTTATTGCCGAGTTGGCACAGTGTATATCATTGTGAGTGCCGAGATTGAAGCTGATGTCATTTGAAACAAGCATTTCCAGGGTTATCTCCGAAACTGCATTCCTTGGGGTTATCACCAAGGTTGGTGGCTATTCCCATGGTTGGGACTGAGACTGGATACCTCGGGGTTATTTTCGAGATTAATCGGTCTTCTCCGGTGTGTGTTCCGGTATTGTATCTGCAGGTCTCGGGGTTAGATCTGAGGTTGAAATCGTTACTCCCAGATTGCGATCCGAGGTTGAAATTGTTACTCCCAGATTGCGATCCGGGGTTGATGTTGCACTTCCGGTAGTATCCAGTATGGATTTGGATTGTCTTTCAGGGTTCTCTCTTAAAAGAAGAATCTGTCCTCCTACAATGTTAGTAACAGTAGTACAGAAAATTTCGAGTGTCTACAATACGACCGGTGGTCGTTCTCCTCCCATAGAAATAGTTGATGCTGGAGTTGACGTCTTCACGTTTTCATTGTTATACCTTCTCTTTTTGAAATCTCCCCCCGACTCGCTTCTTCTACTATCATGGCCACGATTACCACCAGAGTGGTTATCGCTTTTGTCTGGATATTTTCCTCCCCGCTGGTTATCATTGCTCTGATGACTGTTGCCACCGGTATAACCCTGGTTGTGGTCCCTCGGTTGAACAGACTCATTATCTTGCTCTAATAATTAAGCCATGTTCACAACATCTGAATATAGAGAAAATTTGTGAAAAATGAGGTATTAACGAATTTTAGGTTTCAAACCTCTTAGAAACATCCGCGTCATATGTTCATCATTCTCTACCAAATGAGGTGCAAACCTGGATAACTACGCGAACTTAGCCTCGTACTAGGACACAGTCATGTTGTTCTGTTCCAGTCTGATAAACTCCACTTCCTTCATATGACGAATACTTTCAGGAAAGTACTTGTCATGGAACAGTTTCTGGAATGCTTCCTAAGATATATTGAGTGCGGCTGGCTGGGTACGCTTCACAGATTTTGACCAGTAATATGCCTCACCACGGAACATAAAGGTGGCGAATGGAACCTTTTGTTCCTCCGTACATCCCAAGACATCAAATATCTTAGTAATTTGCGTAACCCACGTTTTCGCCATGATCGGATCCGGCTTTCCTAAAAACTCTGGTGGTCTGAACTCTTTGAACTGCTTGGCTGGACAAGCCGCGCGTTGCCATTGTTTCCACATGTATTTTGAACAGGAGTCTCTTTCGTCTAGTTTTGCATGAACTGCAAAAAGCTTCTAAACATCCCATCATTTATCGTTTGATCGGTGGTGTTGTTTACAGGAGGAATATTGCCTTCCTGATATACATTTTCCTGGTTGTTGATTGCCGGTGTCTCAACGGTCTCATATACTCCATTGCTCATCTCAACATTTTCAGATGTCATTCTCAAATATTGCCACAAAACAAGGGTTAATTAATGAAATTAACATGCAACATAGTATCCCTATATTCTGACCGATCAAATAAATAAGCTTAGGTAGGACACACTAGCGAAAGATTTACTAGTCTCTCCCTTCCTAGTTCTATTCTCCGATCTCCGCCAGAGACCATATCTCTAAGCTCTGGTACCAACTGTGACGCCCCCAAAATAGGTCTACACAACCCATTCTGAGTTGCCAAATACATGGTACAGAAAACAACTACAAACTTCATTATTACAATTGTTGTGAAAATACGACAACACATATGCTGTGAATTTTAATACAACTATTGTCTTCTAGACAATATCCAAACTCAAATAAAGTCTTCATTACAATTATTGACACACTATTTTACAAAATAGTAAGGACTGTTAGAACAACTATCTTAAACCATCACTATACACCCCGACTAGTTCCTGATATATTCTCGCCTGAATGAGCTGTAATAACCTGAATATTTTCTATATAAATAAATAAGAAATTTTGCAAATTAATTTTTTTTTATTTTTAAAGATGAGAATGTGTTAAGTAATGTGTATGTATATATGTGATAAATAAAATTATTTATTTCATGAATAATTTCAAACAATTTTATTTTAGAATTATTGATCATTATAAAGTATATACTTATAATAATTAATTTTATAGTAGAAATGTCTTTATTATTTATTTTCTATGAAAATATGATTTTTATATTATTTAAATAATATATGAAATGATTATTGGAATTATTATAATTACTATTTTATTATATGAATTTTAGTTAAGATTATTAAGTTAATTATTTTAACTTAATTAATAATGTTAGATATGAAAGATAAATCAGATATGAAATCCAAACCCTAATTTTGGATTTTGAGCTATGAATGAGAATAATAATATTATATTAAATATAGTATTATTTTTTAGTGTTATAAATATATACAGTATACAATGCCATGCGATTGAGCAAAACAGCATACAATCTTGGTCTTCTCAGATGAGACTTTGAATCTGCACATCACTCATTGGTAGTTGCCTAAACACAAGGTATACTCTGCCAATGACCTCAGTTGTCGAAAATCACATTCGGAAATACCTTATATAGGTCCGATGTCATGTCACGACCGGTCGTTACCTATATGAATCTCGACGGGTTATAATGTGAATCCGAAGACGGGTTATAACGTGAGTCTCGACGGGTTATAACGTAGATCCCCGGTGGGGGTTACAACACGCTCATCCGCTGACAATTTATCAACGAAGGTCAAGCAGCCTTGACATTATTTCAGCCGATGGCAGGTAAACCCATCAAAGAGTTGAGACCCGTTCGGTAGTTGCGTACGTACTTATGCATCCCCAATAGGTGCCCGACAGGGGTTATAACGTATATCTCCGGCGGGAGTAGCAACGCATGCTCAGCCGTTGACACACATATCAACGAAGGTCAAGCAACCTTGACATCATTTCAGCCGATAGCATTTAAACCTGTCAGAGCTATAGAGCTGTTCAAGGTTCTCATACCCAGCTGCTCATATTCCCCAGCGGGTCACAATGTAATGCTCCGTTGATCTACACGTCAGCGTATGTCAAGCAACCTTGACGATCTCCTCACAGAGTTTCAGCCGTTGATTCACACATCAGAGAAGGTCAAGCAACCTTGACAGTATATCCCACAGGATGTTTCAGCCGTTGATTCACACGTCAACGAAGGTCAGGCATCCCTGACAGCATTTGTTGTTGGCAGTAAATCCAACAGAATCGTGACATATTCTGACTATACTCACCAGGAGAGGTCAACATTATCAAAGAGGATAGATGATAAAATATGTTATACACATCCTCAAACAGATCAAGCTTTATCACCACAGATGTCTTACACATAAGAGATACCCCTTCAGCATCAAGTCGTTATCAAGAACACAGGAATTTGGTGATAACTCCAACACCAATATCCTAATGATTCGGCTTGCACATCGATCTTGTCAAGATTGCCAATCCCGGTTGAAGCAACAGGAACCAAAGAATCATCCTCAAACATGTTGGGCCACAACCCGCACATACATGCATCATACATTTGCATCATGTTGTTACCCTTAGTACCATGTTTATCTTGATGCTGCTTCAAGTGTCTAGGATTCTTTATCCTACCCATACATCGCCATGCATGAGTATGATAAAGAGGGCATCTCAGACACTCGAAATTTTCTCACTACTATCACATTAACATTACAGGAGGATAGATTCGCCTCTTTAAGAGAGAACCCCGAAAGACAATCCAAATCCATACCGGATACTACCAGAAGTTCAGCATTAACCCCGGATCGCAATCTGGGAGTAATGGTTTCAACCTCGAATTTAACCCCGAGACCTGCAGATACAATACCGGAACAGACACCAGAGAAGACCGATTAATCTCGGAGATAACCCCGAGGTTTCCAGTCTCAGTCCCAACCATGGAATAGCCACTAACCTTGGTGATAACCCCAAGGAATGCGCTTTGGAGATAACCCTTAAATGCTTGTTTCAAATGCCATCAGCTTCAATCTCGGCACTCACAACGAAATACACTGTTCCAACACGGCAATCACATCGGGAAGACAGGCACGCCTCAAAGATGAAAATGAGGATCTTCAATAAATGCAGCAGTCAAATCTCAGCGAAGTCTGAGCAACGTCTGTTTATCGTCCCAATCCGACAGTAACACCGGTGAGGGGCAACATCGCCATCTTGTCCAACACGATGCCATGTCTCGTCTACGCAACAATGTCCCACAAGGCTAACCAATCCCGAGTGACTATTGTGCGGGGTAACAGATGAAAGTTGAAGCTTGAAGACCGGAGGGCATCGTCCCATCTTCAAAGACATCGTACAAACTCTAATCCCATGCCATCGTACAACTCTCGACAACGGCGGTCCGAAATAGGTCCTGAATACCTCAAAAGGGATGCCCGAATTGCACTTCTCAAAATCCGAGTGGACATTACAGTGCCTGAGTGCATGTACTTCGAGATGACCCGACCCGGCAGAACCGGGCCGACCCGACTCGCCTCTGGTACTCCTGCGGCTGAGCCGCAGGTACACCTGCGGCACCTTTTGCCTATAAATAAGAGGCTTGGGGTGCTGATTTTTAAGAGAAAAAAGACGAGGAAACCCTGCACAATTTGTTCTGCACACGCCATACAGTGTATTTTCCCACTTTCAAACACCTGTGAGCTCATATATGGCCTCTTTTGAACCCACAAAAGCCCAGTGTTTACCCACTCTAAAGATATAGAAGCCCTTTTTATCAGTCAGCTGTAAGCCTTCTCACACACTCTAGAGTCTTTCTCTTCATCTTTGCACACACCCTTCTACACGTTGAGAGTCGTATTGCTTGCTTTTGCCCGGACTTCGGTCCATGGTTTCCTTCCAGTCTGATATATATATATATATATATATATATATATATATATATTGACTAACATTATCGAAAGTTATGCCTCAATTGAGCCTAAAACTTGGCCTGAGCGCCATCGCTTTATATATATATATATATATATATATATATATATATATATATATATATATTAATTGTCTATCGGACTTTGTTCGATGAGCCTGAACTTTGATGCAGTGTGTTTATTTATTTATATATATATATATATATATATATATATATATATATATATATATATATATATATATATATATATATATATATATATACTTATATATATCAACTGTGTGTTGGACTTTTGTTCGATGAGCCTGTAGACTTGATTCGGTGCATTTACTCGCTTTTATATATATATACTTTATATATATGAACTGTGGTGAACTATGTTCGATGAGCCTGGATTTTACATCCTATATGCGTTTATTGCTTTCTTATATATATATGTATACATACATATATATATATATATATATATATATATATATTTGTTTTGTCTCTCGCTGGAGTTCCCTTTCGTGGCGATTGATAGTTTTTGACTTTCTTTACATTTCGTCCTCTTTGAGTTTACTTTCGTGGGCGATTGACCACATTTATGACTTTATTTACATTCTCATCACCGAGTTTCCTTCGTGGCGATTGACCGTATCTATATCTTTATTTATATTTCTGATCCCCCATGGAGGTGTTTCGTGGTTGGTGATCCAGTCTGTATATATATATTTACCGCTTTTATATGTATACCTGTTTATTTCTTTTATACAAATTACAATATTCTGTGCGCCTAGGAATCATGTGATCACAGATTCATCTCATTGGATCTAGATTTGGTTCCCGTGATGGACATTTTCAAATTGTAAAGCGACTTGTAAATTATTCTACAATGTCTCAGATTTCCTCGGATGGTTTCCATACCCACGAGGAAATCGGCATTATTTTTTATATATATTATTTTTAAATACGGATGCTTCGTGATTCACAAATAAAAATCAATCAAGCCGACCACTTAATAAAAATGGGAGTGTAAAAGGTCTTAATTCCTATTGAGCGGCCAGGTTTGAAAAACCTCTTTTATAAAACATCATTGCCATATCTTGCTAAAACTGAATTTTTACATAAATTCAAATCCTCGTATATAGGTTCGAAGGGCCCTCGCATAACTTTCATATAATAAAAGACATTGACCACACACACACACACACACACACGCACTCAGAGGATAATAGTTTCTTGAAAAGAGGCGATCAAGTGGTACACGGATGTCGGGGGGTGCCTAACACCTTCCCCCCCGCATAACCAAGTCCCCGGACCCTAAATGAATCTCGGTTTCGTCGACCCGTATATCAGTGTCACATCACTGGGTCAATGTGCAAACCTTTTCTCGGTTGTGTTGGTACAACCATTTAAAAACCAACTAGCCACTCTTAATAAATTCCATCGTCGACATTATACATGTTCGGACCTTTTTCACTTGTTTTTTCAAACAAATCTCACCTAAAATGAGAACACCAAAGAACAAGTAACTTGAAAGGACATCCAAAAATCCCGACGTCGACAGGTGGCGACTTTGCTGGGGACCTCCAGTAAGCGGACTTAAGCCGCTACTACAATCTTTTCAAAATTGTTATCTGTTTATGTGTGGATGTTGCATTTACATTGGATGAATGTGTACAAATGTATGTCTTGTTTGAGCTTACGGCTTCGCATCATATCTGCGTGTGATGTTAGTGCTTCGCACTATAAACTTCTTATTATATTAGTGCTTCGCATATGTCATCATTTCATACGGTGAGACGCGATGTATGTGAATGTATGTTGTGTGGTCCATCCACTAGGAGGCTATCCCGTCGGTGTTTGATTACAGGACTCGTGAGAAGACTAATTCTCCGAAGCTCAGGAAAGGCACCACCCAAATTCGCTCCAGTTGAAAGACTGGATTAACTTCCCGTCTAGTAGATTACGATGATTTGGGAACCTTCATGCCAAAAAGCCGCGAGAGTAACCTAAGATAGGTCAGCCTCTGATAAACCCAAAACGACGGAAAGTCTCTTCATGCCCTCATTTCAATTACTTGTAAACATAATTACTTGTAATTTCATTGCATATCTATCTCCACGTAATGAGAAATATGAAGCAATAGGTCCACATACATGCTACGAACAGCTGACAACCGTTTTGCAGGATAAAATTCCTAAAATGGACACATCACATAGCATGTCATTATATACCTTCCCTAAGGACTAAACTATGCCGGCTTTCATAGGGGAATCAATCGGACCTACTACCCGGTCAAAGTCCAAAAGGCAACAGCCTACAAATCAATCATGTTGTCATCCGATCAGATGAACTTAATCCAATTTCTCGTAAAGAGTTCATTTGATTAAGCAAATGAGACATGATTTGGTCTGTTCTATTAAAAGAATTACACCCGTCACACACAGGTCGAAAATACCAGACATACCGAGCCCTCCACACAAGGAGGAATTCGATCATTACCATACCAGAGCCACAATTGGATACGACCAACAAAACGCAGGATGTTGCCCATTCCATCGGAGATCCGCATAATGGTGACATCAAAAGAAAGTCCTCCAAATGGAAGAGACCCTTCGCATTTATCAAAGGAATTGGAACACACGGGAGTGTTTCATATGTCGATCTATGTATTTTTCCCGGTGTTCACTAGCCGAAAAATTAAAACTCCTCGACTTTTTAAAAATATGACGGGTTAGGGGATCCTTATACACATTTAAAAGTCTTTATTGAGAACTGGGATCCTATGCAGAGGATGAAAAACTCGAGAATGCAATTGTTCCAAAAGAGTCTAACCGAGAAGCTCGTTCGTGGTACACAAGATTAGACAACTCCAAAATTCACAGTTGGGAAGAGCTAGCACATGCCTTCCTCACTCAATATAGTTTTCAAACTCAGATGGCTCCCGATCGGTATCAAATTACCAAGATCAAAAAACAGTCTAATGAGTCTTTCAGAGAGTATGCCCAAAGGTGGAGATGCCTGACTGCCCAAGTTAGTCCTGCCATGACAGAATCAGAAATGGTCATGACATTCATAGACATACAAGAAGCTCCCTTCTATGAGAGAGTTTTAGTCGGCATCGGCAAACTGTTTTTTGAAATGGTTAAACACGGGGAGATGGCTGAAATGGGGTTGAAGTCAGGAAAGATTCAAGACCTAGCCGAACTTAAAGATGTTGCTGATCACATCCAATCTGGAAATTATGGGAACAACCCCCGGAGGGTCCATAAAAAGAAAGAGGAAGATGTTTCCCTGATACTACAGGGACAAAAAGGCAATCAAAGTATGCCCATTCAAAGGAGAAACTACACTCCCTTTCCAGCACAGTCTGCAAACCCTCCAGTGTTTACACCCTTAAGGGATACCCTCGAGAACATTCTTAATCTTCTGACAACATAGAAGAAAATTACGCATCTTCTTCCACTAGCCAGCCCTAATGGACGGGGTTTCAATGCTGCTAGGAAATGTGCTTATCATGCCGGGGCACCTGGACATGATACTCAGGATTGTTGGGCCTTGAAACACAAGATCTAGGACCTAATAGATAATGGAGAGATCGTAGTCACCAAACCTGATCAGCCTCACGTACAAGACAACCCTCTTCCTCAACACAAAGAAGAAGAGGTCAAAATGATTAATTGGAGCAAAGGGATGAGAGTTCCAATCACATTGTGACTTCTGCACCATCAAAGACAGTGATGACAGATGGGATTATGCTAAGTTCTAGTTCACAATGGAACGAAAGATGAAAGCTCTTTGCAAATAAATTGAGCAATTAGCTAAACTGGTGACTTATCAGCATCAAGTAACTCGGCAATTAATCAGCCAGGAGCATGCCAGTCTCCTACCAATCATCATGAATATTCCCTCGTCCCTTTCAGAAAATGAAATGCTGGAAGACAAAGTGACGAAGAGAGCAAATGCCAAAGCCCGTCGGGATTTCGCCAACAAACGAGAATTCACCTATTTGGGCCAACCCATTGAGGAAATCCTTCACATGTTAATCAATGAAGGAAGGATCAGTTCCCTTCTACCTCCAATCAACCCATGTTCGGGACGATACAACTCTGATGGAGTATGTCAATACCACTCCCAGTCTCGCGATCACAGCACAGAAGAATGCTGGGCACTCCGCCACCTTATTCAAAATCTAATCGACAGTGGTGTATCAAGGCGTAGATCAACGACAACGTGTGTTACAAGCAAGTGAGAATGCAGGCCCTACTAAGCGGAAAAGTGTGGTAGCAGTTATATCTACTGAAGGTGAAGGGATTAATACTTTGCTCATAACACCGATAATTCAGCTCAAAAGAGGAAACAATCCTTTAAAAGTGGCCGCTCCCGAGACAATCAACTTGCCATGCAGAGCACAATATCCTATTGTTAGCTTGCGCAAGGTTCCGTGGAATTATGGAGAAGGTGAAGGATCCACCTCACATAGCACTGCTACAGTGTTGAAGGAAAATCCACTATATATTCCCCATCGGGTGATGAACCCCACCACCAAATCAAAGGGGAAAATACCCATGGAAAAGATTGAAAAATTCCTCCGCGCTGTGGGTCATAACGAAGCCTCGGTGGTTTTAAGCTAGAAGGAAGCTCCACCACAAATATCAATTTTGGACTTGGTCCTAACCTCTGAGAATCACCGGAAGGTCTTGTTAAAGGTTCTAGAAGAAGCCTATCTCCCGACATCAGTGGATACGGAAAGGTTTCAACACATGGTTGATCACATTTTCAACAACAATGTGATATCCTTCATCGATGATGACATACCATCCAAGAAGGGACCCCGCTATCATAAAACCGTTGCACATTGCGGTCTTATCCTCCGGATATATGGTTGCTGGAGTATTAATAGATGGAGGTTCCTCTCTAAATATCTGCCCATATGCCACTTTGGTGAAGATGAATATCAATCTCAACCGAATTCGAAGTAGCCATACTATCATCAAAGCTTTTGATGGAGCCCGTCATAACTTGGTTGGAGTAATTGAGTTGTCAATCGAAATTGGCCCTCATACATTCTGCATATCCTTCCATGTGCTCAAGATAGATTCGGGATACAACCTGCTGTTGGGACGACCATGGATCCACATGGCAGGGGCAGTCCCCTCCACCCTTCACCAACAACTGAAGTACATTATCAACAATAGCTTTGGTCACGGCCAACGCCGAACCGTAGATTCCTCAAAGATGGGGATATACCGTTCATCAATGCCAATGCGGACGTAGAACGACCGGGCTTTTCATGCTTTGAAATAAGCAACACCCAATACCACGCTTATTGGAGCACCATTCTTTCGAACCCCACATTTCATGAGGTGATGTCACCACACCAAGAAATGATGTCGTTGGAGTTACAAGCCGTGACAAAGGTGGGTAAAGATGGCCAGGTATCCAATACCCCATTCGATTAACCAAACAAGTTGGAACAGCTGGACTAGGCTATTCTGCCAGCTCTAGTCATAGGAATCCTCATAAGCATCAGCAGATTCCTTTGGCTTCAACCATGTGGCGTTCGGCTTCGCCTTCAAACTCCGAGTCCGCACAACCTTCAGTAAAGGTGCCAGTTAATGTAATGGCCATGTTATTTCCTAAGCCGAAACCAGTGGAGGAAAAGAAAATCGTTATTCCAGATCCCACAATCGAAGAAGAGGAGCGAAGAATCAAGGAAAACGTTGTCCGAATAATTTCGGGCATGCGCATCATCGTCCATGATGAACATACCAACAGATACACCCCAGATGATGATTGCCCTGACGTAATGGCCATCATTCGGGATAAGGAGGATGATGACAATCCCTCCATCACTGCGGTCCACCCGGACTTTACCCTTACCAATTGGAACAACATTCCTTGCTTTGGTCGACAAGGGTTAAGCGGGCAGAAATTCTTTTCTACCCTATAGATACAATAACTGCTTACTTTTCTGTAAAATATTAACAGTTTATTTTGCCAGTATATGCTAACACTGTGTATGATCAACGCATTTCATATATACTAAGTGAAAGCATATTTTGTTTCAGGACTCTAAATTTAGATGTGCCTGTATTTGTGGATACGATGCCTCTCCTACACAAGGATTGTACCTTTGATGTAGAGATGAATTCAGCCTTGATGGATCTCTAGGATGACATTGAGGTGCCTCCAGAAATTCAAGAATGGGTCAAAGACAAACCCTAACCCAACCTTGATCAAACCACTTCTTTCAATCTCGTAACCTTAGCAAGCCCTAAGTTAATCCAGATTGGTTCAGACCTTACCCCAAACCAACGGAATGACATGGTTACGCTATTAACACAATTCCAGGATGTGTTTGCATGGTCTCATGAAGACATGGTGGGTTTATCCACTGACATTGTCCTTCATCGCCTTCCCATTAAAGAGGGATTTAAGCCGATCAAGCAAAAGCTCAGGCGATTGAAACCTGAGTGGAGTTTAAAGGTGAAAGAAGAGATTGTGAAACAATTTCAAGCCGGCATCATCATGATGTCTACATATCCTGAGTGGATATCCAACATCGTTCCAATACCTAAACCTGGAGGGAAGGTGCGAGTTTGCATGGATTACAGGGACTTGAACAAAGCTAGCTTAAAAGATAGCTTTCCCGTGCCATTTATCCACATTCTCATTGACAATACTGCTCAATACGATATGTACTCCTTTGTTGATTGCTTTGCGGGGTACCATCAGATCATGGTTGCCGAGGAAGATCGTGAGAAGACTACTTTCATCACTCCTTGGGGAACTATTTGCTATAGGCGGTTGTCATTCGGCCTCATCAATGTCGGAGCTACCTATCAACGAAGTTATGATGGCTCTTTCCACGACTTAATGCATAAAGAGATTGAGATCTACGTGGATGACATCATTGTCAAGTCCTGGAAGGAGGATGACCATCTAGACCATCTCGTAAAGTTGTTCAAACAGTTGCGTAAGTACAACTTGAAGTTTAATCCAACTAAGGCGCGTCTTTGGCGCCAAGTCGCAAGTTGCTAGGATTTCTAATCACCACAAAGGATTGAGTGGATCCTACCAAAATCCAAGCCATCACAGAAATGCCCATTCCTCGATTGAGAAGGAAATACGTGGATTTTTGGGAAGGATCAACTTCATCGCCAGGTTTATCTCCTAACTCACTAAGCAACTCCGTGAGCCAATCTTCAAGTTATTAAGGAAGAACTCCTCCATGAAATGGAATGATGAGTGCCGTAATGCCTTCCTTACAATCAAGAAACAACTAGTCAAAGCTCCTATCTTGGTACCACCCAGGATGATGTTCCCTGTTCATGTACCATCCATAAGTGACAATGCCATGGGTCAGATTTGGGACAAAAGATGATAGATGCCAAGAACGCTAGCTATCTATTACCTCAAAGAAAAGGTTCAAAGAAGAATGAACACAAGTACACTCTGATCGAGAAGACGTGTTGTGCTTTAGCATGGGCTTCCATGAGGTTACAACATTACCTCCATGGTCACACAACCCATCTCATATCCCGCGTGGATCCTCTCAAGTACGTGTTTAACAAACCCATGTTGAACTGCCGGCTGTCCAGATAACAGTTGATCCTACAACAATTTGACATTGTATATGTGACTCAAAAGTTCATCAAAGGTCAAGGAATCGCAGATCAACTGGCCACCACACCTTCAGGGGATTTCAAACCCTTGGAAACATATTTCCCCGATGAAGGAGTAATGACAGTGCAGCAACACCATTTGTACAATACACACCAATCATGGAAGATGTATTTTGATGGAGCTGTTAACATAGAAGGTTCTGGAGCTGGATCAATTCTAGTATCTGATACGGGGGAGCAGTATCCCGTTGCCGTCAAATTACAGTTTGTCAGCACCAACAATACGGCTGAGTATGAAGGCTGTCTCATGGGGCTAAAACTTTACCGTTCAATGGGCATCAAGCGGTTAACTATCCTTGGAGATTCAGAGTTGGTAATCAGACAATCCACCGGAGTCTATCAAACCAAGGAACTACATTTGTCGCGCTTTACCATCCAGCAGTTTTGAAGATGGCTTTGAGTTCAAGAAATCTCCTTTCTACACATTCCTCGTAATAGGAATGATTTCGCGGACGCATTAGCAACTTTGGCCTCCTTGATTTGCATATCAGACAAGGAACACTTGCCAAGTGTAACAATTTCCCTGCACAAGGCCCCAGCCTATGGGAATTACGTTGGAGAAGTATCGGATGAGCTACCTCCCATCCAACCTCCTTGGTATCAGCATATCAAGGAATATCTGCGAGATGGATCTACACCCGCTGAGGCGAACCTGACTGAGAAAAGGCGGATCCATTGACTTGCTATGAAGTTCTACTTGAGTGGAGATGCGCTCTATAAAAGAGATGCAGGACTAGGTTTCCTCAAGTGTCTAGACAAAGATCAAGCCCAAAGGCTTATGGATGAAATCCATGGCGGAGTTTGTGGCCCCCACATGAGTGGCCCCCTCGTCAAGAAAGTCCTCAGGACGGGACATTATTGGCTATCTCTCAAGGCTGATTGCCATGACCACATCAAAAGATGCTATCAGTGCCAGATTCATGGGAATTCTATACACGCCCCTCCACGGGAGCTCCACAATATGAGTTCGCCTTGGCCCTTCTCAATGTGGGGAATGGACATTATTGGGCCCATTGAGCCTAAAGCCAGTAATGATCACCGATTTATCTTCACCATGATCGACTACTTCACCAAGTGGGTAAAAGCAGCCTCCTTCCCCAGGGTCACTAAAGAAGTAATCATTGCTTTCATCAAAAATAATGTCGTTTGTCGATATGGACAACCAGAGGTGATTGTGTCAGACAATTCAAAAAACCTCAACAACAAAATGATGGAGGAGTTATACAGTAAATTCCACATTAAACATCTTAACTCTGTCATCTATCGTCCGAATATGAACGGTGTTGTTGAAGCGGCTAACAAAAATATCAAGAAGATTATGCAAAAGATGTCAGCCAACCAGAAAGATTGGACTAACATGTTGCCTCTTACTCATAGCCTCACGTAACCACATTCAGATTTCAACCGGGCAACCCCTCACGCTTTAACATGTGGGATGGAAGCAGTGCTCCCCATAGAAATTGAGATGGAATCTCTCAAAGTGTTGATCGACGCTCAGCTGGATGAAAACCAATGGGTACAAGACAGGTATCACCAATTGTCTCTGATAGACGAAAGGTGAACCGCGGCTATCTTCTATGGTCAGCTATACCAGCAAAGGATCGCCAGATCCTACAACAAAAAAGTCCGCTACTGGCAAATTTAAACAACATGACTTGGTTTCAAGAAGATTCTTCGACAATCAAGATCAAAGCCAAAGGAAAATTCACTCACCCTAACCTGGAAGGCCCGTTTATTGTCAAAGAAGTATTGACAGGAGGCGCTCTCAGATTACAAGAAATGGACGGCGATGAATTTCCATAACTCATCAACTCAGACACCATGAAACGGTATTATGTCTGAAGTAACCAGCAAACACCCTGGTGCATCATCATCAGGTCACAAGTCATTTCGGTTCTTTAACCCTTTACCACCTACAACTTGCTACACTTTGCCCCTCAGGGAAACATACTCTTCAAGCCAGCAGCCTGGCTTTTTCCTTTGCGCTCATACAACTTTGGTCATCCCACCGCGAATTGAACCTCTTGCGTTCGCAGTTTGGCTACCCATACATGGGATCAAACTTCTCCTGCCTGCAGTTTATCCTCAACCTAGGATTAAACTTTCTCCTCCCCGCACTCTAATCTACACATGGGATTACGCTTTTCTTCTCGCCTTGAGGGGCGAACTACGTCGACCTGATCTCCTCTTCAATAGGAGTACGTAGGCAACCATGTTACATGGCCCGGTCGCAATAAAACAAAAACAACAAAAACATTTCTACCCTCTTCTCCTTACAAAAGCAAAAATAACCAAAAACATTCCTACACCATATCAGCCATATACAACGTTGAACCTCTTACACCGAAGTTCGAACTACACGAGACTGATCTCCTCTTCAATAGGAGTACGTGGCGTACCATTCATGGTGCGGTCTCACCCCTACCGAATACAAACCATTGTCGATTGGGTATTGGGATTCTCTTTCAATCCACTACATTTCATTTGACTTGCATCAAAGGGATGGAATTACTGAACTCCTCCCAAATAGGAGATTGGCGACCATCTAAGTTGCGATCATACCTCAAGAGCAATACTAAACCATAAGAGGTGGAATTAACTAAGCTTCTCCTAAATAGAAGTCTTTGGCGACCATCGTAAAGCGGACAATCTCGAGAGGAAAGCCACATTCCTCTCCACATTTCCATTCGTAAACAAGTCCCAAGACACCAAAGATGGTAGGGATATACATAGATCGATGATCAATTCTAAACTATCCAAAGACAGCTCAATGTCCATCCACCAAGGAAGAATTCAGAATTCATCCAGATCACAAGCCCTGAAGCAGCAGGTAAAATATCAAGCAAATATCAAGGCATATCTAAAAGGAAGTGATCCAAAAATATATTTCCTATCATATATGTCTTTGTTTGATATATATACAATGAAAGCTCATACATGACAAAATGGCTAAGCTAGTACATGCAAGGGTAAATACAAGATCATCTATGAATCAGGGTACAAGCGAGCTAGCAAGACCAACATGGCATCCCTCTCAGAAAAAGGAGGTAAAGCTGTGGTCTCCTTCATGAGAATATCCACGCGACCTAATAGATCAGAAGCTGTCTGCATGATGACCTTATACTCATCAATGTAAGCACTCATCTCTGCGATCATACCAGTGGTAAAGGACCTCATTGCGAAGATTATCTCGTGATGACCACATCCGAGGCGGATATAGCACTATCCGCTCAACTATCACTACATCTCTGTCTGACGTGGCCTCATCCCGCTCAACAACAGCGGCATCTCTACGAGCTAATGCCTCGTCTCTCTTTAATAGGGTGGCGTCCCTCACATCAAGAGCAGTCGACATCATAGATCGAATCTGGTCTCTCTCAAAGGTCATCAGATGAAGACTCTGCTAAAAATCTTGTGTCAAGTCTTTGGATCACAAAAGTATTGGTACTAGGAGAATCCGGAAGAAATCTTGGCAACCCAACAAAGAAGATCCTCCTCGATGTAGGTATCAATGTCCTCTATAGGCTCTACATCGTCTAACTCAATCTTGAGATTACAACATCGCTGCGGCACCGATAAAACCTTCGTCTCCATCCATGCGAGTACTCTGCGGAATAACCGGACGATCAAGCAGAAAAGCAACTAGCTCACGCCGATCCCAAAGAAAGCGATACACGAGATCGGTCCTCGGCTAAGAGGTATCGAGAAGCTGAGCGCTGACCTGCCGCCCCCTCAAAAAGGATGAAAATCCTGGAACTGGTCAAACTGCGACATCACGACCAATGGATAATAAGTCGTCACGCCCCTCAAGCCAGCCAAAGGGAGGAAATCCATGCCAGAAGCATGACTAATGAAGTTGTATGGTGAGCAAAGCCCCAAGCACAACAATATGCTAAATGGATCTCGGATATCTGCCAAAAATAGGGACCAAGAGTGAGCATCTACACACTCCAATGGCTGAAAGGAATACGACATAGCCACCTCATAGTAGAAACAATACCCGTGCCATCTAAAGGTACCAACTGGTCGCAAATGTGACATAAACCACACATACAGCATGACCAAACTCCCTGTAAACACACCTGACGAGTAAGTACGGCAGTAGGACGTTGATCACAAGGTCTCTGCCATGATCATAGGTACAATGGTACGACCCTCCCTGAGAGCTCTCACCGCCATGATAACGCCTATATCTATCTCATCCATGTACCGCGACATGTACACGTATGACAGTACACATAGTATCAGTACATCAACTCTGGCCAAACGCCAATGATCCTCCGACACAGTGAAATCCCCTGAATGTCATGAGTAGCTATCCTCCGCACCAAATCTGTCACACAGAAAACGCTGAGAGATCACATGGACAGATGTCAGCTCATCCTGCACCACTCTGCGTCTCAATCCGGTGAGAGTCATGAATCGTCTACTCATGTCTCCCAAAGCCATGTGTACGCAAGGTCGGTCTAGGGACAGCATCATCAAACGGGTATACTCCTCTAGAGTAGGAGTCAACTCATGGGTGCCAAAACGAAATACACCGCCTATCACCTAGCCAATGATGCTAAAGCATCCCATCTACAAATCCTCGCAGAACACTGAAATGCCAAAAAGGGTCATGGTATGTCAATAATAGAGATCTACATCCACCCTATCCGGTGGTGACATGCTATTATACCACGAAAGATACCCAATACCACCATTGACGGTGGGGTATGATCTATACTGACTAACTCGTCAAGAAGACATCTGTAAGGGCCATGTCATAAGACCATCCAGGGTCAATACTTAGTATCTATGGACATACATACATATGCATAACATGATACATACATAATGAGATAATGGATGGCAATATGACATAGGAATGAAAAAAAAAGCAGTGCATACATTCCTAAATATATCATTATCTAATACATCACTCTATCATGACTACCAAGACATGAAAATGGGGGACAAATGCCCTACTACTAATAGAGGCCTATCTAAAGATATAGTGAGAATGGGGAACAGCCACCCAATATCTAACAGAGGCCTATCAAAAGATATATAGCGAGAATACACATCGAGAAGAAGACAATGGTCTCAATGTCCACATCCTCAATCCTGTCCACCTAATGTAATTCCTCCCGAGTCACTTTGGATCTCTATTAACAGGGATGTCGGCCTATAAAGGAGGATCTGGCATGGTAAAACCAAATGGGTCGTCTAAGGGGCCAAAGACTGAAATGGAAGGAACAAATGTCTCGCCTCACGGGATCTCTGCCAAAAATGTCAATAAATATCTCATGCTCGATCCAACTTTCGGGTCAAGATATCAATCTGGTCGGATGAGTTTGAGCTCGGACACAAGCCACCCAATCCGTCATCATCAAAGATCCGGAACCATGTCCCTCATAAATCAGTATGGCATGGGATTTGGGCACCAATAGTCTTGAGTAGGAGCCACCAAATACTGGAATATCTCCCCGAGTACATGGACCCTTAGATAAATCAAACCGTCAACTCCCAACAATGGAATATCAATGGCGGGTGATCGTGTGATATGTGCCAATAACGCCTAACAGGAGGCAAGATCCAGATACTGAATCTCCCCGTGTGGTGCTCCTAATAGCACGCGCTCCTAAATAGAGCTCCCGGCCTCCATCGGTGAAAAGAGGAAATCTCGGTGGAAATCAAATACTCTACTCCAAAGAGGGTGTCCATCATCAAAACCGATGATCAAATGATCCCCTGAATATGGAAGCCATGCGATGGCGTCGACCGTCAGCAACTCCAGCTGCATACGGCAATGAGCAAAGCCCTCAAATACAGGGACCTCTGGCAAAATAGAATGATGCCATCGTCATCCTCGTGGATAGGTATCTAAGCCTAACACACTCACAGGATGCAAACATGGAAGCCTCTCATAGGCCCAAAACTGCCAACACAATGGAAAAACATCTGCTATCAGTAAACACTCTTAACCTGTGAAAGGAAAAGACAAGAGAAATACTCACCAGCAGAAACGGGTAAAATCCTAGCCAAGCCTCGGTCAAACCCTGTGAGCGCAGACGCATGCCCCGAAGGAAATAGGCAAAGGTATAAGAGCCCCAATCGTACTCTCCTATACGGTCAACATCGCGTATGGCACTGACCAGAGCGAAAGATACCGTGGAAGAGTTATCTGCTATGAAGCAGCCTCTAATGATTATCAGGAACAATCGTCGCAGAACGCGATCCCTGATCTTAACATCATCAAGCATGTGCTCACTCAATAGCCCGCTCATAACATCTATGCTCAAAGGACCTAAACGGACAGTCCTACCTTTGAGCGCACCCGCTGGAACTCCTAACAAGGACCGGACGACAGTAGGGGTGATATTCGCCATGCAAGGAACTGGCTCCCCTCCAAACTCCATACCTGTGATAAATCGCTAATCCATAGGCGTCATCATCACCTCGCAATCCAGCAGGTGGAGTGACTGAGTCTTATGAAACCATCGCTCAGACAATGCCCTGAGGTAACCCCAGGGACAACGACGTGGAAGGATAGAGAAAAATGCCCCAAATCCCCACTCATGCACTACCGCTCTATAATCAGGATGAAGCGCCTGGTATATGGAGTGGATGTTAAACCGATTCCCGAGGTCGCAGTAAAAACGGAACCCGCATGAAGCATGCGATCAACATCAGACTTTTTAATCCTCATCAATAGGAAATATGGAAGATAAAGTCTAACGTCATACCTCGTTAGCATGCAAGTACATCGATGGGTGTCTACCCAAATCACCTAGCAACTCGGGTTCACCACCGGATGCTCGGAAGCTCCTCGCGAGGGATATATATACAGCAGAGGCGGATCCTCAATATCCACCTCCTCGTGCTCAACGTCTGGAACCTCTACCTGGACAGGACGAATCACAGCCTTCACCAACCGACGAGGCTGTCTGACAAAATGGGGACGAGGCACTTGAAGAAGCCTTCGTCAGACGCGCCAGAGGCTAGTCCTGTAAGAACCGCTTTCGGTGATCCGGATCCATAATATCTGGACAACAAGTCTCCAAATCACCTCAGAAAGGGTGTGGTATTGCCTTACCTGGAGCTTTCTAAAATGCATTATATGACTATATGCATGCATACATTTACTTTAATATATAATAGAGTTAGAATGCATGACTACCCAATGCCTACATTTAGAAAAATTTCGCCATAGTCCCCTTTGAAAATAGGATTATCCACATGCGCACAGGTATGTCTAGGTGGCCATTTAGTAGCACACCTGCTCCAAAGTCATATACATAATATATGCATTAAAAATCAAACTCTTCATGCAGAAGGCCAACCTCAATGCTAGGAGTATCTTTCCTTTCTACCGTTTGCTCATTGGACCTCAAATAGGACAAAAAATAGCAGAAAAAGGTGCCAATTTGACTATCTCAGAAGTCAAATTTTTTCACATCATTATGTTCAGCATGGTTTAATACTAACATTTACTATATTGAATATTTTTTATTAAGTCATTTGTGCATACATAATCACTACTATGTGTTTAGATGCATTTCATGCAATATCTCACAATCTAACGGACAGAAACTGGAAAAAAATACATGCATGCGTTACCAGAATAGTGTAGAACACTTGTACGGTGACAGAATTTGCGAAAAAGAAGTCCGAACTCAAAGAACTGGAAGTGGCTCGGTTTTTCTAAAGTGAAACAAGTTGAAAGTGACTTGTGAAGTGAAGCCTCATTGGATTTATCATCCACGCTTTGGTCAGCAGCTCCACTGCGGTATGGCAGTGCACTGCGACTCCTTTATGTGGGTCCCACCCCTCTGGCTCGATCCAGTTTGAGTTGAAACGGAGTTCTTACGGGCTAGAAAGGTCAAATCGGGAATAAAATGCCATACGATTGAGCAAAACAAAGATACAATCTGGTCTTCTCGGATGAGACTTTGAATCAAGACATCACTCATTGGTAGTCACCTGAACACAAGGTATACTCTGCCAATGACCTCAGTTGTCGCAAATCACATTCTGCAATACCTTATATAGGTCCGATGCCGCCGACTCTGGGTCGTTACCCTATATGAATCCCCAACGGGGGTTACAACGTGAATCCCCGACGGGTGTTACAACGTGAGTCCCCGATGGGGGTTACAACGTAGATCCCCGGTGGGGGTTACAACACATTCATCCATTGACAATTCTATCAACGAAGGTCAAGAAGCCTTGACATTATTTCAGCCGATGGCAGGTAAACCCATCGAAGCGTTGAGAACCGTTTGGTAGTTACGTACGTACTTATGCATCCCCAATAGGTTCCCGATGGGGGTTATAATGTATATCTCCGGCGGGAGTAGCAACGCATGCTCAGCCGTTGACACATATATCAACGAAGGTCAAGCAACCTTGACATCATTTCAGCCGATAGCATTTAAACCTGTCAGAGCTATAGAGCTATTCAACATTCTCATACCCAGCTGCTCATATTCCCCAGCGGATCCCCGATGGGGGTCAGAATGCAATGCTCCATTGATCTACACGTCAGCGAATGTCAAGCAACCTTGACGATCTCCTCACAGAGTTTCAGCCATTGATTCACACATCAGCGAAGGTCAAGCAACCTTGACAATATATCCCATAGGATGTTTCAGCCATTGATTCACACGTCAACGAAGGTCAGGCATCCCTGACAGCATTTGCTGTTGGCAGTAAATCCAACAGAATCGTGACATATTCTGACGATACTAACCAGGAGAGGTCAAAATTATCAAAGAGGATAGATGATGGAATATGTTATACGATCCTCAAACAGATCAAGCTTTATCCCCACGGATCTCTTACACATAAGAGATACCCTTGAAAGATCAAGTCGTTATCAAGAACACGTGAATTTGGTGATAACTCTAATACCAATATCCTAACAGATTAAACTTGCACATCGATCCGTCGAGATTGCCAATCCCCGGTTGAAGCAACAGGAACCAAGAATCATCCCGGCATGTTGGGCCACAACCCCGCATACATGCATCATACATTTGCATCATGTTGCTACCCTTAGCACGATGTTTATCTTGTTGTGTTTCAAGTGTCTAGGATTCTTTATCCTACCTATGCATCGCCATTCATGAGTATGATAAAGAGGGGCATCTGTAGACACTCAAAATTTTATGTACTTCATCGTTATTAACATTACGGGAGGAGGATGATTCGTCTTTAAGAGAGAACCTCGAAAGACAATCCAATCCATACCCTGGATACTACAGGAAGTTCAAAGATTACCCCGGATCGCATAACTGGGAGTAACTGTTTCAACCTCGGATTTAACCCCAGAGACTGCAGATACAATCTGGAACACACACCGAGAAGACCGATTAATCTCAAGATAAGCCCGAGGTATCCAGTCTCAGTCCCAACCATGGGAATAGCCACCAACCTTGGTGATAACCCCAAGGAATGTAGTTTCAGAGATAACCCCGGAAATGCTTGTTTCAAATGCCATCAGCTTCAATCTCGTCACTCACAACGAAATACACTATGCCAACACGGCAATCACATCGAGAAGACAGGCACACCTTAAAGATGACAATGAGGATCTTCAATAAATGTAGCAGTCCAATCTCAGCTAAGTCTGAGCAACGTCTGCTTATCGGCCCAATCCCAAGCAAGAATACCGGTGTGGGAAACATCGCCATCTCGCCCAACACGATGCCACGTCCTCGCTCTCTACGCAACAATGTCCCACAAGGCTAACCAATCCCAAGTGACTATCAAAGGGGTAACGGATGAAAGTTGAAGCTTGAAGACCGGAGGGCATCGTCCCATCTTCAAAGACTTCAGACAAAATCTAATCCCATGCCATCGCACAACTCTCAACAACGGCGGTCCAAAATAGGTCCCGAATACCTCAAAACGGATGCGGATTGCACTTCTCAAAATCCGAGTGGACATTATAGTGTTTCGAGTGCATGTATTTCGAGACGATTGACCCGACAGAATCGGGGCGGACCCCCCACCTGGTACACTACTCATGGTGAGCCAGCAGGTACCGCGCAACTCCTTTTGCCTATAAATAAGAGGCTTGGGGTGCTGATTTTTAAGAGAAAAAGACGGGAAACCTCGCACAATTTGCTCTCGCCTCGCCATACAAAGATGTATTTTCCCACTTTCAAACACCTGTGAGCTCATATATTGCCTCTTTTGTACCCACAAAAGCCCAGTGTTTACCCACTCTAAAGATATAGAAGCCCTTTTTATCAATCAGTTGTAAGCCTTCTCACACACTTTAGAGTCTTTCTCTTCATCTTTGCACACACCCTTCTACACGTTGAGAGTCGTGTTGCTTGCTTTTGCCCGGACTTCGGTCCGTGGTTTCCTTCCAGTCTGTATATATATATATATATATATATATATATATATATATTGACTAACATTATCAAGTTATGCCTCGATTGAGCCTAGACTTTGGTCTGGAGCGTTTACTGCTTTAATATATATATATATATACTTATATATATTAATTGTCTGTCGGACTTTGTTCGATGAGCCTGATTTCATTCAGTGCGTTTATTCGCTTTTATATATATATATATATATATACTTATATATATATATATATATACTTATATATATCAACTGTGTTTGGACTTTGTTCGATGAGCCTAGACTTTTGATGCAGTGCGTTTACTCACTTTTTTATATATATATACTTATGTATATGAATCGTGGGTGAACTATGTTCGATGAGCCTGGATTTTACATCCGGCATGCGTTTATTGCTTTCTTATATATATTTATATATATATATATATATATATTTGTTTTGTCTCCGCTCGAGTTCCCTTCGTGGCGCTTGATAGTTTTTCTGACTTTCTTTACATTTCGTCTCTGCATGGAGTTTACTGGTGGCGATTGACCGCATTTCTGACTTTTTTATTTACATTCCGTCTCACTTTGAGTTTCCTTCGTGGCGGTTTCTGATATCTATGACTTTATTTGTATTTCTGATCCCCATGGAGGTGCTTCGTGGTTGGTGATCCTGTCTGTATATATATATTTACCGCTTTTATATATATACCTACTTATTGCTTTTATACAAATTGCAATATTCTGTGCACCTAGGAATCATGTGATCATAGATTCATCTCATTGGATCTAGATTCGGTTCCCGTGATGGACATTTTCAGCTGTAAGCAACTTGTAAATTATTCTACAATGTCTGTATTTCCTCAGATGGTTTCCATACCCACGAGGAAGTCGACATTATTTTTTTATATATATTATTTTCGTACGGATGCTTCGCATTCGTCAAATAAAAATCAATCAAGTCGACCACTTAATAAAAATGGGAGTGTAAAAGGTCTTAATTCCTATTGAGCAAACAGGTTTGAAAAACCTCTTTTATAAAACATCATTGCCATATCTTCGCTAAAACCGAATTTTTACATAAATTCAAATCTCCTGTGTATATAGGTTGAAAGAGGCCTCACACAACTTCATATATACAAAGACATCACATTGACCCCCCCCACACACACACACACTCGAGATAATAGTTTCTTGAAAAGAGCGGCACACCGTGGTAACACGGATGTCGGGGGTGCCTAACACCTTCCCACCGCAGACAACCAAGTCCCTGACCCTAAATGAATCTCTTTGGTTTCATTTGACCCATATATCGTTGTCACATCATCGGGTCAATGTGCAAACCTTTTCTCGCTTTTGTTGGTACAACCATTTAAAAACCAACTGGCGACTCTTAACAGTCCCATCGTCGACATTATACATGTCGGACCTTTTTCACTATTTTTTCAAACAAATCTCACCTAAAATGAGAACACCAAAGAACAAGTAACGGAAAGGGACATCCAAAAATCCCAACGCCGACAACAAGATCTTTCCAAATCTGGCCAGCCAGCCACCCTATTGTCAAGCTATGAACCTACAAGACTACAATTCTCAGCCATTACTAACAGCCACATGCATTGTATACAAGTTTACATTGAATTCAATAGAGAGAAAAAGTCTCCTCTAAGCTCATTTTGCACACACACTCATCCTAGAACTTCTATCTCAAAAATCTCTAAAATTTCTTTGCTAGATCAGTCACAAAGCAAGCCCCACGGAATCCATAAACAGATCAGAAGCATAGAAATCAGATTTTGCTCATAAAAATGTATGAACCCTAAAAAGAAATCTGATCTTGAAGGCCATGTTAGATGTTATGATTTAATGTTAAAACATGTTGTTTATAGTGTACATAGATGATCTGGGTTGCTAGATGTTAGATCCATAACATCTAGAGGCTCGGATTTGATGTTTTACAAAAACTTGAAAATTTTGTTTTTAAGGTCTGACAATGAATGTCAGACCATCTATATCTCATCATGTGTATGTAATTTGTTGTTTAAAGGTTTAATCATGTAGTGTGATATGAGTTCTGTAATTTAGACCTTGTATCAGGACCAGAGCATGCTTATAATGTCAGATAATCACAGTCAAAGGTCGTTGACCGACCATGACTTTTCAAATCTGGGTAACCCAGTAACTTACCTAGAACGTTCTGACAGTAAGTTCTTGAGTACAGATCTCTCGTGTGTTTATCGATTTGTTTCTGTTGTTGTTTAAATGTTATAGTATGGTATATGTACTACATATTCAAGCTTTTATATAACCTAGATGACTATCAGGATGTATTTAATAGACGGTCAAACCAAGTAGCTCAATCACGTTTCTGTTGTCTGGGTAACCCAAAAAACGTATGACCACCATCTCTGACATGGTTTGACCGGCATGGATCTAGAGATTTGTTTGTTGTTATGGTATTTGTATGTAAGCCCAAACATGCACTCTCGATCTGTTCTTCATTTCTGGAAAACCTAGAAATGAAGAACAGACTCTGATACGAATTTGTGAGCCCTAACGCGTTTTGATTATTTATGTTTAGACTTGACCATGGATTGCAACATGTTCTGTGACGACCCCAAATCCAGGTACTTGAAACCCGAACTCGGTTCCCCACGATACCATTTCTTTAAGCTGAATAATACTAAATAATAATACATTCGAACTTAATTTACATACATCAAAGTTTACTTCCCCAGGTACGTAACCTTCAAATACATTCCTTACAATACTTGAATAGATACCAATACAACTATAACCATTAACTCATAATACACACTTATTCAATCAGCTTTCCTTTTCCTTTGTTCGTGCTCGAGCCTTCAAAGTTGCTCATACATAATCGAAAACATTTAATTTAAGCAAGGATGAGCATTTAAGTGCCCAAAGAAGTAATAGAAATTATATATAATGTTGAAAGAATATAAGTATTCTCTTTACATAACACTTCTACAACGTAATTAAAAGTTGTGAAGTAATCATCTTGATAAAAAATTCACATAACAACTCTCTTTCAAATTATTTAAATTTGGCTCTGGCTCTACCCTTGAATAGGGTTTAAGAAACATACTATGAACATTCTTTTCATTTTCGAAAAGGTTTAGCGGAATTCTATCCTCAAACCATCATAACTTACGGGCACAGAGGGTGATCATTTCATTGTGTACCTCAGATTGATCAATACAACATAACTTGAACGAAATTCATCGCTCACTCTATCCGCGCCATGCAAAAATCTTCCCATATAGGGATGTTCATACATGCACGGTTCCAAACCCGAAAGTTTTTAATCTTGCTCAACAATAATATGTAATTCAAATATATATATACGGGTAATTGACAAAGGTGTATCAACATGTGAACAAATGCCATGATTATCCAAGTGGGGACACTTGTATAACCATTTATAGAAATCAATGAATGTAATATATATCTAAGCTAACATGTCGATAATCAAATAGTACATAATGCATGACAGGATAGAATAATTCAAACTTCTTACTCATGTCCATCAGATAAAGGAAATGCAAAGGTAAGATACTCACTGATTCACCGATTAAAAATCTCAACTTAGGTTTTATCTCTTTATCACAACCTATCAATAATCGGATCATTCGATTCGATTAGAACAATATATCTTAACACATAAATCGTTTCTATTACAACAAGACATAGTCCAATCACATAATCACAAAGTGATCATACTTTTAGTTCTATTCTATACTTGAAATATTTTTATACATTTTCAAATATCTCATCCATGCTCTTACTGATGAGTCTTTTTCTTTCTTTTATAAGGTCCGACATTTGTTTGCCAGATCGACAACTGACTTTTTATCGGGTAAATCATTGAGTCTAAGACTCTTATTCTATACCTCAACATCTCAGAATATCGGACATCTTATTTTTAATCATTTTTGCAATTTTAAATTGAAAAATTTAAAATAATTCAAATTGTCACTAAAGGGCCTATAGTGATATAATCATTACTATAGGTGTTCTTCTTCAAATTCGTAACTTCATAATCGGGTTCTCAAGTCATTTAGTTTAATGACTATAACTTTCAAATATCGGAATCATAATTAAATGATTTAAACATTAAACAATTCCATTATCATTAATAGTTTAATTAATAATAAACTATTAATGAAACCATTGCAAAAATATAAAAGTTATTTATAATAACTCAAACTATTTTTAAAACATTTATATTACCTAAATAATTACCATTAATATTTAAATATTAATGTACTATTTATCCAAATATTAAAAGTCATTAATTATAACTTAAAATATTTTTAAATCCTTAATATCCTTTTTAAATGGTTTTTAAATAAGTAAAACCATTTTTAAACTATTTATTTAATATTAATCATTAAATAAACTAAATATCATTAATATTATCTTAATATCATTAATATTTAATTATTAATGAAATTATCATTTAAATATTAAAAGTTATATTTTATAACTTAAAATATTTTTAAATACCTTATTTTCATTTAAAATGATTTTTATAATATTAAAATCATTTTTAAACTAAATTATTTAATATAATCATTAAATAACTTTAATATCATTAATAATTATTAATTAATGAAATTCATCACAAAATATTAAAAGTCATCACAAATAACTCATTTACATAATCAATTCCAAGCCAAAATAAACATAGTAAACTAACTAGTTTATTAACAACACTAACTAAACTTCAAAATTCAAACTTTAATCGACAATTAAAAATAATAACATTACAAAAATTAAATAAGAAACATAATTTAAAAAAATACTTAATTCCACAGATGAATACGACTTCCACGCCTAAAATTTAACTAAGGAGATCTTTATAAAAAGTTCTCCCACAACAAAGCCTTTCTCAAAAATTGGAGGCCTTATTGTTGGTGAATGAAACAAAAGCCAAACCCTTCTATATTTATAGGTTTAGAAAATGGTGAAGTTCTCAATTTAGTTGATGTGGGACTTGGTTTATACTAATTTTTCAATAGCTCACTTTGCATTTTCTAACGCATTGCTCATAACTCCGATTAATCTGATTTTTGGATATGTTATACATGGTATGTAAGACTATTTTTTAAAAATACGAATTACCCAATTCGGGGTCATTAGGTAGCCCAAACAAAGGCGTCAAAAGTGGACGCTCATAATAGCTTTTCAATCTCATTTCAGCTTTACCTCTTCCGCTAAAAACAGTCATAACTCTTTCATTTTAAAACATTTTTGAGCGATTCTTGAGCCCACTCAAGATAACTTCTGGGGCTACAATTTTATTCTTTGACCATTTCCAAATTCCGAACACATCAGCCCAGAAATTCCTTTCAAATAGACTGCACCGCACTTGTTGGGAAGTTTTGACACTACTACTTTGAAATGTCATAACTCTCTCCTCCGATATCGGATTTAGTCCGTTTTGGAGTCTATGGAAAGCTTATTCGGTGTAATATAACATACCAAAAGCCCAGAAGGTTTTGGAAACATTAACTGATCGAAACAGTGTCCCGAATAGCACATCCCACCTGCTGACTTTTTCGCTTTTGAGAAATTTGACACATTTCCTTCCAATCACCGTAATTCCCTCATCCGAGGTCGGAATGAGGTCATTCCAAAGCCTATGGCTTCCTAAATTAGTGCACTACAGCATATCAAAAGCCCAGACCTTTTAAAGCACAAAAAGTGGACGAGAATGCCCCCATTACAGACTGCCCAAAAATAGTTTATCATGATCCACAACCATGTTTGACCATCTATAACTTCTAATCTATACATGATATGGACTTGATTCTTTTTGCAGATTAAAGACCACATATCAGGCTACACATAACAACTTTTGAAGAACAAAACTCATGATCGAGCAAGGACTTATGGCCTCTGACATTTGGTGAAAAAATAACAGAAGTCGGTTTTTCCAACTTGCTTAAATCTTCAAATTCGTGCACTTTAATGTTATGGGTCTTTGATTTATCAACCCATATCATCAATTAACATTCTATTACACAACTTTAAAGAATCAATTACATCAAATAACATTGAATCAAAGGATTTCTAGGTTTAGTGTTCTTATACCCTTTTTGCCAAAAATTCTTGATTCTTGCTTTTTATTTGTTATGGGTGATGGTTGGGCTTTGTTTAAGAGTGTATGGGCAATCTTGTACAAGGCAATTAAATGTAATATTTAATCACTAGATTTAATTCTTATAATTTACCAATTAACTTCTATCCTTTGGTAAATTAAAACACTTATACAATAACATCGAAATTAAATCCGGTAATTAAAATTAGGGTTTCTCAACGTCATCAATTAGGGTTTCTAATTGACCATTAATGATTCTTTAATTATCTGTGTATGTTACAAACACAGTCGTTACGGTTTCTAATTTCAACCGGTTAGGGTTATAATAATTAGGGTTTGTCCTAATTATCGACGTACAACAGTAATTAGGGTTTCTTCTAATTACCGATATTCTTATTCACAGTAATTTCATATACATCAACTACTACTCGTAAATACCCCATAACCGAAGTTTAATAATTAGGGTTTCACAAAGACGGTAATATGCTATGACCTAATTGACCGTCATTGCTCAATATTATCTGTCCGCACATACCCAGTACATAATTATGGTACTGTAAAATCATTATATAAATAATATAATATTATTATTCTCATCTCTTGATCACAATCCCAATCCAGGGTTTGGATCTCATGTCTGACTTATTCTTCGTACACAACATCAATAATCAAGTTAAAATAATTAACTTAAATATTCTGAACAATTCATATAATAAAATATTTATTATATAAATCTAATTATCACTTCATATATTATTTTCAATCATGTTTTCATGGAAAATAATTAATAAAAACATTTAAACTATGTAAATTTATTACCATATAATTTGTGGTAATTAATAATTCCAAAATTATTTCTAATTTTTTAAGTAATAAATGTATTCGCATTTATCGTTCACTTTACTTGACACTTAGTCTCGTCATTAAATAAAAAAAAAAATTACGCAAAATTTCTTATTTATTTTATATAGAAATTCTCGGGTTATTACATGTTCTCTGATAGTTTGTCAGGCAATTTGATTTGACGAAAGCGTAAAACACGTAATATGAACAGATTCGATGATTTAAGGCCATCCAAATCGTTGACCGGCCACGACTTCGCTTCGGGTAAAAGGCGTGAAAAGCGTCAAAACGACTCGACATTTTGTTCTTGAGCTTAGATCTTGCATATGATGCATGTTTTGACCATGTTTGTTGTTCATTGTGTAGTATTACATACATCTTTATAATATCCAACCATTACCTCAACCGAAAACACATTACACAAGGAATGATTGATGGTCAAACAAGCAAGCTCGAATCGACTTTGAATGCCCAGGTTTCTCAAGAACACCTAAAGGCGGCACTTATCGTCATAAAAGGGCTTTAGCGACAAACTTATTATAATTAATTAATTTAAATTCTAAAATCATTTAAAAATAGTAAATAAATTTAGAAAATTACAAAATAGTTTTAAAAATTATTTTAAGTTATAAAATTAACTTTTAATAATTTGACATATTTTTCATAAATATTATTATTTATTTGGATATTTTTGGTATTTAATTTAACTAATAAATGCATTAAATAAATTAATTAAAAATGATTTTATTGTATTAAAATTTATTTTAAATAATAATAAGGTATTTAATAATATTTTAAGTTATAAAACATAACTTTTAATATTTTAAGATAAGTTTCATTAATTACTAAATATTAATGATATTAGATTTATTTAGTAATTATATTAAATAAATTAAATAAAATGATTTTAATATTTTAAAAATCATTTTAAATGAAAATAAATAGTTTAAAAAGATTTTAAGTTATAAAATATAACTTTTGATATTTAAAGGTAAATTTCATTAATAATTTAATATTAATGATATTAAGTTTATTTAATAACTATATTAAATAAATAGTTTAAAAATGGTTTTATTGAATTTAAAATCATTTAAAAGGAAATAAATGAATTAAAAATATTTTAAGTTATAACTAATGACTTTTAATATTTTGATAAATAATAAATTAATATTCTAATATTAATGGTAATTATTTAAATATGATTTTAAATATTTTAAAAATTATTTAAGGGTAATATTAATACTTTAAAAATATTTTGAGTTATTATAAATAACTTTAATATTTTGGCAATGGTTTTATTAATAGTTTAATATTAATTAAATATTAATGATAATAGAATTAGTTAATATTTAAATCATTTAATAATGATTTCAGAGTTTGAAAATTTATGATAAAGTATAATAATTATTTAAAAATTATTATAAGGCTATGAAAAATAATATGACGAATATTTAAAATATCTAAACGACTATTGAACTACATGATAGAGTCTTAGACTCGATAATTACCCGATAAAGCCGTCGGTACACCGAAATATTTTAGAAATTGATTTAGACTTAGAAAAATTGACTAGATATGTGTTTGATAGTGAATCAATAACCGTTAAACATATGTGACAATGTGATTAGGTTATGTGTTGACTGCAATTAGCAGTGCTATGTGATATTATATATTATTCTAATTGAACGCATGATCTTATTACTGATAGGTCGCTGTATAAAAGATTAATCTAAGTTGTGTTATTGTAAGCAGCAGTTCAGGCAAGTATCTAAACCTTATGCACTTCTTTTATTTCGTGCAAATAGGTATATCATGTTATGCAAGTTTCCTAAACTTACTCCAATTATTATTGAGCAAGTATCGGATCTATTATTTACATTGTGCAAGTATCCTACCTTTGCATTTCCTTTATGCAATGTATATGAGTAAGAAAGTTTGTAATTATATTATTATTGTGCCAGATTATTAACTCTATTATTAGTCATTATGTATCCAATCTTTGTATTCATACAAGTTCTTACATTATCCAATCATTATATTATTGTATAATTCAGATATTTATTCTGTTCGTTAATTCGTATATAGGGTTAGACAAGTGTCCCCACTTGGATAACCATTTTATTTAATCATATGTTGATACATACTTATTGATTTTGAGTATGTATATGTTGACTTAAAAGTGTTCTAAGCTATTTGATTCAGCTAGACATAAAAATATTGTTGAACAAGATAGAACGTTATTGTATCCAACCAGATTGTTTTGGTTCGGATTCCCGACTAAGTATGAACATCCCGAATATGGGAAAAATTTTGTGCACCTAAGGTGGATAGAGTGAACGATAATATCGTTCTTGCATATAGTATTGATCAATACAGGGCACATTGGGCAGATCACCCTCATGTCTGTAAGTTATGACGGTTTGCAGATGAAGTTTTGCTGAACCCTAGCGAAAATAAAAAAAACAATGTTCATAGTCTGTCGACTAATCTCCAGTTATAGTCAGTACGTAGTTTCAAAAATTTGAGATAGATTTGGTATGTTGTTATTATTGGTTCAAATTTTACTTCACATTTGTTGATTATTGTAGAAGAGTTATTCAAGGAAACATTTAATCCTTTCAGCTTATATTTATTGTTGCTATTACTTGCTGGGCAATCAAATGCTCATTCTTGTTTTAAATTTAAATGTTCTCAGCTAAGCATGATCAACCGAAATGTTCAGGCCAGAACAAGGGAAAAGTAAAGAAATCAGAATAATTCTATGTTATCTTTCATAATAGTTAGACAGTATTAAGACAATGATATTTATTATCTATCATGTAATGTATTGTGGTAAAGGTTACGTACTTGGGATTAGACTTTGATATATGTAAATTAAGTTTGATATTTATATTATTATTAGTATTATTCTGCTCAAAGAAATGGTATCGTAAAGCACCGAGTTCGGGTTTCAAGTACCCGAGTTTGGGGTCGTTACAAGTTGGTATCAAAGCTTTAGGGTTAGAAACCTTAGGTGGGACAAACCTTAGGCTATAAGCTTAGAACAGGGGGAAACGTTGAAAATATAAATAACTCATTTAGAGTTTAAAAGGAGATGAATTGAATAAATTCGTCGTTAAACAAAATAAAAGATAACTTATATAAAATTATTAATTTCTGTGTGTATATACTATATGTTAATCAAGATAGTTAGTGTGTAGATGTTATGTGAGATAAGGATTAGCATACCCTCAGGTCGTAAAGAAGGAGTCAACCTCCATAACCGAGCTAATATCAAAGCCAATAGCTGAAATAGAGGCTGACATTGAATGCTACCTCAATGAGGTGATTATACAGGAAAATGTAGTACCGGACCCAGATATGATAGTATGACTGATAGGTATAGTATAGTTAAAGGATAAAAGATCAAGCTCAAGTTCTTGAACTCATATGTTTGTGGTGAGTTCAAACTCATAATGTGTGGAAGGTTTGATTTATGTAAGACCCCAACTTATTAATGAATAAAATCAAATTTCCTCTAATTATTATTGTGAATAATAAGGTATTAATTTGATATAATACTTTGTTATGGGTGAAATGTGCAAAATTTTTCAAAATAAGCAAGTGGTTATAAAATATTCATTTGTTTGGGAATATTCGTTTGGTCGTGGAATATTCTTTTTGTCTGGGAATATTCGCATTTACTACAAGCAGCCCATTTGTGGGCCCCATAACGGATAACTATTCGGATGAAGAAAATGACAAAATTGAATAATTGGCAGAAGTTATTACCGATAACAATCGTTGGAATACCCGGTGGTTAAAATACAGTGAAGAATACGCGTGGTCGCAGACAAGAGAAGACAGTGGTATTGCACAAAGATTGTTGAATTATTGATTCTTACGTAAGAAGGCACTACTCAATAATTGTTACAGTAATTATTGTTCAATATTTTATTTTATTGATTCAATAATTTTTGCGTTGATATTTTATATTATTATTGCTCAATAATTTTCACTGCACATCATCTCCATTATCAGATCAATAATTCATATTATTTGGAATAATATTATTAGATAGCATTATTGGCAATGTCTAGAAAGTTCTGTCAAGGAGAGGTTTGGTCACCTAATTGCGCGCCATTAAGGAGAAATCCTTATTGGAAAGCCCCCTCTTTCCTGGGAACGGCCTGGTTGTCATAAATGTGATTCTGTAATATTATTTGTGAATAATTAATTATTGATTCATATGATAAAGAAATATTTATTTTTGTGGATATAAATGATGGATATATTTATTTTATGTGGATAAAAATGAAGGAATTAATGCTGAGGTGTTTTATCAAGATTTTGTTTTGATGGAGGTATTAAAATCATCCGTTTGTGGATTTTAGATATTTTATGTTTGGAATTTGGAAAACTCAAAGCTACAAAGTTGTAGAGAATTCAATTTCATGTAGAATGGACATAAAATTCATATTTTTTCCGATAAAAGAGCTATTTTCTATGAATTATCAAGTTTAGGAAAATAAAATAATTTTTATTAAATTATGGGTGGGACCCACTCTTGTTTTTCAAGCACATGGGGCCGGGTTTGTTTTTTCAAAGAAGGAGGGGCTAGTCTTGAGTCTTGCATAGCATGCATAGAGAATTTGTTGATTAAATAATAATATATTTTATTATTTTAGTCTCCTATATGTTTCTAGCATTTTTTCTTATAAATAGACGCTTAGGTTAGAATTGAAAATCACACCGTAAAAAAAGTTTTCTTTCTCTCTATATTATTGAGTTTATTTTAGTAAGTATTTTGATACTTTGAGAGTTGTTATTCAAAGGCAAGTTTTTTGTCAAGACTATATCCCAAATTCAAATGTAAATACTGTTATTTTGAGGTAAGGGTGTTATATTCTTCTTAAAATGATATTTTCTTCAATATCATTATACCGAAATGTTGGTATGAACTTTTTATCAAATTTAGAACTTTTTGTGTCAGGGTTACTATTCACGTATATGGTATTATTCACGATACTAAGGCACTATTCAAGAATACGGCACTATTCACTAAAAAATGAAATTTTTCTTTTGTCCAAGATGTCTATTATGGTTACTATCTTTGATTGTATCCATGTTTTGATCTTTATTTTTGAATTTTGCTTCAAAATTAGTTATTATGAAGTATTATTGAACTTGGATAAACCGTAATACTTAATCCCTAATATTTGTTCTATTATCTCACCGGATTCGCTTTTTTTTAAAATATTTTTCATCATCCTCACCCCCTAAATGATGATATCACCGAATATCTTTGGCCCAGTAGCAAAAGATGAATGATTACCTAATGAATATCTTTGGCCCGAAAGTGCAAAGATGAACAGTGTTGAGATGAACATGACCAACCTGGTGATACAAATGAATATCTTTGGCTCAGTAAGTAAAAAGATGAATATTTGATTAAAGATGAATATTGATTGTTGTTGGATAAAATATTGATGATGGACTTTTAAATCTTAGAAGATAGTAGAATTCTTTTCTACTGACTCTTCTAATGGATTGTTGTTTTCACCGCAGCTTGTTGATCTAAAACTTGTTGTCTATTATATTTTATCGATTTTTCCCTATTGAAGACTAATGATAATTTGTTGTATATTATCTTAGTCATAATATTCTTTATCGGGCTAGTTGAGCTCACCCTTTCCTTTTTGTTCCATTTTTCTTCTCGTGAGGTGAGAACATAGCAGATCTAATGGGTATGGAGTGATGGTTCTAGAAAGATGTTTTTTAAAGCCCTCACTATTTTGTAAAATAGTGTTTAAATAATTGTAATGAGGACTCCTTTTGAGTTTGTATACTCTAGTATACAATATTTGTATTCAAACTCACAAGATAGGCGTTGTCGTCGATTTCGCATTTACAATTATATTATCGAAGTTGTATTTATTTTCGTATCATGTATTTGGCGACTCGTAATGGGTGTTGTATACCTATTTTGGGGGCGCCACAGCTTGGTATCAAAGCTTTAGGATATGATCCCCGGCCGAGATGTGAGACAAGAACTAGAGGGGAGAGATGGGGAATTCCTTCGTAGTAGATGACCCCGACTAAGTTTATTTGGTATTTATTTGGTCTCACGTAGTATAGGATAATATATGACATGACTATTAACCCTTGTTTTATGGCAAGATTTAAGAATGGCAACCGAGAACGTTAATAATGGAGTAAATCGACGTGGAGACACCTTTGATCACCACCTGTGGGAAACGGCAACAGAAGGCAATATTCCTCCCGTAAACAACACTACCGAACAAATGATGAATGATGGATGTTCAAAAGTTTTTTTTGCAGTTTATGCAAAACCGCATTTAGGAAACTCGTGCACGTATACGTGGTGGAAATGCTAGTAATGCGCGCGGCTTGTCACAACCAAGCAGCTTCAAAGAGTTGGGACCACCGTAATTTAAGGGAAAGCGGATCCGATCACGGCGGAAAACGTGGGTCAAGCAAATTACCAAGATATTCGATGTCTTGGGATGCACGGAGGAATGTAAGGTTCCATTCGCCACCTTTTTATGTTCCATGCAGTGAGGCGATCATCGGTGGGAGTCTCGTGAAGCTGCATCTCACCACCCACCAAGACTCAAGCATGTCTTGGGAAACATTTTTAAAACTATTCAATGACAAGTACTTTCCCGAAAGTATTCGCTATATGAAGGAGGGTGGAGTTTATCGACCGAACAAAACAACATGACGGTGTCCCAGTACGAGGCGAAGTTTGCAGAGTTATCCAGGTTTGCACCTCATTTGGTCGAAAATGAGGAACGAATGACGAGGATGTTTCTGAGAGGTTTAAAGCCCGAGATTCGGCAATATCTTATATCTCATAAATTTGCTTTATACTCAGATGTTGTAAATAGGGCTCAATTATTAGAGCGAGATAATGAGTATGTGCAACAAAGGGACCACAACCAGGGTCATACCGGTGGCAGCGGTCATCGGAGCAACGACAACCAGAGGGAAGGAAAGCATTCGGACAAAAGCGGTAACCACTCTGGTGGTAATCGTGGCCGTGATAATAGAAGGAGCGAGTCGGGAGGAGATTTCAAGAGGAGAAGGTACAACAATGATAACGTGAAGACGTCATCACAAACATCAACTATTTTTAGGGGAGGAGAACGAGCACCGGTCGTTTGTTACAAATGCGGGAAAGAGGGACACATCAGCCCAAACTGCCCACAACAATCCAAGGTGTGTTATAACTGTGGAAAGGAAGGTCATATAGCTAGAGATTGTCTAGTTGCGAAACCAAGTTCAACAGGATGGTGACTCCAAAGGTCATTCCTGACAAGTCAAAGCTTCGGTGGTTCCGGAAGGGCGCTTTGTCGCGATCGCCAAAAACGCGAGGAACCCAAACGAGGTGATCACGGTAAGCTAATCATAAACTCTTGTAAGTTTATACCTTATTAGATACCGGTTCTACCCATTCTTTTATCTCTCCGCTTGTGCTCAACGCTTAAACTTGACTCCGAGAAATTAGACCTTGACTTATCTGTTGAGACTCCGCTAGAGAAACTTTTATTACATCTATCGCCTATAAATCTTGCTTGATTCAAGTCGGCACCATCACATTACTCCGCCAACTTTATTTCGTTGAAAATTCTTGCATTTGATGTGATTTTAGGGATTGATTGGTTAACCACGCATCATGCTAAAATTGATTATTTTCGTAAGGTTGTTAGTTTTCATATTCCTAACCAACCTATTATGCGAATTCAAACAACCAAACCATTAATGTCAATCACTATCATATCAAGCCATAAAGCTATTCGTTTATTAAAAAATGGATGTCAAGTTTGTTTAGCCCATGTCACAGACTTGAACAAAAACACGCCGATTTGAATACTATTTCGTTGTTAGTGAATTTCCCGACGATTTTCAAGAACTTCCCCTGCCTACCCCGTAACGTGAAGTTGAATTCTTTATTGACCTTGAACCCGTACAAAGCCCATTTCTAAAACCCCATATCGAATGGCTCCTATTGAACTTCGTGGAGTTAAAGGTTCAACTACGTGAGTTGTTGGACATCGGTTTTATTCGCCCCTAGTACATCTCCTCGGGGTGCTCCTGTGTTATTCAGTAAAGAAGAAAGACGGGAGTATGCGATTTTGTATCGACTACCGAGAATTGAATCATGTCACTATCAAGAATAGGTATCCGCTACTCGCATTGATGACATGTTTGACCAGCTTGCAAGGAGCACAATTCTTTTCAAAGATCGATCTTCGCTCGGATATCATCACCAAGATTAAAACCGAGGATATTCCAAAGACCGCCTTCGTAACTCTCGGCAGACGGCATTATGAATTCTTAGTCATGTCTTTTGATCGACTAATGCTCCCGCCGCTTTCATGGATATGATGAACCGTGTATTCAAGGAATATTTGGATCTGGTTTGTTGTTGTCTTTATTGATGACATCCTCATCTATTCCAAAAGCCGTGAAGATCATGAGCACCATTTGAAGTCGGTATTGCAAAGGCTTCGTGATAACAAGCTATATGCCAAGTCAAGAAATGCGAAGTTCGCTTGAGGAAGTAGCATTCCTTGGGCATGTGGTGTCAAAACATGGAGTATCCTGGTCAATTCCGACAAGATTGAAGCCATACAAAGTTGGGAGCAACCAAGTTTCATGATCAAAGTACGTAGCTTGGGCTTAATCGGTTATTATAGGAGATTCGTGGAAGGATTTTTCGAATCGCTACTCCGCTAACTCAAATTGACTCGTAAAGATATAAAATTCGGTTGGAGCGAGGATCGTGAGAAGAGTTTTCAAGAACTCAAGAGAAGACTCATTTTAAGCACTATTTCGACAATACCATCCGGTTCGGATGGATTTGTTATCTACAAATGATGCTTCGTGCAAAGGGTTAGGATGTGTTCTCATGCAACATGGGAAAGTCATAGCCTATGCCTCTAAGAACTCAAAGAATATGAGAGAAATTATCCTACTCATGATTTGGAGTCAGCAAAGCAAATGTTTTTTTATGTTGAAAATCTGGAGACACTACCAGATGGGGAGAAAGTGGAGATCTATACAGATCATAAAAGCCTCAAATATTTCTTCACCCAAAAGGAACTCAATATGAGGCAACGACGCTGGCTCGAAATGTTGAAAGATTACGATCATACCATCCAATATCATCCTCGAAAAGAAAACGTGGTAGCCGATTTATCGAGTAGAAGATCATATGCGGCACGAAAGTGCAATGTTGTTAACACAAAGGTCCATTTTGTATGATTTTGTAAAGGATGCAAAGGATGGAGATAGAGATGAAGGCTCCAAGTACCCACATGATGATATCAAACATACGAGTAGAACCGACTTTTAATCGATAAAGTTAAAGTCGCTCAAGCTACGGACATGGAGTCGATGCGATGAAGAAGAAGAAAGTGCAAGAAGGTGCTATTCCGTAAGCAAGAATCGATGAAGAAGGAATTCTTTGAGTCAACTCCTGCACTTTGTGTTCCTAACGATTCTCGACTTGAAGCATAGAATCATGATGGAGGCACACAACACACCGCTTGTAATCCATCTCGGGAGTACCAAATGTATCATGATCTTCGACATACATTTTGGTGGAGCAATATGAAAAGAGAGATCGCGGAGTTTATCTCGAGGTGTTTAACTTGTCAACGTAAGTAAAGGTGAGCATCAAATGCCAAAGGGTCCATTACAACCACTTGAGATTCCAAATGGAAGTGGGAACACATTACTATGGATTTCATTATGGGGGTCTTCCCAAGGTTTCTCAAGGCATAGATGCGATTTGGGTTATTGTTGATAGATTAACCAAGTCCGCCCATTTTTGCCTATACGTGAGACTTATTCCCTTGAACGCCTTGCTAGTATGTACGTGAATGAGATTGTGAGATTGCATGGCATGCCAAGATCCATAGTTTTGGATCGTGACCCAAGATTCACTTCACGATTTTGGGTTAGCTTTGCGTAAAGCTATGGGCACGGATTTACGATTGGGATTCAAGATACCATCCTCAAATGGACGGACAATCAGAGAGAGGACTATTCAAACTCTTGAAGATCTATTAAGACTCGTGTGTCTTAGATTTCAAAGGAGTTGGGATAAGTACCTACCATTGGTGGAATTCTCCTACAACAACAAAGCTTATCGTGCAAGTATAGGTGTGGCTCCATTTGAACGTTCAGATGGAAGAAAATGTCGTTCTCCAAAGATGTCGGGACGAGGTGGGTGAAGCAACATTGTTGGGACCAGAGTTGGTACGAATGACTACAGAGAAGATCCAAATGATTCGACAACGTATACAAACGGCACAAGATCGACAAAAGAGTTATGCGGATCTTCATCTCCAAGGACGTGGAATTTAATATCGGGGATCATGTATTGTTACGTGTTGCACCATGGAAGGAGTTACAAGATTTGGGAAGAGAGGAAAGCTCAATCCATGATTTGTTGGTCCATTTGAGATTCTTGACCTAATAGGAAATGTGGCATATAGACTCAGATTACCTCCAAGTATGTCTCGTGTTCATAATGTTTTTCACATATCTATGCTTCGTAAATATGTTAAAGACCAACCACATTATTGAAGTTAGAACCAGACGAGATAGTCAAGATTTAACGACGAGGAGGTACCGTTAAGATCTTGGATAGAAAGAGCATGTCCCACGCGACGAAGGTTATACCACAAGTTAAGGTTTTGTGGAGAAACCATGCTATTCAAGAAATGACCGGGAGTTAGAATCGTAAATGAAAGCGAGGTATCCTCACCTTTTCAAACACTGTGCACGCACGCCAATTTCGAGGACGAAATTTTATAAGAGGGGAGGTTGTAAGACCCCAACTTATTAATGAATAAAATCAAATTTCCTCTAATTATTATTGTGAATAATAAGGTATTAATTTGATATAATACTTTGGTTATGGGTGAAATGTGCAAAATTTTTCAAAATAAGCAAGTGGTTATAAAATATTCATTTGTTTGGGAATATTCGTTTGGTCGTGGAATATTCTTTTCCGTTTGGGAATATTCGCATTTACGGCATGCAAGCAACCATTTGTGGGCCCCATAACGGATAACAACGCTCGGATGAAGAAAATGACAAAATTGAATAATAACAGTAGTTGTTACCAAGTAATAACATCGTTTGAATACCCGGTGGTTAAAATACAAAGAATACGCGTGGTTGCACAAGATAATACGTTCACGTTATTGCACAAAGATTGTTGAATTATTGATTCTTACGTAAGAAGGCACTACTCAATAATTGTTACAAGAATTATTGCTCAATATTTTATTTTATTGATTCAATAATTGTCACGTTGATATTTTATATTATTGTTGCTCAATAATTTTCACCGCACATCATCTCCATTATCGATCAATAATTCATATTATTTGGAATAATATTATTAGATAGCATTATTGGCAATGTCTAGAAAGTTCTGACAAGGAGAGGTTTGGTCACCTAATTGCGCTACCATTAAGGAGAAATCCTTATTGGAAAGCCCCCTCTTTCTCGGGAACTACCTGGTTGTCATAAATGTGATTTTGTAATATTATTTGTGAATAATTAATTATTGATTCATATGATAAGGAAATATTTATTTTATGTGGATATAAATGATGGATATATTTATTTTTATGTGGATAAAAATGAAGGAATTAATGCCGAGGTGTTTTATCAAGATTTTGTTTGATTGGAGGTATTAAAATCATCCGCTTGTGGATTTTGGATATTTTATGTTTGGAATTTGGAAAACTCTTTCTTCTACAAAGTTGTAGAGAATTAAATTTCAAAAGTGGAATGGACATAAATTTTCAAATTTTCTCGATAAAAGAGCTATTTATTATGAATTATCAAGTTTCGGAAAATAAAATGATTTTTATTAAATTATGGGTGGGACCCACTTTTGTTTTTCAACATATGGGTCACTGGTTTTTTTTTCAAAGAGGCATGCTGGTCTTGAGTCTTGATTAGCATGCGAGAGAATTTGTTGATTAAATAATATATATTTTATTATTTTAGTCTCCTATGGCGTTTCTAAAGCATTTTTTCCTATAAATGACGCTTAGGTTAGAATTGAAAATCAAATCGTAAACAAGTTTTTTTTCTCTATATTATCGAGTTTATTTTAGTAAGTATTTGATACTTTGAGAGTTGTTATTCAAAGGCAAGTTTTTGTCAAGACTATATCCAAATTCAAATGTAAATACGGTTATTTTGAGGTAAAGGGTGTTATATTCTTCTTAAAAATGATATTTTCTTCAATATCATTATGCCAAATATTGGTATGAACTTTTTATCAAATTTGGAACTTTTTTGTGTCGGGGTTACTATTCACGATATATAAGATTATTCACGTATACAACACTATTCACTATAATACTAACACTATTCACCTAAAAATGAAATTTTCTTCTTTTTGTCCAAGATGTCTATTATGGTTACTATCTTTGATTGTATCCATGTTTTGATCTTTATTTTTGAATTCGCTTCAAAATTAGTTATTATGAAGTATTATTGAACTTGGATAAACCGTAATACTTAATCCCTAATATTTGTTCTATTATCTCATCGGATTCATTTTCTTTAAAATATTTTTCATCATCCTCAGTCCTAAATGATGATATCATCGAATATCTTTGGCCCAGTAGTGCAAAAAGATGAATGATTACCTAATGAATATCTTTGGCCCGTAGAGTAAAAAAGATGAACAGTGTTGAGATGAATATGACCAAATCGGGTGATACAAATGAATATCTTTGGCCTCAGAAAGTGTAAAAAAAGATGAATATTTGATTAAAGATGAATATTGATTGTTGTTTGTGGATAAAATATTGATGATGGACTTTTAAATCTTAGAAGATAGTAGAATTTTTTCTACTTGACTCTTCTAATGGATTGTTGTTTTCACCGCAGCTTGTTGATCTAAAACTTGTTGTCTATTATATTTTATTCGATTTTTCCCTATTGAAGACTAATGATAATTTGTTGTATATTATCTTAGTCATAATATTTTTATCGGGCTAGTTGAGCTCACCCTTTTCCTTTTTGTTCCATTTTTCTTCTCGTGGAGGTGAGAACATAGCAGCAGATCTAAATTGGGTAATGGAGTGATGGTTCTAGAAAGATGTTTTAGCATTCCTCACTATTTCGTAAAATAGTGTTTGAATAATTGTAATGAGGACTCCCTTTTGAGTTTGTATACTCTAGTATACAATATTTGTATTCAAACTTACACAAAGATAGCGCGTTGTCGTATTCTCGCATTTATAATTGTATTATCGAAGTTGTATTTATTTCGTACCATGTATTTGGTGACTCGAGAATGGGTGTTGTATAACATTTTGGGCACCTATACGATGAAAGGGAGATGAATTTTTGGTGGAAAGCAAATCAAGCTAGAGTAGAAGAAGAAAAAAATAGTGGCGAAGACCGGAAAAGAAAAGGAGATAATTTCGGGAATACCAGAAGTAGGCCAAGAGGTGGAAAGAAACAGGTTGCGCAGTGTGGGAATTGTGGAAAGAATCACTCAGGGAGTGTCTTAAGGGTAAGTTTGTGTGCTATAGGTATGGGCAGGAGGGACATATCTCTCCCAACTGTCCCAATCCAAGGATGAACAGAGGGTGTTTCAAGTGTGGATCAACGGAGCATAAGGTGAACGACTGTCCGAAAAAGGGAGGGGATACATGGAGCGCAAGTAAAGGAAAAGGCAGCGGGACTCTAGTGACAACGGAACCTACTTCAACAAACAAAGCAACAGAATCAACCGCGAGAGTCTACAATATGATGATCCAATATACGGTGGCAGCTGAGATTGCAACTCCAAGTATTATTCGTAGAACTTTTATATTTCAATATATATGATTTTCCTATATATAATATACTATTTTATAAAGAAATTTTGAAGGAGGAACTTGAGTCCTTTTAGAAATCAAACTTCCGTTTAATCAGAGAGACAAGCTTAATGTTGAATAGTTAAAGATCAGTTCGATCAAATTTGATCGAGATCTATTTGAAATGACTATGTAAGCTATGTACCCTTGTAAGTATGAGTTTTAAAACGGTGATTCCGGGGACGGAATCCTTATAAGGGAGGGTGAATGTAATAACCTGAATATTTTCTATGTAAATAAATAAGAAATTTTGCATATTAATTTTTTTTTAAAAGATGAGAATATGTGTCAAGTAATGTGTATGTATATATGTGATAAATAAAATTATTTATTTCATGAATAATTTCAAACAATTTTATTTTAGAATTATTGATCATTATAAAGTATATACTTATAATAATTAATTTATAGTAGAAATGTCCTTATTATTTATTTTCTATGAAAATATGATTTTATATTATTTAAATAATATATGAAATGATTATTGGAATTATTATAATTACTATTTTATTATATGAATTTTAGTTAAGATTATTAAGTTAATTATTTTAACTTAATTAATAATGTTAGATATGAAAGATAATTAGATATGAAATCCAAACCCTAATTTTGGATTTTGAGCTATGAATGAGATTAATAATATTATATTAAATATAATATTATTTTTTAGTGTTATAAATATATATAGTATATGTGTAGACTGTTAATGGTTAGTCAATTATGGTGTATCACGACAAACCCTAGTATTACTGTCATAAACCATGATTGGAAATTTAAAACTGAAAATTAAGATCGGTCAGAAATTGTGTTATATGAATTATGTGCATATTATAGAATTAATGTTAATTATATAAAACCCTAATTAATATTTGAAAGCCCTAATTTAAAATTAGAAACCCTAATTGCTAATTAGGAACCCTAATTGCTAAAATTATAAACCCTAATTATTATTTTAGTAAATTGAAATAATAATTAAGGAACCCTAATGATAATTAAGGAATCCTAATTATTTAAACCCTAATTTTCTATTTAAAACCCTAAATTCTATTAAAAACCCTAATTTAATTAGTGGGGGTAAAATTAAATTTTTATTACACTTTAATTTTTAATTGTCCATACCCTAACAATTATTTGGGAGACTTTAAAATGTAAAATCTAGTGATTAAACCCTAGATTCAAGCACCTTGAACAAGAATACCCTTTGACTTATTTACAAAATTACAATTTTGCCCTTTTGTCCCATTCTTGAATTATTGGTTAGACAAGATCTTTGCAAATCTGGTCAGCCACCCTATTGTCTAGCTATGAACCTACAAGACTACAATTCTCAGCCATTACTAACAGCCACATGCATTGTATACAAGTTTACATAGAATTCAAGAGAGAGAAAAAGTCTCCTCCAAGCTCATTTTGCACAAACACTAATCCTAGAACTTCTATCTCTAAAACCTCCGAAATTTCTTTGCTAGATCAGTCACAAAGCAAGCCCCACGAAATCCATAAACAAATCAAAAGCATAGAAATCAGATTTTGCTCACAAAAAGGTATGAACCCTAAAAAGAAATCTGATCTTGAAGGCCATGTTAGATGTTATGATTTAATGTTAAAACATGTTGTTTATAGTGTACATAGATGATTTGGGTTGCTAAATGTTAGATCCATAACATCTAGAGTCTCAGATTTGATGTTTTACAAAAACTCGAAAATTTTGTTTTTAAGGTCTGACAATGAATGTCAGACCATCTAGATCTCATCCTGTGTATGTAATTTGTTGTTTAAAGGTTTGATCATGTAGTGTGATATGAGTTCTATAATCTAGAACTTGTATCAGGACCAGAGCATCCTTATAATGTCAGATAATCACAGTCAAAGGTCGTTGACCGACCATGACTTTTCAAATCTGGGTAACCCAGCAACTTACCCAAAACGTTCTGACAATAAGTTCTTTAGTACAGATCTCTCGTGTGTTTGTCGATTTGTTTCTGTTGTTGTTTAAATGTTATAGTATGGTATATGTACTACATATTCAAGCTTTTATATAACCTAGATGACTATCAAGATGTATTTAATAGACGGTCAAACAAAGTAGCTTAATCACATTTCTGTTTTCTGGGTAACTCAGAAAACGTATGACCACCATCTCTGACATGGTTTTACCGGCATGGATCTAGAGATTTGTTTGTTGTTATGGTGTTTGTATGTAATAGATCTCTTCACCTACATGTTGGATACAATCTGGAAATCTTATATCACAAAAATCATGCAAGTAGAACAAGTTGTGGAAGCCCAAACATGATTTTCGATTCTGTTCTTCATTTCGGAAAACCCGAAATGAAGAATGCATCGTTCTACCTAATTTGTGAGCCCCAACGCGCTTTTGATTATTTATGTTTAGACTTGACCATGGATTGCAACATGTTCTCTCGATAGTTTGTCTGCAGGATGACGACGAAGCGTAAAACACGTAATATGAACAGTCGATGATTTAAGGCCATCCAAATCGTTGACCGGCCACGACTTCGTTTTTTTCTACCCAAAAACGTCAAGAACAACTCTGACATCTTGTTCTTGAGCTTAGATCTTGCATATGATGCATGTTTTGACCATGTTTGTTGTTCGACTGTGTAGTATTACATCCGTACTATAATATCCAACCATTACCTCAACTAGAAACACATTACACAAGGAATGATTGATGGTCAAACAAGCAAGCTCAAACCGACTTTGAATGCCCTGGTTTCTCAAGAAGAACACCTAAGTGACACTTTCATCGTCGCTAAAGGGTTTTAGCGACAAACTTATTATAATTAATTAATTTAAATTCTAAAAATCATTTAAAATAGTAAATAAATTCTAAAAATTACAAAATAGTTTTAAAAATTATTTTAAGTTATAAAAATTAACTTTTAATAATTTGACATATTTTTCATAAATATTATTATTTATTTGGATATTTTTGGTATTTAATTTAACTAATAAATGTATTAAATAAATTAATTAAAAATGATTTTATTGTATTAAAATTCATTTTAAATAATAATAAGGTATTTAATAATATTTTAAGTTATAAAACATAACTTTTAATATTTTAAGATAAGTTTCATTAATTATTAAATATTAATGATATTAGATTTATTTAGTAATTATATTAAATAAATTAAATAAAATGATTTTAATATTTTAAAAATCATTTTAAATGAAAATAAATAGTTTAAAAGATTTTAAGTTATAAAATATAACTTTTGATATTTAAACGTAAATTTCATTAATAATTTAATATTAATGATATTAAGTTTATTTAATAACTATATTAAATAAATAGTTTAAAAATGGTTTTATTGAATTTAAAATCATTTAAAAAGGAAATAAATGAATTAAAAATATTTTAAGTTATAAATAATGACTTTTAATATTTTGATAAATAATAAATTAAGATTCTAATATTAATGGTAATTATTTAAAAATGATTTTAAATGTTTTAAAAATTATTTAAGGGTAATATTAATACTTTTAAAATATTTTGAGTTATTATTAATAACTTTAATATTTTGAAATGATTTCATTAATAGTTTAATATTAATTAAATATTAATGATAATAGAATTAGTTAATATTTAAATCATTTAATAATGATTTCAGAGTTTGAAAATTTGTTATAAAGTATAATAATTATTTAAAAATTATTATAAGGCTATGAAAAATAATATGACGGATATTTAAAATATCTAAACGACTATTGAACTACACGATAGAGTCTTAGACTCGATAATTACCCGATATAGCCGTCGGTACACCGAAATATTTTAGAAATTGATTTAGACTTAGAAAAATTGACTAGATATGTCTTTGATAGTGAATCAATAACCGTTAAACATATGTGACAATGTGATTAGGTTATGTGTCAATCGCAATTAGCAAGCGATTTATGTGATATTATATATTATTCTAATTGAACGAATGATCTTATTATTGATAGGTCGCTGTATAAAAGATTAATCTAAGTTGCGTTATTGTAAGTAGCAGTTCAGGCAAGTATGTAAACCTTATGCACTTCTTTTATTTCGTGCAAATAGGTATATCATGTTATGTAAGTTTCCTAAACTTACTCAAATTATTATTGAGCAAGTATCTGATCTATTATTTACATTGTGCAAGTATCCTACCTTTGCATTTCCTTTATGCAACAGACATGAGTAAGAAAGTTTCAGAATTATATTATTATTGTGCCAGATTAGTAACTCTATTATTATTCATTATGTATCCAATCTTTGTATTCATACAAGTTCATACATTATCCGATCATTGTATTATTGTATAATTTAGATAGTTATTCTGTTCGTTAATTCGTATATAGGGTTAGACAAGTGTCCCCACTTAGATAACCATTGTATTTAATCATATGTTGATACATACTTATTGATTTCGAGTATGTATATGTTGACTTAAAAGTCGTCTAAGCTATTTGATTCAGCTAGACATAAAAATATTGTTGAACAAGATAAAACGTTATTGTATCCAACCAGATTGTTTTGGTTCGAATTATCGACTAAGTATGAACATCCCGAATATGGGAAAACTTTTGTGCACCTAAGGTGGATAGAGTGAACGATAATATCGTTCTTACATGTAGTATTAATCAATACAGGGCACATTGGGCAGATCACCCTCATGTCCGTAAGTTATGACGGTTTGTAGATGAAGTTCTGCTAAACCCTAGCGAAAATGAAAAAAAACAATATTCATAGTCTGTCGACTAATCTCTAGTTATAGTCAGTACGTAGTTTCAAAAATTTGAGAGATTTGGTATGTTTTTATTATTGGTTCAGCTTACTTCACAACTGTTGATTCGTTGTAGAAGAGTTATTCAAAGAAAACATTTAATCCTTTCAACTTATATTTATTGTTGCTATTACTTGCTGGGCAACCAAATGCTCATTCTTGCTTTAAATTTAAATGTTTTCAGCTAGGCATGATCAACCGAAATGTTCAGGCCAGAACAAGGGAAAAGGAAAGCAATCAGAATAATTCTATGCTATCTTTCGTAATAGTTAGATAGTATTAAGACAATGATATTTATTATCTATCATGGAATGTATTGTAGTAAAGGTTACGTACTTGGGATTAGACTTTGATATATGTAAATTAAGTTTGATATTTATATTATTTTTATTATTATTAGTATTATTCTGCTCATAGAAATGATATCGTAAAGCACCGAGTTCGGGTTTCAAGTACCCGAGTTTGGGGGCGTTACATGAGCTCAACTAGCCCAGTAAAGAATATTATGACTAAGATAATGAAAAACAAATTATCGTTAGCCTTTTATAAATCAGATAAAATATAATGGACAACAAGTTTTAGATGAATATTCGCAGCGGAAATAACAATTCATAAGAAAAGTTAAATAGATAATAAAGTCTACTATCTTCTATAATTTAAAAGTTCATCATCAATATTTTATCCCTGTAACATCAATCAATATACAACTTGAATCAAATATTCATCTTTGCACTACGGCCAAAGATATTCATTTGTATCATCAGTTGGTCATGTTCATCTCAACACCTGTCCATCTTTGCAGTACGGACCAAATATATTCATCAGGTAAACATTCATCTTTGCACTAAAGGCCAAAGATATTCAGTTATACCACCATTTAGGACTGAGGACGATGAAAAATATTTTAAAGAAAACGAATCCAGTGAGATAAAAGGACAAAGATTAGGGATTCGTACTTTAGTTTATCCAAGTTCAAAAATACTCCATAATAATCAATTGTGGAGCAAATTCAAGAATGAAGATCAAAATATGGATACAATCAAAGATAGTAACCATAATAGAAAGCTTGGATTAAGAAAAGAAAATTTATTTTTTTTGTGAATAATGTCGTATTCGTGAATAGTGCCATATACGTGAATAGTGTCGTATACGTGAATAGTAACATCAACACCAAAAGGTAAAAATTTCACAATAAAATTCATGTCAATATTTCGGTATAATGATATTAAAAGAAATAACATCATTTATGAAAAAAATAACATCCCTTACCTCAAAAGACAAGTACTTCTAACTAAAATATCGGATATAATGCTGAAGAAAACTTGCACTGCTTGTAAGATCCCGAATTTTATGAAATGAAAGTATTCAATTTTCTTATAATTATTATTTTATTTCATAAATGGTTAAATTGATATAAGCTTAAAGTTAAGGGTGATATGTGAATTATTTTGCAAAGTAAGCAAGTTGTTATTCGTTGTGTCGGGGAATATTCGATTGGTCGGGGAATATTCATTTTAATAGGGAATATTCGTACGACGGCACAATCATTGGTGGACCCCACAACAGAAGTATTGTCGTAGTTAGAAAACGACAGAATTATCTTTTTATAAAAATAACGGCAAAAGTGTTACCGTTAAAAGCGTAGAACTACCTTAAGAGTAAAAAGTACAATGAATGGCGTGGTTGCATAGTAGCTTTACCAGTATTGATTATTGATGATTACGTAAGAAGTCACTCAGTTATACTCAATTATTGCTACAGTAATTGTTGCATCATATCTCTCATAGTATTGATTCAATTATTGTCACAGTATCATCTGTATAATATGTTATATTATTAAATCAATAATTGAGACAACAAAGTTATTCATATTATTATTTGCAATATTAACAATGTCTAGAAATTACATCGAGGAGAGGTTTGGTCACCTAATTGCGCTACCAATAAGGAGAAATCCTTTATCGTAAAGCCCCTCTTTCCTGGGAACGACCTGGTTATTAAATATTGTGAATTATAATATTAATGATGAATAAGTTTGTGTTGATTAATGATGAAATGGATAGTTTCATTGTGTTGGAATTATTATTGTTAGTGAAAATCGACATTTATTTCTATAATAATTGATGTTTGGAGGTTATGTTGACCAATCGGGTAATTAATCGGATAAATAAGCAATTAATTGCTATTAATTCACATGATTATAACTATTTGTTCACATGTGTGTACTATTGATTCACATTCTTGCACTTTTAGGGGAGTTGGTGCAAGATTGATAATACTTGGATGACTAAGTTAAAAATGGAGGTATAGATGGAGGTACTATACTGTAATTCGTATTTTCACATGTTTATAACTATTGATTCATATGATTGAACTATTGATTCACATTATTTACTATTAGGGGAGGTGGTGCAAGTTTGATAATACTTTCAGGTCTAAATTGAAAAAAAAAAAGAGGAAGGTATTATACTGTAATATTTTGAGCCCCAAAATGTGCAATTATTGAAACTATATTTTTCTATAAATAGAAGCTCATTCTTCCTTCATTTCTCATCAATTCACTAAAGCTATAGAGCATTTATTATAGAGAGAAATTATAGAGAGAAAGAAGAAGAGAAGTCTGCTACCTCACTATTCCAGTATCCAGTCTTCTTCTAAGGTAAAGGGTATTATTCTTTCATATTCATGAAGAGAGTTATTTTCTTTCAATACTCGTAAGGGTTGTTATTCCATTCTTTATTATTATGTTGGAATAACATGTCTATACGAAGTACCACATGCTTGGTGAATTCTGTTGTTATTCCATTCTTTATTATTCATTGGAATATCACATGCATGCGGATTACGCATGATGACCGGTTCCATTCTTTATTATTCATTTGGAAATATCCGTCATGCACAGAGTTACGCATGACCTGGTTCCATTCTTTATTATTCTGTTGGAATAACATGTTTGTGCGGATTACGCACGCCTGGTGAATTCTTCTGTTATTCCATTCTTTATTATTCTATTGGAATAACCTGCCTATGTGGATTATCGCATGCGTGGTGAATGATCCTTCGTATGCATTCCTTATTAAATTGTAGAAATGATCTGTCTACGTGGATTACCGCACGGCGGGCAAAAATCCATTTGCAGTTTCATATATTCTATTATACTCAGTTGGTTAAAGTTTTTGCTTCTATATTCCATGAAATTAGTAGAATATCATGGATATTTGCGCTTCATCCAGTATCTTTTCATGGAAATATTATTCTGAGCTTTGTTGATAATTATTGATCTTTTCATGACGGAATACTATTCATGAGTTACTATTTATGGGTTACTATTCACTCGGTTACTATTCAGTTAAATATTATTCACTCGGGTATTCGAGGCACTTTTAATGCTAGAGTACTATTCACGGGTTACTATTCACCCAATTACTATTCACCTGAATATTATTCACTCGGGTATTTGGGGTACTTTTCATGCCGAGTTACTATTCATGAGGTACTATTCCTGAAGTACTATTCACAGGGTACTATTCACGGGGTACCATTTACCCGAAAAATATTTTTTTATTCTGTCCAAATTATTTTTGGTACATGAATATTATTCTTGAATTTTACTCTACAAATGCCAAGCAATATCTGTGGGATGAACCCTTCCTGTTCAAGCATTGTTCTGATTATATTCTGCAAAGATGTTTGCCGGAAGAAGAAATTGAAGGTGTGCAACATCACTGCCACTGTGACAACCCGAGAATTTAGAAAAATTTTAAAATTTTTATTAATTGATTTAAGGTTCAAAATTAGAACGTAGATTGAAAATTAGTGTATGCGTTTGATATTTTTAAGATAGAATTTTGAGGATTTCAAAATTCTGTTAAGGATTTAAGTGAATTATTCAGGATTAAGTAATACGTGATTATGTTATGTGTAAATGTTATTATATGTGTACAGTATTTGGTTAAGGGTCAAGGGTTGATCAGATAAACGATATCTGTAACAAACCCTAAGTATATATTAAGAATGTCAACGTTCGGTTAGAAAACCCTAACGATTAACAAGAAACCCTAGAAATTAGTTCTAGAAACCCTAATTTCAGTTCTGGGAATCCAAAACCCTAATTCGGAGCATGAAACCCTAAATCGGGAACTTAATGGCGTAAGTGTAAATAATTAGAAGATTAATTAGGGTTAATATTAATAAATTGGTTATAAAACCCTAATTTCACATTTTGAAAACCCTAATTAGTGGTTTATAAACCCTAATAACCATTTTGACCCTAATTGCTTAATTAGCGATTGTAATTAGGAAATACTAATCCTAATTAGCAGTATTTAAGTTATGATTAAGAAATTTTAATATAATTAGAAAATTCTAATTATAATTAAGAAATATTAATTTTCTATTTTTGAAAATCTAAATTGGAAATTTTAGAAAATAAATTGCAAACCCTAAATTGGCTCAAACCCTAAATCCTAAATGCTACAAACCCTAACCCTAACCAAACCCTAAACCCTAAGGGTTTGGTCAAATGTCTAAAATGCCATTAAAATAAAATGGAAAATGACTAGAATGCCCTTTGTGTATTATTTAATGGTTGGAGTGTAGATCTTGCCATATATTGGGTTGGTGAACTAACCAATAGCCTAGCCCTAGATATGTGTCATTTACCAGCCATATATTGCAATCCAATACATTGAATCATATCAAATTATAAGGTTAAAGAGAGAGAAAGCCACTTACATTTTTCATTTTCTACCAAGCCCTTCTCTCTCTAGAAATTCGGGAGTTAGCAAGATAAAGAGTGATGAGATGAAGCATGATCAGTTCATAGCAACTTAAGAACAGAATCAGAAGTCAGAAAACCAAGATCAAAGCTAAAAAGTGGTAAGAACCCTAAAATTCGAAATCCTTTTATCTTATGTTGTTTAATGTTAGTTGTTGGTTAAATATGTGTTATAAGGTATCAATTAGAGATCTGGGTTGTTAGATCATGGATCCATAACATCTAGATTCTCAAATCTAAAGTTTTGAAAAAATCGGAAAGTTGAAAAATATGGCCCGATGTACCATATATCTCGATGGGCCTTAAATCTTTATGTGTTTATGTTTTGAGTTGTTTTAAGCTTTATATTTGTAGTACGTTGTAAGGTCTTGGATCTGGAACTTGAATAATGGTCAGATCTTGTCTAGAACGCAAGTTATAAGTGGTCAAACAGGGTTGACCGTTCACGGAATCTGGTTTCTGGGTAACCCAGAAACCCAGATCTCGCCTGACAATATTTTATGTGCCTTGGATCTTGCCGTATGCTAGTGTTTTGGCTATGTTGTTGATTGAAGGTTGTAGACGGGTATATGAACTACAAAGTAATGCTATTAGATCACCCAGACATGTACCAGGATCGTAGAAATGCATGGTCAAACCACCGTTGACCAACTGACTGGTTGAAGATTTCTGGGAAACCCAGATCTTCAAGAACCGTGTCCTGATCCCTAGTTTGACTAGCCTTAGTCTCTTAGATTCAATGTTGTTATGATGTTCTGATTTTATGTTGATGTACCCTGACATGTGGTCTACCTTATGGAACCAATAGTTCACCCAAACAAATTACAGAATACCAGTTATAAGGATCGAAAACTAGTACCCTTGACTGTTCTTCATTTTCTGGAAAACCTAGAAATGAAGAACAACGTTGTCAGACATTTGGCTAGCTTAGATCTTGCTGTGATGTTGTGTTATGATCTAGATGATGGTTGGTTATTGTAGTAGTACATTTCTACTACATGATAAGAGTCTTAGTTAGCCAAAATCATGTTGGTATCTTGAATCATAAATGGCAATAAACCTACCTAGTTCACACACCTTTTATGAATGTTCAGGCAAATTAAGAACACTCAAGGACACCTTATATAATGGATTTTGCCTGCCGCTATATAGGCCCCTTTAATGACAATTTTAATTTCTAATTTCCAAAAATTATTAAATAAATTGAAATAAATAGATTTTAATTATTAAAAATACTAAAGAAATTTTGAAAAATTATTTTAAATTCTAAAAATTGTTTTTAATTATTTTAAGTATATTTCATAAATATTTAATATTTTTGGAATATAAATGGTATTTAATTTATTTAATTATAATATTAAATAAATGATTTAAAAATGATTTAAATACATGGAAAATCATAAAAAATAATATTATGATAAAAGAAAATATTTTAAGTTATTTTAAGTGACTTTTAATATTTTATGATGAAATTCATTAATTAATTAACATTAATGATAATTAGTTTATTTAATAAATATATTAAATAAATTATGGAAAAATAGAATAATTGATTTAAAAATCATATAAAAATTATTTAAGTGTTAGAAAAATATTTTAAGTTATAAAATATAACTTTTGATATTTTGTCATGAAAATATTAATATTTTAATATTAATAGCAATTATCGGATAATGAATTTAAGTGTTTAAAATCATATTTAAATGATTTTAAAGTATTAAAATACTTTGTGATATTATAAAATATATTATAATATTATGGCATGTATTTTATTAATATTTGATATTAAATAAATATTAATGATAAAAGAATTATGTGGTATTTAATTCATTTAAATGCGTTATTAGTGATTAAAAATACGGGATAAATGATAATAATTATTTAAAAATTATTATAAGTCTTTGAAAAAATATTTCGACTGTTATTAAAATTATCTGAGTTAATTGTTAAGTGTTGAGTCAGAGTTTAATTAAACTTAGACTCGATAAAAGTCCGATTAGACCGTCGGGACGTTAAATTTTTTGTCGGATTCAAGTCAGACTGCAATAGTTTGACCTGATACTGAGTCTTATGTGTGTTACAGACTAATAGGGTTGTCTTATGTGTTTAGGTGATTCTATGTTTATATATATAATAGTATTATATTGTGATAATTTTATTCTAATATTGAAGATCTATATTACTAATATTAGGTCTTCGGATAAAGCGTTATAAATTGTGTAGCGGTAATCAACGGTTCAGGCAAGTTTTGTTTTACTTAACTCTACTAAGAGTGTTTCATTTGGATAAGCTTATGGTTAATCATTGCTGGTTGCCATGAATTGTACTCTGTACATATTGCATGTATAAGTCAGGTATGAAAGGCTGATCACCTTCATTACCCTTCTTGCTCAGGATATAATTGTTCATGTAAAATACTTATTCAGTCAAAATTTTGTTCCTGCTAGTTCACAATTATATTGTTGAATTATAGCCAGCCAATTATTCAAATCATTTCAATCATGATATATCATTATATTGTTAAACTTAAACTTGTTGGGCAACTTTTATGCTCACCCTTGCTATATCATGATAAACATTGCAGATTAAGACGAACGCGTCGGATACAGGAAAAGATTAAAGAAAGTTCCAAATTTTAGTTTACGACACGATTAGAAATGTAATAAGTAGTTTGATAATAAAGTTATGTGTTAGATAGTTATGAATTGTGTATTAAGTTAAGGTTACTCGACCTTGGGGAATAGTGTATAATGTATTGTATAAACAATTTATGTTTATATCTTTCGCAAATAGTAATAGTGTATAGAATGATCGAACCGGATCTGAGGTGATTTGGGGGACCGGATTCGTGGGCCGCCTGATTGGTATCGTGAGTTGTTGGTTATGAAGCTTAGGTAGGAATACCCGAGAACAATAAGCGCAAAGTGATTACGATAAGTACTAACTCACATAGAGTTAGTTGGTCAAGAAGATTCAAAGATGAATCTCATGAAAGTATAAAGATACGGAGTTCCCTAACTCTGATAATAAAGTTGAACAGTAGTGGTGAATAGATAGTCTAAAAGACTAAAAGTGCAGTGATAGAAGATCGTAAAACAAAATGATCATAATATAGAAATAAATCGTAATGTATACGATAAGATCACCCCGTGATCTGATAAAGTGATAGAATGGAAAGAATCAATCTGATGATTGGAAAGTTTACAGCAAGATTGTTGTGTGTCAGTTGTACTACGAATTGGTACAAATTCAGGAAAGGATTATGAATACGAGTTAAATGAAATTCGTATTGAAAAAGGGGGTTAGTGTTAGGTGGGGATTCAATTGAGGACTCGTGTCAGCAGTTGAGTTGTATGATTCTTCGTATGGGAGCTAAATTGTACATGGTGTAAAAACCACTTAGTTTCTGGCAATGATAATCATTGAAATGTTTGTGTTGCACTATTTGCTATATGCGTGTTAAGAGGGTGATTCCTTTCTCATGTGTATAACAGATAGATAGGTCATAGGTAGAGGATATAAGGTTAAGTACGAGTTCTTAAAACTCATACTTATGTGACATACTTGACTCAATAGTTATATGAAATGTTTATGAACTCCTCAGCGAATGGACGTCAAAGGTCTGTCTAGGAAAGTTCTTAAACTCATATGATTGTGGCAATTTATGAACTCATAAGTGTGGTTTGATGAACTGGGTATAGATGTGTGTAAACAGAAGTATTGAGGATAATAGGAACAGATAGATTGTTAAGAAAATGATTATTAGTGAAGACATAAGTTTTCCAAAACTCCTAGCTATGTTAGACTTCGAAATGTTGACATCAAGCTAAATACGCACTATGTGCCTTTTAAAAAAAATGTAGACTCGTAATCATTTTTGAAACGGTTTAAAGTATAGTTTATGTTACTTATTTCAGCTAGACGCAAATGATTTGAAATATCAAAATTTGTTTTATTTATCACTCATGTACCACGTAACCTGGTGCAGAGACGATATAAATTTGATGGAGTTGTAAATACAAGAATATTTAGTGCGAATTTGATCTAAAATCATTGTTCCACTATTGTATGATGTGTTATGACAAAGTCATACAATGATTCAAGATCCTCAAACCGGACAAGTTAATACAAAGACGCAATCGTGGCGTCATTCTCGAAAATATTTTCAAAAATTTTAATTTGCCAACGGGGTTTGGCTACACTTTAATAATTCGATTGGATTGAATTATTGATATGAGTCTATGCTATTCGATTCAGCTAGACTAATGTTATGAAAACTCTAAAGTGTTCATTGAAAGAAATTTCCCGAACCAAATTGCTTTGGTATGGAATCCTATGATAAGACTGAGGTGAACAATGTTGTTTGGATAAATAATCCAATCAAGTAGCATAAATATTCGCTATACATAATTAATATGTTATGCATGACGTAAAAGTACAATAGGCTGATCACCTAAAGTACTAACAACGGTAGTTTACCTTCTTTGTGATTGTAAACATACCAAGTAATGTATTGTTTTGCGGTAAGATCAAAACCGTTAAAACTAAGTGTTCATGGTTTATAAGACCCCTCAGAACAATTTGAAAACTTTTACTCTTGTGAGTGGTGTATTGGGTAGCAAGAAAATGTGTGTGAATGGTGTATGATGAATGGTGTAAGGTGTAAGGTAAATTTCGAGGAAGAAATTTTTAGAAGAAGGGGTGAATGTGACAACCCGAGAATTTATAAAAATTTTAAAATTTTTATAAATTGATTTAAGGTTCAAAATTAGAACCTAGACCGAAAATTAGTGTATGCGTTTGATATTTTTAAGATAGAATTTTGAGGATTTCAAAATTCTATTAAGGATTTAAGTGAATTATTCAGGATTAAGTAATACGTGATTATGTTTTGTGTAAATGTTATTATATGTGTACAGTATTTGGTTAAGGATCAAGGGTTGATCAAATAAACGATATCTGTAACAAACCCTAAGTATATATTAAGAATGTCAACGTTCGGTTAAAAAACCCTAACGATTAACAAGAAACCCTAGAAACTGGTTCTAGAAACCCTAATTTCAGTTCCGGGAATCCGAAACCCGAATTCGGTGCATGAAACCCTAAATCGGGAACTTAATGGCGTAAATGTAAATAATTAGAAGATTAATTAGGGTTAATATTAACAAATTGGTTATAAAACCCTAATTTCACATTTTGAAAACCCTAATTAGTGGTTTATAAACCCTAATGACCATTTTGCCCTAATTGCTTAATTAGCGATTGTAATTAGGAAATACTAATCCTAATTAGCAGTATTTAAGTTATGATTAAGAAATTTTAATATAATTAGAAAATTCTAATTATAATTAAGAAATATTAATTTTCTATTTTTGAAAACCTAAATTGGAAATTTTAGAAAATAAATTGCAAACCCTAAATTGGCTCAAACCCTAAATCCTAAATGCTCTAAACCCTAACCCTAACTAAACCCTAAACCCTAAGGGTTTGGTCAAATGTCTAAAATGCCATTAAAATAAAATGGAAAATGACTAGAATGCCCTTTGTGTATTATTTAATGGTTGGAGTGAGATCTTGCCATATATTGGGTTGGTGAACTAACCAATAGCCTAGACCTAGATATGTGTCATTTACCAGCCATATATTGCAATCCAATACATTGAATCATATCAAATTATAAGATTAAAGAGAGAGAAAGCCACTTACATTTTTCATTTTCTACCAAGCCCTTCTCTCTCTAGAAATTCGGGAGTTAGAAAGATAAAGAGTGATGAGATGAAGCATGATCAGTTCATAGCAACTTAAGAACATAATCAGAAGTCAAAAAACCAAGATCAAAGCTAAAAAGTGGTAAGAACCCTAAAATTCGAAATCATTTGATCTTATGTTGTTTAATGTTAGTTGTTGGTTAAATATGTGTTATAAGGTATCAATTAGAGATCTGGGTTGTTGGATCATGGATCCATAACATCTAGATTCTCAAATCTAAAGTTTTGAAAAATCTGGAAAAGTTGAAAAATATGGCCTGACAGCAATATCTCAGTGGCCTTAAATCTTTATGTGTTTATGTTTTGAGTTGTTTTAAGCTTTATATTTGTAGTACGTTGTAAGGTCTTGGATCTGGAACTTGAATAATGGTCAGATCGTGTCTAGAACGCAAGTTATGAGTGGTCAAACAGGGTTGACCATTCAACTTAGATTCAATGTTGTTATGATGTTCTGATATTATGTTGATGTACCCTGACATGTGGTCTACCTTATGGAACCAATAGTTCACCCAAACAAATTACAGAATACCAGTTATAAGTATCGAAACTAGTACCCTTGATTGTTCTTCATTTTCTGGAAAACCCAGAAATGAAGAACAACTTTGTCAGACATTTGGCTAGCTTAGATCTTGCTGTGATGTTGTGTTATGATCTAGATGATGGTTGGTTATTGTAGTAGTACATTTCTACTACATGATAAGAGTCTTAGTTAGCCAAAATCATGTTGATCATGCGAATCATGGCCAGAATTAAACCTACCTAGTCAAGACACCGCTTTATGAACGTTCGGGCAAATTTCAAGAACACTCATAGACGGTTATGTCGCTATAGGGCCCTTTAGTGACAATTTTAATTTCTAATTTCTGGAAATTATTAAATAAATTGAAATAAATAGATTTTAATTATTAAAAATACTAAATAAATTCCAAAAAAATATTTTAAATTTTGAAAAATAGTTTTTAATTATTTTAAGTATATTTCATAAATATTTAATATTTTTGGAATATAAATGGTATTTAATTTATTTAATTATAATATTAAATAAATGATTTAAAAATGATTTAAATACATGAAAAATAATATTATGATAAAAGAAAATATTTTAAGTTATTTTAAGTGACTTTTAATATTTTATGATGAAATTCATTAATTAATTATCATTAATGATAATTAGTTTATTTAATAAATATATTAAATAAATTATGGAAAAATAGAATAATTGATTTAAAATTATATAAAAATTATGTAAGTGTTAGAAAAATATTTTAAGTTATAAAATATAACTTTTGATATTTTTTCATGAAAATATTAATATTTTAATATTAATAGCAATTATCGGATAATGAATTTAAGTGTTTAAAATTATATTTAAATGATTTTAAAGTATTAAAAATACTTTGTGATATTATAAAATATATTATAATATTATGGCATGTATTTCATTAATATTTGATATTAAATAAATATTAATGAAAAAAGAATTATGTGGTATTTAATTCATTTAAATACGTTATTAATGATTAAAAATACGCGATAAATGATAATAATTATTTAAAAATTATTATAAGTCTTTCAAAAAAATATTTTGACTTTTATTAAAATTATCTAAGTTAATTGTTAAGTGTTGAGTCAGAGTTTAATTAAACTTAGACTCGATAAAAGTCTTACTAGACTGTCGGGACGTTAAATTTTTTGTCGGATTCAAGTCAGACTGCAACAGTTTGACCTGATACTGAGTCTTATGTGTATTACAGACTAATAGGGTTATGTGTTATGTGTTTAGGTTATTCTATGTTTATATATATAATAGTATTATATTGTGATGATATTATTCTAATATTGGAGATCTATATTACTAATATTAGGTCTTCGGATAAAGCGTTATAAATTGCATAGCGGTAATCAACGGTTCAGGCAAGTTTTGTTTTACTTAACTCTACTAAGAGTGTTTCATTTGGATAAGCTTATGGTTAATCATTGCTAGTTGCCATGAATTGTACTCTATACATATTGCATGTATAAGTCAGGTATGAAAGGCTGATCACCTTCATTACCCTTCGGTTCAGATATAATTGTTCATGTAAAATACTTGTTCACCAAAATTTTGTTCTCGCTAGTTCACAATTATATTGTTGAATTATAGCCAGCCAATTATTCAAATCATTTCAATCATGATATATCGTTATATTGTTGAACTTAAACTTGCTAGGCAACTTTTATGCTCACCCTTGCTATATCATGATAAACATTGCTTGATTAAAGACGAATGCGCTTGGACATGTGAAAAGATTAAAGAAAGTTCCAGCTTTAGTTTATGTATGCGATTAGAAATGTAATAGTGTAGTTTGATAATAAAGTTATGTGTTAGATAGTTATGAATTGTGTATTAAGTTAAGGTTACTCGACCTTGGGGAATACTGTGTAATGTATTGTATAAAAAATTTATGTTTATATCTTTCGCAAATAGTAATAGTTGTATAGAATGATCGAACCGGATCCGAGGTGATTTGGGACCTGGATTCGGGGTCGTCACAGCCACTCTTCAACCTATAGAAGTCATTTTGGAGGCCAATGGACTGCAGCTAAAGTGGTTTAGTCAGGATTTTATTGGCCCACCCTATTCAAGGATGCTCACACATATGTGTTACACTGTGACAGATGCCAAAGGGTGGGCACCATATCAAGACGGCATGAGCTACCACTGCAGAATATCCTGGAAGTGGAATTATTTGATGTATAGGGCATTGACTTCATGGGTCCATTCCCGTCCTCTTTTCACAATCTCTACATCCTTGTGGCAGTGGATTATGTCTCAAAGTGGGTGGAAGCAGTTGCCTTGCCAACAAATGATGCTAAAGTAGTGCTTGGGGCCTTAAGAAGAATATTTTTACCCGTTTGGCACGCCTGCCATCATCATTAGCGATGAAGGGTCGCATTTTTGTAACAAATATTTTGAAGCTCTCCTAGCCAAGTATGGGGTGACCCATAAGATCGCCACTGCCTACCACCCACAGACCAGCGACCAAGCTAAAATTTCAAATCGAAAGGTGAAACGAATCTTGGAGAAGATCGTTAACCCTAATCGTAAGGACTGGTCTAAGAAGCTAGATGATGCATTATGGGCCTACCGCACAGCTTATAAAATGCCTATCGGAATGTCTCCATATAGGCTTGTCTATGGTAAGGCATGTCATCTTCCAGTTGAATTGGAGCACAACGCTTATTGGGCTACACAGAAGCTCAACTTTGATCTTGAGGCAACCGGTGAGAAGAGACTTTTGCAACTAAATGAATCAGACGATTTTTGTCTGCAAGCGTATGAAAATGCTAAGTTGCACAAGGAGAAGATCAAGAGGTGGCACGACAAGAAAATCCTCGAGTGACACTTCAAACCGGGCCAGAAGGTTCTTCTTTTCAATTCCCAGCTGAAGTTATTTCCAGTAAAACTCAAGTCCCGATGGTCAGGCCACTTCACAGTTGCCAAGGTTTATCCTTATGGGGCAATAGAGGTTGAGGGCCCAAATTTGGACTCAACCTTCAAAGTCAATAGGCAGCGATTAAAGCACTACTGGGGCGGCGAGGTCGACCAACAGAATACCTCCATTACATTGGGAGACCTGATGTAAGACAGGAAAATAGTCAAGCCGACGACTCTAAATCAAGCGCTTGACGGGAGGCATCCCCATCTCAGTATCAAACAAATTGCTTTTTATCTTTATTACCTAAGTCTCATCCCCATGATAAGTGCGATGAAGTGGGTGCACTTCACCAAACCGCTGGAATCCACTATGGTAGTGGTGGTCAAGGAGTTTTATGTTAATTCCATACCCGATGGCCCGCCGGCAACACCTATGAGGGGGAAGTTGATCCCATTCGATGTCAAAGCCATCAATGCAGTGTATGGGACTCCAAATTTTAACAAGCATGACTATAGGGAGAATGGGATTCGGAGCTACAAATCTGATGACATTATTAGCAAGCTTTGTAAGCCCGGGACAGTGTGGAAAACAAATGAGTTCACTGGCGAGTGCACGTATTTTCCTTCACAGGCGCTTAGTCATTATGGTAAGGCGTGGTACGCCTTTATCTGTGCTAATATTCAGTCTACGCGCCATGTGAGTGATGTCACTCGGGAGAGGGCGACGCTTCTCTATGCCATTATTCTGGGGTTGAAGGTTGATGTGGGGGCTTTGATAAATGAGTCCATTAAAAAGGCTATCAAGAGCAAGGTCATGCCTGGCCTTCCCCACACATCTCTTATTACCCGTCTATGTAAAAGGGCGAGTGTTCAGTGGTAAGGGGAAGATGTCAGCCTCCCGGCAATGTCCATCATTGATCATCAGCTTATTAGTCGCTATGTTGTTTGGGATGGCGCACCATCGCATCCCCGAGGCCCCTCCATCCACTTAGGCAAGAACCTCTGCTCTGGCACCAATTCCCCCTTCTGCTGATGCCATTGATTCGGGGGCCCTTGCGCAGATTATGAACAGTCTAAATTTTTTGTACTGCAAGGTTGACACGGTCGCCCAGTGGCAGAGCCAGTTCCACCATTACCATGTTGAGTTCGCAGACACACTAGCCAATATTCATGTTGCCCAGGGTGGTGATGACGCGGACTTCATGCCATTCCCATTCCAGGCGCCTCCAATTTATGTACCTTATCCGTCGCAATTTCCGCCACCTGCTGAAGAGGCCCGCGTGACTCAGCCAGTCAACGTGGAAGACGGTGATGGAGAGGATGATGATGATCTGGAATTATTCGGTGCTGATGAGGACTTTGGTCTTGATGGTGTTGATGGTGCGGACGGTGATGAAGGTGGTTAGTGAGGACACTGGCCAATTGTCAGGTTTGGGGGGAGACTTCTTTTTATTTATTTAATATATGAATTGTGTTATGTTAATGTTTGAACTATTGTGTTTAAGCTATGGTTTGGTGTGAGGTTTGGAGTGAATAATTTGGGCTTAAAAGCCCCAGACTTATTGTTTAACTATGTTTACTTAAAGGTTTAGTTTTATTGTGTTTATGTTTTTGGTTTTTAATTGCTTATTTTTGATGCATGTTTTACATAGTAGTATTTTAAGTTGTATATGAATGCATGTTTTTGGTTATTTATCTTATGCTTAGTGTTTTTATCATTTTGGGATTGTATATTGTTTTGCCTAAGGCCTCATTTTTTTTGGTCTACACTGATTAATTGGTATACTCGATGCCATGTGTTATGGCTTTGCCCTATGGTTAAAAAAGGGTACTTTATAGTGTATAGTTTTGCCTATTATTTTTGGTTGGTTAACTCCAACCCCTGTCCTAACTGTCTATATGTTGGGTTAGGATAGTTTAGTATAAAGTTTTGTTGTGGTCTTTGATGTGCATCAAGTAATTATATCATGTTTCTTAGTCTTGTGACAACCCAAAAATTTATAAAATCTTGAATGATTAGAATAAAGGTTAAAGAATAAAACCTAGAAGAGAATTTGAGGATTTATTTAAAATTTTCAAGTAAAACATATATGGTTTGCTATTCGAATGAGAATAGAGAAAATATGGGTTATAAAATTTCCAAATCCTAGAAATGAATTAATATGTACTTGAAGGAATATCAAGAATAAGGTATTACGATACCTGTAAATTCGATGTGAACTGAATAGTCTAGAAAATGTTATATAAGTACATATGGAAATTTTATTAAGGAAATAAGATTTCACATGAAGAGATGCTATGAGGTTAAACGAAGATGAGTATATGTATAGAAATATATATACTTAGTAAGGTGCTATAAATATTTTAGCAATAGGAATAATGAATTAAGTTAATGATACAAGGATCAAGATAAAATTATGTTAGTAATTAACATAGCTTGAATGTGGGCCTTGATTGGCAAATAAGAAGATAAATAAGTTTAAAGTTATTAGCTAATATGATTAACAATAAAAATGGAGTAATTTAAAACTCAAATTTTGAGTTAGAGATAGAATTTTGAAGCACAGACTGCTCGATTGCGTCCGGAACGTCAAGTTTAGTCAGAAAGGACAATTAACACAAAATGTGTCACGGTTGACTTTTTGGTCAAGTCAATAGTTGACTTTTATAGAAAAATGTCAAAATTGGAGATAGAAGTGAAGCATGTTATGGTTATATGAATTATGTATATGATTAAATAAATATACATTATATAATGTGAATACATTTATTTTGTATATAAAAGTGAAATAATAATTAAGTTATGTAACCTAATATATATATTGGGTGTGTTACTTAAATAACCTAAGAGGTTATAATATGGTAGAATATTAGTATTTATAATATATACTAATTTTAAGAGATTTATTTTATACATCTCAGTTAATTAATTTTATAACTTAATTATAGCAAGTCTAATTGGGTTAAGGAAATAAATGTGCTTGAGTAAGGATTTATGTTTTAATGGAGGAAATGAAAACCCTAAATAAATAATTAGGGAATGGTAATATTAAGAGTGTTGGAAATGTGATATTTTGTTATGGCCCAGAGAAATTAATTAAAAGTCCAAAGAGATTAAATATGATGGCCCAAGAGTTGGTCCAAACAATAATTTAAAAAGCCCAAAAATTTGATCCAAGTATGGGGGGATATTTTTGGACAAGAAAAGGCATAAGTAAGGAATTTATTTTCTAGTGTGAGAAATAAAAACCCTAATTAAATAATTAGGGTAAAATAGAATTAAGAGTAATGGACTATAATAATATCATAGCCCAATAATTTATTTAGAGTCCAAAAGAATTAGATTTATGGGACTAATGAGGTTATATTATTTAAACAAGTCTAATTAATTATTTAATCATGTGACTTGTGGATAAAGTGATTAAGGGCGATTAAATTGTTAATCTAGCCCAATATATTATGTGTGGGACAAGTATTATAATGACCCAAACCACGTTTTTTGGTGGAAGCCCAAATTTATTTTATTAGTAAGCAAAATAATAAAAGTTCAAACCCAATAGAATTTAATTAATAAGTGGCCCAATTTTTTGAACCCAATTAGTGAGGGCTATCTAGTCATTTGTTAAGTAAATTAACAATTAAATAAAATATGAATTGGATGATAAGAGGACACATGGCGGCCAATTATAGAAGAAAAAGAAAGAAGTTAAGGATAAAAAGGAAATAATAAGGATAAGGAATGAGAAAGAAAGAAAAGAGTTAACCAAAAAGAAATTAAGAAGAAGAAAAAAGAGGATCTGGAAAGAGGAGGAGAGAGAGAGAGAGAGAGGAGAGGGGCAATTTTGAGCTAGAGAGAAAGGAAGAGATTGAAAGTTCATCCATGAATTAAAGAAGAAGAAGAAAGATTTTGAAAAAAGGTAAAACTAAACTAATATATATATATATATATATATTATTTAGTTGGATATTGTAAATCAAAGTTTGAATTTATGTTTATAAACTCAAAAACCATGGGTATCCATGTTGATGAGTGTTTTATGTTTAGATCTACACATATTGGGTGTTGATTTGGTTGAATCAAAAGGAATAGAAAAAAATAAAATTTTCTAAAAGCTTAAACTTGAAAGTGTGATCTAGCTTTTAATTTTTGAAATCTATGATGGATATTTGTGATTTATTTTCTTGGGATTCTAGATCTATGTATTAAGGATAAAACCCTTTTGGAATCACTCAATTAGGTTGAAAAATGAGCAAGTTATGGAATTTATCCCAAACTACTCAAAGCTAAGAAAAGCTGTTAAAGTTTTGACCAAAGAACCACTTAAGGCTAATTTCTAGGAGCTTGACATGTCCAAATATGGATTGTGATAGATGAAAATTGTAGATCGGAAAGATGCAAATCCAAAAAAATTGACGGATCGTTAATTTGAGTTATAGATCTCATTTTATTTAAGTTTTACCAAAGGACTCCAAAATTGTAAAATGTCTAATAGCTACTGCCAAGATTTTCCAGGGGCTGTTTCGGCAACTTAATGTGTGAGACAAATTTTGGCCTTTTGGGACATGAAACTATATGGTATGAAGTACCTCCTGTCCAGAAATGAGCTCATTACGACTTAAAATGACCAAGTTATGACCATTTCAATTTCTGTGATTTTTCGACGAAAATTGCTATAACTGGAGTTCTATAACTCCGATGGCCACGAAATTTAAATTGGAGTGTCACGTTAACATGTATAAGATTGTGTCAAAAGATGGGAATTTCTGGAGTTACGCGTGATGGGGCTAATTTCTTAAGGAATTGACTAAAAATGATTTTTGAAAAATACCAAAGGAAGTTGGAAAATTATGAAAAAATACTTTTTGTGTATGAAATATATGTCTATGTGTTTGGACAAATGATAGAAAAATAATAAACTAATTTGTTATTTTTGTGACAAGGATATGGAATCCAGTTTGCTGGATTGAAAAGAAGCTTACTGAATTGAAGGATTTAGAATCTAGCTTGCTAGATTGATGGATTGGTGAATCTAGGTTTGATGGATTGCAATCTAGTTGCTAGATTTAGAATCCAGTTAGCTGGATTTCACTTTAGGTTGATAGATTTGGAATCCAGTCTGCTGGATTGGTAGTTTGGTTGCTAGATTTAGAATCCAGGTTGCTGGATAAGTATTTGACTTATTAGATGTTAAAGAATAACTTATGAAATAAAAATGAGAATGTTAAATCGTAATGGATATGATATAGTGATTAAAGAATTATCAAAGGATGATAATAATGCTAATGTTGTAAGGTGTTATCTAATATATGATTAAGTGTTAGATAACCTATGGTTAAAGTAATAGCAGTATGAGCTAACAGGTATATTATGCTAATTGAAAGATTAATCTGATAATTGATAGGTCTTTTATGCGAGATTAAATTAGATTGCTTAGCGGTAATCAGCGGTACAGACAAAATTTCTCTAACTCAAACTTGAGTTGTATGTTCAAAGCATGTTAGTGAATAATTGTTGTTGATTATTCACGTCTATACTGATTTTTGATTCGCACATAGTGCATGTTGCATATGTTCATCAGGGTATGAAAGGCTGATCACCTTCATTACCATAAGGTTCAGTTAAATTGTTTATGGTCATTGTTGACCTTCAAACATTATTGATTCAGTCATGTAATTATTGAAATTTGATTCATGTTATTTCACAATTATTATATTGTTGAAAACTTGAAAGCTTATTCATTCTTTTCAATCAATATCTTCATTGTATTTAAAACTTGCTGGGCAAATTTGTTGCTCACCCTTGCTATATCATGATAAAATTTTCAGATTTAGATGAAAGCTCGAATAAAGACAGAAGCAAAGTCAAAGTGCAAGATTAAATTATGTTGCAGTTAGATCTATTAAATTTTTCTGACGAAAATAGCATTGTAAATCTTCTAAAATATTGAAGGTATGTATTAAGTTATGGTTGTAGACCTTGGGAATGTGTGTAAAGGTTTATTGTATAAACAATTTATGTTTATATCTTCCGCAATAGTTGTAGAAATGATGTACCAGATCTGAGGTAAAAAGTACCCGGATTTGGGGACGTCACAAGTCTAGTGGCAAGTCTAGGTGAATGTGGGGGCGTGTGTTTTAGATAAATCAAGTATGTCTTGGATCCATGCATTTAGCGAGCACTGGCCTATTATCTTTCTAGTTTTTCTCCAGTTTCTGGTTGTCTTTTTACCGTGTTGAAAATAGTTTGCACTGTTTTATACTCCGTTAATTTCAAGTTTTAAAAAGACTTAGAAGCTTTAGCATTTTCGGCTCTTTAGTTCTAAAAAAAATAATAACAGTCCTACGGTGGGTTGAGATGGAGCATGGAAACGCACTCGCCCATAAACGCAGGCTCATAAAATCTATTTTGGACTTATGTTGTTTACGTGGCCTTTGTGCTTGAGTTATTAGATTCTTAGAGTGTTCTACACCTAGTGCCCTAAAGTCTTCTTGTGACGCCCCCAAAATAGGTATACATCACCCATTCTGAGTAGTCAAATACATGATACAGAAACAAATACAACTTCAGTAATACAATTATCGTGAAAAATACGACAACACATACACTGTGAGTTTGAACACAACTATTGTCTAATAGAGTATACAAACTCAAAGGGAGTCCTCATTAAAATTATTGATACACTATTTTACAAAATAGTGAGGACTATTAAAATAACTATCTTGAATCATCACTCCATACCCCAGCTAGTTCCTGCTAAATTCTCTCCTCTCCTGAGAAAAACAATGGAACAAAAAGGAAAAGGGTGAGCTCAACTAGCCCAGTAAAGAATATTTTGACTAAGATAATATACAACAAAATATCATTAGTCTTCAACAGGGAATAATCTGATAAAATATAATAGACAACAAGTTTTAGATCAACAACTGCAGCAGAAACAACAATCCATTCGAAGAGTCAAGTAGAGAAAGAATTCTACTATCTTCTAAGATTTAAAAGTCCATCATCAATATTTTATCCCTGTAACGTCAATCAATAAATATCTTGAATCAAATATTCATCTTTGCACTACAGGCCAAATATATTCATTTGTATCACCAGTTGGTCATGTTCATCTCAACACCTGTTCATTTTTGCACTACGGGCCAAAGATATTCATTAGGTAGTCATTCATCTTTGCACTACAGGCCAAAGATATTCAGTTATATCATCATTTAGGACTGAGGATGATAAAAAATATCTTAAAGAAAACGAATCCAATGAGATAAAAGAACAAATATTAGGGATTCGTATTACAATTTTATCCAAGTTTAATAATACTCCATAATAACCAATTTTGAAGAAGAATTCAAAAATAAAGATCAAAACATGGATACAATCAAACATAGTAACCATAATAGACATCTTGGATAAAAAGAAGAAAATTTCATTTTTCGGTGAATAGTGCCGTATTCGTTAATAGTGCCGTATATTTGAATAGTACCGTATACGTGAATAGTAACCCCGATACAAAAAGTTCCAAATTTGATAAAAAGTTCAGACCAATATTTTGGCATAATGATATTGAAAGAAATAATATCATTTACGAAGAAAATAACATCCCTTATCTCAAAATAACGGTACTTCTGATCGGAATATCGGATATAAAGCCGAAGGAAGCTTGTACCGAACATCAACTCTCAAAGTATCTAAATACTCACAAAAATATGCTCGACAATATAGAGAGAAAGAAAACTTGTTTCTGGTGTGATTTTCAATTCTAACCTAAGCGCCTATTTATAGGAAAATGCTAGAACACCAAAGGAGACTAAAATAAAAAAATAATATTATTTCTTTTCTTCCATTCTACGCACACCTCATTCAAAACCAACCATCTTTGAAGAAAAATAGCAGCCCACATGTATTCAACACCAACCAAAAGTGGGTCCCACCCATAATTTAATAAAAATCATTTTATTTTCTGAAACTTCAGTAATTCATAGAAAATAGCCCGCTTATGAGAAAAATACGAATTTTATGTCCATTCCACACGAAATTGAATTCTCTACAACTTTGTAGCTTTGAATTTTTCCAAATTCCAAACAAAAAATATCCGGAATCCACAAATAGATGATTTTTAATACCTCCATTCCAACAAAATACTGATAAAACACATCAGCATTAATTCATTAATTTATAACCACATAAATAAATAAATCCCTCATTTATATCCAAATCAAATAAATATTTTCCTATCATATAAATCAATAATTAACTATTCACAAATAATATTACAGAATCACAATTATGACAATCAGGCCGTTCCCAGGAAAGAGGGGACTTTCCGATAAGGATTTCTCCTTACTGGCGCACAATTATGTGACCAAACCTCTCCTTGAAAAAACTTTCTAGACATTGCCAATAATGCTATCTAATAATATTATTCAAATAATATGAATTATTGATCTGATAATGGGAAATACTGTGCAGTGACAATTATTGAAATAACAATAATATAAAATATCAACGCACCAATTATTGAACCAATAAAATAAAATATTGAACAGTAATTGCTGTAACAATTATTGAGTAGTTCCTTCTTACGTAAGAATCAATAATTCAACAATACTGTGCAATACCGTGCTACTTGTGCAACAACGCCAGACATCTTGTATTTTTAACCGTGTATTCCAATGGTGTTAACGGTAATAATTACGCCTGTAGATTATTTATAAAAACTCAAACTTTGTCGTTTTCTTCATCCAACGCTTATTCCAAGTTATAGGGCCCATAAATGGTCGCTTGCACGTCGCATTTAATATTCCTCGACAACAAGAATATTCCACGACCAAACAAATATTCCCCGACAACAATGAATATTTTATAACCACTTGCTTATTTTGTAAAATTTGCACATTTCACCCATAACCAAAGTATTATATCAAATTATCACCTTATTATTCACAATAATAAATAGAGGAAATTCGATTTTATTTATAATAAGTTGGGGTCTTACACTTCTGGCTTGGGAGTCATTGATCAAAAGCTTGCTAATGAGTGCTCTGTTTTGCCTAAAAGTAATCAAGTACTGTATAAGTTAGAATTTACTTCGCTTTTCTAGAACTTTCAAGCCTTTTGTGTTTTTGCGTCTTGTCTTAATACTAGTTATGTATGTGAGTTGCATAGTTGCCTATTGGTTATCCCGGTCGACTGTATAATCTTAATTTGGGTTATGGCTAGTTTAGATATGTGGTCTTCACACACACACTAATTGGATTCATTACAGACTCATGTTTATTTTTAGACGTCAAGCCTTCGATCGCGTGCATTGTTGCCCTATTCTTAGAGGATGTTTATGATTTCACTTAATGGCCATAAATTTTGTTGTTAGTTTTAGTGTTCATTCGTATCTTGTATTTTGTAGTATAGATGTCTGATAGTTTGCTTGAGGACAAGTAAAAACTTAAGTTTGGGGGTATTTGATAAGTGGGATTTATACCCGCGAATTAGCCCCTTTGTTGCTTAGGTTGTTGCATGTTTTCAATCTTTTATGTAGATTTTCTATATTTATATTATTGCATTTAAGTTCAAGTTCTCTACAGGCTTGCTTTACATATTGTTCCAGCTTTCTTGGTCATTTTTTCATGTCTTTTGGCAAGCGAAATGCCAGAGTTTATTCGCTTAACAACGCTAAAGCAAAGCTTTTGTCCTTTGGCGCTTTGCTTGAACTGCGTGTGGCGCCCCGGCGCCATGTCCGACGCCAGTCTCGCACCACAGCACCAATGCCAAGCAAAACTACTATACTTTGGCGCTTCGCTTGAGCTACATCTCGCGCCACGACGTCATGCCCGGTGCCAGTACACCATTCACGACACCCCAGGGCCCCATCTCACTCCTTGGCCACTTGTTAAGTCTTTGCTTGCGCCGCAGCGCGAGCTCTGGTGCCCAAACAATATTGAGTCTTTAATGACCTAGAAGAAAGAGGTAGAATTATAAATACAAAGCGAAGCCGCCTGCATTTATTATCGAGTATCAGAGATATCGAGAAGAAACTTATTTTCCAGCTTAGACTAGGATTTCATTTTCTGTCATTTAATTTCCAGTAGAGTTAGAAGATGGGCTATAGGAGGAGATTTATTACCTTCGGCACGTACTCAGAGCTTTACACGTGAAGGGAAGATTTGGAGGAAGAACACTTCAAAACAGGGGTTTTCTTAATCCAAAACTCTCATTTCTTTGTATTTGTCTGATAATGTGTAAAGTATTAAAAATGTGTGTTAGTCCCATACTTATGAACTAACTCCATTTTTAGAATTGCAATGTAACCTTTTGTTTAGCTTAAATTAACTTTCTCTCCTCTTTTATATAATGAATCATTTTGGAATGGGTTGTTGTATTGCTTATTTAATGACTGATTGCTTGATAAAGAAATTGGTATTGATAGTAATGAAAATTGACAAATGGACGTTATTATCTATCTTTGAATGCAGCAACACCTGTTATGACCATGCCGATGGAATGTCTGCATAATATTCTCATAGGATAGACATATCCCTATTTGCCTTGTGTGACCTTGAGACTTAGCTTAATAACCTTGACCGAGTTATTGTCACCAATAGACATATTGTGTTTTAGCCGTTTAGGGATGTGCATTTGACCTTCGACAGAAGCTTATGCGTAATTACTTTTCTCGGTTGACCATTCCTTGATTCGTTTGTAATGTGGAGAGTTGGGAGATTAGGCGACGCATTAGGGGAGTTTTAATCCTATCTTGACTTCCTAGCACAACCACTTCTCTCATCTTTCAGTTTTAATCATATAGCTTAACCAACCACTTGTTTCTATTTGTTTAGATAAGATTTCTAACGACTTTGTCTTCATATTTGTTTTCTTTTAAGACTTTGTCCTCGTAGGTTCGACACTCTACTTACATATATTACTTGTGGGCCGCGTATGCTTGCACGCGATTTGGCAATTGCTAAATCGACCAACACGTACCCAGCCTAACGCACTCAAGATGTCTTGGGAGAAGTTCCAAGAGTTGTTCAACGACAAGTACTTTCCCGAAAGTATTCGTCACATGAAGGAGGTGGAATTCATCAAGTTGGAGAAAAACAATATGACCGTGTCGCAATACGAGGCTAAATTTGCGAAGTTATCCCAGTTTGCGTCCCATTTGGTCGATAATGAGGAGCAAATGACGCGAATGTTTCTAAGAGGTTTGAAACCCGAAATACGTCAATACCTCATTTCTCACAAATTGTGTTTGTATTCAGATGTTGTGAATAAGGCTCAGTTATTGGAGTGCGATAATGAGCCAGCCCAACCAAAGGATAACGACCAACAACACGATAATAATCATACCAGTGGGAACGGTCATCGGAGCAATGATAACCATCGTGGGGGAAATTATCATGCCAAGAATGGTAACCACTTCGGTGGTAATCATGGCCAAGATAATAGAAGTGGAAATTTCAAGAAGAGAAGGTTCAACAACGATGGAAAGATAGCAGCACCAACACCCATTTTCAAGGAAGGAGAATGACCACCAATTGTATGCTTCAAATGCGGAGGGGAAGGTCATATCAGTCCAAGCTGCACGATGCAGTCCAAAGCATGTTACAATTGTGGAAAAGAAGGTCACCTAGCCCAATTTTGTCGTGCACCAAAGTCAAGTCCAGCTGGGACGGTGCCACCAAAGGCGGATACGGACAAAACAAAGTCGGTGGTTTCAGGGAGAGCTTTTTTTGTGACTTCTCAAAAAGCGAGTAACCCAAATGAAGTTAGCACGGGTTAGTTAATTATAAATTCTTGCGAAGTCTATACCTTATTAGATACCGGTTCTACCCATTCTTTTATCTCTCTTGCTTGCGCTCAACGTTAAAATTTGACTCCGGAGAAATTAGACTTTGACTTATCGGTTGAAACTCCGTTAGGAGAAACCTTCATTACATGTGCTATCTAAGTCTTGGATGAGAGTCACAGTTTTGAATGATATTTCTATTGTTAATAAATTTCCTGACGTATTCCTGAAGAACTTCTTAGCCTACCCCTAGAGCGTGAAATCGAATTTTGTATTGACCCCAGTACAAAACCCATTTCTTTAACCCTTAAATATTTCTTCAACCAAAACGAACGTATAATGCGCCAAAGACGTTGGCTCGAGCTGTTGAAGATTACAACTATACCATTCAATATCATTGTGGAAGAGCGAACGTGGTAGCTGACGCATTGAGTAGAAGATCGTATGCATTTACGAGTGCGATGTTGTTAACACAAAAACCCATTTCGTATAACTTACAAATGATGAAGATAGAATTAAAGACTCTAGGGACCCACGTGAAGATAACAAATATACGATTAGAATCGACTTTAATCGATAAAGTTAAAGCCGCTCAAGCTACATACTCAGAGCTGATGAATGTGAAGAAGAAGGTATAAGATGGCGTTATTCTAGAAGCAAGAATCGATGAATAGAGGAAATCTCAACCCTCGATTTAATTGGCCTATTTGAAATCCTCGATTGAGTAGAAAATGTGGCCTATAGACTCGTTTTACCGCCAAGTATGTCGCGTGTTCATAAAGTTTTTTTACGTATCGATGTTACGTAAATATGTGGACGACCCGAACCACATTATTGAATTGGAACTAGACGAGACATCAGAAGATTTAACGTATGAGGAGATACGTGTTAAAATCTTGGATAAGAAGGATCATATTCTACGCTCAAAGGTTACATCTCAAGAGTTGGAATTTGAAATGAAGTCAATGTATCCTCACCTCTTCGGCATACCAGGTACGTACGTAAATTTCGAGGGCTAAATTTCATAAGGAGGGGAGATTTTAAGACCCTGAATTTTATGAAATGAAATTATTCAATTTTCTTATAATTATTATTTTATTTCGTAAATGGTTAAATTGATAAAATATTAAAGTTAAGGGTGATATTTGAAATTTTTTGCAAAGTAAGCAAGTTGTTATTCGTTGTGCCGGGGAATATTCGATTGGTCGGGGAATATTTGTACGACGGCACAATCATTGGTGGACCCCACAACGGAAGTATTGTCATAGTTAGAAAAGAACAAAATTATGTTTTTATAAAAATAACGGCGAAAGTGTTACCGTTAAAACTATTAAACTACCCGGTAGTAAAAGTACAGTAATATGCGTGGTTGCATAGTAGCACACGGTATTGAATATTGATGCTTACGTAAGAAGTCACTTAAATATTGTGAAACCCCAGATTTTATGAATAAAGATTTTAATTTCTCAAAATATTTTTTTGAATATTATGGTGTGGATTTGATATAATGTTATAGTTGTGGGTAATATTTACAAATTTTGCAAAGTACGTAAGTTATTATATAATATTCGATTGGCCTGGGAATATTCGTTTTAACAGGAATATTCGTGATAACTAAGACAATCATTGGTGGACCCCCCAATGAAATTATTATCGGATTGAAAGCGACAAAAATACTTTTTGTAAAAATTACTACGAAAGTTTTACCGTTAAGCTGTTGAAACACCGGTGTTAAAAGTACGATGAATGGCGTGGTTGTATAGTAGCACACGGTATTGATTATTGATGCTTATGTGAGAAGTCACTCAGTTATACTCAATTATTGCTACAATAATTGTTGCTTCATATCTATCATATTATTGATTCAATTATTTTCACAGTATCATCTGCATAAAATGTTTTTTATTAAATCAATACTTGAGATGACAAAGTTATTCATATTATAAATTTTAATATTTACAATGTCTAGAAGTTACATCGAGGAGAGGTTTGGTCACCTAATTGCGCGCCAATAGGGAGAAATCCTTTTTGGAAAGCCCCTCTTTCCAGGAACGACCTGGTTGATAAATATTGTGAGTTATAATATTAATGATGAATGTTGTTCGGAGTTGAATTTGGAGACGCGGACGTGATATTTGAGTCCGGAACGCATTTAAATTAGTAAAATAGTCTATAAACACAAAATTTTTACGGGATTCACTATTTGGTGAAAAGTCAACAATTGACTTTTTTTCAGAAAAGTCAAACTTCAAAATTTTAAAATTTATATTTTTGATAAAAATAGTTTCATTATGTTGGAATTGTTTGTGTTAGTGAAAATCGACATTTATTCCGATGATAATTGATATCTAGGGGTTGATAAATCGGGTAATTTATCGGATAAATGATCAATTAATTGCTACTAATTCACATGCTTATATAACTATTTGTTCACATATGTGTACTATTGAATCACATTATTTACTATTAGGGGAGTGGGTGCAAGATTGATAATACCTGCATGACTAAGTTAAAAATAGAGGTATAGATGGAGGTACTATACTGTAATTCGTATTTTTCACATGATTATACTATTGATTCACATAATTGAACTATTGATTCACATTGTTTACTATTGGGGGAGTTGGTGCAAGATTGATAATACTTGCGGACTAAATTAAAAATGAAAGAAAAGTGGAGGTATTCAGATTGTAATTTTCGAGCCCCAAAACGTGCAATTATCGAAACTATATTTTCCTATAAATAAAAGCTCATTCTTCCTTCATTTCTCACCAATTCACAAAAGCTTTAGAGCGATTATTATAGAAAGAAGAAGAGAAGTCTACTACCTCACTATTCCAGTATCCAGTTTTTCTAAAGGTAGGGAATATTATTTGTTGTACTCGTAGGGAGTATTATTTCTTTCTTTTGTCTTCATGAAAAGAACTTCTGTTATTCCATTCTTTGTTATTATGTTGGAATAACCTGTCTATGCGAAGTACCACATACTTGGTGAAATTCTTCTGTTATTCTATTATTTATCATTCATTGGAACATCACGTGCATGCGTTTCTATCTGGGACTGGTTCCATTATTTATCATTACGCTGGAACATCACGTCTATCGTTCTACGCCGGACTGGTTCCGTCTTTATTATTTCGTTGGAATATCCTGCATCATGCGTTTTACGCCGGAATTCGATTAAAATCTTTATTATTATTACATTTGGAATATCCTCGTCATGCATGCGTTTTAACGGGACCGATTAAAATCTTTATTATTATGTTGGAATATATCATATGCATGCGTTTTTCTGTGGGACCGATTCCGTTATTTATTATTCTGTTGGAATAACCTGCATGTGCTGTTTATCGCATGCATGGTGATTTTTTTTGTTATTCCATTCCTTGTTATACTTAGTTGGTTAAAGTTTTGACTTCTATACTCCATGAAATTAGTGGAATATCCTTGATATTTGCGCTTCATCAAGTATATTTTCATGGAAATATTCTTCTGAGCATTCTTGAATTTTACTCTACGAAGCAGTATCATGTTGACAATTTGGACGTTATTAGTTCCTGGATAAATTAATTCTTGAACTTGTTTTTATTGAATTCTTATATCATTGTCATCATCCTCATGTTTATATTTTGTTGAAAGTCATCTGTGGCCTATAGTGTATAGATGGACTTGGTATGATTATGACCAGGGATTATACGGTGTAATCATGACCGTAATGTTACATATGATGTGGTAAAAGTCCTCATTGGCCCGTAGTGCATTGATGAACAGTTGTTGGCATGATCATGACCATTATTGAATACACAAATATTCTTGGCCCGTAGTGCATGGATAATTGTGGTCGTGATACTAAAGAATATCCTTGGTCGTAGTGCAAGGGTGATTCGATGATGTGGATTATTTATTAAGCTGAGTCCCAGCGATAAAAGTGATGAAAAACCTTCTAAATCATAAAAGATAGTAGATTTTATTCTCTACTTGACTCTTTTAATGGATTGCTTGTTCATTGCAGATTAAACTTGATGGTTGTTATATTGTATCGTTTAACATCGTTGAAGGCTAACGATAATATATTCTGCATTATCTTAGTCATAATATTTCTTACTGGGCTAGTTGAGCTCCCCCTTTTACTTTTATTGTTCTCTTCAGGAAATGAGAACGTTGTAGGGACTAGTCGGGGAACGGAGTGACGAACCAGATGATAGCATTAGTAGTCCTCACTATTCAGTGAAATAGTGGAAAATAAATGTAATAATATTGAATTTGAGTTTGAATACTCTCTAGTAGACAATATTTGTATTCAAACTCACAGCTTATGTTTTGTCATATTGTACACGACAATTGTATTATTAAGTTGTATTTGAATTATGTACCATGTATCTGGCGACCCAAGATTGGTGACGTATACCTAATTTTGGGGGCGTCACAGTTGGTATCAAAGCTTAGGGATATGATCCCTGGCTAAGATGTGAGACTAGAACTAGGAGGGGAGAGACGGGGAATTCTTTCGTTAGTATGACCTACCTAAGTTTATTTGATATTAAATTGGTCGGTCAGAGTATAGGGATAATATGTGATGTTAATTAACCCTTGTTTTGTGGCAGTATTTGAAAATGACATCCGAGAATGTTGAGAATAACAATGGAGCACAGGAGACCGTTGAGTCTCCACAGATCAATAATCAGGACAATGTGCAACAGGATGGCGATAATCCTCTTGTAAACACCAACACTGATCAATTGACGAATGACGGTACTTTTAGGAGCTTTTTAGAATTCATGCAACATCAGGCGAAGGCCACTCCTATTCATAATACAGGAGTAAACAATGGCAACCCACGGTTGGTCACCGCTAAACAATTCAAGGAGCTGGGACCACCGGAGATTTTGGGAAAGCCAGAACCACTTAAGGCAGAGATGTGGTTAAAGCAGATCACCAAGATATTTGATGTCTTGGGATGCTCCGAGGAGCAAAAGGTTCCCTTTGCCACCTTTATGTTGCGTGAAGAGGTAGATCCTTTGGTGGGAATCAGTAAAAGCACTTGCAGATCGACTTGATCAAGATGTCTTGGGGGAAGTTCCAAGAGCTGTTCAACGACAAGTACTTTCCCGAAAGTATTCGTCACATGAAGGAGGTGGAGTTCATCTAGCTGGAGCAGAACAATATGACCGTGTCGCAATAGGAGACTAAATTTGCGGAGTTATCCCGGTTTGCATCCCATTTGGTCGATAATGAGGAGCGAATAACGTGAATGTTTTTAAGAGGTTTGAAGCCGGAGATACGCCAATATCTTATTTCTTATAAACTTTGTTTATATTTAGATGTAGTGAATAGGGCTCAGTTATTAGAGCGCGATAATGAGCCAGCCCAACCGAAGGATAACGAGCAACAACACGATAATAATCGTACCGGTGGCAACATTCATCGGAACAATGATAACTATCGTGGAGGAAATTATCATGCCAGAAATGGTAACCACTTCGGTGGTAATCATGGCCAAGATAATAGAAGAAATGATTCAAGTGGAAATTTCAAGAAGAGAAGATTTAACGATGACGGAAGACATCGGAATAAACTTGACCAACACCAAAGCAAGAACAAATTTTAGGGGAAGAGAACGATCGCCAATTAGATGCTACAAATGAGGAGGGGAGGGACACATCAGTCCAAACTGCGCGATGCCGTCCAAAGCATGTTATAATTGTGGAAGAGAAGGTCACTTAGCCCGATTTTATCATTCACTGAAGACAAGTTCAGCTAGGATGGAGGCACCAAAGGCCGTCCCAGAAAAGTCAAAGCCGGTAGTTTAAGAGAGAACGTTTTTTTTATGACAAGGAACCCGAATAAAATTATCACGGGCATGTTAGTCATAAACTCTTGTGAAGTCTATACCGTGTTAGAATCTGGGGTTCTACTCACTCTTTTATTTCACCTAGTTGTGTTCAATGTTTGAATTTAACTCAGGAGAAGTTAGATTTTGATTTATCTGTTGAAACTCAGTTGGGAGAAACCTTCATTACCTCCAGTATTTATAAATCTTGTTCAAATCAACACTTTCACGTTACCTGTCAATCGTATCTCTTTGAAAATACTTGCCTTTGATGTGATTTTAGGAATCGATTGGTTAACTACTCATCATGCTTTTCATAAGGTTGTTAGCTTTCATATTCCTAACCAACTTGTTATGCGAATTCAAGCAACCAAATCACTAAAGTCAATCATGGTCATTTCAAGCCATAAGTAAAGAGCCCCGGTCCTTTCGTTGTTGACTTCCTTGTGTGGAATGCACCGAAGCCAGACTTTTTGTAGACGACGCTGTGAATGACGATGACAAGTTGATAGGTATCAATATGACGTGTTACCCAAGTCTTAGATGAGAGTCACAGTTTTGAATGATATTTCCATTGTTAATAAATTTCCTTACGTATTCTTGAAGACTTCTTAGCCTACCCCTAGAGCGTGAAATCAAATTTTGTATTGACCCCAATACAAAACCCTTTTCTAAAACCCTCAAATATTTCTTCAACTAAAATGAACATATCATGCGCTAAAGACATTGGCTCGAGCTGTTGAAGATTACGATCATACCATTCAATACCATTGTGGGAAAGCGAACGTGGTAGCTTACACGTTGAGTAGAAGATCGTATGCATTTACGAGTGCGATGTTGTTAACACAAAGACCCATTTCGTACGACTTACAAATGATGAAGATAGAGTTAAAGACTCTAGGAACCCACGTGAAGAGAACGAATATACGAGTAGAATTAATCGACTTTAATCGATAAAGTTAAAGTCGCTCAAGCTACACACCCGGAGATGATGAATGTGAAGAATTAAGAAGGTTCAAGAGGGCGTTATTCTAGAAGCAAGAATCGATGAAGAGAGGAAATCTCAACCCTCGATTTAATTAACCCATTTGAAATCCTCGATCGAGTAGGAACTGTGGCTTATAGACTCGTTTTACCACCAAGTATGTCGCGTGTTCATAACGTTTTTTCACGTATCGATTTTACGTAAATATGTGGATGACCTGAACCATATTATTAAATTAGAACTAGACGATATAGCAGAAGATTTAACGTATGAGGAGATATGTGTTAAAATCTTGGATAACTAGGATCGTATTCAACACTCAAAGGTTATACCTCAAGAGTTGGAATCTGAAATGAAGTCAAGGTATCCTCACCTCTTTGGCATATCAAGTGTGTACGTAAATTTTGAGGGCGAAATTTCATAAAGAGGGGAGATTGTGAAACCCCAGATTTTATGAATAAAGATTTTAATTTCTCAAAATATTTTTTTAAATATTATGGTGTGGATTTGATATAATGTTATAGTTATGGGTAATATTTATTAATTTTGCAAAATACGCAAGTTGTTATATAATATTCGATTGGTTAGGGAATATTCGTTTTAACAGGAATATTAAAGTACAGCGGCACAATCATTGGTGGACCCCCAGCAATGTAATTATTATCGGATCGAGAAAAGCGACAAAAATACTTTATGAAAATAACGGCGGAAGTTTTACCGTTAACTGTTGAAACACCCGGTGTTAAAAGTACAATAATACGCGTTGTTGTATAGTAGCACACGGTATTGATTATTGATGCTTACATGAGAAGTCACTCAGTTATACTCAATTATTGCTATAGTAATTGCTGCATCATATCTATCATATTATTGATTCAATTATTGTCACAGTATCATCTGCATAAAATGTTTTTTATTAAATCAATACTTGAGACAACAAAGTTATTCATATTATAAATTTCAATATTTACAATGTCTAGAAGTTCTGTCAATGAGAGGTTTGGTCACCTAATTGCGCGCCAATAGGGAGAAATCCTTATTGGAAAGCCCCCTCTTTCCTGGGAACGACCTGGTTGATAAATATTGTGAGTTATAATATTAATGATGAATGTTGTTCGGAGTTGAATTTGGAGACGCGGACGTGTTATTTAAGTCCGGAACGACGAAATTAGTAAAAATAGTCTATACACACAAAATTTTTCGGGATTCACTATTTGGTCAAAAAGTCAACAGTTGACTTTTTCAGGAAAAGTCAAACTTTGAAATTTCAAAATTTATATTTTTGATAAAAATAGTTTCATTATGTTGGAATTGTTTGTGTTAGTGAAAATCGACATTTATTCCGATGATAATTGATGTCTAGGGGTTATATTGATAAATCGGATCATTTATCGGATAAATAAGCAATTAATTGCTACTAATTCACATGCTTATATAACTATTTGTTCACATATGTGTACTATTGAATCACATTATTTAATATTAGAGGAGTTGGTGCAAGATTGATAATACTTGTATAACTAAGTTAAAAATGGAGGTACTATACTGTAATTCGTATTTTTCACATGATTATACTATTGATTCACATTATTTACTATAAGGGGAGTTGGTGCAAGATTGATAATACTTGCAGGACTAAATTAAAAATGAAAGAAAAGTTGGAGGTATTGTACTGTAATTTTCGAGCCCCAAAATGTGCAATTATCGAAACTATATTTTCCTATAAATAGAAGTTCATTCTTCCTTCATTTCTCACCAATTCACAAAAGCTTTAGAGCGATTATTATGGAAAGAAGAAGAGAAGTCTGCTACCTCACTATTCCAGTATCTAGTTTTTCTAAAGGTAGGGAATATTATTTGTTGTACTCGTAGGGAGTATTATTTCATTCTTTCGTCTTCATGAAAAGAACTTATGTTATTCCATTCTTTGTAATTATGTTGGAATAACCTGTCTATACGAAGTACCGCATACTTGGTGAAATTCTTCTGTTATTCTATTATTTATCATTCTGTTGGAACATCCTGTCTATGCGTTCTACGCCGGACCTGGTTCCATTATTTATCATTACATTGGAACATCACATGCATGCGTTCTACACGCCGGACTGGTTAAAATCTTTATTATTCTATTGGAATATCACATGCATGCGTTTTCTGTTGAACTCGATTCCGTCTTTATTATTCTATTGGAATATCATATCTGCATGCGTTTACGCATGGACACGATTAAAATCTTTATTATTACATTGGAATATCCATGCATGCATTTTATGGGACTGATTAGATTATTTATTATTCGTTGGAATAACTCGCATGTCTTTGTCTATCGCATGCATGGTGATTTCTTTTGTTATTCCATTCCTTGTTATACTTAGTTGGTTAAAGTTTTGACTTCTATACTCCATGAAATTAGTGGAATATCCTTGATATTTTGCGCTTCATCAAGTATATTTTCATGGAAATATTCTTCCGAGCATTCTTGAATTTTACTCTACAAAGCAAAGATCATGTTGACAATTTGGGACGTTATTAGTTCCTGGATAAATTAATTCTTGAACTTATTTTTATTGAATTCTTATATCATTGTCATCATCCTCATGTTTATATTTTGTTGAAAGTCATCTACGTGGCCTATAGTGCATAGATGGACTTGGTATGATTATGACACAGGATTATTGGTGTAATTATGACCGTAATGTTACATATGATGTGGTAAAAGTCCTCATTGGCCCGTAGTGCATTGATGGGCCGATTGTTGTTGGCATGATCATGACCATTATTGAATACACAAATATTCTTGCCCGTAGTGCATGGATAATTGTGGTCGTGATACTAAAGAATATCCTTAGCCAGTAGTGTGCGGGGTGATTCGATGATGTGGATTATTTATTGTGAGTCCCGGTGATAAAAGTGATGAAAAACCTTCTAAATCATAAAAGATAGTAGATTTTATTCTCTACTTGACTCTTTTAATGGATTACTTGTTCCACAGCTAGATTAAACTTGATGGTTGTTATATTGTATCGGTTTAACAACCTTGTTGAAGGCTAATGATAATATATTCTCGCATTATCTTAGTCATAATATTTCCTACTTGACTAGTTGAGCTCACCCTTTTACTTTTATTGTTATCTTCAGGAAATGAGAGCGCGTAGCGAGGACTAGTCGGGAAAGCGGAGTGACGGACGGATGATAGCATTAGTAGTCCTCACTATTCAGTGAAATAGTGGAAAATAAATGTAATAATATTGAATTTGTGTTTGAATATTGTCTAGACGACAATAATTGTATTAAAACTCACAGCTTATGTTTTGTCGTATTGTACACAACAGTTGTATTATTAAGTTTTATTTGAATTTATGTACCATGTAAGTGGTGACCCAAGATGGGTGACGTATACCTAATTTTGGGGGCGTCACAATTATACTCAATTATTGCTACAGTAATTGATGCATCATATCTCTCATATTATTGATTCAATTATTATCACAGTATCATCTGTATAATATATTATATTATTAAATCAATAATTGAGACGACAAAGTTATTCATTTTATTATTTGAAATATTGACAATGTATAGAAGTTCTGTCAAGGAGAGATTTGGTCACCTAATTGCATGCCAATAAAGAGAAATCCTTATCGGAAAGCCCCCTCTTTCCTGGGAACGACCTGGTTGTTAAATATTGTGAATTATAATATCAATGATGAATAAGTTCGTGTTGATTAAGGATGAAATGGATAGTTCCATTGTGTTGGAATTATTAGTGTTAGTGAAAATCAACATTTATTTCGATAATAATTGATGTCTGGAGGTTATGTTGACCAATCGGGTAATTAACCAGATAAATGAGCAATTAATTTCTATTAATTCATATGATTAATTATTTGTTCACATGTGTGTACTATTGATTCACATTCTTGTACTATTAGGAGAGTTGGTGCAAGATTGATAATACTTGCATGACTAAGTTAAAAATGGAGGTATAGATGGAGGTACTATACTGTAATTCGTATTTTCACATGATTATAACTATTGATTCACATGATTGAACTATTTATTCACATTATTACTATTAGGGGAGGTGGTGCATGTGACGCCCCCAAAATAGGTATACATCACCCATCTTGAGTCACCAGATACAGGTACATAAATTCAAATACAACTTAATTATACAATAGTCATGTAAAATACGACAAAACATAACTGAGAGTTTAAACAAGAATACTGTCATCTAGATAATATCCACACTCAATGGTGTCCTCATTACAATTATTATCACATTATTCTGTAGAATAGTGATGACTACTAAAGCCATTTATCCTGGACCATCACTCCACCCGACTCGTCCCAGCTATATTCTCATTTCCTAAAGAGAACAATGAAAGAAAGGGTGAGCTCAACTAGCCCAGTAAGAAATATTATGACTAAGATAATGCAGAATAAATTATCACTAGTCTTCAACAGTATTACAACTGATAGAATATAATAAACAACAAGTTTTAGATCAACAACTACAGCGAATATAAGCAATCCATTAGAAGAGTCAAGTAGAGCATAAAATCTACTATCTTCTATGATTTAAAAAGTTTTTCATCAACTTTATCACTGAGACTCAGCTTAATAAATCAAACCAAATCATCCATGCACCACGGCCAAGGATATTCATGTAATCATCAATGGTCATGATTATACCGAATAATCCCTGGTCATAATCATACCAACAACTGTCCAACAATGAACTACAGGCCAATGAGGACTTTCACCACATCATTCGTCACATTATGATCATGATTATACCGAATAATCCCTGGTCATAATCATACCAAGTCCATCTCTGCACGTAAGCCAAAGATGACTTCCATCACAATATAAGCATGGGGATGATGATAATGACATAATAATTCAATAAAACAAGTTCAAGGATAAATTTTAAAGATTTATAATTTAATTTATCTAGAAATTAATAATGTCCAAATTGTCAACATGATACTGCTTTGTAGAGTAAAATTCAAGAATAATATTAATGTACCAAAAATAATTTGGACATAAAAGAAATATATTTTTCGGGTGAATAGTACCCCGTGAATAGTACCCCGACACGAAAAGTGTCCCGAATAGCCGAGTGAATGATACTAGAGTGAATAGTAATGGGGTGAATAGTAACCTATGAATAGTAACTAGTAAAAGAAAAATACCAAAGAAAATGATATTCCATGACGAGTACAAAAGAAATGATATCTCATACGAATATAATAGAATATCTGAAAGCGCAAATGGATTTTCACCGGCATGCAGTAATCCACGCGTGAGCAGATCATTTCCACAATTTAATAAAGAATGAATACAAGGATCATTCACCATGCATACGGTAATCCACATAGGCAAAGTTATTCCAACAAAATAATAAAGAATGGAACTAGGTCATGCGTAATCCGCATGCATGACGAGGATATTCCAATGAGAATAATAAAAAACGAGAATCCGATTCATGCGTAATCCGCACAAGCAGGATATTCCAATGAATAATAAAGAACGGAACCGGTCATGCGTAATCCGCTTGCATGAGGATATTCCAATGAATAATAAAGAACGGAACCTGTGTCATGCGTAATCCGCATTGCGAATAGGATATTCCAAAAAATAATAAAGAACAGAATCCGGTCATGCGTAATCCAGATGCACGAGGATATTCCTCTGTAATAATAAAGAATGGAATAACAACAGAAATCACCAGGCATGCGATAGACCGCACACACAGGTTATTCCAACAAAATAATAAAGAATGGAATAACAGAAGAATTTCACCATGTATGCGGTATCAGCGTAGGCAAAGTTATTCCAACATAATAATAAAGAATGGAATAATGAAGCTCTCTTCATGAATCTGAAAGAAATAATACCCCTTACCTCAAAAGAAATTTGGATCTTTGGAATAGTGAGGTAGCAGACTTCTCTTCTTCTTTATCTCTATAATTTCTCTCTATAATAATTGCTCTATAGCTTTAGTGAATTGGTGAGAAATGAAGGAAGAATGAGCTTTTATTTACAGGAAAATATAGTTTCGATTATTGCACGTTTTGGGGCTCGAAATATTACAGTATAATACCTTCCTCTTTTTCTTCATTTTTAATTTGGTCCTGCAAGTATTATCAAACTTGCACCACCTCCCCTAATAGTAAATGCATGTGAATCAATAGTACACACATGTGAACAAATAGTTATAAGCATGTGAATTAATAGCAATTAATTGCTCATTTATCCGATTAAGTATCCGATTGGTCAATATAACTTCCAGACATTAATTATTATCGAAATAAATGTCGATTTCCACTAACACTAATAATCCTAACACAATGGAAATATCAATTTCATCTTTAATCAACACGAACTTAATCATCATTAATATTATAACTCACAATATTTAACAACCAGATCATTCCCAGGAAAGAGGGGGCTTTTTGATAAGGATTTCTCCATATTGGCGCGTAATTAGGTGACCAAACCCCTTTCCTCGACAGAACTTTCTAGACATCGTCAATAATGCAAATAATAATATGAATAACTTTGTCGTCTCAATTATTGATTTTATAATATAAAATATTATGCAGATGATACTGTGACAATAATTGAATCAATAATATGAGAGATATTATGTAGCAATTATTGTAGCAATAATTGAGTATAACTAAGTGACTTCTCACGTAAGCATCAATAATCAATACCGTGTGCTACTATGTAACCACGCGTATTACTGTACTTTTACTACCAGGTTGTTCAATAGTTTTAACGGTAACATTTTCGCCGTTATTTTTATAAAAAGATAATTATGTCATTTTCTAACTACGACAATACTTCCATTATGGGGTCCACCAATGATTGTGTCGTCGTACGAATATTCCCTGTTAAAATGAATATTCCCCGACCAATCGAATATTATATAACCACTTGCTTACTTTGCAAAAAATTATAAATATTACTCACAACTATAACATTATATCAAATTCACACCATAATATTAAAAAATATATTGAGAAGAATTAATATTTATTCATAAAAGTTGGGGTCTTACAATCTCCCCTCCTTATGAAATTTCACCCTCAAAATTTACGTACGCACCTGGTATGCCGAAGAGGTAAGGATACCTTGTTTAGATTCTAACTCTTGAGGTATAACCTTTGAGTGTCGAATATGATCCTTCTTATCCAAGATTTTAACATGTATCTCCTCATACGTTAAATCTTCTGCCATCTCGTCTAGTTCTAATTCAATAATGTGGTTCGGGTCGTTCACATATTTACGTAACATCGATACGTGAAAAACGTTATGAACACGCAACATACTTGGCGGTAAAACGAGTCTATAGGCCACAGTTCCTACTCGATCGAGGGTTTCAAATGGGCCAACTAAATCAAGGGTTGAGATCAACTCTTGCTTTTAGAATAATGCCCTCTTGAACCTTCTTCCTTATATTCATCAGCTCCGGGTGTGTAGCTTGAGCGGCTTTATCTTTATCGATTTAAAGTCGGTTCAAATCGTATATTCGTTATCTTCACGTGGGTCCCTAGAGTCTTTAGCTCTATCTTCATCATTTGTAAGTTATACGAAATAGGTTTTTGTGTTAACAACATCGCACTTTCAAAACGCATCGATCTTCTACTCTCGATAAATCACTACACGTCAATTCTTCCATGATGATATTGAATGGTATAGTCGTAATCTTTAACAGCTCGAGCCAACGTCTTTGGCACATTATACGATCGTTTTAGGTAAATAAATATTTGAGGGTTTGAGAAATGGGTTTTGTACTGGGGTCAATACAAAATTCGATTTCAAGCTATAGTGTAGGCTAGGAAGTCTTCAGGAATACGTCAGGAAATTTATTAACAATAGAAATATCATTCAAAACGGTGACTCTCATCCAAGACTTGGATAACACATGTAATGAAGGTTTCTCTTAACGGAGTTTCAACTGATAAGTCAAAGTCTAATTTCTCCGGAGTCAAATTTAAACGTTGAGCGCAAGCAAGAGAGATAAAAAAAATGGGTAGAACCGGTATCTAATAAGGTATAGACTTCGCAAGAATTTATAATTAACTAACTTGAAAGTGCTAACCGTTCGGGTTACTAGCTTTTGAGAAGTCACAAAAACGCTCTTTCCTAAAAACCACCGACTTTGTTTTGTCAGATCCGCCTTTGGTGCCTCCCTCCAATTTGGACTTGACTTTGGTGCATGACAAAATCGGGCTAGGTGACCTTCTTTTCCATAATTGTAACATGCTTTGGACTGCATCATGCAGCTTGGACTGATATGTCCCTCCCCTCCACATTTGAAGCATACAATTGGTGGTCGTTCTCCTTCCTTGAAAACGGGTGTTGGTGCTGCTATCTTTCCATCATTGTTGAACCTTCTCTTCTTGAAATTTCCACTCCTATTATCTTGGCCATGATTACCACCGAAGTGGTTACCTTTCTTGGCATGATAATTTCCCCCACGATGGTTATCATTGTTCCGATGGTCGTTGCCACTGGTATGATTATTATCGTGTTGTTTCTCCTTACCTTTTGGTTGTGCTGACTCATTATCGCGCTCCAATAACTGCACCCTATTCACAACATCTGAATATAAACAAAGTTTGTGAGAAATGAGGTATTAACGTATTTCAGGTTTCAAACCTCTTAGAAACATTCGCGTCATTCGCTCCTCATTATCGACCAAATGGAATGCAAACCGGAATAACTCGGCAAACTTAGCCTCGTACTGCGACACGTTCATATTGTTTTGCTCCAACTTGATAAACTCCACCTCTTTCATGTGACGAATACTTTCGAGAAAGTACTTGTCGTTGAACAGCTCTTGGAACTTCTCCCAAGACATCTTGAGTGCGTCAGGCTGGGTACGTTTTATAGATTCCCACCAGTAATATGTCTCTTCACGGAACATAAAGGTGGCAAAGGGAACCTTTTGCTCCTCGGAGCATCCCAAGACATCAAATATTTTGGGGATCTGCTTTAACCACGTCTCCGCTTTGAGTGGTGGTTCGCTTTCCCAAAACTCGACGGTCCAGACTCCTTGAACTACTTAGCGTTGACCGGTAGTGGGTTGCCATTGTTTCTACTACCTACGTTTTGAATAGGAACCGCTCTGCTTTGATGTTGCATGAATTGTGTAAAGCCTCTGAACATCCCATCGTTCACCATTTCATCGGTGTTATTATTTACCTGAGGATTATTGTCTTCTGTTGTACCTTATCCCGGTATGATGATCGTTGGTGACTCAAGCGGTCTCATGTGCTTCATTCACGATCTCAAAGATTTTCGGATGCCATTTTCAAACACTATCACAAAACAAGGGTTAATTGACATGTCACATATTATCCCTATACTCTGACCGACCAAATAAATACTAAATAAACTTAGGTAGGTCATACTAGCGAAAGAATTCCCCATCTCTCCCCTCCTCGTTCTTGTCTCACATTCAGTTAGGGATCATATCCCTAAGCTTTGATACCAACTGTGACGCACCCAGAATAGGTATACATCACCCATCTTTAGTCTCCAGATACATGGTACATAAATTCAAATACAACTTAATTATACAACAGTCGTGTAAAATACGACAAAACATAGCTGAGAGTTTAAACAAGAATATTGTCATCTAGACAATATCCACACTCAATGGTGTCCTCATTACAATTATTAACACAATATTCTGTAGAATAGTGAGGACTACTAAAGCCATTTATCCTGGACCATTACTCCATTCTCCGACTCATCCCAGCTATATTCTCATTTCCTGAAGAGAACAATAAAAGAAAGGGTGAGCTCAACTAGCCCAGTAAGAAATATTATGACTAAGATAATGCAGAATAATTATCCTTAGTCTTCAACAGTATAACAACTGATAGAATATAATAGACAACAAGTTTTAGATCAATAACTGCATCAGAAATAAGCAATCCATTAGAAGAGTCAAGTAGAGCATAAAATCTACTATCTTCTATGATTTAAAAAGTTTTTCATCAACTTTATCATTTGAGACTCGACAATAAATAAAATCAAATCATCCCGCACCACGGCCAAGGATATTTATGTAATCATCAATGGTCATGATTATACTGAGAATAATCCTCGGTCATAATCATACCAACAACGCCCATCAATGAACTACTATGTGCCAATGAGGACTTTCACCACATCATTCGTCACATTACGGTTATGATTATACCGAATAATCCCAGGTCATAATCATACCAAGTCCATCTCTGCACGTAAGCCAAAGATGACTTTCATCACAATATAAGCACGAGGATGATGACAATGACATAATAATTCAATAAAACGAGTTCAAGGATAAATTTTAAAGATTTATAATTTAATTTATCTAGAAATCAATAACGTCCAAATTGTCAACATGATACTATTTTGTAGAATAAAATTCATGAATAATATTAATGTACCAAAAATAATTTGGACATAAAAGAAATATATTTTTCGGGTGAATAGTACCCCGTGAATAGTAATTTGGGAATAGTACCCCGACACGAAAAGTGTCCCGAATACCCGAGTGAAGGATACTAGGGTGAATAGTAACCTATGAATAGTAACTCGTAAAAGAAAAATACCAAAGAAAATGATATTCCATGATGAGTACAAAAGAAATTATATCTCATACGAGTATAATAGAATATACGAAACTGCAAATGGATTTTCACCCGCCATGCGGTAATCCTCGTAGACAGATCATTTCCACAATTTAATAAAGAATGAATATGAAGGATCAGTCACCATGCATGCGGTAATTCACATAGATAAGTTATTCCAACAGAATAATAAAGAATGGAACCAGGTCATGCGTAATCCGCACAGAGAGGATATTCCAATAGAATAATAAAGAACGGAACCAGGTCATGCGTAATCCACACAGACAGGATATTCCAACAGAATAATAAAGAATGGAATAACAACAGAATTCACCAGGCATGCGATAGACCGCACACACAGGTTATTCCAACAAAATAATAAAGAATGGAATAACAGAAGAATTTCACCATGTATGCGGTACTTCGCATAGACAGGTTATTCCAACATAATAATAAAGAATAGAATAACAGAAGCTCTCTTCATGAATACTGAAAGAAATAATACCCTTACCTCAAAAGAAGACTTGATCTTTGGAATAGTGAGGTAGCGAGACTTTCTTCTTCTTTCTCTATAATTTCTCTATATAATAATTTCTCTATAGCTTTAGTGAATTGGTGAGAAATGAAGGAAGAATGAGCTTCTATTTATAGAAAAATATATTTTCGATAATTGCACGTTTTGGGGCTCGAAATATTACAATATAATACCTTCCTCTTTTTCTTCATTTTTAATTTGGTCCTGCAAGTATTATCAAACTTGCACCACCTCCCCTAATAGTAAATGCATGTGAATTAATAGCAATTAATTGCTCATTTATCCGATTAATTATCCGATTGGTCAATATAACTTCCAGACATCAATTATTATTGAAATAAATGTCAATTTCCACTAACACTAATAATCCAAACACAATGGAAATATCAATTTCATCTTTAATCAACACGAACTTAATCATCATTAATATTATAACTCACAATATTTAACAACCAGATCATTCCCAGGAATGAGGGTGCTTTCCGATAAGGATTTCTCCCTATTGGCGCGCAATTAGGTGACCAAACCCATTTCCTCGATGTAACTTTCTGCAGCGTAATAATAATGCAAATAATAATATGAATAACTTTGTCGTCTCAATTATTGATTTTATAATATAAAATATTATGCAGATGATACTGTGACAATAATTGAGTCAATAATATGAGAGATATTATGTAGCAATTACTATAGCAATAATTGAGTATAACTGAATGACTTCTCACGTAAGCATCTATAATCAATACCGTGTGCTACTATGTAACCACGTGTATACTATGCAACCACGCGTAATACTGTACTTTTACTACCAGGTAGTTCAACAGTTTTAACGGTAACACTTTCGCCGTTATTTTTATAAAAAGATAATTATGTCATTTTCTAACTACGACAATACATCCATTGTGGGGTCCACCAATGATTGTGCCGTCGTACGAATATTCCCTGTTAAAACGAATATTCCCCGACCAATCGAATATTATATAATCACTTGCTTACTTTGCAAAATTTGTAAATATTACCCACAAATATAACATTATATCAAATTCATACCATAATATTCAAAAATATATTTCGAGAAAAATTAATCTTTATTCATAAAAGTTGGGGTCTTACCGTGCAAGTTTAATAATACTTGCAGGACTAAATTAAAAATGAAGAAAAAGAGGAAGGTATTATACTGTAATATTTTGAGCCCCAAAACGTGCAATTATCGAAACTATATTTTCTTATAAATAGAAGCTCATTCTTCCTTCATTTCTCACCATTTCACTAAAGCTATAGAGCAATTATTATAGAGAGTAATTATAGAGAGAAAGAAGAAGAGAAGTATGCTACCTCACTATTCCAGTATCCAGTCTTCTTCTAAGGTAATGGGTATTATTATTTCGTATTCATGAAGAGATTTATTTTCTTTCAATACTCGTAAGGGTTGTTATTCCATTCTTTATTATTATGTTGGAATAACCTGTCTATGCGAAGTACCGCATGCTTGGTGAATTATGTTGTTATTCCATTCTTTATTATTCTGTTGGAATATCCTGTCCGTGCGGATTACGCATGACCTGGTTTCATTCTTTATTATTACATTGGAATAAATACGTCAAGGCGGATTACGCATCTTTGGTGAATTCTTCTGTTATTCCATTCTTTATTATTACGTTGGAATAACTCATGCGTGTGGATTATCGCGATACATGGTGAATGATCCTTCGTATTCATTCCTTATTAAATTGTGGAAATGATCATCTCACGTGGATTACCGCATGTATGCAAAAATCCATTTGCGATTTCATATATTCTATTATACTCGGTTGGTTAAAATTTTGGCTTCTATATTCCATGAAATTAGTAGAATATCCTGGATATTTGTACTTCATACAGTATCTTTTCATGGAAATATTATTCTGAGCTTTGTTGATAATTATTGATCTTTTTATGACGGAAAACTAATCATGAGTTACTATTTACGGGTTACTATTCACTCAAATATTATTCACTCGGGTATTCGAGGCACTTTTCATGCCAGTATACTATTCACGAGTTACTATTCATAGGTTACTATTCACCCAATTACTATTCACCCGAATATTATTTACTCGGATATTTGTGGTACTTTTCATGCTGGGTTACTATTCACGAGGTACTATTCCCGAAGTACTATTCACATGGTACTATTCATGGGGTACCATTTACCCGAAAAATATATTTTTATTCTGTCCAAATTATTTTTGGTACATGAATATTATTCTTGAATTTTACTCCATAAAGCAGTATCATGTTGACAATTTGGACGTTATTGATTTCTGGATAAATTAAATTATAAATTTTTAAAATTTATCTTTGAACTTGTTTTATTGAATTATTATGTCATTGTTAACATCCTCATGCTTATATTGTGATGAAAGTCATCTTTGGCTTACGTGCATATATGGACTTGGTATGATTATGACCAGGGATTATTCGGTATAATCATGACCGTAATGTAACAAATGATGTGGTAAAAGTCCTCATTGGCATGTAGTTCATTGATGGACGCTTGTTGTTGGTATGATTATGACCGAGGATTATCGAGTATAATCATGACCATTGATGATTACATGAATATCCTGGCCAGTAGTGCGTGGATGACTCGATGATGTGGTTTATTTATTAAGCTGAGTCTCAGCGATAAAGTTGATGAAAAACTTTTTAAATAATAGAAGATAGTAGATTTTATGCCCTACTTGACTCTTCTAATGGATTGCTTATTCCGCTGCAGTTGTTGATCTAAAACTTGTTGTCTACTATATTCTATCAGTTGTTATAATGTTGAAGGCTAAGGATAATTTATTATGCATTATCTTAGTCATAATATTTCTTACTGGGCTAGTTGAGCTCACCCTTTCTTTCACTGTTCTCTTCAGGAAATGGGAATATATCCGGGACTAGTCGGGGAACGGAGTGATGGTCCAGATGATAGTATTAGTAGTCCTCACTATTCTGTTAAATAGTGTGACAATAAATGTAATGAGAACTCCATTCAGTGTGGATATTGTCTAGATGACAATATTCTTATTAAAACTTTTAGATTATGTTATGTCGTATTTTTACACGATTGTTGTATAATTAAGTTGTATTTGAATTTTGTACCATGTATTTGGCGACTTAAGATGGGTGATGTATACCTGTTTTGGGGGCGTCACACTGCTTATCAACTATCAAAGTATCTAAATACTCATAAAAATACGCTCGATATTATAGAGAAAGAAATTTCTGATTCTCGTGTGATTTTCATTTCTAACTAAGCACCCTATTTATAGAAAAATTCCAGAACACCAATGTTGACTAACCTGCTACCGGTGGCTTCCACCCTTTGCCATTCACGCACACCACACTTTGAAATTTCAGCATTTTTCCACAAAAAACAAAAGTGGGGCCCACCCATGTTTTTAATAAAAATATTTTTTTCAAAAACTTCAATAATTTATAATTAAATAACCATTTTATCAAAAAAAATATGAACCTTATGTAAATTCCATATAAAATTTAATTCTCTACAACTTTGTAGAAGAAAATTTTTCCAAATTCAACAAAAGATGACCCCAAATTTACATACAGATGATTTTTCCAAACCCCCACTCTGACAAAAAATATATTGATAAAGACCTCTGAATACCAATTTTGAAAAATCAACAATCAACATTTTACAACAACAAGTGGGGCCCACCAACTCATAAAACATGTTTTTAGCATTTATTGTAACAAAATCAATCCGGACCCAATTTGTACTCTTCCTCCTCATTTTATTCATATACCGTGAATTTAGTATAAAAATATCACCATTATTATATTATTATATTATCACATATACATTTATAATGTAATATAATAATATATTTGAATGAATTATTTTATCAGAAAAGATAAAATATAAATTTTCAACAATTGTCACTTTTCTAAAAATTCCTCCATTTATATTCACATTAAATAAATATTTCATTATCATATAAATCAACAATTAATTATTTACTAATTAATAATATTACAAAACTACAATATTGACAATCAGGTCTTTTCCAGGAAAGAGGGGGCTTTCCGATAAGAATTTCTCCTTATTGGCGCGCAATTAGGTGACCAAACTCCTTTCCTAGACAGAACTTCTTTAGACATTGCCAATAATGTTATCCAATAATATTATTCAAATAATATGAATTATTGATCTGATAATAGGAAATACTGTGCAATGAAAATTATTGAATTAACAATGATATAAATATCAATGTAGTAATTATTGAATCAATAAAATAAAATATTGAACAGTTATTACTGTAACAATTATTGAGTAGTGACTTCTTATGTAAGAATCAATAATCCAAAAATAATGTGTGCATCTACAGGTGTTATTCTTTGCAACCACGCCAGACATCGTATTCTTGTATTTTACCCATCGAGAGTATTCCAACGCTTTTAACTCAGAATAAATCGTTGTTATTTATAAAAATAATATTTGTCGTTTTTTTCATCCAATAGTTTTTCCGTTATGGGACCCATAAATGGTTACGCCGTCGTAAGAATATTCCCCGACAACAAAAATATTCCACGACCAAACGAATATTGTGACAAACGAGATTTTTGTAAATTAATTTTTAATATTTATTGAATTAAATAAATATTTTCTTAATTGATGCAATTGTGATAGATTAATTTAATGATATGTGTTATATTTATTAAATGAATATAGAGAATAATTATTATTCAAATAGGTAATTATGTGAGCTTATTGAATTAAATGAAATATTTAATTAATCATGATGTTATTTACTTATTTTAATTATTAATTAGAGAGTTAATAATTTGACATTATTTATTAATGAGAAACTTAAATATATGACTATGTGAATTTATGAGAAATTATTATATTTTATTTAAAGTAAATTTAAATAAGATATTGATTTATTTTATGAAGGAGTATGACATTAATTAAACTATATGATAAAGCTTTATTAAATTAATTAGTTTTTAAATCTATTTTACTAGCCAAACAAGGCCCTATGGGGAGTTGGAGCAGTTACCCATTATTGGCTTAACTGACCACTCAGTGCGTCAGTTCTCTTATTATATCGACGTCTTCTTTTTCTTTCTTATTATTCCTAAGTTTAGAAAACAAGCATAGCATATTTTCTTAGAGTTCACAAAAAGAAAAGAATTTAGATTTAGAAAAGATTATGAGTTTGCAATCAATCAAATACCTGTAAAAGGATCATCATTGATCATCTTCTAATTTATACTTTACAGGGTAATCTCCTCCTTCCCAATTTCTATTTTTACGTTGTTAACTTTCATGAATATAGGTTTCATAGTTTTTGGTTTAAACCTCTGTAATTGGGTTATGAGTAATGATTATGGGTTGTGTATGTGTTATGACATATCACATCGTATTTAATTATATATATTATGCAAATTGCATCATCTGTTTCATTAAAATACATGTCGTATATGTTTTTCAAAATTACAGAGCTTGGGTTTTGGTCATATGGCCTTATACGTGATATTTCATGTGTTGATCGTATATTATCCCTAAATTTTACATTCCTATGTTGTTATGAATGTTGATACGAAGAGACCAAAGTTTAAATAAACGGATTCGGTGTTATAACGAATCCGTAGTGACAATTTTTATGTTTTATTTTCAAAACCTCCAAGAACATCAAAGTCAGTGAAATTCACATATTTTAATTCTGTAATTATGTGTTTTAATGGATTAAAATCGTTCTATTATTGTTGGGTAATGATTATGTATAAATCGTAGCATGTGGGTATGTTAATTTAGTGAAATTAATGATGATTTAGTGTCCTTTTCATTTGAACTCGTGTTCTTCTTGAATCGGGAATCAAAGTCTGGAGTTTCGTCATGGCGCTTAACTCCGTAATCGAAGTCCATGGCCATAGCGCCATGTAGCCATGATGATTCTTAAGTTTCAGCCATGAGTCAATACTAAGAGTCCGGCCACAGATCAAAGTATAAGTGGTAATGCATATTTCACTCTCTCGAAAAGTTCAAAAATATAATTTTTAAAATATTTAAGTCTAACAATGTGTTAGTAAATTAATTTAATGAACATGTAAACATGTTAGAAGTATAATGAGATGTTAAAATAGATGTTTAACATGTAAATAACATAATTGCATGTGGATTGAATTATTGAATACATAATTAGCTTGATATTCATAAAGTATAAATTATGTGACAATGTGATAATTTGACTAAGTATAGTCATAACCAAAGTTTAAACTAAAGAATAATCATTGATGATTAATTAAGTTATAATTAACTGGTATTGTGAATGTGAATGGTATATAGGATTAAATTCAAAGAATGTGCTTAGTTAAAGTGTAATCTACGCACGAGGCAAGTTTCCTAACCCTACTTGTCATTATTGTTCAAGTTTATTAATTACCTCGATTAAATTATCATTATTATTATTCAAGTTCAAATGTTATATTAAAGATTTATTATCTTTTTAAAGCATGATTCAGTTATACAATAATTGTCCTATTGTATACATCTTGATATTATTATTCAGATTGAATATCATTATTGTTGAACCTTGTTAGACTAGTGAACCTTATTGATTCAACTAGTCCATAGTTGATGAACGTTTTAAATTTCAGAACCCTTGATGAATTATCCAAACCAAACTTCCTTTGGTGCGGACTTGAATGTCAAACTGAGATGAACAACCCTGCAAAGGTATTTACTTATGCGTTAGCGTTAAGATATTGTGCATAATATGGTACTAAGGGTTGATCCCCCCTAAGTACGAGTAGAAAGGTCCATAGTCTTATGACTGTTAAAGGTTTCAAGTATAACCCTTGATAACCTAGGACATAGTTCAAGGTCTTATGACCCTCAGAATTCTTTTGATTCTTGTTATTCATTCTTGATTCAAAAGTTAAGCTTTTATTCAGATGTCTTTGATTTACTCACATGTTATTATATTGTTATTTCATTATTATACTTATGGGCAATAGTGCTCACTCTTGCTTAATAATAACATTGCAGTTAAGAACGAAAGAACCGATGAACCTTCCACTAGTAAAGGCAAGGGAAAAGTTAGCAAGTGATGAAGACTTGTTATTTTTATTAGATGATGTATTTATGCTTAAGACTTGAGTTAGTGATGTTGTTTAAGACTTATTTGTTTATGATTCCGCACAGATGTTTAAGGTTAGTTTAACCTAGGATTGTATCATTATTATTCGGATGTTGTAACCCTTAAGGGAAAGATTTTTATTCTACCTATTGCATGGCTTGCATTTATTATGGGTAGATAGATAGATGATATTTATACAGTGAACACCAAATCCCATGGAATTGAAGTACCCGGATTTGGGGGTGTCACAAATATTCCCCGACAACAATAAGTTTTTTATAACCGCTTGCTTATTTAAAATATTTGCGCATATTATCCATAACTAACCACATTAATTAAATCAACCTCTTACTATTTCAAAATAATAAATAGAGAAAATTCAATTTTATTTATAAAAACTTGGGGTCTTAAGTATATATATATATATATATATATATATATATATATATATATATATATATATTAGTTATTTAATGTGATTAAATACTAGTTTTAATTGTTAATTTGATGTAAATCTGTACTTATGTGAAGTTTGTGGTTTAGATTTATCTAAATCTAGCCATATCCAACTTTCAACCGGTTCAAAAGTTGTAAAACTGGAACCTTTGAGTTAGAATGGCTAAGATTTTAATTAAATCTATTTGTCTTTCTAGTTTTGTAAATATTAAGAAACCACGCGACCCTAGATTTGTATCTAGAGGGAACGGGAAGCTGGGCTACGTGCATATACGGATTTAACTGACGAATCCTTTATTTTATGACGTCTAGATTGTAATCTGTATTTAAATTCAATATATTTGATGTGCAATCTTTTAAATAATTCTGTGAGCCTAGGAATCATGGGATCTATGATCAATTCCCTGGATCTGGATCCGATTCTCATGATGGATAATTTTGAACTGTATAGATAGCTTGCAACCCCTTGTAAATGTAACCATGGGCCTTAAAGCGGGCATACGAATTTAAGGCCTTGACATAATCAAATTATAGTTTGTGGTGCTCGGGTCACTTTGATGGCTTTCATGCCCATAAGAGGCTTGACATTTATGTATAGATTTATTTATTGTTAAAGATGCTTCGCATCTGCAAAAAAATTGAAATCATGCTGAATACAGAATAAAATGAAAGTATCAAAGGCCTCAATTACTATGCGAGCATAATGGTTTGAAAATTACTTTTCAAAACCTCGCCTTTAAATTCTTTACTTAAAATTGATTTTATGAATCAAATCCTTTGTATATAGTAGCAAAAGAGGCATAACAATACTTTCAAACAAAGCACTTAGGCCCAATTAAATACACACACACACTTCAAATAATTAGGGAATTGAAAAGATGTGGTAATCGTATGTTCACTGAAGTCGGGTGTAACACCCCGAATTTTATGAAATAAAAGTATTCAATTTTTCTATTTACTAAATAGTTAAATTGATAAAAGTTTAAAGTTAAGGATGATATATGTAAATTTTTCAAAATAAGCAAGTGGTTATAAAATATTCATTGTTGTTGGGGAATATTCGTTTGGTCGTGGAATATTCTTGTTGTCAGGGAATATTCGTACGACGGCGCAACCATCTGTGGACCCCATAACAGAAAAAATTATCGGATGAAGAAAACGACAAGAATGAGTTTTCTAAAAATAACGATGTAGTTGTTACTATTAACATTGTTGAAATACCCGGTGATTCAAGTAAAGTAATACACGCTGTTTCACAGTAGCACACGGTATTGCACATTATTTTATATTATTATTGTTTCAATAATTGTCACTGCATAGTATTTCTCATTATCAGATCAATAATTCATATTATTTGAATAGTTTTATTAGATAGCATTATTGGCAATGTATAAGGAAGTTCTGTCTAAGAAAGAGGTTTGGTCACCTAATTGCGCGCCAGTAAGGAGAAATCCTTATCGGAAAGCCCCCTCTTTCCTAGGAATGACCTGATTGTTATTATTGTGATTCTGTAATATTATTTGTAAATAATTAATTATTGATAAAAATGATAAGAAAATATTTATTTAATGGAGAAATTTTTAAAGAGACAATTATTAAGAGTTGATATTTTATCTTCTTCGATAAAATAATTCATTCAAATATATTATTATATTACATTGTAATGTGATAATATAATAATATAATCATGGTGATATTTTTACGATGAATGTACAATATATGAATAAATGAGGAGGAAGAGAGCAAATTGGGTCTAGAGTATTTTTGTTATAAAAAATATGTTAAATATGTTGGTGGGCCCCATGTTTGACTAAAATCTAATTATAACCTGCAAGTTCGTCCGTATGTAAATTTCGGTCAATTTTCATTCGCAATTTGAAAAAACTTTCTTCTACAAAGTTGTAGAGAATTAAATTTCCTATGGAATGGACATAAGATTCATATTTTTCTAATAAAAGGGCTATTTATTATGAATTATTGAAGTTTCTAAATTTATAAATGATTTTTGGTGTAGATTTCTAGAAGGTGGGCCCCACACTTGTCCTTTTGCATGTTGTAAATGCTGAAATCTAATTTCAAAGTAGGCTTAGGAATTTTTTTTATAAATAATAATATTTTATTAAATTTTCTACTTTGGTGTTTTAAGCATTTTCCTATAAATAGAATGTTTAAGTTAGAATTAAAAATCACACCAGAATCAGAAGTTTCTCTCTCTATAATATCGAGAGTATTTTTGTGAGTATTTAGATATCTTGAGTGTTGCTATACAGTGCAAGTTTTCTTCAATATTATATCCGATATTCCAGTCAGAAATGTTATTCTTTTGAGGTATGGGATGGTAAGGAATGGAAAGGGATGTTATTTTTTTCATAAATGATATTATTTCTTTTAATATCATTATACCGAAATATTGATATGAATTTTATTGTGAAATTTTTACTTTTTTGTGTTGGGGTTACTATTCACGTATACAACACTATTCACGTATACAACACTATTCGTGTATATGGCACTATTTATGTATACAGCACTATTTACGTATACGGTACTATTTACGAATACGAAATACTATTCACGAAGTACTATTCATAGAGTACTATTCACGGGGTACTATTCACGACAAAAAATTGATTCTTTTCTGTCCAAATTATTTTTGATACGTGAATATTATTCTTGAATTTTACTCCACAAAGTAGTATCATGTAGACAATTTGGATATTTTTAAACTCTAGATAAATTAAAAAAATTAATATTTATCCTTGATTTTGTTTGATTGATGCTTATATCATTGTCATCATCTTCATGCTTATATTGTAACGAAAGTCATCTTTGGCCCGTAGTGCATAGATGAACTGTTGATTATTGGTTTTATAGTTGTATATCTTAGGCATACGTGCAAAGATGGACTGTTGATTATTAGTTTTACAATTGTATATCTTTGGCTTACGTGCAAAGACGAACTGTTGATTGATAGCTTTGGCCCGTAGTGCAAAGATGTACAAGTGTATGACATGATCATGACCACTGATGATACTAACGAATACCCTTGGCCCATAGTGCATGGATAATTTGATGATGTGATTGGCAGGATCATAACCATTAGTTAACAGTTGAATGTCTTTGGCCGTAGTGCACTAACAGACAATTGATTGGTATGATCATGACCATTGGTTTTATAGTTGAATATTTTTGGCCCGTAATGCAAAGATAAACAAATGATTTGTATGATCATTGTTATTACGTTTGAATATCTTTAGCCTTTGGGATAATGATATTGAGTAAACGTTCTATTAAGCATGTGTGGCAAGGAGAAACTATTGATTTACATGATTATAAATATGAATTGTGAACTTAACTATAATCTTTAGTGGTTTAGGTGAAGACATGTGATGAAAGTTCTCTTTATCTTGGGTACAACCAAGAACTGTTGATGAGTACTACATGAATGAAATATTAACAATGGACCTTTAATTTGGAAAAGATAGTAGACATTATGTTCTACTTGACTCTTCTAATGGATTGTTAATTCCGCTGCAATTATGGTTGAAAACTTTTATTATATATCATATGTTCTAAATCTCTGATTTATTATTGATAAGGCTATTGATAATGTAATTATCTTTAGTCATAATATTCTTTATTGGGCTATCTGTGCTCACCTTTTTTTCTTCACAATTCCTTTCAAGTATTAAGAGTGTAGCTGGGTCGAGCGGGGATAACACGGGAATAGTGTGATGGTCCGAGACTGTGGAAGTTTCCCAATACATTATAAAATTGTATGAAATGCAATATATAAATGTATTGAAGACCTAAGATGGGTGTGTCGTATATTATACGTCACTTAATAATTGATTTTGGTGAACAACAATAGGGTGCTAAGAACCCGACTTTGAAAGCGTCAAAAGTGCACCTCATTAGAATGAACAGGATAGTAATCTTCTCGTTCTTTTTTGGGGTCTTGAAATATTTGTTGTTGTATTTTATATGGCATTGTAATAATTTGAGTTGGGATACTGTCTACGAGATAATATTTGTATTTAAACTCACAGCATATGTGTTGTCATATTTTGCACGACAATTGTAATAATGAAGTTGTAGTTGTTTTCTGTACCATGTATCTGGCAACTCAGAATGTGTTGTGTGGACCTATTTTGGGGGCGTCACATCGGGGGGTGTCTAACACCTTCCCCCCACTTAAGCAAGCCTCTGAACTCTATAAATCTTGGTTTCTAAGACCTGTTAAACAGAGTCCAATAATTGAGCTTTTTTGCAAAACTTTTAATAACTCGGTTTAGTTAGTGTTGGGTAAAATCTAATAACGCACAACACGCAAGTATACGTGGTCAATAAGTAATAAAGTGAAAGTAGAGTATCGTTCCCATGAGGAATTGTTTAATAAAAAATCACCAAGTACTAACCCGTAACCAACTCAATCTTATTTAAACGAATGAATTTCAAATTATATAAATTAAATTATTTAATTACACTAATTCTAATTACCACTAATTAAAAATCAGATTACGGAGATTTAAGATCACAAATTCACTTATTGTTTCATTTAAGTTAACACACTTCTCATCCATTATTTTCTATCCTGAATTATTAATCAAGAACACTAAAGCAGATAAAACCACCTCTCGATGCATAATACACATACTCACTTAAATCCACAAATGATAGAATTAACCAAGACACCCTAATTAACTAATCTACTATATCTCTATGTGAATTACAATTAAAAATGATTTAAAGCACAAGTTCTCTATAAGATTACATATGGCGTGAAGGCATATCTCTATCCTAAACACGAATCATGAATTCTATCTATGCAGAAATCACAAACACATGATATCATGATCAGATCTAAATCTAACCTTCATCTATCGAGTTCATATAGATTATCACGGTAATTGTTAGATAGGCAATTAAGCAATTAAGTCCAAATCACAATAGACAATCCTCACAATAAAAATATAATAATTGATAGCGAAGCATATTAAAATAAACTACACAATAAGATCCATTGTAATCTCAAACAAAAAATTAGTTCATTGAATTAAAACTAAGAATCCACACTTGAATACACATTAAAAGACAAAGATAGAAGAAGATAAGAAGATAGAATATGTTGTCTGCAGATTTGATGCTCCCTCATCGCTCCTACTTTGAATCTTCAATGGTCTCCAAGTTGCTTCAATCTCCAAATCTCATAAGAACTAGTGTTTTCTCCTATTCTACTCTAATCTAATCTAATGGAATCCTCCTTCTAATCTAATCTATATCTTTGTGATTCTCCTCTATTTATATGCCTCTTCATATATCTTTAAGTCCTCTTGGAAGTCCTTGAGTCAATCGGATCAAACCAATCCTTCTCCTACTCAAATTCAGACAAAAAACTACTTTTTACTGCAGCTTGCCCAGCGGTGGGTTTATACACCTAACTAGGCCACCCGGTGGCTAGGCTTAATTTTTTGTATTTGTGCCCCCGCCCGTGGGGTCCTTTTTCTACTGCAGTGTCCTCTAGTAAAATGGTCATAACGTTTGATCCAGGAGGAGTTACGAGGCCCGCTACCTATCAAATCGAAGATATCGACGAGCTCTATAACTTTCATTCTTTAAGAATTGAGACATAACGGACGGATGAAGGTCTCAATTGGGCTGTAAGTGACTGCTATGCAAATGGCCACCCAAAATAGTGAAGCTCAACGTCCGTTGGTACAAAGATCATAACTCTTGCATCCGAACTCCAATTAGAATGATTCAAGATGTTCCGAAAAGCTAAGAAGAAGCTCTACAATATAATCAAAGTTCCAAACAAAGAGCATGAAATAAACATGAAAGCCCAAATGATGTCCGGATTGCTTTTCCTTATGATTTCATACCAATTCTTTGTGATTTCATACCAATAGTCGGTCACACCACTCCCAAGCGTATAATCTACAAAATGAATACAAAATGAATAAAAAGGAACTAAAAACATGAGTTTAAGCAACTAATTCAAGTAACAGATACCGGATAAGTAGGTAGAAAAACTACTTATCAAATACCCCCAAACTTAAACCTTTGTTTGTCCTCAAGCAAAAACACAAAACAATAATTCTATGCAATGCAACTAATCCTACTGTGACGCCCCCAAATCCGGGTATCTTCCAACCCGACAGATGGTGCTCCACGATACTACATTTCATACAATCATTCCATTGAAATAACAACAAAATTAGTGTAATTACTATCTTTGTATTACATCTGTAATAAATCCTTTCCCAAGTTCATAACCGAATACCTTTGTTGTTCTTCATAAGTGTATTACATACAAATATACTAGTCTATTACAGGACGATTAATTGTCCATCTTAGCCTTGCCTTTATCTCTCTTAGAACTCTCCGTTCGTTCGACTTTAGCTGCAAACATATGGTTCAAGCAAGAATGAGCATAACTAGCTCAGCAAGTCTTAACAACGAATCATATGAATATCACCTCAACAAACACATGCTTTAATGCTATATCTGAACAATTATCTATGAAGCATTATTAACATTTTACTAATACTCCTCATACAACAATTCCATAGCATAAATAATAGCTTAGGAATGATGAACCAGTCAATAGACCATGAACATACTCTTTTCGTTTTCATACTTGAAAAGGATATCCGGCACTAAGGCCATCCACCCGTCTTTACTTATGAGCACTTCTAGGTGATTAGCCTATTGTACTCTATGTTGATCAACACTCTTACGTTAAATATATTTACGTTTAACATTTGGCAACCTCGTGTGCCCATCGAATAATCGATAAAAATACTTTTGTTTGTTTATAGACAAACTTATCTTCTCATCCGTACCAAATACTTGGCATAGGATAGCGTTAACAGTTCTATATCAACAGACTTGTGACCAATTCAATCTATCCTTCAATACTTGTCTAGCCCGGATAAAACAGGCCTTGACTCTTTTTCTACTTACCATTCATGCATTGTATATCATGCATCACGTAAAAACTTGGCTAACACGAAGGTTAGACAAGAGTTAAGAAAGACTTGCCTTCAAGCGTCTTCAAATATATATTTCCAACTATTCACAGTCTTTACAGGATCTACATGATACATTCACATAGCATACTGTAATTAGTTATCAAACAAACTCACTTTACGATTCTAACCAACTTCTTTCTCTTCTATGTCTTACTTGTTTTAAATTCGTTATTAAAGTCGATTCGACTTTCTATACTTTGTTACGTTTCATTTAACGTTCTTACGTCCTTCGCCAACATTTAATGGTTAATTACCAACTTTGAATGTCGTTTACGGTTCGTTCATTACATATTTGTGATCTTCGTTTAATTTCTATTAAACCTTACCCTTTCTTCTTACATTAACATCTTTTAAGTGTTTTAAAGTAGGTCTCATTATGTAAATTAAGTACCTTCAATATCTTACATTAAGTCTTCATTCAAATGGAACACAACTAACTTGGTCAACCTTTTTCTACTGTCAGCGCTGCGGCGCGACATCCTATTTATTCTAGTGGCGCCACTCTCCAGAGGTTTTGCCCAGACTTGGCGTTACATGAGAGTCCATGTACAAACTCTCATGACTGCTTGAAGCGAGTCTCAGACCTTTTTATTTTCTCCGGCCATAAGCGGGCTTTGCTTGTATGATAGCTAACACGGGGTTTGGCAGCTGCGGCCTTAGAACACATGCACACGATTAATTAAAGCAGTTTGGTTTCTTAACGAAACTCCCAGCTTCCTAATTTGTTTGTTTTACATCCGAATTGACCCATTCGAATTCCTACAAGTTAGGAATTACATCCTTTACGTGTTCGTATAAGAAGTTCACATTTTCGAATCCGTTAACTCGGAATTCACCTATAGGTTCATTTTCAAGCGTTCGTTTAACGTTTTCGTCTGTTCAATACTAGTTTTCTTCATTATAAGTCGGAATGCGACGATTCTTTCGCCAATGACTCTTAATTACCTTATCTCACGTGTTGACATTGGAAACTAACATTTTCAAGTCACACGACAACTTTTGACCCTTAATCCGGACTTTATATGTTTTCGACATTTAACGTCTATTTTCGCAAAATCCGCCATAACTTTGTTACTAATGTTCTCTAAGTCAAATCACGTGGAATACTCCATGGATTTCATATTTACCTCCTAACCAAGCAATAGGCACATTCCTTAGCTATATTGATTCTTAAACATTCATTCAAAACTAAGTTCACGTTCAAGACTTTTTTATGGTTTTAACTCACATAAACACTTACGATTTCTATTTGGTCATGACCTATCAATAATTTGGTCATTAAAAAGGCATTCTTATAACTTCTCTATAAACACTCTCCACTCATCTACGATTCTTCTATGAGAAAGAAATCGAAAAGGATGAAGATTACGGTTTATAGGAATTTACCTTTGAAGTCGTTAACGTTCTTGATTTATAGGCATTCTTGGTTTGCTTGGAAGTAGAAAGATTATAAGTTTCTAGCTCTTTTCTCTCTCTCAAATATGTTGGACAAGCTTTTTAAAACAACAAAAATCCAACCTAAGCCTTGTATATATATAGAAAACCAAATGAGGGCAAAAATGTCCAATTTTCCACCTCCTTACTTAATTACCACTTTGTCACCAAGTAAAGTACTTGGTGACCAAGTTATACACTTGGCTTGAACACCAAGTGGCCAGCCCACCTTGCACATGGGTCATCCCCATGGGTTGCCCCATGGGTTTTCCGATCCCTTCACCCACCGGTTCGACCCGCGGTTTACTTTTTGGATTGGGCTTGACATAAAAACATTGGGCTTTAACCAATCTAATATTGGGCCTTGACTTGGGCTTGTATAATTAATCCAAGTCCAATTGGATTGGATAAAATCCTTAGCTCATACTCTAATAATACCATTCATATTCTACGCGTATTATTCACATATTCTCTTCATATAATGTTCATATAATACTCGTATTATACGTCGTACTATTCTTCATATCATACTCGTATACATACTAGTATAATACTCGTATTCCTTACGTATAATAATCGAAACAACTATACGCATTACATTTCTCTTTCAAAAACCTCTTCCACAAACCCTTAGGTTTTAAGTCCGCAGGCGAAAACTTCGTTTGCCATAACGATAATATTATTGGATTTTCCATAATATCGTTATATTCTAATATTACTCATTTCTCAGAATTTTAAACCCTAGCTTAGAACGTCATCGGATGAATAGTATTTTTACGCAAACAATCTCAGAAAACCTTCGTTCTCGTCTTGATAATTCACAACCATTAATTCTAGCACAAAGCCAGAATACTAACCACATCTACACATTCTAGGTCTTAGAACGACCTTCGAACATCTTACTCACATAATAACTCAATTAAATTCATTTAATCCACATAATCAAATAAAAATTTAATTCATTGAAAATTCGAAATTCTTGGGCGTTACATTATTCCCTCCTTATAAGGATTTACATCCCCGAATCTCATTTACTCTTACATAAACAAATGAGGAAACTTTTCCTTCATTTTACTTTCAAGCTCCCACGTTGCTTCTTCAGCATCGTGGTTACTCCATATTACCTTTACTGAAGGTATTACTTTATTTCTCAAGACTTGTTCTTTCCTATCAATAATCTGAATTGGAAGTTCTTCATATGTTAAGTCTTTTTCTACTTGAATAGACTCATACTCTATTACATGCTTATAGTCTGGTTTATAAGGACGCAACACAGACACGTGAAACACATTATGTATTCTTTCCATTTCTGGAGGTAAGGCTATTTCATAAGCTACCTCTCTTATTCTCCTTAAAATCTCAAAAGGTCCTACAAACCTCGGACTTAACTTCCCTTTCTTTCCAAAACGTATCTTCCCTTTCCAAGGCGATACTTTTAGAAAGACATAAGACCCTACTTCAAACTCCCTCTTCTCTCGATGAGGATCTGCATACTTCCATTGTCTATCTTGAGCCGCTACTAATCTAGCTCTTATCAGCTTTACCATATCTGCCGTTTGTTGTACCATCTCAGGTCCCAACATTCGACGTTCACCTACTTCGTCCCAACAAAGTGGTGTTCTACACTTTCGTCCATACAACGCTTTGTAAGGCGGCATGCCTATACTAGCATGAAAACTATTGTTGTAAGCAAATTCTACCAATGGTAGATGTTCATCCCAACTCCCTTTGAAATCCATAACGCAAGATCTTAACATATCTTCTAGCGTTTGAATTGTCCGCTCCCTTTGCCCATCCGTCTGTGGATGATACGCCGTACTTAATCTTAACTGTGTTCCCATTTGCTCTTGCAAACTCCTCCAAAAGTTCGACGTGAATCGTGGATCATGATCGGACACAATCGAAACAGGTATTCCATGTCTAGAAATGATTTCTTTGACATAAAGCTTAGCTAACTGTTCTAGGTTATACCTAACTCCTCTTGGTAGAAAATGAGCAGATTTAGTTAACCGATCCACTATTACCCAAATAGCATCGTATCCCTTTCTTGTCGTTGGAAGTCCCACCACAAAGTCCACGGTGATATACTCTAATTTCCACTCCAGAATCTCCAGTGGTTGTATCAGTCCACTCGACCTTTGGTGTTCAGCCTTAACTTTCTGACAAGTTAAGCACTTACTAACATATTCTGCAATCTCCCTCTTCATGTTCGGCCACCAAAAGTTCTGACGAAGGTCTTGATACATCTTAGTACTACCAGGATGTATCGAGTACCTCGGCCGTGAGCCTCACACATAATCTCTTCCTTGACTCGAATTATTTGGAACCCAAATTCTTCCCTCAAAACGAAGTAAACCTTCTTTATCAAGGTTATACTTAGTCTTCACGTCATCCTTCATTATCTTCTTCATCCACTCGCACTCCTCAGTACTCAACTGTACTTCCTTAACCCGTTCCATTATCGTTGGTCGAGTTTCTATTACAAATAACATCTCCATCATTTCCATTTGTAACTTAACTTCTAATTCCATCCTCGCCATCTCTGTTATTAACTCATTCTGAGTCGTTAACATTGATAGTTTCTCTCTACCCTTCCGACTCAACGCGTCTGCTACTACATTGGCCTTCCCCGGATGATATAAGATATCACAATCATAATCTTTTATTAATTCTAACCACCTTCTTTGTCTCATGTTCAACTCCTTCTGTGTGAAGATATATTTTAGAATTTTATGGTCCGTGTATATCTCACACTTCTCCCCGTATAAGTAATGTCTCCATATTTTTAAAGCAAACACCACAGCTACCAGTTCTAGGTTGTGAGTAAGATAAACCTTCTTATAATCTTTTAACTGACGTGACGCATACGCAATGACCTTGCCATGCTGCATAAGCACGCAACCTAGTCCTCTATGCGAATCATCGCTATAAACTACAAAATTCCCCGTATCATCTGGTAAGGATAATATCGGTGCCTCATTCAACCTCCTTTTTAGTTCTCAAAAACTATGCTCACACTTTTCTGTCCACTCATACTTCACCAACTTCCTTGTCAGATTTGTCAGCGGAGTAGCTAATTTAGAAAAGTCCTGAATGAACCTTCTATAGTATCCCGCTATTGGCGTTTTTGGTTGCTCCCACTCATTCACCGCTTCTACCTTCGCTGGATCTACGGATATGCCATCTTTATCTATAACATGTCCTAGAAACTGCACTTTTTCGAGCCAAAATTCACACTTAGTGAATTTCACATACAACTTCTCCCTCCGTAGGGTTTCCAACACTATTCTTAGATGTTCAGCATGATCTTCTGGTATTTTAGAATAGACTAGAATATCATCAATGAATACTACGACGAACTGGTCTAAATACTATTTTAACACTCTGTTCATCATATCCATGAATGCGACTGGCGCATTCGTCAACCCAAACGACATAACCAAAAACTCGTAATGCCCATAACGAGTTCTGAACGCCGTCTTAGGTATATCTTCCTTCCTCACCTTCAGTTGATGATACCCCATGCACAAATCTATCTTAGAAAAATACTTTGCCCCTTTCAACTGATCAAATAGATTGTCGATCCTGGGCAACAGGTATTTATTCTTAATCGTTAACTTGTTCAACTCCCGATAGTCGATACAAAGTCGTAACGATCCGTCCTTTTAATTTACAAACAACACCGGTGCTCCCCACGGTGACACACTTGGTTGAATGTACTTTCTATCTAATAGTTCCTGCAACTGAACCATTAACTCCTTCATCTCAACTGGTGCCATTCTATATGGTGCCTTTGAAACTGGTGCCATTCCCGACAACAAATCAATTACAAATTCTACACCCCTATCTGGAGGAATACCAGGTAACTCCTCTGGAAATATATACGCAAATTCTTGAACCACCGCTATCTGTTCCAATGATGTTTCCATTCTCTGGGTATCCACCACGTGACATAGATAAACTTTACACCCCTTCTTCAACATCTTCCTAGCTTGTGTCATGGTTAGACAACAAGAACGTCCTGGTGATTTATTTCCATAAAACACCACCTCAGGTTCCTTAGAAAGCCTTAGGTTCACACTCTTTTTATGACAATATATTATTGCTTTATGGTTAATTAACCAATCCATACCGAGAATCACATAGAATTCCCTTAACCTTATCGGTAAAAGATCTACCGATAATCTATTACCCTTGATATCTACGAAACAATTCCTATGAATATGTTCAATGGGAACTATCTCCTCATTTGCTACCTTAACGTCTAAAGGTATTTCTAACTTTTCAGGATTTAATCCCAATCGTTGAGCAAATCCACATGCTATAAAAGAACAAGTAGCACCCGAGTCAAATAACACGTATGCATTTATTTCATTGACTGGAATGATACCTACTACTACATCCGTTGATGCAACCGCATCTTGGACTGTCATATTAAACGTTCGGGCTAAGGGTCTACCCACTGATGGTGTCGGTCCAGTAATGACTAAGTTACCACTACCAGAACCCTTACTACCCTCTGCCCCTTTCTTTGGGTAATTTCTTGCCATGTGGTCTACCGACCCACAAACAAAACATCCCCGGCTTTTCTTAGGATTAGGACAATTGGGAGAAATATGACCCTCTTGCCCACAGTTATAACAACCAGTCTTCCCTTTCGAGTGAGACTCCCGGATGAGTCTTCTGCATGTCTTACATGCCTCCTCCTCCTCCGTTTAGGATCCCTTATTTTTCCCCAGTATTCCCAGGGTTAAATTTCTTCCTCTTAGGCATATTGCCACTTCCACTGGCAAACTCTGCCTTATTTCCTCCCTCTCCCTTACTTTTATTCTTCCTATCTTTGTGGTATTGGGTCAACGCCTCGCTATCACCCTCTGCTATTATCGCCTTTTCCAGAATGGTCCCATAGGAAGCACTCTGAAAAACCGATATCCTACTATAGAGTCAGGGTTTTAGGCCCTGCTCAAACCTACGAGCCTTCCTCTCCTCCGTGTCCACTTAGTGTGGAGCGAACCTTGCTAATTCATTGAATTTGGCCGCGTATTGGGGAACAGTCATGTCCCCCTGCTTAAGTTCTAAGAACTTAATCTCCATTCTCCTTTGCATGCTAGTAGGGAAATAGTTCTCGAAGAATACCTTCTTAAAGCTGTTCCCCATGTAGCGACTTCTGCTCCACCACTGGTGAGCCTCCCACCAGTAGTTGGCTTCCCCCTTCATCATATAGGTCGCAAAAGAGGTCTTTTGCGCCTCAGCTACATTTGTAATAACAAATGCCTTCTCTATTTCCATGACCCATGTCTGGGCCTCCATTGGGTCCGTTATTCCCTTAAATTCGGGTGGACCTACACTTTTAAATTCCTTAAAAGTAGTCGTTCGGGATACTCTAGGTCCTGCGGGTACTCTACCCCCGGCTTGGTTAAATGCAGCCGTTAATAAATTAACGAACTCTTGCATTGGGTTATTAGGACCCCCCTCGTTCTCATTATGCGATTCCGCTTCTTGGTTACGTTGTCTTCTTCTTGGCGGCATTCTGATTAAATAAATAAATTTCTGTTATTACTTATTTACTTACTTTGTTATTAGTCGTCAAACAATTGGACAATAACTCATACACAACAAAGAAAATTAAAAATAAATATTTCCTTATATTAAAATGCTTCTTCATAGCTCAAAACTATTTACAAGTTGCTTTACATAGCCCAAAAGCTATTACATATACATCCCGCGATTGACTTTTACAAAAATTGGGATTTACAAAAGGACTACCCTTTAATTATACAAAAGAGGGTTTTACGTCACTACACAAAAGTACTTATTACACTACTCCTAATACTGCCTAACAACAATCTCATGCTTCTGGTTTGCCAAAATCGACACAATATCTCGACTTATAGTATGTCGAGTCTGTCCCGACTCAATAGAATAACAAGTTATCTTAAGCTTGAAATCCTCGTGCATGCTTTGTCATTTTATATATGACATTCGTGCTATCTTCCAGTCTTTTTCAACCAGTTTCTTGCAAAGTTCTATGACCTCGTTCTTATAGTCCTAGGCCTTTTCATTCATGAGCACTTTCTCATCATGCTCTATCTCATAGTCTGACTATGCAGACTCTTTCGCCCCATAGAGATCCGATCTCTTCCTTACAGTCTTTGCACCATATTGTGCGATTTGCGTTATGGTCAAGACCTTTGAGAGGTACATTGCCCTCATAGTCTCGGTGAGGCGTAGACTCTAGAAGTGGGCATCACCATATTAATCAATGTTACCTCCATGTCATCCTCCACATCAATCATCATATTTAAATATGATGTTATACCCATGGTCTCCTCCGAATAATCCTCCTCCGAGTAATATTCCTCAGGCTCTAACTCTTCTAGAATCACTATAGGTATATACGCTTATAGGTGCAGTCTTTATCTCAACTTGGTTCACGGACTCCTCGCTGATCACATGTATATCCCTATACATCAAGCTATCAACCGACATCTACAATAACACATAACAACTTGATTAGTACATAATACACAATAATATAAGCACAAATCACATTTAATCCTTTTAGGGTTACTTTCCATCTTTTAAATCTTTTGGTACTGAGTTTCCTCAATACCTTATTAACTCATTTGACTCGAGTTAACTTTCTTTGAACTCTTCCTTTCATACGAGGTTATTATCCTAAGGTTCTTCCCCCCTTAAGTTTTATAACCTAATGCTTTGATACCAACCTGTGATGCCCCCAAATCCAGGTATCTTCCAACCCGACAGATGGTGTTCCACGATACTACATTTCATACAATCATTCCATTGAAATAACAACAAAATAAGTGTAATTACTATCTTTGTATTACATCTGTAATAAATCCTTTCCCATGTTCATAACCGAATACCTTTGTTGTTCTTCATAAGTATATTACATACAAATATACTAGTCTATTACAGGACGATTAATTGTCCATCTTAGCCTTGCCTTTATCTCTCTTAGAACTCTCCGTTCGTTCAGCCTTAGCTGCAAATATATGGTTCAAGCAAGAATGAGCATAACTAGCTCAGCAAGTCTTAACAACGAATCATATGAATATCACCTCAACAAACACATGCTTTAATGCTATATCTGAATAATTATCTATGAAGCATTATTAAAATTTTACTAATACTCCTCATACAGCAATTCCATAGCATAAATAATAGCTTAGGAATGATGAACCGGTTAATAGACCATGAACATACTCTTTTCATTTTCATACTTGAAAAGGATATCCGGCACTAAGGCCATCCACCCGTCTTTACTTATGAGCACTTCTAGGTGATTAGCCTATTGTACTCTATGTTGATCAACACTCTTACGTTAAATATATTTACGTTTAACATTTGGCAACCTCGTGTGCCCATCGAATAATCGATGAAAATACTTTTGTTTGTTTATAGACAAACTTATCTTCTCATCCATACCAAATACTTGGCATAGGATAGCGTTAACAGTTCTATATCAACAGACTTGTGAACAATTCAATCTATCCTTCAATACTTGTCTAGCCCGGATAAAACAGGCCTTGACTCTTTTTCTACTTACCATTCATGCATTGTATATCATGCATCACGTAAAAACTTGGCTAACACGAAGGTTAGACAAGAGTTAAGAAAGACTTGCCTTCAAGCGTCCTCAAATATATATTTCCAACTATTCACAGTCTTTACAGGATCTACATGATACATTCACATAGCATACTGTAATTAGTTATCAAACAAACTCACTTTACGATTCTAATCAACTTCTTTCTCTTCTATGTCTTACTTGTTTTAACTTCGTTATTAAAGTCGATTCGACTTTCTATACTTCGTTACGTTTCATTTAACGTTCTTACGTCCTTTTCTTGAGCATTTAATGGTTAATTACCAACTTTGAATGTCGTTTACGGTTCGCTCATTACATATTTGTGATCTTCGTTTAATTTCTATTAAACCTTACCCTTTCTTCTTACATTAACATCTTATAAGTGTTTTAAAGTAAGTCTCATTATGTACATTAAGTACCTTCAATATCTTACATTAAGTCTTCATTCAAATGGAACAAAACTAACTTGGTCAACCTTTTTCTCTTGGCGGTCTTTGCTTGTGCAATGACATCTTATGCATTCTAGTAGGTATTTGCGGTGCCACTCTCTAGAAGGTTTTGCGGACTTGGCGCTGTAAGACACGAGTCCATGTACAAACTCTCGTGACTACGACGAGTCTTGATTCTTTTATTTTCTCTCTACCATAAGCGGCGCTACGGCGTGACGGCTAACACGAGGTTTGGTGTTGCGGGCGAACCAAATCTTGCAGTTGGCCATTAAAATATTTAGTTTCTTAACGAAACTCCCGGCTTCCTAATTTGTTCGTTTTACATCCGAATTGACCCATTCGAATTCCTACAAGTCAGGAATTACATCTTTTACGTGTTCGTATAAGAATTTCACATTTTCGAATCCGTTAACTCGGAATTCACCTATAGGTTCATTTTCAAGCATTCATTTAACGTTTTCGTCCGTTCAATACTCATTTTCTTCGTTATAAGTCAGAATGCGACGATTCTTTCGCCAACGACTCTTAATTACCTTATCTCATGTGTTGACATTGGAAACCGACGTTTTCAAGTCACACGGCAACTTTTGACCCTTAATCCGGACTTTATACGTTTTCGACGTTTAACGTCTATTTTCGCAAAATCCGCCATAACTTTGTTACTAATGTTCTCTAAGTCAAATCACATGGAATACTCCATGGATTTCATATTTACCTCCTAACCAAGCAATAGGCACATTCCTTAGCTATTTCGATTCTTAAATGTTCATTCAAAACTAAGTTCACGTTCAAGACTTTTTTATGGTTTTAACTCACGTAAACACTTACGATTTCTATTTGGTCATGACTTATCAATAATTTGGTCATTAAAAAGGCATTCTTATAACTTCTCTATAAACACTCTCCACTCATCTACGATTATTCTATGAGAAAGAAATCGAAAAGGATGAAGATTACGGTTTATAGGAATTTACCTTTGAAGTAGTTAACGTTCTTGATAACGTCTCTTGGTTTTCTTGGAAGTAGAAAGATTATAAGTTTCTAGCTCTTTTCTCTCTCTCAAATATGTTGGACAAGCTTTTTAAAACAACAAAAATCCAACCTAAGCCTTGTATATATATAGAAAATCAAATGAGGGCAAATATGTCCAATTTTCACCTCCTTGCTTAATTACCACTTTGTCACCAAGTAAAGTACTTGGTGACCAAGTTATACACTTGGCTTGCACACCAAGTGGCCGGCCCACCTTGCACATGGGTCATCCCCATGGGTTGCCCCATGGGTTTTACCCATCCCTTCACCCACCGGTTCGACCCGCAATTTACTTTTTGGATTGGGCTTGACATAAAAACATTGGTCTTTAACCAATCTAATATTGGGCCTTGACTTGGGCTTGTATAATTAATCCAAGTCCAATTGGATTGGATAAAATCCTTAGCTCATACTCTAATAATACCATTCGTATTCTACGCGTATTATTCACGTATTCTCTTCGTATAATGTTCATATAATACTCGTATTATACGTCGTACTATTCTTCATATCATACTCGTATACATACTAGTATAATACTCGTATTCCTTACGTATAATAATCGAAATGACTATACGGATTACATTTCTCTTTCGGAAACCTCTTCCACAAACCCTTAGGTTTTAAGTCCACAGGCGAAAACTTCGTTTGCCATAATGGTAATATTATTGTATTTTCCATAATATCGTCATATTCTAACATTACGCATTTCTCAGAATTTCAAACCCTAGCTCCGAATGTCATCGGATGAATAGTGTTTTTACGCAAACAATCTCAGAAAACCTTCGTTCTCGTCTTGATAATTCACAACCAGTAATTCTAGCACAAAGCCAGAATACTAACCACATCTACACATTCTAGGTCTTAGAATGACCTTCGAACATCTTACTCACATAATAACTCAATTAAATTCATTTAATCCACATAATCAAATAAAAATTTAATTCATTGAAAATTTGAAATTCTTGGGCGTTACACCTACGAATCCAGCAGTAATGACAAAAACAAGTCTATTCTACCGACTTTAGAGAAATCAAGTAAACATGATAATACATCATATCAAAACAAATCAGTAACTTCCCAATCAATCATCAAATCTTAGATTGTTATTACTAATATAGTGTGTGTGCTTCACAACAATGTTAACTGATATAAAATCAAATTTAATACATAATAAGTCTCTTCAAAGGCATCATACAATTTATACTCAAGAATTCCAAAAACAAGCTAGATCCAACTAAAATCAAACAATTACCAATATTGAGGGTCAACGTGGGATATTTGTGCTTTATTTTTCATCTACGGGGGCTTTTTGCTCTTATTTCCCATTTTATTCATTTTTTTTTCTTTTGGTTTATATACACATAGCAGTGCAATGTCTTATTCCCTTAGGCTTTTCAATGCTACCTTAACGAGCTTTTCGACCAAGCGACTCCCAGGACCATTAAGACCTTTAGGCGCTAGGTGTAAAGATAATCCCCTCTGGCTTACTTACTCAAGTAACAAAGGCCACAAAACTAGACAAGCACGCCACGGTGTTTATTCATACTTTTTCTTTTTTCTTTTTTTTATTTTTTTTATAGCTTATATACCCCAAATATTCTCCCAAACTTAGGTTCTTGTCTTAATTTGGCCATCACTATTTATTCTTGTCATTCTTTCATTCAAACTAGCATTATCCTTTAGAATTCCATTATGTATCAATTTAAACTCAATCAATCAACAAGTTGTTTTTATTGTGCTATCCTTATTATACCAGTTTCAAACAGAAAAAGACTCAATTTATAACAATAAATCACATCAAAGCTCTAATAGTCAGTACTATACTTGTCGACCCAATTCCGATCTCATCATTGGCCAAAACAAACTGTAAATATCAAATAGCTGGACTCATGCAAGATGTACTACATGCTATATAAACATAGTAAACTAACTACTAATTTTTCAATTTAAAAAAAAATTATTTCAAGAAACTGAATGCAAAAACTAAATGTAACTATATGAACTACAATGTAAATAACTAACTATATGCAATACGACACTAAAATGACCCCCAAACTTAAACTAGACATTGTCCTCAATGGCTGAAATAGAAAAAAGTAAAGCAGGTGACTTCCCTGAAAATATAGCAATCCTCCTCATTGTCCGCTAAGTGTGGAGAATAGGTTTGACAGATGGAACATATTGGGCACCACACTTGAATTTGACTTGATTATCCTTTTCATAATCTTTTGCATGTCCATTGAACCTCCAGTACCTGCAATGAAGAGAGACAACATGGATTAGAATAGCACTTGGATTGGTAAGAGAACTTAATAAGCAAATTAATTCCTATCTAACAAATAAACTAGTAAAACATATAAATATAAAAATTCCTAGGTTGCCTCCCAGTTAGCGGTTGAATTACAGTCTTTCAGCATAACTTTGTCTGGTCAACGCTATCCAATTCCTCTTCAATAATTGAGGAACCCTCCATCCATCGAAAATAGTATAGCTTTTGGTAGGTTCCTATTTGTGATGGCCAATGCATCAAAGTCACCTAGCATGCATGCTCTGATTTTGTATGATCTCAATCAAGAACGTCCCACAGCTAGGTGTTTTCTCCATTGTGTATGTGATCACTTTGGGGTATGGAAGCTTGTCACAAACAATGGGCTCTTCGTCTATCTTCTCTTTCTCGTCCCACCATGGATTCAAAATTGTACTCGCTTTTATGTCATCAAGAGCTTCGCCGACGACATGACTACCAACTGGGTATGATTTTGCAAATCTGAATGACTCTTTGATCTGTGGTGGAGACCCATTTAGATCTTCGTTGACCTCTATTTCATTATCCCCAATTGTCTCCACACTTCTGATATCTTGTGGCTCATCCAGTTGCAGATTTGGTTCGGGTTCTCCGTCAATTTCGTCATCCATGTCATAAACCCAAGTCTTTAGAGGAAGGTTGCTTATTGCTTTGGTCATTTGTTCTATCTGATCCGTAAGATTTTGATTTGCCCTCGCTTGATTACTCATCTTCTCCTCATCTGCTATGAACTTGGACAATAATTCCCCCAGCCTTGAATTTTCTGTTTCAGTCTCGGAAGCCAATTATTGAGGACCATTGGTTGAGGTAGTGACAAGTTGTTCCATCCGATTATTAAAATTTTGGGTTGACAGCTCTTGGCTAATCCTCATCTCCTCTAGGTTTGCTATGCCCTTCAATATTACATCCCTCGGATTTGGCTTTTCTTCTTGTGGCAATGGAGGTGGACATGAAAATTCTAGTGTGTATTGTGACACCCCTAAAATAGGTATACATCACCCCATCTTGAGTCACCAAATACATGGTACAAAATTCAAATACAACTTAATTATACAACTGTCGTTTAAAATACGATAAAACATAAGTAGAGAGTTTTAATGCGAATATTATCTTCTAGACAGTATTCAAACTCAAATGGAGTCCTTATTATATTTATTATCACAATATTTCACTGAATAGTGAGGACTACTAATGCAAACATCGGGACTGTCACTCCGTTCCCCGACTAGTCCCAACTATATTCTCATTTCCTAAAGAGAACAATGAAAACAAATGGTGAGCTCAACTAGCCCAATAAGAAATATTATGACTAAGATAATGCAGAATAAAGTATCATTAGCCTTCAACAATTTTAAACTGATAAAATATAATAAACATCAAGTTTAACTGCAGCGGAACAAGCAATCCATTAGAAGAGTCAAGTAGAGTATGATATCTACTATCTTCTATGATTTAAAAAGTTTATCATCAATTTTATCGCTGAGACTCAACTTAATAAATAAATCACATCATCAAATCATCCATGCACTACGGGCCAAGGATATTCATGTAATCATCAATGGTCATGATTATACTGAATAATCCCTGGTCATAATCATACCAACAACTGTCCATCAATGCACTACAGGCCAATGAGGATTTTTACCACATCATTTGTAACATTACGGTCATGATTATACCGAATAATTCCTGGTCATAATCATACCAATCAATAGTACATCTATGCACGTAAGCCACATATGACTTTTATCACAATATAAGTATGAGGATGATGACAATGATATAAGAATTTAATTAAAAGAAAGCAAAGGATAAATTTTTAAAGATTTATAATTTAATTTATCTAGAATTCAATAATGCCCAAATTGTCAACATGATACTGCTTTGTGGAGTAAAATTCAAGAATAATATTGTATCAAAAATGATTTTTACAGCAAAGAAATCAATTTTTGTCATGAATAATTCCCCTGGTGAATAGTACCCCGTGAATAGTACTTCAAGAATAGTACCCCATGAATAGTACTTTGTGAATAGTACTTGTGAATAGTACTTTGTGAATAGTACCCGTGAATAGTACCCCATGAATAGTACCCCGTGAATTATACCGTAAAAATGAATACTACTCATGGACAATACTCTGGTATGAAAAGCTTAAAATTTAACAAGAATGTGCAGAAAATATCCTTGTGAAACGATACTAGATGAAGCACAAATTTCAAGGATATTCTACTAATTTCACGGAGTATAGAAGCAATACTTTAACAAAATGAGGGTATAATCAGGAATACGAGATGAAATAATAGTACTCACATACTACAGAGTATGGAAGAAAATATTATTCCTTATGAATATTGAAAAAAATAATATCCCTTACCTAGAAGAAGACTGGATACTGGAATAGTGAGGTAGCAGACTTCTCTTCTACTTTCTCTCTAAAGCTTCTCTCTTTATAGCTTCTCTCTCTATAATTGCTCTTGTGAGTCTTAGTGAATTGGTGAGAATGAAAGAAGAATAAGCTTCTATTTATAGGAAAACATAGTTTCGATAATTGCACGTTTTGGGGCTCAAAATATTACAATATAATACCTTCATCTTTTCCTTCATTTTTAATTTAGTCATTCAAGTATTATCAAACTTGCACCACCTCCCCTAATAGTACATCATGTGAATCAATAGTACAATCATGTGAATTAATAGTTCTATACATGTGAAAAAAATAATTACAGTATAGTACCTTCATCTATACCTCCATTTTTAATTTAGTCATGCAAGTATTATCAATCTTGCACCACCTCCCCTAATAGTACATGCATGTGAATCAATAGTACACACCTGTGAACAAACAGTTATAAGCATGTGAATTAATAGCAATTAATTGCTCATTTATCCAATTAATTACCTGATTGGTCATTATAACCTCCAGACATCAATTATTATCGGAATAGATGTCGATTTCCACTAACACTAATAATCCCAACACAATGGAAATATCAATTTCATCTTTAATCAACACGAACTTATTCATCATTAATATTATAACTCACAATATTTAACAACCAGATCATTCCCAAGAAAGAGGGGGCTTTCCGATAAGGATTTCTCCCTATTGGCGCGCAATTAGGTGACCAAACCTCTCCTTGACAGAACTTTCTAGACATTGTCAATATTGCAAATAATAATATGAATAACTTTGTCATCTCAATTATTGATTTAATAATAAATATTATGCAGATCATACTGTGACAATAATTTAATCAATAATATGAGAGATATTATGCAGTAATTACTGTAGCAATAATTGAGTATAACTGAGTGACTTCTCACGTAAGCATCAATAATCAATACCGTGTGTTACTATGCAACCACGCGTATTACTGTTCTTTTACCACTGGGTAGTTTAACAGTTTAACGGTAAAAAATTTGCTGTTATTTTTATAAAAAGATACTTCCGTTGTGGGGTCCACCAATGATTGTGCCGTCGTACAAATATTCCATGTTAAAACGAATATTCCCCGACCAATCGAAAAGTATATAACCACTTACTTACTTTGAAAAATTTGTAAATATTATCCACAACTGTAACATTATATCAAATCCACACCATAATATTCAAAAATATATTTCGAGAAAAATTAATCTTTATTCATAAAAGTTGGGGTCTTACAACCTCCCCTTCTTATGAAATTTCTTCCTCGAAATTAGGGCACGTACCCGGTATGTCGAAGAGGTGAAGATACCTTGACTTCATTTCAGATTCTAACTCCCAGGTCATTTCCTCAACATCGTGGTTTCTCCACAAAACTTTGACTTGAGGTATAACCTTGGAGCGTAGAATATGATCCTTCTTATCCAAGATTTTAATAGGTACCTCCTCATACGTTAAATCTTCCGCTATCTCGTCCGGTTCTAATTCAATAATGTGGTTTTGGTCTTTCACATATTTACGTAACATAGATATGTGAAAACGTTATGAACATGAGACATACTTGGTGGTAAGGCGAGTCTATATGCCACAGTTCCTACTCGATCGAGGATTAAAAATGGGTCAATGAATCGAGGATTGAGCTTTCCTCTCTTTCCAAATCTTGTAACTCCTTTCCATGGCGCAACACGTAACAACACATGATCTCCAATATTGAATTTCACGTCCTTTCGATGAAGATTAGCATAATTATTTTGTCGATTTTGTGAGGTTTTTATACGTTATCGGATCGTTTGAATCTTTTCCGTAGTCATACATACTAACTCTGGTCCCAACAACGTTTCTTCACCCACCTCATCCCAACATACTGGAGAACGACACTTTCTTCCATACAACGCCTCAAATGGAGCCATATCAATACTTACTTGATAACGGTTGTTGTAGGAAAACTTCACCAATGGTAAGAACTTGTCCTAACTTCCTTTGAAGTCAAGGACACAGAGTCTTAATAATCTTCAAGAGTTTGAATAGTCCTCTCCGACTGCCCATCCGTTTGAGGATGATATGCCGATGGCGACCCCAAATCCGGTACTTGAAACCCGAACTTCGGTTCTCCACGATACCATTTCTTTAAAATTTGAATAATACTAAATAATAATACATTCGAACTTAATTTTACATACATCAAAGTTTTTTTCCCAGGTACGAGACCTTCAAATACATTCCTTACAATACTTGAATAGATACCAATACAACTATAACCATTAACTCATAATATAAACTCATTGAGCGACTTTTCTTTCCCCTTGTTAGGTGCACGAGCCTTGAGGTTGCTCATACATGCTTGAAAACATTTAATTTAAGCAAGGATGAGCATTTGAGTGCCCAACAAGTAATAGAAATTATATATATAAAATTTGAAAGAATATAAGTATTCTCTTTACATAACACTTCTACAATGAATCGAAAGTTGTGAAGTAATGTCATCTTGATAAAAATTCACATAACAACTCTCTTTCAATTTCTTGAAATTAGGCTCCACCCATGAATAGGGTTTAAGAAACATACTATGAACATTCTTTTCATTTTGAAAAGGTTTAGCGAGAAATCCATCCATGGCAAGTCATAACTAACTTACAGACACGGAGGGTGATCGACCAGATTGTACCTGTATTGATCAATACTACATAACTTGAGCGAAATTCATCGCTCACTCTATCCGCCTTGGTATGCAAAAATCTTCCATATAGGGATGTTCATACATGCCTAGTTCCAAACTTAGAAGGTTTTAATCTTGCTCAACAATAATATGTAATTCAACATATATATATATATATACGGGTAATTGACAAAAGTGTATCAACGTGTGAATAAATGCCATGATTATCCAAGTGGGGACACTTGTATAACCATTTAGAAATCAACTTAAGAATATATATACGAGTTAACATGTTGATAATCAAAGCGTATATAATCATGCGCGGGAATAGAATAATTACGAAACTTCTTACTCATGTCCATTGCATAAAGGAAATGCAAAGGTAAGATACTTACACGATTTCTTGATTACAAATCTCAACTTAGGTTTTATCTCTTTATCACAACCTATCAATAATCGGATCATTCGTTCGATTAGAACAATATATCATAACACATAGTCTTTATCTATTACGATTCGACATAGTCTAATCACGTCATCACATAATCGCGGTGATCATACTTTTAGTTCATATACGTATTTGAAATATTTTTATACATTTTCAAATATCTCATCCATATTTTTCTGATAGCCTTTTCTTTCTTTTATAAAGTCGACATTTGTCGATTGTCTTGAAATGACTTTATCGGTAATTCTTGAGTCTAAGACTCTTATTACGCACTTCAACATCGTAAATATCGGACATTTTATTTTAATCATTTTGAAATTTCGAAATTGAAAAATTTAAAATAATTCAAATCATCACACTAACGCTTATAGTGATATAGCTTTATTACTATAGGTGTTCTTCTTCAAATTTAGAACTTCATAATGGGGTTCTCAAATCACTAGTTTGGTAATTTATAACTTTCGAACATCGGAATCATAATTAAATGATTTAAACATTAAACAATTCCATTATCATTAATAATTAATTTATATTAAACTATTAATGAAACCATTGCCAAAATATAAAAGTTATTTATAATAACTCAAACTATTTTTAAAACATTTATATTACCCTTAAATGATTTTTAAAATAATTAAAATCATTTTAAATAATTACCATTAATATTTAAATATTAATGTACTATTTATCAAATATTAAAAGTCATTAATTATAACTTAAGATATTTTTAAATCCTTAATATCCTCTTTAAATGATTTTTAAATAAATAAAACCATTTTTAAACTATTTATTTAATAATAATTATTAAATAACTAAATATCATTAATATTATCTTAATATCATTAATATTAAATTATTAATGAAATTATCCTTTAAATATTAAAAGTTATATTTTATAACTTAAAATATTTTTAAATACCTTAATTTCATTTAAAATGATTTTTATAATATTAAAATCATTTTTAAACTAAATTATTTAATATTATCATTAAATAACTTTAATATCATTAATATTAATTAATTAATGAAATTCATCACAAAATATTAAAAGTCATGGGAAATAACTTAAAATATTTTCTTATACTATAAAATAATTTTTCATGATTTTTCATGAATTAAAACTATTTTTAAATCATTTATTTAATATTATAATTAAATAAATAAATACCTTTATATTCAAAAATATTAAATATTTATGAAATATACTCAAAATAATTAAATATTATTTTTTGAATTTAAAATAATTTTTGAAATTTAATAAGTATTTTTAATAATTAAAATCTAATTTTTCTAATTTTTAAATCATTTTCAGAAATTACAGAAATTAAAAATAAATAGAATCCGTCGTTAAAGGCTTTAGCGACAGAAATCTGTCGCTTTAGGTGTTCTTGAGTCTAAAGAACAACGATAAAAGCGATTTCAAGGTACTAGTTTGACCATGAATAATTCTCGATCCATTACGTTTACGGGCAATCTAATACTTGGATCTTGTAGTACTCATGTAATACTACACTTACCAACAAACATCATGACTAAACAACATCGGATCTAAGAGTTATTAGCCATCAAAAAATTCGACAATCTTTGTTCTTATTTGAAGAACGATCGAGATGCCTACTTTGGGTCCTTATAACTTGTAATACATGTATTGTTTGTGTGATATATAAGTTTGAGTTGTAGACTACATGCGGGACTACGGATATATTACTTAACACTATCATAAAAACAAGAAATCAAGCGACTAAAGTAAGGTCAAACCTTGTCGGAAAAATCAACACTTAGAAAATTTAAAATTTTTTGAGAAATTTTTCGATCAATCTTAGAGTCTACCCACTTTGACCTTAAATAACTTTTGATCCACAGCAGAGATATGGACTGATTCTTTTTGGAGATTAAAGACCCCATACCGAATACACATATCAACTTTCATAACATGAAAACTCCAAACATCTTGAGATCTACAAAGGTAGGACATTTGCTTAAAAATATTTTACGGACACTTAGAACTTTTTACGGGTTTTCGAGAATCGGTTTCATGATCGGTCGATGCACTTTGACCATCAATAACTTTTGATCCACACTAGATATGGACCTTATTCCTTTTGGAGCTTAAAAAAACATATCAGGCTACACATAAAAACTTTTAAACAACAAAACTCATGATCGAGCAAAGAGTTATGGCCTCTGACATTTGGTGAAAAATCACAGAAATGAAATTTTCTAGATTTTTGGAATCTTCAAATCCGAGCTTCTAAATGTTATGGAATCAACATCTAGCATCCCAGATCATCCTTAGACACTATAATCAACATGTTTTAACATTTAAACATAACATCTAACACCAAAAGTTTGAGAAAAATCAAATTAGAGTTTATACCTTTTCTAAGCTTTGATTTTACGATTTTTTAACTTATGATTTGTTGTTGTGATGGTGGGCTTTGATTATAGGTGATCTAGCAAGCTAATTTAAGTAGCTTTTAGAGAGAGATGGTCTAGGATGAGTGATATGAGAAAATGTGCAAATAATACACTTTCTTTTTCTCTCTTTAAATCATATAATTGATTGATCTGATAATGTAGTGGTGATTATTGATGGGTAATGTTATAGTGCCATAAGTAAGTTCTAGAATATGGTAGGTGGCAGATTTTGTAAGATTCCACCAATAATGCAACTAATAATACACTAATAAACAAAAAAAGGGTATTTTGGTAATTTTGCATATAGTTTCAAGGGCATTCTTGTACATAGCAATTAAATGTAGTATTTAATCACTAGATGGTAATTCTTATCATTTACCAATTACTTTCTATCTTTGGTAAATTAAAACACATGTACATTAACATCGTAATTAAAACGGTAATTTAAAATTAGGGTTTTGATTGAAAAATTAGGGTTCTATAATTAGGGTTTCTTAGCGCCATCAATTAGGGTTTCTAATTGACCATTAGGGTTCTCTAATTATACGTGTATGTTCTAACACGATCATTACGATCTCTAACTTGGTGGATTAGGGTTGTAATAATTAGGGTTTGTCTAATTATCGACATACAATAATAATTAGGGTTTTCTTCTAATTCTGAGCATCTTATACACAATAACTTCATATACACAGTCACCACTCAGTCATTTCTCATAACTGAGTTTAATAATTAGGGGTTTTTCACTGACCGCGATCTTGTCTTTATGACCTAATTAATAATCATTCATTCAATATTATATTATCATCGCATCATGTAGTACATATTTATGGTACTGTAAAATTATTATAACAATAATATAATATTATTATTCTCATCTCTTGATCACAATCCCAATCCAGGGTTTGGATCTCATATCTGAATTCTCTTTCTTACACAACATCAATAATCAAGTTAAAATAATTAACTTAAATATTCTGAACAAATCATATAATAAAATATTTATTATATAATTCTAATTATCACTTCATATATTATTTCAATCATGTTTTCATGGAAAATAATTAATAAAAACATTTAAACTTACAAGAATTAATTACCATAACAATATAATTTGTGGTAATTAATTATTCCAAAGTATTCTAATTTTTCAAGTAATAAATATATTCGCATTTATCGTTCACATTACTTGACACTTATTCTCGTCATTAAATAAATAAAAAAAATTATCATAAATTTTCTTATTTATTTTATTTAGGAAATCTCGGGTTATTACGCTCCCACTTCCATTCTAAAATTTCAAGTGGTTGCAATGGACCTTTTGGCACTTGATGCTCCTCCTTGACTCATTGACAAGGTAGACACCTTGAGATAAACCCCGCTATCTCTCTCTTCATATTGCTCCACCAAAATGTATGTCGAAGATCATGATACATTTTGGTACTCCCAGGATGGATTGCAAACGGTGTGTTGTGCGCCTGCATCATGATTTTATACTTCAAGTCAGAATCGTTAGTAACACAAAGTCTGGAGTTGACTCGAAGTATTCCTTCTTCATCGATTTTTGCTTCCGGAATAGCACCTTCTTGCACTTTCTTCCTCATAAGCATCAGCTCCAAGTCTGTAGCTTGAGCAGCTTTAACTTTATTGATTAAAGTCGGTTCTACTCGTATATTCGCCATCATCACATGTATCCCTGTAGTCTTTAACTCTATCTCCATCCTTTGTAAGTCATACAAAAGGGGCATTTGCATTGACAATATTGCACTCGTACCCGCATATGATCTTCTACTCAATGCATCAGCTACTACGTTCATTTTTCCAAGATGGTATTGAATGGTATGATCGTAATCTTTCAATAGCTCAAGCCATCGTCGTTGCCGCATATTGAGTTCCTTTTGAGTAAAGAAATATTTTAGGCTTTTATAATCCGTATAGATCTCCACCTTCTCTCCACACAGGTAATGCCTCCAAATCTTAAGCGCAAAAACGACAGCTGCCAACTCTAGATCATGAGTAGGATAATTCCTCTCATATTCTTTGAGTTGTCGTGAGGCATAGGCTATGACTTTCCCATGTTGCATGAGAACACACCCTAAACCTTTGCCTGAAGCATTGCAGTATATGACAAATCCCTCCGAACCAGCTGGTATTGTTAAAACAGGTGCTAAAATGAGCCTCCTCTTGAGTTCTTGAAAACTCTTCTCACAATCCTCGCTCCAACCGAATTTTATATCTTTCTGAGTCAGCTGAGTTAATGGAGTAGCAATTCGAGAAAACCCTTCTACGAATCTCCGGTAATAACCAGCTAAGCCGAGAAAGCTACGTACTTCGGTCACTGACTTAGGTTGCTCCCAACTTTGAATTGCTTCAATCTTTGCCAGGTCAACTGATATTCTGTGATTTGATATCACGTGCCCAAGGAATGCTACTTCCTCAAGCCAGAACTCACATTTCATCAACTTGGTATATAACTTATTTTCACGAAGCTTTTGGAGTATCAGCCTCAAGTGTTGCTCATGATCTTCACGGCTTTTGGAGAAAATGAGGATGTCATCAATAAAGACAACCACAAAGTGATCCAAATATTCCTTGAATACTCGGTTCATCATATCCATGAAGGCAACAGGAGCATTAGTCAATCCAAAAGACATGACTAGGAATTCGTAATGCCTGTACCGAGTTTTGAAAGTAGTCTTTGGAATGTCATCAATTTTAAACTTTAATTGATGATATCCAGAATGAAGATCGATCTTTGAAAAGAATTTGGCGCCTTGCAACTAATCAAACAGATCATCAATACGAGGTAACGGGTACCTATTTTTGATGGTGAATGATTCAACTCTCGATAATCAATACAAAGTCGCATACTTCAATCTTTCTTCTTCACGAATAGAACAGGAGCACCCCAAGGAAATGTACTAGGACGAATGAAACCGATGTCTAACAATTCCTGTAGTTGGGTTTTTAACTCCTGAAGTTCAATAGGAGTCATTCGATATGGGGCTTTGAAAATGGGTTTTGTACCGGGTTCAAGATCGATACAAAATTCGATTTCACGCCCGGGGTAGGCGAAGAAGTTCTTTGAGAATACGTCAGGAAATTTATTAACAATAGAAATATCTTTCAAATTTGACGTATTTTTGTTTAAATCCGTGACATGGGCTAACAAAGCTTGACATCTGTTTTTCAATAAACGAATAGCTTTATGGCTTGATATGAAAGTGATTGACTTTAGTGGTTTGGTTGCTTGAATTCGCATAATAGGTTGGTTAGGAATCTGAAAGCTAACAACCTTACGAAAATAATTAATTTTAGCATGATGAGTAATTAACCAATCAATCCCTAAAATCACATCAAACGCAAGTATTTTTAAGGAAATAAGATCAACAGATAATGTGCGAATATCGATTTGAACCAAACAGGACTTATAAACAGTGGATGTAATGAAGGTTTCTCCCAACGAAGTTTCAACAGATAAATCAAAGTCTAATTTCTCCGGAGTTAAATTTAAACGTTGAGCGCAAGTAGGAGAAATAAAAGAATGGGTAGAACCGGTATCAAATAAGGTATATACTTTGCTAGAGTCGATGATTAGCTTACCCGTGATCACCTCATTCGGATTCCTCACTTTTTGGGAGGTTACGAAAAACGCTCTCCCTTGAACTACCGGTTTTGTCTTGTCTCGGATGGCCTTTGATGCCTCCATCCCAGCTGGACTTGACTTTGGTGCACGACAAAATCGGGCTAGGTGACCTTCTCTTCCATAATTGTAACATGCCTTGGACTGTTCCATACAATTTGGACTGATGTGTCCCTCCCCTCAGCATTTGTAATATACGACCGACAGTCGTTCTCCTTCCTTAACAATAGGTGCTGGTGCTGACGTCTTTTCATCATTATTAAATTTCCTCTTCTTGAAATTTTCACTTTTATTATCTTGGCCATGATTACCACCGAAGTGGTTACCATTTCTGGCATGTTGATTCCCTCCACGTTTGTTATCACCAATTCGATGACTGCTACCACTGGTACTATTGATTTATCGGCTGCTCTCTCTTGGGTGGGTTAACTCATTATTGCTCTCCAATAACTGAGCCCTATTTACAACATCTGAATACAAACACAATTTGTGAGGAATTAAGTATTGACGTATCCCAGGTTTCAAACCTCTTAGAAACATCCGCGTCATTCTCTCCTCATTATTAACCAAGTGGGACGCAAACCGGGACAACTCGGCAAACTTAGCTTCGTACTATGACAAGATCATATTGGTTTGCTCCAGCTTGATAAACTCTACCTCCTTCATGTGACGAATACTTTCAGGAAAGTACTTATCGTTGAATAGTTCTTGGAATTTCTCCCAAGACATCTTCAGTGCGGCAGGTTGAGTACGCTTTACAGATTCCCACCAGTAATCTGCCTCTCCTCGCAACATGAAGGTGGCAAAGGGAACATTTTGCTCCTCAGAGTATCCCAAGACATCAAATATCTTGGTGATCTACTGTATCCACGTCTCTGCCTTAAGTGGTTTTGGCACTCCAATAAACTCCAATGGTCCCAGCTTCTTGAACTGTTTAGCGGTGACCGACCGAGAGTTGCCAATGATTCCACCTGTATTTTGAACAGGAGCCGCTCTCGCCTGATGTTGCATAAATTGTATAAAGCCTCTGAACATCCCATCGTTCATCATTTGATCGGTGTTATTGTTTACCTGAGGATTATTGTCTTCCTGTTGCAAATTATCTTGGGTATTGATCGTTGGTGACTCAACGGTCTCATGTGCTTCATTGCTTATCTCAATATTTTCGGATGCCATTTGCAAATACTGCCACAAAATAAGGGTTAATTGACATGTCACATAGTATCCCTATACTCTGACCGACTAAATAAATACCAAATAAACTTAGGCAGGTCATACTAGCGAAGGAATTTCCTGTCTCTCCCCTCCTAGTTCTTGTCTCACATCTCAGCCAGAGATCATATATAAGACCCCAGCTTTTATGAATAAAGATTAATTTTTCTCGAAATATATTTTTCAATATTATGGTGTGGATTTGATATAATGTTATAGTTGTGGGTATTATTTACAAATTTTGCAAAGTAAGCAAGTGGTTATATAATATTCAATTGGTCGGGGAATATTCGTTTTAACAAAGAATATTCATACGATGACATAATCATTGGTGGACCCCACAACGGAAGTATTGTCGTGTTTAGAAAACAAAAAAATTATCTTTTTATAAAAATAACGGCAAAATTTTTACTGTTAAACTGTTGAACTACCCGGTGGTAAAAGAAAAGTAATACGCGTGGTTGCATAGTAGCACACGGTATTGATTATTGATGCTTACGTGAGAAGTCACTCAGTTATACTCAATTATTGCTACAGTAATTGATGCATAATATCTCTCATATTATTGATTCAATTATTGTCACAGTATCATCTGCATAATATTTATTATTATTAAATCAATAATTGAGACGATAAAGTTATTCATATTATTATTTGCAATATTGATAATGTCTAGAAAGTTCTGTCAAGGAGAGGTTTGGTCACCTAATTGCGCGTCAATAAGGAAAAATCCTTATCGGAAAGCCCCCTCTTTCCTGGGAATGATCTGGTTGTTAAATATTGTGAGTTATAATATTAATGATGAATAAGTTCATGTTGATTAAAGATGAAATTGATATTTCCATTGTGTTGGGATTATTAGTGTTAGTTGAAATCGACATCTATTCTGATAATAATTGATATCTGGAGGTTATATTGACCAATCGGGTAATTAATTGGATAAATGAGCAATTAATTGCTATTAATTCACATGCTTATAACTGTTTTTTCACATGTGTGTACTATTGATTCACATGCATGTACTATTAGGGGAGGTGGTGCAAGATTGATAATACTTGCATGACTAAATTAAAAATGGAGGTATAGATGAAGGTACTATACTGTAAATATTTTTTTCACATGTATAGAACTATTGATTCACATGATTGTACTATTGATTCACGTGATGTACTATTAGGGGAGGTGGTGAAAGTTTGATACTACTTGCATGACTTGCATGATGTACTATTGATTCACATGATGTACTATCGATAATTGAACGTTTTGGGGCTCGAAATATTACAGTATAATACCTTCATCTTTTCCTTCATTTTTAATTTAGTCCTGCAAGTATTATCAAACTTGCACCACCTCCCCTAATAGTACATCATGTGAATCAATAGTACAATCATGTGAATCAATAGTTCTATACATGTGAAAAAAATAATTACAGTATAGTACCTTCATCGATACCTCCATTTTTAATTTAGTCATTCAAGTATTATCAATCTTGCACCACCTCCCCTAATAGTACATGCATGTGAATCAATAGTACACACATGTGAACAAACAGTTATAAGCATGTGAATTAATAGCAATTAATTGCTTATTTATCCGATTAATTACCTGATTGGTCAATATAACCTCTAGACATCAATTATTATCAGAATAGATGTCGATTTCAACTAACACTAATAATCCTTGACAGAACTTTCTAGACATTGTCAATATTGCAAATAATAATAATATGAATAATTTTGTCATCTCAATTATTGATTTAATAATAAATATTATGCAGATGATATTGTGATAATAATTGAATCAATAATATGAGAGATATGATGCAGTAATTACTGTAGCAATAATTGAGTATAACTGAGTGACTTCTCACGTAAGCATCAATAATCAATACCGTGTGCTACTATGCAACAACGCCGTATTCATCGTTTTTTACCACCGGATATTTCAACAGTTTAACGGTAAAACTTTCGCCTTATTTTTATAAAAAGATAATTCTGTCGTTTTCTAAATACGACAATACTTCGGTTGTGGGGTCCACCAATGATTGTGCCGTCGTACTAATATTCCCTGTTAAAACGAATATTTCCCGACCAATTGAATATTATATAACCACTTGCTTACTTTGCAAAATTTATAAATATTACCCACAACTATAACATTATATCAAATCCACACCATAATATTCAAAAATATATATTGAGAAAAAATAATCTTTATTCATAAAAGTTGGGGTCTTACATGTATGATGGATTTGGAGCGTAATATTGGTCATCATAAATGTAGCTCCCTGAAGAATCTAGGTGATACCCCCAATCTCGGTGATAGTTAGGCTCATCGTAGTTGTTGAGGTACTCACCACTATATGGTACCGGCTCAAAATTGACGGTGCATTGATGACTCAGATGATTTTCAGCATAATAATTACAAGCAACCGCCACACTTTGACGACGTTGTGCTGCAAAAGCGTCCAACTTCCTCAAAAGTGTCTCAATATGTGCTGACAATGTAAAAAATGCATCGAGTCCATCAATTCTTGTGTCCCTTAGTGGAGTCATATTTGTGTATGGCCATTAATAATTGCATCCATCCATGGTACCTGAAAAGAAAGAAAAATAGGGAGAGAATTAAATAAAAAGAAAACAAAATGTTTAAATTAAGACTAATTTGATTGAAGCTAATATTGGCAAAAAAATATTAAACTAATTCCCTGGCAAAGCGCCAAAAACATGTTGGGTAAAATCTAATTATGCACAACACGCAAGTATACGTGGTCAACAAGTAATAAAGTAAAAGTAGAGTATCGTTCCCACGAGGAACTGTTTAATAAAAAAATCACCAAGTACTAACCCGTAACCAACTCAATCTTATTTAAACGAGTGAATTTCAAATTATATAAATTAAATTATTTAATTACACTAATTCTAATTACCACTAATTAAAAATTAGATTAATTTAAGATCACAACTTCACTTATTGCTTCATTTAAGTTAACACACTCCAATATATTATTTTATATCCTGAATTGTTAATCAAGAACACTAAAGCAGATAAAACCACCTCTCGATGCATAATACTCATACTCACTTAAATCCACAGATGATAGAATTAAGCAAGACACCCAAATTAACTAATCCACTATATCTCTATGTGAATTACAATTAAAAGAGATTTAAAACACAAGTTCTCTATAAGATTACATATGGCGTAAAGGCATATCTCTATCCTAAACACGAATCAAGAATTTCAACTATGCAGAAATCACAAACGCATGCTATCATGATCAGATCTAAATCTAAACTTCATCTCTCAAGTTCATATATATTATCACGGTAATTGTTAGCTACGCAATTAAGCAATTAAGTCCAAATCACAATAGACAATCCTCACAATATAACATAATAATTGATAGCGAAGCATATTAAAATAAACTACACAATAAGATCCATTGTAATCTCAAACAAAGAATTAGTTCATTGAATTAAAACTAAGAATCCACACTTGAATACACATTAAAAGACAAAGATAGAAGAAGATAAGAAGATAGAATCTGTTGTCTGCAGATTTGAAGCTCCCTCCTCACTCCTACTTTGAATCTTCAATGGTCTCCAAGTTGCTTCAATCTCCAAATCTCATAAGAACTAGTGTTTTCTCCTATTCTACTCTAATCTAATCTAATGGAATCCTCCTTCTAATCTAATCTATATCCTTGTGATTCTCCTCTATTTATATGCCTCTTCATAAGTCTTTAAGTCCTCTTGGAAGTCCTTGAGTCAATTGGATCAAACCAATCCTTCTCCTACTCAAATTCGGACAAAAAACTACTTTTCGCACGACGCACTTCTGGGGTGGGGTTTATATATTAACTAGGCCTTCCCCGCTGGCTAGACTTCTAATTTTCTTGACTTGTACCCGCCCCCGTGGGGTCCTTTTCTCACTGCAGTGTCCCTTGGTAAAACGGTCATAACTTTTGATCCGGGAGGGGTTAAAAGGCCCGCCACCTATCAAATCGAAGATATCGACGAGCTCTACCACCTATCAAATTTAGGATTTTGTAACGTTATCAAATTTCAATAAACTGAAATGCATGGAGTTAGGGGGAGTATATTATGTTATGCATATATTCAGGGGGAGTTTATGAGAGTTAAACAATTTTGGGTTGTCATCATCAAAAAGGGGGAGAATGTTGACTTAGTCATATTCTAGCCTTATGTTTTGATGATGAAATGTTCAAGTACTAAATTGTTTTATGATGTTTTCAGGTATTTTGATGATAAAGAGCTTTGATTGGATAATCAAGAATTTGAAGGATTTTCTCTTTACTAGGAAAACAAATGTAAGATCATTTGCATAATAATTGATTTTTCATTTAAAGGCTCTAGGACATTATTTGCATTATTATTATATGTCTTAAATGAAAAATGTTTTTAAATGGTTTTATGAAAAATGTTTTATCCGTGTTACATGTTTAGCATGCAAAATTATTATTAAATGATATTCTTGGATTACATGTGGATATATATCTATGTATGCATGTCTAAGTAAAATGTTTTTGGTAAATGGATACACGTGGGAATATATGTGGTATACTTAGCGGGATTTACCTTTTTGGTGATTTGATATTTACATATTTCAAGGAAGAGATAATTATGGTTTATGAGAAACCGTGTCTTGGAAGTTAGAAATGATAAGTGTTCTTTTACAGGCCACTTTGTTAATGCTTGGAGAGAGAAAGTCAATTGATTAAAGTAATTATTTTGTAGTCTTCTGAGTTATCCAAATTGTGTAACCAACTGGAATTTATTTTGGATATTTGTTAACGTTGTGGATTAGTTCAAGCTTTACCGTTGGAGATGTTGTAACCAAGCCAGATTTTGTGGACTCATGCAGCGTTAATTCTCTTGGTTATTATCCCTCCGTTAGATTAAAAATTTGAACATATCTTTTATTAACGGTAAAATGCGTAAGGGCTATATAAATGATGTTTCTCTTTTAGAAAATTACACAACTCTCACGAATATAATTCTTGCACTAATTACTGTGATTATCGAGCATTCTGGTTTAATCAGTGCAACCTTTGAGAAGCTAAGCAATTAATTTTCTGATATTATTTGAGCTGATAGTTGGTAAGAAATTAATTGTTAATTTATTTTGTGCTAATTGATCATTGCATATAGTTGAGCCTTTAATTATTAGATTGATTATTTTTGCATTGATCATAGACCTCTATATCTGTATTGAATTTTCTATTTTAGACTAAGTGTAGTCTAAAGGTGTTAATCCTAGGGATTAGAGAAAAAGCTTACAAAGCGAGTTCAAGGAAGCAAAAGGTGCTTGAAGAGTGCATAGGTGCACAAGGAGCAAGAGAGCTCAAGGGAAATTAATTGTTAATTAATTTTTGTTAGAATCTGTTTTGTAATCTGTATTTATTTATAAAGAAATAAATAAAGTGAGTCTCCAATACTAGTTGGTATTGGACGTGGACTAGGCTATTATTAAATAGGGTAATAGTTGAACCACGTAAAAAATCTTGGTGTTGATTTTATTATTTGCTTTACTTTAAATTCACATAAGTTACTTAATTATCTTAATTTGACTACTTGCATTATATTAAGATAATTCTTTAACATCAAGTATTTTATTTAATAGACTATATTAATTCAGTAAGCTGATTTCAATCATTATAGAAGCCTAAAATTAATAGAATTTAAAAGTTGGTCATAGATTGCTCTTACACCTATTCAACCCCCCTTCTAAGTGTGCCTAGTTAAATTTCATTTGGTATCAAAGCGAGGCTCTACTTATCTTGGTCTTAAAGGTGACTTATAGGGAAAGATTCTAACATGGCACAGTTCGAAAAAAACAATCAAGAAGGTCAATCTACCAATAGACCTCCTTTGTTGTTTGGCACAGAAAATTACAACTTCTAGAAATTCCGAATGAGGATCTATCTTAAAAGAGATCCTTGGGAATGGTGGGTTGTGGAGAATGGACCAGTTGTTCCACGAAGAGATGATGGGACACCAAAGATTCTACTAGAAATGGATGCAACCAAAATCTACATGGTTTCATATGATTCAAAGACTATGAACACACTTCTCAGCGGCATGGTACAATCCGAGATAGATAAAGTCTCCTCATGCAACACTGCCAAAGAGATGTGGGATACTTTAGTGGTAAGTCATGAAGGTACTTCAAAAGTACGGGAAGTCAAGCTAAACATGCTTATGCACGATTATGAAATGTTAAAGCTCGAAAAAGATGAAACCATCAAACTAGCTCAAGCACGATTTCTAGTCCTTATAAACTCCTTGAAATTGCTGGACAAGACTATTCCTCAAAGTGAGATCAACCGTAAGTTGCTTTGGGCCATGCCCAAAAGGTTTACTTCTAAAATCACTACTCTTCAAGATTCTGTTACTATTTCTTCCATGGATACTTTAACCTTGTTTGGAGAACTAGAAGAATATGAACATCAGTTAAAGAGATATGATGATGAGGAAGAAACTCCTCAAAGAAAGGTCTTAGCTCTTACTACAGATAATGAAGAGGAACTTGATGATAACTCCGATGAAGAAATAGTGATGATGTCAAGGAAACTCAAGGGGTTACTACAAAGGAAAAACAAGAGAAGAAACACCTTCAATTCAAATAAATTCAAAGGAAAGCAAAATGAAGAGACGTGCTTCGAATGTGGACATCTTGGCCACTTCAAGAAAGACTGCTTTCAATTAAAGAATAAAGGGAAGACCAACTACAAAGACAACAAGAAGAACAAAGCCTTTATTACTTGGAGTGATGAAGAATCCGAAGTGGAGATCGATGCTAAAGATGAGATAGCACAAGTATGTTTCGTGGGAGTTGAAGGTGAATCGAATCGGTATCTCTAATGAACTAAATTTCTTAGAACAAGAAAATAAGAAGTTAAGAGAAAAGAATGCAAGCTTAAAAGGATTAGTTAATACATTAATGGATGAAGTAGATTCACTAATAGATGAAAAGAAAGAAATTGAAAAAGAATCCACATGTCAAGAAGAAAAGGTTTTGATCACAAAGATTGATTATTTAGACAACTTTAATAAAATACTTTTCAATAAGGTGAAATTCTTAAATAATGAAGTACAAAAATTGACTAATGAGTTAAAAATGAGAAATGTGTGTATTGATGCATTTAGTGATAAATCTCCTATTAAAACATGTCCTAATAATGAACTTCAAAAAGAAATAGACTCACTAAAATCATCTCTTGCTAAATTTGTTCAAGGTTAAGAAAATCTAAATGTCATATTAGGAAAACAAAGACCTAGTGTTGAAAGACAAGGAATTGGTTTTAATTCTATGCATAAAAAGAGTAATATGAAAATGTTAAACTGAAAATCACGTTTTAGTTTAAATTATTTCTCTCCTTTCATAACTTGTAAACATTGTGGTATTAAAGGTCATTTAGATATAAATTGTTTTAAGAAACGAAATAAGGTTAAGAAGGTATGGATTAAAAAGAGTGATTTACTTGTTACTAACATAAATGGACCCAAAAAGATATGGGTACCAAAAGGATGAAATATCTTTTCTTGACAGCTATGTTTAAAGGCAAGAGTTCCATCTCAAAAATGGATTCTTGATAGCGGATGTTCTCGTCACATGATAGGTGATAAATCAAAATTCATGGAACTAGACATCAAGAAAAAGAATGGAACGGTCACATTTGGAGATAATAAAACATGCGAAATCATTGGAAAAGGTAAAATTGGAAATTGCAAGGTAAGTATAAATAATGTACATCTTGTTAATGGACTTGAATTTAATCTTATTAGTATCAGTCAATTAATGGATAGTGGTCATCAAGTTAGTTTTGATAAAGAAAAATGCACTATTTCTCATGGTACTAACAATATCACTCTAGTTTCACAAAGAGAAGGAAATATATATAATATTGACTTTGAGCAACAGGATGAAGAATTATGTTTAGCATCTGTACAAGATGAGGCTAATTTGTGGCACAAGAGGATGGGACATGTTCACATGGACTTAATCAAGAAATTATCCTCAAAGAATCTTGTTAAAGGGTTGCCAAAATCAAATATGAAAAGAAGGGAATTTGTGTTCCATGTCAACTCAAAAAACAAGTAAGAACATCATTTAGGGCAAAGAACATGGTATCAACTTCTTCTCCTTTACAACTACTTCATCTTGATCTATTTGGACCAGAAAGACATTCTAGTATAAATGGTAAGTTTTAAGCTTTTGTAATAGTAGATGATTTCTCTAGATACACATGGGTATTATTCTTGAGAACTAAGGATGAAGCATTTAAAGAGTTTGAAAGATTAATAAGAAAACTTGAACAAGTAGTATAGTTTCAAACTCATTAGAATTAGAAGTGACCATGGCACTGAATTTCAAAAAGATTTTATAACCTTTTGTGATCAAAGAGGTATTAGCCATGAATTCTCAACACCAAGAACTCCTCAACAAAACGGGGTAGTGGAAAGGAAGAATAGGACTCTACAAGAGACAGCTATAACTTTATTACAAGAAAGTAAGCTTCAAAGAAAAGAAATTTTTGAAAGCATGTAAAGTACATCGTGTTATGTTTTAAATAGAGTACTAATTCATCCTATTATTTTGAAAACACCAGATGAGCTTTTAAATAATAAAATTCCCAACATAAGTTATTTCAAAATATTTGGTTGTAAATGCTTCATTTTAAATACAAGTGACAATTTGGGAAAATTTGATGCTAAGTCATATGAAGGAATATTTATTGGTTATTCTCAAAATAGTAAGGCTTATCGCATCTTCAATATTAAAAAGTCATGTGTAGAAGAATACATTCATATTACTTTCAATGAGACTAACAATGATCTTCCAAAAGAAAGTGAAGAGGATGCGGGAAATTTGGAGATAGTCGACATTTCAATGAAACCAAAATAAACAAACCGGAGGCCAAGAATGAACAAATTGAAAAACTGAAATGAATGACCAAAGCATGAACGTGAACACGAAGATTTGCGAGGATGTTGAAAAATGAGTCTAATGATCAAGAGGAAGTTATGCATGATATCAAATGCAAGAAAACGACTAGATACATCAAGAATCATCCTCCAGAAAATATTATTGGAGATATCAATAAAGGTATAACCACAAGGAGAGGTTTACAAAATCCTTTGTGCATTCTCTGCATATTTTTGTCACGAGTTGAGCCAAAGAATGCAAAGGATACTATAATTGATGAGAAGCGGCTATTGGCAATGCAAGAAGAACTTCAACAATTTGAGAGGTGCCAAGTGTGGGAACTTATGTCTCCTCAAAAGATGTTTCCATCATTGGTACAAAATGGGTCTTCAAGAACAAACTTGATGAGCGGAACAATCATTAAGTAAAAAGCAAGATTGGTAGCTCAAGGATACAATCAACAGGAGGGGATCGACTATGAAGAAACTTATGCACCAGTAGTAAGGCTGGAATCAATTAGAATTATGTTAGCTTTTGCTTGCTACAAAAAGTTTAAACTCCATCAAATGGATGTAAAAAGCGCATTTCTTAATGGATACATCAATGAAGAAGTGTACATCAAACAGCCTCCTGGATTCGAACATGAAAAGTATCCTAATCATGTGTACAAGCTAAAGAAAGCTCTTTATGGCTTGAAACAAGCTCCAAGAGCTTGGTACGAAAGATTGAGTAAGTATCTCTTATCAAATGGGTTTGTTAGAGGTAAGATAGATTCTACATTATTTATTAAGCATAAAAATGTCGATATTATTATTGTTCAAATATATGTAGATGATATAATATTTGGTGCTACTAATGATTTCCTTTGTGAGTGATTTTCCAAGTACATGCACAAGGAATTTGACATGAGCTTAATGGGAGAGCTTAATTACTTCTTGGGACTACAAATCAAGCAAACAAAGGACAGAATTTATATCCATCAAACCAAATACACAAAAGAATTACTCAAAAGATTTGGATTTAAAGGATCTAACTTGAAAAAGGTACACCAATGAGCACATCGATAAAGCTCACTGCTTGATGAGAAAGGTATTGATGTAGATATAACAAAATATCGAGGTATGATTGGATGTTTATTATACTTAAGCGCTTCTAGGCAGATATAATGTATAGTGTTTGTCTATGTGCAAGGTTTCAAGCTAATCCAAAAGAATCTCACTTAAATCTTTGTTAAAAGGATTTTGAAATATTTAAGTGGTACAATAAATTTAGGGTTGTTTTATCCAATTTCCAATCATTTTGAACTAATTGGCTATTAGGATCTTTGACTATGCGAGGTGTCAAATTGATAGAAAAAGTACGAGTGGTGCTTGTACTTTCTTAGGACAAAGTCTCGTATTGTGGCATAGTAAGAAGCAAACCTCAGTGGCTCTTTCAACTACTGAGGGTGAATACCTAAGCTGCGAGGAAGTTGTTGTTCACAAATTTTATGGATGAGACAAACTCTATGTGATTTTGATATATTATGTGATTGTGTGCCTATTTATTGTGATAATTCTAGTCTTTATAGATATATCTAAAAATCGTGTTACATTCACATTACAAAGCATATAGAAGTTAGGCATCATTTTTAAGAGACAATGTTTCAAAAGGTTAATAAAATTAATTTTTATTCCAACTGAAAATCAAATTGCAGATATTTTTACTAAACCCTTAAGTGAAGATAGATTTTGTATGCTACGAAGAGAACTTGGGATGTGTACTGCATAATTTTTTTGTATTAAATGTTATCCTAGTATTGCATGTATATCGTATTAACTGTTATTAATTAGGATACTTATGTTTTCAGATGATCACTTAATTTATGGACGCTAGAATCAAGGCGCCTATTATAATTAGTTTTTGAAAACTGAAAAGTAGGATCAATGAAGGGTTTTAAATAGAGACGCCTTGCGAATACATGTATCTCATAATGAGTTTTTGAACATTGAAACGCCAAGTCAGATGGGGAGTCTTGGGAGACGTAAGGTCTTGGGAGACGTACGGATTTAAAAGATATCAAGATACATACATTCATTCACTTTTATATATTTATATCTTTCCATTCTCTTTCTATTCTCTGATTTTTACTCTCTCATCTTACGCCTCATTTATTCTGCAATTGAATTCTTTCATCACCATGAGAACACGAACGAACAAACAATCACTTATCAATTCTGATGATGAACAGACCACAGTTCATCCCCACTCTACTGCCAGACCATCTCGATAGAAAAGGAAAATGAAGAGGGTTGTGTCATCAGAGGAAGAGTATTTGGACTCTTCGGCGTCTGATGCGTCCACTTTCAGTCCATCACTGATGAAATCTACCGGACCCTCTCGGCGACGTCAGACTCAGTCTTCCAAGCCGGAAGTTTCACCTCCTCCTATCTCGGTAAACCCTAATCTATCTTCTGATCTGTGTGACAACTTCTTTCAAAGTAATGCGTATGAGGTACGTTTTAAAACAGTAATTTTTCCCAAACAATTTGTCTATGAGAAGTCGGTTGATCAGATCTATTTTCAACAATCCCCTTTGAGACCTTTGTTTTGAGTCTTGTGGTTTTCTTTGATGCTTTCCTCCTCAAATCATGGCATTCCTAGACTTGTTCAACAATTTTATACAAATCTAGAGTGTCATGGAGATTTTTATACATCTTTTGTCAAAGGGAAGTCTCTATATTTTACAGTCATTGATTTTGGTAGCATTTTAAATATCCCATCTTCTGGTGTGTGTCCTTTTACAAAGAAAGGTGTTGTTCATTCTCCCTTCACTCCTCTTGAACAGTTACAAATTGTGATGAACAACAATTTATTAAACGATGTTTTTACTCCCAAAACAGTAGACGTCTCTCCTATTTCCAGTGTCCTTCATCAACTTGTTAGATACAATCATTTGCCTCGTTTAGGTGGAGGGCTTTGATTTTACCTATCAAGATTTGATAGTTGTTCTATGATTTTAAGAGGTGTTTCTTTTAATCTGTCTCAAATGATGCTTCATCATATGACCACGTGTTTGCGAAAAACCAAGACATGTTTGCCATACATTGCTACTCTCACTAATTTGTTTAAACATTTTAAAGTTTCTTTTGAAAATGAAAATTCTGTTTCGATTACTGATTCCATCAGTGTTGGGTCCCTGAAAATGTCACGTATCATTTTAATTGATGGTATGTTTGTTCGTGTTACTCCTGAAATTTTTGTTCCTCCAATTTCCATTCCATCCTCTCCTGTTCAGTCCCATAATCAATCTTCTTCTGAAATAATTGACATGTTGAAATTGGTTCTCGGGAATCAAGAAAAAATGCAGACTGAAATGGCTAGCCTTCATAACCGTATGACCCTGTTGGAAAAAGGCAAATTTCCTTTGGGTGCTCCTGAAATTAACAAACTTTACAATAACATTGAAGATGAATTCATTGACTTCTGAAGATGCTTTGAGCGCAAACCACTTTGCTTTAGCGAGAGGTTATGCGAGAGAAGGCTTAATCGAATTCTGTCGGTTAAGTCGAAGAATGAAGTTTGTTAGTAATCAAGTAGGCGAATTATTTGAATTCATTTCTACTCGGTTTAATGATGTGGGAGCTAAACTCCATATGCAGCGTCAGTATTCAACGGTTCCAGAGTGGGTGCATTGCAATTGGTTCTTGAGTTGGTGAATTTCTAGATGTCCCTCTACCACCTGCAACTGTCATTCCAAGGCCTCCCCAATTATTCTTGACCTAAAGCTGTCTTTGAAAAGATCCATCGTCTTAATCGAGCCCTATTTCACGAAAAGGGCCTCCAAGCAGTGGTAGTAGATCTTGAAGAATGACTTGATCTCTTTTTTGTTTGATGACAAAGGGGGAGAGTTTTTGGGTTGTTTTATAGATTATGAACTTATGGACAAGTTTTTAAAATTTTTTATGTTGGTTTTGGTTTGGTGTGAATCACAAAAAGACTTTGTTTAAATTTGGGATTTTTTTATTTGATATATTTAGCGAGAAAAATTTTGATACTTGATGAACTAACATTACTTACTGAGAAGCAGGGGTTACAAAATTTAGGATTTTGTAACGTTATCAAATTTCAATAAATTGAAATGCATGGAGTTAGGGGGAGTATATTATGTTATGCATATATTCAGGGGGAGTTTATGAGAGTTAAACAATTTTGGGTTGTCATCATCAAAAAGGGGGAGAATGTTGACTTAGTCATATTCTAGCCTTATGTTTTGATGATGAAATGTTCAAATACTAAATTGTTTTATGATGTTTCGGTATTTTGATGATAAAGAGCTTTGATTGGATATTCAAGAATTTGAAGGATTTTCTTTACTAGAAAAACAAATGTAAGATCATTTGCATAATAATTGATTTTTTCATTTAAAGGCTCTAGGACATTATTTGCATTATTATTATATGTCTTAAATAAAAATGTTTTAAATTGTTTTATGAAAAATGTTTTAAAAAGTATTACATATTTTATATGCAAAATTATTATTAAATGATATTCTTGGATTACATGTGGATATATATCTATGTATGCATGTCTAAGTAAAATGTTTCTTTGAATTTTTGGATACACGTTTGAGAATATATGTGGTATACTAGATTGATTTACAAGTTTTTTTTGGTGATTTGATATTTACATATTTCAAGGAAAAGATAATTATGGTTTATGAGAATGAGTGTCTTGGAAGTTGGAAATGATAAGTGTTCTTTTACACGCCACTTTGTTAATGCTCGAGAGAGAAAGTCAATTGATTAAAGTAATTATTTTGTGGTCTTGAGTTATCCAAATTGTGTAACCAAGCTGGAATTTATTTTGGATATTTGTTAACGTTGTGGATTAGTTCAATATTTTTGTTGGAGATGTTGTATCAAAGTTGTTTTTTGTGGACTCATGCGGCGTTAATTCTCTTGGTTATTATCCTTAGTTAGATTAAAAATTTGAACATATCTTTTATTATAGCGGTAAAAATATGTAAGGGCTATATAAAAGATGTTTCTCTTTTAGAAAATTACACAACTCTCATGAATATAATTCTTGCACTAATTACTGTGATTATCGAGCATTCTGGTTTAATCAGTGCAACCTTTGAGAAGCTAAGCAATTAATTTTCTGATATTATTTGAGCTGATATTTGGTAAGAAATTAATTGTTAATTTATTTTGTGCTAATTGATCATTGCATATAGTTGAGCCTTTAATTGTTAGATTGATTATTTTTGCATTGATCATAGACCTCTATATCTGTATTGAATTTTCTATTTTAGACTAAGTGTAGTCTAAAGGTGTTAATCCTAGGGGATTAGAGAAAAAGCTTACAAACAGGTTCAAGGAAGCAAAGGTGCTTGAAGAGTGCATATGTGAACAAGGAGCAAGAGAGCTCAAGGGAAATTAATTGTTAATTAATTTTTGTTAGAATCTGTTTTGTAATCTATATTTATTTATAAAGAAATAAATAAATAAAGTGAGTCTCCAATACTAGTTGGTATTGGACGTGGACTAGGCTATTATTAAAGAGGGTAATAGCTGAACCACGTAAAAAATCTTGGTGTTGATTTTATTATTTGCTTTACTTTAAAATCACATAAGTTACTTAATTTGACTACTTGCATTATATTAAGATAATTCTTTAACATCAAGTATTTTATTTAATAGACTATATTAATTCAGTAAGCTGATTTCAATCATTATAGTAGCCTGAAATTAATAGAATTTAAAAGTTGATCATAGATTACTCTTACACTTATTCAACCCCCTTTCTAAGTGTGCCTAGTTAAATTTCAAAATATATAATTAATATTAATTTTTATGTTATTTTATAATTTTTTTATCCAAAATTAATATAAATTCATTTAATTTTAGATAATATAATTCTGAAAACTTGCTATTTAAAATTACTTACAAGATTTATTATTTTTAAAAGATCCATTAATCACATTGTTTTTAATCTATAAATATTTCAAAAAGCTAAATTAGATCCAATATTCTTAGAATAAAAAAAGTATGAAGAATTATTATACTCTGAACTTGTTTAATTTTTGGTGAGATTATCAATCATAGCTTTGTCATTCAAATATTGTGTTTAAATTGTTTAGTAAGAGATTCACTCTCTTGATACAATGTGCCCAATTTACGCTAAATGCTTGATGGCTAATTAATATATATATATATATATATATATATATATATATATATATATATATATATGTTAACGCATAAAATCTTTTCTCACGTCCCAATCACATAAGACGCGTCCGATATCCTGCACAGTTCAACAAGTCAATACCAAAAGCTTGACGGCTTGATCACGGGGATAGTTCCGTGTGAGAGTCGATCTGAGCGATCACAAGGTTAACAACGGAGGAAAAAAAATATCTCTAGTGTATTGAGAGAGAATAATAATATGATTGTGTGTGGTGTAATGTTTTATTACCTTCTTTTCTTGTGTGATCTTTGTCCCATACGTACTCCAGACCCGGTTTACCGTGTCACCCACTATCCCTGACACAGCCCTCTCCCACGTCCGGTGATTCACCTACTACATCACCTTTGTCCACCGCCGGCTAATACAGTCACATCCTCATTAATGCCATGCAGACGGTGGCAGAGATAACGGTCAACTGTTATCTTTTATCATGATTACCGGTCAAAGATGAGATAAAAGACAATTTGTATAATGGGCTGATCCAATGACTTAGCCCAATACAATAAAGATGACCTATCTAATTGGAATGACCAAATAAAATAGTCAAATAACTGGGTCCAAACCATTCGGCCCAACAGAACAAATATGACATAATCCAAGGGAAGAACCCATTAGGTCCGGCCCAATAATAAAAAATATTATGACCCAACAATATATATATATATATATATAACGAATCTAAAATACTCCTCTTAAATAGCACTACTTTATTAAAAACAAACTTAGGCATTTGATTTTCATTAAACTTGAGTGTGCTCTTTTACTAAACCTGCTGTCCTATTTTTGACGAAAATATAACTTTTTATTTTAAAATTAGAGATAAATTTTATCTTTTAAGTAATTTTAAAAAATTTAAAACTTGAAATCGATAAAAAAAAATGATTTTCAACAAAAGCTACTCCTTCCATTCTCAAAATGAGTTTTATTTGTAATTTTTTTTGTTACAAAATGAGTCCTTTTTATTTATTTTACTTGTAGTGATATTAAACAAAAAAAAAACACAATGACTTTAAATTTGTTATCATAATTTTATTATCATGTTAACATAAATTAAATATCAACTTATAATCTGTAGGGTAAAAATGAAACAAAAATACTAATTAATATTTATGACATAATTATAAATAATTTTTATTTTGTCAAATTTCACAAAAGAACTGTTGACCGCTATCTTTTTCTTTTTTCTTTTTTAAATGTAAGAGAACTTTGTTTTTGGTGTGCACTAAAAATGCCTTTGACAGCAAAGAGTCCTATAGGCAGTTGTAAGCATGAGTTACACCTCAATGAAATATTTACGATAATGTTCGACCGCTTAAGTTAAATGAATTTAAGTTTTAAAATTAAATAATATTACTATCACATAAAAAAAAATTCACATAATATTTATATATACACATGTATATTTGTGGATCCTACATATTAAGTGAAAACTCATAATATATATATATATATATATATATATATATATATATATATATGTATTTGTATGTATATAAATATTATGTGAATTTTTTTTATGTGATAGTAATATTGTTATTTAAATTTTTATAAATTAACTAAAATTATCAAAATGTATATTTTTGGAACAAATGAAGCATACTAGCACGTGAAGAGACCAATGGCTGGACCGACCAAAATAACACATCACGGCTGCACAGTTAAGTCTGCTTTATTTCTATTTAATGCTAAAGAGGATAGTGGTACCCACAAAAATATATAGAAGCCAATTTTTTATATTATTATCAATTTATCATCACAAATTCATAACTCACATGCAATTGTAATTATCATTAAATGGGTCCCATTTGGATTGTTTGGAAAAGTTTTATTCTTTTTTTATTAAGGATGTAAACGAATTGAGTCGATCCGAGTATTGAGTTGTTCAGATTTGATTCACAAAATTTATCGAGTGTAAAATAAGGTTTGACTGATACTCATTTAGCTACCGAGTCGAGCACAATTCCGAATCGATCCCCAGCAGTTTGGACTTTTACAACGAATATGATCCGAGTATCAATAGAAAATTATAATTTAAAGATGTTCGAGTAATTTATCAAATTTTAAAATGTGTTCATATTTGATTTATTTATATTTCAAATCGAACTCAAATCGAACTTTTAATCGAACGAGTACGAATCGAGGCCGAATTATTTATTCTTTTTACCCACGGACCGTTTTCTACATGAAATAAAGTTGTACATTACTAATCACTATAAGTGGAATTGTACACTTTTTCCTTAATTAAATTAAATGACTAGTTTAATTAAATTTTCTCTAGGTTATTTGTACTTGGTAAAGTTTTAATCATGTGAGGATTATTTTAGTTTAATAAAGGAGAATCGGAGAAAAAACAAAATTTTCCCAAGTATAAAATTATATGATAAAACAATGTATAATCATTGAGTTTTAAAGATACCTCATCATGTCAATGATGTTTTTACTTGATCATCAGAATTATTAGATTACATGTTCAATTCTTGTTGTGTATTTTAATTTATTATAATGATGTTTTTATTCTAATTTATTTATAAAGTTTGAAGAATACTTAATTGTGAGAGATTCAAAAATTATTGAGATTAAAACAAAACAAAAAAATTAACAAAACACATCATTGGTTTTTGTCAAATTCCATCTCCCTGAGATTTGGATACAAGAAATACGAGAAAATGATATATATGTTGACATATTTTATGATGGAATTAAATTACGATCAATGTGAAATTCTGAGCGATCAAATAAAACAATAATATGTGGGTCTTTTTTTAATTTTTTCATATCACAAGTATCTACATCGTAAACATCTATTATCTGTAATACCCAGAAAAAAAAAAAGAAAAAAAAAATAACTTACATTTAAAATTATATTTTATTTGGGCATTTCTAATATTTGGGCCAAATTGTATTTAATTTGTGTGTACAATAATAAGTATGTGATTATATTAATTTGGGCTTTTATACTAATTGGGTCTATTTTGTATTTGGGTAATATTAAAATTCTATTAAAATTAGGAGACAATAAGATATATAAATAAACAAGTAAAACCTAATTTTACACATAATAAGTCTGACGCGATGAAGGAAGAGCGGAGCAGTGTTGGCGGCGCAGGAAAACAAATTATTTTTTGTTGTCAATTCTTTTCGGTGAGTGATTATAATTTTCCTAATTATAGTCTGTAATTGTAATCATATAATAGTGTACATATAGTGATTTGATGACAAAGGAAATCACATATTCATATGGTCCAGGTGAATAATAAAGTAAACATGTCTTTATATGAATGATAACTATAATAATGCGCAGTAGGTAAACATAGATTTTTTTTAGCAATCAAAATTCGGATGGCCAGTGGGGGATAAAGTTAGTATACTATTTTAATAAATAACTAATTATAATGTTATGGAATGAAAGTCAATAGGAGCATAAATTTGGATATATATCAGGAGCAACATGGAAGTTGATGTATTTTTATTATTATATAAATACGTGTATATAGATATCATGTTATTAGTTTGCATGTGTTGTTAATGGTATTATATTTATAAAGTACTGTTTTGTAAAAAAATAAAAAAAAAATAAAAAATTATAATGTTATCGGTCAAATTAAACCAAGTCAGTATGTTTGTTCTAGTCACCATGAATAACTACTCTTGTACTTAAGAATCAGGAGAATAAACTTTAATCACGGGAATAATATTTCGATAATTGTACTTACATTTATTATTATTATTTTATGTAATTAGTTCGAGCGGAAAGAATTTAAAGAGTTATATTTAGAATATAAATTTTGGAGTGTATTAATAATTGATAAAAGGTGATGATTAAAGGCATATTAAATAGATTATGAATTATTTTGAAATTATTAGTTTGGATTGTTTTTAATTTGAGGTGAATATGTTTAAGTTGGGAATAACATTTCGTATTTGATATCGTTGGCATTTGAGGGTAAGATTTTGTGGAGTGTGCTATAAATGGTTTGGAAGTATCAGGTACGGATTCCGTACTCTTTCAACGATACTCTTGTTAAATTTGATTTGTTCGTTTGTTTCCTTGTTTCGAATTCTGTTATGATTTCACAAAATTGTTTCATGTGAAATAAATATATTAGTTTAATTTTGGAGTTGATACATATGACTCGTATTTGTACTCTTTGAATTCGGATATCATGTTTAGTATTTATTTTTGATAATTATAGAGCGGTACATGTTGCTACCTTCTTTTTGAGATCTTGTGACTATAATTTGATTTGGTTCAACATTTACATATAGAACCCTTTTGTTGGTATTATGTCGCATATGTTGTGACATGGTATTTTTGTTAGAATATACCGTAGGGTATACTTGAGCTATAACCACCTGTGGGGGTACCACAGACAGGTCGTCTTGGCACGAGAGACATGACACTTTCCGTGGCGGTGTGATTAGTCCGCGACGTCTCCATTTTGGGCTCCGGAGTAAGTGGGCCATTTGGTGTTTTGTTGTGGGAGGCGTATGGGTTAACCCTAATTTTCTGTTCTGCGGATTAGTGATGTTGTGCCAAACACACCTATCTGATTTGCATACATTTGGATTCGCGGTCCAATGTGCGATATACCTGTGTGGCATCATTTGACTTACCTGTGTGGCATCATTTGACTTGCTTGTGTGGCATTATTTTGACTTGCCTGTGTGGCATTGTTTTGACTTACCTGTGTGACATTGTTTTGACTTGCCTGTGTGGCAATGCATATTTATGAGCTCACTCGGTACGAAATAAAACTCAACCATTTGATTAAGCCTATTATTTCATTGTATTAGTTTTGTTTGTTTTTGTTCAATTTAATTCATTGAGTTATTTACTTCAGTTCGTTATTTCTTTATTCTTCTATGGGTTTCGTCAATTCTGTTGATTCAGATATATTCCATTAAGATCTTTGGAGAATATATGTTCATCAGTATTTACACGTGAGGCTTGGTTCAGTATTTTGTCTCAGTTGTTTTCGTATATCGATTGTATATCTTTTGTATATCTGTGATCCGTCTTTGGGCAATTGGCTCATCTTTGTGTTTTTCTTAAGCGAGTTTCTACAGGTGATTGAGGGGCTAGTGTGATGAGAGAGTTGCCTTTGATCATCTAGGTTGATTCGAATTTTAAGTTTTGATTATTTTGACTCTGTTTGGAGAATTGTATTTAGTACTTTATTAATGGATCACCGCTATTAATATGTGAAGTCATTAGTGCTCTGTTTACTTATTTTGAGGTTCACTGTGCTTTGCACGTGACCTCCCTTTCCTTTTCGGGAAGGGGGTATTACAGAGATGGTATCAGAGCTTAGGTTCTTTCTTGTAGAAAACCTATTTAGGTTTGACCTGTGAGTTGTGGGTAAACCATTGGGTAGACGTAGGAGTTTGATTGTATTTTGTCCTTTGTTTGGTTGGTCTCTATTTTGACTAACTGTCGATTTCTTTTCGATTTGTAGTTCATTTGAGAAAACTGGAATAATTTATTAAGGTGATTGAGTAATGATATTAGTTAAGAATTGTGATTTAATCATTGAGGTGAATAAAGTTATACTTTGTACAGATAGAAAATGATCTTATATGAGATGTGATTATGATGTAAGTATTTGTATATTTCGACGAGTATTTGATTTTGAAAAATTAATCTTTTAGAGTTGTTGTTTTTTTTGTGACAATTATTATGATCGTTGAATTGAGGATTTTGATTTGAGTTATGTTTTGATTTATGTTAAGCTTGTGGATAATTTAAGGTCTGTGTATTGATGGCATACTATGATAAAATGAAAGGTATTAAGTATAAAGGATCTTTTGTAAATTTGAGTTGTAAAGATTCGAGGTAATTAGATTAATTTTTTGGAGTAAATGAATTTTGCGATTATTTTCTAGTAGAATATTGGAGTTATCTTATATGAAATTTTGAGTGATAGTATGAGATCTAGAAATTTGTTGGGTTAATATTTGCATTAAGAGAATGATTGATTCATTGAATGATTAGATAGTAAGTGATGAAATTCAATTGATTTTGAGAGATCTTGAATAATTGTAGTTTGCTTATATAGATGGTAAAATATGTGACTTGGAGTTTGATATGGTGATAAGGAGATTTTGGTAGTATATTTTTGGTGTAATAATATTTGAGAACTAATTTGATTTGAGGTTATGATATTTTGAAATTCTTGAGGACTTAGTGGGAGTTGGTGATATATTTGGAGTTGTTTTGTTTATCTGATGCCCTTAGAGTTTTGCATGAATTTATGTAAAATTAAATAAAAATAGTTTGTTAAATCTTTGTCATGTGTGGAACATAAACATTTTACGAGTTCAAAATAATTTTAAATATTTTGGGTATTCGAATCGTATTTAGATGAAGAGAATTTTTTTTGTGATTTCGAACTATGTTCCGAAGAGTACGTTTGCAAAGAATGAAACTTAAAGAAATTGACGGGGGCCGCACCAGCTGTGGAGCATGTGTTTAAATTCAATGCAAAACGAAGAATCTTAACGGGGCTTGACACGATAGCTGACGAATCTTTACGAGTACATGGATAATTATGTGGACCGATGACTTATCCGCGTTGATCGTTACAAATGGCGGCACTACGTCTTAACTAAAATTTATGAATAATTATGTAATTTAAATAAAAATATTTTTCTTTGTAAGTTATTTGAATTCCGAGGACGGTATTATTTTTAAGGGGTGAAAAATATAATAACTCATTTTTTAATTAAATAATAATTGATTTTATCTCATACAATTGTATTTAAATGGGAAAAGGTAAATGACTTTGTTTCCCTCTTTTCTTCCTTGTTTTGTTTGGAAAATTAAATTCTTTTAGTAGATAATTAAATAACTGATTAAATTAAAATTGAGAAAGATAATTCCTTTTGTTAAAGTCTTGTGGTAAAATCATTCGGAGCAGGAAGATACTTGGGAGATGGAGGAGTCTATTCGAGCGGAGTATCTGCATCTTTTTGATAATTAGGTACGTAAATTCTTTTGATTCCGGGGACGAAATCCTTTTTAAGGGGGAGGTAATGTAATACCCAGAAAAAAAAAGGAAAAAAAAGTAACTTACATTTAAAATTATATTTTATTTGGGCTTTTCTAATATTTGGGCCAAATTATATTTAATTTGTGTGTACAATAATAAGTATGTGATTACATTAATTTGGGCTTTTATACTAATTGGGTCTATTTTGTATTTGGGTAATATTAAAATCCTATTAAAATTAGGAGACAATAAGATATATAAATAAACAAGTAAAACCTAGTTTTACACATAATAAGTCTGACGCGAAGAAGGAAGAGCGGAGCAGTGTTGGCGGCGCAGGAAAACAAATTATTTTTGGTTGTCAATTCTTTTCGGTGAGTGATTGTAATTTTCCTAATTATAGTGTATAATTGTAATCATATAGTAGTGTACATATAGTGATTTGATGACAAAGGAAATCATATATTCATATGGTCCAGGTGAATAATAAAGTAAGCATGTTTTTATATGAATGATAAGTATAATAATGGGCAGTAGGTAAACATAGATTTTTTTTAGCAATCAAAATTTGGATGGCCAGTGGGGGATAAAGTTGGTATACTATTTTAATAAATAACTAATTATAATGTTATGGAATGAAAGTCAATAGGAGCATAAGTTTGGATTCTGATTTTTTTTATTATCATGATGGGTTTTCGCATAGAAGAATACCATTAAATTGATGCAAATAAATTTTATACATATATATCAGGAGCAACATGGAAGTTGATGTATTTTTATTATTATATAAATACGTGTATATAGATATCATGTTATTAGTTTGCATGTGTTGTTAATGGTATTATATTTATAAAGTACTGTTTTGTAAAAAAATAAAAAAAAAATAAAAAATTATAATGTTATCGGTCAAATTAAACCATGTCAGTATGTTTGTTCTAGTCACCATGAATAACTACTCTTGTAATTAAGAATCAAGAGAATAAACTTTAATCACGGGAATAATATTTCGGTAATTGTACTTACATTTATTATTATTATTTTATGTAATTAGTTCGAGCGGAAAGAATTTAAAGAGTTATATTTAGAATATAAATTTTGGAGTGTATTAATAATTGATAAAAGGTGATCATTAAAGGCATATTAAATAGATTATGAATTATTTTGGAATTATTAGTTTGGATTGTTTTTAATTGAGGTGAATATGTTTAGGTTGCGAATAACGTTTCGTATTTGATATCGTTGACATTTGAGGGTAAGATTTTGTGGAGTGTGCTATAAATGGTTTGGAAGTATCAAGTACGGATTCCGTACTCTTTCAGCGATACTCTTGTTAAATTTGATTTGTTCGTTTGTTTCCTTGTTTCGAATTCTGTTATGATTTCACATAATTGTTTCATGTGAAATAAATATATTAGTTTAATTTTGGAGTTGATACATATGACTCGTATTTGTACTCTTTGAATTTGGATATCATGTTTAGTATTTATTTTTGATAATTGTAGAGCGGTACATGTTGCTACCTTCTTTTTGAGATATTGTGACTATAATTTGATTTGGTTCAAAATGTACATATAGAACCCTTTTGTTGGTATTATGTCGCATGTGTTGTGACATAGTATTTTTGTTAGAATATATCGTAGGGTATACTTGAGCTATAACCACCTGTGGGGGTACTACAGGCATGTCGTCTTGGCACGAGAGGCATGACACTTTCTGTGGCTATGTGATTAGTCCACGGCGTCTCCATTTTGGGTTCCGGAGTAATTGGGCCATTTGGTGTTTTGTTGTGGGAGGCGTATGGGTTAACCCTAATTTTTTATTCTACGGATTTGTGATGTTGTGCCAAACACACCTATCCGATTTGCATACATTTGGATTCGCGGTCCAATGTGTGATTTGCATGTGTGGCATTATTTTAGTTGCATGTGTGGCATCATTTGACTTGCCTGTGTGGCATTATTTTGACTTGCCTTTGTGGCAATGTATAAAATTATTTATTTGAGAGTAAAGATATCGACTCAATTATTTCAGCAGTAGGGTCTCGCCGTGGAGATTAATGCCGTTGAGGTAGTTCAAGGGAAGGTTTGATTATTTCCCCCATTGCTTCTGACCTTCAAGCATCGAAGAAAAGGAAGGAGTTCTTGTGACGTCCCCGAATTCGAATTTACACCGTCCAATTTGAATCGACAAAATACAAACAATATATACAAATTCTTATTTTTATAATTAGTACAATGTCGCGTATATAGTACAACAATACAAACACACACTAACTTGGTGAGGACCATCATTCCATTTCATGTTCTCCTTTCTACCACTAGCTACACTTTTATTTTTTGAAAGTAATTATGAAACAAAAAGGTGAGCTCAAATAGCCTAATAAAAAATATCATGACTAAGATAAAGAAGAATAAGTTATCTTTAACCTTCAAAATCAGATTTTAATTAGAAAATGATAGATAATATAAATTTTTAACAAACAATTACAGCAGAATGAACAATCTATTAGAAGAGTCAAATAAATTATAATGTTTATTATCTTTAGCAATAAAAAAAATCACCATTAAGATTTCATTAACTGTAACACCAATAGTCATGATTAAGTCAATTAACAGTTTTTTTTTTAACCAATAAAAAATAGAACTTTAATCACGTGTCCTTGCCACACAGGTTAAAGACACTCAACAATCATATTATCTTTGCATCCAAGCCAAAGACATTCAACTGAAATACCAATAGTCATGATCATGTCAATCAACAGTTCTTCTTTACACCCAAGCTAAAGAGAACTTTCATCCTGATGATTATAACAATGATATAAAGGATAAACATAAATAATAAAAAGAATAAGATAAAGAATAAACATTAAAGATTTGTAATTTAATTTGTAAAGAGTCCAATAATATCTCGATTGTCAACATAATAGTCAGAATATCGATTCGAGTTCAATAATAAAATATAAGGTTCACAGTTCAAATATAACGGTTAAAATTCAATAGGAAGATTCAGGTCAAAAGATATTAGATGAAACACCAACTATTAAGGAAATTATAATCATTTCAGGAAATTTCACTGTTTAATGATAAGGCTGTAGAAACTAGTAATAATTTTTTACCATATTTTCAGGAGTATGAAAGAAAATGATATTCCTTACCTTAACATGTGATTAAATACGGATTTCTATGTAGTTGATCAATCGGAACAATTCTTGCACTCTTACTGATATTCACCAATACTTAAGGTAGCCTTAGCACACTCACAGAGACACTTACACTAAACGATTTTTAAAAAGTGGAAGGAAGGATACGTAAGAAAGTTATGAAATTCATTATGCTAAGTCCCCCTATTTATAGCCAAAACTTAACCAACATCTACTGCACATCACTTAACCATACTTTTCATATTTCAAGATTATCTTTAATCTATACCATTCATCACTTATCCACATGTTTTATATTTAAAAATTATCTTTAATCTATAGCATTCATCAATTATCCATAAGTTTCATATTTCAAGATTATCTTTAATTTACCACATATTAGTTATCCACACGTTTCATATTTTAAGATTATCTTTTGTGTCGCCCCCAAATTCAGACTACTCATGTCTCGAATTTGGTTCATCACGTGCTACAAATCTAATGACTAAATAACAACTTATGCAACGGAAATAACATAATATATTACATTTATTTAATATAATCATTTGTAAGACCCCAACTTTCATAAATAAAGATTAAATTTTTCTCGATATATATTTTGAATATTATGGTGTTAATTTAATATAATGTTATAGTTGTGGGTAATATTTATAAATTTTGCAAAGTATGCAAGTTGTCATAAAATATTCTATTAGTCGGGAAATATTCGTTTTAACAGGAAATATTCGTACAACGGCACAATCAATACTGACCCCACAACGGAATTATTGTCGGAATGAGAAAACAACAGAAATATCTTTTTATAAAAATAACGGCGAAAGTTTTACCGTTAAACTGTTGAAATACCCAGTGGTAAAAATACAATAATACGTGTGGTTGCATAGTAGCACACGGTATTGATTATTGACGCATACGTGAGAAGTCACTCAGTTTTATTCAATTATTGTTACAATAATTGCTGAATAGTATCTCACATTATTTAATTTAATTATTGTCAATATTTTTTATATTATTAAATCAATAATTGAGACGACAAAGTTATTCATATTATTATTTGCAATATTGACGATGTCTAGAAAGTTCTGTCAAGGAGAGGTTTGGTCACCTAATTGCGCGCCAATAGGGAGAAATCCTTATCGGAAAGTCCCCTCTTTACTGGGAACGATCTGGTTGTTAAATATTGCGAATTATAATAATGATAATAAATGTTGTTAAAAATATTGAGGTGATTTTTATGAAGTATTTGTGGTAATTTTGGCTTATTATATGTACCCCCATTTATCCAATTTTCAAAATAATCGATAGAAAGTTATTCGGTATATATTTATATTATAAAGAGGTTGGGGCCATGGGTGGGGCCCATAAGTGGAAGAAAAATGAAATGGGAGGGGGAAAAAGGAATGGATTCACGGGTGGATAAAGTGGTGATTGTAAGACCCAAACTTTTATGAATAAAGATGAATTTTTTATAAATATCATTTTTGAATATTATGGAATGAATTTGATATAATGTTATAGTTGTGGGTAATATTTATAAATTTTTCAAAGTACGCAAGTTGTTATATTATATTCGATTGGTCGGGGAATATTCGTTTTAACAGGGAATATTCGTACGAAGACACAATCATTGGTGGACCCCACAACGGAATTATTGTCGGAGTTAGAAAATGACATAAATATCTTTTTATGAAAATAACGGTGAATGTTTTACCGTTAACTGTTGAAATATCCGGTGTTAAAATGCGATGTCTGGCGTGGTTACATAGTAGCACTGCGGTATTGATTATTGATGCTTACGTGAGAAGTCACTCGGTTTTGTTTAATTATTACTACGATAATTCTTTGCATAGTATCTCACATTATTTGATTCAATTATTGTCGATATTTTATATATTATTAAATCAATAATTGAGACGACAATGTTATTAATATTATTATTTGCAATATTGACGATGTCTAGAAGTTCTGTCAAGGAGAGATTTGGTCGCCTAATTGCGCGCCAATAGGGAGAAATCCTTATTGGAAAGCCCTATCTTTCCTGGGAACGACCTAGTTGTTAAATATTACGAATTATAATAATAATGATAAATGTTGTTAAAAATATTGAGGTGATTTTTATGAAGTATTTGTTGTAAATATTGGCGTATTATTTCATTTACCCATTTTTTAAAATAATCGGTAGAAAATTATTTAATATAATAAAAGTAGGGCCACATGTGGGGCCCATGGAAGAAAAATGAAATGGAAATGGAAATTGGGGAGGGGGTGATAACTTGGTCGGGAGGGATATAATTATATATGTATATATATAGAAGTGCATCATATGAATATATATATATATATATATATATATATATATATATATATATATATTATAAGTTTTGTTTTATTAGATTATATAAAAAATATATTATATTTAATTTAAAGTTTTTGTTTTATTATAATATTTTGTTGCACAATAATGAATAGTAAAATTAAATTTTCAGAAAATTTTTGTCGATTGAGCGCCCGTGCATTCTTCACTATTGGTCCGTGATTTCTAAAATTGAAATAGTATCCTTTCAATTCTCCTATAAATAGGATGCTTAGTTAGAATTGAAAATCACACCAGAATCAAAGAAATCTTCTTTTATAATCTTGAGCGTATTTCTTTAGAGTTTAAGGAAGCTTTGAGCGTAGTAAACAGTTCAAGTTTTCTTCAAGAATATCTCTGTTATACCAGTTAGAATACTTTTTAAGGTAAGGGATATTATTTTTGTTCAATATTCATATAAAATAATATTTTCTTCCATACTCTGTAGTATGTAAGTAATATTATTTCGTTTCAGATTTCGAATTATATACTCATTTTGTTAAGTTTTGGCTTCTATACTCCATGAAATTAATAGAATATCCTTGATATTTACGCTTAATCTAGTATCTTTTCATGGAAATATTATTCTGAGCATTCTTGATAAGTTTGAACCTTTTTATGCCGATGTACTATTCACAAGGTACTATTCCTGAAGTACTATTCACGGAGTACTATTCCCGAAGTACTATTCACGAGGTACTATTCACTAAGTTACTATTCACCCGGGGTACTATTCATAACAATAATTGATTTCTTTTCGGTCCAAATCATTTTTGATACAATATTATCCTTGAATTTTACTCCACAAAGCAGTATCATGTTAACAATTTGGACATTATTGAATTCTGGATAAATTAAATTATAAATCTTTAAAAATTTATCCTTTGCTTTATTTTAATTGAATTCTTATATCATTGTCATCATCCTCATGCTTATATTGTTATGAAAGTCATCTTTGGCCCGTAGTGCATAGATGGAATTGGTATAATTATGACTAGGGATTATTCGGTATAATCATGACCGTAATGTTATAAATGATGTGGAAAAAGTCCTCATTGACCCGTAGTGCATTGATTGACAGTTGTTGGCATGATCATGACCATTGGTGAAAACACGAATATCCTTGGCCCGTAGTGCATGGATAATTTGTGGTCGTGATACTAATGAATATCCTTGGCCATAGTGCAGGGGTGATTCGATCATGTGAATTATTTATTAAGTTGAGTCTCAGCGATAAAACTATTGATAAACTTTTAAATCATAGAAGATAGTAGATTTCATGTTCTACTTGACTCTTCTAATGGATTGTTTGTTCTGCTGCAGTTAAACTTGATGTCTATTATATTTTATCAGTTTAACACTGTTAAAGGCTAACGATAATTTATTTTACATTATCTTAGTCATAATATTTCTTACTGGGCTAGTTGAGCTCACCCTTTGCTTTCATTGTTCTATTCAGGAAATGAGAATATAGATGGGACTAGTCGGGAAACGGAGTGACGATTCAGATATTTGCATTAGTAGTCCTCACAATTTTGTGAAATAGTGTGATAATAAATGTATTGAGGACTTATTTTGAGTTTGAATACTGTCTAGAAGACAATATTTGTATTAAAACTCACAGCTCATGTTGTATATTTAAGTTTGTATTTGTATTCTATACCATGTATTTGGCGACTCAGAATAAGTGATGTATACCTATTTTGGGGGCGTCACAGTTGGTATCAAAGCTTAGGGATATGATCCCTGGCTAAGATGTGAAACTAGAACTAGAGGGGAGAGACGGGTAATTCCTTCACTAGTATGACCTACCTAAGTTTATTTGGTATTTAATTAGTCGGTCAAAGTATAGGGATAATATGTTGCCTGTCAATTAACCCTCGTTTTGTGGCAGTATTTGAAAATGACATCCGAGAATGTTGAGAATAAAAATGGAGCACATGAGACCGTTGAATCACCAACGATCAATACCCAGGAAAATGTGCATCAGGAAGGCAATAATCCTTAGGAAAACAATAACACTGACAAAATGATGAACGATGGGATGTTCAGAGGCTTTATGCAATTCATGCAACATCAGGCGAGAATAACTCCTGTTCAAAATGCAGGTGGAAACACTGGTAACTCTCGGACGGTCACTGCTAAACAGTTCAAGGAGCTGGGACCACCGAAGTTTATTGGAGAGCCAAAACCACTTAAGACGGAGACGTGGATAAAACAGATCACCAAGATATTTGATATCTTGAGATGCTACGAGGAGCAAAAGGTTCCTTTTGCCACCTTTATGTTGCGAGGAGAGGCAGATTACTGGTGGGAATCGGTAAAGCGTACTCAACCTACCGCACTGAAGATGTCTTGGGAGAAGTTCCAAGAACTATTCAACGACAAGTACTTTCCCAAAAGTATTCGTCACATGAAGGAGGTAGAGTTCATCAAGCTGGAGCAGAATAATATGACCATGTTGCAGTACGAAGCTAAGTTTGCCGAGTTATCCCGGTTTGCGTCCCACTTGGTTGATAATGAGGGGAGAATGACACGGATGTTTCTAAGAGGTTTGAAACCCGAGATACGTCATTATCTAATTTTTCACAAACTGTGTTTGTATTCAGATGTTGTAAATGGGGCTCAGTTATTGGAGGGCGATAACGAGTCAACCCAACCAAGAGAAAGCAGCTGGAAAAATGATAATACCAGTGGTAACAGTCATCAAAGCGGTGACAACAAACGTGGAGGGAATCGACATGCCAGAAATGGTAACCACTTCGGTGGTAATCATGGCCAAGACAATAAAAGTGGACATTTCAAGAAGAGGAGATTCAACAATGATGGAAAGACGTCAGCACCAACACCCGTTGTTAAGGAAGGAGAATGACCACCTATCATATGTTTCAAATGCGGAGGGGAGGGACAAATTAGTCCAAACTGTGCGCAACAATCCAAAATATGTTACAATTATGGAAGAGAAGGTGACTTAGCTCAATTTTATCGTACAGGGAAGCCAAGTCAAGCTGGGATGGAAGCACCAAAGGCCGTCCTAGAAAAGTCAAAACCAGTAGTTCAAGGAAGAGCTTTTGTCGTGACCTTTCAGAAAGCAAGGAACCCGAACGAGGTCATCACGGGTAAGCTAATCATAAACTCTATTGAAGTCTATACCTTATTTGATACCGGTTCTACCCATTCTTTTATTTCTCCTACTTGCGCTCAACGTTTAAATTTGACTCCGGAGAAATTAGACTTTGACTTATCTGTTGAAACTCCGTTGGGAGAAACCTTCATTACATCAACTGTTTATAAGTCTTATTTTGTTCAAATCGGTACCCTCACATTACCTGTCAATTTTATTTACCTGAAAATACTTGCATTTGACGTAATTCTAGGGATTGATTGGTTAACTACTCATCATGCAAAAATTGATTTTTTTCGTAAGGTTGTTAGCTTTCATATTCCTAACCAACCTATTATGCGAATTCAAGCAACAAAACCATTAAAATCAATCACTGTCATCTCAAGTCATAAAGCTATTCGTTTATTGAAAAACGGATGTCAAGCTTTCTTAGCTCATGTCACATATTTAAACAAAAATAAGTCAGTTTTGAATGATATTTCTATTGTTAATAAATTTTTTGACGTATTTCTTGAAGAACTTCCTGGCCTACCCGCAGAGCGTGAAATTGAATTTTGTATCGACCTTGAACCCGGTACAAAACCCATTTCCAAAGCCCCATATCGAATGGCTGCTATTGAACTTCAGGAGTTAAAAACCCAACTGCAGGAATGGTTAGACATCAGTTTCATTCGTCCTAGTAAGTCCCCTTGGGGTGCTCATGTTCTATTCGTGAAGAAGAAAGATGGGAGTATGCGACTTTGTATTGATTATCGGGAGTTGAATCATGTCACCATAAAAAATAGGTACCCGTTGCCTCGCATTGATACCCTGTTTGACCAGTTGCAAGGCGCCAAATTCTTTTCAAAGATTGATATTCGTTCCGGATATCACCAATTAAAGATTAAAAATGATGACATTCCAAAGATGGCTTTCAGAACTCGGTACGGGCATTACGAATTCCTAGTCATGTCTTTTGGATTGACTAATGCTCCTGCGGCCTTTATGGATATGATGACCGAGTATTCAAGGAATATTTGGATCATTTCGTGGTTGTCTTTGTTGGGAGAGTGCATATGTAGATTTGATGTTTAAATATAAATGCTCATGATTGTTTGTAAAGTCCTTCAAGGAATATTTGTATAAGGACTTAGTGATAGATCAAATTTGTTAGGTTGATCTAAGCTCTTAATATATATCATTCTGTAAGTGAATGTATAGAAAAGAAGATCAAACTTGTTAGGTTGATCTTGAGATGTAATAGATAGGCTTCGAAGAGATCGTAGTGTATCAAGCTAATCAAGATTATAGAAGCCAAGGCAGAACGTAGAGCTTCAAGGATCGTAGTGTGCCTGCCTTAAGGGCCTCTTCGGAAATCGTAGAGTGGTCCCAACGTTTATCGAGCCAACTCAGAGATCGTAGTGTGCTCTCAGAAACGTAAAGCTTACAAAGTTAGCAAGTGAAGATCGTAGTGTGCAAGTCATTAAGAGAAATCGTAGTGCTCTTGTTTGATGGAATCAGACCAAGCACCAAGGTAACAAGACACCACAATCTGGATCGTAGAGTATCATCTGTCGTGTGTCAGAAGCATCGAGCCCTACCTTTTTGTTTGAAAATATATCTCCAAAAAATAAGGAATGGGTTTCAAACGTTGAAGTCCCCACCAGTTCCAATGGTACAAAAGACATCCTTAGTATGCAACACGGAAGCGTATTGAAGAAGCTAAGGAAAGTACAATTGGTAAGAGAAAAACACCTTTTCAGGTGTTAGGTGAGAAAGCAGTCTGCTGTGTCAGTGGGCCAGAATGCAATTTAGAAGATGTGCGGAAAAGTCTCCATCAAAGTACAGAAATGTCAAACGCATTTAATGCTTCAACGGATGGATCAAACAGATAGATTTCAAGATCACATATATGAAAAAGATGTGCAGATGAGAGAAGTAAACAAGCATTGAACAAAACATACAAGAACTCTCAACGCTCAACTCTACGATCTGAGAAAAAGAAAAGCTTGCTCAGCTACTCAGTTCTTTCGAACAAGTGCTTAACAGCAACTGAGTAGCAACCAATAAGAACTCAACAACTACCAATCAACTGAAGTAAGAGTTCTAATTCAGAAGGACTTGAAGAGTTCTAAGTGAACTGTGAAGAGTTCAAGAATGAAACTAAGAAGTTCCTAGACTGCTGGTCTAGAAGGAATCTGAGTGATTTAGAAAAGTGTAAAAGACATCCTTAGTGGATTTCCTACTCGAGGAGCAGAAGAGTGGACTAGGATCTTTAAGTGCTCTGAACCACTTAAAACGACTGTGTCTATTACATTCTTGCTATAAACTGCCATATCTGCCATAACTGCTATAACTGCCTCACTCTCATAAACTTAGTATCTTAAGGGAGATTACAACAAACATTAATTTCGCTAATTTTTAATCATCATCAACTAACAAGTTAAAACGGAAAGATTTTTTAAATATCTATTCAACCCCCCCCCCCTTCTAGATAACTAATGTGCCTCCGGGAACTAACAATTGGTATAAGAGCAGGTTCTATTATACAGCCTATAAAGCTTAGTAGATCCAATGGCACACTTGCCAAGCAAATCAAGGACAGGAGGAGGCAGCAAGCCACCAATGTGCAACAAAGATAAATTTGCTAACTGGAAAGTTTGGATGCAAACATACATGGACTCAATAGATGAAGATCTATTTGAGACCGTTCAAAATGGGCCCTATATTCCAACAAAGCTTGCACCAACTACAGACGATCCAAACAGAATACAAATTAAAGTCAAAGAAGAATAGACTGACAACGAGAAGAGAGCTGTCCAACTCGATAAGAAGGCCAAGAACATTTTATTTCAATCCTTAGAAGATGATTTGTTCGAAAACGTTGTCAACAGCAAAACAGCGAAGGAGGTTTGGGAAGCACTACTCATTATACATGAAGGAACGGAAGAAGTAAGAGAAAACAAACAATCTCTCTTGACACAACAGTATGAAATGTTTGCTCATGTTCAAGGAGAAAACGTCACTACGACCTACGAGAGATTCAACGTACTGTTCAACTCTCTACGAGCCTATGGGAAGATCTATCCAAACAAAGATCTAATCAGAAAGTTCATGAGAGCCCTACCAAGCAGGTGGGATGCCAAAACCACTACTATTAGAGAGTCAAAGAATCTTCATGAGATGACAGTTCAACATCTATATGGCAATCTTCTGACATACGAATTGGAGCTGACTCAACGAGCTGAAACCCTATCAGAAGGAAGAAAGAAGGATAATGTTGTTGCTCTCAAAGCAACTAAAAGTACATCCAAGGTCAACACTGAGATTGACTCTGACTATGATGAAGACGGTGATGAGGACCTTGCAATGCTGGTAAAAAGACTAAGAAGGTTCATGCTTCAAGGCAAAACCAGCAAGCCAAAGAAGGTCAACAACTACAGAAGCCAGGAGCAAATGAATGATCTTTGCTACAACTGCAAGAAGCCTGGCCATTTCATTGCCAACTGCAACAAACCTCTCAGAGAAGAACTAAAGAAGAAATCACATCCAAAGAAGGAATACAAAGGCAACAAAAGGCCTCAGAAGAGAGACAAAGGCCTGGTAGCTAGAGGTTCGTGGAGTGATTCAGACAATGACTCAACTCCTGAATCTAGAGATGATGAAGATCCTCAAATGGCTAATCAATGCCTGATGGCTAAACATGCAAAGGACAAACAGAACTCTAACATTTTTGAAGTAAGTATTAATGAGGTATTTGACTTCAACTCACCTGATGTAGACATCAATGATTTGAGAACTGCACTGCATGGCATAATAACTGATTTACATCAATACATGAAATGGTTCAGAGTTCTATCAAAGGATTATTCACTTCTTCAAGAGGAGAAAAAGAAAGTTCAAGAAGAGCTAGAAACAGCTCTTCTAAGTACTAACTTTCTCTCCAAACTTGAGGCTGATAATGAGATCTTAAAACAGACTAATGAGCTCAATGCACAAAGAGAGTCCAATCTAACCTCTAAAGTTGAGGAGCTAGAAAAGCCTATCTCTACTTGGAACAAATCCTTATCATCTATGAACTCCCTGCTCTTTAGTCAGAGAAGTACATTTGATAGAACATGCTTAGGCTTTAGGGAATCCACCTCAGAGCCATGTGTGGAAAAATTAAAGGAAACTAGCATTAATAATGCCTCAAGTTTTAATAGAGGCATTACATTTGTGAAATCCTCACAGAAGGAAGAACCAGCTCAACTCTTTTCCACTATTTCCATCCATACTCCAAGGAGTAAAGGATCTCATGCTGGCCTGGGCTTCAGAAAAGAGAAGAGTAACCCATCCTCTACTCACCAACATCTAAGGATCGTAGAGTTAAATAAAACCAACTCTACGAACCAACTGGGAAGGTACTGTAGAGGTAAGATACACTCCTCACATTTCATGAGACCCAAGGACATGTGGAAGAAGGAAAATCAGTTTAACAAAAGAGTGACTAAAGAACCACAAAAGTCCAAATGGAGAATGAACTCTCACACACACACATAGGCATGTATCATACTAAGTGTTTTGTGTGCAATAGAGTTGGTCACAAGGCTACAAGGTGCTATTATAATTCAATGCATATGAGACCCAAGATCAAACAGATTTGGGTCCCCAAGGGCACTAACAAAGTAGGACCCATGCAAATATGGGTACCAAAATGAAAGTTCAATGTTATGACAGGAAAAGAGCTCCACGGTCACAGCCTGGTATCTGGACAGTGGATGCTAAAGACACATGACTGGGAACAAAGCCCTTCTGTCTAACTACATAGAGAAGGAGGGTCCCTCAGTCATCTTTGGAGACAACGGCTCGGGTAAGACAAGAGGGTATGGCTCAGCTGGTAATGGTGCAGTGTCTTTCAGTAAAGTGGCATATGTGGAAGGTCTCCAACATAACCTTCTAAGCATTAGTCAACTCTGTGACAAGGGTCATTAAGTAACATTCCTTAACAACCAGTGTCAAGTCAGAGATTTGAAGACATATGCTGTAAAGCTAACCGAGACAGGAGAAGGAAATGTCTACACAGTGAATCTTGGTCAACTAAGCTCAGACGAGACAATATGCTTTCTGGAAAAAGCATATGAAGAAATGAGCTGGCTATGGCATAGACGGTTGTCCCACTTAAATTTCAAAAGCATGTCCAAGCTGGCATCAAAAGATCTCGTTGTAGGCCTACCCAAGTTCAACTTTGTCAAAGAAAGGCAATGCAATGCCTGTCAGCTTGGAAAGAAAACCAGAAGCTCATTCAAGAACAAAACTATCAACTCAATAGATAAGCCCTTACAGTTGCTTCACATGGATCTATTTGGGCCAATTCCAACAACAAGTCTTGGAGGGAAAAGATACTCACTAGTTATAGTCGACGACTAAACCAGGTTCACATGGGTATTCTTTTTAACCTCAAAGGATGAAACTAGTTCCCAACTGATCAAGATGTTCAGGCTGGTAATGAACGAGAAAGGAGAGAAAATCAAGGCCATAAGGAGTGATCACGGAAGAGAATTCGACTTCTTAGAAATGGACCAGTTCTGCACAGATAATGACATCAGTCATAATTTCTCAGCTCCACGAACTCCTCAACAAAATGGGATAGCTGAGAGAAAAAACATAACTTTAATAGAGGCTGGAAGAACTCTACTAGCAGCAGCCCATCTGCCTGAATACTTATGGGAAGAAGCTGTCAACACCGCATGCTACACGTAGAACAGATCATTGATACACTCTAAGATCAAGAAGACACCCTACGAACTGTGGAAAGGAAGAAAACCAAGTGTCAGCTACTTTCATGTATTCGGTTGTGCATTCTACATTCTCAACAATGGAAAGCAGTACTTGACAAAATTTCAACCCAACTCAGACGAAGGAATCTTTCTTGGATATGCCACAAACAATAAGGCCTATAGAGTGTTCAACAAGAAGACGCTGATTGTTGAAGTCTCGATTCACATCATCTTTGATGAAACAGACTTAGACAAAACAGTGCTTCAAGACACTACGACCGACAGTGCAGACACTATGAATGAAGTCGTCGAGCTCAACACTACGATCGTAGTGCCAGACAGTTAAATCGTTGAGCAAGAAAATGAGATCGTAGAGAGGCCTATGCAAGACAACGAACCTCCACACCGAGAAGAAGAAATAGATCTTGAAGATTTAAGAGAAGAAGGTATCAGGAAAGATGTCCCAACCGGAAATAGATGGGAAAAAGATCACACTCAAGATCTAATCATTGGAGATCCGAGTGCAAGAGTCAAAACAAGAGCTGCCACCCAGAATAAATGCTTTTACCTAAGCTTCTTGTCACAAATGGAACCAAAGAAGATAAAGGATGCTATGGAAGACTCCAGCTAGATAGAAGCCATGCAGGAAGAATTCAACCAATTTGAAAGAAGCAAAGTATGGAGATTGGTACCAAGACCAAAGAGTCATCCTGTCATTAGAACCAAATGGGTTTTCAAAAACAAGATGGATGAAGATGGAGTAATAACCAAGAACAAGGCATGATTAGTGGCCAAAGGCTACTCTCAGGAAAAAGGCATTGACTACGATGAGACATTTGCACCTGTTGCCAGACTAGAAGCCATCAGAATCTTTCTTGCCTTTGCTGCTCACATGAAGTTCAAGGTCTTCCAGATGGATGTCAAAAGTGCATTCCTGAATGGAGAACTTTAAGAAGAAGTCTATGTAGAGCAACCTCCAGGTTTAATCAATCCATCTCTTTCTAATTATGTTTACAAATTAGACAAAGCCTTATATGGTCTTAAACAAGCACCTAGAGCATGGTATGAAACACTGACTAACTTCCTTATTGAAAATGGATTCACTAGAGGTAGAGTAGATACCACATTATTCCTTGGAAAGAATAAAGACAAAGTCTTATTGGTTCAAATATATGTTGATGATATTATTTTTTGTTCTACTGATGAAAAGCTATGTAAGAGATTCTCCAAGCTTATGTAGAGCAAATTTGAATGAGCATGATGGGTGAGCTAAACTTCTTCCTTGGACTACAAGGGATTCGAACAACTGCTTCAAATACAGTATCAGGAAGTACGGCTTGTGGAACTTCAATATCCACGGGCTTATTAGCTAAATGGCAATTGGCACATACAATACGCCCAGTCGCTTCTCGTGGATTTTCAGTCAAAGAACCTACTTCTCTTAACCAGAAATGCGATTGGGAATGAGTGACTTCAGGTGCAGCCAATCAAAGGAAGAAAGAGCAATGTGGCAAAACAAGTAATGCCATCTAACTTTCATTTGTATAGAAGAGCAAATCTGATGCGACCTAGTTCTATTTTCGAGATAGTGGTATCGAAGGTAAAGTTTTCCCACAAGAGAGCACCGTGGAATCCACCTTCCCACATATGATTTTTCTCATTAAGCCCATCTTAGGTCCCGAGCAAGGGAAAGCAGACTGATGAAGGAATATTCATAAACCAAGCCAAGTACATCAAAGATTTACTTAAGAAGTATGGCATGGAATCAACCTCTCCTATGAAAACCCCAATTGCTCCTGCAACCAAGCTTGACAAAGATGAAAAAGGTAAAAGTATTGATATAACTCAATGCAGAGGTATGATAGGCTCTCTTTTATATCTAACTACCAGTAGACCAGACATAATGTTTGCAACATGCATATGTGCTAGATTTCAAGCTAACCCTAAAGAATCACATTTAACTGTTGTAAAGAGGATTTTCAGGTATCTCAAGGGTATACCACACTTGGGGCTTTGGTATCCCAAGGAGTCCTCATTTGAACTAACAGGATACACAGATGCTAATTTTGCAGGCTGCAAAATAGATAGAAAGAGTACCAGTGGCACCTGTCAATTGCAAGGAAACAGACTTGTGTCCTGGTTTAGCAAGAAGCAAAACTCAGTATCTACTTCAATCTGCGGAAGGTTTGAATACATTCTCCGCTTTGGCATTCTTTGTCCTCGAGATCTTATGGATGAAAAATCAGCTAGTTGATTATGGGTTTGATTTCAAATCCATTCCCATTCACTGTGATAACACAAGTGCCATAGCAATAACTCATAATCCTGTCATGCATTCTAGGACTAAGCATATAGAAATAAGGTATCACTTCATTAGGGATCATGTGAAAAATGGAACTATATCTTTACAATATATCCCTACTAAAAATTAACTTGCTGATGTCTTTACAAAACCTCTAGATGAATCCAGGTTTAACAAGTTAATAAGTGAGCTAGGAGTGCTTAATTTACAACCATAAAATATATGCTCTAGTATGTGCTAACTATACAGATACAAAGGCTATGGTTGAAATCGTAGACATGATCAAGGGAAGTCCATGATCGTAGAGCTGAAGTGACATGAAAGAAAACGATCGTAGCATAGACTCAACAATCGTAGTGCAGACTCAACGATAGCAAAACCCCATCAACAAAAGGAGCATTCTGTGATGATAAGTTTCAAAACAAAGCAATCTCTCTGATAATCACCTCAGGAACAAACCTAACCCTTGACTCACTCCAAGAGGTTGGCCCTTCCTGAGTTACCTTAAAAGAATGCTAAGTCAAAAACTCATCACAAGGATCCGGTCAGACTCGACGATCGTAGTTCAGACATGACAATTGCTGGAACAGACTCGACGAATGCTGGACAGACTTGAAGAATGCTGGACAGACTCGGTGATCGTAGCTCAGACACGACGATTGCTGGACAGACTCAATGATTATAGTTCAGACTCAACGAATGCAAAGCAGACTCAACGATTACAAAAGCTACCTCAACGATCGTAGTCCTCCCTAAGGACACAATTAGCTCTGAAAGAGCTAAGGGCAAATCAGTACAATCCCCCTCAGTCAAATTCATAGAGCCAAGAAAAAGTTGACACTTGTCCCACTAAACAAAAATGGAGAGAGGGAAACTACAAGTACAGTTCGAAAATGCCTTTTTTAAAATCAAAAGTTCAAAAGGCCTATCTATAAGACCCCAAATTATTAATAAATAAAATTTATTTTCCTCTATTTATTATTTTGAAATAGTAAGGGTTGATTTGATTAATGTGGTTAGTTATGGGTAAAATGCGCAAATATTTTAAATAAGCAGGTGGTTATAAAATATTCATTGTTGTCGGGGAATATTCGTTTGGTCGTTGAATATTCTTGCTATCGGGGAATATTCGTACGACGGCGCAGTCTTTTGTGGGCCCCATAACGGAAAGCGATTGATGAAGAAAATGACATGTAAAGTTGTTTATAAATACTTGGTAGCGAGTTATTCACAGATTATCATTGTTGGAATACCCGATGGTTAAAACACGATAATATGCGTTGTTGCACAAGAATAATACCAGTATTGCACCAATTATTGATTCTTACGTAAGAAGGCACTACTCAATAATTGTTACAAGAGTTATCGCTCAGGTATTTTATTTTATTGATTCAATAATTGCTGCGTTGATATTTTATATTACTGTTGTTTCAATAATTGTTACTACACAGTATTTTCCATTATCGAAGAAATAATTCATATTATCTGAATAATATTATTAGAAAACATTATTGGCAATGTCTAGAAAGTTTTGTCTAAGGAGAGGTTTGGTCACCTAATTGCGCGCCAGTAAGGAGAAATTCTTATTGGAAAGCCCCCTCTTTCCTGGGAATGGCCTGGTTGCCAGTACTGTGATTCTATAATATTATTTGTTAATAGTTAATTATTAATTTATATGGTGAGGAAAATATTGATTTTATGTGGATATAGATGGAGAAATTTTTTAAAGTGACAATTGTTGAAAAATGATATTTTATCTTTTTTGATAAAATAATTTATTATTATATTTTAATAATATAATAATGGTGATAGTTTTACAATGAATGTGGGATATATGAGTATATGAGGAGGAAGAGTATTTTTGTTGAATTAAATGATTAACACATGTTTTGTGTGTCGGTGGACCCCATTTCTTGACTGAAATTTGATTATAGCTTGTAAAATCACCCGTTTATGGATTTCGGTCAATTTCTGTTTGGAATTTGGAAAAATTTTCTTCTGCAAAGTTGTAGAGAATTGAATTTCTTATAAAAAGTCGCAAGATTCGAATTTTCTGATAAAAGGGCTATTTATTATGAATTATTGAAGTTCAAGTTTCAAATAATTGATTTTTGGAAATTTTAATTATTTTTAATATAAAAAATGTTTTTGTCATTAATTGTGGGTCTTGCATGTGATGTCAATTGCTGAATTCAGATCAAGGAAGGTTGGTGTAGAAATTTTAATATATATATTAATATTTTATTAAATTTTCTGCTTTGGTGTTCTAAGCTTTTTCCTATAATTAGGGTACTTAGGTTAGAATTGAAAATCACACCAGAAACTGAAATCTTCTCTCTCTTTCTCTCTCGATATATTGAGCGTATTCTTGTAAGTATTTTAGTACTTTGAGTATTGCTATACTGATTGCAAGTCCTTTCAAAGATTATATCCAAATTATACCAAATCGTAAATCTTATCTTTTTTAGGTAAGGGATGTTATTTTCTTCTCAAATGATATTATTTCTTCAATATCATTATCTTTGAAATATTGGTTGAAACTTTTATCAAATTTGGAACTTTTTTCATGCTGGGGGGTTACTATTCATGAGTTACTATTCACGAGTTACTATTCACGAAGCATGATGATGTTTTTTGTGAAATTTCTATCTTTTGGTGTCGGAGATTACTTATTCACGATATACAGACTATTCACGAATCGACACTATTCACAGAAAAATTAAATTTTCATTTTTCGTCCAAGATATCTATTATGGATACTAGTTTTAATTGTATCCATGTTTTGATCATTCTTGAATTTTACTCCACTCTGGTTATTTATGAAGTATTTTTGAACTTGGATTGTTTAAAGTACGAATCCTTAATATTTGTTCTTTTATTTCACTGGATTCGTTTTCTTTAAAATATTTTTCATCATCCTCAGTCCTAAATAATGATATAATTGAATATCTTTGTCCTGTAGTGCAAAGATGAATGATTTCTAATGAATATCTTTGGCCCGTAGTGCAAAGATGAACAAGTGTTTAGAAGAACATGACCAACTGATGAATATCTTTGGCCTGTAGTGTAAAGATGAAAATTTGATTCCAGATATATATTGATTGATGTTACAGGGATAAAAGATAGACGATGAACTTTTAAATTCATATATAGAAGATAGCAGTTTGCATTCTCTACTTAACTCTTCTAATGAATTATTATTTTCGCTGCGAATATTGATTTAAAACTTGTTGTCTATTGTATTCTATTAGATTTTTCCCTATTGAAGACTAATGATAACTTGTTTTATATTATCTTAGTCATAATGTTCTTTACTGGGCTAGTTGAGCTCACCCTTTTCCTTGTTGTTCCATTTTTCTTCTCAGGAGGCGAGAATGTAGCGAGTACTAGTCGGGGTGTGGAATGATTGTTCTAGAAGTCGTTTTAGTAGTCCTCACCATTTTTGTAAAATAATGTATCAATAATTGTACTGAGGACTTATTTGAGTGTGGATATTGTCTAGATGACAATATTTGTATTTAAACTCACAGTTTTTATGTTGCATTAATAAAGTTGTAGTTATTTCTATACCATGTATTTTGATGACTCAGAATGGGTGTTGTATACCTGTTTTGGGGGCGTCACAGTTGGTATCAGAGCTTAGGGATATGGTCTCTGGCAGAGATCGGGGAATAGTACTAGGAGGGGAGAGACGAGTAATCCTTCGCTAGTGTGTCATACCTAAGCTTATTTGTTGGTCAGTTGAAGTATATAGTTAATATGTGATATGTTAATTTGTTTAATTAACCCTTGTTTTATGGCAGTATTTAAGAATGGTAGCTGAGAATATTAACGGTGGAGTTAATGAGACCGTGGAAACACCTTTAATCACCACCAGAGGCGATGCAATGTGAAGGCAATATTCCTCCGTAAACAACACCACCGAAAGCGAGACGATGAACGCGAGATGTTTAGGAGCTTTTTGCAGTTCATGCAAAACCAGACGAGGGAGACTCGTGTCTGTAATACGGGTGGAAATGAAATCAACGCGCGGCTTGTCATGGCCAAGCAGTTCAAAGAGTTGGGACCACCAGAATTTAAGGGAAAGCCGGATCCGATCATGGCGGAAACGTGGGTCAAGCAAATTACCAAGATATTCGATGTCTTGGGATGCACGGAGAAACAGAAGGTTCCATTCGCCACCTTTATGTTAAAATGGCGAGGTAGATTCTTGGTGGGAGTCTGTGAAGCGTACTACCCACTGCCAGACTCGCATGTCTTGGGAAGCGTTTTAAACTTTTCAACAAAAAAAAATACTTTCACGAAAGTATTCGCCATATGAAGGAGGTAGAGTTTATTAGACTAGAACAAAATAACATGACGGTGTCCCAATACGTGGCGAAGTTTGCAGAGTTATCCAGGTTTGCACCTCATTTGGTAGATAATGAGGAACGAATGATGAGGATGTTTCGAGAGGTTTAAAACCCGAGATTCTGACAATATCTTATCTCTCATAAATTTGCTTTATATTGAGATGTTGTCAATGTGGCTCAATTATTAGAGCGAGATAACGAGTAGTATGTTCAACCAAGGACCGCAGAACTGTGGTCATCTGGGTGGTAGCAGTCATCGGAGCAATGAAAACCAGTTGGAGGAAAACATTTAGACAAAAGCGGTAACCACTCTGGTGGTAATCGTAGCCATGAAAATAGAAGAAGCGAGTCGGGGGGGGATTTTAAAAAGAGGAGATTCAACAATGACAATGTGAAGACGTCAGCACCAGCAACAACTGGTTCCAAGGGAGGATAACGACCATCGATCATATGCTATAAGTGCGGAAAAGAAGGACATATCAGCCCAAACTGCCCACAACAGTTTAAGGTATGTTATAACTATGGAAAGGAAGGACATATCGCTCGAGATTGCACTATAGTGAAACCAAGTGTAGCGGGGATGGTGACTCAAAAGGCTTTCCCAGAAAAGTCAAAGTCAACGGTTCTTGGAAGAGCGTTTGCCGTGACTGGTCAACATGCGAGGAACTAAAACGAGGTGATCACGGGTAAGCTAATCATAAATTCATGTGAAGTTTATACCTTATTAGATACCAGTGCTACCCATTCATTTACCTCTCCTACTTGTGCTCAACGTTTAAACTTGACTCCGGAGAAATTAGACTTTGACCTATCTGTGGAAACTCCGTTAGGAGGAACTTTCATCACATCTACTGTTTATAAATCTTGTTTGATCCAAGTTGGCACCATCACATTACCTGTTGACCTTATCTCTTTAAAGATACTTGCTTTTGATGTGATTTTAGGGATTGATTGGTTAACTACTCATCATGCCAAAATTGATTATTTTCGTAAGGTTGTTAGTTTTCATATTCCTAATCAACCTGTTGTGCGAATTCAAGCAACTAAACCATTAAAATCAATCACTGTCATATCAAGTCATAAAGCTATTCGTTTATTGAAAAATGGATGTCAAGCTTTCTTAGCCCATATTATGGATTTGAATAAAGACACGTCAGATTTGAATAATATTCCAGTTGTTATTGACTTTCCTGACGTATTTCCTGAAGAACTTCTCGGTCTACCCCCAGAACGTGAAGTTGAATTCTTTATTGACCTTGAACCTGGTACAAAGCCCATTTCTAAAACCCCATATCGAATGGCTCCTATTGAACTTCAGGAGTTAAAGGTTCAACTACAGGAGTTGTTGGACATCGATTTCATTCGTCCTAGTACATCTCCTTGGGGTGCTCCTATTTTATTTGTAAAGAAGAAAGACGGGAGTATGCGACTTTGTATTGACTATCGGGAATTGAACCATGTCACTATCAAGAATAGGTATCCGCTACCTCGTATTGATGACCTATTTGACTAGTTGCATGGAGCAAAATTCTTTTCAAAAATCGATCTTCGATTACGGATATCATCAATTTGAAGGTTAAAAGCGAGGATATTAGAAGCGCCTTCGCTTAAACCCAAAGCGGGCATTATGAATTCCTAGTCATGTCTTTTGGATTGACTAATGCTCCTGCTGCTTTCATGGATATGATGAACCGAGTATTCAAGGAATATTTGGATCAGTTCGTTGTTGTCTTTATTGATGACATCCTCATCTATTCCAAAAGCCGTGAAGATCATGAGCGCCATTTGAAGCTGGTACTGCAAAGGCTTCGTGATAACAAGCTATATGCCAAGCTGAAGAAATGCGAGTTCTGGATTGAGGAAGTAGCATTCCTTGGGCACATGGTGTCAAAACATGGAGTGTCTGTTGACCCGGCGAAGATTGAAGCAATACAAAGTTGGGAACAACCAAAGGCGGTGGACCAAAAGTCACGTAGCTTTACGGGCTTATTTGGTTATTATCAAAGATTCGTGAAAGGATTCTCTCAAATCGCTATCTCTAACTTAACTCGGTGACTCAGAAAGATACAAAATTGTATGGAGGCGAGGAATGCGAGAAGAGTTTCCAAGATCTCAAGAGGAGACTCATTTTGGCACCTGTTTTGACAATACCATCTGGTTCAGATGGATTTGTTATCTACAATGATGCTTCAGGCAAAGGGTTAGGATGTGTTCTCATGCAACGTGGGAAATTCATAGCCTATGCCTCATGACAACTTAAAGAATATAAGAGGAATTATCCTACTCATGATCTAGAGTTGGCAGTAGTCATTTTCACGCTAAAGATCTGGAGGCACTATCTATATAGGGAGAAAGTGGAGATATATTCAGACCATAAAAGCCTCAAATATTTCTTCACTCAAAAAGAACTCAACATGCGGCAACGACGTTGGTTCGAGCTGTTGAAAGATTACGACTACACTATTCAATACCATCCTGGAAAAACAAACGTGGTAGCTGACGCGTTGAGTAGAAGATCATATACAGGAACAAGTACGATGATGTCAAGTATACGCATAGAACCAACTTTAATAGATAAAGTTAAAGTTGCTCAAGCCACAGACCCGGAGCTGATGCGTATGAAGAAGAAAGTGTAAGAAGGTGCTATTCCAGAAGCAAGAATCGATGAAGAAGGAATACTTCGAGTCCACTCCAGACTTTATGTTCCTAACGATTCTGATTTGAAGTACAAGATCATGATGGAGGCATATAATACACCGTTTGCAATCCATCCTGGAAGTACCAAAATGTATCGTGATCTTCGACATACATTTTGGTGGAACAATATGAAGAGAGAGATTGAAAAGTTTATCTCGAGGTGTTTAACTTATCAACGTGTAAAGGCGGAGCATCAAGTGACAAAAGGTCCATTGCAACCACTTGAGATTCCAAAATGGAAGTGGGAACACATTACCATGGATTTCGTTATGGGTCTTCCCACAGTTTCTCAAGGCATAAATGCTATTTGGGTTATTGTTGATAGATTAACCAAGTTCCGCTTCATTTTTGCCGATACGGAGACTTATTCCTTGAACGTCTTGCTCGTATATATACGTAGATGAGATTGTGAGATTGCATGGCATGCCAGTATCCATAGTTTTGGATCATGACCCAAGATTCACTTCAAGATTTTGGGTTAGCTTGCAAAAAGCTATGAGCGCATTTCTGATTTAGTTTCGGCATACCATCCTCAAAGCAGACGGACAATCGAGAGGACTATTCAAACTCTTGAAGATCTATTAAGACTCGTGTCCTAGACTTCAAAAGCGGTTGGGATAAGTATTTACCATTGGTGGAATTCTCCTACAACAACGATTATCGTGCAAGTATAGGTGTGGCTCTATTTGAAGCATTGTATGGGCCGAAAGTGTCGCTCTCAATATATCTTTGGGATGAGGTAGGAGAAGCAACATTGTTGGGACTCGAGTTAGTGCGTATGACTACGAAAAAGATCCAAATGATTCGATAACGTATACAAACGGCACAGGATCGACAAAAGAGTTATGCGGATCTTCATCGAAAGGACGTGGAATTTAGTATTGGGGATCATGTATTGTTGCGTGTGGCTCCATGGAAGGGAGTTACAAGATTCAGGAAGAGAGGAAAGCTCAATCCACGATTTATTGGTCCATTTCATATTCTTGAACGAGTAGGAAATGTGGCATATAGACTCGCGTTACCTCCAAGCATGTCTCGTGTTCATAACGTTTTTCACATATCTGTGCTTCGTAAATATGTGAAGGACCCGAACCACATTATTGAGTTAGAACCAGACGAGATAGCCGAAGATTTAACATACGAGGAGGTACCTATCAAGATCTTGGATAGGAAAGAGCATGTCTTACGCACTAAGGTTATACCAGAAGTTAAAGTTTTGTGGAGAAACCATGCTATTGAAGAAATGACCTGGGAGTTAGAATCAGAAATGAAAGCGAGGTATCCTCATCTTTTTGAAACACCAGGTACGTACGTCAATTTCGAGGACGAAATTTCATAAGGAGGGGAGGTTGTAAGACCCCAAATTATTAATAAGTGAAATTTATTTTCTCTATTTATTATTTTGAAATAGTAAGGGTTGATTTGATTAATGTGGTTAGTTATAGGTAAAATGCGCAAATATTTTAAATAAGCAGGTGGTTATAAAATATTCATTATTGTCGGGGAATATTCGTTTGGTCGTTGAATATTCTTCATTGTTGGGAATATTAAATGCGAGGTAGCGATCTTTTGTGGGCCCCATAATGGAAAGCGATTGGATGAAGAAAACGACAAGTATAAGTTGTTTATAAATAACTTGGTAGCTTGTTATTCACAGTATTATCTTGTTGGAATACCGGTGGTTAAAACATAGTAATACGCATTGTTGCACAAGAGATACACGGTATTGCACCAATTATTGATTCTTACGTGAAGGCACTACTCAATAATTGTTACGATGAATTCTTGCTCAAAGTATTTTATTTTATTGATTCAATAATTCTTTGCGTTGATATTTTATATTCGTTGTTTCAATAATTGTTACTACACAAGATTTTCCATTATCGAAGCAATAATTCATATTATCTGAATAATATTATTAGAAAACATTATTGGCAATGTCTAGAAAGTTACATCTAAGGAGAGGTTTGGTCACCTAATTGCGCTTGCCAAGATGAGGAGAAATTCTTATTGAAAGCCCCTCTTTCCAGGAGCTACACGGTTGCAAGATCTTTGTGATTCTGTAATATTATTTATGAATAATTAATTATTGATTTATATGATGAGGAAAATATTGATTTTATGTGGATATAGATGGAGAAATTTTTTAAAGTGACAATTGTTGAAAAATGATATTTATCTTTTCTGATAAAATAATTTATTATTATATTTTAATAATATAATAATGGTGATAGTTTTACAATGAATGTGGGATATATGAGTATATGAGGAGGAAGAGTATTTTTGTTGAATTAAATGATTAACACATATTTTGTGTGTCGGTGGACCCCATTTCTTGACTGAAATTTGATTATAGCCTGTAAAATCGCCCGTTTATGGATTTTGGTCAATTTTTGTTTGGAATTTGGAAAAGCTTCTTCTGCAAAGTTGTAGAGAATTGAATTTCCTATAGATAGTCAAGAGATTCGAATTTTCTGATAAAAGGACTATTTATTATGAATTATTGAAGTTCTGAAGTTCCGAAATAATTGATTTTTGGAAATTTTAATTATTTTTAATATAAAAAATGTTTTTGTCATTAATTGTGGGTCTTGTATGTGATGTCAATTGCTGAATTCAAATCAAGGAAGGTTGGCGTAGAAATTTTAATATATATTAATATTTTAATAATTTTTCTGCTTTGGTGTTCTAAGTATTTTCCTATAAATAGGGTGCTTAGGTTAGAATTGAAAATTACACCAGAAACTGAAATCTTCTCTCTCTTTCTCTCTCGATATATTGAGTGTATTCTTGTGAGTATTTTAGTACTTTGAGTATTGCTATACGGTGCAAGTCCTTTCAGCAATATATCTAGTATACTAGTCAGAAGTACTATCCTTTTTAGGTAAGGGATGTTATTTTCTTCTCAAATGATATTATTTCTTCAATATCATTATGCTGAAATATTGGTTGGAACTTTTTATCAAATTTGGAACTTTTTCATGTTGGGGTTACTATTCATGAGTTAGTATTCACGAGTTACTATTCATGAGTTACTATTCACGAGTTACTATTCACGAAGCATGATGATGTTTTTTTGTGAAATTTCTATCTTTTGGTGTCGGAGTTACTATTCACGATATCTGACCTTTATTCACGAATCGACATTATTCACGAGAAAAATTAAATTTTTGTTTTTCGTCCAAGATATCTATTATGGATACTAGATTTGATTGTATCCATGTTTTGATCATTCTTGAATTTTACTCCACTCACGGTTATTTATGAAGTATTTTGAACTTGGATTGTTTTAAAGTACGTAATCCTTAATATTTGTTCTTTTGTTTTTCCTTTGGATTCGTTTTCTTTAAAATATTTTTTATCATCCTTAGTCCTAAATGATGATATAATTGAATATCTTTGGCCTATAGTGCAAAGATGAATGATTTCGATGAATATCTTTGGCTAGTAGTGCAAAGATGAGCAGTGTTTAGATGAACATGACTAAGTGATGAACATCTTTGGCTGTAAAGTAAAAAGATGAATATTTGATTCGAGATATATATTGATTGATGTTACAGGGATAAAAGATAGACGATGAACTTTTAAATTAATATATAGAAGATAGTAGTTTGCATTCTCTACTTAACTCTTCTAATGAATTATTCTTTCCGCTACGAATATTGATTTAAAACTTGTTGTCTATTGTATTCTATTAGATTTTTCCCTGTTGAAGACTAACGATAATTTGTTTTATATTATCTTAGTCATAATGTTCTTTACTGGGCTAGTTGAGCTCACCCTTTTCCTTGTTGTTCCATTTTTCTTCTCAGGAGGCGAGAATGTAGCGAGTACTAGTCGGGGTGTGGAATGATGGTTCTAGAAGTCAGGCCTGTCATGAGAGAGCAAAGCAAGGGAGTCAGTCATAGCCAGCGAGTAGGGCAACAAGAGAGGTTGCAACTCTTTCAGTTAATAGTCCTCACCATTTTTTGTAAAATAATGTATCAATAATTGTACCGAGGACTTATTTGAGTGTGGATATTGTTTAGATGACAATATTTGTATTTAAACTCACAATTTTTATGTTGTATTAATAAAGTTGTAGTTGTTTCTGTACCATGTATTTTGACGACTCAGAATGGGTGTTGTATACCTGTTTTGGGGGCGTCACACTATCTCTCCTCTCTCTCTACAAGCAGAAACCCGAACCCCAAAGAAAGCTCAAACAACAATACTCTCTTCAACGATAGAAATGGCAGCCTCCAACGTCGTCTCTGGCTATAGACTTTGCTTTGACGAGTTCAAAACAGCTGAACCCAAATTTCACAAGACTGTCATTATTGAAGAAAGCGGGTCTCGAAGAAGCTCTGGGTATAAACACATTGATCTACCCCAAGCTAGTGAAATAATTCTACAGGAATGGTGTGTTTGAAAAAGACGCCATCACTACGAAAGTAAGGGAAGTGGAAATCAGACTGAATGCTGAAGACATCAACCTAGCCCTAGGTCTCAAATCTAAAGGGTATTCATTCATAGATGGCATAGACTTCCACGAGGGACTTAAAAGAATGCATCACAAGAAATTCCCCTCTATAAAAGGATACAAGAAGAAGGAGTTTCCTCAGAGATATGAATTTTTAGCTAATATTGTTGTAAATGTATATTTTGCAAGAGTTTTGGTCATGATTCTGTGAATGAAGTACAACTCAAGCTCATGACTACCATATGTTATGGAATACAACTTAACTATAGAGCTCTATTGCTTGAATGGATTAGAAAGTGGATCACCAACTCAAGGAAGTCAAAGAGCTCTCAAAAGATGCTCTACGGGTGATTTATAAGTATCATTTTACAGTCTGCTCTGGGTGACAAAATTGGGGACGAAGAAGGAGAAGCTATAAATCCAAACAGACGAATGACCCAACAACTATTCATGAACTGGAAAAGGAATCCATCAGAAAATGTGCGTATGATGTCTGAATCCAGTGGTAGAACTGTTGATGCGATGGAATCAGGAATTTTAGGAAATATGTCTGTTGTCAAGGAGACTGAAGAAGAAGAAGAAGAAGAAACAAATAAAGAAGAACCCACTGCCCTGACCAGAAAAAGCAAGGGCAAGAGAAAGTTAAAGGCCAGAATAACAGAAGAACCCCAGGGATCCACAACTGATAAACCTATAGAGTCCTCTGACATTGAGACTCTAAGGATCCTGAGAAAGAAGCAACAACAGGCTGAGGAAAAAGAAGATAGAGCCACCATATCCCAGTTGCTGAAGAAGAATAAGATCAACCACAAATCCAAAAGGCCATCTATCTCTTCAATCGCAGAGTCTCTACTGATCGTAGAGACCAGACCAAACACATCAAGCAAGAAAGTAGCTGCATGAAATATTTTGGCTGATCAACAGGACAAAACTGAAGTTCAAGAAAGTCCTGAGGCTGTGGCTCAGCCTAGAAAACCAAGAAGAAAACTGGTCAAGAAATATATTCTTGTCAATGAAGAAGTACTAAAAAGGGAAGACAAAGAATTGGCTGCTGCAAAGGAACCATCCAAAGAAAGCCAAAGCGGCAAAGCTCAAGCTTAGGGGGAGACACCTGAAACTCTTATGATAAAGAATACACCAGCTGAGGGGGAGATGCCTGAAGCTCTCATTCTAGAAAATGCTCCAGATGAGGGGGAGCTTTTAAACTTACAAGAAAATGATCAAGTTGAGGGGGAGGCCCATGACATCTCCATGGCAGAAGAAGTAGTTCCTGCAGAAAATAAGGGAGAACCAGAGCAAGAGCCAAATGAAGCCATTGATATAATGGACTCTGCGAGCGAAGACAGAGAAGAGGAAGAAGATGATGAGGTCGAGATCACAGCTGTGGGCATAAATGGGTACAAAAGAGCTAACTATGAACAATTGTTTTCCTATCTACCCATGATGCCTTTCCATCAAGCTCAAATTCTAAACTCCTGTAATCACATGTTCTGGAGCTTCAAAGAATATCCAGCCATCTCTGTGCTAGCTCATGGATTCCCAGGAAGTTTCAACTTTGCCAAGAAGCTCATCACAAATAATCCCTCCTCAAGAATGGTGAATGAGGTATTAACTGTCCTAATTCTTTATAGAGTGAATCACTATCCACTGTCTTTTTCCAGCCAATTTTATGAATTTCCAAGCTGGTTGGAAGTGGTTCTTAATCCACCAAGTCAACTCCCAGTTACAGAATCCCAAAATTCTATAATTGATGAACCCGATATTCCAAACTTTATACGAATCCCATCTCCCATTATCTGTACGATCACTAACTCTAGCCCATCGTAGAGTCCCAATGAGAAATCTTAGAGCCACCTATTTCAGCCACCCAAACACAGGCCCCTCCATCAGATATTCCTTCTTCATCCTCAAATGAATACTTCAACCTTGATCTTTGCCTCTACTCACTACAAGATCAATACCAGAGAAAACCCTATTCCTCACAAATTCCACAACTGAATGAAATTCTTTCAGAGTTGTCCACAAAAGCTGACTTGTCAGAAATGTCTAAGAAAGTGATCAAAGAACTCGATGAGAGTCTTGAAGAACACACTGACCTCATTCAGCTGAGATTAACAACAATGATCAATGCTGCCAATAATCTCCCACACTCCCTAAGCTCTACGATCTCTAAGACACTTAAGGAGTTCGTCAAGCAAATGATTCAAAGCATAAAGGACCGGGATGAAATTCACTTTCTAGCAGCCAAAAAACACAGAGAAGTTGTCCTTGCCCTACAAACAACTCAAGAAAATCAAAATAAAAACATGTTGGAAAGTGTCCTCAATCTACAAACTGCCGTCAAAGAATTCCAAAAATTCTACGTCAGTAATGGCCATCAAACTGACAACATTCTATCCATTCTACAACAAAGGGAAGCTCAGTCTGAAGATCTAATCGAAGAAAATTGAGAGGACATTGCTCAGACCAAAAGTCAGCACAATGAGGTTGTCCAAGGGCTGAATCGCCTCTTAGCAGACATTCGAACCCTTGATGCTGACATAAAGGGGGAGATTAAAGGGAAAGGAGAAGGAAGCCAGGGCGGAGACAGAGGAGGTCAAGGAGGCCAGGGAGGCAGAGGAGGTCAAGGAGGCCAGGGCAGAGGCAGAAGAAGTAGTTTGATGAGTGAGTTTTATACACATGAATTGGATACATTTGGGCTTAATTTATTATTGTTCTCAAGTCTTTTAGGATGTTTTTATGTGTATATGTCTATTCATGCATGTTTTATATTGTTTTGTAGGAATTGGGACAAAAGTTACATGGATCGACATTTGGGGTGGCTAGATTCGCGTTTTTGGCTTGCCATTTACACAGTAGTCACTTCAGAGCCAATTTGACTATAGCTCCGGACAATATTTCGAATAACTCAAAGAATGAAATTTGTAGATCTACTTCTCCTCTTTCCGGATCATCTTGAATCATCTAAATTGGAGTTCGGCCGAAAAAGTTATGGATATTTTCATAAAGGACGTCAGAGCAGAAAAATGTAAAAAAAGGGCAAGATTCACTTTCTGCACTATAGCGCCGGGGCGCTATTTTTAGTTCATTTTGTGGCACGGGCGCTTATAAGGCGAACTCTCAAAGATCGTGAATGCAATCTTTGGTATTTGGGTAAGAGGTTGGGTGCGGCCTGGACACGTTTTGGGCGAATTTTGACACCTTTTAGCCTCCAAATTGGATTGAGTTTATTCCTAAGCTCAAAATTAGACTTGTAATCTATAAATACATGATGTAAGACATAAAATAGGAGGAGATAACATAGATTAGACTAGATTAAACACTCCATTAGATTAGAACATAACCCTAGTTCTTATTAGTTTTGGAGATTGAAGCAACTTGGAGACCATTGAAGATTCAAAGCAGGAGCGAAAGAGGAGTCTCAAGGCTACTGACAATAGATTATATTCTCTTCTCTTCTCTTACTTTTATCTTTTAATGTTTATTTAATTGTGGATTCTTCATTTTAATTCATTAATTATGAACTAATTCTTTTTATTAAGATTTCAATTGAACTTTTTATGATTATGAATTGATTATTTGATTTATTCTAATTATTTATGTTGAAGTGAATTGTTCATCTTGCTTTGTGCTTATTGATTAATTATCTGATCAGTAATTACCTTGTTACTCTAGAAGGAATTGAGAAAGGAATTTTAGGGTTAGAACTGGGCATGGTGACATGTGACTTAGTTATTTGCACAGTGAATAATTAGGTTTGTGAATAGAATGAGAATATCTATTTGCCGCATGTAACACATAAGGAATTGGGATTGTAACGAGTTTAATTCAATTGTTTTGCATAGAGATATAACAAAATTAATCTGGGTTAAATAGGAGGCAATTGATCGCTCGAGAGAGGGCTTTTGGCACTTGAGAATTCCTGTTAACAATTCAGTAGACATAATAATTGGGATAATTGGATAATTGGTTTATAGTTCATAATTGGGGATATTGGAGTCTTAGCCTTTATTTATTTGAATTTATTTATAAAGTAACCTAGTTTTAATTAGTTAATTTAGTTTTCTTAATTAGAAAAATCATAATTTTCGATTGTTTAAATAAAATTGAGTTGGTTAAGAATTAGTACTTGGTGATTTTTATTAAATAATTCCTCGTGGGAACGATACTCTACTTTCACTTTATTACTTGTTGACCGTGTATACTTGCACGTATTCATTGATTGCGAAATCGATCAACAAGTTTTTGGCGCCGTTGCCGAGGAATTAATTTACTAATTATTTACCAATATTAATTTCAATCAAATTAGTCTTAATTTAAACATTTTTATTTTTATTTTTAATTCTCTTCCTATATTTCTCTCTTTTTAGATACCATGGATGACTTTGCGTATCAATGGCCATACACGAACATGACTCGACCAATGGAAACATGGACTCCACCATCCACACAACAAGTAGCAATGATTTGTGATTATTGTGCTGGAAATCATATGAGTCATCAATGCGCCATCAGTTTCGAGCCGGTACACTATGGTGGTGATTACCCCAATAATTATGTATATTCCAACAACTATCATCATGATTGGGGGTATCACCCGGATTTTTCATGGAGTAACAATCAAGCTCAAGCCCAAGCCCCGAGACAACAAAACAATTCCGGGTTTCAAAATCAGACACAACAACCAGAGCGGAAAGCAAGTTGGGAAGAAGCCGTGGATAGATTTATTACAGCTTCTGAAAAGAAACACGAGGAACATGAAAGGAAACAAAATAAAACAGATCTGAATACACAAAGCATAAATGCATCAATCAAGAATCTGGAAAATTAATTGGGGCAGATAGCACATGCGTTGAACTTCCATCTTCAATACACTTGGCTCTATGACATGAATTCTGAGACTGATGGTGAGCCCGAACCAAATCTGCAACTGGATGTGCCAAATGATATAGATGTTGAAAGAGAGGAAAGACTTGGGGACCAAGAAAAAGAGATCGTCAAAGATCTAACTTTGAGTACCAACAAAGATGAGCCAATTTCATTAGTATCCCATATGCCTCCTCCACCAAAGTTCAAGAATCTGGGCAATTTTGCAAAACCATGCCCAATTGGCAGTCATGTCGTCGGCAAAGCTCTTTGTGACATAAGAGCTAGTACAGTTGTGGAGTCATGGTGGGATGAAAAGGAGAAGATAGAGGAAGACTCCATTATGTTTATTAAGCTTCAATGCCCCAATCTAATCATAGACATAATGGAGAAAACACCTAGTTGTTGGACGTTCTTAATAGGGAACCTATCTACAAAGAGCATGCTAGGTGACTTTAATACAATGGATATTACAAATGGGAACCTACCAAAAGCTATATTATTTCCGATGGATGGAGGGTTTCTCAACTTTCGAAGAGGAATTGGATAGCGTTGACTGCATAAAGTCAAATGAAAAGACTATAAAACAAGCGCTTTATTGGGAGGCAACCCAAGTTTAATTTTTATTTTTAATTTTATTAAGTTTTATATTAGTAGTTTTGAATTTGCATTTATTTAGGATTTAATAAAATTGTTTCTATCATGGTTTCTGGTGTTATTCAAGTCAAATTCAAGTGTGGTGCCCAAATTTGTTCCATGTGCTTAGCCTATTCTCCAAACTTAGCGGACAAGGAGTAAGATTGCTATATTTTCGTGGAAGTCCTCTGCTTTATTTTTTTTCTATTGTAGCCATTGAGGACAATGTCTAGTTTAAGTTGGGGGGCATTTTAGTGTCGTATTGCATATAGTTAGTTATTTACATTGTAGTTTGTTATGTTTTCGGGTTATTTACATTTAGTTTTTGCATTCAGTTTTTTTGTTTAAAAAAAAAAATTTTAAAAATCGCAAAAATAGTAGTTAGTTTACTGTGTTTGTTGCGTTTAGTTTATATTTTCATGATTCCAACGGTTAGATAATAAAAGTCTATTTTGGCCAATGATGAGACTGGAATTAAGTAGATAAGTATAGTATTGAATATTTGGGCTTTGATGTGATTTCTTGTTATGAATTGAATCTTTTCCTGGTTGAAACTGGTATAATCAAGGTTAGCACGTTAATAACAGCTATGTTAACTGATTAAGTTTAAATTGATACATAATGGATTTTTTAAGGATAATACTAGTTTGAAGGAATGAAAAGACATGAATAATAAAGTGAGATGGCTAAATTTAGATAAAAACTTAAGTTTGGGGGGGAAAATTTGGGATATATAAGATTTGCTAAAAAAAAAAAACAAAACAAAAAAAAAAGAAAGAAAAAAGGAAAGAAAAAAAATAAAAATTACCGTGGCTAGTTTTGTTTTGGGGCCTTTGTTACTTGAGAAAGTACGCTCGAAGGGGAATCTTAAAACCTAGCGCCCTAAGGTCTTATATGGTCTGGGAGTCGTTGGTCGAAAGCTCGCTAAGGGGTGACACTGTTAGCCTAATGGAATGAGACATTGCACAGTCATGGTTAAAAAAAAAAAAAAAAAAAACAACAATAAAACGGGAAAAGAGCAAAAAGCCCCCGTAATGAAAAGTAAAGCATAAGTATCCCGGATTGGACTCTTGAACTTGGTGGATGTTTGACTTTAGTTGGATCTAGCTTGTTCGTGAATTTTGTGAGTTTTCACTGTATGATGCCTTTAAAGAGACCTATTATGTCTTAAATTTGATTTTATATCAGTTAGCATTGTTGTGGAGCACACACGCACTATATCAGTGATAACAGTCTAAGATTTGATGATTGATTGGGAAATTACTGATTTGTTTTAATATGATGTATTATCATGTTTACTTGATTTCTCTAAGGGTAGGTTGAATAGACTTGTTTCTGTCATTACTGTTGGATTCCTAGGCATATAGATTAGTTTCATTACATTGCATTGCATAACATTTTTGTGTTTTTGCTTGAGGACAAGCAAAGGTTTAAGTTTGGGGGTATTTGATGAGTGAGTTTTATACACATGAATTGGATACATTTGGGCTTAATTTATTATTGTTCTCAAGTCTTTTAGGATGTTTTTATGTGTTTGTGTCTATTCATGCATGTTTTATATTGTTTTGTAGGAATTGGGACAAAATTTACATGGATCGACGTTTGGGGTGGCTAGATTTCGCTTTTTTTTTTGCCATTTACATGCTTGATCGATTCAGAGCCAATTTGACTATAGCTCCGGACATTATTTCGAAAAACTCAAAGAATGAAAGTTGTAGATGTACTTCTTCTCTTTCCGGATCATCTTGAATCATCTAAATTGGAGTTTGGACGAAGACGTTATGGACATTTTCCCAAAGGACGTCAGAGCAGAAAAATGTAAAAAAAAGGGGCAAGATTCACTTTCTGTACTATAGCGCCGGGGCGCTATTTTTAGTTCATTTTGCAGCACGGGCGCTTATAAATGAACTCTCGGCTGGTGAGCAATCTTTGGTCACTGGGTAAGAGGTTGGGTGCGGCCTGGACACGTTTTGGGCGAATTTTGACACCTTTTAGCCTCCAAATTGGATTGAGTTTATTCCTAAGCTCAAAATTAGACTTGTAATCTATAAATACATGATGTAAGACATAAAATAGGAGGAGATAACATAGATTAGACTAGATTAAACACTCCATTAGATTAGAACATAACCCTAGTTCTTATTAGTTTTGGAGATTGAAGCAACTTGGAGACCATTGAAGATTCAAAGCGGGGAGCGAAAAGAGGAGTCTCAAGGCTCACGACAATAGATTATATTCTCTTCTCTTCTCTTACTTTTATCTTTTAATGTTTATTTAATTGTTGATTCTTCATTTTAATTCATTAATTATGAACTAATTCTTTTTATTAAGATTTCAATTGAACTTTTTATGATTATGAATTAATTATTTGATTTATTCTAATTATTTATGTTGAAGTGAATTGTTCATCTTGCTTTGTGCTTATTGATTAATTATCGATCAAGAATTACCTTGTTACTCTAGAAGGAATTGAGAAAGGAATTTTAGGGTTAGAAACTGGGCATGGTGACATGTGACTTAGTTATTTGCACGTTGAATAATTAGGTTTGTGAATAGAATGAGAATATCTATTTGCCGCATGTAACACATAAGGAATTGGGATTATAACGAGTTTAATTCAATTGTTTTTGCATAGAGATATAGCAAAATTAATCTGGATTAAATAGAGGCAATTGATCGCTCGAGAGAGGGCTTTTGGCACTTGAGAATTCTCATTAACAATTCAAGAGAGACATAATAATTGGGATAATTGGATAATTGGTTTATTGTTCATAATTGGGGATATTGGAGTCTTAGCCTTTATTTATTTGAATTTATTTATAAAGTAACCTAGTTTTAATTAGTTAATTTAGTTTTCTTAATTAGAAAAATCATAATTTTCGATTGTTTAAATAAAATTGATTTGGTTAAGAATTAGTACTTGGTGATTTTTATTAAATAATTCCTCGTGGGAACGATACTCTACTTTCACTTTATTACTTGTTGACCGTGTATACTTGCACGTATTCATTGATTGCGAAATCGATCAACATAGTCCTCCTTCAAGGAAAGGACTCAACGACCTGATCATCAGGAAATCTTAATGGCTCAGCCAATAAGGAGTATCGGGCCAGCTACCAGCTCACAAAATGTCACCACCACAGGCCTTAGAATGCCAACTGGAGATCCTGCATTCATGAATAGGCATGATCAAAATCCTAGGCTAAGCCCTAGTGAACTAGAAGATCTAGCCAGGTGGGATGAAATAAGCAGGAAAAGAAGAGCTGAGGAGTATGCCAATCCTCCTCGCAAAAGATCAAAGAAATAGACATAAGTGAAAGTTTAAATTCTTATTGATGTAAATATAAATTGCAATATTCTTCGAACATCAATAAATTCAGGCTTATTCTCTAGAAATTTCAGCTGCTCACTGAAATACTAAGTCATGTTTACTTTCCTGCAATTGCATTTAGATACTAATAATCATGATAAAAAATCTCCTTGGTTATGTCAACATCAAATAGGGGGGGATTGTTAGGAGAGTGCATATGTTGATTTGATGTTTAAATATAAATGCTCATGATTGTTTGTAAAGTCCTTCAAGGAATATTTGTATAAGGACTTAGTGATAGATCAAATTTGTTAGGTTGATCTAATCTCTTAATGCATATCATTCTGTAAGTGAATGTATAGAAAAGAAGATCAAACTTGTTAGGTTGATCTTGAGATGTAATAGATAGGCTTCAAAGAGATCGTAGTGTATCAAGCTGATCAAGATTACAAAAGCCAAGGCAGAACGTAGAGCTTCGATGATCGTAGTGTGCCTACCTTAAGGGCCTCTTCAGAAATCGTAGCTTGGTCTCAACATTTGCCGAGCCAACTCAGAGATCGTAATGTGCTCTCGGAAACGTAGAGCTTACAAAGTTAGCAAGTGAAGATCGTAGTGTGCAAGTCATTAAGAGAAATCATAGTGCTCTTGTTTGATGGAATCAGACCAAGCACCAAGGTAACAAGACACCATAATCTGGATCGTAGAGTATCATCTGCCGTGTGTCAGAAGCATCGAGTCCTACCTTTTTGTTTGAAAATATTTCTCCAACAAATAAGGAATGGGTTTTAAACGTTGAAGTCCCCACCAGTTCCAACGGTACAAAAGACATCCTTAGTATGCAACAAGGAAGCGTATTAAAGAAGCTAAGGAAAGTACCATTGGTAAGAGAAAAACACCTTTTCAGGTGTTAGGTGAGAAAGCAGTCTGCTGTGTCAGTGGGCCAGAATGCAATTCAGAAGATGTGCAGAAAAGTCTCCATCAAAGTACAGAAATGTCAAACACATTTAATGCTTCAACGGATGGATCAAACGGATAGATTTCAAGATCACATATATGCAAAAGTTGTGCAGATGAGAGAAGTAAGCAAGCATTGAACAAAACATACAAGAACTCTCAACGCTCAACTCTACGATCTGAGAAAAAGAAAAGCTTGCTCAGCTACTCAGTTCTTTCGAACAAGTGCTTAACAGCAACTGAGTAGCAACCAATAAGAACCCAACAACTACCAATCAACTGAAGTAAGAGTTCCAAGTCAGAAGGACTTGAAGAGTTCTAAGTGAAATATAAAGAGTCAAGTCTGCTGGACTTAAAAAGTTCAAGAGTGAACTAAGAAGTTCCTAGACTGCTGGTCTAGAAGGAATCTGAGTGATTCAGAAAAGTGTAAAAGACATCTTTATTGGATTTCCTACTCGAGGAGTAGAAGAGTGGACTAGGAGCTTTAAGTGCTTTGAACCACTTAAAATGACTGTGTCTATTACATTCTTGCTATAACTGCCATATCTGTCATAACTGCTATAACTGCCTGACTCTCATAAAATTACTATCTTAAGGGAGATTAAAACAAACATTAATTTGCTAAGTTTTAATCATCATCAACTAACAAGTTAAAACGGAAAGATTTTTTAAATATCTATTCAACCCCCCTTCAAGATAACTATTGTGCCTCTGGGAACTAACAATCTTTATTGATGACATCCTCATATACTCCAAAAGCCGTGAAAATCATGAGCAACACTTGAGGCTGATACTCCAAAAGCTTCATGAAAACAAGCTTTATGCCAAGTTGAAGAAATGCGAGTTCTGGCTTGAGGAAGTGGCATTCCTTGGGCACGTAGTATCAAGTCATGAAATATCTGTTGACCCGATAAAGATTGAAGAGATACAAAGTTGGGAGCAACCTAAATTAGTGACCGAAGTACGTAGTTTTCTCGGCTTAGCTAGTTATTATCGGAGATTCGTAGAAGGGTTTTCTCGAATCGTTACTCCATTAACTCAGCTGACTCGAAAAGATACAAAATTCTGTTGGAGCAAGGAATGTGAGAAGCGTTTTCAAGAACTCAAGAGGAGACTCATTTCAGCATATGTTCTGACAATACCATCTAGCTCGGAGGGATTTGTCATCTACAGTGATGCTTCGGGTAAAGGGTTAGGATGTGTTCTCATGCAATATGGGAAAGTCATAGCTTATGCCTCTCGACAACTCAAAGAATATAAGAGGAATTATCCTACTCATGGTCTAGAGTTCATAATTTGTTGTCTTCGTGACTTAAAATTTGGAGGCATTACGTATGAGGAGAAAGTGGAGATCTATACTGGATCATAAAAGCCTCAAATATTTCTTCACTCAAAAGGAACTCAATATGCGGCAATGACGTTGGCTGGAACTGGTGAAAGATTATGATCATACTATTCAATACCATCCTGGAAAAGCGAATGTAGTAGCTGACGCATTGAGTAGAAGATAATATGCAGGTACGAGTGCATTATTGTCAACGCAAAGGCCCATTTTGCATGACTTGCAAAGGATGGAGACAGAGTTAAAGACTCCAGGGACCCACATGATGATGGCAAACATACGTGTAGAACCGACTTTAATCGATAAAGTTAAAGCTGCTCAAGCTATAGACCTGGAGTTGATGCGTATGAGGAAGAAAGTACTAGAAGGTGCTATTCCGGAAGTAAGAATCGATGAAGAAGGAATACTACGAGTCAACTCTAGACTTTATGTTCCTAACAACCCTGATTTAAAGTATAAAATCATGATGGAGGTGCACAACACACCATTTGCAATCCATCCTGGGAGTACCAAAATGTATCGTGATCTTTGATATACATTCTAGTGGAGCAATATGAAGAGAGAGATCGTTTTATATATCCATGTTACGTATATATGTAGAAGACCCAAACCACATTATTGAGTTAGAACCGAATGAAATAGCGGAAGATTTAACGTATGAAGAGGTTCCTGTTAAAATCTTGGATAAGAAGGAACATATTCTACGCTCCAAGGTTATACTTCAAGTTAAAGTTTTATGGAGAAACCACGATGTTGAGGAAATGACCTGGGAGTTAGAATCTAAAATGAGATCAAGGTATCCTCACCTCTTCGTCATACCAGGTATGTACCCTAATTTCGAGGGCAAAATTTCATAAGGAGGGGAGGTTGTAAGACCCAAACTTTAATTAATAACAAAGAATTTTCTATAAATATCATTTTTGAATATTATGGAATGAATTTGATATAATGTTATAGTTGTGGGTAATATTTATAAATTTTGCAAAGTACGCAAGTTGTTATATTATATTCGATTGGTCGGGGAATATTCGTTTTAACTGGGAATATTCGTACGACATCACAATCATTGGTTGACCCCACAACAGAATTATTATCGGAGTTAGAAAACGATAGAAATATCTTTTTATGAAAATAACGGTGAAAATTTTACCGTTAACTGTTGAAATACCCGGTGTTAAAAGTACAGTAATACGCGTGGTTGCATAGTAGCACACTGTATTGATTATTGATGCTTACGTGAGAAGTCACTCAGTTTTGTTCAATTATTGCTACAATAATTGCTGCATAGTATCTCACGTTATTTGATTCAATTATTGTTGATATTTTATATATTATTAAATCAATAATTGAGACGACAAAGTTATTAATATTATTATTTACAATATTGACGATGTCTAGAAGATCTGTCAATGAGAGGTTTGGTCACCTAATTGCGCACTAATAGGGAGAAATCATTATTGGAAAGCCCCCGCTTTCTTGGGAACGACCTGATTGTTAAATATTGTGAATTATAATAATAATGATAAATGTTGTTAAAAATATTAAGGTGATTTTTGTGACGCTCCCAAAATAGGTATACATCACCCATTCTGAGTCGCCAAACACATGGTACATACAACTTCATTTATACAACTGCCGTGAAAAATACGACGACAGATATACTGTGAGTTTTAATACAAATATTGTAACGTATATAATACGACAATATTCATATTTAAATTATTACAATGTCATATAACGTACAACAACAAATAATTCAAGTCCCGAAGAAACACGAGAAGATTTTTGTTCTCATCATTCTAATGCGGTGTATTTTTGACGCTTTCAAGGTCGGGTCCTCATCACCCTATAGTTGTTCACCAAAACCAATTAGTAAATGATTTATAAAATATGTCACACACATTTTATTATTCTCAACATAATTATTATGCCACACCGTTTCATATTTTGATTAGGCTTGTGACTAATTCGTATCACCACTTTATACCCAAGTTCTCTCTGCTAGTCCCAGCTACACTTTTTATTACCTGAAAGGGGTGATGAAGTAAAAAGGTGAGCACAAACAGCCCAGTAAAGAATATCATGACTTAAGATAATTACATTATCAATAGCCTTCATCAATACTAAATCAGATATTTAGAATATATGATGGAAGATAAAAGTTTTCAACCATAATAGCAGCAGAACAAGCAATCCATTAGAAGAGTCAAGGAGAACATAATGTCTACTATCTCCTCTAAATTAAAAGTTCATCGTTAATATTTCATTCCTGTAATACTCATCAACAGTTCTTTATTGTACCCAAGACAAAGAGAACTCTCATCACCTGTCTTCACCTGAACCACCAAAGATTATAGTTAAATTCACAATTCATATTTATAATCAGGTAAATCAACAGTCCATCTTTGCAATATGTGCCTAAGATAATAAACTGTAAAACCAATTACCAACAGTCCATCTTTGCACTACAGGCCAAAGATATACAACTGTAAAACCAATAATGCTAAGACTCAGCTTAATAGTATCACGACCACAAATTATCCATGCACTACGGGCCAAGGATATTCGTGTTTTCAATTATGGTCATGATTATACCGAATAATCCCTGGTCATAATCATACCAAGTCCATCTATGCACTACGGGCCAAAGATGACTTTTACCACATCATTTATAACATTACGGTTATGATTATACCGAATAATCCCTGGTCATAATCATACCAAGTCCATCTATGCACTACTGGCCATAGATGACTTTCAACACAATATAAGCATGAGAATGATGACAATGATATATATAATGAATAAACATAAATCATCATAATAATAAGATAACATAGATCTTAGTAATTTTTAACTTAATTATCCAGAGTCCATATTGATAGCATAATAATAGATGAAGCACAAACTATTAAGGATATTTTAATCCTTTCAGGACCTTTCATCATTTAATGACAAGCTGAAGAATTTATTACGTGAGAATCAAATCAATACCTTACTTATAAACGGATCAACATTAAATCATATTTATCTCGAATAACATATAAACCAACTGATAATTCATTATTTATTTAAGTTGTCTTTATTTATCGCATAATATCATTATATTTAATAATGTTCATGTTTTACAACTTAGAACAACATCCTTTATCGTTTAAAACATTACACGTTGCATACGTGCATGCCCGACGTCCTCTGATTGCCTCTGAATGCACATCAGTCCCTAAAATAGCCATTTTAGGACTTGATCCCAACCTCAAATCTCAAACATAAAGAATGAAATTTTTAGGTCTACTCGTTATCTTTCCGAATCATCATGAATCACCTTAATCGGAGTTCGTATGAAACAGTTATGCCTAATTTACTAAAGGACGTCCGAACAGATTTTGGCTTAACACTTGACCAGTGCCTAGGCGCCCAAATTTGGCCTTGGGCAAGCGCCTAGGCACCCAAGAAAATATTCTAAGAGCCTATTCCAGCGCCTAGGCGCCCGACCCTTGACACTTAACTCCGATTTCTAGATTTTTGCAACTTTTAACGCACATACATCAAATCTTCATAACTTCTTCATCCTTTATCAAAATTAGTCCGTTTTCGAGGCTATGGAAAGCTTGTAACATTCTCTACAAAACCCCCATGATTTCATAATTTTTCAGATTCATTAATTATTTCGAAATTTGGCTCCAAAGTCCCCCAAGACTAAGTTTTTCATCGATTAACATGTTTTACGAAAACTTTCATCACAACTTCAATTTAAATCATTTTTAGTTCTTTCAAATTGGAATATTTCTATAACTTCTTAATCTATAGATCATCCTCCTCGAATTTTACACATAAATCAACTATCAACACTTTTACAAGTTTGATTTAAGTCCTCAAAATAACTTTTATTCATCCTCAAACACATGACTAACGTTTTGATCTTAAATTCTATTATAACATGGATTAAGCATAAAATCTTTATCATATACTCCCTTATAACTTTGGATCCATCATGATCCCTTATAACCCAACTTTAAACAAATCAAACTCTTAGGAAAATTAAAGAGATGAAAAGTTTTTATTTTTCCTTTTGAGTTCATATTCTACCTTCATGCTTCCATGGTTTCATCTTCTTCTTTCTTTCTTTTTTTCTCTTTCCTTTATCTCTTCTCTCTTTCTTCTTCTGAACATGGCTACAGAAGGGAGCATGAGAGAATGAGAAAGTGTGCTGAAAATAAAAATGATGATGTTTTTCTTTTTGTTCCTTTCTTCTTCTTCTTCTTCTTCTTCTTCCTTTTCTCTTTTCTCTCCTTCTTATTCTCCCGTGAATGATTTATTTTTGTTTCCTTCCTTTCCCTTTCTTTCTCCTTTTCTTTCATCTCCCCCACATGTTCCCCCCACAATAAATCAACCAAATAATTTTGGTGAGACAAATGTGAAATGGCTTGGAAGTATATGAAAAATAATTTCAGCATACTCCCCACATGACAAATGTTATATAACTATATATATGACAAATTTTGTATGCCTTTGCCGTAAGGCAAATGTTATATAATTATATATATTTATATATTTTATAAGTTTTATTTTATTAGATTAAAAATAGAATATATTATATTTTATTTAAAATTTTTGTTTTATTAGAATATTTTATTGCACAGTAATGAATAGTAAAAACAAATTTTAGAAAATTTTCGCCGATTGAGCACCTGTGCATTCTTCACTGTTGGTCCGTGATTTCTAAAATTCAAATAGTATCATTTCCATTCTCCTATAAATAGGATGCTTAGTTAAAATTAAAAATCATACCAGAATAAGAGAATTCTTCTTCTATAATCTTGAGCGTATTTCTTTAGAGTTTAAGGAAGCTTTGAGCGTAATAAACAGTTCAAGTTTTCTTCAAGATTATCCTCGGTATACAAGTTGGAATACTCTCCTTTTTAAGGTAAGGGATATTATTTTTGTTCAGTATTCGTATAAAATAATATTTTCTTCCATACTCTGTAGTATGTAAGTAATATTATTTTATTTCAGATTTCGAATTCTATACTCGTTTTGTTAAGTTTTGGCTTCTATACTCCATGAAATTAGTAGAATATCATTGATATTTGCGCTTCATCCATTATCTTTTCATGGAAATATTATTCTAAGCATTTTTTAAAAGTTTTAACTTTTTCATGTCGGAGTACTATTCACGAGTTACAATTCCCGAAGTACTATTCACGGGGTACTATTCACTAAGTTACTATTCACCCGGGGTACTATTCATGACAAAAATTGATTTCTTTTCGGTCCAAATCATTTTTTATACAATATTATTCTTGATTTTTGCTCCACAAAGCAGTATCATGTTGACAATTTGGACATTATTGAATTCTTGATAAATTAAATTATAAATCTTTAAAAATTTATCCTTTGCTTTTTTTTAATTGAATTCTTATATCATTGTCATCATACTCATGCTTATATTATTATGAAAGTCATCTTTGTCCCGTAGTGCATAGATGGACTTGGTATGATTATGACCAGGGATTATTCGGTATAATCATGACCGTAATATTACAAATGATGTGGAAAAAGTCCTCATTGGCCCGTAGTGCATTGATGGACAGTTGTTGACATGATCATGACCATTGGTGAAAACACGAATATCCTTGGCCCTAGTGCAGGGGTGATTCAATGATGTGGATTATTTATTAAGCTGAGTCTCAGCGATAAAACTATTGATAACTTTTTAAATCATAGAAGATAGTAGATTTCATGTTCTACTTGACTCTTCTAATGGATTGCTTGTTCCGCTGCAGTTAAACTTGATGTCTATTGTATTTTATCAATTTAACACTGTTGAAGGCTAATGATAATTTATTTTGCATTATCTTAGTCATAATATTTCTTACTGGGCTAGTTGAGCTCACCCTTTGCTTTCATTGTTCTCTTCAGGAAATGAGAATATAGGTGGGACTAGTCGGGGAACGGAGTGACGGTCCAGATGTTTGCATTAGTAGTCCTCACAATTTTGTGAAATATTGTGATAATAAATGTATTGAGGACTTATTTTGAGTTTGAATACTGTCTATAAGACAATATTTGTATTAAAACTCACAGCTCATGTTGTATATTTAAGGTTATATTTGTATTATGTACTATGTATTTGGCGACTCAGAATGGGTGATGTATACCTATTTTGGGGGCGTCACAGTGACGGAATTAATGGTGTGTGTTGTGTGTGTGTGTGTGTATATATATATATATATATATTGTGTCCATGTGTGTGTACTGCATATGAACTTATATATATATATGTATATATATATATAATGCCGTATGGGTGAAGATATATATATATATATATATATATATATATAATAAGTTTTTTTTATGAAAAATAGAATATATTATATTTTATTGAATATTATATTATTAATTTGAAAAAAAAGAGGAGCGTCTGAAGTTTTCCTTTCGCCAGTGATCCTGCAAATTATTCGTCCGAAATTACTGTGCGTCCGTGATTTACTAAATTCAAATAATATCCTTTCCATTCTCTTATAAATAGGATGCTTAGTTAGAATTGAAAATCACACCAGAATCAGAGAATTCTTCTTCTATAATATTGAGCGTATTTCTTTAGAGCTTAAAGAAGCTTTGAGCGTAGAAAATAGTTCAAGTTTTCTTCAAGAATATCCGCGCTATACCAGTTGGAATACTCTCCTTTTTAAGGTAAGTGATTATTTTTGTTCAGTATTCGTAAGAAATAATATTTTCTTCCATACTTTGTAGTATATAAGTAATATTATTTCATTTCAGATTTCGAATTCTATACTCATTTTTGTTAAGTTTTGGCTTCTTTACTCCATGAAATTAGTAGAATATAATATCCTTGAAATTTGCGCTTCATCTAGTATCTTTTCATGAAAATATTATTCTGAGCATTCTTGATAAGTTTTAACTTTTTCATGTTAAAGTACTATTCACGGGATACTATTCCCGAAGTACTATTCACAAGATACTATTCACTCGGTTATTATTCACCCGGGGTACTATTCATGACAAAAATTGAATTCATTTCGGTCCAAATCATTTTTGATACAATATTACTCTTGAATTTTACTCCCCAAAGCAGTATTATGTTGAAAATTTGGACGTTTTTGAATTTTGGATAAATTAAATTATAAATCTTTAAAGTTTATCCTTTTCTTTCATTTAATTGAATTCTTATATCATTGTCATCATCCTCATGCTTATATTATGATGAAAGTCATTTGTGACCCGTAGTGCATAGATGGACTGTTGATTGGTATTATTATGATCAGGGATTATTCGGTATAATCATGATCGTAATGTTACAAATGATGTGGTAAAAGTTCTCATTGGTCCATAGTGCACTGATGGATAGTTGTTGGCATGATCATGACCATTGATGAAAACACGAATATCCTTGGCCCGTAGTGCATGGATAATTCGTGGTCATGATACTAATGAATATCCTTGGCCATAGTGCAGGGATGATTCAATGAGGTGGATTATTTATTAAGCTGAGTCTCAGCGATAAAATTGTTGATAAACTTTTAAAATCATAGAAGATAGTAGATTTCATGCTCTACTTGACTCTTCTAATGGATTGCTTGTTTCGCTACAGTTAAACTTGATGTTTATTAAATTTTATCAGTTTAACACTGTTGAAGGCTAACGATAATTTATTCTGCATTATCTTAGTCATAATATTTCTTACTGGGCTAGTTGAGCTCACCCTTTGCTTTCATTGTTCTCTTTAGGAAATGAGAATATAGATGGGACTAGTCGGGGAACGGAGTGATGGTCCATATGTTTGTATTAGTAGTCCTCACTATTCTGTGAAATAATGTGATAATAATTGTAATGAGGTCTTATTTTGAGTTTGAATACTGTCTAGAAGACAATATTTGTATTAAAACTCACAGCTTATGTTTTGTCGTATTCTACACGACACTTAATAGTTGTATAAATTAAGTTTGTATTTGAAGTTTGTACCATGTATTTGGCGACTCAGAATGGGTGATGTATACCTATTTTGAGGGCGTCACATCATTCACGTCCCAAGGTTTCGTAACTTAAAACATCTCTTACATAACTTAAACATAGATTAGACATAACTAATACATAACACAATATGTCTTAACATAATCATAATATCTCTAGACAAATATGAACTACTCCGTAGCTTTGCCCTTGCCCTTATTAGTGCCCGAGGGCCCGCCTTGCTCTGCCTTAACTGAAATGTTTTTAGGGAATCAAGAATGAGCAACAAGTTTGCTCAAGAAGTAATTTAGCAATACTTGTGATCATTTATAGAGTCCAAATCTCAAGGGTATGACAGTGAATAATAGTTCAGGAATTTTCAATAATTCTCAATAAAAGTCATTATGGACTGAAAGATATCAATAAAATTCAATACTTCATCATTTCGAGATTTCAAATAATGAATATTGAGCAGTCATTAAGGACTATGAACTTCTACTAAAATTAACAGTAATATACTGAAAATCCAATGAAAACGCGTACAACATGTGATCAGCTTAAAGTACCTTATGTTATGCATAACATTTAATCATACTCATGTGCGCACGTCGGTCTCCCGACAATTATATAATTTCCCCTTCAAAGAGGGTTGTTCATCTCAGTCAATAAGAGTCCGCACCAAGTCAATTTGGTTTGGATAACTTTCTATCATATGATAATAGTCTAGCCGAATCAATGACTTAGACGACGCTTATAATGCATTTAAAAATAATAAGTTCAATACTTGCGTCTAAATCAAGATACACATATGATTTCCGAATGGCAATAGATATTTACTTGATATAAATATGATTGAATGACAATAATTCAGAATTATACAACATATATATTGTAAAGACTTTTGGTACTTGCATTCAATACAAAGATCGAATGAAGTTAGAGAACTTGCACAAAATTCAAGGTTGTGCAAATTAGGATAACTTACGCAATCATAGATTCCTTGAATAAAGTAAATGCATAGGTTAGGATACTTAAATCAAAGAAATAGGGTTTAGATACTTGCATCAAGCGTAGTTTACCAAAGTACAACTTATCAACACTTTTTGAATCCTATTATAACATAGTTACACGTATAGAATATTCATTAGTTATGTAAATTTAATACTCATACTTGATATGTAAGTTCAAATGCATTCCTAAGAGTCAAACTTAGTCTTATAATTCCTTAAATATGTCATCACATACCTTACATAGATATAACACAAAATCAATTTGTAAGACACTATGAAATCAAATAACATAGTTCGTAATCCTCTTTTGACTTAATGTCTGAAGTTTATAAACATATATCCAATCTATGATTTTATCATTAACATGCTTATTGATACCTTGAATGTAAGACCCCAACTTTTATGAATAAAATGGAATTTCCTCTATTTATTATTTTGAAAAAGTAAGGGACTGATTTGATTAATGTGGTTAGTTATGAGTAAAATGCGCAAATATTTTAAATAAGCAAGTGGTTATAAAATATTCATTGTTGTCGGAAAATATTCGGTTGGTCGTGGAATATTCTTGCTGTCGGGGAATATTCATACGACGACACAACCTTTTGTGGGCCCCATAACAGAAAACGATTGGATGAAGAAAATGATAAGTATGAGTTTTTATAAATAATGACGTAGTTGTTACCGTTAACACTATTGGAATACCCGGTGGTTAAAACACAGTAATACGCGGTGTTGCACAAGAATGGCTTTGCAGATTGCACCAATTATTGATTCTTACGTAAGAAGTCACTACTCAATAATTGTTACAGTAATTACTGTTCTATATTTTATTTTATTGATTCAATAATTGCTTCGTTGATATTTTATATTATTGTTGTTTTAATAATTGTCATTGCACAGTATTTCAAATTATCAGATCAATAATTTATATTATTTAAATAATATCATTAGATAGCATTATTGGCAATGTCTACGGAAGTTCTTTCTAGGAAAGGTTATTTAATTGCGTGCCAGTAAGGAGAAATTTTTACCGGAAGGCCCCTTCTTTCTCGGGAACGACTTGGTTGTCATTATTGTGATTCTGTAATACTATTTGTGAATAATTAATTATTGATTTATATGATAAGGAAAATATTTATTTATGTGGATATAAATGGTGGAATTTTTAGAAAAGTGACAATTGTTGAAAATTGATATTTTATCTTTTCTGGTAAAATAATTCATTCAAATATATTATTATATTACATTATAATTGTATAATGCGATAACATAATAATGGTGATATTTTTACAATGAATGTGTGATATATGAATAAATGAGGAGGAAGAGTATTTTTGTTACAATAAATGCTAAAAACTTGTTAAACATGTTGGTGGATCCCATTTTTGACTGAAATTTGATTATAGCTTTCAAAATCGTCCGTATGTGAATTTCGGTCAATTTATGTTTAGAATTTGGAAAATCTTAAAGCTACAAAGTTGTAGAGAATTAAATTTCTTATGGAATGAACGTAAGATTCGAATTTTTCTGATAAAAGAGCTATTTATTATGAATTATTGAAGTTCCGGAATAATTGATTTTTGGAGTTTAAAATATTTATTTCAAGAAAAAAGTTTTTTGCAATTGGGTGGGTCCCACATGTGTTGTAAGTATGCTGAATATAGATTTCAAGAGGTGGGCATGAATTTTTTTAATAAATATTATTATTTTATTAAATTTTCTACTTTCGTGTTCTAAGCATTTTCCTTTAAATAGGATGCTTAATTTAGAATCAAAAAACACACCAGAATCTGAAGTTTTCTCTCTATATATTATCGAGCGTATTCTTGTGAGTATTTTGATACTTTGAGTGTTGCTATACGGTGCAAGTTTTCTTCAGCGTTATTGTAATAACCCGATATTTTCTATAAAAATAAATAAGAAATTTTGAATATAATTTTTTTTAATGATGAGAATAAGTGTCAAGTATTGTGAATGTTAAATGCGAATATATTTATTACTTGAAAAATTAGAAATAATTTTAGAATTATTAATTACTACAAATTATATTCTTATGGTAATTAATTTCTGTAAGCAGAAATGTTTTTATTATTTATTTTCCATGAAAACATGATTGAATATTATTTAAATAATATTTGAAGTGACAATTAGAATTATGATAATAAATATTTTATTATATGAATTGTTCAGAATATTTAAGTTAATTATTTTAACTTGATTATTGATGTTGTATACGAAGGATAAGTCAGATATGGAATCCAAACCCTAAATTGGGATTGTGATCAAGAGATGAGAATAATATCATAATATTATTTATATTGTGATTTTCAGTACTATATAAATGTACTGTAAATGTGTGGAAAGATAATGATTGGTTAATTGTGGTAAATTGGGTTATAACCTAATATTGTGTTGTTAAACCCTAATTATTAAACTCAGTTATGAGATAAGACTGGGTAGTAGTTGTGTTATATGAATTCTACTGCGTATTAGAATTTCTGTAATTAGAAGAAACCCTAATTACTGTTTTATGCTGATAATTAGGAAAACCTAATTATTATTTAAAAACCCTAATTGTAAATTATTGTGTTTAATTAAGATTTTATTGCACAAGTATGTTAATTTGTCAAAGCCTATAAATTAATTGGGAAATTATAAGAATTACAATCTAGTGAATAAACCCTAGATTTAATTACCTTGTACAAGAATGTCCTTGACATTATAAGTGAAATTACCAAAATACCCTTTTTGTCCCATTAGTGTATTATTAGTGAATTATTGTGCATTATTGCTAGCAATTAATGGAAAACATCTTACCCTACCAATTTGGCATCCAATACTCAAATTCAATCAACCAATTTAGCATCCAAGGAATTTAGCTTAGCTTATATATAGATTGGAGAGAGATAATATATTTTGTACACTAAAATTCTTCCAACTCTCATCCTTAAGCTTCTCTCTCTAAAACCTACGAATTATTGTAGCATACGGGCCCCCTTAATACAAATTCCACTATCAATCATAACCAATCAGTAGCCAAAAATCAGAATCAAAGCTTAGAAAAGGTATAAACCCTACTTTGAATTTCTGTCCAAAAAAAATTATTGTTAGATGTTATGTTTGATTGTTAGAACATGTGGTTTATAGTATATTTTGATGATCTGGATTGGTATTTGTTAAATCCATAGCATCAAACTGCTCAAAATTAAGTTTTTTAAAAATCTGGAAAAGTAAAATTTTGATGTCTGACAGTGAATGTCAGGCCTTGTAGATCTCAGTATGTTTGGTGTTTTGATGTTTTGAAAGTTTGTACTTGTAGTCTGTTAGGAGGTCTTTAATCTGCGAAAGGAATCATGGTCATATCTATTGTAGATTGTAAGTTATTCAAAGTCAAACTCAGTTGACCGAACATGACCAAGAGTTTCTGGGCAGCCCAGAAACTTAAGAACAATGTCTGACATCATTTTCTCAAGCTTATATCTGTCAGGTTTTAGATGTTTTGGTGATGTTATTGTATCCAGTATGTAGCCTGTTAGTTGTACTCCAGATCCATGCTTTTAAATCACTTAGATAACAAACCGAGTGAAAGTTATTTACGGTCAAACTAGCCTACTCGATCACAGATGCAGTTTTCTGGAAAACCCAGAAAACCAAGAATGTTATTTCTGATAAGGTTTGACAAGTGTATATCTTTTTATGTTGTTGTTGTTTTGATACTTTTATGTAATAGAATTGTAGACTTACATGTTGTTTACAACCTTAAATCATTAGATCACATTAACAGTAACCAGAGCTTATAGAAATTTGAGCCTCAAAATGGACCTAGAAACTCACTGGGTTTTCTGAAAAACCCAGAAAGCTCTGACAGTAAGTTTGATGACTTAGATCTCTTTGATTGTTTATATTTAGACTGTAACATTGCTTGAATCGTGTTCTATATTAGTTAGTCTACACAGCCCGACGTGTAGACCACCCATAACATGAACAGATTGATAGATATTAAGCCATGAAAGACATTGACCAACCATGACCAAAAATTCTGGGTAGCCCAGAAACATGATTAACATGTCTGACAGTGATTTCAAAGCTTTATATCTTGTACATATTTTATGATCTGACCCAGATGTTGATTTAAACTTGTAGTGTTACACTAGTACTACAAGATCTATGTATTAGATTGCCCAGAAACATCTAGATCTGAGATTAATTAGTGGTCAAACAGGCTTACTCAGTAACTGTCATGGTAATCTGGGTTTGGTGAAGAACACTATTAGTGACAGTTTAATTTCTAAATTAATTATTTTTATTAAATAATTAGTATAAATTAGTTTTAAATTATTAAAAATACAAAATAAATTATTAAAAATTATTTTAATGTCAAGAAAATTATATTTTAATTATTTTGGATATATTTCATAAATATTTAATATGTTTTGGAATATTAAAAATATTTAATTTATTTAATTATAATATTAAATAAATGATTTAAAAATTATTTTAATATTTGAAAAATCATTTAAAATTATATTATGGTATAAGAAAATATTTTAAGTTATTTTTAAGGACTTTTAATATTTTGTGATGAATTTCATTAATTAATTATTATTAATGATATTAAAGTTATTTAATGATTATATTAAATAATTTAGTTTAAAAATGATTTTATTATTTTAAAATTATTTTAAATGAAAATAAAGTCTTTAAAGATATTTTAAGTTATAAAATTTAACTTTTAATATTTAAATGATAATTTCATTAATAATTAAATATTAATGATAATAGAATTGTTTGATGTTTAAATCATTTAATTATGATTTCGATGTTTGAAAATTCTTGATAAATTATTATAAATGTTTAAAAATTATTTTAAGTCATTTAAAAATAATATGACTGATACTTACGGATATTGAGATACAGAATAGAGTCTTAGACTCGATTATTACCTATAATAAAGTCGCTTGCATTACAATCGACATATGTTTAGTAAATTGATCTGGACTTAGATATTTTGACTGTATTAATGATTGTTTGTGATTCAATGACTATGGAATATGTGTTTCAAGGTGATTAGATTATGTGCTGACTGTAATAGGCAGTACTATGTGTTATGATATATTGCTCTAATCGAACGAATGATCTAATTAATGATAGGTCGTGATAAAAGAGATAGAACTAAGTTGAGAATTGTAAGCAGTAGATCAGGCAAGTATCCTACCTTTGCATTTTCTTTATGCAATGGACATGAGTAAGAATGTTTCAGAATTATATTATTACTGTACAGATTATTAACTTTATATTATATACACTCATTGACTATCAACATGTTAGTATATGATAATTCAGATATATATATATATATATATATATATATATTATGTTCGTTAATTTCTATAAATGGTTATACAAGTGTCCCCACTTGGATAATCATGGTATTTATTCACATGTTGATACACCTTTGTCAATTACCCGTATATATATATATATATATATATATGTTGAATTACAGATTATTGTTGAACAAGATAAAAACCTTTGGTTTGGAACCCCGACAAGTATGAACATCCCTTATATGGGAAAAACTTTTTATGCGCCTGGGCGGACAGAGTGAAACGATAACATCGCTCTTGTAATGTAGTGTTGATCGATCAATACAGGTACAACGGGCCGATCACCCTCCGTGTGCCGTAAGTTATGACGGTTTCATGGATGAAGTTCGCTAAACCTTTTCAAAATGAAAAGAATGTTCATAGTATGTTACTTAAACCCCATTTATGGTCAGTACGTAGTTTCAAAAATTTTAAAGAGGGTTGTTATGTTATTATTATCGGTTCAAATTACTTCACAACTATTGATTCGTTGTAGAAGGGTTATGTAAAGAAAACATTTAAATTTTTCAAATTTGATATATATAATTGTTATTACATTGGACACTTAAATGCTCACTCTTGCTTAAATTAAATGTTTTTTTAGTTATGTATGATCAACTTCAAGGCTCAGCACGTAATAAGGGAAAGGAAAGTGGTTGAATGAGATTATAATATGTTGTATAATAGTTATAGTTTATTAAGACAAATATATATATATATATATATATATATATATATATATATATATATATCTAATATCATGTATTGTAAGGAATGTATTTAAAGGTCTCGTACCTGGGATTAACTTTGATGCATATGTAAATTAAGTTTGAATGTTATATTATTATTAGTATTATTCAGCTTATAGAAATGGTATCGTGAAGCACCGAGTTCGGGTTTCAAGTACTCGGATTTGGGGGCATCACGGGTTGGTATCAAAGCTGTAGGTTATAAACGTTAGGAATGCGAAACTTAGGTTATAACCTTAGTAGAATGGATGACGAAAGTTAAGATAGATATTCAGTGAACCAAGAGACGAGGGACGCTGGTGAGGAGTACATGGAGCATGAGATGATAAGAGATTTGTTGGTTAGGAACAACGACTTAAAAGTTAGGTCTGAGCAAGTGGAGGCACATAACCATACCCTCCAGATTTCGGAACAGCAGTACAAGGACGCTGCTCACCGAACACAGGCGGAATTAGCCGAGTTACGTGGGAGGTTGGAACAGAGAGAGATCCAGCTAGGACAGTTAAGAGTTGAGATAGAAGCCAAAGATGCGAGGATATATACCTTGGAGCAAGCTTTAGACATCGCCTTTATGCGATTCGACGTGGAGTGGATGGAGCTGCCTTTCGGCAGAGAGATAGGCGTTGATGCGTTTATAGAGATAAATTAAATTAATTCATCGTCAAACAAAATAAAAGATAACTTATATAAAAATCTTATTTGCTGTGTGTATATACTATATGCTAATCAGGATAATTTACGCATGTAGATGTATGGTGGAAAAGGATTGTTGAGGGCTTATAACTTGAGGAAGGATCAGATCCATACACCTGAGCTAATATCAAAGTAAATAGCTGAAATAGAGGCTCACAAGGAAACCAACCTTGAGGAGGTGGTTATTACAGAAAACGTAGTACCAGATCCGAATATGGTGGATTTGACAGATAGTGATTCAGACACTAAAGTTGAAGCTGATCAAGCATCAACAGAGGTGCAGGATCTGAGGAACAAGGTTTTTTCTCTGAAAAAGCTGTGGGAAATAAAAAAGCTGTTGAATATTCAATTGCGTCAGGCGTTAATAGAAACAATGAAAGAGCAAGATAAACTTAAAATCCAAATTGATCAGATGGGAGCCTTAAGCAACACACCGTGTGCAGCTCCGAGAGAGAAGGGAAAAAGGAAGATAGAAGACTATGACTTAGAAAGACCCGGTAAGAAGAAAAGGAAAAAGATGTGTTATATTTGCGGATAGGAGGGACATACCTCTCATCATTGTCCTTACTTTGAACCAGGTTCATGTTTTGTTTGTGGAAGGGAAGTTCATCAAGCGAAGAGTTGTCTGAGAGAAAAAGGCTTAGTAAATAGGTAGTATAGGTTATGTTGTGTAAGTGTGTTTAATGTAATATGTGTGATAAGTATGTTTATGTAATGAAATAATTTCAACTTTTGTGTTGGTCAAGTTTGTAAATCCCGACTTTTGTAGTCACAAAGGGATAACTGATGTTTAAAGCAGTATGTGCTATGTTATGTAAAATATTCGATGAATGAATATGAATCTAAGTTTGAGAAATGAAACAAGTTTAATATATTAATCTTGTGCAATAAGGTTTAGAATGTAAGTTAATAGAGTATAATTTATGGTTTTACTTAACCAGATAATGCCGCCAAGACGTCAAACATGAAACCAAAGGGGCAGGAGAAACTGTCATCGATGCTAAGAGACCACGGCAAGACCCGATGCAAAACTTTGCAAACATGGTAGCTCATGCTATGCGTGAGGAATACCAATTTGCAGGAACCAAATTTGACAATTGCTTGACAAAATTTAAAGACTTCAAAGCAAAGAGGACCACCGTAATTGAGGAGGATCGGTGACCCTAGAAGCCCAGACATGGGTTAACGAGATAGAAAAGGCGTTCGTAATTGCTAGTGTAGATGAGGGGCAAAAGACCACTTTTACCACTTATATGATGAAAGGGGAGGCTAACTTTTGGTGGGAGGCAAATAAAACTAGGGCAAGAGAAGAAGTAATTACTTGGGATAGATTTAAGACTTTATTTTTTGAAAACTATCTCTCAGTTAGCATGTAGGCTAGGCTGGAGGTGAAATTTCTAGAGTTAAAGTAGGATAACACGACTGTTGTGGAGTATGCTGCAAAGTTTAATGAGTTGGCTAGGTTTGCCCCCACATCAAGTTGATACGGAGGCTCGAAAGGCAAGGAGGTTTTAGCTAGGCTTAAAACCCTGGCTCTACAATAAGGTGTCAGTATTGCAAATCAATATTTTTGCAGCACTCATGGAGAAGGTTATCATAGCTGAAGGGGGGAGTGAGGCCATGAGCCTCTACAACAAGGAGAAGAAGAACAGAAGCAAGGCAGAAGGATCTTTGAGAGTGGAAGGAAATAAAGGAAATAAGGGTGAGAAAAGAAAAGGGAATTATTAGGAGAATGTCCAAGTGAAGCAGGAAAGTGTGAGGAAACAGATTGTGTAGTGTAAGAATTGCGGGAAGAATCACTCTGGCGAGTGTCTGAAGGGTAAGTTTGTATGTTACAAGTGCGGGCAGGAGGGTCATATCTCTCCCAACTGCCCCAACCCAAGGATGAACAATGGGTGTTTTATATGTGGATCGACTGAACATAAGGTGAAGGATTGTCCAAAGAGGAGAATAGAGGCATGGAATGTAACCACGAGGAAAGGCAGTGGAACTTTAGCAATCACAGGACCGACCTCAACTAACAACCCAACAAACGCAACTACGAGGGTTTTCAACATAACGGTCCAGGATACTGTGGCAGCTGGAAATGGAACTCCAGGTGCTATTCGAATAACTTATATATTTTATATGATTTTCCTATATAGATAGTAAATTATTTCATAAAGAAATTTTGAAGGAGGAAAATTGAGTTCTTTTAGAAATCAAATTTCTGTTTAATCAGATAGACAAGCGTTATGTTGAATAGTTAAAGATCAGTTCAATCAATTATGATCGAGGTCTACTTGCAATGATTATATACATTATGTACCCTTGTACATATGAGTTTTAAAACGGTGATTCCGGGGACGGAATCCTTATAAGGGAGGGTGAATGTAATAACTCGATATTTTCTATAAAAATAAATAAAAAATTTTGCATATAAGTTTTTTTAATGATGAGAATAAGTGTCAAGTATTGTGAATGTTAAATGCGAATATATTTATTACTTGAAAAATTAGAAATAATTTTAGAATTATTAATTACTACAAATTATATTCTTATGGTAATTAATTTCGTAATGGTAAATGTTTTTATTATTTATTTTCCATGAAAACATGATTGAATATTATTTAAATAATATTTGAAGTGACAATTAGAATTATGATAATAAATATTTTATTATATGAATTGTTCAGAATATTTAAGTTAATTATTTTAACTTGATTATTGATGTTGTATACGAAGGATAAGTCAGATATGGAATCCAAACCTTAAATTGGGATTGTGATCAAGAGATGAGAATAATATCATAATATTATTTATATTGTGATTTTCAGTACTATATAAATGTACTGTAAATGTGTGGACAGATAATGATTGGTTAATTGTGGTAAATTGGGTTATAACCTAATATTGTGTTGTTAAACCCTAATTATTAAACTCAGTTATGAGATAAGACTTGGTAGTAGTTGTGTTATATGAATTCTACTGCGTATTAGAATTTCTGTAATTAGAAGAAACCCTAATTACTGTTTTATACTGATAATTAGGAAAAACCCTAATTATTATTTAAAAACCCTAATTGTAAATTATTGTGTTTAATTAAGATTTTATTGCACAAGTATGTTAATTTTTCAAAGCCTAGAAATTAATTGGGAAATTATAAGAATTACAATCTAGTGAATAAACCCTAGATTTAATTACCTTGTACAAGAATGTCCTTGACATTATAAGTGAAATTACCAAAATACCCTTTTTGTCCCATTAGTGTATTATTAGTGAATTATTGTGCATTATTGCTAGCAATTAATGGAAAACATCCTACCCTACCAATTTGGCATCCAATACTCAGATTCAATCAACCAATTTAGCATCCAAGGAATTTAGCTTAGCTTATATATAGATTGGAGAGAGATAATATATTTTGTACACTAAAATTCTTCCAACTCTCATCCTTAAGCTTCTCTCTCTAAAACCTACGAATTATTGTAGCATACCAGTCCCTTAATACAGTCCCATTATCAATCATAACAAATCAGTAGCCAAAAATCAGAATCAAAGCTTAGAAAAGATATAAACCCTACTTTGAATTTTTGTCCAAAAAAAATTGTTGTTAGATGTTATGTTTGATTGTTAGAATATGTTGTTTATAGTCTATTTTGATGATCTGGGTTGGTATTTGTTAAATCCATAGCATCAAACTGCTCAAAATTAAGTTTTTCAAAAATCTGGAAAAGTAAAATTTTGATGTCTGACAGTGAATGTCAGGCCTTGTAGATCTCAGTATGTTTGGTGTTTTGATGTTTTGAACGTTTGTACTTGTAGTCTGTTAGGAGGTCTTTAATCTGCAAAAGGAATCATGGTCATATCTGTTGTAGATTGTTAGTTATTCAAGGTCAAACTTCGGGCCATCGAAAGATGACCAAGAGTTTTCGCGCCCGAGTAAACTCAAGAACAGTGTCCACATCATTTTCTCAAGCTTATATTTGTCAGGTTTTAGATGTTTTGGTGATGTTATTGTATCCAGTATGTAGCCTGTTAGTTGTACTCCAGATCCATGCTTTTAAATCACTTAGATAACAAACCGAATGAAAGTTATTTACGGTCAAACTAGCCTACTCGATCATAGATGCAGTTTTCTGGAAAACCCAGAAAACCAATAATGTTATTTCTGATAAGGTTTGACAAGTGTATATCTTTTTATGTTGTTGTTGTTTTGATGCTTTTATGTAATAGAATTGTAGACTTACATGTTGTTTACAACCTTAAATCATTAGATCACATTAACAGTAACCAGAGCTTATAGAAATTTGAGCCTCAAAATGGACCTAGAAACCCGATCGGGTTTTCGAAAAACCCGTAAAGCTCGACAAAGAAGTTTGATGACTTAGATCTCTTTGATTGTTTATATTTAGACTGTAACATTGCTTGAATCGTGTTCTATATTAGTTAGTCTACATAGCCCGACGTGTAGACCACCCATAACATGAACAGATTGATAGATATTAAGCCATGAAAGACGTTGACCAACCATGACCAGAAATTCTGGGTAGCCCAGAAACATGGTTAACATGTCTGACAGTGATTTCAAAGCTTTATATCTTGCACATATTTTATGATCTGACCCAGATGTTGATTTAAACTTGTAGTGTTACACTAGTACTACAAGATCTATGTATTAGATTGCCCAGAAACATCAAGATCTCGAGATTAATTAGTGGTAAAAACAGAGCTTACTCGAAGAATCGCCATGGTAACTGGTTTGGTGAAGAACACTATTATGGCGCTTTGTCGCTTTATTGTATCTTTAATGACAGATTTAATTTCTAAATTAATTATTTTTATTAAATAATTAGTATAAATTAGTTTTAAATTATTAAAAATACAAAATAAATTATTCAAAATTATTTTAATGTCCAAAAATTATATTTTAACTATTTTGGATATATTTCATAAATATTTAATATTTTTGGAATATTAAAGATATTTAATTTATTTAATTATAATATTAAATAAATGATTTAAAAATGATTTTAATATTTGAAAAATCATATTATGGTATAAGAAAATATTTTAAGTTATTTTTAAGGACTTTTAATATTTTGTGATGAATTTCGTTAATTAATTATTATTAGTGATATTAAAGTTATTTAATGATTATATTAAATAATTTAGTTTAAAAATGATATTATTATTTTAAAAATTATTTTAAATGAAAATAAAGTGTTTAAAGATATTTTAAGTTATAAAATATAACTTTTAATATTTAAATGATAATTTCATTAATAATTAAATATTAATGATAATAGAATTGTTTGATTTCGATGTTTGAAAATTCTTGATAAATTATTATAAATGTTTAAAAATTATTTTAAGTCATTTAAAAATAATGTGACTGATACTTACGAATATTGAGATACAGAATAAAGTCTTAGACTCGATTATTACCCAATAAAGCTGTCGGTACAGCGACATGTTTCAGAAATTGATCTGGACTTAGATATTTTGACCGTATTAATGATTGTTTGTGATTCAATGACTATGGAATATGTGTTTCAAGGTGATTAGATTATGTCAATTGTTGTAAATAAAAAGATTATGTGTTATGATATATTGCTCTAATCGAACGAATGATCTGATTAATGATAGCTCGTGATAAAAGAGATAGAACTAAGTTGAGAATTGTAAGCAGCAGATCAGGCAAGTATCCTACCTTTGCATTTTCTTTATGCAATGGACATGAGTAATAATGTTTCAGAATTATATTATCACTGTACAGATTAATAACTTTATATTATATACACTCATTGACTATCAACATGTTAGTATATGATAATTCAGATATATATATTCTGTTCGTTAATTTCTATAAATGGTTTACAAGTGTCCCCACTTGGATAATCATGGTATTTATTCATATGTTGATACACCTTTGTCAATTACCCGTATATATATATGTTGAATTATAGATTATTGTTGAACAAGATAAAAACCTTTGGTTTGGAACCCTGACAAGTATGAACATCCCTTATATGGGAAAACTTTTTATGCGCCCAAGGCGGACAGAGTTTACGATAACATCATTCTTGTAATGTATTGTTGATCAATACAGGGTACAACGGGCTGATCACCCCCCGTGCCCGTAAGTTATGACGGTTTACGGATGAAGTTCTGCTAAACCTTTTCGAAAATGAAAAGAATGTTCATAGTATGTTACTTAAACCCCATTTATGGTCAGTACGTAGTTTCAAAAATTTGAAAGAGGGTTATTATGTTATTATTATCGGTTCAGATTACTTCACAACTATTGATTCGTTGTAGAAGGGTTATGTAAAGAAAACATTTAAATTCTTTCAGCTTATATATATAATTTCTATTACTTGCTGGGCACTCAAATACTCACTCTTGCTTAAATTAAATGTTTTCAGTTATGTATGATCAACCTGAAAGGAAAGTGGTTCGAATGAGATTATAATATGTTGTATAATAGTTATAGTTTATTAAGACAATGATATATATATCTAATATCATGTATTGTAAGGAATGTATTTAAAGGTCTCGTACCTGGGAGTAAACTTTGATGCATATGTAAATTAAGTTTGAATGTTATATTATTATTAGTATTATTCAGCTTATAGAAATGGTATCGTGAAGCACCGAGTTCGGGTTTCAAGTACCCGAATTTGGGGGCGTCACAGTTATATCTGATATTCCAGCCAGAAGTACTATTCTTTTTCTTTTAATATCATTATACCGGAATATTGGTAAGATTTTTCCTGTGAAATTCTTGTCTTTTTGTGTCGGGGTTACTATTCACGTATATGACACTATTCACGTATACAATTTTCTTTTCTTGTCCAAGTTGTTTATTATAGTTACTAGTTTTGATTGTATCCATATTTTGATCTTCATTCTTGAACTTTGCTCCACAATGGTTTATTATGGAGTATTTTTGAACATGGATGAACTAAAATACGAATCCTTAATTCTTGTTCTTTTATCTCACTGGATTCGTTTTCTTTAAAATATTTTCATCATTCTCAGTCCTAAATGATGATATTACTGAATATATTTGGCCTGTAGTGCAAAGATGAATGATTAACCGATGAATATCTTTTGCCCGTAGTGCAAAGATGAACATGTGTTAAGATGAACATGACCAACTGGTGATACAAATGAATATTTGATTCAAGATGTATATTAATTGATGTAACATGGATAAAATATTGATGATGGACTTTTAAATCTTAGAAGATAGTAGAATTCATTCTCTACTTGACTCTTCTAATGGATTGTTGTTTCCGCTGCAGTTGTTGATCTAAAACTTGTTGTCTATAATATTCTATCAGATTTTTCCTTGTTGAAGACTAATGATAATTTGTTGTATATTATCTTAGTCATAATATTCTTTACTGGGCTAGTTGAGCTCACCATTTTTCTTTTTGTTCCATTTTTCTTCTCAGGAGGTGAGAATATAGCGGGAACTAGTCGGGGTGTGGAGTGATGTTTCTAGTCAGTTGTTTTAGCAGTCCTCACTATTTTATAAAATAGTGTGATAATAATTGTAATGAGGACTCCTTTTGAGTTTGAATACTGTCTATTAGACAATATTTGTATTTAAACTCACTATATATGTGTTGTCGTATTTTGCACGACAATTGCATTAATAAAGTTGTATTTGTTTCTGTACCATGTATTTGGCGACTCAGAATGGGTGATGTATACCTATTTTGGGGGCGTCACATTGAATACTGTATTTAGACATGTATTACAGATTTAAGACAACAATACAAACATGCATCACATCTCAGATCACAAGTAGATTAGACAAACTGCATTGCAGTGTGGCGCATATTGTGCCCTAGTTAGGCTTAGGAATGGCGCAGCTGCGTTGTCCTCTAACTTGACCAGAGTTGAGCTTCTGCTATCCTGGTTTTAGTCCAATTTTTAGCATTCCAAGACATTTACAATTATCATGCACACATGCTAGAGGACTTTACATACTTGTATGTCCACTTCAAGGTCAACTTTACATGTTAGGGTCTTAGTTTAGGATTTCCACAGAATTAAGGCCAAATAGGGCCATGGAATCACAAGGCCTACTAGGTTAACCATATGTGCATGTGAGAAGGTCATATAAACTATAATTTACATGCTCGTAATTGTTCACATTAACTAGCATCATTTATCACTTAAAAGCATGCTTAAATCCATGATTGGTTAACTTTCATTACGTCTAAGACGCAAAAATAATGTTTAGAGACACAATGAACATAAACATGTCATCTTCAATCTTCAGTACTTAACTACTCACAAAAATGCAATTTATTTTAAAATTATATCCGAGTTTGCTTTTGAAATCATATAAAACTTGAACAATGCAATTTAACACATACAAAAAATCTTTAAATCTCTTTTCATGTGTAGTTAAGTCATGCTAACATATTCACAAAGTCAGAACATACTCCATGTAGTATTCATAGATATTAACTTTAATATTTCAAGTTTTCTTTGAAAAAGTCATCTAGCTCAAATCCTAAACAAATTGGTCATGAACAAAGGAACTATAAATCACAACTCATGCTCATTTATGTTCAGTAAGCAGTCATATATGTATACCATCAAGCTCAGAATTTGAAAAACATGAGTTTCATTAAAGTTCGTCTTTGAAACTTTAAATTTTTGTTATAAAACTCTTACTAAATCATATTGGACAAGTTATACTTCATAAGAAAACTTTATACCACATGTTATACTTCTTTTCATGCATGTATAGATCACAATACCAGGTTAGAATTAGCATAGAATAACAAAAGCTAAAATCTGGTTTTTGGGAACGACACAGCTGCGTGCACCCTAGTATAAACTGGGCACAGCTGCGCCCTTCGTGGACCAGAACCAGAAAGGTGCTTTGTTCTGCAGAGTATCAAACCAACTCTAAATTTCTTTCAACCAAGCATACTTAAACTCATTCTTAGAGGTTTTATACATGTATACAAACTTCATAAATGCTTGATAGCACAATTCCAAATCCAATTTCATAAGAATTGAAAATAATTTCTATAATTGCCAACGTTTTGAAATAAGGATTGAAAACAAGAATTTACCTTCTTAGAAGCTTAGTTTGCTTAGTTTCTACCTTCTACAATTGTCGGACTCCTCTTTAAACCACTAACAACTCATGACACTCTAATTCTTAGAATTTCAACAGACAATTCTTAGCAACGTAAAATGAAAATGTAGCTGCCTTTTTATAAAGTAATGGTGAACTGGGTATTGAGTTTATACTACGGTTGGAATCCATGGTGTATAAGAAGAAAATAATGGATATTAAAGGGTTGCTCAACCACCACTTCCCAGCCATTTGTATAGCAATGATCACCTATTCATAGCTAATGTTCATTGCTCTGCTGATCACGTAAAGGGAATTGGAACACTATTTGGGCAACTGATTTTGGGACAATGGTTTAAAAGCTCAGCAACTTGGTTAAACAATGCTTAGTTTGGTTTCTTTAATTCCCAAAATGTAATTTTAAAGTGTTAATGCTACTACACTATGAAAAATTAGGGGTTTAATATATACTCATATCATATAATCTATGTACATTGGGTCCACATAATTTAATATTTAATGCAGATAAAATAACGTAGTTAGGTATTATTGATCGGGTATTCCCCATAGATATTATTATTGTACAAATATCAATATTATATCACTATCCAATATTAAATGTTCCTTTTAAACATTTAATCCCTTTCCGATTTTCTGGAATACACAGTTAACTTATTAACTCTGTATTAAAATGTCACACATGATTTTATTGTGCTATTGGGTACCTCATACTATTTAAATGTACTCTTATCACATGATTTTAATAATGTTACACATTAGAATAATATTCCATTTAATAGCTACTGGAATAACTAACATTTCAAGTTTTGGCCTCGCACACAATTGCTTGATTTGTATTATAGAGAGAGCGCAAATTACTTGGGTCCATAGCAAGGCTAAACTAGGTTAACTTCATGCCAATACCGACTTTTATCACCATACTAGTTTCATATAACATGAACTAAATTTTAGATTGATAATACTACCAGTTAGAGAGTCTATTTATTCTATACATGAAATTATACAATCACACATAATTAATCTTCCTTTTATTAAACTGTTTCTTTCTTAATTCACTTAGTAAATTTCTTTGGCCTTCATTATGCCACACTAGGAAATTTCTCATAAGCCTTATATCAAGCTCTTCACCAGTCTCACAACAACAATACTTATTTATACTTAAGTAAATATTCGACTTCCATTAATTTATTTATTAATAATATTCAGAATTTCTCAGGTATTACATCCTCCTCCCTTATAAAAATTCCGTCCTCGAAATTGGTACAAGGTTACATAAATAAATGGGGATAGTCCCTCCTCATCTTGTCCTCTAATTCCCACGTGGCCTCCTCAGTGTCGTGGTTTCTCCACAGTATTTTTACCGAAGATATGACTTTATTTCTTAATGTCTGCTCTTTCCTATCTAATATTTGGACATGAATTTCTTCATACGCCAAATTCTTCTCTAGTTGAATGGGCTCGTAGGAAATCACGTGTTTATAGTCAGGCTTGTACGGACGTAACATGAAGATGTGAAACACGTTGTGAATATGCTCCAACTCAGGTGGTAATGCAACTTTGTATGCCACTTCGCCCACTCGCTTTAGTATCTCGAATGGTCCTATGAACCTCAGACTCAATTTTCCCTTCTTGCTAAATCGTATCTTTCTCTTCTAGTGAGATACTTTGAAGAATAAGTAACTTTCGACTTCAAAGTTGCGGTCTTAGCGATGTAAATCTGTGTATTTCTTCTGGCGATCTTGTGCAGCTACAAGTCTGGCTCTTATCATTGCCACTTCGTCAGCTGTTTGTTAAACTAATTCTGGTCCCAACATCTTTTGTTCTCTAACTTCATCCCAACACAACGGTGTTCTACACTTTCTCCCATAAAGAGCTTCGTACGGTGGCATGTCTATACTCGCATGATAACTATTGTTATATGCAAATTCCACTAGGGGTAGGTGATTGTAAGACCCCAACTTTTTATAAATAAAATCGAATTTTCTCTATTTATTATTGTGAATAATAAGGTGTTAATTTGATATAATGCTTGGTTATGGGTGAAATGTATTTTGCAAAATAAGCAAGTGGTTATAAAATATTCATTGGTGTCGGGGAATATTCATTTGGTCGTGGAATATTCTTGTTGTCGGTGAATATTCGTACGATGGCGCAGCCATTTGTGGGCCCCATAACGAAAAAAGGTCGGATGACAAAAACATCAAGTTTGAGTTTTTACAAATAACGGCGTACTTGTTACCGTTAACACTGTTGGAATACCCGATGGTTAAAATACAGTAATATATGGTTACACAGTAGCACGCGGTATTGCACAATATTTTTGAATTATTGATTCTTATGTAAGAAGGCACTACTCAATAATTGTTACAGTAATTACTGTTCAATATTTTATTTTATTGATTCAATAATTGCTACGTTGATATTTTATATTATTGTTGTTCCAATAATTGTCACCGCACAATATCTCCATTATCAGATTAATAATTCATATTATTTGAATAATATTGTTATATAGCATTATTGGTAATGTCTAAGGAATTTCTGTCTAGAAAAGGGGTTTGGTCACCTAATTGCGCGCCAATAAGGAGAAATTCTTATCGAAAAGTCCCCTATTTCCTGGGAACGACCTGGTTGTCATAATTGCGATTCCTTAATATTATATATGAATAATTAATAATTGATTTATATGATAAGGAAATATTTATTTTATGTGGATATAAATGATGGATATATTTATTGTGGTTATAAATGAAGGAATTAATGTTGAGGTATTTTATCCGTATTTTATTCGGAATAGAGGTGTTGAAAATCATCCGTATGTGGATTTCAGTCATTTTTCGTTTGGAATTTGGAAAAACTTAAATCTACAAAGTTGTAGAGAATTTAATTTCCTATGGAATGAACATAAAATTCATATTTTTCTGATAAAAGGGCTATTTATTATGAATTATTGAAGTTTCATAAATAAATATTTTTATTAAAAATATGGTGGGCCCCACTTTTGGTTGGTGAGAAATGTGCTGAAATTTTATTTCCAAAGTGGTGGGCGTGAATAGTAAATAGTAAAGCCATCGTAAAGCAAAGTTAGTCTGCATATATGTTCTAAGCATTTTCCTATAAATAGGTTGCTTAGTTAGAATTGAAAATCACACCAGAAACAAGTTTTTTCTCTCTATATTATCGAGCATATTTTGTGAGTATTTAGATACTTTATGAGTTGCTATTCAGTGCAAGTTTCCTTCATCCTTATATCTGATATTTCAGCCGGAAGTACTGTTCTTTTGAAGTAAGGGATGTTATTTTCTTTGTAAATGATATTATTTTTTTCAATATCATTATGCCGAAATATTGATATGACTTTTATTGTGGAATTTCTACCTTTTTGTGTCGGGGTTACTATTCACGTATACGACACTATTCACGAATACGACACTATTCACAGAAAAATAAAATTTTCTCTTCTTTGTCCAAGATGTCTATTATGGTTACTCTCTTTGATTGTATCCATATTTTGATCTTCATTCTTGAATTTTACTCCACTATGGTTTATTTTGTAGTATTTTTTAATTTGGATAGACTAAAGTACGAATCCCTAATCTTTGATCTTTTATCTCACTTGATTCGTTTCTTAAAAATATTTTTCATCATCCTCAGTCCTAAATGATGATATTACTGAATATCTTTGGCCTGTAGTGCAAAGATGAATTGTGAGACCCTGAATTTTATGAAATGAAAGTATTCAATTTTCTTATAATTATTCTATTTAGTAAATGGTTAAATTGATAAAAGGTTAAAATTAAGGGTGATATTTGAAATTTTTTCAAAGTAAGCAAGTTGTCATAAAATTATCGGTGATAAAAGTACAGTAATACACGTGGTTGCATAGTAGCACACGGTATTGATTATTAATGCTTACGTGAAAAGTCACTCGATTTTATTAAATTATTGTCACAATATTTTATATTATTAAATCAATAATTGAGACGACAAAGTTATTCATATTATTATTTGCAATATTGACAATGTCTAGAAGTTCTGTCAAGGAGATGTTTGGTCACCTAATTGCGCGCCAATAAGGAAAAATCCTTATCGAAAAGCCCCCTCTTTCTTGGGAATGACCTGGTTGTTAAATATTGTGAATTATAATATTAATGATGAATAAGTTCGTGTTGATTAAAGATGAAATTGATAGTTCCATTGTGTTGAAATTTTTAGTGTTAGTGGAAATCGACATTTATTTTGATAATAATTGATGTTTGGAGGTTATATTGACCAATCGGGTAATTAACCAGATAAATGAGCAATTAATTTCTATTGATTCATATGATTATAACTATTTGTTCACATGTGTGTACTATTGATTCAAATTCATTTACTATTAGGGGAGTTGGTGCAAGATTGATAATAGTTGCATGACTAAGTTAAAAATGGAGGTATAGATGAAGGTACTATATTGTAATTATTTTTTGACATGTTTAGAACTATTGAGTCACATGATTTACTATTTATACACATGATTTACTATTAGGGGAGGTGGTGCAAGTTTGATAATACTTGCATGACTAAATTAAAAATGAAGAAAAAGAGGAATGTATTATACTGTAATATTTCGAGCCCCAAAATGTGCAATTATGGAAACTATATTTTCTTATAAATAGAAGCTCATTCCTTCATTATTTTTCACCAATTCACTAAAGCTATAGAGCAATTATTATAGAGAAAAATTATAGGGAAATAAGCTATAGAGAGAAAGAAAAAGCGAAGTCTGCTACTTCACTATTCCAGTATCCAGTCTTCTTTTGAGGTAAGGGATATCATTATTGTGTAAGGAATATTATTTGTTGTATTCGTAAAGGTTATTATTTATTTCATATTCTGAAGAGATATTATTTTTTTATATTCGTATGAATATTATTATCGTTAAATATTCGTAATGAATATTATGTTCATTCAATATTCATAGGAATATTATTTTCGTTAAATATTCGTTGGAATATTATTTTCGTTTAATAGTTGTAAGGGATGTTATTTATTTTTTATTCGTAAGGGTTATTATTTCTTACTATTCATGAGTTACTATTTATGGGTTACTATTCACCCGGTTACTATTCACTCGAATATTATTCACTCGGGTATTTGGGGCACTTTTCGTGCTGGAGTACTATTCACGAGTTACTATTCATGGGTTACTATTCACCCGATTATTTTTCAACAGAATATTATTCACTCGGGTATTTGGGGTACTTTTCATGTCGGGGTACTATTCACGAGGTACTATTCTCAGAGTATTATTCACAGGGTACTACTATTCACTGGGGTACTATTCAATTCGAAAATATATTTTTTTCTCATTCAAATCATTTTTGATACATGAATATTATTCTTGAATTTTACTCCACAAAGCAAGATCATGTTGACAATTTGATATTTTAAGCTCGGATAAATTTAAAGTCTTTAATATTTATCCTTGATTTCGTCTGATTAATGCTTATATCATTGTCATCATCCTCATGCTTATATTGTGATGAAAGTCATCTTTGGCTTATGTGCATAGACGAACTGTTGGTTATTGGTTTTACAAATGATGTGGTAAAAGTCCTCATTGGCCGTAGTGCATTGATGGACAGTTGTTGGCATGATCATGACCAGTGATGAATACACGAATATCTTTGGCCCATAGTGTATGGATAATTTTTGGTCGTGATACTAATGAATATCCTTGGCCGAAGTGCAGGGATGGTGTGGTTTATTTATTAAGCTGAGTCTCAGCGATAAAAATGATAAAAAAAACCTTTTAAATCATAGAAGATAGTATATTTTATTCTCTACTTGACTCTTCTATTGGATTATTTGTTCCGCTGCAGTTAAACTTGATGTTACTGTTGAAGGCTAATGATAATTTATTCTGCATTATCTTAGTCATAATATTTCTTACTGGGCTAGTTGAGCTCACCCTTTCTTTCACTGTTCTCTTCAGGAAATGAGAACGTAGCCGGGACTAGTCGGGGAACGGAGTAACGGTCCAGATGATAGCATTAGTAGTCCTCACTCACTATTCTGTTAAATAGTGTGACAATAAATGTAATGAGGACTCCATTGAGTGTGGATATTGTCTAGATGACAATATTCTTATTAAAACTCTTAGATTATGTTTTGTCATATTTTACACGACTGTTGTATAATTAAGTTATATTTGAATTTTGTACCATGTATTTGGCGACTCAAGATGGGTGATGTATACCTATTTTGGGGGCGTCACAGTTGGTATCAAAGCTTAGGGATATGATCCCTGGCTGCGATGTGAGACTAGAACTAGGAGGGGAGAGACGGTTAATTCTTTCGCTAGTATGACCTACCTAAGTTATTTGGTATTTAATTGGTTGGTCAGAGTATAGGGATAACATGTGGCATGTCAATTAACCCTTATTTTGAAACTATATTCTAGAATGATATCTGAAATACATGAGATGAGAAATGGGAAAATCATGATAGAGAGGAAATAACCGGGAATGTACAATCCGAAAAGAAAGCAATGTATTCTCATCTCTTCGAACTACCAGGTACGTAAATTTTGAGGGCGGAATTTCATAAGGAGGAGAGATTGTGAGACCCCGAATTTTATAATTATTCAATTTAGTAAATGGTTAAATTAATAAAAGGTTAAAGTTAAGGGTGATATTTGAAATTTTTTCAAAGTAAGCAAGTTATCATAAAATAATCGGTGATAAAGTACAGTAATACGCATGGTTGCATAGTAGCACATGGTTTTGATTATTGATGCTTACGTGAGAATTCACTCGGTTTTATTCAATTATTGTCACAATATTTTATATTATTAAATCAATAATTGAGACGACAAAGTTATTCATATTATTATTTGCAATATTGAGAATGTCTTGAAGTTCTGTCATAGAGAGGTTTGGTCACCTAATTGCGCGCCAATAAGGAGAAATCCTTATCGGAAAGCCCCCTCTTTCCTGGGAACGAACTGGTTGTTAAATATTGTAAATTATAATATTAATGACGAATAAGTTCGTGTTGATTAAAGGTGAAATTGATAGTTCCATTTTGTTGGAATTATTACTGTTAGTGGAAATCAACATTTATTTCGATAATAATTGATGTTTGGAGGTTATATTGACCAATCGGGTAATTAACCAAATAAATGAGCAATTAATTTCTATTGATTCACAGGATTATAACTATTTGTTCATATGTGTATACTATTGATTCACATTCATTTACTATTAGGGGAGTTGGTGCAAGATTGATAATACTTGCACGACTAAGTTAAAAATGGAGGTATAAATGAAGGTATATTGTAATTGTTTTTTTGACATGTTTAGAACTATTGAGTCACATGATTTACTATTGATTTACATGATTTACTATTAGGGGAGGTGATGCAAGTTTGATAATACTTGGATGACTAAATTAAAAATGAAGAAAAAGAGGAAGGTATTATACTGTAATATTTCGAGCCCCAAAATGTGCAATTATGGAAACTATATTTTCCTATAAATAGAAGCTCATTCCTTCATTATTTTTCACCAATTCACTAAAGCTATAGAGCAATTATTATAGAGAGAAATTATAGGGAGATAAGCTATAGAGAGAAGCTATAGAAAGAGAGAAGCTATAGAGAGAAAGAAGAAGCGAAGTCTGCTACTTCACTATTCCAGTATCCAGTCTTCTTCTGAGGTAAGGGATATCATTATTGTTTAAGGGATATTATTTGTTGTATTCGTAAGGGGTATTATTTATTTCATATTCTGAAGAGATATTATTTTTTCGTATTTGTATGAATATTATTATCGTTCAATATTCATAAAGAATATTATCTTCATTCAATATTCGTAGGAATATTATCTTCGTTAAATATTCATTGGAATATTATTTTCGTTCAACAGTTGTAAGGGATGTTATTTATTTCTTATTCGTAAGGGTTATTATTTCTTACTATTTATGAGTTACTATTTATGGGTTACTATTCACCCAGTTACTATTCACTCGTGTATTCGGGGCACTTTTCGTGCCGGAGTACTATTCACAAGTTACTATTCACGGGTTACTATTCACCCGATTATTTTTCACCAGAATATTATTCACTCGGGTATTTGGGGTACTTTTCATGTCGGGGTACTATTCCCGGAGTACTATTCACAAGGTACTATTCACGGGATACTATTCATTCGAAAAATATATTTCTTTTTCATTCAAATTATTTTTGATACATGAATATTATTTTTGAATTTTACTCCACAAAGCGAAGATCATGTTGGCAATTTGATATTTTTAAACTCGGATAAATTTAAAGTCTTTAATATTTATCCTTGATTTTGTTTGATTAATGCTTATATCATTGTCATCATCCTCATGCTAATATTGTGATGAAAGTCATCTTTGGCTTACGTGCATATTTAATTTGTTGGTTATTAGTTTTACAAATGATGTGGTAAAAGTCCTCATTCGTCAGTAGTGCATTAATGGACAATTATTGGCATGATCATGACCAAATGATGAATACACGAATATCTTTGACCCGTAGTGCATGGATAATTTGTGGTCGTGATACTAATGAATATCCTTGTCAGAAGTGCATGGATGATGTGGTTTATTTATTAAGTCGTGTGTCTCGATAAAAGTGATGAAAACCTTTTAAATCATAGAAGATAGTAGATTTTATTCTCTACTTGACTCTTCTATTGGATTGCTTGTTCCACTGCAGTTAAACTTGATGTTTATTATATTTTATCAGTTTAACATTGTTGAAGGCTAATGATAATTTAGTCTGCACTATCTTAGTCATAATATTTCTTACTGGGCTAGTTGAGCTCACCCTTTCTTTCACTGTTCTCTTCAGGAAATGAGAACATAGCCGAGACTAGTCGGGGAACAGAGTGACGGTCCAGATGATAGCATTAGTAGTCCTCACTCACTATTCTGTTAAATAGTATGACAATAAATGTAATGAGGACTCCATTGAGTGTGGATATTGTCTAGATGACAATATTCTTATTAAAACTCTTAGATTATGTTTTGTCATATTTTACACGACTGTTGTATAATTAAGTTATATTTGAATTTTGTACCATGTATTTGACAACTCAAGATGGGTGATGTATACCTATTTTGAGGGCGCACAATTGGTATCAAAGCTTAGGGATATGATCCCTGGCTGAGATGTGATACTAGAACTAGGAGGGGAGAGACGAGTAATTCTTTTGTTAGTATGACCTACCTATGTTATTTGGTATTTAATTGGTCGGTCAGAGTATAGGGATAATATGTGGCATGTCAATTAACCCTTATTTTGAAACTATATTCTAGAATGATATCTGAAATACATGAGATGAGAAATGGGAAAATCATGATTGAGAGGAAATAACCGGGAATGTACTATCCGAAAAGAAAGCAAGGTATTCTCATCTCTTTGAACTTCCAGGTACGTAAATTTCGAGGGCGAAATTTCATAAGGAGGAGAGATTGTGAGACCCCGAATTTTATAAAATTAAACTATTCAATTTTCTTATAATTATTCTATTTAGTAAATGGTTAAATTGATAAAAGGTTAAAGTTAAGGGTAATATTTGAAATTTTTTCAAAGTAAGCAAGTTATCATAAAATAATCGGTGATAAAAGTACAGTAATACGCGTGGTTGTATAGTAGCACACGGTATTGATTATTGATGCTTACGTGAGAAGTCACTCAGTTTTATTCAATTATTGTCACAATATTTTATATTATTAAATAAATAATTGAGACGACAAAGTTATTCATATTATTATTTGCAATATTGACAATGTCTAGAAGTTTTGTCAAGGAGAGGTTTGGTCACCTAATTGCGCGCTAATAAGGAGAAATCTTTATCGGAATGCTCCCTCTTTCCTGGAAATGACCTGGTTGTTAAATATTGTGAATTATAATATTAATGATGAATAAGTTCATGTTGATTAAAGATGAAATTGATAGTTCATTGTGTTTGAATTATTAGTGTTAGTGAAAATCGACATTTATTTCGATAATAATTGATGTTTGGAAATTATATTGACCAATCGGATAATTAACTTGATAAATTAGTAATTAATTGCTATTGATTCACATGATTATAAATATTTGTTCACATGTGTGTACTATTGATTTACATTCATTTATTATTAGGAGAGTTGGTGCAAGATTGATAATACTTGTATGACTAAGTTAAAAATGGAGGTATAGATGAAGGTACTATACTATAATTTTTTTTCACATGTTTAGAACTATTGAGTCACATGATTTACTATTGATTCACATGATTTACTATTAGGGGAGGCGGTGCAAGTTTGATAATACTTGGATGACTAAATTAAAAATGAAGAAAAAGAGGAATGTATTATACTGTAATATTTCGAGCCCCAAAATATGCAATTATGAAAATTATATTTTTCTATAAATAGAAGCTCATTCCTTCATTATTTTTCACCAGTTCACTAAAGCTATAGAGCAATTATTATAGAGAGAAATTATAGGGAGATAAGCTATAGAGAGAGAAGCTATAGAGAGAAAGAACAATTGAAGTCTGCTACTTCACTATTCCAGTATCCAGTCTTCTTCTGAGGTAAGGGATATCATTATTGTGTAAGGGATATTATTTGTTGTATTCGTAAGGGATATTATTTATTTCATATTCTGAAGAGATATTATTTTTCGTATTCGTATGAATATTATTAATATTCATAAAGAATATTATCTTCATTCAATATTCGTAGGAATATTATCATCGTTAAATATTCGTTGGAATATTATTTTCGTTCAACAGTTGTAAGGGATGTTATTTATTTCTTATTCGTAAGGGTTATTATTTCTTACTATTCATGAGTTACTATTTATGGGTTACTATTCACTCGGTTACAATTGACTGGAATATTATTCACTCGGGTATTCGAGGTACTTTTTGTGCCAGAGTACTATTCACGGGTTACTATTCACCCAATTATTTTTCACCAGAATATTATTAACTTGGGTATTCTGGGTACTTTTCATTTCGGGATACTATTCACGAGGTATTATTCTGTGAGTACTATTCACAAGAGTACTATTCACCCGAAAAATATATTTCTTTTCTCATTCAAAACATTTTTGATACATGAATAGTATTCTTGAATTTTACTCCACAAAGCAGTATCATGTTGGCAATTTGGATATTTTTAAACTCTGGATAAATTTAAAGTCTTTAATATTTATCCTTGATTTCGTTTGATTAATGCTTATATCATTGTCATCATCCTCATGCTAATATTGTGATGAAAGTCATCTTTGGCTTACGTGCATAGACGAACTGTTGGTTATTAGTTTTACAAATGATGTGGTAAAAGTCCTCATTGGCCGTAGTGCATTAATGGACAATTATTGGCATGATCATGACCAGTGATGAATACACGAATATCTTTGGCCCGTAGTGCATGGATAATTAGTGGTCGTGATACTAATGAATATCCTTAGCCGTAGTGCATGGATGATGTGGTTTATTTATTAAAGTCGAGTCTCAAATGATAAAAGTGATGAAAAACCTTTTAAATCATAGAAGATAGTAGATTTTATTCTCTACTTGACTCTTCTATTGGATTGCTTGTTCCGCTGCAGTTAAACTTGATGTTTATTATATTTTATCAGTTTAACATTGTTGAAGGCTAATGATAATTTATTTTGCATTATCTTAGTCATAATATTTCTTACTGGGCTAGTTGAGCTCACCCTTTCTTTCATTATTCTCTTCAGGAAATGAGAACGTAGCCGAGACTAATCGTGGGGACAAAGTGTGTGACGGCTTCAGATGATAGCATTAGTAGTCCTCACTATTCTGTTAAATAGTGTGACAATAAATATAATGAGGACTCCATTGAGTGTGGATATTGTCTAGATGACAATATTCTTATTAAAACTCTTAGATTATGTTTTGTCGTATTTTACACGACTGTTGTATAATTAAGTTGTATTTGAATTTTGTACCATGTATTTGGCTAACGCAAGATGGGTGATGTATACCTATTTTGGGGGCATACGGTTGGTATCAAAGCTTAGGATATGATCCCCGGCCGAGATGTGAGACTAGAACTAGGAGGGAAGAGACAGTAATTTCTTCGCTTAGTATGACCTACCTAAGTAATTTGGTATTTAATTGGTTGGTCGAGTATACGGATAATATGTGGCATGTCAATTAACCCTTATTTTGAAACTATATTCTAGAATGATATCTTAAATCTGGGGAGATGAGAAATGGGAAAATCATGATAGAGAGGAAATAACAAGGAAGGTACAATCCAGAAAAGAAAGCAAGGTATTCTCATCTCTTCGAACTACCAGGTACGTAAATTTCGAGGACGAAATTTCATAAGGAGGGGAGATTGTGAGACCCCAAATTTTATGAAATGAAGGTATTCAATTTTCTTATAATTATTCTATTTAGTAAATGGTTAAATTGATAAAAGGTTAAAGTTAAGGGTGATATTTGAAATTTTTTCAAAGTAAGCAAGTTGTCATAAAATAATCGGTGATAAAAGTACAGTAATACGCGTGGTTGCATAGTAGTACACGGTATTGATTATTGATGCTTACGTGAGAAGTCACTCGATTTTATTCAATTATTGTCACAATATTTTATATTATTAAATCAATAATTGAGACGACAAAGTTATTCATATTATTATTTGCAATATTGACAATGTTTTGAAGTTACATCGAGGAGAGGTTTTGTCACCTAATTGCGCGCCAATAAGGAGAAATCCTTATCAGAAAGCCTCTTTTTTCCTGGGAACGACATGGTTGTGAAATATTGTGAATTATAATATTATTGATGAATAAGTTCATGTTGATTAAAGATGAAATTGATAGTTCCATTGTGTTAGAATTATTAGTGTTAGTGGAAATTGACATTTATTTCGATAATAATTGATGTTTGGAGGTTATATTGACCAATCCGTAATTAATGCTTAGGATAAATGAGAAATGAATTGCTATTGATTCACATGATTATAACTATTTGTTTACATGTGTGTACTATTGATTCACATTCATTTACTATTAGGAGAGTTGGTGCAAGATTGATAATACTTGCATGACTAAGTTAAAAATGGAGGTATAGATGAAGGTACTATATCTTTGTAATTGTTTTTTCACATGTTTAGAACTATTGATTCACATGATTTACTATTAGGGAGGTGGTGCAAGTTTGATAATACTTGGATGACTAAATTAAAATGAAGAAAAGAGGAATGTATTATATCTTGTAATATTTGAGCCCCAAAATGTGCAATTATGAAAATTATATTTTTCTATAAATGGAAGCTCATTCCTTCATTATTTTTCACCAGTTCACTAAAGCTATAGAAAGCAATTATTATAGGGAGAAATTATAGGAGATAAGCTATATAGAGAGAGAAGCTATAGAGAGAAAAGAACAATCAAGTGCTGCTACTTTCACTATTCCAAAGATCCGATCTTCTTCCGAGGTAAGGGATATCATTATTGTGTAAGGGATATTATTTGTTGTATTCGTAAGGGATATTATTTATTTCATATTCTGAAGAGATATTATTTTTTCGTATTCGTATGAATATTATTAATATTCATAAAGAATATTATCTTCATTCAATATTCGTAGGAATATTATCATCGTTAAATATTCGATTTGGAATATTATTTTCGTTCAATAGTTGTAAGGGATGTTATTTATTTCTTATTCGTAAGGGTTATTATTTCTTACTATTCATGAGTTACTATTTTTGGGTTACTATTCACCCGGTTACAATTCACTGGAATATTATTCACTCGGGTATTCGAGATACTTTTCGTGCCGAAGTACTATTCACGAGTTACTATTCACGGATTACTATTCACCCGATTATTTTTCACCAGAATATTATTAACTTGGGTATTCGGGGTACTTTTCATTTCGGGATACTATTCACGAGGTACTATTCCAGAGAGTACTATTCATAGGTACTATTCATTCGAAAAATATATTTCTTCTCATCCAAAACATTTTTGATACATGAATAGTTTTCTTGAATTTTACTCCACAAAGCGATATCATGTTGGCAATTTGGATATTTTTAAACTCGGATAAATTTAAAGTCTTTAATATTTATCCTTGATTTCGTTGATTAATGCTTATATCATTGTCATCATCCTCATGCTAATATTGTGATGAAAGTCATCTTTGGCTTACGTGCATGTATTTAACCTGTTGGTTATTAGTTTTACAAATGATGTGGTAAAAGTCCTCATTGGTAGTAGTGCATTAATGGACAATTATTGGCATGATCATGACGATTGATGAATACACGAATATCTTTGGCCGTAGTGCATGGATAATTAGTGGTCGTGATACTAATGAATATCCTTAATCAGTAGTGCATGGATGATGTGGTTTATTTATTGTCGAGTCTCAAATGATAAAAGTGATGAAAAACCTTTTAAATCATAGAAGATAGTAGATTTTATTCTCTACTTGACTCTTCTATTGGATTGCTTGTTCCCCGCAGGTTAAACTTGATGTTTATTATATTTTATCAGTTTAACATTGTTGAAGGCTAATGATAATTTATTTTGCATTATCTTAGTCATAATATTTCTTACTGGGCTAGTTGAGCTCACCCTTTCTTTCACTGTTCTCTTCAGGAAATGAGAACGTAGCCGAGACTAGTCGGGGAACAGTGTGACGGTCTAGATGATAGCATTAGTAGTCCTCACTATTCTGTTAAATAGTGTGACAATAAATATAATGAGGACTCCATTGAGTGTGGATATTGTCTAGATGACAATATTCTTATTAAAACTCTTAGATTATGTTTTGTCGTATTTTACACAACTGTTGTATAATTAAGTTGTATTTGAATTTTGTACCATGTATTTGGCGACGCAAGATGGGTGATGTATACCTATTTTGGGGTATGATTTAGTATCAAAGCTTAGGGATATGATCCTGGTGAGATGTGAGACTAGAACTAGGAGGGAAGAGACAGGTAATTTCTTCGCTAGTATGACCTACCTAAGTTATTTGGTATTTAATTGGTTGGTCAGAGTATACGGATAATATGTGGCATGTCAATTAACCCTTATTTTGAAACTATATTCTAGAATGATATCTGAAATACAGGAGATGAGAAATGGGAAAATCATGATAGAGAGGAAATAACCGGGAAGGTACAATCCGAAAAGAAAGCAAGGTATTCTCATCTCTTCGAACTACCAGGTACGTAAATTTCGAGGACGAAATTTCATAAGGAGGGGAGATTGTGAGACCCCAAATTTTATGAAATGAAAGTATTCAATTTTCTTATAATTATTCCATTTAATAAATGGTTAAATTGATAAAAGGGTAAAGTTAAGGGTGATATTTGAAATTTTTTCAAAGTAAGAAAGTTGTCATAAAATAATCGGTGATAAAAGTACAGTAATACGCCTGGTTGCATAGTAGCACACGGTATTGATTATTGATGCTTACGTGAGAAGTCACTCGATTTTATTCAATTATTGTCACAATATTTTATATTATTAAATCAATAATTGAGACGACAAAGTTATTCATATTATTTTTTGCAATATTGAGAATGTTTTGAAGTTCTGTCAAGGAGAGGTTTTGTCACCTAATTGCGCGCCAATAAGGAGAAATCCTTATCGGAAAGCCTCTTTTTTCCTGGGAACGACATGGTTGTGAAATATTGTGAATTATAATATTATTGATGAATAAGTTCATGTTGATTAAAGATGAAATTGATAGTTCCATTGTGTTGGAATTATTAGTGCTAGTAAAAATTGACATTTATTTCGATAATAATTGATGTTTGGAGGTTATATTGACCAATCGGGTAATTAACCGGATAAATGAGAAATTAATTGCTATTGATTCACATGATTATAACTATTTGTTTACATGTGTGTACTATTGATTCACATTCATTTACTATTAGGAGAGTTGGTGCAAGATTGATAATACTTGCATGACTAAGTTAAAAATGGAGGTATAGATGAAGGTACTATACTGTAATTGTTTTTTTCACATGTTTAGAACTATTGATTCACATGATTTACTATTAGGGGAGGTGGTGCAAGTTTGATAATACTTGGATGACTAAATTAAAAATGAAGAAAAAGAGGAATGTATTATACTGTAATATTTCGAGCCCCAAAATGTGCAATTATGAAAATTATATTTTTCTATAAATGGAAGCTCATTCCTTCATTATTTTCACCAGTTCACTAAAGCTATAGAGCAATTATTATAGGGAGAAATTATAGGAGATAAGCTATAGAGAGAGAAGCTATAGAGAGAAAGAACAATCAAGTCCGCTACTTCACTATTCCAAAGATCCAAATCTTCTTCCCGAGGTAAGGATATCATTATTGTGTAAGGGATATTATTTGTTGTATTCGTAAGGGATATTATTTATTTCATATTCGAAGAGATATTATTTTTTCGATTCAGATGAATATTATTAATATTCATAAAGAATATTATCTTCATTCAATATTCGTAGGAATATTATCATCGTTAAATATTCGTTGGAATATTATTTTCGTTCAATAGTTGTAAGGGATGTTATTTATTTCTTATTCGTAAGGGTTATTATTTCTTACTATTCATGAGTTACTATTTTTTGGGTTACTATTCACCTTGTTACAATTCAATTGGAATATTATTCACTTCTAGTATTCGAGATACTTTTCGTGTAAGAAGTACTATTCACGAGTTACTATTCACGGATTACTATTCACCCGATTATTTTTCACCAGAATATTATTAACTTGGGTATTCGGGGTACTTTTCATTTCGGATACTATTCACGAGGTACTATTCGAGTACTATTCATAGGGTACTATTCAATTCGAAAAATATATTTCTTTTTCATCCAAAACATTTTTGATACATGAATAGTTTTCTTGAATTTTACTCCACAAAGCAAAGATCATGTTGGCAATTTGGATATTTTTAAACTGGATAAATTTAAAGTCTTTAATATTTATCCTTGATTTCGCGTTGATTAATGCTTATATCATTGTCATCATCCTCATGCTAATATTGTGATGAAAGTCATCTTTGGCTTACGTGCATGTATTTAACTGTTGGTTATTAGTTTTACAAATGATGTGGTAAAAGTCCTCATTGGCAGAAAGTGCATTAATGGACAATTATTGGCATGATCATGACCCGATGATGAATACACGAATATCTTTGGCCCGTAGTGCATGGATAATTAGTGGTCGTGATACTAATGAATATCCTTAGCCGTAGTGCATGGATGATATGGTTTATTTATTAAGCTGAGTCTCAGCGATAAAAGTGATGAAAAACCTTTTAAATCATAGACGATAGTAGATTTTATTCTCTACTTGACTCTTCTATTGGATTGCTTGTTCCGCTGCAGTTAAACTTGATGTTTATTATATTTTATCAGTTTAACATTGTTGAAGGCTAATGATAATTTATTTTGCATTATCTTAGTCATAATATTTCATTGGGCTAGTTGAGCTCCTTTCTTTTCACCGTTCTCTTTGAGAAATGAGAACGTAGCCGAGACTAGTCGGGGAACAGTGTGACGGTCTAGATGATAGCATTAGTAGTCCTCACTATTCTGTTAAATAGTGTGACAATAAATATAATGAGGACTCCATTGAGTGTGGATATTGTCTAGATGACAATATTCTTATTAAAACTCTTAGATTATGTTTTGTCGTATTTTACACAATCGTTGTATAATTAAGTTGTATTTGAATTTTGTACCATGTATTTGGCGTACGCAAGATGGGTGATGTATACCTATTTTGGGGCTTACGGTTGGTATCAAAGCTTAGGGATATGATCCTCCATTTGAGATGTGAGACTAGAACTAGGAGGAAGAGGCAGTAATTTCTTCGCTAGTATGACCTACCTAAGTAATTTGGTATTTAATTGGTTGGTCGAGTATACGGATAATATGTGGTATGTCAATTAACCCTTATTTTGAAACTATATTCTAGAATGATATCTTAAATACAGGAGATGAGAAATGGGAAAATCATGATAGAGAGGAAATAACCGGGAAGGTACAATCCGAAAAGAAAGCAAGGTATTCTCATCTCTTCGAACTACCAGGTACGTAAATTTCGAGGGCGAAATTTTCAAAGGAGGGGAGATTGTGAGACCCCAAATTTTATGAAATGAAAGTATTCAATTTTCTTATAATTATTCCATTTAGTAAATGGTTAAATTGATAAAAGGTTAAAGTTAAGGGTGATATTTGAAATTTTTTCAAAGTAAGAAAGTTTTCATAAAATAATCGGTGATAAAAAGTACGAGAATCTGGCGTGGTTGCATAGTAGCACACGGTATTGATTATTGATGCTTATGTGAGAAGTCACTCGATTTTATTCAATTATTGTTACAATATTTTATATTATTAAATCAATAATTGAGACGACAAAGTTATTCATATTATTATTTGCAATATTGACAATGTTTTGAAGTTTCACAAGGAGAGGTTTTGTCACCTAATCAATTGCGCTAATAAGGAGAAATCCTTATCGGAAAGCCTCTTTTTTCCGGGAGCGACATGGTTGTGAAATATTGTGAATTATAATATTATTGATGAATAAGTTCATGTTGATTAAAGATGAAATTGATAGTTCCATTGTGTTAGAATTATTAGTGTTAGTGGAAATTGACATTTATTTCGATAATAATTGATGTTTGGAGGTTATATTGACCAATCGGGTAATGCTTAGGATAAATGAGAAATTAATTGCTATTGATTCACATGATTATAACTATTTGTTTACATGTGTGTACTATTGATTCACATTCATTTACTATTAGGAGAGTTGGTGCAAGATTGATAATACTTGCATGACTAAGTTAAAAATGGAGGTATAGATGAAGGTACTATACTGTAATTGTTTTTTTCACATGTTTAGAACTATTGATTCACATGATTTACTATTAGGGGAGGTGGTGCAAGTTTGATAATACTTGGATGACTAAAATAAAAATGAAGAAAAAGAGGAATGTATTATACTGTAATATTTCGAGCCCCAAAATGTGCAATTATGAAAATTATATTTTTCTATAAATGGAAGCTCATTCCTTCATTATTTTCACCAGTTCACTAAAGCTATAGAGCAATTATTATAGGGAGAAATTATAGGAGATAAGCTATAGAGAGAGAAGCTATAGAGAGAAAGAACAATCAAGTCTGCTACTTCACTATTCCAAAGATCCAAATTTTCTTACGAGGTAAGGGATATCATTATTGTGTAAGGGATATTATTTGTTGTATTCGTAAGGGATATTATTTATTTCATATTCGAAGAGATATTATTTTTCAGATTCAGATGAATATTATTAATATTCATAAAGAATATTATCTTCATTCAATATTCAGTAGGAATATTATCATCGTTAAATATTCGTTGGAATATTATTTTCGCTCAATAGTTGTAAGGGATGTTATTTATTTCTTATTCGTAAGGGTTATTATTTCTTACTATTCATGAGTTACTATTTTTGGGTTACTATTCACCTTGATTTATAATTCTTTGGAATATTATTCACTCGGGTATTCGAGATACTTTTCGTCTAAGAAGTACTATTCACGAGTTACTATTCACGGATTACTATTCACCCGATTATTTTTCACCAGAATATTATTAACTTGGGTATTCGGGGTACTTTTTATTTCGGGATACTATTCACGAGGTACTATTCCCAGAGTACTATTCATAGGGTACTATTCACCCGAAAAATATATTTCTTTTCTGTCCAAAACATTTTTGATACATGAATAGTTTTCTTGAATTTTACTCCACAAAGCAAAGATCATGTTGGTAATTTGGATATTTTTAAAACTGGATAAATTTAAAGTCTTTAATATTTATCCTTGATTTCGTTTGATTAATGCTTATATCATTGTCATCATCCTCATGCTAATATTGTGATGAAAGTCATCTTTGGCTTACGTGCATAGACGAACTGTTGGTTATTAGTTTTACAAATGATGTGGTAAAAGTCCTCATTGGCCGTAGTGCATTAATGTACAATTATTGGCATGATCATGACCAGTGATGAATACACGAATATCTTTGGCCCGTAGTGCATGGATAATTAGTGGTCGTGATACTAATGAATATCCTTAGCCGTAGTGCATGGATGATATGGTTTATTTATTAAGCTGAGTCTCAGCGATAAAAGTGATGAAAAACCTTTTAAATCATAGACGATAGTAGATTTTATTCTCTACTTGACTCTTCTATTGGATTGCTTGTTCCGCTGCAGTTAAACTTGATGTTTATTATATTTTATCAGTTTAACATTGTTGAAGGCTAATGATAATTTATTTTGCATTATCTTAGTCATAATATTTCATCGGGCTAGTTGAGCTCACCCTTTCTTTTCACCGTTCTCTTGAGGAAATGAGAACGAGTTGTAGACTAGTCGGGAACAAAGTGTGACGGCCTAGATGATAGCATTAGTAGTCCTCACTATTACGTTAAATAGTGTGACAATAAATATAATGAGGACTCCATTGAGTGTGGATATTGTCTAGATGACAATATTCTTATTAAAACTCTTAGATTATGTTTTGTCGTATTTTACACTTTGTTGTATAATTAAGTTGTATTTGAATTTTGTACCATGTATTTGGCTTACGCAAGATGGGTGATGTATACCTATTTTGGGGGGCACGGTTTGGTATCAAAGCTTAGGATATGATCCCTGGCTGAGATGTGAGACTAGAACTAGGAGGGAAGAGACAGGTAATTTCTTCGCTAGTATGACCTACCTAAGTAATTTGGTATTTAATTGGTTGGTCAGAGTATACGGATAATATGTGGCATGTCAATTAACCCTTATTTTGAAACTATATTCTAGAATGATATCTTAAATACAGGAGATGAGAAATGGGAAAATCATGATAGAGAGGAAATAACCGGGAAGGTACAATCCGAAAAGAAAGCAAGGTATTCTCATCTCTTGAATCATTGCTGCAGTACGTAAATTTCGAGGACGAAATTTCATAAGGAGGGGAGATTGTGAGACCCCAAATTTTATGAAATGAAAGTATTCAATTTTCTTATAATTATTCCATTTAGTAAATGGTTAAATTGATAAAAGGTTAAAGTTAAGGGTGATATTTGAAATTTTTTCAAAGTAAGAAAGTTGTCATAAAATAATCGGTGATAAAAGTAATACGCGTGGTTGCATAGTAGCACACGGTATTGATTATTGATGCTTATGTGAGAAGTCACTCGATTTTATTCAATTATTGTTACAATATTTTATATTATTAAATCAATAATTGAGACGACAAAGTTATTCATATTATTATTTGCAATATTGACAATGTTTTGAAGTTCTGTCAAGGAGAGGTTTTGTCACCTAATTGCGCGCCAATAAGGAGAAATCCTTATCGGAAAGCCTCTTTTTTCCTGGGAACGACATGGTTGTGAAATATTGTGAATTATAATATTATTGATGAATAAGTTCATGTTGATTAAAGATGAAATTGATAGTTCCATTGTGTTAGAATTATTAGTGTTAGTGGAAATTGACATTTATTTCGATAATAATTGATGTTTGGAGGTTATATTGACCAATTGGGTAATTAACCGGATAAATGAGAAATTAATTGCTATTGATTCACATGATTATAACTATTTGTTTACATGTGTGTACTATTGATTCACATTCATTTACTATTAGGAGAGTTGGTGCAAGATTGATAATACTTGCATGACTAAGTTAAAAATGGAGGTATAGATGAAGGTACTATACTGTAATTGTTTTTTTCACATGTTTAGAACTATTGATTCACATGATTTACTATTAGGGGAGGTGGTGCAAGTTTGATAATACTTGGATGACTAAAATAAAAATGAAGAAAAAGAGGAATGTATTATACTGTAATATTTCGAGCCCCAAAATGTGCAATTATGAAAATTATATTTTTCTATAAATGGAAGCTCATTCCTTCATTATTTTTCACCAGTTCACTAAAGCTATAGAGCAATTATTATAGGGAGAAATTATAGGGAGATAAGCTATAGAGAGAGAAGCTATAGAGAGAAAGAACAATCGAAGTCTGCTACTTCACTATTCCAGTATCCAGTCTTCTTCTGAGGTAAGGGATATCATTATTGTGTAAGGGATATTATTTGTTGTATTCGTAAGGGATATTATTTATTTCATATTTCAAGAGATATTATTTTTCAGATTCAGATGAATATTATTAATATTCATAAAGAATATTATCTTCATTCAATATTCAGTAGGAATATTATCATCGTTAAATATTCGTTGGAATATTATTTTCGTTCAATAGTTGTAAGGGATGTTATTTATTTCTTATTCGTAAGGGTTATTATTTCTTACTATTCATGAGTTACTATTTTTGGGTTACTATTCACCCGGTTACAATTCACTGGAATATTATTCACTCGGGTATTCGAGATACTTTTCGTGCCGAAGTACTATTCACGAGTTACTATTCACGGATTACTATTCACCCGATTATTTTTCACCAGAATATTATTAACTTGGGTATTTGGGGTACTTTTCATTTCGGGATACTATTCACGAGGTACTATTCCCAGAGTACTATTCATAGGGTACTATTCACATGGTACTATTCACCCGAAAAATATATTTCTTTTCTGTCCAAAACATTTTTGATACATGAATAGTATTCTTGAATTTTACTCCACAAAGCAGTATCATGTTGGCAATTTGGATATTTTTAAACTCTGGATAAATTTAAAGTCTTTAATATTTATCCTTGATTTCGTTTGATTAATGCTTATATCATTGTCATCATCCTCATGCTAATATTGTGATGAAAGTCATCTTTGGCTTACGTGCATGTATTTAACTGTTGGTTATTAGTTTTACAAATGATGTGGTAAAAGTCCTCATTGGTCAGTAGTGCATTAATGGACAATTATTGGCATGATCATGACCAATTGATGAATACACGAATATCTTTGCCGTGTAGTGCATGGATAATTAGTGGTCGTGATACTAATGAATATCCTTAGCCAGTAGTGCATGGATGATGTGGTTTATTTATTAAAAGTCGAGTCTCAAAATGATAAAAGTGATGAAAAACCTTTTAAATCATAGAAGATAGTAGATTTTATTCTCTACTTGACTCTTCTATGGATTGCTTGTTCATTGCAGATTAAACTTGATGTTTATTATATTTTATCGGTTTAACATTGTTGAAGGCTAATGATAATTTATTTTGCATTATCTTAGTCATAATATTTCTTCTTGGGCTAGTTGAGCTCACCTTTCTTTCACTTTGTTCTCTTCAGAAATGAGAACGAGCGAGACTAGTCGGGGAACGAGTGTGACTGGTCTAGATGATAGCATTAGTAGTCCTCACTATTCGTTAAATAGTGTGACAATAAATATAATGAGGACTCCATTGAGTGTGGATATTGTCTAGATGACAATATTCTTATTAAAACTCTTAGATTATGTTTTGTCGTATTTTACACAACCTGTTGTATAATTAAGTTGTATTTGAATTTTGTACCATGTATTTGGCGTACGCAAGATGGGTGATGTATACCTATTTTGGGGTATACGGTTGGTATCAAAGCTTAGGATATGATCCCTGGCCGAGATGTGAGACTAGAACTAGGAGGAAGAGACAGTAATTTCTTCGCTAGTATGACCTACCTAAGTTATTTGGTATTTAATTGGTTGGTCGAGTATACGGATAATATGTGGTATGTCAATTAACCCTTATTTTGAAACTATATTCTAGAATGATATCCGAAATACGGGGAGATGAGAAATGGGAAAATCATGATAGAGAGGAAATAACCGGAAGGTACAATCCGAAAAGAAAGCAAGGTATTCTCATCTCTTGAACTATTGTGCACGTAAATTTCGAGGACGAAATTTCATAAGGAGGGAGATTGTGAGACCCCAAATTTTATGAAATGAAAGTATTCAATTTTCTTATAATTATTCCATTTAGTAAATGGTTAAATTGATAAAAGGGTAAAGTTAAGGGTGATATTTGAAATTTTTCAAAGTAAGAAAGTTGTCATAAAATAATCGGTGATAAAAGTACAAGAATATGTCCTTTGGTTGCATAGTAGCATACCAGTATTGATTATTGATGCTTATGTGAGAAGTCACTCGATTTTATTCAATTATTGTTACAATATTTTATATTATTAAATCAATAATTGAGACGACAAAGTTATTCATATTATTATTTGCAATATTGACAATGTTTTGAAATTACAAGGAGAGGTTTTGTCACCTAATTCTTGGCGCCAATAAGGAGAAATCCTTATCGGAAAGCCTCTTTTTTCCTGGGAACGACATGGTTGTGAAATATTGTGAATTATAATATTATTGATGAATAAGTTCATGTTGATTAAAGATGAAATTGATAGTTCCATTGTGTTAGAATTATTAGTGTTAGTGGAAATTGACATTTATTTCGATAATAATTGATGTTTGGAGGTTATATTGACCAATTGGGTAATTAACCGGATAAATGAGAAATTAATTGCTATTGATTCACATGATTATAACTATTTGTTTACATGTGTGTACTATTGATTCACATTCATTTACTATTAGGAGAGTTGGTGCAAGATTGATAATACTTGCATGACTAAGTTAAAAATGGAGGTATAGATGAAGGTACTATACTGTAATTGTTTTTTCACATGTTTAGAACTATTGATTCACATGATTTACTATTAGGGAGGTGGTGCAAGTTTGATAATACTTGGATGACTAAATTAAAATGAAGAAAAGAGGAATGTATTATCTTTGTAATATTTCGAGCCCCAAAATTTGCAATTATGAAAATTATATTTTCTATAAATGGAAGCTCATTCCTTCATTATTTTTCACCATTCACTAAAGCTATAGAGCAATTATTATAGGGAGAAATTATAGGAGATAAGCTATAGAGAGAAGCTATAGAGAGAAAAGAACAATCAAGTCCGCTACTTCACTATTCCAAAGATCCGGTCTTCTTCCCGAGGTAAGGGATATCATTATTGTGTAAGGGATATTATTTGTTGTATTCGTAAGGGATATTATTTATTTCATATTCTGAAGAGATATTATTTTTTTCAGTATTCGTATGAATATTATTAATATTCATAAAGAATATTATCTTCATTCAATATTCGTAGGAATATTATCATCGTTAAATATTCGTTGGAATATTATTTTCGTTCAATAGTTGTAAGGGATGTTATTTATTTCTTATTCGTAAGGGTTATTATTTCTTACTATTCATGAGTTACTATTTTTGGGTTACTATTCACCCTTTACAATTCAATCGGAATATTATTCACTTTCGGGTATTCGAGATACTTTTCGTGCCGAAGTACTATTCACGAGTTACTATTCACGGATTACTATTCACCCGATTATTTTTCACCAGAATATTATTAACTTGGGTATTCGGGGTACTTTTCATTTCGGGATACTATTCACGAGGTACTATTCCCAGAGTACTATTCATAGGGTACTATTCACCCGAAAAATATATTTCTTTTCTGTCCAAAACATTTTTGATACATGAATAGTTTTCTTGAATTTTACTCCACAAAGCAGTATCATGTTGGCAATTTGGATATTTTTAAACTCTAGATAAATTTAAAGTCTTTAATATTTATCCTTGATTTCGTTTGATTAATGCTTATATCATTGTCATCATCCTCATGCTAATATTGTGATGAAAGTCATCTTTGCTTACGTGCATGTATTTAACCGTTGGTTATTAGTTTTACAAATGATGTGGTAAAAGTCCTCATTGGTCAGTAGTGCATTAATGGACAATTATTGGCATGATCATGACCGATGATGAATACACCTAATTGTGTAAGGGATATTATTTGTTGTATTCGTAAGGGATATTATTTATTTCATATTCAAGAGATATTATTTTTTGTATTCAGATGAATATTATTAATATTCATAAAGAATATTATCTTCATTCAATATTCGTAGGAATATTATCATCGTTAAATATTCGTTGGAATATTATTTTCGCTCAATAGTGTGTGAGGGATGTTATTTATTTCTTATTCGTAAGGGTTATTATTTCTTACTATTCATGAGTTACTATTTTTGGGTTACTATTCACCTTGGTTATAATTCATCGGAATATTATTCACTCGGGTATTCGAGATACTTTTCGTCAAGTACTATTCACGAGTTACTATTCACGGATTACTATTCACCCGATTATTTTTCACCGTAATATTATTAACTTGGGTATTCGGGTACTTTTCATTTCGGGATACTATTCATTTAGGTACTATTCCCGAGTACTATTCATAGGGTACTATTCAATTCTAAAAATATATTTCTTTTCCATTCAAAACATTTTTGATACATGAATAGTTTTCTTGAATTTTACTCCACAAAGCAGTATCATGTTGGCAATTTGGATATTTTTAAACTCTAGATAAATTTAAAGTCTTTAATATTTATCCTTGATTTCGTTTGATTAATGCTTATATCATTGTCATCATCCTCATGCTAATATTGTGATGAAAGTCATCTTTGGCTTACGTGCATAGACGAACTGTTGGTTATTAGTTTTACAAATGATGTGGTAAAAGTCCTCATTGGCCGTAGTGCATTAATGGACAATTATTGGCATGATCATGACCAATGATGAATACACGAATTGTGTAAGGGATATTATTTGTTGTATTCGTAAGGGATATTATTTATTTCATATTCTGAAGAGATATTATTTTTTTGTATTCGTATGAATATTATTAATATTCATAAAGAATATTATCTTCATTCAATATTCGTAGGAATATTATCATCGTTAAATATTCGTTGGAATATTATTTTCGTTCAATAGTTGTAAGGGATGTTATTTATTTCTTATTCGTAAGGGTTATTATTTCTTACTATTCATGAGTTACTATTTTTGGGTTACTATTCACCCGACATACAATTCAATTGGAATATTATTCACTCGGGTATTCGAGATACTTTTCGTGTCAAGTACAATTCACGAGTTACTATTCATGATTACTATTCACCCGATTATTTTTCACCAGAATATTATTAACTTGGGTATTCGGGGTACTTTTCATTTCGGGATACTATTCACGAGGTACTATTCCCAGAGTACTATTCATAGGGTACTATTCACCCGAAAAATATATTTCTTTTCTGTCCAAAACATTTTTGATACATGAATAGTTTTCTTGAATTTTACTCCACAAAGCAGTATCATGTTGGCAATTTGGATATTTTTAAACTCTAGATAAATTTAAAGTCTTTAATATTTATCCTTGATTTCGTTTGATTAATGCTTATATCATTGTCATCATCCTCATGCTAATATTGTGATGAAAGTCATCTTTGGCTTACGTGCATAGACGAACTGTTGGTTATTAGTTTTACAAATGATGTGGTAAAAGTCCTCATTGGCCGTAGTGCATTAATGGACAATTATTGGCATGATCATGACCAGTGATGAATACACGAATATCTTTGGCCCGTAGTGCATGGATAATTAGTGGTCGTGATACTAATGAATATCCTTAGCCGTAGTGCATGGATGATATGGTTTATTTATTGTCGAGTCTCAAATGATAAAAGTGATGAAAACCTTTTAAATCATGTATTTATAGTAGATTTTATTCTCTACTTGACTCTTCTATTGGATTGCTTGTTCCGCTGCAGTTAAACTTGATGTTTATTATATTTTATCAGTTTAACATTGTTGAAGGCTAATGATAATTTATTTTGCATTATCTTAGTCATAATATTTCATCTTGGGCTAGTTGAGCTCACCCCTTTCTTTCACCGTTCTCTTCAGAAATGAGAACGTAGCGAGACTAGTTGGGAACAAAGGTGACCGGTCTAGATGATAGCATTAGTAGTCCTCACTATTCGTTAAATAATGTGACAATAAATATAATGAGGACTCCATTGAGTGTGGATATTGTCTAGATGACAATATTCTTATTAAAACTCTTAGATTATGTTTTGTCGTATTTTACACGAATCGTTGTATAATTAAGTTGTATTTGAATTTTGTACCATGTATTTGGCACGCAAGATGGGTGATGTATACCTATTTTGGGGGGCATAGTTGCAGTATCAAAGCTTAGGATATGATCCTGGTCGAGATGTGAGACTAGAACTAGGAGGGAAGAGACAGTAATTTCTTCGCTAGTATGACCTACCTAAGTTATTTGGTATTTAATTGGTTGGTCGAGTATACGGATAATATGTGGTATGTCAATTAACCCTTATTTTGAAACTATATTCTAGAATGATATCTCAAATACAGAGATGAGAAATGGGAAAATCATGATAGAGAGGAAATAACCGGAAGGTACAATCCGAAAAGAAAGCACGGTATTCTCATCTCTTTGAACTATTGTGCACGTAAATTTCGAGGACGAAATTTCATAAGGAGGGAGATTGTGAGACCCCAAATTTTATGAAATGAAAGTATTCAATTTTCTTATAATTATTCCATTTAGTAAATGGTTAAATTGATAAAAGGGTAAAGTTAAGGGTGATATTTGAAATTTTTTCAAAGTAAGAAAGTTGTCATAAAATAATCTATGATAAAAGTACGAAGAATATGCTTTGGTTGCATAGTAGTATTACCAGATTGATTATTGATGCTTACGTGAGAAGTCACTCGATTTTATTCAATTATTGTCACAATATTTTATATTATTAAATCAATAATTGAGACGACAAAGTTATTCATATTATTTTTGCAATATTGACAATGTTTTGAAGTTTCACAAGGAGAGGTTTTGTCACCTAATTCGCGCGGCCAATAAGGAGAAATCCTTATCGGAAAGCCTCTTTTTCCTGGGAACGACATGGTTGTGAAATATTGTGAATTATAATATTATTGATGAATAAGTTCATGTTGATTAAAGATGAAATTGATAGTTCCATTGTGTTAGAATTATTAGTGTTAGTGGAAATTGACATTTATTTCGATAATAATTGATGTTTGGAGGTTATATTGACCAATCGGGTAATTAACCGGATAAATGAGAAATTAATTGCTATTGATTCACATGATTATAACTATTTGTTTACATGTGTGTACTATTGATTCACATTCATTTACTATTAGGAGAGTTGGTGCAAGATTGATAATACTTGCATGACTAAGTTAAAAATGGAGGTATAAATGAAGGTACTATACTGTAATTGTTTTTTTCACATGTTTAGAACTATTGATTCACATGATTTACTATTAGGGGAGGTGGTGCAAGTTTGATAATACTTGGATGACTAAATTAAAAATGAAGAAAAAGAGGAATGTATTATCTTTGTAATATTTCGAGCCCCAAATGTGCAATTATGAAAATTATATTTTTCTATAAATGGAAGCTCATTCCTTCATTATTTTCACCGATTCACTAAAGCTATAGAGCAATTATTATATAGGAGAAATTATAGGAGATAAGCTATAGAGAGAAGCTATAGAGAGAAAGAACAATCGAAGTCTGCTACTTCACTATTCCAGTATCCAGTCTTCTTCTGAGGTAAGGGATATCATTATTGTGTAAGGGATATTATTTGTTGTATTCGTAAGGGATATTATTTATTTCATATTCTGAAGAGATATTATTTTTTCGTATTCGTATGAATATTATTAATATTCATAAAGAATATTATCTTCATTCAATATTCGTAGGAATATTATCATCGTTAAATATTCGTTGGAATATTATTTTCGTTCAATAGTTGTAAGGGATGTTATTTATTTCTTATTCGTAAGGGTTATTATTTCTTACTATTCATGAGTTACTATTTTTGGGTTACTATTCACCGAGTTATAATTCAATCGGAATATTATTCACTTTCGGGTATTCGAGATACTTTTCGTGTCAAGTACTATTCACGAGTTACTATTCACTTGATTACTATTCACCCGATTATTTTTCACCGTAATATTATTAACTTGGGTATTCTGGGTACTTTTCATTTCGGGATACTATTCATTTAGGTACTATTCCTGTAGTACTATTCATAGGGTACTATTCAAAAAAATATATTTCTTTTCTCGTCAAAACATTTTTGATACATGAATAGTTTTCTTGAATTTTACTCCACAAAGCAAAGATCATGTTGGCAATTTGATATTTTTAAACTCGATAAATTTAAAGTCTTTAATATTTATCCTTGATTTCGCTTTGATTAATGCTTATATCATTGTCATCATCCTCATGCTAATATTGTGATGAAAGTCATCTTGGCTTACGTGCATAGATTTAACTGTTGGTTATTAGTTTTACAAATGATGTGGTAAAAGTCCTCATTGGCAGAGTGCATTAATGTACAATTATTGGCATGATCATGACCAAATGATGAATACACGAATATCTTTGGCCGTGTAGTGCATGGATAATTAGTGGTCGTGATACTAATGAATATCCTTAGCCGTAGTGCATGGATGATATGGTTTATTTATTAAGCTGAGTCTCAGCGATAAAAGTGATGAAAAACCTTTTAAATCATAGACGATAGTAGATTTTATTCTCTACTTGACTCTTCTATTGGATTGCTTGTTCCGCTGCAGTTAAACTTGATGTTTATTATATTTTATCAGTTTAACATTGTTGAAGGCTAATGATAATTTATTTTGCATTATCTTAGTCATAATATTTCTTACTGGGCTAGTTGAGCTCACCCTTTCTTTAACTGTTCTCTTCAGGAAATGAGAACGAGTTTAGACACTAGTCGGGGAACAGTGTGACGGTCTAGATGATAGCATTAGTAGTCCTCACTATTCTGTTAAATAGTGTGACAATAAATATAATGAGGACTCCATTGAGTGTGGATATTGTCTAGATGACAATATTCTTATTAAAACTCTTAGATTATGTTTTGTCGTATTTTACACTTAATCGTTGTATAATTAAGTTGTATTTGAATTTTGTACCATGTATTTGGCGACATGCAAGATGGGTGATGTATACCTATTTTGGGGCGCGGTTGGTATCAAAGCTTAGGATATGATCCCGGCCGAGATGTGAGACTAGAACTAGGAGGGAAGAGACAGGTAATTTCTTCGCTAGTATGACCTACCTAAGTAATTTGGTATTTAATTGGTTGGTCAGAGTATACGGATAATATGTGGCATGTCAATTAACCCTTATTTTGAAACTATATTCTAGAATGATATCTTAAATATAGGAGATGAGAAATGGGAAAATCATGATAGAGAGGAAATAACCGGGAAGGTACAATCCGAAAAGAAAGCAAGGTATTCTCATCTCTTCGAACTACCAGGTACGTAAATTTCGAGGACGAAATTTCATAAGGAGGGGAGATTGTGAGACCCCAAATTTTATGAAATGAAAGTATTCAATTTTCTTATAATTATTCCATTTAGTAAATGGTTAAATTGATAAAAGGTTAAAGTTAAGGGTGATATTTGAAATTTTTTCAAAGTAAGAAAGTTGTCATAAAATAATCGGTGATAAAAGTACAGTAATACGCGTGGTTGCATAGTAGCACACGGTATTGATTATTGATGCTTATGTGAGAAGTCACTCGATTTTATTCAATTATTGTTACAATATTTTATATTATTAAATCAATAATTGAGACGACAAAGTTATTCATATTATTATTTGCAATATTGACAATGTTTTGAAGTTCTGTCAAGGAGAGGTTTTGTCACCTAATTGCGCGCCAATAAGGAGAAATCCTTATCGGAAAGCCTCTTTTTTCCTGGGAACGACATGGTTGTGAAATATTGTGAATTATAATATTATTGATGAATAAGTTCATGTTGATTAAAGATGAAATTGATAGTTCCATTGTGTTAGAATTATTAGTGTTAGTGGAAATTGACATTTATTTCGATAATAATTGATGTTTGGAGGTTATATTGACCAATCGGGTAATTAACCGGATAAATGAGAAATTAATTGCTATTGATTCACATGATTATAACTATTTGTTTACATGTGTGTACTATTGATTCACATTCATTTACTATTAGAGAGTTGGTGCAAGATTGATAATACTTGCATGACTAAGTTAAAAATGGAGGTATAAATGAAGGTACTATATCTTTGTAATTGTTTTTTCACATGTTTAGAACTATTGATTCACATGATTTACTATTAGGGGAGGTGGTGCAAGTTTGATAATACTTGGATGACTAAAATAAAAATGAAGAAAAAGAGGAATGTATTATACTGTAATATTTCGAGCCCCAAAATGTGCAATTATGAAAATTATATTTTTCTATAAATGGAAGCTCATTCCTTCATTATTTTTCACCAGTTCACTAAAGCTATAGAGCAATTATTATAGGGAGAAATTATAGGGAGATAAGCTATAGAGAGAGAAGCTATAGAGAGAAAGAACAATCGAAGTCTGCTACTTCACTATTCCAGTATCCAGTCTTCTTCTGAGGTAAGGGATATCATTATTGTGTAAGGGATATTATTTGTTGTATTCGTAAGGGATATTATTTATTTCATATTCTGAAGAGATATTATTTTTTCGTATTCGTATGAATATTATTAATATTCATAAAGAATATTATCTTCATTCAATATTCGTAGGAATATTATCATCGTTAAATATTCGTTGGAATATTATTTTCGTTCAATAGTTGTAAGGGATGTTATTTATTTCTTATTCGTAAGGGTTATTATTTCTTACTATTCATGAGTTACTATTTTTGGGTTACTATTCACCCGGTTACAATTCACTGGAATATTATTCACTCGGGTATTCGAGATACTTTTCGTGTCAAGTAATTATTCACGAGTTACTATTCACGGGTTACTATTCACCCAATTATTTTTCACCAGAATATTATTAACTTGGGTATTCGGGGTACTTTTCATTTCGGGATACTATTCACGAGGTACTATTCCCAGAGTACTATTCATAGGGTACTATTCACCCGAAAAATATATTTCTTTTCTGTCCAAAACATTTTTGATACATGAATAGTTTTCTTGAATTTTACTCCACAAAGCAGTATCATGTTGGCAATTTGGATATTTTTAAACTCTGGATAAATTTAAAGTCTTTAATATTTATCCTTGATTTCGTTTGATTAATGCTTATATCATTGTCATCATCCTCATGCTAATATTGTGATGAAAGTCATCTTTGGCTTACGTGCATAGACGAACTGTTGGTTATTAGTTTTACAAATGATGTGGTAAAAGTCCTCATTGGCCGTAGTGCATTAATGTACAATTATTGGCATGATCATGACCAGTGATGAATACACGAATATCTTTGGCCCGTAGTGCATGGATAATTAGTGGTCGTGATACTAATGAATATCCTTAGCCGTAGTGCATGGATGATATGGTTTATTTATTGTCGAGAGTCTCGCCGATAAAAGTGATGAAAACCTTTTAAATCATAGGCGATAGTAGATTTTATTCTCTACTTGACTCTTCTATTGGATTGCTTGTTCATTACCGCAGCTTAAACTTGATGTTTATTATATTTTATCGCTTTAACATTGTTGAAGGCTAATGATAATTTATTTTGCATTATCTTAGTCATAATATTTCTTCATCGGGCTAGTTGAGCTCACCCTTTCTTTTAACCTGTTCTCTTCAGAAATGAGAACGAGGCAAGAGACTAGCTCTGGGAACAAAGTGTGATGACGGTCTAGATGATAGCATTAGTAGTCCTCACTATTACGTTAAATAGTGTGACAATAAATATAATGAGGACTCCATTGAGTGTGGATATTGTCTAGATGACAATATTCTTATTAAAACTCTTAGATTATGTTTTGTCGTATTTTTTACAATCGTTGTATAATTAAGTTGTATTTGAATTTTGTACCATGTATTTGGCGACGCAAGATGGGTGATGTATACCTATTTTGGGGGCGCACAGTTGGTATCAAAGCTTAGGGATATGATCCCTGGCTGAGATGTGAGACTAGAACTAGGAGGGAAGAGACAGGTAATTTCTTCGCTAGTATGACCTACCTAAGTAATTTGGTATTTAATTGGTTGGTCAGAGTATACGGATAATATGTGGCATGTCAATTAACCCTTATTTTGAAACTATATTCTAGAATGATATCTTAAATACAGGAGATGAGAAATGGGAAAATCATGATAGAGAGGAAATAACCGGGAAGGTACAATCCGAAAAGAAAGCAAGGTATTCTCATCTCTTCGAACTACCAGGTACGTAAATTTCGAGGACGAAATTTCATAAGGAGGGGAGATTGTGAGACCCCAAATTTTATGAAATGAAAGTATTCAATTTTCTTATAATTATTCCATTTAGTAAATGGTTAAATTGATAAAAGGTTAAAGTTAAGGGTGATATTTGAAATTTTTTCAAAGTAAGAAAGTTGTCATAAAATAATCGGTGATAAAAGTACAGTAATACGCGTGGTTGCATAGTAGCACACGGTATTGATTATTGATGCTTATGTGAGAAGTCACTCGATTTTATTCAATTATTGTTACAATATTTTATATTATTAAATCAATAATTGAGACGACAAAGTTATTCATATTATTATTTGCAATATTGACAATGTTTTGAAGTTACATCAAGGAGAGGTTTTGTCACCTAATTGCGCGCAATAAGGAGAAATCCTTATCGGAAGTTTCTCTTTTTCCCGGGGAACGATATGGTTGTGAAATATTGTGAATTATAATATTATTGATGAATAAGTTCATGTTGATTAAAGATGAAATTGATAGTTCCATTGTGTTAGAATTATTAGTGTTAGTGGAAATTGACATTTATTTCGATAATAATTGATGTTTGGAGGTTATATTGACCAATCGGGTAATTAACCGGATAAATGAGAAATGAATTGCTATTGATTCACATGATTATAACTATTTGTTTACATGTGTGTACTATTGATTCACATTCATTTACTATTAGGAGAGTTGGTGCAAGATTGATAATACTTGCATGACTAAGTTAAAATGGAGGTATAGATGAAGGTACTATAATTGTAATTGTTTTTTCACATGTTTAGAACTATTGATTCACATGATTTACTATTAGGGAGGTGGTGCAAGTTTGATAATACTTGGATGACTAAAATAAAAATGAAGAAAAGAGGAATGTATTATCTTTGTAATATTTCGAGCCCCAAATGTGCAATTATGAAAATTATATTTTTCTATAAATGGAAGCTCATTCCTTCATTATTTTTCACCAGTTCACTAAAGCTATAGAGCAATTATTATAGGGAGAAATTATAGGGAGATAAGCTATAGAGAGAGAAGCTATAGAGAGAAAGAACAATCGAAGTCTGCTACTTCACTATTCCAGTATCCAGTCTTCTTCTGAGGTAAGGGATATCATTATTGTGTAAGGGATATTATTTGTTGTATTCGTAAGGGATATTATTTATTTCATATTCTGAAGAGATATTATTTTTTCGTATTCGTATGAATATTATTAATATTCATAAAGAATATTATCTTCATTCAATATTCGTAGGAATATTATCATCGTTAAATATTCGTTGGAATATTATTTTCGTTCAATAGTTGTAAGGGATGTTATTTATTTCTTATTCGTAAGGGTTATTATTTCTTACTATTCATGAGTTACTATTTTTGGGTTACTATTCACCCGGTTACAATTCACTGGAATATTATTCACTCGGGTATTCGAGATACTTTTCGTGCCGAAGTACTATTCACGAGTTACTATTCACGGATTACTATTCACCCGATTATTTTTCACCAGAATATTATTAACTTGGGTATTCGGGGTACTTTTTATTTCGGGATACTATTCACGAGGTACTATTCCCAGAGTACTATTCATAGGGTACTATTCACCCGAAAAATATATTTCTTTTCTGTCCAAAACATTTTTGATACATGAATAGTTTTCTTGAATTTTACTCCACAAAGCAGTATCATGTTGGCAATTTGGATATTTTTAAACTCTGGATAAATTTAAAGTCTTTAATATTTATCCTTGATTTCGTTTGATTAATGCTTATATCATTGTCATCATCCTCATGCTAATATTGTGATGAAAGTCATCTTTGGCTTACGTGCATGTATTTAACCTGTTGGTTATTAGTTTTACAAATGATGTGGTAAAAGTCCTCATTGTCAGAAAAGTGCATTAATGTACAATTATTGGCATGATCATGACCGTTGATGAATACGAATATCTTTGGCCCAGAAAGTGCATGGATAATTAGTGGTCGTGATACTAATGAATATCCTTAGCCAGTAGTGCATGGATGATATGGTTTATTTATTGTCGAGTCTCAAATGATAAAAGTGATGAAAAACCTTTTAAATCATAGGTATTTATAGTAGATTTTATTCTCTACTTGACTCTTCTATTGGATTGCTTGTTCATTGCAGCTTAAACTTGATGTTTATTATATTTTATCAGTTTAACATTGTTGAAGGCTAATGATAATTTATTTTGCATTATCTTAGTCATAATATTTCTTACTGGGCTAGTTGAGCTCACCCTTTCTTTAACTGTTCTCTTGAGAAATGAAAAACGTAGCCGAGACTAGTCGAGAACAAAGGTGACTGATTCTAGATGATAGCATTAGTAGTCCTCACTATTCTGTTAAATAGTGTGACAATAAATATAATGAGGACTCCATTGAGTGTGGATATTGTCTAGATGACAATATTCTTATTAAAACTCTTAGATTATGTTTTTGTCGTATTTTTTTAATTGTTGTATAATTAAGTTGTATTTGAATTTTGTACCATGTATTTTACACGCAAGATGGGTGATGTATACCTATTTTGGGGCTTACGGTTAGTATCAAAGCTTAGGGATATGATCCCCGGCCGAGATGTGAGACTAGAACTAGGAGGGAAGAGAGGTGTAATTTCTTCGCTAGTATGACCTACCTAAGTAATTTGGTATTTAATTGGTTGGTCAGAGTATACGGATAATATGTGGCATGTCAATTAACCCTTATTTTGAAACTATATTCTAGAAAGATCTCTTAAATATAGGAGATGAGAAATGGGAAAATCATTATAGAGAGGAAATAACCGGGAAGGTACAATCCGAAAAGAAAGCAAGGTATTCTCATCTCTTCGAACTACAGGGTACGTAAATTTCGAGGACGAAATTTCATAAGGAGGGGAGATTGTGAGACCCCAAATTTTATGAAATGAAAGTATTCAATTTTCTTATAATTATTCCATTTAGTAAATGGTTAAATTGATAAAAGGTTAAAGTTAAGGGTGATATTTGAAATTTTTTCAAAGTAAGAAAGTTGTCATAAAATAATCGGTGATAAAAGTACAGTAATACGCGTGGTTGCATAGTAGCACACGGTATTGATTATTGATGCTTATGTGAGAAGTCACTCGATTTTATTCAATTATTGTTACAATATTTTATATTATTAAATCAATAATTGAGACGACAAAGTTATTCATATTATTATTTGCAATATTGACAATGTTTTGAAGTTCTGTCAAGGAGAGGTTTTGTCACCTAATTGCGCGCCAATAAGGAGAAATCCTTATCGGAAAGCCTCTTTTTCACGGGAGCGACATGGTTGTGAAATATTGTGAATTATAATATTATTGATGAATAAGTTCATGTTGATTAAAGATGAAATTGATAGTTCCATTGTGTTAGAATTATTAGTGTTAGTGGAAATTGACATTTATTTCGATAATAATTGATGTTTGGAGGTTATATTGACCAATCGGGTAATTAACCGGATAAATGAGAAATTAATTGCTATTGATTCACATGATTATAACTATTTGTTTACATGTGTGTACTATTGATTCACATTCATTTACTATTAGGAGAGTTGGTGCAAGATTGATAATACTTGCATGACTAAGTTAAAAATGGAGGTATAGATGAAGGTACTATACTGTAATTGTTTTTTTCACATGTTTAGAACTATTGATTCACATGATTTACTATTAGGGGAGGTGGTGCAAGTTTGATAATACTTGGATGACTAAATTAAAAATGAAGAAAAAGAGGAATGTATTATACTGTAATATTTCGAGCCCCAAAATTTGCAATTATGAAAATTATATTTTTCTATAAATGGAAGCTCATTCCTTCATTATTTTTCACCAGTTCACTAAAGCTATAGAGCAATTATTATAGGGAGAAATTATAGGAGATAAGCTATAGAGAGAGAAGCTATATAGAGAAAAGAACAATCAAGTCCTGCTACTTCACTATTCCAAAGATATCCGATCTTCTTCCGAGGTAAGGGATATCATTATTGTGTAAGGGATATTATTTGTTGTATTAAGTAAGGGATATTATTTATTTCATATTCTGAAGAGATATTATTTTTTCGTATTCGTATGAATATTATTAATATTCATAAAGAATATTATCTTCATTCAATATTCGTAGGAATATTATCATCGTTAAATATTCGTTGGAATATTATTTTCGTTCAATAGTTGTAAGGGATGTTATTTATTTCTTATTCGTAAGGGTTATTATTTCTTACTATTCATGAGTTACTATTTTTGGGTTACTATTCATTAGGTTACAATTCAATCGGAATATTATTCACTTTAGTATTCGAGATACTTTTAAATGTAGAAGTACTATTCACGAGTTACTATTCACGGATTACTATTCACCCGATTATTTTTCACCAGAATATTATTAACTTGGGTATTTGGGGTACTTTTTATTTCGGGATACTATTCACGAGGTACTATTCCCAGAGTACTATTCATTAGTACTATTCATAGTGGTACTATTCATTAGAAAAATATATTTCTTTTCTCATCCAAAACATTTTGATACATGAATAGTTTTCTTGAATTTTACTCCACAAAGCAAAGATCATGTTGGCAATTTGGATATTTTTAAACTCTGGATAAATTTAAAGTCTTTAATATTTATCCTTGATTTCGCGTTGATTAATGCTTATATCATTGTCATCATCCTCATGCTAATATTGTGATGAAAGTCATCTTTGGCTTACGTGCATGTACTAACCTGCTGTTGGTTATTAGTTTTACAAATGATGTGGTAAAAGTCCTCATTGTCAGTAGTGCATTAATGTACAATTATTGGCATGATCATGACGATGATGAATACACGAAATATCTTTGCCCGTAGTGCATGGATAATTAGTGGTCGTGATACTAATGAATATCCTTAGTAGTAGTGCATGGATGATATGGTTTATTTATTGTCGAGTCTCGCCGATAAAAGTGATGAAAACCTTTTAAATCATGTAAGATAGTAGATTTTATTCTCTACTTGACTCTTCTATTGGATTGCTTGTTCACCGCAGTTAAACTTGATGTTTATTATATTTTATCGGTTTAACATTGTTGAAGGCTAATGATAATTTATTTTGCATTATCTTAGTCATAATATTTCTTCTTTGGGCTAGTTGAGCTCACCCTTTCTTTCTTTGTTCTCTTGTGAAATGAGAACGTAAGTTTAGACTAGTCGGGGAACAGTGTGACGGTCTAGATGATAGCATTAGTAGTCCTCACTATTCTGTTAAATAGTGTGACAATAAATATAATGAGGACTCCATTGAGTGTGGATATTGTCTAGATGACAATATTCTTATTAAAACTCTTAGATTATGTTTTGTCGTATTTTACACGACTGTTGTATAATTAAGTTGTATTTGAATTTTGTACCATGTATTTGGCGACGCAAGATGGGTGATGTATACCTATTTTGGGGGCGCACAGTTGGTATCAAAGCTTAGGGATATGATCCCTGGCTGAGATGTGAGACTAGAACTAGGAGGGAAGAGACAGGTAATTTCTTCGCTAGTATGACCTACCTAAGTAATTTGGTATTTAATTGGTTGGTCAGAGTATACGGATAATATGTGGCATGTCAATTAACCCTTATTTTGAAACTATATTCTAGAATGATATCTTAAATATAGGAGATGAGAAATGGGAAAATCATGATAGAGAGGAAATAACCGGGAAGGTACAATCCGAAAAGAAAGCAAGGTATTCTCATCTCTTGAACTATTGTGCACGTAAATTTCGAGGACGAAATTTCATAAGGAGGGAGATTGTGAGACCCCAAATTTTATGAAATGAAAGTATTCAATTTTCTTATAATTATTCCATTTAGTAAATGGTTAAATTGATAAAAGGTTAAAGTTAAGGGTGATATTTGAAATTTTTTCAAAGTAAGAAAGTTGTCATAAAATAATCGGTGATAAAGTAAAATCTGATGTCTGGCGTGGTTGCATAGTAGCTACTTCAGATTGATTATTGATGCTTATGTGAGAAGTCACTCGATTTTATTCAATTATTGTTACAATATTTTATATTATTAAATCAATAATTGAGACGACAAAGTTATTCATATTATTATTTGCAATATTGACAATGTTTTGAAGTTACATCAAGGAGAGGTTTTGTCACCTAATTCTTGGCGCCAATAAGGAGAAATCCTTATCGGAAAGCCTCTTTTTTCCTGGGAACGACATGGTTGTGAAATATTGTGAATTATAATATTATTGATGAATAAGTTCATGTTGATTAAAGATGAAATTGATAGTTCCATTGTGTTAGAATTATTAGTGTTAGTGGAAATTGACATTTATTTCGATAATAATTGATGTTTGGAGGTTATATTGACCAATTGGGTAATTAACTTAGGATAAATGAGAAATTAATTGCTATTGATTCACATGATTATAACTATTTGTTTTATGTGTGTACTATTGATTCACATTCATTTACTATTAGGAGAGTTGGTGCAAGATTGATAATACTTGCATGACTAAGTTAAAATGGAGGTATAGATGAAGGTACTATCTTTGTAATTGTTTTTTCACATGTTTAGAACTATTGATTCACATGATTTACTATTAGGGAGGTGGTGCAAGTTTGATAATACTTGGATGACTAAATTAAAATGAAGAAAAAGAGGAATGTATTATCTTTGTAATATTTGAGCCCCAAAATTTGCAATTATGAAAATTATATTTTTCTATAAATGGAAGCTCATTCCTTCATTATTTTTCACGGTTCACTAAAGCTATAGAGCAATTATTATAGGGAGAAATTATAGGAGATAAGCTATAGAGAGAAGCTATAGAGAGAAAGAACAATCAAGTCCTGCTACTTCACTATTCCAAAGTATCCGGTCTTCTTCCGAGGTAAGGGATATCATTATGTAAGGGATATTATTTGTTGTATTAAGTAAGGGATATTATTTATTTCATATTTCAAGAGATATTATATTTTTCAGTATTCAGTATGAATATTATTAATATTCATAAAGAATATTATCTTCATTCAATATTCAGTAGGAATATTATCATCGTTAAATATTCGTTGGAATATTATTTTCGTTTAATAGTTGTAAGGGATGTTATTTATTTCTTATTCGTAAGGGTTATTATTTCTTACTATTCATGAGTTACTATTTTTGGGTTACTATTCACCCGGTTACAATTCACTGGAATATTATTCACTCGGGTATTCGAGGTACTTTTCGTGCTGAAGTACTATTCACGAGTTACTATTCACGGATTACTATTCACCCGATTATTTTCACGAATATTATTAACTTGGGTATTTGGGGTACTTTTCATTTGGGATACTATTCACGGTACTATATTCGAGTACTATTCATAGGGTACTATTCACAGGTAGTATTATTCATCAAAAAATATATTTCTTTTACATCCAAAACATTTTTGATACATGAATAGTATTCTTGAATTTTACTCCACAAAGCGAGTATCATGTTGGCAATTTGGATATTTTTAAACTCTGGATAAATTTAAAGTCTTTAATATTTATCCTTGATTTCGTTTGATTAATGCTTATATCATTGTCATCATCCTCATGCTAATATTGTGATGAAAGTCATCTTTGGCTTACGTGCATGTAATTTAACCTGTTGGTTATTAGTTTTACAAATGATGTGGTAAAAGTCCTCATTGGCCGTAGTGCATTAATGGACAATTATTGGCATGATCATGACCAGTGATGAATACACGAATATCTTTGGCCCGTAGTGCATGGATAATTAGTGGTCGTGATACTAATGAATATCCTTAGCCAGTAGTGCATGGATGATGTGGTTTATTTATTGTCGAGTCTCAAATGATAAAAGTGATGAAAACCTTTTAAATCATAGAAGATAGTAGATTTTATTCTCTACTTGACTCTTCTATTGGATTGCTTGTTCATTGTGATTAAACTTGATGTTTATTATATTTTATCAATTTAACATTGTTGAAGGCTAATGATAATTTATTTTGCATTATCTTAGTCATAATATTTCTTACTGGGCTAGTTGAGCTCACCCTTTCTTTCACTGTTCTCTTCAGGAAATGAGAACGTGGCAAGAGACTAGTCGGGGAACAGTGTGACGGTCTCAGATGATAGCATTAGTAGTCCTCACTATTCATTAAATAGTGTGACAATAAATATAATGAGGACTCCATTGAGTGTGGATATTGTCTAGATGACAATATTCTTATTAAAACTCTTAGATTATGTTTTGTCGTATTTTACATTTAATTGTTGTATAATTAAGTTGTATTTGAATTTTGTACCATGTATTTGGCGACGCAAGATGGGTGATGTATACCTATTTTGGGGGCGCACAGTTGGTATCAAAGCTTAGGGATATGATCCTTGGCTGAGATGTGAGACTAGAACTAGGAGGGAAGAGACAGGTAATTTCTTCGCTAGTATGACCTACCTAAGTAATTTGGTATTTAATTGGTTGGTCAGAGTATACGGATAATATGTGGCATGTCAATTAACCCTTATTTTGAAACTATATTCTAGAATGATATCAAATACGAGGAGATGAGAAATGGGAAAATCATGATAGAGAAGAAATAGCAAGGAAGGTACAATCCAAAAAAAGAAAGCAAGGTATTCTCATCTCTTGAACTACCAGTGCACGTAAATTTTAGGGGCGAAATTTCATAAGGAGGGGAGATTGTGAGACCCCAAATTTTATGAAATGAAAGTATTCAATTTTCTTATAATTATTCCATTTAGTAAATGGTTAAATTGATAAAAGGGTAAAGTTAAGGGTGATATTTGAAATTTTTTCAAAGTAAGAAAGTTGTCATAAAATAATCGGTGATAAAGAAATAAAGATGTCTGGCGTGGTTGCATAGTAGCACGGTATTGATTATTGATGCTTACGTGAGAAGTCACTCGATTTTATTCAATTATTGTCACAATATTTTATATTATTAAATCAATAATTGAGAAGACAAAGTTATTCATATTATTATTTGCAATATTGATAATGTTTTGAAGTTACATCGAGGAGAGGTTTTGTCACCTAATTCATGGCGCCAATAAGGAGAAATCCTTATCGAAAAGCCTCTTTTTCTCGGGAACGACATGGTTTGAAATATTGTGAATTATAATATTATTGATGAATAAGTTCATGTTGATTAAAGATGAAATTGATAGTTCCATTGTGTTAGAATTATTAGTGTTAGTGGAAATTGACATTTATTTTGATAATAATTGATGTTTGGAGGTTATATTGACCAATCGGGTAATTAATTAGGATAAATGAGAAATTAATTGCTATTGATTCACATGATTATAACTATTTATTTACATGTGTACTATTGATTCACATTCATTTACTATTAGGAGAGTTGGTGCAAGATTGATAATACTTGCATGACTAAGTTAAAAATGGAGGTATAGATGAAGGTACTATACTGTAATTGTTTTTTTCACATGTTTAGAACTATTGATTCACATGATTTACTATTAGGGGAGGTGGTGCAAGTTTGATAATACTTGGATGACTAAATTAAAAATGAAGAAAAAGAGGAATGTATTATCTTTGTAATATTTGAGCCCCAAAATGTGCAATTATGAAAATTATATTTTCTATAAATGGAAGCTCATTCCTTCATTATTTTTCACCGATTCACTAAAGCTATAGAGCAATTATTATAGGAGAAATTATATGGAGATAAGCTATAGAGAGAGAAGCTATAGAGAGAAAGAACAATCGAAGTCTGCTACTTCACTATTCTAGTATCCAGTCTTCTTCTGAGGTAAGGGATATCATTATTGTGTAAGGGATATTATTTATTTCATATTCTGAAGAGATATTATTTTTTCGTATTCGTATGAATATAATTAATATTCATAAAGAATATTATCTTCATTCAATATTCGTAGGAATATTATCATCGTTAAATATTCGTTGGAATATTATTTTCGTTTAATAGTTGTAAGGGATGTTATTTATTTCTTATTCGTAAGGGTTATTATTTCTTACTATTCATGAGTTACTATTTTTGGGTTACTATTCACCCGGTTACAATTCACTGGAATATTATTCACTCGGGTATTCGGGGTACTTTTCGTGCTGAAGTACTATTCACGAGTTACTATTCACGGATTACTATTCACCCGATTATTTTTCACCAGAATATTATTAACATGGGTATTTGGGGTACTTTTCATTTCGGGATACTATTCACGAGGTACTATTCCCAGAGTACTATTCATAGGGTACTATTCACAGGGTACTATTCACCCGAAAAATATATTTCTTTTCTGTCCAAAACATTTTTGATACATGAATAGTATTCTTGAATTTTACTCCACAAAGCAGTATCATGTTGGCAATTTGGATATTTTTAAACTCTGGATAAATTTAAAGTCTTTAATATTTATCCTTGATTTCGTTTGATTAATGCTTATATCATTGTCATCATCCTCATGCTAATATTGTGATGAAAGTCATCTTTGGCTTACGTGCATAGACGAACTGTTGGTTATTAGTTTTACAAATGATGTGGTAAAATTCCTCATTGGCCGTAGTGCATTAATGGACAATTATTGGCATGATCATGACCAGTGATGAATACACGAATATCTTTGGCCCGTAGTGCATGGATAATTAGTGGTCGTGATACTAATGAATATCCTTAGCCGTAGTGCATGGATGATGTGGTTTATTTATTAAGCTGAGTCTCAGCGATAAAAGTGATGAAAAACCTTTTAAATCATAGAAGATAGTAGATTTTATTCTCTACTTGACTCTTCTATTGGATTGCTTGTTCCGCTGCAGTTAAACTTGATGTTTATTATATTTTATCAATTTAACATTGTTGAAGGCTAATGATAATTTATTTTACATTATCTTAGTCATAATATTTCTTACTGGGCTAGTTGAGCTCACCCTTTCTTTCACTGTTCTCTTCAGGAAATGAGAAGCGTGGCAAGACTAGTCTGAGAACAAAGTGTGATGGTCTAGATGATAGCATTAGTAGTCCTCACTATTACATTAAATAGTGTGACAATAAATATAATGAGGACTCCATTGAGTGTGGATATTGTCTAGATGACAATATTCTTATTAAAACTCTTAGATTATGTTTTGTCGTATTTTACACGACTGTTGTATAATTAAGTTGTATTTGAAGTTTGTACCATGTATTTGGCGACGCAAGATGGGTGATGTATACCTATTTTGGGGGCGCACAGTTGGTATCAAAGCTTAGGGATATGATCCCTGGCTGAGATGTGAGACTAGAACTAGGAGGGAAGAGACAGGTAATTTCTTCGCTAGTATGATCTACCTAAGTTATTTGGTATTTAATTGGTTGGTCAGAGTATACGGATAATATGTGGCATGTCAATTAACCCTTATTTTGAAACTATATTCTAGAATGATATCTTAAATACAGGAGATGAGAAATGGGAAAATCATGATAGAGAGGAAATAACCGGGAAGGTACAATCCGAAAAGAAAGCAAGGTATTCTAATCTCTTCGAACTTCCAGGTACGTAAATTTCGAGGACGAAATTTCATAAGGAAGGGAGATTGTGAGACCCCGAATTTTATGAAATGAAAGTATTCAATTTACTTATAATTATTCTATTTAGTAAATGGTTAAATTGATAAAAGGTTAAAGTTAAGGGTGATATTTGAAATTTTTTTAAAGTAAGAAAGTTGTCATAAAATAATCGGTGATAAAAGTAAAGACGATGTCTGGCGTGGTTGCATATTAGCACACGGTATTGATTATTGATGCTTACGTGAGAAGTCACTCGATTTTATTCAATTATTATCACAATATTTTATATTATTAAATCAATAATTGAGACGACAAAGTTATTCATATTATTATTTGCAATATTGATAATGTCTTGAAGTTCTGTCAAGGAGAGGTTTTGTCACCTAATTGCGCGCCAATAAGGAGAAATCCTTATCGGAAAGCCTCTTATTTCCTGGGAACGACATGGTTGTTAAATATTGTGAATTATAATATTATTGATGAATAAGTTCATGTTGATTAAAGATGAAATTGATTGTTCCATTGTGTTGGAATTATTAGTGCTAGTAAAAATTGACATTTATTTCGATAATAATTGATGTTTGGAGGTTATATTGACCAATCGGGTAATTAATCGGATAAATGAGAAATTAATTGCTATTGATTCACATGATTATAACTATTTGTTTACATGTGTGTACTATTGATTCACATTCATTTACTATTAGGGGAGTTGGTGCAAGATTGATAATACTTGCATGACTAAGTTAAAAATGGAGGTATAGATGAAGGTACTATACTGTAATTGTTTTTTTCACATGTTTAGAAGTATTGAGTCACATGATTTACTATTAGGGGAGGTGGTACAAGTTTGATAATACTTGGATGACTAAATTAAAAATAAAGAAAAAGAGGAATGTATTATCTTTGTAATATTTGCCCCCCAAATGTGTGCAATTATGAAAATTATATTTTCTAAAAATAGAAGCTCATTCCTTCATTATTTTTCACCAGTTCACTAAAGCTATAGAGCAATTATTATAGATAGAAATTATATGGAGATAAGCTATAGAGAGAGAAGCTATAGAGAGAAAGAACAATTGAAGTCTGCTACTTCACTATTCAAGTATCCAGTCTTCTTCTGAGGTAATGGATATCATTATTGTGTAAGGGATATTATTTGTTGTATTCGTAAGAGGTATTATTTATTTCATATTCTGAAGAGATATTATTTTTTCGTATTCATATGAATATTATTAATATTCATAAAGAATATTATCTTCATTCAATATTCGTAGGAATATTAGCATCGTTAAATATTCGTTGGAATATTATTTTCGTTCAACAGTTGTAAGGGATGTTATTTCTTTCTTATTCGTAAGGGTTATTATTTCTTACTATTCATGAGTTACTATTTTTGGGTTACTATTCACCCGGTTACAATTCACTGGAATATTATTCACTCGGGTATTCAGGGTACTTTTTGTGCCAGAGTACTATTCACGGGTTACTATTCACCCGATTATTTTTCACCAGAATATTATTAACTTGGGTATTTGGGGTACTTTTCATTTCGGGATACTATTCACGAGGTATTATTCCCAGTGTACTATTCACAGGGTACTATTCACGGGGTACAATTCACCCGAAAAATATATTTCTTTTCTGTCCAAAACATTTTTGATACATGAATATTATTCTTGAATTTTACTCCACAAAGCAGTATCATGTTGGCAATTTGGATATTTTTAAACTCTGGATAAATTTAAAGTCTTTAACATTTATCCTTGTATTCGTTTGATTAATGCTTATATCATTGTCATCATCCTCATGCTAATATTGTGATGAAATTCATCTTTGGCTTACGTGCATAGACGAACTGTTGCTTATTGGTTTTACAAATGATGTGGTAAAAGTCATCATTGGCCGTAGTGCATTAATGGACAATTGTTGGCATGGTCATGACCAGTGATGAATACACGAATATCTTTGGTCCGTAGTGCATGGATAATTAGTGGTCGTGATACTAGTGAATATCCTTAGCCGTAGTGCATGGATGATGTGGTTTATTTATTAAGCTGAGTCTCAGCGATAAAAGTGATGAAAAACCTTTTAAATCATAGAAGATAGTAGATTTTATTCTCTACTTGACCCTTCTATTGGATTGCTTGTTCCGCTGCAGTTAAACTTGATGTTTATTATATTTTATCAGTTTAACATTGTTGAAGGCTAATGATAATTTATTTTGCATTATCTTAGTCATAATATTTCTTACTGGCCTAGTTGAGCTCACCCTTTCTTTCACTGTTCTCTTCAGGAAATGAGAACGTAGCCGAGACTAGTCGAGGAACAGAGTGACGGTCCAGATGATAGCATTAGTAGTCCTCACTATTCTGTTAAATAGTGTGACAATAAATGTAATGAGGACTCCATTGAGTGTGGATATTGTCTAGATGACAATATTCTTATTAAAACTCTTAGATTATGTTTTGTGGTATTTTACACGACTGTTGTATAATTAAGTTGTATTTGAATTTTATACCATGTATTTGGCAACTCAAGATGGGTGATGTATACCTATTTTGGGGGCGCACAGTTGGTATCAAAGCTTAGGGATATGATCCCTGGCTGAGATGTGAGACTAGAACTAGGAGGGAAGAGACATGTAATTTCTTCGCTAGTATGACCTACCTAAGTTATTTGGTATTTAATTGGTTGGTCAGAGTATACGGATAATATGTGTCATGTCAATTAACCCTTATTTTGAAACTATATTCTAGAATGATATCTGAAATACAGGAGATGAGAAATGGGAAAATCATGATAGAGAGGAAATAATCGGGAAGGTACAATCCGAAAAGAAAGCAAGGTATTCTAATCTCTTCGAACTACCAGGTACGTAAATTTCGAGGACGAAATTTCATAAGGAGGGGAGATTGTGAGACCCCGAATTTTCTTAAACGAAAGTATTCAATTTTCTTATAATTATTCTATTTTGTAAATGGTTAAATTGATAAAAGGTTAAAGTTAAGGGTGATATTTGAAATTTTTTCAAAGTAAGAAAGTTGTCATAAAATAATCGGTGATAAAAGTACAGTAATACGCGTGGTTGTATAGTTGCACACGGTATTGATTATTGATGCTTACGTGAGAAGTCACTCGATTTTATTCAATTATTGTCACAATATTTTATATTATTAAATCAATAATTGAGACGACAAAGTTATTCATATTATTATTTGCAATATTGACAATGTCTTGAAGTTCTGTCAAGGAGAGGTTTTGTCACCTAATTGCGCGCCGATAAGGAGAAATCGTTATCGAAAAGCCCCTTATTTCCTGGGAACGACATGGTTGTGAAATATTGTGAATTATAATATTATTGATGAATAAGTTCATGTTGATTAAAGATGAAATTGATAGTTCCATTGTGTTGGAATTATTAGTGTTAGTGGAAATTGACATTTATGTCGATAATAATTGATGTTTGGAGGTTATATTGACCAATCGGGTAATTAAACGGATCAATGAGAAATTAATTTCTATTGATTCATATGATTATAACTATTTGTTCACATGTGTGTACTATTGATTCACATTCATTTACTATTAGGGGAGTTGGTGCAAGATTAATAATACTTGCATGACTAAGTTAAAAATGGAGGTATAAATGAAGGTACTATACTGTAATTATTTTTTTCACATGTTTAGAACTATTGATTCACATGATTTATTATTAGGGGAGGTGGTGCAAGTTTGATAATACTTGGATGACTAAATTAAAAATGAAGAAAAAGAGGAATGTATTATACTATAATATTTCGAGCCCCAAAATGTGCAATTATGAAAATTATATTTTTCTATAAATAGAAGCTCATTCCTTCATTATTTTTCACCAGTTCACTAAAGCTATAGAGCAATTATTATAGAGAGAAATTATAGGGAGATAAGCTATAGAGAGAGAAGCTATAGAGAGAAAGAACAATCGAAGTCTGCTACTTCACTATTCCAGTATCCAGTCTTCTTCTGAGGTAAGGGATATCATTATTGTGTAAGGGATATTATCTGTTGTATTCGTAAGGGATATTATTTATTTCATATTCTGAAGAGATATTATTTTTTCGTATTCGTATGAATATTATTAATATTCATAAAGAATATTATCTTCATTCAATATTCGTAGGAATATTATCATCGTTAAATATTCGTTGGAATATTATTTTCGTTCAATAGTTGTAAGGGATGTTATTTATTTCTTATTCGTAAGGGTTATTATTTCTTACTATTCATGAGTTACTATTTATGCGTTACTATTCACCCGGTTACAATTCACTGGAATATTATTCACTCGAGTATTCAGGGTACTTTTCGTGCCAGAGTACTATTCACGAGTTACTATTCACGGGTTACTATTCACCCGATTATTTTTCACCAGAATATTATTAACTTGGGTATTTGGGGTACTTTTCATTTCAGGATACTATTCACGAGGTACTATTCCCAGAGTACTATTCACATGGTACTATTCACAGGGTACTATTCACCCAAAAAATATATTTCTTTTCTGTCCAAAACATTTTTGATACATGAATATTATTCTTGAATTTTACTCCACAAAGCAGTATCATGTTGGCAATTTGGATATTTTTAAACTCTGGATAAATTTAAAGTCTTTAATATTTATCCTTGATTAATTTTTATATCATTGTCATCATCCTCATGCTAATATTGTGATGAAAGTCATCTTTGGCTTACGTGCATAGACGAACTGTTGGTTATTGGTTTTACAAATGATGTGGTAAAAGTCCTCATTGGCCGTAGTGCATTAATGGACAATTGTTGGCATGATCATGACCAGTGATGAATACACGAATATCTTTTGGCCTGTAGTGCATGGATAATTAGTGGTCGTGATACTAATGAATATTCTTAGCCGTAGTGCATGGAAGATGTGGTTTATTTATTAAGCTGAGTCGCAGCGATAAAATTTATGAAAAACCTTTTAAATCATAGAAGATAGTAGATTTTATTCTCTACTTGACCCTTCTATTGGATTGCTTGTTCCGCTGCAGTTAAACTTGATGTTTATTATATTTTATCAGTTTAACATTGTTGAAGGCTAATGATAATTTATTTTGCATTATCTTAGTCATAATATTTCTTCTTTGGGCTAGTTGAGCTCACCCTTTCTTTCCTTTATTCTCTTGTGAAATGAGAACGAAATGAGACTAGTCGAGGAATAGAGTAATGATCCGGATGATAGCATTAGTAGTCCTCACTATTACATTAAATAGTGTGACAATAAATGTAATGAGGACTCCATTGAGTGTGGATATTGTCTAGATGACAATATTCTTATTAAAACTCTTAGATTATGTTTTGTCGTATTTTACATAATTGTTGTATAATTAAGTTGTATTTGAATTTTGTACCATGTATTTGGCAACTCAAGATGGGTGATGTATACCTATTTTGGGGGCGCATATGATTAGTATCAAAGCTTAGGGATATGATCCCCTGGTGAGATGTGAGACTAGAACTAGGAGGGAAGAGACAGGTAATTTCTTCACTAGTATGACCTACCTAAGTTATTTGGTATTTAATTGGTTGGTCAGAGTATACGGATAATATGTGGCATATCAATTAACCCTTATTTTGAAACTATATTCTAGAATGATATCTGAAATACAGGAGATGAGAAATGGGAAAATCATGATAGAGAGGAAATAACCGGGAAAGTATAATCCGAAAAGAAAGCAAGGTATTCTCATCTCTTCGAACTACCAGGTACGTAAATTTCGAGGACGAAATTTCATAAGGAGGGGAGATTGTGAGACCCCGAATTTTATGAAATGAAAGTATTCAATTTTCTTATAATTATTATACTTAGTAAATGGTTAAATTGATAAAAGGTTAAAGTTAAGGGTGATATTTGAAATTTTTTCAAAGTAAGAAAGTTGTCATAAGATAATCAGTGATAAAAGTACAGTAATACGCGTGGTTGCATAGTAGCACACGGTATTGATTATTGATGCTTACGTGAGAAGTCACTCGATTTTATTCAATTATTATCACAATATTTTATATTATTAAATCAATAATTGAGACGACAAAGTTATTCATATTATTATTTGTAATATTGACAATGTCTTGAAGTTCTTTCAAGGAGAGGTTTTGTCACCTAATTGCGCGCCAATAAGGAAAAATCCTTATCGGAAAGCCCCTTATTTCTTGGGAACGACATGGTTGTTAAATATTGTGAATTATAATATTATTGATGAATAAGTTCATGTTGATTAAAGATGAAATTGATAGTTCCATTGTGTTTGAATTATTAGTGTTAGTGAAAATTGACATTTATTTCGATAATAATTGATGTTTGGAGGTTATATTGACCAATCGGGTAATTAACCGGATAAATGAGAAATTAATTGCTATTGATTCACATGATTATAACTATTTGTTCACATGTGTGTACTATTGATTCACATTCATTTACTATTAGGGGAGTTGGTGCAAGATTGATAATACTTGCATGACTAAGTTAAAAATGGAGGTATAGATGAAGGTACTATACTGTAATTGTTTTTTTCACATGTTTAGAACTATTGAGTCACATGATTTACTATTGATTCACATGATTTACTATTAGGGGAGGTGGTTCAAGTTTGATAATACTTGGATGACTAAATTAAAAATGAACAAAAAGAGGAATGTATTATACTGTAATATTTCGAGCCCCAAAATGTGCAATTATGAAAATTATATTTTTCTATAAATAGAAACTCATTCCTTCATTATTTTTCACCAGTTCACTAAAGCTATAGAACATTTTTTATAGAGAGAAATTATAGGGAGATAAGCTATAGAGAGAGAAGCTATAGAGAGAAAGAACAATCGAAGTCTGCTACTTCACTATTCCAAGATCCGATTTTTCCGAGGTAAGGAAGGATCATTATTGTGTAAGGGATATTATTTGTTGTATTCGTAAGGGGTATTATTTATTTCATATTCTGAAGAGATATTATTTTTTCGTATTCGTATGAATATTATTAATATTCATAAAGAATATTATCTTCATTCAATATTCGTAGAAATATTATCTTCGTTAAATATTCGTTGGAATATTATTTTCGTTCAACAGTTGTAAGGGATGTTATTTATTTCTTATTCGTAAGGGTTATTATTTCTTACTATTCATGAGTTACTATTTATGGGTTACTATTCACCCGGTTACAATTCACTAGAATATTATTCACTCGGGTATTCGGGATACTTTTCGTGCTGGAGTACTATTCACGGGTTACTATTCACCCGATTATTTTTTACCAGAATATTATTCACTCGGGTATTTGGGGTACTTTTCATGTCGGGGTACTATTCACCCGAAAAATATATTTCTTTTCTATCCAAATCATTTTTGATACATGAATATTATTCTTGGATTTTACTCCACAAAGCAATATCATGTTGGAAATTTGGATATTTTTAAACTCTGTATAAATTTAAAGTCTTTAATATTTATCCTTGATTTCATTTGATTAATGCTTATATCATTGTCATCATCCTCATGCTTATATTGTGATAAAAGTCATCTTTGGCTTACGTGCATAGACGAATTGTTGGTTATTGGTTTTACAAATGATGTGGTAAAAATCCTCATTGGCCGTAGTGCATTGATGGACAGTTGTTGGCATGATCATGACCAATGATGAATACACGAATATATTTGGCCCGTAGTGCATGGATAAATTGTGGTCGTGATACTAATGAATATCCTTGGCCGTAGTGCATTGATGATGTGGTTTATTTATTAAGTTGAGTCTCAGCGATAAAAGTGATGAAAAACCTTTTAAATCATAGAAGATAGTAGATTTTATTCTCTACTTGACTCTTCTATTGGATTTCTTGTTCCGCTGCAGTTAAACTTGATGTTTATTATATTTTATCAGTTTAACACTGTTGAAGGCTAATGATAATTTATTACGCATTATCTTAGTCATAATATTTCTTCTTTGGGCTAGTTGAGCTCACCCTTTCTTTCCTTTGTTCTCTTGAAATCGTAAGCGTAGTCGGGGACTAGTAAGAGAGAAGCGGAGTGGTGATCTTGATGATAGCATTAGTAGTCCTCAATATTCTGTTAAATAGTGTGACAATAAATGTAATGAGGACTCCATTGAGTGTGGATATTGTCTAGATGACAATATTTTTATTAAAACTCTTAGATTATGTTTTGTCATATTTTACATGATTGTTGTATTATTAAGTTGTATTTGAATTTTGTACCATGTATTTGGCGACTCAAGATGGGTGATGTATACCTATTTTGGGGGTGTCATATGAATGATTAACTAATGAATATCTTTGGCCCGTAGTGCAAAGATGAGCAGGTGTTGAGATGAACATGACCAACTGGTGATACAAATGAATATCTTTGGCCTGTAGTGCAAAGATGAATATTTGATTCAAGATGTATATTGATTGATGTATATTGATTGATGTTACATGGTACAAAATTTAAATACAAACTTCTTTTATACAATTTGACAAAACGTAGCTGAGAGTTTCAACACGGATAATTTCTCATAGAGAGTATCCAAACTCAAATAAAGTCCTCATTATAATTATTATCACACTATTTTATTGATAGTGAGGACTACTAATGCAAACATCTGGATTGTCACTCCGTTTCCCGATTAGTCCCAGTTACGTTCTCATTTCCTGAAGAGAACAATGAAAGCAAAAGGGTGAGCTCAACTAGCCCAGTAAGAAATATTATGACTAAGATAATGCAGAATAAATTATCGTCGCTTTCAACAAAGTGTTAAACCGATAAAAATAATAAACATCAAGTTTAATCTGCAATGAACAAGCAATCCATTAGAAGAGTCAAGTAGAGCATGATATCTACTATCTTCTATGATTTAAAAAGTTTATCATCAATTTTATCGCTGAGACTCAGCTTAATAAATAAACCACATCATCGAATCATCCTCCACTACGGGCCAATGATATTCATGTAATCATCAATGGTCATGATTATACTAGCGAATAATCCCTCGGTCATAATCATACCAACAATCATCCATCAATGCACTATGAGCCAATGAGGATTTTTATCACATCATTTGTAACATTACGGTCATGATTATACCGAATAATCCCTGGTCATAATCATACCAATCAATAGTACATCTATGCACGTAAGCCACAGATGACTTTTACCACAATATAAACATTAGGATGATGACAATGATATAAGAATTAAATTAAAAGAAAGCAAAGGATAAATTTTTAAAGATTATAACTTAATTTATCCATAATTCAATAATGTCCAAATTGTCAACATGATACTGCTTTGTGGAGTAAAATTTAAGAATAATATTGTATCAAAAATGATTTGGATAACAAATAAATCAATTTTTATCATGAATAATTCCCTGGGTGAATAGTACCCCGTTAATAGTACTTCAGAAATAGTACCCCATGAATAGTACTTTATAAATAGTACTCATGAATAGTACTCGTGAATAGTACTTTATGAATAGTACCCGTGAATAGTACCCCATGAATAGTACTTTATGAATAGTACCATAAAAATGAATACTACTCATGGACAGTACTCCGGCATGAAAAGCTTAAAATTTAACAAGAATGTGCAAAAAATATCCTTGTGAAACGATACTAGATCAAGTGCAAATTTCAAGGATATTCTACTAATTTCACGGAGTATAGAAGCAATACTTTAACAAAATGAGGGTATAATCAGGAATACGAGACGAAATAATATTACTCACATACTACAGAGTATAGAAGACAATATTATTCTTATGAATACTGAAATAATCATATCTCTTACCTCAGAAGAAGACTGGATACTGGAATAGTGAGGTAGCAGACTTCTCTTCTACTTTCTCTCTAAAGCTTCTTTTTCTATAGCTTCTCTTTCTAAAATTGCTCTTGTGAGTCTTAGTGAATTGGTGAGAATGAAAGAAGAATGAGCTTCTATTCATAGGAAAACATAGTTTCGATAATTGAACGTTTTGGGGTTCGAAATATTATAGTATAATACCTTCATCTTTTCTTTCATTTTTAATTTAGTCCTGCAAGTATTATCAAACTTGCACCACCTCCCCTAATAGTATATCATGTGAATCAGTAGTACAATCATGTGAATAAATAGTATAATCATGTGAAAAAATTAATTACAGTATAATACCTTCATCTATACCTCCATTTTTAATTTAGTCATGCAAGTATTATCAATCTTATACCACCACCCCCCCTAATAGTACATGCATATGAATCAATAGTACGCACATGTGCACAAATAGTTATAAGCATGTGAATTAATAGCAATTAATTGCTCATTTATCCGATTAATTACCCGATTGGTTAATATAACCTCCAGACATCCATTATTATCGAAATAGATGTCGATTTCTACTAACACTAATAATCCTAACACAATGGAGCTATCAATTTCATCTTTAATCAACACGAACTTATTTATGATTAATATTATAACTCACAATATTTAACAACCAGGTCGTTCCCAAGAAAGAGGGGGCTTTCCGATAAGGATTTCTCCTTATTGGCACGCAATTAGGTGACCAAACCTCTCCTTGACAGAATTTCTAGACATTGTCAATATTGCAAATAATAATATGAATAACTTTGTCGTCTCAATTATTGATTTAATAATATAAAATATTATGCAGATGATACTATGACAATAATTGAATCAATAATATGAATGATATTATGCAGCAATTCTTGTAGCAATAATTGAGTATAACTGAGTGACTTCTCACGTAAGCATCAATAATCAATACCGTGTGCTACTATGCAACCACGCGTATTACTGTACTTTTACCACCGGGTAGTTCAACAGTTTAACGATAAAACTTTCGCCATTATTTTTATAAAAAGATAATTTTGTCGTTTTCTAACTACGATAATACTCTCGTTGTTGGGTCCACCAATGATTGTGCCGTCGTAGGAATATTCCCTGTTAAAAAGAATATTCCCCGACTAATCGAATATTATATAACCACTTGCTTACTTTACAAAATTTGTAAAGAATACCCACAACTATAACATTATATCAAATCCACACCATAGTATTCAAAAATATATTTCGAGAAAAATTAATCTTTATTCATAAAAGTTGAGGTCTTACAACCTCCCCTTCTTATAAAATTTCATCCTCAAAATTAGGGTGCATACCTGGTATGTCAAAGAGGTGAGGATACCTTGACTTAATTTCACATTCTAACTCCCTGGTCATTTCCTCAACGTCGTGATTTCTCCACAAAACTTTGACTTGAGGTATAACCTTGGAGCATAGAATATGATCCTTCTTATCATAGATTTTAACAGGTACCTCCTCATACGTTAAATCATCCGCTATCTCGTTTGGTTCTAATCCAATAATGTGGTTCGGGTCTTTCACATATTTACGTAACATAGATATGTGAAAAATGTTATGAACACGAGACATACTTGGCGGTAAGGCGAGTCTATAGGCCACAGTTCCTACTCGATCGAGGATTAAAAATGGGCCAATGAATAAAGGATTGAGCTTTCCTCTCTTTCCAAATCTCGTAACTCCTTTCCATGGAGCAACACGTAACAACACATGATCTCCAATATTGAAATCCACGTCCTTTCGATGAAGATCAGTGTAACTCTTTTGTCAATCTTGTGAGGTTTTTATACATTGTCGGATTGTTTGAATCTTTTCAGTAGTCATACGTACCAACTCCGGTCCTAATAACGTTGCTTCACCCACCTCATCCTAGCATACTGGAGAACGACACTTTCTTCCATACAACGCCTCAAATGGATCCATGCCGATACTTGCATGATAACTGTTATTATAGGAAAACTCCACCAATGGTATGAACTTGTCCCAACTTCCTTTGAAGTCAAGGACACAGAGTCTTAATAAATCTTCAAGAGTTTGAATAGTCCTCTCCGACTGCCCGTCCGTTTGAGGTGATATGCCGAACTAAATTGTAAATTCGTGCCCATAGCTTTTTGCAAACTAACCCAAAATCGTGAAGTGAATCTTGGGTCTCGATCAAAAACTATGGATACTGGCATACCATGCAATCTTATAATCTCGTTTATGTACATACGAGCAAGACGTTCAAGTGTATAAGTTTCTCGTATCGGTAAGAAATGAGTAGACTTGGTCAATCTATCAACAATGACCCAAATCGCATCTATGCCTTGAGAAACGTTGGGAAGACCAGTAACGAAATCCATGGTAATGTTCTCCCACTTCCATTCTGGAATTTCAAGTGGTTGCAATGGGCCTTTTGGCACTTGATGCTCCGCCTTGACTCGTTGACAAGTTAGACACCTTGAGATAAACCCCGCTATCTCTCTCTTCATATTGCTCCACCAAAATGTATGTTGAAGATCACGATATATTTTGGTACTCCCAGGATGGATTGCAAATGGTGTGTTGTGCGCCTCCATCATAATTTTATACTTCAAGTCAGAATCGTTAGGAACACAAAGTCTAGAGTTGACTTGAAGTATTCCTTCTTCATCGATTCTTGCTTCCGGAATAACACCTTCTTGTACTTTCTTCCTAATACGCATCAGCTCCAGGTCTGTAGCTTGAGCAGATTTAACTTTATCGATTAAAGTCGGTTCTACTCGTATATTCGTCATCATCACATGGGTTCCTGGAGTCTTTAACTCTATCTCCATCCTTTGTAAATCATACAAAATGGGCTTTTGCGTTGACAATATCGCACTCGTACCCGCATATGATCTTCTACTCAATGCGTCAGCTACCACGTTTACTTTTTCAGGATGGTATTGAATGGTATGATCGTAATCTTTTAATAGCTCAAGCCATCGTCGTTGCTACATGTTGAGTTCTTTTTGAGTGAAGAAATATTTGAGGCTTTTATGATCAGTATAGATCTCCACCTTCTCTCCATACAGGTAATGCCTCCAAATCTTAAGCGCAAAAACGACAGCTGCCAACTCTAGATCATGAGTAGGATAATTTCTCTCATATTCTTTGAGTTGTCGTGAGGTATAGGATATGACTTTTCCATGTTGCATGAGAACACATCCTAACCCTTTGCCTGAAGCATCACTGTAGATGACATATCCCTCCGAGCCAGATGGTATTGTCAGAACATGTGCTGAAATGAGCCTCCTCTTGAGTTCTTGAAAACTTTTCTCACATTCCTCGCTCCAACAAAATTTTGTATCTTTTCGAGTCAGCTGAGTTAATGGAGTAGTGATTCAAGAAAACCCTTCTAAGAATCTCCGATAATAACCAGCTAAGCCGAGAAAGCTACGTACTTCGGTCACTGACTTAGGTTGCTCCCAGCTTTGAATTTCTTCAATCTTTGCCGGGTCAGCAGATATTCCATGATTTGATATCACGTGCCCAAGGAATGCTACTTCCTCAAGCCAGAACTCGCAATTCTTCAACTTGGCATATAACTTGTTTTCACGAAGCTTTTGGAGTATCAGCCTTAAGTGTTGCTCATGATCTTCACGGCTTTTGGAGTAAATGAGGATGTCATCAATAAAGACGACCACAAAGTGATCCAAATACAACTTAATAATACAACTGTCGTGTACAATACGATAAAACATAAACTGTGAGTTTGAATACAAATATTGTATACTAGAGAGTATACAAACTCAAAAGGAGTCCTCATTACAATTATTATCACACTATTTCACAGAATAATGAGGACTACTAATGCACCATCTAGGACCATCACTCTGTTCCCCGACTAGTCCCAGCTACGTTCTCATTTCCTGAAGAGAACAGTGAAAGAAAGGGTGAGCTCAACTAGCCCAGTAAGAAATATTATGACTAAGATAATGCAAAATAAATTATCATTAGCCTTAAACAAATTGTTAAAGCGATACAATATAACAAACATCAAGTTTAGCTGCAATGAACAAGCAATCCATTAAAAGAGTCAAGTAGAGAATAAAATCTACTATCTTTTATGATTTAAAAGGTTTTCATCACTTTTTATCGTGACTCGACAATAAATAATCCACATCATCAAATCACCCTACACTACGGCCAAGGATATTCTTTAGTATCACGACCACAATTATCCATGCACTACGGGCCAAGAATATTTGTGTATTCATTAATGGCCATAATCATACCAAAAACTGTCCATCAATGCACTATGGGCCAATGAGGACTTTTTCCACATCATTTGTAACATTACGGTTATGATTATACCGAATAATCCCTGGTCATAATCATACCAAGTCCATCTATGCACTACAGGCCACAAATGACTTTCAACATAATATAAACATGAGGATGATTACAATGATATAAGAATTCAATAAAACAAGTTCAAGAATTCATTTATCCAGGAACTGATAACGTTCAAATTGTCAACATGATACTGCTTTGTAGAGTAAAATTCAAGAATGCTCAGAAGAATATTTCCATAAAAAGATACTGGATGAAGCGCAAATATCATGGATATTCCACTAATTTCATGGAGTATAGATGTCAAAACTTTAACCAACTGAGTATAATAGAGAATGGAATAACAAAAGAAATCATCATGCATGCGGTATTTCGCATAGATAGGTTATTCCAACAGAATACTAAATAACGGAATCGAAGTCAAAGAAATTGCTTGCACAAGATGTTCCAAATGTAATAATAAAGAATGGAATAACAACGAAATCACCATGCATGCGGTACTTGCGCATAGAGCAAAGTTATTCTAATGAGAATACTAATAAGGATGTAATCAGTCCGGCGAAAAGCGTCTGATACATGATATTCCAACAAAATAATAATAAAGAAAGAACCGGTCCGTAAAAGAAACGCATGCAGATGAGGATATTCCAATGAATAATAATAAAGAATCGGAATTAGGGTGAAAGCGCATGCATGTGAGGATATTCCAACATAATAGTAAAGATGGAATAATAGAAGAATGTCACCAAGTATAGGGTAGCCCGCGTATACAGGTTATTCCAACAAAAAAATAAAGAATGGAATACATAAGTTCTCTTCATGAATACAAAAGAATAACACTCCTTACGAGTACAACAAATAATATTCCATACCTTAAAAAGAAGAGTACTAGATATAAAAGTAGTGAAGTAGCAGAACACTTTTTTTCTTTTTCTCTATAGTTTCTCTCTCTAGAGTTTCAGTGAATTCGTAAGAAATAATGAAGGAATGAGCTTCTATTTATAGAAAAATGGACTGCATAGTAACTAATTCATGAACGGTTCAGATTGATTTACTTTAATCTGGCGGTCCATATTTAAAGAAAAATCTTTTAAATAAAATATAATATATTCTATTTATAATCTAATAAAATGAATAACTTTATAAAAGATTTTACTATGCAAACACTATGTATAATAAAATATAATATATTCTAATTATTGTCTAATAAAACAAATAACTTTATAAAAGTATTTTATTTTATATAAAAAGATTTTACTATGCAAAATACTATGCAACACTATGCATAATAAAATATAATATATTCTATTTATAGAATAACTTTATAAAAGTATTCTGTTTTATTACATTAATAATACCAATAAAACAAAACTGAGTGACTTATCACATAAGCATCAATAATCAATACCGTGTGCTACTATGCAACCACACGTATTATTTTACTTTTAACACCGGGTGTTTCAACAGTATTAATGGTAAAACTTCTGTCGTTATTTCAATAAAATATTTTTGTCGTTTTCTCCATCCGACAATAATTCCGTTGTGAAGTCCACCAATGATTGTACCGTCGTACGAATATTCTCCGACAAAAAGAATATTCCCCAACCAATCGAATATTATACAACAACTTACATACTTTACAAAATTTATAAATACTACCCACGACTATAACATTATATCAAATCCACACCATAATATTAAAAAAAAATATTTCGAGAAAATTAAATCTTTATTCATAAAATCTGGGGTCTCACAAATGGGTACCTATTTTTGATGGTGACATGATTCAACTCCCGATAATCAATACAAAGTCGCATACTTACATCTTTCTTCTTCACGAATAAAACATGAGCACCCCAAGGAGACATACTAGGTCGAATGAAACCGATGTCTAACAATTCCTACAATTGGGTTTTTAACTCCTGAAGTTCAATAGGAGCCATTCGATACAGGGCTTTGGAAATGGGTTTTGTACCGGGTTCAAGGTCGATACAAAATTTAATTTCACGTTCTGGGGGTAGGTCAGGAAGTTCTTCAGGGAATACATCAGGAAATTTATTAACAATAGAAATATCATTCAAAGCTGACGTATTTTTGTTTAAATCCGTGACATAAGCTAAGAAAGCTTGACATCCATTTTTCAATAAACGAATAGCTTTATAGCTTGAGATGACAGTGATTGATTTTAATGGTTTGGTTGCTTGAATTCGTATAATAGGTTGGTTAGCAATATGAAAGCTAACAACCTTATGAAAATAATCAATTTTTACATGATGAGTAGTTAACCAATCAATCCCTAGAATTACGTCAAATGCAAGTATTTTCAATGAAATAAGATCGACAGGTTATGTGAGGGTAACGATTTGAACCATACAAGACTTATAAACAGTGGATGTAATGAAGGTTTCTCCCAACTGAGTTTCAATAGATAAGTCAAAGTCTATTTTCTCCAGAGTTAAATTTAAACATTGAGCGCAAGTAGGAGAAATAAAAGAATGGGTAGAACCGGTATCAAATAAGGTATATACTTCGCTAGAGTTTATGATAAGCTTACCCATGATGACCTCGTTCGGGTTCATTACTTTCTGGGAGGTCACAACAAACGCTCTCCCTTGAACTACTAGTTTTGACTTGTTTGGGATGGCATTTGGTGTCCCCATCCCAAAGTGACTTGGCTTCCCAATACGACAAAATCTAACTAGGTGACCTTCTCTTCCATAATTGTAACACATTTTGGACTGCTGCGCACAGTTTAGATTGATGTGTCCCTCCCTTCCGCATTTGAAGCATATGATAGGTGGTCGTTCTCCTTCCTTAACAATGGGTGCTGGTGATGAAGTCTTTCCATCATTGTTGAATCTCCTCTTCTTGAAATGTCCACTTTTATTATCTTGGTCATGATTACCACCGAAGTGGTTACCATTTCTGGCATGTTGATTCCCTCCACGTTTTTTTGTCACCACTTCGATGACTGTTACCACTAGTATTACTATTTTTTCGGCTGCTTTCTCTTGGTTGGGTTGACTCGTTATCGCACTCTAATAACTGAGCCCTATTTACAACATCTGAATACAAACATAGTTTGTGAGAAATTAAGTATTGACGTATCTCGAGTTTCAAACCTCTTAGAAACATCCGCGTCATTCTATCCTCATTATCAACCAAGTGGGACGCAAACTGGGACAACTCGGCAAACTTAGCTTCATACTGTGACACGATCATATTGTTCTGCTCCAGCTTGATGAACTCTACCTCCTTCATGTGACGAATACTTTTGGGAAAGTACTTGTCGTTGAACAGTTCTTGGAACTTCTCCCAAGATATCTTCAGTGCGGCAGGTTGAGTACGCTTTACCGATTCCTACCAGTAATCTGCCTCTCCTCGCAATATAAAGGTGGTAAAGGGAACCTTTTGTTCCTCGGAGCATCCCAAGACATCAAATATCTTGGTGATCTGATTTATCCACATCTCCGCCTTAAGTGGTTTTGGCTCTCTAATAAACTCTGGTGGTCCCAGCTCCTTGAACTGTTTAGCGGTGACCGTCCGAGAGTTGCTAGTATTTTCACCTGCATTTTGAACAGGAGTCGTTCTCGCCTGATGTTGTATGAATTGCATAAAGCCTCTGAACATCCCATCGTTCATCATTTGGTCCGCGTTGTTGTTTTCCTGAGGATTATTTCCATCCTAATGCACATTATCCTGGGTATTAATCATTGGTGACTCAACGGTCTCATGTGCTTCATTGCTTATCTCAACATTTTCGAATGCCATTTTTAAATACTGCCACAAAACAAGGGTTAATTGACATGTCACATATTATCCCTATACTTTGACCGACCAATTAAATATCAAATAAACTTAGGTAGGTTATAATAGCGAAGGAATTCCCCGTCTCTCCCCTCCTAGTTCTTGTCTCACATCTCAGCCAGGGATCATATCCCTAAGCTTTGATACCAACTGTGACACCCCCAAAATAGGTATACATAACCCATCCTGAGTCACCAAATACATGGTACAAAATTTAAATACAAACTTCTTTTATACAGTACGACAAAATGTAGCTGAGAGTTTCAACGCGGATAATGTCTCGTAGAGAGTATCCAAACTCAAATAAAGTCCTCATTACAATTATTATCACACTATTTTACTGAATAGTGAGGACTACTAATGCAAACATCTGGAACGTCACTCCATTCCCCGACTAGTCCCAGTTACGTTCTCATTTCCTGAAGAGAAAAATGGAAGCAAAAGGGTGAGCTCAACTAGCTCAGTAAAGAAATATTATGACTAAGATAATGCAGAATAAATTATCGTTAGCCTTCAACAATGTTAAACTGATAAAATATAATAAACATCAAGTTTAACCTGCACGGAACAAGCAATCTATTAGAAGAGTCAAGTAGAGCATGATATCTACTATCTTCTATGATTTAAAAAGTTTATCATCAATTTTATCGCTGAGACTTAGCTTAATAAATAAACCACATCATCGAATCATCCCTGCACTATGGGCCAAGGATATTCATGTAATCATCAATGGTCATGATTATACCGAATAATCCATGGTCATAATCATACCAACAACTGTCCATCAATGTACTACAGGCCAATGAGGATTTTTACCACATCATTTGTAACATTACGGTCATGATTATACCAAATAATCCATGATCATAATCATACCAATCAATAGTACATCTATGCACGTAAGCCACATGACTTTTATCACAATATAAGCATGATGATGACGACAATGATATAAGAATTCAATTAAAAGAAAGCAAAGGATAAATTTTTAAAGATTATAACTTAATTTATCCAGAATTCAATAATGTCCAAATTGTCAAAATGATACTGCTTTGTGGAGTAAAATTCAAGAATAATATTGTATCAAAAATGATTTGGATAACAAATAAATCAATTTTTATCATGAATAATTCCCTGGGTGAATAGTACCCCGTTAATAGTACTTCAGAAATAGTACCCCATGAATAGTACTTTATGAATAGTACTTTATGAATAGTACTCATGAATAGTACTCGTGAATAGTACTTTATGAATAGTACCCGTGAATAGTACCCCATGAATAGTACTTTATGAATAGTACCATAAAAATGAATACTACTCATGGACAGTACTCCGGCATGAAAAGCTTAAAATTTAACAAGAATGTGCAAAAAATATCCTTGTGAAACGATACTAGATCAAGTGCAAACTTCAAGGATATTCTACTAATTTCACGGAGTATAGAAGCAATACTTTAACAAAATGATGGTATAATTAGGAATACAAGATGAAATAATATTACTCACATACTATAGAGTATGGAAGACAATATTATTCCTATGAATACTGAAAAAATAATATCTCTTACCTCAGAAGAAGACTGGATACTGGAATATTGAGGTAGCAACCTTCTCTTCTACTTTCTCTCTAAAGCTTCTCTCTCTATAACTTCTCTTTCTATAATTGCTCTTGTGAGTCTTAGTGAATTGGTGAGAATGAAAGAAGAACGCGCTTCTATTTATAGAAAAACATAGTTTCGATAATTGCACGTTTTGGGGCTCGAAATATTACAGTATAATACCTTCATCTTTTCTTTCATTTTTAATTTAGTCCTTCAAGTATTATCAAACTTGCACTACCTCCCCTAATAGTGCATCATGTGAATCAATAGTACAATCATGTGAATAAAAAGTATAATCATGTGAAAAAATTAATTACAGCATAGTACCATCATCTATACCTCTATTTTTAATTTAGTCATGCAAGCATTATCAATCTTGCACCACCTCCCCTAACAGTACACGCATGTGAATCAATAGTACACACATGTGAACAAATAGTTATAAGCATGTGAATTAATAGCAATTAATTGCTCATTTATCCGATTAATTACCCGATTGGTCAATATAACCTCCAGACATCCATTATTATCAAAATAGATGTCGATTTCTACTAACACTAATAATCCCAACACAATGGAGCTATCAATTTCATCTTTAATCAACACGAACTTATTTATGATTAATATTATAACTCACAATATTTAACAACCAGGTCGTTCCCAGGAAAAAGGGGGCTTTCTGATAAGGATTTCTCCTTATTGGCACGCAATTAGGTGACCAAACCTCTCATTGACAGAATTTCTAGACATTGTCAATATTGCAAATAATAATATGAATAACTTTGTCGTCTCAATTATTGATTTAATAATATAAAATATTATGCAGATGATACTGTGACAATAATTGAATCAATAATATGAAAGATATTGTGCAGCAATTCCTGTAGCAATAATTTAGTATAACTAAGTGACTTCTCACATAAGCATCAATAATCAATACTGTGTGCTACTATGCAACCACGCGTATTACTGTACTTTTACCACCGGGTAGTTCAATAGTTTAACGGTAAAACTTTTGCCGTTATTTTTATAAAAAGATAATTTTGTCGTTTTCTAACTACAACAATACTTTCGTTATGGGGTCCACCAATGATTATGCCATCGTACAAATATTCCCTGTTAAAACGAATATTCCCCGGCTAATCGAATATTATATAACCACTTGCTTACTTTGCAAAATTTTTAAATAATACCCACAACTATAACATTATTTTAAATCCACACCATAATATTCAAAAATATATTTCGAGAAAAATTAATCTTTATTGATAAAAGTTGGGGTCTTACAATTATCTTAGTCATAATATTCTTTACTGGGCTAGTTGAGCTCACCCATTTCTTTTTTGTTCCATTTTTCTCAGGAGGTGAGAACATAGCAGGAACTAGCCGGGGTATGGAGTGGTGGTTCAGGAAAGTTTGTTTAGCAGTCCTCACTATTTTTGTAAAATAGTGTATCAATAATGGTAATGAGGACTCCTTTTGAGTTTGAATACTGTCTATTAGATAATATTTATATTTAAACTCACAGTATATGTGTTATCGTACTTTGTACGACAATTGTATTAATGAAGTTGTATTTGTTTATGTACCATGTATTTGGCGACTCAGAATGGGTGATGTATACCTATTTTGGGGGCATCACAGTTGGTATCAGAGCTTAGGGATATGGTCTCTGGCGGAGATCGGGGAATAGAACTAAGAGGGGAGAGACGAGTACTCCTTCGCTAGTGTGTCATACCTAAGCTTATTTAGTTGGTCAGTCGGAGCATATGGTTAATATGTGATATGTTAATTTTTTAATTAACCCTTGTTTTGTGGTAGTATTTAAGAATGGCAGCTGGAAATATTAACAATGGAGTGAATGAGACCATGGAGACACCTTTAATCACCACCCAAGGGAACGTGCAACATTAAGGAAATATTCCTCTTGTAAACAACATTACCGAACAAATGATGAATGATGGAATGCTTAGAAGCTTTTTGCAGTTCATGCAAAATCAGACGAGGGAGACTCGTGTACAAAATACGGGTGGAAATGATAGCAATGCGCGGCTTATCATAGCCAAGCAGTTCAAAGAGTTGGGACCATAAGAATTTATGGCAAAGCCGGATTCGATCAAGGCGAAAACATGGGTTAAGCAAATTACCAAGATATTCGATATCTTAGGATGCACAGAGGAACATAAGGTTCCATTCGTCACCTTTATGTTCTGCGGTGAGGCAGATTACTGGTGGGAATCTGTGAAGCGTACCCAGCCTGCTGCACTCAACATGTATTGGGAAACGTTTCTGAAACTGTTCAATGACAAGTACTTCCCTGAAAGTATTCGTCATATGAAGGAGGTATAGTTTATCAGACTAGAACAAAACAACATGACTGTGTCCCAGTACGAGGCGAAGTTCGTATAGTTATCTAGGTTTACACCTCATTTGGTAGAGAATGAGGAACGAATGACGCGGATGTTTCTGAGAGGTCTAAAACCCGAGATTCGGTAATATCTTATCTCTAATAAATTTTCTCTATATTCAGATATTGTAAATATGGCTCAATTATTAGAGCGAGATAATGAGTATGTTCAACCGAGGGACCACAACTAGGGTCATACCGGTGGTAGCAGTCATTGGGGAAATGACAACCAGCTGGGAGGAAAATATTCGGACAAAAGCGGTAACCACTCTGGTGGTAATCGTGGCCATGATGGTAGAAGAAGCGAGTCGGGGGGAGATTTCAAAAAGAGAAGGTACAAAAATGATAACGTGAAGACGTCAGCACAAACATCAGCTATTTCTAGGGGAGGAGAACGAGAACCGGTCGTTTGTTATAAATGCGGGAAAGAGGGACACATCAGCCCAAACTGCCCACAACAATCCAAGGTGTGTTATAATTATGGAAAGGAATGTCATATAGCTAGAGATTATCTTGTAGCGAAACCAAGTCTAACGGGGATGGTGACTCAAAAGGCTATCCCGGACAAGTCAAAGTCGGTGGTTACTGGAAGGGCGTTTGTCGTGATTGCCCGAAATGCAAGGAACCCGAACGAGGTGATCATGGGTAAGCTAATCATAAACTCTTGTGAAGTTTATACCTTATTAGATACCGGTTCTACCCATTCTTTTATTTCTCCTGCTTGTGCTCAACGTTTTTACTTGACTCCGGAAAAATTAGACTTTGACTTATCTGTTGAGACTCCTTTAGGAGAAACCTTCATTGCATCTACTGTTTATAAATCTTGTTTGATCCAAGTTGGTATCATCACATTACTTGTCGATTTTATTTCTTTGAAAATACTTGCATTTGATGTGATTTTAGGGATTGATTGGTTAACTATTCATCATGCCAAAATTGATTGTTTTCGTAAGGTTGTTAGTTTTCATATTCCTAACTAACCTGTTATGCGAATTCAAGCAACCAAACCACTAAAGTAAATCACTGTCATATCAAGCCATAAAGCTATTCGTTTATTGAAAAACGGATGTCAAGCTTTCTTAGCCCATGTCACGGACTTGAATAAAAACACGTCAGATTTGAATAATATTTCTGTTGTTAGTGAATTTCGTATTTCTTGAAGAACTTCCCGATCTATCCCCAAAACGTGAAGTTGAATTATTTATTGACTTTAACCTAGTACAAATTCCATTTCTAAAACCCCATATTGAATGGCTCCTATTGAACTTCAGGAGTTAAAGGTCCAACTACAGGAGTTGTTGGACATCGGTTTCATTCGTCCTTGTACATCTCCTTGGGGTGCTCATATTTTATTTGTAAAGAAGAAAGACGGGAGTATGCGACTTTGTATTGACTACCGGGAATTGAACCATGTCACCATCAAGAATAGGTATCTGTTACCTCGCATTGATGATCTGTTTGACCAGTTGCAAGGAGCACAATTCTTTTCAAAGATCAATCTTCGTTCTAGATATCATCAGCTGAAGATTAAAACTGAGTATATTCCAAAAACGGCCTTCAAAACTCGGTACGGGCATTATGAATTCTTAGTCATGTCTTTTGGATTGACTAATGCTCCTACTACTTTCATGGATATGATGAACCGTGTGTTCAAAGAATATTTGGATCAGTTCGTTGTCATCTTTATTGATGACATCCTCATCTATTCCAAAAGTCGTGAAGATCATGAGCACTATTTGAAGCTGGTACTTCAAAGGCTTCGTGACAACAAGATATATGCCAAGCTGAAGAAATGTGAGTTCTGGATTAAGGAAGTAGCATTCATTGGGCACGTGGTGTCAAAACATGGAGTATCTGTTGACCCAGCGAAGATTGAAGCAATACAAAGTTGGGAGCAACCAAAGTCGGTGACCGAAGTACGTGCTTTCTGGGCTTAACTGGTTATTATCAGAGATTTATGGAAGGATTTTCTAGAATTGCTACTCCGTTAACTCAGCTGACTAGAAAAGATACAAAATTCGTATGGAGCGAAGAATGTGAGAAGAGTTTCCAAGAGCTCAAGAGGAGACTCATTTCGGCACCTGTTCTGACAATACCATTTGGTTAGGATGGATTTGTTATCTACAGCGATGCTTCAGGCAAAGGGTTAGGATGTGTTCTCATGCAATATGGGAAAGTCATAGCCTTTGCCTCGCGATAACTCAAAGAATATAAGAGGAATTATCCTACTTATGATTTGGAGTTGGCAGTAGTCATTTTCGCGTTGAAGATCTGGAGACACTACTTGTATGGGGAGAAAGTAGAGATCTATACAGATCATAAAAGCCTCAAATATTTCTTCACCCAAAAGGAACTCAATATGCGGCAATGACGTTGGCTGATCATACCATCCAATATCATCCTCAAAAAGTAAACGTGGTAGCTGATGCATTGAGTAGAAGATCATATGCGAGTACGAGTGCAATGTTATTAACACAAAGGCCCATTTTGTATGACTTGCAAAGGATGGAGATAGAGTTAAAGGCTCCAAGTACCCACGTGATGATATCCCGTATGAAGAAGAAAGTGCAAGAAGGTTCTGTTCCAGAAGCAAGAATTGATGAAAAAGGAATAGTTCGAGTCAACTCCAGACTTTGTGTTCCTAACGATTCTGACTTGAAGCATAGAATCATGATGGAGGCACACAACACACCATTTTCAATCCATCCTGGGAGTACCAAAATGTATCATGATCTTTGACATACATTTTGGTTGAACAATATGAAGAGAGAGATCGCGGAGTTTATCTCGAGGTGTTTAACTTGTCAACGTGTAAAGACGGAGCATCAAGTGCCAAAGGGTCCATTGTAACCACTTGAGATTCCGAAATGGAAGTGGGAACACATTACCATGGATTTTGTTATGGGTCTTTCCAAGGTTTCTTAAGGCATAGATGCGATTTGGGTTATTATTGATAGATTAACCAAATCTACTCATTTCTTGCCGATACGGGTGACTTATTCCCTTGAACGATTTTCTCGTATGTACGTGAATGAGATTGTGAGATTGCATGGCATGCTAGTATCTATAGTTTTGGATCGTGACCCGAGATTCACTTCACGATTTTGGGTTAGTTTGCAGAAAGCAATGGGCACGGATTTATGATTTAGTTCAGCATACCATCCTCAAACGGACGGGCAATCAGAGAGGACTATTCAAACTCTTGAAGATCTATTAAGACTATGTGTCATAGATTTCAAAGGGAGTTGGGATAAGTACCTACCATTGGTGGAATTCTCTTACAACAACATTTATCAGGCAAGTATAGGTGTGGCTCCATTTGAAACATTGTATGGACAAAAGTGTTGCTCTCCAGTATGCTAGGACGAGGTGGGTGAAGCAACATTGTTGGGACCATAATTGGTACGCATAACTATAGAAAAGATCTAAACGATTTGACAACGTATACAAACGACACAGGATCGACAAAAGAGTTTCGCGGATCTTCATCGAAAGGATGTGGAATTTAATATTGGGGATCATGTATTATTACATGTTGCACCATGGAAGGGAGTTCCAAGATTTGGGAAGAGAGAAAAGCTCAATCCACGATTTGTTGGTCCATTTGAAATTTTTGACCGAATAGGAAATGTGGCCTATAGACTCGCATTACCTTCAAGCATGTCTCGTGTTCATAATGTTTTTCACATATCTATGCTTCGTAAATATGTGAAAGACTCGAACCACATTATTGAGTTAGAACCAGACGAGATAGCCGAAGATTTAACGTACGAGGAAGTACCTTTTAAGATCTTGGATAGGAAAGAACATGTCTTACGCACCAAGGTTATACCACAAGTTAAGGTTTTGTGGAGGAACCATGCTATTGAAGAAATGACCTGGGAGTTAGAATCAGAAATAAAAGCGAGGTATCCTCACCTTTTCGAAACACCAGGTACGTACGTCAATTTTGAGGACAAAATTTCATAAGGAGGGGAGGTTGTAAGACCCCAACTTTTTATAAATAAAATCAAATTTCCTCTATTTATTATTGTGAATAATAAGGTGTTAATTTGATATAATGCTTTAGTTATGGGTGAAATGTGCAAATTTTGCAAAATAAGCAAGTGGTTAGAAAATATTCATTGTTGTCGGGGAATATTCACTTGGACGTGGAATATTCTTGTTGTCGTGGAATATTCGTACGACGGCGCAACCATTTATGGGCCCCATAATGGAAAACGATCGGATGAAAAAAACGACAAGTTTGAGTTTTTATAAATAACAACGTAGTTGTTACCGTTAACACTGTTGGAATACCCGGTGGTTAAAATTGTGACGCCCCCAAAATTAGGTATACATCACCCATTTTGAGTCACCAGATACATGGTACAAAATTCAAATACAACTTAATAATACAACTGTCGTGTATACAGACTCAAAACGAGTCCTCATTACAATTATTATCACACTATTTCACAGAATATTGAGGACTACTAATGCACCATCTAGGACCATCACTCCGCTCCCCAGGCTCGTCCCGGCTATATTCTCATTTCAAGAGAAGAAACGGTGAAAGAAAGGGTGAGCTCAACTAGCCCAAGAAGAAATATTATGACTAATGTAATGCGAATAAATTATCATTAGCCTTAAGCAATTGTTAAAGCGATACACTATAACAAACATCAAGTTTAAGCTGCAATGAACAAGCAATCCATTAAAAGAGTCAAGTAGAGAATAAAATCTACTATCTTTTATGATTTAAAAGGTTTTTCATCACTTTTTATCATTTGTGACTCGACAATAAATAATCCACATCATCAAATCACCCCCTACACTACGGCCGAGGATATTCTTTAGTATCACGACCACAATTATCCATGCACTACGGGCCAAGAATATTTGTGTATTCATTAATGGTCATGATCATGCCAACAACTGTGCATCAAAGCACTACGGTCCAATGAGGACTTTTACCACATCATTTGTAACATTACGGTCATGATTACACCGAATAATCCCTGGTCATAATCATACCAAGTCCATCTACATACACCACGGGCCCACGATGACTTTAAAAATATAAATATGAGGATTATGACAATGATATAAGAATTCAATAAAACAAGTTCAAGAATTAATTTGTCCAAGAACCAATAACGTCCAAATTGTCAACATGATACTGCTTTGTAGAGTAAAATTCAAGAATGCTCAGAAGAATATTTCCATAAAAAGATACTGGATGAAGTGCAAATATCAAGGATATTCCACTAATTTCATGGAGTATAGAAGTCAAAACTTTAACCAACTGAGTATAATAAAGAATGGAATAACAAAAGAAATCACCATGCATACGGTGCCGCGATGTGAGCGAGTTATTCCATCGAATAATGATAACGGAACCGAGTCGAGGCAAAATTTCGCAAGCAGGATGTTCAAGTAGAATAATAAAGAATAGAATAACAACAGAAATCACCATGCATGCGGTACTTCGCATAGACATGTTATTCCAATAAAATACTAATAAGGACGGAATTAGGTCCGACGTAAAACACACAGACAGGATATTCCAACAGAATAATAATAAAGACGGAACCAGGTCCAGCGTAAAAGCATATGAATGAGAATATTCTAACGAGAATAATAAAAAGGCGGAAATAGGTGTGGCGTAAAATGCAGAGACAGGATATTCCAACAGAATAGTAAAGACAGAATAATAGAAAAATGTCACCAAGTATAGGGTAGCCCGCTTATACAGGTTGTTCCAACAGAATAATAAAGTCAGAATAATAGAAGAATGTCACCAAGTATAGGGTAGCCCGCGTATACAGGTTATTCCAACAGAATAATAAAGAATGGAATAACATAAGTTCTCTTCATGAATACAAAAGAATAACACCCCTTACGAGTACAACAAATAATATTCCATACCTTAAAAAGAAGAGTACTAGATATATAAGTAGTGAAGTAGCAGAATACTTTCTTTTTTCTTTCTATAGTTTATCTCTCTAGAGTTTCAGTGAATTCGTAAGAAAATAATGAAGGAATGAGCTTCTATTTATAGAAAAATGGACTGCATAGTAACTAACTCATGAACGGTCCAGATTGATTTACTTTTAAACGGACGGTCCATAATTAAAACAAAATCTTTTAAATAAAATAAAATATATTATATATATATATATTATATATATATATATATATTATATATATATATATATAACATATGCTTAAATGAAGTCAAAGGTTTGCAATCCCGTGCACTCCATTTCATAACCTCCCACGTGAAACCAAGATTCCCCCACCCAAATTGACTAACACACACCCACTATATATATATATATATATAAAATAAAAGCGAGATAACTTTCCACCGACAGTTTTGAAAAATGGGTAAATGGGGGTCCATAAAATATGCCAAAATTCACAACAATTACTATAGCAATAATTGAACAAAACTGAGTGACTTCTCACGCAAACATCAATAATCAATACTGTGTGCTACTATGCAACCACACGTATTATTTGTATTTTTAACACCGGGTGTTTCAGCGATTAACGGTAAAACTCCATAGTTATTTTCAAAAAAAAGATATTTTTATCGTTTTCTCAATCCGACAATAATTCTGTTGTGGGGTCCACCAATGATTGTGCCATTGTACGAATATTCCCTGTTAAAATGAATATTCCCCGACCAATCGAATATTATATAACAACTTGCGTACTTTGCAAAATTTATAAATATTACCCACAACTATATCATTATATCAAATTCATTCCATAATATTCAAAACTGATATTTATAGAAAATTCATCTTTATTTATAAAAGTTTGGGTCTTTTACAACCTCCCCTTCTTATGAAATTTCTCCCTCGAAATTAGAGTACGTACCTGGTATGTCCAAGAGGTAAGGATACCTTGATTTCATTTCAGATTCTAACTCCCAGGTCATTTCCTCTACATCGTGGTTTCTCCACAAAACTTTGACTTGAGGTATAACCTTGGAGCGTAGAATATGTTCCTTCTTATCCAAGATTTGAATAGGAATCTCTTCATACGTTAAATCTTCCGCTATTTCGTCCGGTTCTAACTCAATAATGTGGTTCGGGTCTTTCACATATTTACGTAACATGGATATATGAAAAACGTTATGAACACGAGACATACTTGGCGGTAAAGCGAGTCTATAGGCCACAGTTCCAACTCGATCGAGGATTAAAAATGGGCCAATGAATCGAGGATTGAGCTTTCCTCTCTTTCCAAATCTCGTAACTCCTTTCCATGGAGCAACACGTAACAACACATGATCTCCAATATCGAATTCCACGTCCTTTCGATGAAGATCAACATAACTCTTTTGTCGATCTTGTGAGGTTTTTATACGTTATCGGATCGTTTGAATCTTTTCCGTAGTCATTAGTACCAACTCCGGTCCCAACAACGTTGCTTCACCCACCTCATCCCAGCATATTAGAGAATGACACTTTCTTCCATACAATGCCTCAAATGGAGCCATGCCAATACTTGCTTGATAACTGTTGTTGTAGGAAAACTCAACCAATGGTAAGAACTTATCCCAACTTCCCTTGAAGTCAAGGACACAGAGTCTTAATAAATCTTCAAGAGTTTGAATAGTCCTCTCCATCGCCGCCCGTCCGTGCGAGGATGATATCGAGCTAAATCGTAAATCTGTGCCCATAACTTTCAAAGAACTAACCCAAAATCGTGAAGTGAATCTTGGGTCTCGATCGAAACTATGGATCTTGGCATACCATACGGTCTTAGAATCTCGTTTATGTACATCTGAGCAAGGCGTTCAAGTGTATAAGTTTCTCGTATCGGTAAGAAATGTGCGGACTTGGTCAATCTATCAATAATGACCCAAATCGCATCTATGCCTTGAGAAACCTTAGGAAGGCCAATAGCTTGAAATCCATGGTAATGTGCTCCCACTTCCATTACGGAATTTTAAGTGATTGCAATGGACCTTTTGGTACTTGATGCTCGCCTTGACTTCGTTGACACGTTAGACACACGAAGATAAGCAATAGCTATCTCTCTCTTCATATTGCCCCACCAAAATATATGTCGAAGATCATGATACATTTTGGTACTCCCAAGATGGATTGCAAACGGTGTGTTGTGCGCCTCCATTATGATTTTATACTTTAAATCAGGGTCGTTAGGAACACAAAGTCTGAAGTTGACTCGAAGTATTCCTTCTTCATTGATTCTTGCTTCCGGCATAGCACCTTCTTGCACTTTCTTCCTCATACGTATCAGCTCCAGGTCTGTAGCTTGAGCAGCTTTAACTTTATCAATTAACATCGGTTCTACTCGTATATTCGCCCTCATCACATGGGTCCCTTGAGTCTTTAACTCTATCTCCATCCTTTGCAAGTCACACAAAATGGGCTTTTGTGTTGTCAATATTGCACTCGTACCCGCTTATGATCTTCTACTCAATGCGTCAACTACCACGTTAGCTTTTCCAGGATGGTATTAGATGGTATGATCATAATCTTTCAACAGTTCAAGCCAACGTCGTTGTCGTATATTAAGGTCCTTTTGAGTGAAGAAATATTTGAGGCTTTTATGATCCGTAAAGATCTCCACTTTCTCTCCATACAAGTAATGTCTCCAAATTTTTAGTGCGAAGACAACAACTGCCAACTCTAGATCATGAGTAGGATAATTCCTCTCATATTCTTTGAGTTGTCGTGAGGCATAGGTTATGACTTTCCCATGTTGCATGAGAACACATCTTAACCCTTTGCCCGAAGCATCACTGTAGATGACAAATCCCTCCGAACCAGATGGTATTGTCAGAACAGGTGCTGAAATGAGTCTCCTCTTGAGTTCTTGAAAACTCTTCTCATATTCCTCGCTCCAACCGAACTTTGTATCTTTCCGAGTCAGCTGAGTTAGTGGAGTAGCGATTCGAGAAAATCCTTCCACGAATCTTTGATAATAACCAGCTAAACCGAGAAAGCTACGTACTTCGGTCACTGATTTAGGTTGCTCCCAGTTTTGAATAGCTTCAATCTTTGCCGAGTCAACAGATATTCCATAACTTGATACCACGTGCCCAAGGAATGCTACTTCCTCAAGCCAAAACTCGCATTTCTTCAACTTGGTATAAAGCTTATATTCACGAAGCTTTTGGAGTATCAGCCTCAAGTGTTGCTCATGATCTTCACGGCTTTTGGAATAAATAAGGATGTCATCAATAAAGACGACCATAAAGTGATCCAAATATTCCTTGAATACTCGGTTCATCATGTCCATGAAGGCAACAGGAGCATTAGTCAATCCAAAAGACATGACTAGGAATTCATAATGTCCGTACCGAGTTCTGAAAGTCGTCTTTGGAATGTCATCAGTTCTAATCTTCAATTGGTGATATCTGGAACGAAGATCAATCTTTGAAAAGAATTTGGTTCCTTGCAACTGATCAAATAGGTCATCAATACGTGGCAATGGGTACTTATTTTTGATGGTGACATGATTCAACTCCCGATAATCAATACAAAGTCACATACTCCCATCTTTCTTCTTCACGAATAGAACAGGAGCACCCCAAGGAGAAGTACTAGGGACAGAATGAAACCGATGTGTCAACAAATTCTGTAGTTGGTCTTGAACTCCACGAAGTTCAATAGAGCCATTCGATATGGGGCTTTGGAAATAGGTTTTGTACCAGGTTCAAGGTCGATACAAAATTCAATTTCACGCTCTGGGGGTAGGCCAGGAAGTTCTTCAAGGAATACGTCAGGAAATTCATTAATAATAGAAATATCATTCAAAACTGACGTATTTTTGTTTACATCCGTGACATGAGCTAAGAAAGCTTGACATCCATTTTTCAATAAACGAATAGCTTTATGGCTTGAGATGATAGTGATTGATTTTAATGGTTTGGTGGCTTGAATTCGCATAACAAATTGGTTAGGAATATGAAAGCTAACAATATTACGAAAACAATCAATTTTTGCATGATGAGTAGTTAACCAATCAATCCCTAAAATTATGTCAAATGCAAGTATTTTTAATGAAATAAGATCGACAGGTAATGTGAGGGTACCGATTTGAACCAAACAAGATTTATAAACAGTGGATATAATAAAGGTTTCTCCCAACGGAGTTTCTACAGATAAGTCAAAGTCTAATTTCTCCGGAGTCAAATTTAATCGTTGAGCGCAAGTAGGAGAAATAAAAGAATGGGTAGAACTAGTATCAAATAAGGTATAGACTTTGCTAGAGTTTATGATAAACTTACCCGTGATGACCTCATTCGGGTTCCTTGCTTTCTGGCAGGCCACAACAAACGCTCTCCCTTGCACTACTGGCTTTGACTTTTCTGGGACGGCCTTTGGTGCCTCCATCCTGGCTGAACTTGTCTTCGGTGAACGACAAAATCGGGATAAGTGACCTTCTCTTCGCAGTTTGGACTGATGTGTCCCTCCCCTCCACATTTGAAGCATATGATAGGTGGACGTTCTCCTTCCTTAACAACGGGTGCTGGTGTTGTCGTACTTCCATCATTGTTGAATCTCCTTTTCTTGAAATGTCCATTTTTACTGTCTTGGCCATGATTACCACCGAAGTGGTTACCATTTCTTGCATGTTGATTCCCTCCACGTTTGTTATCACCATTTCGATGACTGATACCACTGGTATTTTCATGATACCGGCTGCTTTCTCTTAGTTGCATTAACTCGTTACCGTGCTCCAATAATTGAGCCCTATTTACAACATCTGAGTACAAACATAGTTTATGAGAAATAAGATATTGACGTATCTCCAGTTTCAAACCTCTTAAAAACATTCGCGTCATTCGCTCCTCATTATCGACCAAATGGGATGCAAACCGGGATAACTCCGCAAATTTAGCCTCGTATTGCGACACGGTCATATTGTTTTGTTCCAATTTGATAAACTCCACTTCTTTCATTTGACAAATACTCTCGAGAAAGTACTTGTCGTTGAATAGCTCTTGGAACTTCTCCCAAGACATCTTGAGTGCTTCAGTTGAGTACGTTTCTGATTCCCACAAGAATGTCGCCTCTTCACGCAACATGAAGGTGGCGAAGGGAACCTTTTGCTCCTCGGAGCATCCCAAGACATCAAATATCTTGGTGATATGCTTTATCCGTGTTTCCGCCTTAAGTGGTTTTGGCTCTCCAATAAACTCTGATGGTCCCAGCTCCTTGAACTGTTTAGCAGTGACCGTCCAAGAGTTTCCAGTGTTTCCACCTATATTTCGGACAGGAGCCGCTCTCCCCTGATGTTACATGAATTGCATAAAGCCTCTAAACGATCCATAATTCATCATTTGGTCCGTGTTGTTGTTTGCATGAGGATTGTCGCCTTCCTGATGCACATTATCCTGATTATTGATATGTGGAGACTCAACGGTCTCTTGTGCTCCATTGCTATTCTCAACATTCTCGGATGTCATTTTAAGATACTGTCACAAAACAAGGGTTAGTTGACATGTAACATATTATCTCTAAACTCTGACCAACCAATTTAAATACAAAATAAATTTAAGTAGGTTATACTAGCGAAGGAATTCCCCATCTCTCCCCTCCTAGTTCTAGTCTCACATCTTAGACAGGGATCATATCCCTAAGCTTTGATACCAACTGTGATTCCCCCAAAATTAGGTATACATCACCCATCCTGAGTTGCCAGATACATGGTACAGAATTCAAATACAACTTAATAATACAACTATCGTGTACAATACGAAAAAACATAAACTGTGAGTTTGAATACAAATATTGTCTACTAGAGAGTATTCAAACTCAAATTCAATATTATTACATTTATTTTCCACTATTTCACTGAATATTGTCTACTAGAGAGTATACAAACTCAAAAGGAGTCCTCATTACAATTATTATCACACTATTTCACAGAATAGTGAGGACTACTAATGCACCATCTAGGACCATCACTCCGTTCCCCGACTAGTCCCAGCTATATTCTCATTTTCTGAACAGAACAGTGAAAGAAAAGGTGAGCTCAACTAGCCCAGTAAGAAATATTATGACTAAGATAATGCAGAATAAATTATCATTATCCTTAAACAGTGTTAAACTGATACAATATAACAAACATCAAGTTTAACTGTAGCGGGACAAGCAATCCATTAAAAGAGTCAAGTAGAGAATAAAATCTACTATCTTTTATGATTTAAAAGGTTTTTCATCACTTTTATCGCTGGGACTCAGCTTAATAACATATGCTTATATATATATAACATATGCTTAAATGAAGTCACAGGTTTGCAATCCCATGCACTCCATTTCATAACCTCCCACGTGAAACCAAGATTCCCCCCCCCCCCCCACCCACCCAAATTGACTAACACACAACCACTTATATATATATATATATAAATAGATAATACTTATATATATATATATATATAATAGATAACTTTCCACCGACAGTTTTGAAAAATGGGTAAATGGGGGTCCATAAAATATGCCAAAATTCACAACAATTACTATAGCAATAATTGAACAAAACTGAGTGACTTCTCACGTAAGCATCAATAATCAATATCGTGTGCTACTATGCAACCACGTGTATTATTGTACTTTTAACACCAGGTGTTTCAACAGTTAACGGTAAAACTCCCGCCGTTATTTTCATAAAAAGATATTTTTATCATTTTCTCAATCAAACAATAATTCTATTGTGGGGTCCACCAATGATTATCTTGGTTATGCGAATATACCTGTTAAAACGAATATTCCCCGACCAATCGAATATTATATAACAACTTGCGTACTTTGCAAAATTTATAAATATTACCCACAACTATATCATTATATCAAATTCATTCCATAATATTCAAAAATGATATTTATAGAAAATTCATCTTTATTTATAAAAGTTGGGGTCTTACAAAAATACATTAATACGCGTGGTTGCACAGTAGCACACGGTATTGCATAGTATTTTTGAATTATTAATTCTTACGTAAGAAGACACTACTCAATAATTGTTACAGTAATTATTGTTCAATATTTTATTTTATTGATTCAATAATTGCTACGTTGATATTTTATATTATTGTTGTTCCAATAATTATCACTGCACAGTATCTCCATTATCAGATCAATAATTCATATTATTTGAATAATATTGTTAGATAGCATTACTGGCAATGTCTAAGGAAGTTCTGTCTAGAAAAGAGGTTTGGTCACCTAATTGCGCGCCAATAAGGAGAAATCCTTATCGGAAAGCCTCCTCTTTCTTGGGAACGACCTGGTTGTCATAATTGCCATTCTGTAATATTATTATGAATAATTAATTATTGATTTATATGATAAGGAAATATTTATTTTATGTGGATATAAATGATGAATATATTTATTGTGATTATAAATGAAGGAATTAATGCTAAGGTGTTTTATCCGTATTTTTGTCAGAATAGAGGTGTTGAAAATCATCCGTATGTTGATTTTGGTCATTTTTCGTTTGGAATTTGGAAAAACTTAAATCTTCAAAGAGTAGAGAATTTAATTTCCTATGGAATGGACATAAAATTCGCATTTTTCTAATAAAAGGACTATTTATTATGAATTATTGAAGTTTCAAAAATAAATGGTTTTATTAAAAACATGGTGGGCCCCACTTTTGATTGGTGAAAAATGTGCTAAAATTTTATTTTAAAAGTGGTGGGCGTGAATAGTAGCAGGTAAAGCCATCAGGTAGCAGGTTAGTCTGCTATGGCGTTCTAAGCATTTTTCTATAAATAGGGTGCTTAGTTTGAATTGAAAATCACACCAGAAACAAGTTTTTTCTCTCTATATATTATCGAGCGTATTTTGTGAGTATTTAGATACTTTGTGAGTTTTTATTCAGTGAAAGTTTCCTTCATCCTTATATCTGATATTTCAGCCGAAAGTACTGTTCTTTTGAAGTAAGGGATGTTATTTTCTTCAATATCATTATGCCGAAATATTGATATGAATTTTATTGTGGAATGTTTACGTTTTTGTGTCGGGGTTACTATTTACATATACGACATTATTCACGTATACGACACTATTCACGAATATGACACTATTCACAGAAAAATGAAATTTTCTCTTCTTTGTCCAAGATGTCTATTATGGTTACTTACTTTGATTGTATCCATGTTTTGATCTTCAGTCTTGAATTTTACTCCACTATGGTTTATTTTGGAGTATTTTTGAATTTGGATAGACTAAAGTACGAATCCCTAATTTTTGATGGATTCGTTTCTTAAAAATATTTTTCATCATCCTTAGTCCTAAATGATGATATTACTGAATATCTTTGGCTTGTAGTGCAAAGCTGAATGATTAACTGATGAATGTCTTTGGCCCGTAGTGCAAAGATGAACAGGTGTTGAGATGAACATGACCAACTGGTGATACAAATGAATATCTTTGGTATGTAGTGTAAAGATGAATATTTGATTCAAGATGTATATTGATTGATGTTACAGGGATAAAATATTGATGATGGACTTTAAAATTCATAGATGATAGTAGATTTCATTCTCTACTTAACTCTTCTAATGAATTGTTATTTCCGCTGCGAATATTGGTCTAAAATTGGTTGTCCATTATATTTTATCTGATTTGTTGAAGGATAGCGATAATTTGTTGTATATTATCGTAGTCATAATATTCTTTACTGGGCTAGTTGAGCTCACCCTTTTCATTTTTGTTACATTTTTCTCAGGATGTGAGAACATAGCAGGAATTAGACGGGGTATAGAGTGATGGTTCAGGAAAGTTGTTTTAGCAGTCCTCACTATTTTTGTAAAATAGTGTATCAATAATTGTAATGAGGACTCCTTTTGAGTTTGAATACTATCTATTAGATAATATTTGTATTTAAACTCACAGTATATGTGTTGTCATATTTTGCACGATAATTTTATTAATGAAGTTGTATTTGTTTATGTACCTGTATTTGGCAACTCATAATGGGTGATGTATACCTATTTTGGGGGCGTCACAGTGATCGTCCCAACTTCCCAGGAAGTCCATCACGCAAGTTCTAAGTATGTCCTCCAACGTTTATATCGTTTGCTCACTTTGTCCGTCTGTCTGTGGATGATAACCAGTACTTAACCTCAGTTGTGTTCCCATCCTCTCTTGCAAGCTTTTTCAGAATTTTGACGTGAAGCGCGGATCTCGAACAGAGACAATTGACACCGGCTCTCCATGTCGTAAAATAATTTCCTTTACATACAGGCTTGCTAACTGATTCAAATTATATCAGATTTTGATTGGTATAAAATGAGCTATCTTCGTTAATCGATCTACAATAACCTAAATGGTATCAAAACCTTTCTGCGTGACTGGAAGTCCCACCACGAAGTCCATCGTAATGTGCTCCCATTTCCACTATGGTATTTCCAATGGTTGAAGTAGACTACTTGGTCTCTGGTGCTCTGCTTTGACCCGTTGACAAGACATTTACTAACACACTCCGCGATTTCTCACTTCAGATTGGGCCACCAAAAATGTTGCCTCAAATCTCGGTACATCTGTGGCGCCCCCAAATCCGAGTACTTGAAACCCGAACTCGGTGCTTCACGATACCATTTCTATAAGCTGAATAATACTAATAATAATAACAATAATATAAAATTCAAACTTAATTTACATATATCAAAGTCTAATCCCAAGTACGTAACCTTTACTACAATACATTACATGATAGATAATAAATATCATTGTCTTAATAAACTATAACTATTTCACAACATAATATAAATCTCATTCGAACGACTTTGCTTCCCCTTGTTCTTTTGAACCTTACGTTGATGATTATACTTAAGCGAAAAAAATTTAAATTTAAAGCAAGAATGAGCATTGGATTGCCCAACAAGTAATAACAACAATATATATTAGCTGAAAGAATTAAATGTTTTCTTTGAAAGACACTTCTATAACGAATCAGCGATTGTGAAGTAAAATTTGAACCAATAATAACAACATATCACTTCCATATGTAATCTTTAAAACTACGTATAGACTATAACTGGAGATCATTCGACGGACTATGAACATTGTTTTTCATTTTTCTCTGGGTTTAGCGAGAACTTCATCCATAAAACCGTCATAACTTATGGACACGAGGGTGATCGCTTAATGTGCCTGTATTGATCAATACTACATGCAAGAGCGATATTATCGTTCACTCTATCCACCTTAGGTGCACAAAAGTTTTCCCATATTAGGGATGTTCATACTTAGTCGGGAATCGAACCAAAACAATGCGGTTGGATACAATAACGTTCTATCTTGTTCAATAATATTTTTATGTCTATTTGAATCAAATAGCTTAGGCGGCTTTTAAGTCAACATCTACATACTTGAAATCAATAAGTATGTATCAACATATGATTAAATACAATGGTTATCAAGTGGGGACACTTATGCAACCTATATCTGAATTATGTGAGCAGAATAAATATCTGAATTATACAATAAAATAATGATTGGATAATGTAAGAACTTGTATGAATACAAAGATTGGATACATAATCAATAATAATAGAGTTAATAATCTGGCACAATAATATGATTATGAAACTTTCTTACTCGTGTCTGTTGCAATAAGGAAATGCAAAGGTAGAATACTTACACAATGTAAATAATAGATCAGATACTTGCTCAATAATAATTGGAGTGAGTTTAGGAAACTTGCATAACATGATATACTGTTTTGCTTGCGAAATAAAAGTAGTGCATAAGGTTTAGATATCTTACTGAATTGCTTTGCTTACAATAACATGACTTAGATTAATCTTTTTTATCTGATGACCTATCGGTAATAAGATCATTCGTTCGATTAGAATAATATATCGTAACACAAAAAACATCTATTGCGATTGACACATAACCTAATCACCGTCACATATATCTAACAATTATTGATTTCACTAACAAACACATATCTAGTCAATTTATCTAAGTTCGGATCAATTTACGAAATATTTCTATATATAAATGACTTTATCGGGTAAATATCGAGTCTAAGACTCTATCGTGTAGTTCAATATTCGTTTAGATATTTTAAATATCAGTCATATTATTTTTCATAGCCTTATAATAATTTTTAAATAATTATTATACTTTATCATGAATTTTCAAACTTTGAAATCATTATTAAATGATTTAAATATTAACTAATTCTATTATCATTAATATTTAATTAATATTAAACTATTAATGAAACTATTGCCAAAATATTAACATTATTTATAATAACTCAAAATATTTTTAAAGTATTAATATTATCTTTAAATGATTTTTAAAACATTTAAAATTATTTTAAATAATTACCATTAATATTAGAATATTAATTTTTTATTTATCAAAATATTAAAAGTCATTAATTATAACTTAAAATATCTTTAATTCATTTATTTCCTTTTAAATGATTTTTAAATCAATAAAACCATTTTAAACTATTTATTTAATATAATTATTAAATAAACTTAATATCATTAATATTAAATTATTAAGGAAATTTACCTTTAAATATCAAAAGTTATATTTTATAACTTAAAATATTTTAAAACTATTTATTTTCATTTAAAATGATTTTTATAATATTAAAATCATTTTTAATTAATTTATTTAATATAATTACTAAATAAATCTAATATCATTAATATTTAATAATTAATGAAACTTATCTTAAAATATTAAAAGTTATGTTTTATAACTTAAAATATTATTAAATACTTTATTATTATTTAAAATGATTTTTAATACCATAAAATCATTTTAATTAATTTATTTAATGCATTTATTAAATAATTTAAATACCAATAATATCCAAATAAATATTAATATTTATGAAAAATATGTCAAATTATTAAAAGTTAATTTTATAACTTAAAATAATTTTTAAAAGCGATTTTATAATTTTTAGGAATTTATTTCTATTTTTAATGTATTTTTTGAATTTATAAAACAAAAATAATTAATAATTATAGGCTATAGCGACACTTATTATCATGTTAGGTGTTCTTGGCCTCGAGAAAACCTGATAATCGATGGTCGAGGTGCCTGTTTGTAGAATCTAATTCTTATCTCGAAATGTTTGGGCTACTAATGGTCGGATCTTGTAGTGTTAATGTAACCTTTGCATGAAACAACAAATATCCGGTCATACTTCATCACTGATCAAAATATATTAAGCCTTGAACTAGCTCTCGAGGCGTGTTCATCATATTTTAAATTTTTGAAAATTATAGTCATGGTAGGTCAGCGCCTTTTTGTGGCCTTAAATCGACAATACATTCATGTTACAAGTTTTACGCTTTCGTCGGGCTATCTAGGCAAACCATCATAGAACATGTTCCAAGCCATGGTAAAGTCTAACAATAATTAATGAAAAGAAGCGTTGGGGCTCACAAATTAGTGTCAAAAAGCATTCATCACATTTACGGGTTTCCGAAATGAAAAAACAATCGAGTATGCTACTTTGGATCCTTATATCTCGCGCGTTGTGTGTTTGCTCTATGTGATATATTGATTCGGGTTGTAGATAACATGTAATACTATAGATCTAATAAATAAAACACATATAACATCAACAAAGAAAGTAGATTTAAGTAGAATCGAACCATGTCGGAAGACATGTTCTTGAGCTTTTGGAATTTCGGAAGCAAATTTTGTGAGCAAGCGAGGCTAGTTTGACCTTCCTTTGTGTTCAATATATTGGTGATTTAAGGGATCTACAAGCATGTATTCATAGTACCCATAACAAGCTACAACTTAGTTAAAATAACGAGAATCAAAAAACAACAACACTTTGGCGAGATCTGAGTAAGCTTGAAAAAGTTGTCGAGGCCTGTTTGGGCACGATCACAGGTTTTCAGATTTGTAAAGTCATGCTTTCGGTCGACTAGGTTTGACCGATTTATAACTTTAACATGTTCATGTATCTGGGCTAGCTTCGGTTTGGATCAAAGATCTCATAGCATACTCTGACTCCAAAACATAAAACACATCAAATAATAGAGAGAGATCTACGACCTCGACTTTTGCTTATGGAGACAAAAATCATTTTTCCAGATTTTGAAAAATGGCAAATCCGAGCCTCTAGATGTTATGGATCTAACATCTAGCAACCGGATCACTTTGTTAGACTCCATACTATATATTTAACACAAAAAAAAAACTAACATCTAACATGCAGATCAATGTGATTTCTTACAGGGTTCTTACCTCTTTGTGAACAAATTCTTGATTCTATGCTTACGATTTGATGTTGGTGTTAGTGGGGCTTGATTTGGAGAATGATCTAACACTATAATTTTGGAGGTTTGAGCTTGAGAAGTTCTAGGATGAGTGTTTGTGCAAATGAGCAAAAATGAGACATTTCTCTCTCTTGATCTAGCAAATTGGATTGATCTGATGAATTGGATGATCTAATGATGGCTGAGATTTGTAGCTTGTAGGTGCATAGATAGGTAGACTAGGGTGGTAGCAAGATTTGGATAGATATTGTCTAACCAATAATTCAAGAATGGGACAAAGGGCATTTTTGTAATTTCTTTTTAATCTCAAGGGTATTCTTGTCAAGGTGCTTGAATCTAGGGTTTAATCACTAGATTTTATATTTTAAAGTTTCCCAAATAATTTCTAGGGTTTTGAAGATTAAAATTAAAGTGTAATAAAATTTTAATTTTAAACATACTAATTAAATTAGGTTTTTTTAATAGAAATTAGGGTTTTAATAGAAAATTAGGGTTTAAATAATTAGGGTTCCTTAACATCATTAGGGTTCCCAAATTAACAATTAGGGTTTTCTAATTATCATTATAATTTACTAAAAAAGCAATAATTAGGGTTTCTAATATTAGCAAATTAGGGTTTTTAGCAAATTAGGGTTTTCAAATAATAATTAGGGTTTCTCTAATTACGAAATTATATAATATACAGTAAAATTCATATAACACCATTACTACGGTCTCGAACTCATAGCAGAGTTTAACAATTGGGGTTTAATAACACGATATGAGGTTAGTATGCCTAATTTACCACAATTGGATAACCATTATCGGTCTCCACATTTCTGATTACATATTTATAGCCTTTGAAAAATTAAAATATAATTAATATTATATTATTATTCTCATCCATTGATCGATACCCAAATTTAGGGTTTGGATTCCATATCGATTTATTCTTCATATATAACATCAATAATTAAGCTAAAATAATTAACTTAAATATTACGAACAATTCATATAATAAAATATTTATTATTATAATTCTAATAATCATTTCATATATTATTTAAATAATATAAAATCATATTTTTCATGGAAAATAATTAATAAAAATATTTCTACTTACAAAAATTAATTACTATAGGAATATACTTTATAATGATCAATAATTCTAAAATAAAATTGTTTGAAATTATTCATGAAATAAATAATTTTATTTATCACATATATACATACACTTTACTTGACACATATTCTCATCTTTAAAATAAAAAAAAATTAATATGCAAAATTTTTTATTTATTTATATAGAAAATATCGGGTTATTACATTCACCCTCCCTTATAAGTATTCCGTCATACTTACAAGGGTACATAACATACATAGTCATTTCAAATAGATCTCGATCAGATTTGATCGAATTGATCTTTAACTATTCATATAAAGCTTATCTTTCTGATTAAACGGAAGCTTGATTTCTAAAAGAACTCAAATTCCTCCTTCAAAATATTTTTATAAAATAATTTATTATATATTGGAAAATCATATATATCAAAATATAAAAGTTATACGAATAATACACAGGTTGCATTCTCAGTTTGCTCTAGTATCTTTGGAATAGTCATATTGAAAACTCTTGCGGTTGATTACATTGGTTTATTTGTTGAAGTAGGTTCCGTTGTCATTAGAGTCTTTTGCCTTTTCCTTTACTCGTGCTTCTGTATCCCTTCCCTTTTTCGGACAGTCTTTCACCTTATGCTCTGTTGATCCACACTTGAAACACCTCTTGTTCATCCTTGGATTGGGACAGTTGGGAGAGATATGTCCCTCTTGCCCACACTTGTAGCACACAAACTTACCCTTAAGACACTTTTCCGAGTGATTCTTTCCGCAATTTCCACACTGCGCAACTTGTTTCTTTCCACCTCCTGGCATACTTTTGGTATTTCTGAAATTATCTCCTTTTCTTTTCCCAGTCTTACTGCCACTATTTTCTTCTCCGGCTCTATCTTGATTCTCTTTCCCAAAAAAAATTCGTCTCCCCTTTCATCGGATAGGTGACAAAAGCTGTCTTTTGCCCATTCATTACTCTAGCTGTCACAAACATCTCTATAGGGTCAGTTGATCCTCTAAATCTGGCGGATTCGATTGCCTTGAAGTCTTTGAAGTTTGTCGATCGATTATTTCATTTGATTTCCATGTTGGTGATCCATTTTGCATAGCTTGAGCGTCTATATTCACAAAATTTTGTGTTGGGTCTAGTTGTCTTCGACTTTGTTGTGAGTTCTTACGCCTTTTGGTTTTTCGTTTTCGTCTTGGCGGCATTATCGATTAAATAAGATCATGTTCATCTAACTAATTCATCATACTTTTCATAGCATATCACATCTTGCTTTAAACATCATTATCCCTTTGTGACATAAAAGTGAGAATCGTTGCCACAACTTATACAAAAGTTGAGAATACTACTTTACACAGACATACTTATCATATACTTATCATAGAATCATACATATTCAAATAACACTAATACTAATCATTTCATACGGCTTCACTAAGGATCAATTACTTAGCATTCTATATATTTCTATTATCCTCAATAATCCATTTACACATAACTATACCTAGTTCGTCAAACCTTCCACACATTATGAGTTTAGGAACTCACCACAAACATATGAGTTCAAGAACTCGAGCTTGATCTTTTATCCTGTAACTATACTCTACCTATCAGTCATACTATCATTTCTGGGTCCAGTACTACACTTTCCTGTATAATCACCTCATTAAGGTAGCTTTCAATGTGAGCCTCTATTTCAGCTATTGGCTTTGATATTGGCTCGGTTATGGAGGTTGACTCCTTCTTTACGACCTGAGGGTATGCTAATCCTTATCTCACATAACATCTACACACTAACTATCTTGATTAACATATAGTATATACACACAACAATTAATAATTTTATATAAGTTATCTTTTATTTTGTTTAACGATGAATTTATTCAATTCATCTTCTTTTAAACTCTAAATGAGTTATTTATATTTTCAACGTTTCCCTCTATTCTAAGGTTATAGCCTAAGGTCGATCCCACCTAAGGTTTCTAACCCTAAAGCTTTGATACCAACCTGTGACGCCCCCAAATTCGGGTACTTGAAACCCGAACTCGGTGCTTCACGATACCATTTCTATAAGCTGAATAATACTAATAATAATAACAATAATATAAAATTCAAACTTAATTTACATATATCAAAGTCTAATCCAGTCATCGTAACCTTTACATTACAATACATTACATGATAGATAATAAATATCATTGTCTTAATAAACTATAACTATTACTGACATAATATAAATCTCATTGAAACGACTTTCCTTTTCCCTTGTTCTTTTTTGAACCTTACGGTTGATCATATATAGCGAAAACATTTAAATTTAAAGCAAGAATGAGCATTGGATTGCCCAAGCAATAATAACAACAATATATATTATTTGAAAGAATTAAATGTTTTCTTTGAAAGACACTTCTACAACGAATCAACAGTTGTGAAGTAAGCTGAACCAATAATAAAAACATATCACTTCCATATGTAATCTTTAAAACTACGTACATACTATAACTGGAGATCAGTCGACAGATTATGAACATTGTTTTTCATTTTCGCTAGGGTTTAGTAGAACTTCATCCGCAAACTATCATAACTTACAGACACGGGGGTGATCTGCCTAATGTGCCCTGTATTGATTAATACTACATGCAAGAACGATATTATTGTTCACTCTATCCACCTTAGGTGCACAAAAGTTTTCCCATATTCGGGATGTTCATACTTAGTCGGGAATCCGAACCAAAACAATCTGGTTGGATACAATAACGTTCTATCTTGTTTAATAATATTTTTATGTCTAGCTGAATCAAATAGCTTAGACGGCTTTTAAGTCAACATATACATACTTAAAATCAATAAGTATGTATCAACATATGATTAAATAGAATGGTTATCCAAGTGGGGACACTTGTCTAACCCTATATACAAATTAATGAACAGAATAAATTTCTGAATTATACAATAATACAATGATTGGATAATGTAAGAACTTGTATGAATACAAAGATTGGATACATAATCAATAATAATAGAGTTAATAATTTGGCACAATAATATGATTCTGAAACTTTCTTACTCGTATACATTGCATAAAGGAAATCAAAGGTAGAATACTTGCCTGATGTAAATAATAGATCGGATACTTGCTCAATAATAATTGGAGTAAGTTTAGGAAACTTAACATAACATGATATACTGTTTTGAGCGAAATAAAAAAGTAGTGCATAAGGTTTAGATATTTTGAGTTGCTTTGCTTTACAATACTTATGACTTAGATTAATCTTTTATCTGACGACTATCATTAATAAGATCATTCGTTCGATTAGAATAATATATCGTAACATAAAACAACATACTATACATCGATTGACACATAACCTAATCACCGTCACATATATCTAACAATTATTGATTCACTAACAAACACATATCTAGTCGATTTATCTAAGTCAGGATCAATTTTTGAAATATTTCTATATCTGAAAGCGACTTTATCGGGTAAATATCGAGTCTAAGACTCTATCGTGTAGTTCAATATTCGTTTAGATATTTTAAATATCGATCATATTATTTTTTCATAGCCTTATAATAATTTTTAAATAATTATTATACTTTATCATGAATTTTTAAACCTTTGAAATCATTATTAAATGATTTAAATATTAACTAATTCTATTATCATTAATATTTAATTAATATTAAACTATTAATGAAACCATTGCTAAAATATTAACGTTATTTATAATAACTCAAAATATTTTAAAGTATTAATATTATCTTTAAATGATTTTTAAAACATTTAAAATCATTTTTAAATAATTACCATTAATATTAGAATATTAATCTTTTATTTATCAAAATATTAAAAGTCATTAATTATAACTTAAAATATCTTTAATTCATTTATTTCCTTTTTAAATGATTTTTAAATCAATAAAACCATTTTTAAACTATTTATTTAATATAATTATTAAATAAACTTAATATCATTAATATTAAATTATTAATGAAATTTACCTTTAAATATCAAAAGTTATATTTTATAACTTAAAATATTTTTAAACTATTTATTTTCATTTAAAATGATTTTTATAATATTAAAATCATTTTTAATTAATTATTTAATATAATTACTAAATAAATCTAATATCATTAATATTTAATAATTAATGAAACTTATCTTAAAATATTAAAAGTTATGTTTTATAACTTAAAATATTATTAAATACTTTATTATTATTTAAAATGATTTTTAATACCATAAAATCATTTTTAATTAATTTATTTAATGCATTTATTAAATAATTTAAATACCAATAATATCAAATAAATATTAATATTTATGAAAAATATGTCAAATTATTAAAAGTTAATTTTATAACTTAAAATAATTTTTAAAAGCGATTTTATAATTTTTAGGAATTTATTTCTATTTTTAATGTATTTTTGAATTTATAAAAAAAAAAATAATTATAAGCAAAGTCGCTATAGGCTATAGCGACACTTATCTATCATGTTAGGTGTTCTTGGCCTCAAGAACAACGACGAAATCGATGGTCGAGGTGCTTACTGTTTGGTAGAGTCTAATTCTTATCTCGAAATGTTTCTGGGCTACCTAATGGTCAGATCTTGTAGTGTTAATGTAACACTGAATAAAACAACAAATATTCATGTCATACTTCATCACGATCAAAATATATTAAGCCTTGAACTAGCTGTCGAGCGTGTTCATCATAATACAGAAATTTGCTTGAGAAAATTATAGTCGTGGTAGGTCAGCGCCCTTTGTGGCCTTAAATCGACAATCACATTTCATATTACAAGTTTTACATTCGTCCAGGCTATCTAGGCAAACCATCATAGAACATGTTCCAAGCCATGGTAAAGTCTAACAATAATTAATGAAAGCAGCGTTGGGGCTCACAAATTAAGTGTCGAAATGCATTTCATCATTTACGGGTTTTCGAAATGAAGAAACGAATCGATATCTTACTTTGGATCCTTATATCTCGCGTTGTGTGTTTGTTCTATGTGATATATTGATTCGGGTTATAGATAACATGTAATACTATAGATCTAATAAATAAAACACATATAACATCAACAAAGAAAGTAGATTTAATGGGTCGAACCATGTCGGAAGACATGTTCTTGAGCTTTTGGAATTTTCGGAAAGCATATTTTTGTGAGCAAGTAAGCTAGTTTGACCTTCCACTATGTTCAATATATTGGTGATTTAAAGGGATCTACAAGCATGTATTCATAGTACCCATAACAAGCTACAACTTAGTTAAAATAACAGAATCAAAACAACAACACCTTTGGCGGATCTGAGTCGCTTGAAAAAGTTGTCGAGGCCACATAAGGCACGATCAGGTTTTCAGTTGTAAAAAGTCATGCTTTCGATCGACTAGGTTTGACCAGCTATAACTTTTAACATGTTCATGATCTGGGCTAGATTCCAGTTTCAGATCAAAGATCTCATAGCATACTATAACTCCAAAACATAACACATCAAATGATAAACAAAGAGAGATCTACAGCCTCTGACTTTTGCTTGTCAGACACAAAAATCATTTTTTCCCAGATTTTGAAAAATGACAAATCCGAGCCTCTAGATGTTATAGATCTAACATCTAGCAACCCAGATCACTTTGTTAAACTCCATACTATATATTTAACACAAAAAACTAACATCTAACATGCAGATCAATGTCAGATTTCTTCTAGGGTTCTTACCTCTTTATGAACAAATTCTTGATTCTATGCTTCTGATTTGATGTTGGTGTTAGTAGGGGCTTGATTTATTGAACTAGTAACTAAATTTGGAGGTTTGAGAGAGAATGGTTCTAGGATGAGTGTTTGCACAAATGAGCAAATATGAGACATTCTTTTTCTTGATCTAGCAATTGGATTGATGTGATGAACTTATATGGATGATGATGGTGAGAATTGTAGCTTCTAGGTTGCATAGATAGGTAGACTAGGGTGGTGGCAAGATTTGGATAGATATTGTCTAACCAATAATTCAAGAATGGGAAAAAGGGCATTTTGTAATTTTTTTTTTTTAATCTCGAGGGTATTCTTGTCCAAGGTGCTTGAATCTAGGGTTTAATCACTAGATTTTACATTTTAAAGTTTCCCAAATAATTTCTAGGATTTGGACAATTAAAAATTAAAGTGTAATAAAATATTAATTTTAAACATACTAATTAAATTAGGGTTTTTTTAATAGAAATTAGGGTTTTTAATAGAAAATTAGGGTTTAAATAATTAGGGTTCCTTAACATCTTTAGGGTTTCGAAATTAATAATTAGGGTTTCCTAATTATCATTATAATTTACTAAAATAGTAATTAGGGTTTCTAATATTAGCAAATTAGGGTTTTCAAATAATAATTAGGGTTTCTCTTAATTACAGAAATTATATAATACACAGTAAAATTCATATAACACCATTACTACACAGTCTCGAACTCATAACCGAGTTTAACAATTAGGGTTTAATAACACGATATGAGGGTCATGCCCTAATTTACCACAATTGGATAACCATTATCAGTCTCCACATTTACAGTACATATTTATATAACCTTTGAAAAATTAAAATATAATTAATATTATATTATTATTCTCATCCATTGATCAGTACCCAAATTTAGGGTTTGAATTTCATATCTGATTTATTCTTCATATATAACATCAATAATTAAGCTAAAATAATTAACTTAAATATTCTGATCAATTCATATAATAAAATATTTATTATTATAATTCTAATAATCATTTCATATATTATTTAAATAATATAAAATCATATTTTTCATAGAAAATAATTAATAAAAATATTTCTACTTACAAAAATTAATTACTATAGGAATATACTTTATAATGATCAATAATTCTAAAATAAAATTGTTTGAAATTATTCATGAAATAAATAATTTTATTTATCACATATATACATATACATTACTTGACACATATTCTCATCTTTAAAATAAAAAAAAATTAATATGCAAAATTTCTTATTTATTTATATAGAAAATATCGGGTTATTACATTTGTGCTCCCTAGATGAATGAAATACGTCATATTGTGTGCCTCGTGCAAAATTTCTTCCCTCAACTCGGTTACCGTTGGCACCCACTCTCCATTCGAATATCAAAATACCGTCTTTATCCACCTTAAATCTCTCTTCCTCATTTTCTACGATCCTCTTTCTGATTTTCTCGCACTCTTCATCCTTCTCTTGTAATTCCTTTACTCTGTCCAACAAAGTTGCACGAGCCTCCATTGTAAATAATTTTTCTTCAGACCTCTTCGGCCCTTTACTTCTATCTCCAATTTCTCCATTTCTTTTATTAACTCCTCCTAAGTTGTCAGTTGAAACTACTTCTCCCTTCCTTTCCTGCTTAGCGCGTCGGCTACTACGTTTGCCTTTACCGGTGATAAAGAATATCACATTCATAGTCCTTGATTAATTCTAACCACATTCTTTGACGCATGTTCAACTCCTTCTGTGTGAAGATATATTTCAGACTCTTATGGTCCATGTATATCGCACATTTCTCTCCGTACAAATAATGTCTCTAAATCTTTAACGCAAAAACTATTGCCGCTAACTCTAAGTCGTGAGTAGGGTATCATTTTTCGTAATCCTTCAATTGTCGTGACGCATATGCAATGACCTTACCATGTTGCATTAACACACAGCCAAGTCCCTTGTGCTGCGATGCATCACTATACACCATGAATCCTCTTGTATCATCTGGTAATGATAATACAGGTGCCTCACTCAATTTCTTCTTCAATTCTTGAAAACGTTATCCGCATTTGTTCGTCCACACGAATTTCATCGTCTTCCTCGTTAGATTGGTCAACCCAGCTAACCCTAAGAAACTTCTTACTTTTGTTGGCGTCTTCGGTTGTTCCCAATTGATTACCGCCTCCACTTTTGCAGGATCTACTGAAATTCCATTTTGGTCTATTACGTGTCCTAAAAACTGAACCTTCTCCATCCAAAATTCACACTTTAAAAACTTTGCATACATCTTCTCCTTCCTTAGCGCCTCCAAAACCATCTTCAGATGTTCGGCGTGCTCTTCTTCCGTCTTCGAGTTGATCAAGATATCATTGATGAAAACTACTACGAATTTATCTTAGTACGACTTGAAAACTCAGTTCATCAAGTCCATGAATGCTACCAGAGCATTAGTCAATCCAAATGACATTACCAAAAACTCGTAGTGTCCATATTGGGTTTGAAACGCCATTTTTGGTATGTCTTCCTCTCGTACTTTCAACTGGTGATAACACGTCTGTAGTCTATCTTTGAGAAACACTTCGCTCCCTTTAGTTGATCGAAAAGGTCGTTTATCCTTAGTAACGGATATCTATACTTAATCATTACTCTGTTCAATTCTCGATAATCGATAAAGAGCCTCATCGATCCATCCTTCTTCTTTACAAATAACATTGGTGCTCCCCAAGGAGACACACTCGGTCGTATATAACCTTTATCTAGTAACTCTTGCAGTTGTATCATCAATTCTTTCATTTCTATTGACGCCATAAAATATGGAGCTTTTGAAATTGGTGTCGTTCCCGATGCTAAGTGTATTACGAATTTGATTTCTTTGTCTGGCGGAAGAGCATGCAGATCGTCCGAAAATACATCTTAAAATTCCCTCACTATATGTATATCCTTAATTTCTACTCCCTTTTTCCGAGTATGAACAATGTAAGCTAAATAACCTACACATCATTTCCCTAACAATTTCTTGGCCTGCATCATCGTAAGGAAACACAATTGCTTAAGCGATGAGCTACCATAACACACTACCTTAGACTTATTTGAAGTCTGAAGGTTTACACTTTTATTATGACAATTAATTATCGCGGCATGGTTATATAACCAATCCATTCCCAATATTACGTCAAACTCTCTTAATCTTATCGGGATTAATTCTACGCTTAGTTCATGATTTCTAATGTTTGCGCGACAATTTTGGTAAACATATTCTACAGGGTTTACTTCCTTATTCGCAACTTCTATGTTCAAGGGATTCCCTAATCGTTCTCGGGGTAAATTTAGTCGACTAGCAAATTCCTCAGATACAAAAGAACAGGTGGCACCCGAATCAAATAATACATAGGCATTTATATTATTTATCGGGATGATATCTGACACCACATCCTTCGCAGCTACTGCGTTTTAGACGGTCATGTTAAAAGTCCTAGCGGTTAGGTGGTTGAATGGCGTTAGTTCGCCAATCATCTGTTTGTTACTTCTGTGATGTCCCCAAAATTAGGTATACATCACCCACTCTGAGTTTCCAGATACATGGTATAAAATTCGAATACAACTTCATTTATACAACTGTTGAGCTGTCATATAGAATATGACCACAGTTAACTATGAGTTTTAATACAAATGTATGTAACTCTCATGGTACCTCGACCACAACCTTACAATGATACTTTACATAAAAGTATAGTCAAAAACTGTTTTAGAAATTAAAATCTTTGGGAAGTGCTCAAGGAAACCTTCGTACATGGGAGACCATGCGTCTAGGTTATGATAGATATCATATGTCCACGTAATTATCCTTGTCAATCTAAAAGTCCCCAAAAGAAAAGAAGAAGATTACTATCATCTTCTTTCCAATGGTGAGTCTTCTCTTGACATATAACTATCTCCACTGTCTCCAAGTGAATATGATATTTCAAATAAACTCCAAGATCATATAGGTAGTGCCCGTAGATATACTCAGCAAGTGGATGCGCACAACCATGTTTTATGAGAACACGAGGTTGTATGTCATTAGACATCTTTTATGATAGTGGCAAAACACCCTTCCAAAGTTGGGTTCGCCTCACCCTATTTGATTCACCAAATATAACTACTAAATGATGTATAGAATACAACACACTTTTCTATCTTTGTTTAGGAGAACCTCCATGACTAGAGACCACCAGTTCTATTCCCCCCTGTTATCCCCACTCGACCCGACAACACTCTTATTACCTGAAAGGAATTGTGAAGCATAAAGGGTGAGCACAACTAGCCCAGTAAAGAATATCATGACTAACGATAATTAAATTATCAATAGCTTTCATCAATAATAAATCAGAGATTTAGAACAGTTGGTAGATGATAAAGCTTTTCAACCATAGTTGCAGCGGAACGAGCAATCCATTAGAAGAGTCAAATAGACCATCAGGTCTATTATCTTCTCCATGTTAAAAGTCCACCAATAATGTTTTATCCTTGTAACATCAATCAACAATTCCTATCCACAATCATATGAATAACTCATAATCATAATTGTGATTCTAAATTCCTCTTCGCACCCAGGACGAAGATAATTTTCATCGCCTATCTTCACCTGAAATATCAAAAATCATGGTTATACCAAATCACAATTCTTGTTCATAATCATACTAATAAATTCATCTTTGCACTACGGCCAAAGATATTCATTAATAATTCATCTTTGCACTACAAGTCAAAGACATACAACTGTATTTTAGAAGAGTCAAGTAGAGCATGATATCTACTATCTTCTACAAATTAAAAGTGTATAACCAATATTTTATCACTGAGACTCAGCTTAATAAATAATCCACATCATCGAATTATCCATGCACTACGGCCAATGATATTCTTTAGTATCACATCCATGAATTATCCATGCACTACGGCCAAAGATATTCATTATTATCACATCCATGAATTAATATTTCATCATTTGAGACTCATTTCAATAATTAATCCACATCATCGAATCATCCCCACACTGAGCCAAGGATATTCATTAGTATCACGACCACGAATTATCCATGCACTACGGGCCAAAGATAATCGTGTTTTCATCAACAGTCCCCGATCATGCCATAAAACAATTCATCTTTGCACCCTTGGCCGAAGAGAATCCATAGCCATAAGCATACCAAAAACTGTCCATCAATGCACTACGGGCCAATGAGGACTTTTTTCACATCATTTGTAATATTACGGTCATGATTATACCGAATAATCCCTGGTCATAATCATACCAAGTCCATCTATGCACTACAGGCCACAGATGACTTTCAACATAATATAAACATGAGGATGATGACAATGACATAATAATTCAATAAAACAAGTTCAAGAATTAATTTATCCAGGAACCAATAACGTCCAAATTGTCAACATGATACTTCTTTGTAGAGTAAAATTCAAGAATGCTCAAAAGAATATTTCTATGAAAAGATACTGGATGAAGCGCAAATATCAAGGATATTCCACTAATTTCATGGAGTATAGAAGTCAATGTTTTAACCAACTGAGTATAATAAAGAATGGAATAACAAAAGAAATTACGGGCATGCGATAGACCCTTGCAAAGCGAGTTATTCCAACGAAGAATAATAAAAAGCTGGAACTAGGTCCCGTGAAACGCATTGCAGACGAGGATATTCCAATGAATAATAAAGAATGGAATAATGAGAAGAATTTCACCAAGTATAGGGTAGCTCAGCATGATCTGAGTTATTCAATGAATAATAAATAATGGAATAACAAAAGTTCTCTTCATGAATACAAAAGAAATAATACCCCTTACAGTACAACAAATAATATTCCTTACGAGTACAAGAAATAATATCCCTTACCATAAAAGAAACTGAATATAAGAGTAGGGAAGTAGCAGAATACTTTTATATAGTTTCTCTATAATTTCTCTCTCTAGAGTTTTAGTGAATTCATAAGAAATAATGAAGGAATGAGCTTTTATTTATAGAAGAATGGACTGCATAGTAACTAACTTATGAACGGTGCAGATTGATTTACTTTAAATGGACGGTCCAGATTGGTTTACAATAAAATATAATATATTCTATTTATAATCTAATAAAATGAATAACTTTATAAAAGTATTATGTTTTATATAAAAAGATTTTACTATGCAAACAATATGCAGGCACTATGGAAACACTATGTATAATAAAATATAATATATTCTAATTATTGTCTAATAAAACAGATAACTTTATAAAAGTATTACATTTTATATTAAAAAATTACTATTAGTCTAATAAAAGCGAATAACTTTATAAAAGTATTACATTTTTTATATATAAAAGCTTTTCTGTTTTATTACATTAATAATACTAATAAAACAAAACTGAGTGACTTCTCATGTAAGCATTAATAATCAATACCGGTGTGCTACATATTCAACCATGCGTACATTGTACTTTTAACATCGGTGTTTCAACGATTAACAGTAAAACTTCCGCCGTTATTTTCATAAAAATATTTTTGTCGTTTTCTCAATCCAAACAATAATTCCATTAATGGGGTCCACCAATGATTATCTGTCATCACGGATATTCCACGATAAAAAGAATATTCCCCACTAATCGAATATTCCCGACACAACGAATATTTTATATCAACTTGCTTACTTTGCAAAAAAAAAATTCACATATTACCCTTAACTTTAAACTTTTATCAATTTAACTATTTACCAAAATAGAAAAATTGAATACTTTTATTTCATAATATTCGGGGTCTCACAACTTCCCCCTTGCTGGCCGCTTCTTCCGTCGTTCCCTTTGTTTGGACAATCCTTAATCAGGTCGTCCTTTGAGCCACATGCGTAACAACCTTTGATCTTCTTGGGCTTCGAGCAGTTAGGTAAAATATGTCCCTCCTGGATATAATTGTAGCAGGTAATGCACCCCTTCCAACACTCACCCTGGTGATTCTTTCCATACTTCGGGAATCCCTCAGCTCTCTTCTTAAACTCTCTACGAAACTTCCCCACTTGATTGTTGTGATTTTTGTTGTTGTTGTTATTCTCCCACTTCCTCTTTCCTAAATTACTTCCCTCGCAGCTGCTTCCTCCACGGCTATCTCCTCTTATGTTCTTACCCTTCTTCTCCTTGTTGTACAAACTAAAAGCTTCACTAACTCCCTCTGCAATAATGGCCTTCTCCAGTAATGTCGCAAATGAACCGATTTGAAGAACTGACACCTTATTAAACAACCAAGGTTTCAGCCCTTGCTCAAAACGTCTAGCTTTCCTCTCTTCATCTCCTACTTGGTGTTCTGTAAAATGGGCTAGCTCATTAAACTTAGCCGCGTATTGCGCCACCGTCATATCTCCCTGCTTAAGTTCTAAGAACTTCACCTCCATCCAATTCTTCATGCTCTTCGGGAAGTAATTCTCGAAGAACAAAGTCTTAAATCTCTCTCATACTACTATCTCTTCTCCTGCTCTTTGCTGGTTCGCCTCCCACTAGTAGTTCGTGTAAGAACCCAACTTTTTATGAATAAAAATTTAATTTTCTTTAAATATTATTTTTGAATAATAAGGTGTTGATTTAATATAATGCTTTAGTTATGGGTGAAATGTACAAATTTTGCAAAGTAAGCAAGTGATCATAAAATATTCATTTTGTCGGGGAATATTCATTTTAGTCGGGGGATATTCTTTTTGTCGGGAATATCCGTATGATGACACAATCGTTGGTGGACCACATAACGGAATAACTGTCGGATATAGAATGTGACGCCCCCAAAATAGGTATACACAACCCATTTTGAGTCGCCAAATACATGGTACAAAATTCAAATACAAAACTTCATTAATACAATACAATAACCGTAAGCTGAGAGTTTTTACACAAATATTGTCTCTTAGACAATATCCAAACTCAAATGGAGTCCTCATTATAGTTAGTATCACACTATTTTATAAAATAGTGAGGACTACTATAACCACCATCTCAGACCATCACTCCGTTCCCCGACTAGTCCCAGCTATATTCTCATTTCCTGAAGAGAACAATGAAAGCAAAGGGTGAGCTCAACTAGCCCAGTAAAGAATATTATGACTAAGATAATGCATAATAAATTATCGTTAGCCTTTAACAGTGTAAAATTGATATAATATAATAGACAACATGTCTAACTGCAGTGGAATAAACAATCCATTAGAAGAGTAAAGTAGAATCAATATTTTGTCGTTGTAACATAGCTCAATAAATAATCCGCATCATCGAATTATCCATGCACTACGGGCCAAGGATATTCGTTAGTATCACATCCATGAATTATCCATGCACTACGGGTCAAGGATATTCATTATTATCACATCCACAAATTATCCATGCACTACGGGCCAATGATATTCGTTAGTATCACCAGTGGTCATGATCATGCCAACATCTGTCAATCAATGCACTATAGGCCAATGAGGACTTTTACCAAATCATTTGTAATATTACAGGTCATGATTATATTGATACATAATTCATATTCATAATCATACATGTGACACCCCCAAATCTGGGTACTTCATTCCCACAAGACTTGGTGTTCACTTTCCATACATTCATAACGAACTACCCAAGTATAATAAAATTTAAACCATAAATCCTCATAATAAAAGGGTTACATCCTTAAACCAATACGTTTCCCAGGTTGTCTAACATTTAACATAAATCAAGTGCACAAATAAAAATAGTTACATCACATCATTTAAATAAAGTCTATCATCATAAAAGCCAATAAATTACAAGTCTTCGTCAATTGTACATTTTTCCTTTCCCTTTGTTTGTGGTAGGTTCATCGACCTTCTCAACCTTAGCTGCAATAATTATGTATATGCAAGAGTGAGCAAAACAAAGGCTCACTTGAAATAGCAATAAATAACAATAGCATAACAACGCCAATGAATAAGCTCGTCAGAACTGAATAAGACTCTGTCAATGATAACCAAAAATTGGAATCAAAATATGAAATATATCTGAGGGTCATAGGACCACGAACTATGTCCAAGGTTACAAGTAATCTTTCAACTTTAACCTAAACAGTTATACTGTATGGACTTCACGTACTAAGGGTGATCAGCCATTTGTACCATGTATTGTGCACAAACATCTAAATGCATCGCGTACCCCTATACTAAGGTTGTTCTTCTCAGTTTTAGAGTATAATTCCGCACCAAAGAAAGTTTGGTTTGGATAAGCTTCAAGGGTAATTTAGAGTTTAACGATCATCAACTATAGGATTAGTTAAATCAATCAAAGTTCAATAACACTATAAATGATCAATAACAACATAATGTGAAATGATTAAGAATCATAGGTGAACCAACTATACATTAAACTCATGCTTGGAAATAACTAGAAAGCATAAGCATTGAATAAAATAATAAACCTTGCTTGAACAATAATAAGCTAAGACTATGATCTTGTCAAATTAGAAATTGAATTACTGAACATGAATTTAACTGATAACAAGCTGGAAACAAAGCTTGCTCAACATAATAATAACTTGTGCAAAGTAAATGAAATATGAAAGCTCAATATTAGAGATTAGAGTTAAAGGAATAACATTTACTATAAAAGATTGAAACTAAAGAAACTTGCTTCACTATAAACAAGTTAGAATAAATCAACAATGATTAGAATTTAAAACTTGTTCGAATAACGTAAAGGTTAGAGCTTACTCAAATAAAGTTTAAGGATAAAAGAACTTGCTCAATTAAAGTTTAGGGTAAGGAACTTGCATCATGTGTAACCTATAAATTACAACTCACGTTCACCTACACATATTTTTAGAATCACAATATCTATTAGATATACTAACATCCACTTTCCAACATAGAACTCACTTTTAGTTACACTTGTTACTTTAGTACAAGTTTTACTTTACACCATACGCATTTCAGAAATAACAAGTATTAACTTCAAAACACTTATTCACTATTCATGTGTATAATAAATCACAACGTATTGCTTTCATAACTTACTAATTTTTTTTACACTTTGTAATTACTAATCACATGATACGATTCTGTTTAAACCTCTTCATTACATGTTTGTCACATTAACATATCATTAGAATAAATTACAATAGGTCTTAAAGGTCTGCAGAAGCAACAAACATCACTGCCCCTGATCAAGGTATGGTATGAATGAGCAGCATACCATACTTAAGCACAGGGGCCGGTCTAGATTCTTGTGTTTAAGCCTTGACACCGGTAGCAAATTGTACTTTGGTGTGAAGATGAAAAACTACGCATGATCTGATATGAGACTCTATTTAGCCCAACTGCATCTTAATTTCATCCACAAAACAATAAATTAAGCATGCCCAATTGATATAGGACTCATACAAACATGATTCCTCACATATATACTAACTTAGTAAATTTAAATCCTTGAATTCCATGTTTTATACCAAAAACTCTATTTTTGACATCCTGGACAAAAATTAACACTGTGATCACAATTCTACACCAATTTAACTCATTCAAACTACGTTCTCTTCGTTACTTACTAAATTAACACATTTAAGGCTCAATTTACAGATTAGTTTACAAATTAACTACCAAATTTGATACTTTCACAAGTCATATACATAAACATGCTTGGAAATCCTTGCTAAAACACAAATACTTGCTTGGAAAATCTCAGAAATCCTCTCTCAATTCTCTCTCAAACTCTCTCAAATTTTCTTTTCTCTGTATTCTCTCTTCTCTTTTCTTCTTAGGTTTAGGCCAATTCTAGTCCTTTTACGTAATAATAAAACAGACGCTCCAAAATGTATGAAACTGCCATAAATTTATTATAATAATTACATGTCAGTTATAAGATATATTATATATTATATTTATATTTTATTTTAATTCAAATTTAAAATTCAAAAGCCACAAGGCTTTGTTTGGCAAAAACACTTTTACAATAAAGACTTAATATTTTTAAGTCTTGTTTGGGTACATCCATTTAACTACTTTAATTTATTTTAATAAATTCTTTACGCTATAGTTTATAGTCCCATATTATTTATTTAGATTTCCAAATCCAATCTTAGTTAAATAAACTAATTACAACATGTTAAATATGTAACATTCGTAATTTTAATTGTAATATTAAATATTTATTGAATTATATAAATATTTAATGGATGTGTTTATCGTTGAATAAATATTTGTTTAATTGATTTAATTTTATTTGGAGAATCATTTGTTAAATAAATAATTGATGAATTAAGGAAATGATTATTATATTGATATTTCAATTTAATGGTTAATTATTTGTATTGTGTTATGTGATTAAAGGATTTATTAAATTAATTGTGATTTGAATTAATTAAAAATAAATATGAAAGCTTGATTAAATATAGTGTGACAAATAACTATATTATAAGGAGTTATTAAAATAAATTAAAGTAGTTTTAATTTAGTTTTATCCAAACAAGTTTCAAGTATATTAATTCTTTATATTTGAAGGGGTTTTGGCAAACAAGCCTTATGGCTTTTGGAATTTCTAGTTTTTGAAAATAAATAGAGTAAATAATATAAATAAAACAAATAGAATAATAAATATAATATATACGTTATTTGGATAATTGATTATAGCTATTAAGGCTATATCAGTTTCTTTTGTTTACGTTATTATTCAGTTGGTTTTTGGACATAACTTAGTTTGCTAGCCTAGAGAGCTTCACATAAAATTGAGAGAAAGCTTAGGATTTTTAAGCAATTTTAGTGGGTTAGCAAGAATTACACGCTAATTGAAGGTATGTTTACATAACTTTGCATATATATGTACATATATGAGTTTTACGACAATAATTTTCATACTATGAATTTTATATGTTTAGAATTGATATTCTCAAATTATTTATGATAATTACATGTGTTTATGATGATTAGAAAGTATGTTTAAATAATAATTGCATGCTAATTTCGGTTTACAGTAGAAGAAAAATTCGACAATATATGTTTGTGTGTATTTTTTTCATATGGCTCATGTAAGCATCAATTCTAGTGGCTAATTTGTATGTGAAGGTATAAATTGAAGCTTGTATATGTTAATTCATTGAGATATGAACATAACGTAATTTGAATGAGATGATTTGATCATGTATTGAATTCACAGTGATGATTTTTAGGATGAATGTTAAGAAAATTGAGTTTTTATGAAAAACATGAAAATTGAGAAATTAAAATAGTTTTAGTTGGTGTTAAATTGTTCTAAATGTGAGCAATCATGTTTATGATAGTTGTATTTTTATTTTACGTGTTGATATTACTGTCTATTGGGTGAAATTTGTGTTTGTTGGGCTAAAGTCGGCTACTGTTCATTAGCTATCTCTGCGTCGTCAATGCGAACAGAATCTTAATATTGCTTGGCAGTGCCAAGGCGAAAATGGTGCGACTACACGGCCCCCAAGCCTTTGTATGGCATTATGAATGCCATACTACCGTGTTATGATTCTGGCTTCTGCTATTTCTGCAGATTTGGGAAAGCATCATAACATGGTCTGAAATTATGTGAGCATGTTAAATGTGTACTGTTAAGGTTAAGGTTAAAATACCATAGTCAATTGTGGTTAGTAAGTTCAAAGTTTCAAAAATGATTAGTAAATCGAGAAGGTGTTATGTGATAACTTAGTTTATACAATGAACGTTAGTTAAGTGTTGTGATGATTAACACTTGGGAATTCTTACATGTAAATGGTAGCATAAGACTTGTGCTAAAATAACAAGTTTAGCTAGTAATGCGTTTTATATTGAAAAGTGAATATTAGTATGTCTAATAGATGTTGTGGTTTTAATACTGTATATAGGTGAAAGTGAGTTTTAATATTTTAGCTTACGCTTGAGGCAAGTTTTCTAACTCTACACTTTCGTTAAGTTAGTTCATTATTATATTGTGTAACTTAATTATTTTGATTGAGCAAACTTTTTATCTTAACTGTTATTGAATAAGTCAATTGTTCCTAAAATTCATTCGAGCAAACTCTAACTCTAATGTTATTGGAAATTCTTATTTTATTGATTCATTCTAACTTGTTTACAATTAAGCAAGTTTCCTAAGTTCTATTATTGTACAATGAACATAGTTTTGAACTCTCGTCTCTATTATTGAACTGTTTTAATTCTTTGCATGAGTTAATACCTTGTTGGGCAAGTTTTTAGTTTCCAGCTTGCTATCAGTTAAATGTACGTTCAGGAATATCATTTCTAATGTTATAAGACTCGAACCTTAGCTTATTTTAATGTTCAAGCAAAGGTTAACCATTTTATTCATTTTATTGAATGCTTATGCTCTATAGTTATTTCAACCATGAGGTTGATATGTATAATCAGTTTATTTATGATTCTCAAATGTTCTAAGTTATGTTGTTATTAAACAACTATTGTGTTATCAAGCATTGTTGATTCAACTAGTTCCCTAGTTGATGATCATTAAACTTCAATTACCCTCGAATAATCGATGAAAATACATTTGTATGTTCATAGACAAACTTACCTTTGAATCCGTACCAAATACTTGGCATAGGATTGCGTTAACAATTCTATATCAAAAGACTTGTAAACAAATCAATCTAACTCTTAATAATAGTCTAGCCGAGCTAAAACTGGCATCGACCCTTTCTTTAAAACAATTCATGCATTTTCAAAACATGAATCACAAAAAACTCGACTAACACGGAGGTTAGACAAGCGTTAAGAAAACTTTCCTTCAAGCGTCTTCGAATATAAAATTCAACAGTTCTCAGTCTTTACATGATCTACATGATATATTCACATAGCACACTGTAATTAGCTACCAAACAACTAACTTTATTGTTTTAACCAACTTCTTTCTCTTCTATGTCTTACTTGAATTTATTCCATTAATAATGTCAATTTTGACTTACTATACTTCATTACGGCTCATTAACGTTCTTACGTTATTAACCAACACTCGAGAATCATTGGTGAAGTACCAACGTTGAACATCATTCATGGTTTACTTATTTACACTCTTGTGTTCTTCGTTTAATTATTGTTAAACCATACTTAACCTTCTTACGTTATCACTTTATAAATGATTTAAAGTTAACCTTACCATGTACATTAAGTACATTCATGTCTTACTATTGGTTTACATTCAATTGGAATTACAAAACCTAATTTGGATATTCCATTACATCTTCATAATCTATCATTATGCGTTTCTCAGAATTTCAAACCAAATCTCCGATCTACATCGGATGAATAGTGTTTTTACGGAAAATTCTCGAAAAACACTTAATTTTGTCTTGGTAATTCAAAACAATTAATCCTAGCACATAGCCCGAATACTAAACACATCCACACATTCTAGGTCATAGAACGACCTTCAAATATCTTACTCACATAATCCATCAATTAAATTCATTTAATCCATATAATCAAATAAAAAATTTAACTCATTAAAGATCTGATTTTCTCGGGCGTTACATTCTTCCCCCCTTATAAGGATTCTGTCCCCAGAATCTCGCTATAATTACATAAACAAATGATGAAACTTTTCCTTCATTTTACTCTCAAGATCCCACGTTGCTTCTTCGGTATCGTGGTTACTCCAAATTACCTTTACTGAAGGTATTATTTTATTTCTCAAGTCTTGTTCCTTCCTATCAATAATCTGAATCGAAATTTCTTCATAAATTAAGTCTTTTTCTACTTGAATAGATTCATACTCTATTACGTGTTTGTAATCTAGTTTATAAGGACGCAACACTGACACGTGAAATACATTGTGTCTTCATTCCATCTCTGGAGGTAAGGCTACTTCATAAGCTACCTCTCCTACCCTTCTTAAAATTTCAAAAGGTCCTACAAACCTTGGACTTAACTTTACTTTCTTTCCAAAATGTATCTTCCCTTTCCAAGGCGATACTTTTAGAAAGACATATTAACCTACTTCAAACTCCCTCTTCTCTTGATGAGGATCTGCATACTTCTTTTGTCTATCTTGAGCCGCTACCAATCGACTTTGTATTAGCTTAACCATTTCTGCCATTTGTTGAACCATCTCAGGTCCCAACATTCGATGTTCCCCTACTTCATCCCAACAAAGTGGTGTTCTACACTTCCTCCCATACAATGCTTCGTAAGGCAGCATGCCTATACTAGCGTGAAAACTATTGTTGTAAGCGAATTCCACCAAAGGAAGATGTTCATCCCAACTCCCCTTAAAATCCATAACGCAAGATCTCAACATATCTTTTAGCGTTTGAATTGTCCGTTCACTTTGTCCATCCGTCTGTGGATGATACGCCATACTCAATCACAACTTCATTCCCAATTGCTCTTGCAAACTCCTCAAAAAGTTTGACGTGAATCTTGGATCACGATCGGACACAGTCGAAACAGGTACCCCATGTCTAGAAATAATTTCCTTGACATAAAGCTTAGCTAACTACTCCAGGTTATACCTAACTCCTATTGAAAGAAAGTGAGCCAATTTGGTTAACTGGTCCACTATTACCCAAATAGCATCGTATCCTTTTCTTGTTGTTCGAAGTCCCACCACAAAGTCCATGGTGGTATGCTCCCATTTCCACTCTGGAACCTCTAGTGAATGCAATAACCCACTCGGTCGTTGGTGTTCAGCCTTAACTTTCTAACAAGTTAAGTACTTACTAACGTATTCTGCGATTTCCCTCTTCATGTTCGGCCACCAAAAGTTCTGACGAAGGTCTTGATACATCTTAGTACTACCAGGATGTATCGAGTACCTCGAGCCTCACACATAATCTCTTCTTTAAATCGGAATTATTTGGAATCCAAATTCTTTCTTCAAAACGAAGTAAACCTTCATTATCAAGGTTATACTTAGGCTTCACTTCATCCTTCATTATCTTTTTCATTTGCTCGCATTCTTCAGTACCTATTTGTACTTCCTTAACCCGTTCCACTATCGTTGGTCGAGTCTCCATTAAAAATAACACCTCCACCGTTTCACTTGGTAACTTAACTTCTAACTCCATTCTTGCCATCTCCGTTATTAACTCATTCTGAGTCGTTAACATTGATAGATTTTCCATACCCTTTCGACTTAACGCGTCGGCTACTACATTTGCCTTCCCTGGATGATATAAGATATCAAAATCGTAATCTTTTATCAACTCTAACCACCTCCTCTGTCTCATATTTAACTCCTTCTGTGTGAAGATATATTTCAGACTTTTATGGTCCGTGTATATCTCACACTTCTCTCCATATAAATAATGTCTCCATATTTTTAAGGCAAACACTACAGCTGCCAATTCTAGGTCATGAGTAGGATAGAACTTCTCATAATCTTTTAACTGGCGTGATGCGTACGCAATGACCTTGTCATGCTGCATGAGCACACAACCCAGTCTTCTATGCGAAGCATCGCTATAAACTACAAAATTCCCCGTATCATCTGGTAAGGATAATATAGGTGCCTCACTTAACCTCCTTTTTAGTTCTTGAAAACTATTTTCACACTTTCTGTCCACACATACTTTATTGACTTCCTTGTCAGATTCGTCAACGGAGTAGCTATTTTAGAAAATTCCTAAATGAACCTTCTATAGTATCCCGCTAACCCCAAAAAACCCCTAACCTCGGTTGGCATTTTTAGTTGATCCCACTCATTCACTGCTTCCACCTTTGCTGGATCTACAGATATGTCATCTTTATTTATAACATGTCCTAAAAACTGCACTCGTTCAAGCCAAAATTCACACTTAGTGAATTTCGCATACAATTTCTCCCTCCGTAGTGTTTCCAACACTATTTTTAAATGTTCAACATGATTTTGTGGCATCTTAGAATAGACTAGAATATCATCAATGAACACTACAACGAACTTGTCCAAATACTGTTTGAACATTCTGTTCATCATATCGATGAATGCGGCTGGCGCATTCGTTAACCCAAACGACATAACCAGAAACTCGTAATGACCATAACGAGTTCTGAACGCAGTCTTAGGTACATCCTCCTTTCTTACTTTCATTTGGTGATACCCCGTATGCAAATCTATCTTAGAAAAATATTTTTCCCCTTTCAACTGATCAAATAGATCATCGATCCTGGGCAACAGGTATTTTTCTTAATTGTTAACTTGTTCAACTCTAGAAAGTCGATACAAAGTCATAATAACCCATCCTTCTTCTTTACAAATAATACCGACGCTCCCCTCAGAGACACACTCAGTTAAATGTACTTCCTATCTAATAGTTCATGTAATTGAACCATTAACTCCTTCATCTCTACTGGCACCATCCTATATGGTGCTTTTGAAATTGGTGTCGTACCCGGCAGCAAATCAATCACAAATTCGACCTCCCTATCTGGCGGAATACCGGGTAACTCCTCCAAAAATACATCTGCGAACTCTTATACCACTGATATCTATTCCAATGATGCTCCCATTCTTTGGGTATCCACCACATGGCACAGGTAACCCTTACACCCCTTTTTTAACATCTTCCTAGCTTGTGTCATGGTTAGACAACAAGAGCGTCCCTGTGATTTATTACCATAAAACACCACCTTAGGTTTCTTAGAAAGTCTTATGTTCACACTATTTCTATGACAATCTATTATTGCTCTATGGTTAATTAATCAATCCATACCGAGAATTACATCGAATTCTCTCAACCTTATCGGTAAAAGATCTACCGATAATATGTTACCTCTAATATCTATTAAACAATTCTTATGAATGTGTTCAATGGGAATTATTTATTCGTTTGCTACCTTAACGTCTAAAGGTATTTCTTTCTAGTTTTTCAGGGTTTAATCCTAGTTTCTTAGAAAATCCACATGCTATAAAAGAACAAGTAGCACCTGAGTCAAATAACACGTAAGCATTTATTTCATTGACTAGAATGATACCTGCTACTACATCCACTGATGCAACCGCATCTTGGACATTCATATTAAAAGTTTGGGTTGAGGGTCTACCCAACGATGGTGTTGGTCCAGAAATGGTTAACTTACCACTACCAGAACCTTTACTACCCTCAGATCCCTTCTTTGGGTAATTCCTTGCCATGTGGTCCATCGACCCACAAATAAAACAACCCTAGTATTTCTTAGCATTAGGACAGTTGGGTGATATATATCCCTCCTGCCCACAGTTATAACAAACTGATTTCCCCTTCAGACAAACTCCCAGATGAGTCTTTCTGCATGTCTTGCATGCCTCTATCCTACGTTTAGGAACCCCTTGTTTTACCCCAGTATTCCCAGAGTTAAAACTCTTACTTTTCGGCATATGATAAGTGGATTTTATATCCATGAATCGATGTCTATTTCAAGCTTAATCGTTGTTACTTCCTTACTTTCATGTTCATTTTTACTTGTTTATTGTTATTTTATGTGTAGGATGGTTGGTGTGGCAAGTAACAAAGAAAGGGAGTTATTTCAAGCAATATTGGAGCAAGTAGAAATTCAAGCCAAGTTAGTTTGCAGAAGGCATTCACGGAAGTATCCTAACACTTCACCCTTAGGGGTGGGGGTCTTCAAATCAGAGAGTAGCCTATCCGGAAATGGACTTTTCTATATATATACCCATTCAAGCTGGGGGTCTCATTCTTCTTTGTCTATTTTGATTTTAACATTGCTAGAAGTTGGTCTTGAGTGATTTTATAGCTTTGGGATTCTATGGGATGTAGGATTGAACTCAGATTTCGTGGAAAAACATATATTAACACAAGATGAAGCATTAGATAGGAGATTAGAGGAGAGAGAGGATTCCATTAGAATAGATTATAGTAGATTAGATCAAAACCCTAGTTCTTGTTAGATTTGGAGATTAAAGCAACTTGGAGACCATTAAAGATTCAAAGTAGGAGCAAGGAGGGAGCTTCAAATCTACAGACAATAGATTCTATCTTCTCATCTTCTTCTATCTTTGTCTTTTAATGTGTATTTAAGTGTGGATTCTTAGTTTTAATTCAATGAACTAATTCTTTGTTTGAGATTACAATGGATCTTATTGTGTAGTTTATTTTAATATGCTTCGCTATCAATTATTATGTTTGATTGTGAGGATTGTCTATTGTGATTTGGACTTAATTGCTTAATTGCCTAGCTATCAATTATCGTGATAATCTATATGAACTCGAGAGATGAAGTATAGATTTAGATTTGATCATGATAACATGTGTTTGTGATTTCTGCATAGATGGAATTCATGATTCGTGTTTAGGATAGAGATATGTCTTTACGCCATATATAATCTTATAGAGAACTTGTGCTTTAAATCCTTTTTAATTGTAATTCACATAGAGATATAGTGAATTAGTTAATTAGGGTGTCTTGCTTAATTCTATCATCTGTGGATTTAAGTGAGTATAGTAATATGCATCGAGATGTGGTTTTATCTGCTTTAGTGTTCTTGATTAACAATTCAGGACAGAGAATAATTGATGAGAAGTTTGTTAACTTAAATGAAGCAATAAGTGAAGTTGTGATCTTAAATCTCTGTAATCTTAATTTAACTAGTGGTAATTAGAATTAGCTTACTTATAAATTGAAATTCATTCGTTTAAATAAGATTGAGTTGGTTACGGGTTAGTACTTGGTGATTTTTATTAAATAATTCCTCGTGGGAACGATACTCTACTTTCACTTTATTACTTGTTGACCACGTATACTTGCGTGTTGTGCGTAATTAGATTTTACCCAACAAGTTTTTGGTGCCGTTGCCGGGGAATTAGTTAATATATTTTTGCCAATATTAGCTTCAATCAAATTAGTCTTAATTTAAACATTTTTTTCCTTTTTATTTAATTCTCTTCCTATTTATCTTTCCTTTCAGGTACCATGGTGGAATTTAATTATCAATGGTCGTATACGAGAATGACGCAGCCAAGGGGAGCGGGGATGGATGATCTCAATGCATTTTCTGCATTATCAGCGCAACTTGAGACACTTTCGAGGAGGTTGGACATTTTTGCAGCCCAACGTAATCGAAGGATAGCAGTTAATTGCAATTATTGTGTTGGTAATCATCCGAGTCATCAATGCACCGTTAGTTTTGGGGCAGGACAACATGGTGGTGAATACCTCAACGATTATACATATGCTAATTATCATCAAGTTTGGGGGTATCACCCAGATTCTTTATGGAGCGATACTTATATAAACTAATACTACGCTCCAAATCCAACATACACACCGAAATTTTCATGTCCACCTCTATTGCCACAAGAAGAAAAGCCAAATCCGAGGGATGTAATATTGAAGGGCATAGCAAACCTAGAGGAGATGAGGAAAGAGCTGTCAACCAAAAATTTTAATAATTGGATGGAACAACTCGTCACTACCTCAACCAATGGTCCTCAATCCATGGCTTCCGAGACTGAAATAGAAAATTCAAGGTTGGGGGAATTATTGTCCAAGTTCGTAGCATCAAATGAGGAGAGAAGGATTAATCAAGAGCGGTCAATTCAAAATCTTCAGAATAAGATAGATCAAATGACCAAAGCCATAAGCAACCTTCCTCCAAACACTTGGCTTTATGACATGGATGATGAAATTGATGGAGAACCCGAACCAAATCTGGGACTGGATGAGCCACAAGATATCAAAAGTGTGGAGACAATTGGGGATAATGAAAATAAGGTCGGTGAAGAACTAACTATGAGTACCAATGAGGATGGGCCGATGTTATTAGTGCCCCAAGTTCCTTCTCCGCCAAAGATCAAGGGTCCAGTTAGATTTGCAAAACCATGCCCGCTTGGTAGTCATGTCGTCGGTAAGGCTCTTTATGACATGAGAGCTAGTACAAATGTAAATCCATGGTGGGTATGGGAGGAGAAGATAGAAGAAGATCCCATTGTTTTTGCCAAGCCTCAAAGCACTAATTGAATCATAGGCTCAACGGATGGAAAAACACCTAGTTATTCAACATTCTCAATTGGGCACATATTTAAACAAAGCATGCTAGGTGACTTTAATTCGAAAGCCATCACATATGGGAACCTACCAAAAGCTACATTATTTCTGATGGATGGAGGGGTTCCTCAATTACCGAAGAGGAATTGGATAGCGTTGACCAGACAAAGTCAGGTTGAAAGACTATAATTCAAGCGCTAATTGGGAGGCAACCCAGGAATTTTTATATTTATATGCTTTACTAGTTTATTTAGTAGATAGGAATTAATTTGCTTATTAAGTTCTCTTACCAATCCAAGTGCTATTCTAATCCATGTTGTCTCTCTTCATTGCAGGTATTGGAGGTTCAATGGATAGGAAAATGATCATTGCCGCCATCGCTACCATCACCTCACGCTTAGTTGATTACAGGGAAGTTCTCTTCTACTTACCACTATATTCTTACAATGAGGACATTGTAAATGCTAAGTTTGGGGGAGTTTAGTTTAGTTCTTTATTGCATGTTTAGTTTCATATTTGTGTTATGTTATTTTGCATATGTTGTTAATTTAGTTTAGGTTCATTATGTTTGCATTCATGTAGTACAACTGCATAAGTAGTTGCATAGTAGTATAGTTTGAATAGCATTATATGCAGTTTCTTGTTAAAAAAAAATCAAAAATATTAGTTAGTTACTATGTTCATTTGCATAAATCCAGTTGTTAGATAGTTTAAGTTTATTTTGGCCAATGATGAAATTGGAATTTAGTAGACAAGTATAGTACTAATTATTAGAGCTTTGATGTGATTTTTTTTGTTATGAATTGGATCTTTTAATGTTTGAAACTGGTATAATCAAGGTTAACACGTACGTTAGAGACAACTTTGTTGACTGATTAAGTATAAATTGATACATAATTGATTTCTTAAGGATAATACTAGTGTGTATAAATGAAAGACATGAAAAGGCGGAGATGACTAAATTTAGACAAAAACTTAAGTTTGGGGGAAAATTTTGGGAAATATAAGCTTCAAAAAGAAAAAAAGAAAAAGAAAAAGAAAAAGAAAAAAATGATGAAAAAAATTACTGTGGCTAGTCTTGTTTCGGGGCCTTTGTTACTTGAGCATGTACGCCCAAGGGAGTGTCTTTACACCTAGCGCCCTAAGGTCTTTATGGTCTGGGAGACGTTGGTCGAAAGCTCGCTAAGGGATAGCACTATTAGCCTAATGGAATGAGACATTGCACAGTCATGGTAAAGAAAAAAAATATAATAATAAATAAAAGAAAAAAAACAATAAGACGGGAAAAGAGCAAAAAAAAAGCCCCCATAATGCAAAGTAAAGCATAAGTATCCCGGATTGGACTCTTGAACTTGGTGGATGTTTGAATTTTGTTGGATCTTGCTTGTTCGTGAATTTTGTGAGTTTACACTGTATGATGCCTTTAAAGAGATCTAATATGTGTTGTATTTAGCTTTATATTAGTTAGCATTGTTATTGAGCACACACACTATATCAGTAATAACAGTCTAAGATTTGATGATTGAATGGGAAATTATTGATTTTTTTTTGATATGATGTATTATCATGTTTACTTGATTTCTCTAAGGTCGGTTAAATAGACTTGTTTATGTTATTACTGCTGGATTCTTAGGCATGTAGATTAGTTGCATTGCATAGCATTTTTGTTTTGTGTTTTTGCTTGAGGACAAGCAAAGGTTTAAGTTTGGGGGATTTTGATATGTGGATTTTATATCCATGAATCGATGTCCATTTCAAGCTTAATCGTTGTTACTTCCTTTCTTTTATGTTCATTTTTACTTATTTATTATTATTTTATGTGTAGGATGGTTGGTGTGGCAAGTAACAAAGAAAGGGAGTTATTTCAAGCAATATTGGAGCAAGTATGAAGTTCTAGCCAAGTCAGTTTACAGGAGGCATGCCCGCCGAGGTGGGCCTAATTAAGCCTAACACCCCTACCGGGGCGGGGGGTCTTGACTGCTGTTGTCCTATTTTAATTCTAACACTGCTAGAAGTTGGTCTTGAGTGATTTTATAGCTTTGGGATTCTATGGGAAGTAGGATTGAACTCAAATTTCATGGAAAAACGTATATTAACACAAGATGAAGCATCAGATGGGAGATTAGAGGAGAGAGAAGATTCCATTAGATTAGATTAGATCAAAACCCTAGTTCTTGTTAGATTTGGAGATTGAAGCAACTTGGAGACCATTGAAGATTCAAAGTAGGAGCAAGGAAGGAGATTCAAATCTACTGACAATAGATTTTATCTTTTCATCTTCTTCTATCGTTGTCTTTTAATGTGTATTCAAGTGTGGATTCTTAGTTTTAATTCAATGAACTAATTCTTTGTTTGAGATTACAATGGATCTTATTGTGTAGTTTATTTTAATATGCTTCTCTATCAATTATTATGTTCTATTGTGAGGATTGTCTATTATGATTTGGACTTAATTGCTTAATTGCCTAGCTAACAACTACCGTAATAATCTATATGAACTCGAGAGATGAAGTATAGATTTAGACTTGATCATGATAGCATGTGTTTGTGATTTCTGCATAGATGGAATTCATGATTCGTGTTTAGGATAGAGATATGCCTTTACGCCATATGTAATCTTATAGAGAACTTGTGCTTTAAATCCTTTTTAATTGTAATTCACATAGAGATATAGGGGATTAGTTAATTAGGGTGTCTTGCTTAATTCTATCATCTGTGGATTTAAGTGAGTATGGGTATTATGCATCGAGAGATGGTTTTATCTACTTTAGTGTTCTTGATTAACAATTTAGGATAGAGAATAATTGATGAGAAGTTTGTTAACTTAAATGAAGCATTAAGTGAAGTTGTGATCTTAAATCTCCGTAATCTTAATTTAACTAGTGGTAATTAGAATTAGTTTACTTATAAATTGAAATTAATTCGTTTAAAAGATTGAGTTGGTTACGGGTTAGTACTTGGTGATTTTTATTAAACAATTCCTCGTGGGAATGATACTCTACTTTCACTTTATTACTTGTTGACAACATATACTTGCTTGCTGTGCGTAATTAGATTTTACCCAGTAACATATTTCCACTACCACTGGCACCCTCTGCCTTGGTTCCTCCCTCTCCCTTACTCTTATTCTTTCTTTTTTTGTGGTATTGGGTCAACGCCTCACTACCACCCTCTGCTATAATTGCCTTTTCCAAAATGGTCCTATAAGAAGCACTCTGGAATACCGAAATCCTACTATAGAGCCAGGGTTTCAGGCCCTGCTCAAACGTATGAGCCTTCCTCTCTTCTGTGTCCACTTGGTGTGAAGAAAACCTTGCCAATTCATTGAATTTGGTCGCGTACTGGGGAACCGTAATGTCCCCCTGTTAAAGTTCTAGGAACTTAATCTCCATCCTCCCTTGCATGCTAGTAAGGAAGTAGTTCTCGAAGAATACCTTCTTAAACTATTCCCATGTAACCGCATTAGTTCTAGCCCCACCCTGGTGAGCCTCCCACCAGTAGTTGGATTCCCCCTTCATCATGTAAGTCGCAAAAGAAGTCTTTTGCGCCTCACCTACATTTGTAATAATGAACGCCTTTTCTATTTCCTTTACCAATGTCTAGGCCTCCATTGGGCCCGTCGTTCCCTTGAACTCAGGCGGACTTACGCTTTTGAATTCCTTAAAGGTAGTCGTTCTGGATACCCTAGGTCATGCGGGTGCTTTACCCCCGGTTTGGTTAAATGCAGCCGTTAATAAATTAACGAACTCTTGCATAGGATTATTTTGACCCCTTGATTATCGTTATGTGATTCTGCCTCCTAATTACGTTGTCTTCTCATTGGCAGTAGTTTCTGATTAAATAAATAAAGTTTCATTATTACTTATTTACTTACTAAATTATTATTTGGCAAATAATAACTCATACACAACTAAGCACAAAAAATAAAAACTTTATTATATTCATATGCTTCTTTATAGTCAAAATTATTTACAATTTGATTTCCATAGCCAAAAGCTATTACATGTATATCCCGCGATTGACTTCCACAAAAATTGGGATTTACAAAAAGATTACCCTTTAATTATACAAAAGAGGGTTTTACGTCATTACACAAAAGTATTTACCATTCTAACTTCTAATACTGCATAACAGCATTCTCATGCTTCTCATTCGCTAGAATCGACACAATGTCCCGACTTGTAGTATGTCGAGTATGTCTCGACTCAATGGAATAACAAGCTACTTTTAGCTTGAAATCCTCATGCGCACTGTCATTGATATATGACATCCGTGCTATTTTCTGGTCTTTCTCAACCAGTTTCTTACGAAGCTCTACGACATCGTTCTTATAATCCTTAGCCTTATCTGTCATGAGCACCTTCTCATCATGCTCTAACTCAAAGTCTAATTCTGCAGACTCCTTGGCCTCATAGAGATCACTAATCTCCTCTTTCTGGTTATGTACCATATTGTGCAGTCGCACGTTACGGTTAAGCACCGAGAGATACATTGCCCTCATCGTATCTATAGGTGTTGGCTCTAGTGCAGGCATCATCGTATTAATCGATATTACCTCCATATCATCCTCCACATCTATCATCATATTAAGATATGATGACAATCCCATAGTCTCCTCGGAATAGTCCTCCTCCGAAAAATACTCCTCTGGCTCTGATTCTTCTAGAATCACTAATGGTATCTCTGCTACATGCATAGGTACAGGCTCTACTCTGTTCACGGACTCTTCGCTCACCACGTGTATATCTCTATACATCAAGCTATCGATCGACATCTACAATAACACATAACAAGTTGATTAGTACATAATACACAATAATATAAGCACAAATCACATTTAGTTTATTTCAGGTTAATTTCCATCTTTTAAATCTTTCGATACTGAGTTTCCTCAATACCTTATTGACTCATTGAACTCAAGTTTACTTCCTTCGGACTTTTCCTTTCATAATGAGGTTATTAGCCTAAGGTTCTTTCCCACTTAAGTTTTATAACCTAATGCTTTGATACCAACCTGTGACGCCCCCAAATCCGGGTATCTTCCAACCTGAAGATGGATGGTGCTACACTAAGACTACAATTTATCTGATCATTCCATTGAAATAACAACAAAATGATTGTATTTACTATATTCTTATTACAATAGTAATAAATCATTTCCCAGGTTCAGAAACTGAATACATTCTTCATTATTCATAAGTGTATTACATACAAACATACTAGTCTATTATAGGATAATTAACTATCCATCTTAGCTTTGCCTTTATCTCTCTTAGAACTCTCAGTTCATTCGGCCTTAGCTGCAATCATATAATTCAAGCAAGAAGTGAGCATAACTAGCTCAGCAAGTCTAACAAAGGATAATATCAATACCACATCGAGAATTATATGATTATCTTCCATAACTGAACAAATAGCTATGAAGCACTATGAAACATTTATTAGCACTTCTCACTTCATAACAACGATTCCAAAGTATATATAATAGCTTAGGAATTCTGAACCGATCAAAAGACCATGAACATACTCTTTCCGTTTTCATAATGAAAAGGACATCCCGACACTAAGGTTGTACGTCCGGCATTACTTACGAGCACTTCTAGGTGATCAGCCTATAGTACTCTATGTTGATCAACATTCATCCGTTAAACGTATTTATGTTTAAGTCTTTGGCAACCTCGCGTGCCCATTGAATAATCGATGAAAATACATTTGTTTGTTCATAGACAAACTTACCTTTGAATCCGTACCAAATACTTGGCATAGGATTGTGTTAACAGTTCTATATCGAAAGACTTGTAAAAAATTAATCTCACTCTTAATAATAGTCCAACCGAGCTAAAATTGGCATAGACCCTTTCTTTAAAACAATTCATGCATTTTCAAAACATGAATCACAGAAAACTTGACTAACACGGAGGTTAGACAAGCGTTAAGAAAACTTGCCTTCAAGTGTCTTCGAATATAAAATTCAACAGTTCTCAGTCTTTACAGGATCTACATAACATATTCACATAGCACACTATAATTAGCTATCAAACAACTAACTTTATTATTTTAACCAACTTCTTTCACTTTTATGTCTTACTTGAATTTATTCCATTAATAATGTCAATTTTGAATTACTATACCTCATTATGGCTCGTTAACGTTCTTACGTTATTAACCGACACTCGATCATCATTGGTGAAGTACCAACATTGAACATCATTCACGGTTTACTTATTTACACTCTTGCGTTCTTCGTTTAATTATTGTTAAACCATACTTAACCTTCTTACGTTATAACTTTATAAATGATTTAAAGTTAACCTTACCATGTATATTAAGTACATTCATGTCTTACTATTGGTTTATATTCAATTGGAATTACAAAACCTAATTTGGTCAACCATTTTACACTGACGGCGCTGCAGCACGGCATCCATTTACTATAGTGGCGTTGCGGCGCCACTCCTTAGTAGTTTTTATCTGGACTCGGCGCTGCGGCGCGTGTAAGACCCCAACTTTTTAATGAATAAAATCAAATTTCTTTTATTTTTTATTGTGAATAATAAGGTATTAATTTGATATAATAACTTTGGTTATGGGTGAAATGTGAAAATTTTGCAAAATAAGCAAGTGGTTATAAAATATTTATTTTGTCGGTGGAATATTCTTTCTGTCGGGGAATATTTGTACGATAGCGCAGCCAATTGTGGGCCCCATAATGGATAACGGTCGAATGAAGAAAATGACAAAATTGAATAACGGCGTAGTTATTACCGTTAACACTGTTGGAATACACGGTGGTTAAAGTAAAGTAATACGCGTTGTTGCACAATAGCATATGGTATTGCATAGTATTGTTGAATTATTGATCCTTACGTAAGAAGGTACTACTCAATAATTGTCACAGTAGTTACTGTTCAATATTTTATTTTATTGATTCAATAATTGCTGCATTGATATTTTATATTATTGTTGTTTTAATTATAAATGGATTCTGCGATTATCTCCTTTATCGGATCAAGTAATTGATTATTTGGAATAATATTATTAGATAACATTATTGGCAATGTCTAGAAAGTTCTGTCAAGGAGAGGTTTGGTCACCTAATTGTGCGTCAGTAAGGAGAAATCCTTATTGGAAAGCCCCATCTTTCCCGGGAACAGCTTGGTTGTCATAAATGTGATTCTGTAATATTATTTGTGAATAATTAATCATTGATTCATATGATAAGGAAATATTTATTTTATGTGGATAAAAATGATGGATTTATTTATGTGGTTATAAATGAAGGAATTTGTGACAACCCCAAAATAGGTCCATTCCATCCAACCCATTCCGAGTCGCTAAATACATGGTACAGAAAATAACAACTACAACTTTATTAATACAATTGTCATGCAAGATACGACAACACTTAAATTATGAGTTTAAATAAAAATATATACCAACTGTGACTCATGTCCCAACCGTGGACAACACCTCATAATGACACCTTACATAAAAGGTATAGTCAAAAATTGTTTTAGAAATTAGACTCTTTGGGAAGTGCTCAAGGAAACCTTCGTACATAGGAGGCCATGCGTCTAGGTTATGATAGATATCATATGGCCACAGAATTATCATTGGTTGTCCCAATAGACCCCAAAGAAAAACGAGAAGATTACTATCATATTATTTCCAATGGTGAGTCTTCTCTTGACATATCATTATCTCCACTGTCTCTAATTGGGAATTATACTCCAAACAAACACCAAGATTATATAGGTAGTGCTTGTAAATATACTCAGCAAGTGGATGAGCACAACCCTGTCTTATGATGACACGAGGTTGTATGTCATTAGACATCTTGTATGATAGTGGCAAAACACTCTTCCAAGTTAATTTCACCTCACCCTCAACAGCTATAGACCACCGTTCTATTCCCCTGTTATCCCCCGCTCGACCCAGCTACACTTTTATTACCCGTAAATAGTAACTCGTGAATAGTAACTCATGAATAGTAACTCATGAATAGTAACTTATGAATAGTAACTCGTCATGAATAGTAACTCGTGAATAGTAAATTGTGAATAGTAACTCGTGAATAGTAACTCATGAATAGTAATTCGTGAATAGTAACTCATGAATAGTAACTCATGAATAGTAACCCCGACATGAAAAAGTTCCAAATTTGATAAAAAGTTCCAAATTTGATAAAAAGTTCCAAGCAATATTTTGGCATAATGATATTGAAGAAATAATATCATTTGAGAAGAAAATAACATCCCTTACAATCCCTTAAAATCACTTACTATACCTTACTATCCCTTACCTCAAAAGAGCAGTACTTCTGACTGGAATAATGCTGAACGAATTTGCGCCGTATAGCAACACTCATGATATCAAAATACTCACAAGAATACACTCGATAATATAGAGAGAGAAATCTGTAGTTTCTGGTATGATTTTCAATTCTAACCTAAGCACCTATTTATAGGAAATTGCTTAGAAAACCAAAGCAGAAAATTTAATAAATAATAATATTATTATTTTTCTTCTAAATTTCCTACGCACACCAACTGAATTCAGCCATTAACCACACCCCAATAAAAGCCACAAAAACATTTTTCTCACATAAACCATTTAAAACTCCAAAAATGATAATCAATTAATTCAGAACTTCAATAATTCATAATAAATAGCCCTTTTATCAGAAAATTCGAATCTCGCGAGTTTTTATAGGAATTTCAATTCTCTACAACTTTACAGAAGAAAGTATTTCTAAATTCCAAACAGAAATTGACCGAAATCCACATACGGACGATTTTATAAGCTATAATCAAATTTCAGTCAAGAAATGGGTCCACCAACACACAAAACATGTGTTAATCATTTACTGCAACAAAAATATTCTTCCTCATATACTCATATATCACACATTCATTGTAAAAAATATCATCATTATTATATTATAATAATATAATTAAATATTATTTTATAAGAAAAGATAACATATCGATTTTCAACAATTGTCACTTTAAAAATTTTCTCCATCTATATCCACATAAAATGAATATTTTCCTTATCATATAAATCAATAATTAATTATTCACAAATAATAATCTGAGAATCAATATCACATGACAGTAGTTTCGAGAAAGGGGGCTTTCAATAAGAATTTCTCTTCTTGGCGCTTGATTAGGTGACAAAACCTCTCCTTAGTATGAACTTTCTAGACATTGCCAATAATGTTATCTAATAATATTATTCAGATAATATGAATTATTTCTTCGATAGTGGAAAATACTGTGTAGTGACAATTATTAAAACAACAGTAATATAAAATATCAATCCAGCAATTATTGAATCAATAAAATACTGAACAGTAATTACTTTAACAATTATTGAGTAGTGCCTTCTTACGTAAGAATCAATAATTCAAAAATAAAGGTAAATCTGGTAAAGCTCTCTTTGTTCAACACGCCAGCGTATTACTTTACTTTACCCACCGAGTATTCCAACAATATTAACGGTAACAATTACGCCGTTATTTATAAAAACTTTAATTTGTCGTTTTCTTCATCAAAGCTTATTATTACATTATGGGGCCCTAAATGGTTTATACGTGGTAAATGCGAATATTCCCCAATAGAAAGAATATTTCACGACCAAACAAATATTCCCCGACAACAATGAATATTTTATAACCACTTGCGTATTTTTGAAAAAATTTACATATATCACCCTTAACTTTAACTTTTATCAATTTAACGATTTCATTGAATATTAATTATAAGAAAATTGAATACTTTTATTTCATCAAATTCGAGGGTCTTACAATCGCCTCCTTATGAAATTTCGTCCCAGAAATTTACGTTACAAGTATTTCAAAGAGGTTAGAATACCTTTTTTCCTTTTCAGATTCCATCTACCATGTCATCATGATTTCTCCATTGCTCATCTCCTGTATTTCAGATATCATTCTAGAATACAACTTCAAAACAAAGGTTAATTCACATATCAAAATTTGTCAACTTAAGTAAGAAAATTCAACTTAGGTAGGACACACACTAGAGAAGGATATTACTCGTCTCTCCCTTCCTAGTTCTAATCCCAGATCTCCGCCAGAGATCATATTCCTAAGCTCTGATACCAAATGTGACAACCCCAAAATAGGTCCATTCCATCTAACCCATTCTGAGTCGCCAAATACATGGTACAGAAAACAACTACAACTTTATTAATACAATTGTCATGCAAGATACGACAACACTTAAACTATGAGTTTAAATACAAATATATACCAACTGTGACTCATGTCCCAACCGTGGACAACACCTCATAATGACACATTACATAAAGGTATAGTCAAAAATTGTTTTAGAAATTAGACTCTTTGGGAAGTTCTCAAGGAAACCTTCGTACATGGGAGGCCATGCGTCTAGGTTATGATAGATATCATATGGCCACAGAATTATCCTTGGTTGTCCCAATAGACCCCAAAGAAAAACGAGATGATTACTATCATATTCTTCCCAATGGTGAGTCTTCTCTTGACATATCATTATCTCCACTGTCTCTAATTGGGAATTATACTCCAAACAAACACCAAGATTATATAGGTAGTGCTTGTAAATATACTCAGCAAGTGGATGAGCACAACCCTATCTTATGATGACACGAGGTTGTATGTCATTATACATCTTGTATGATAGTGGCAAAACACCCTTCCAAGTTAAGTTCACCTCACCCTCAACAGCTATAGACCACCGTTCTATTCCCCTGTTATCCCCCGCTCGACCCAACTACACTTTTATTACCCGTAAATAGTAACTTATGAATAGTAACTCATGAATAGTAACTCGTGAATAGTAACTCGTGAATAGTAACTCATGAATAGTAACTCCGACATGAAAAAGTTCTAAATTTGATAAAAAGTTCCAACCAATATTTTGGCATAATGATATTGAAGAAATAATATCATTTGAGAAGAAAATAACATCCCTTACAATCCCTTAAAATCCCCTACTATCCCTTACTATCCCTTACCTCAAAAAAGCGCAACTTACATGGAATAATCATTTGAGCAATTTGCACGTCATAAATAACACTCAAGATATCAAAATACTCACAAGAATACACTCGATAATATAAAGAGAGAAATCTGTAGTTTCTGGTGTGATTTTCAATTCTAACCTAAGCACATATTTATAGGAAATTGCTTAGAACACCAAAGCGAGAAAATTTAATAAATAATAATATTATTTTTTTCTAAATTTCCTCCACCAATTGAATTGACCATCAACCACACCCCAATAAAAGCCACAAAAACGTTTTTCTCACATAAACCATTTAAAACTCCAAAATGATAATCAATTAATTGAACTTCAATAATTCATAATAAATAGCCCTTTTATCGGAAAATTGAATCTCATTTGCTTTTTATAGGAATTTCAATTCTCTACAACTTTGAGAAGAAAGTTTTCCAAATTCCAAATAAAATTGAAAGAAATTCACATACAGGACGATTTTCTGTTTATAATCAAATTTCAAATAAGATATGGGTACACCAACACACAAAACATGTGTTAATCATTTAATGCAACAAAAATACTCTTCCTCATATACTCATATATCACACATTCATTGTAAAAATATCATCATTATTATATTATAATAATATAATAAAATATTATTTTATCAGAAAAGATAAAATATCGATTTTCAATAATTGTCACTTTAAAAATTTTCTCCATCTATATCCACATAAAATGAATATTTTTCTTATCATATAAATCAATAATTAATTATTCACAAATAATATTACAGAATCACAATACTGCCAACCAGACAGTTCTCAGGAAAGAGGGGGCTTTCCAATAAGAATTTCTCCTTACTGGCGCGCAATTAGGTGACCAAACCTCTCCTTAGACAGAACTTTCTAGACATTGCCAATAATGTTATCTAATAATATTGTTCAGATAATATGAATTTTTTCTTCGATAATGGAAAATATTGTGTAGTGACAATTATTAAAACAACAGTAATATAAAATATCAATGCAAAGAATTATTGAATCAATAAAAATTTGAGCAATAATTACTTTAACAATTATTGAGTAGTGCCTTCTTCACGTAAGAATCAATAATTCAAAAATAATGTGCAATCAGGTATTCTTTAACAACAACAGACGTATTACTTTACTTTACTTTGGGTATTCCAACAATTGTTAATTGGTAACAATTACGCCGTTATTTATAAAAACTTTAATTTGTTGTTTTTTTCATCCGACAGTTATTCTGTTATGGGGCCCACAAATGGTTGCGCCGTCGTACGAATATTCCCCAATAGAAAGAATATTTCACGACCAAACAAATATTCCCCGACAACAATGAATATTTTATAACCACTTGCGTATTTTTGAAAAAATTTACATATATCACCCTTAACTTTAAACTTTTATCAATTTAACGATTTACTGAATAGTAATTATAAGAAAATTGAATACTTTTATTTCATCAAATTCGGGGTCTTACAATCTCCCCTCCTTATGAAATTTCGTCCCCGAAATTTACGTACCTGTTATTTCAAATAGGTTAGAATACCTTTTTTCCTTTTCAGATTCCATCTTCCATGTCATCATGATTTCTCCATTGCTCATCTCATGTATTTCAGATATCATTCTAGGATACAGCTTCAAAACAAAGGTTAATTCCCATATCACAATTTGTCAACTTAAGTAAGAAAATTCAGCTTAGGTAGGACACACACTATAGAAGGATATTACTCGTCTCTCCCTTCCTAGTTCTAATTCCAGATCTCCGCCAGAGATCATATCCCTAAGCTCTGATACCAATTGTGACAACCCCAAAATAGGTCCATTCCATCCAACCCATTCTGAGTCGCCAAATACATGGTACAGAAAACAACTACAACTTTATTAATACAATTGTCATGCAAGATACGACAACACTTAAACTGTGAGTTTAAATACAAATATATACCAACTGTGACTCATGTCCCAACCGTGGACAACACCTCATGATGACACCTTACATAAAGGTATAGTCAAAAAGCTGTTTTAGAAATTAATTTGTTTGGGAAGTGCTCAAGGAAACCTTCAGATATATGGGAGGCCATGCGTACAGGTTATGATAGATATCATATGGCCACGCAGAGAATTATCCTTGGTTGTCCCAATAGACCCCAAAGAAAAATGAGAAGATTACTATCATATTCTTCCCAATGGTGAGTCTTCTCTTGACATATCATTATCTCCACTATCTCTAATTGGGAATTATACTCCAAACAAACACCAAGATTATATAGGTAGTGCTTGTAAATATACTCAGCAAGTGGATGACCACAACCCTGTCTTATGATGACACGAGGTTGTATGACATTAGACATCTTGTATGATAGTGGCAAAACACCCTTCCAAGTTAAGATCACCTCACCCTCAACAGCTATAGACCTCCGTTCTATTCCCCTGTTATCCCCCGCTCGACCCAGCTACACTTTTATTACCCGTGAATAGTAACTTATGAATAGTAACTCATGAATAGTAACCCGTCATGAATAGTAACTCGTGAATAGTAACTCATGAATAGTAACCCCGACATGAAAAAGTTCCAAATTTGATAAAAAGTTCCAACCAATATTTCGGCATAATGATATTGAAGAAATAATATCATTTGAGAAGAAAATAACATCCCTTACAATCCCTTAAAATCCCTTACTATCCCTTACTATCCCTTACCTCAAAAGAGCAGTACTTTTGACTGGAATAATGCTGAACGAATTTTCACCGTATAGCAACACTCAAGATATCAAAATACTCACAAGAATACACTCGATAATATAGAGAGAGAAATCTGTAGTTTCTGGTGTGATTTTCAATTCTAACCTAAGCAACTATTTATAGGAAATTGCTTAGAACACCAAAGTAGAAAATTTAATAAATAATAATATTATTTTTTTTCTAAATTTCCTACGCACACCAACTGATTTCAGCCATCAACCACACCCCAATAAAAGCCACAAAAACGTTTTTCTCACATAAACCATTTAAAACTCCTTAAATGATAATCAATTAATTTAGAACTTTAATAATTCATAATAAATAGCCCTTTTATCAGAAAATTCGAATCTCGCGTGTTTTTATAGGAATTTCAATTCTCTACAACTTTGCAGAAGAAAGTTTTTCCAAATTCCAAATAAAAATTGACCGAAATTCACATACGGATGATTTTACAGGCTATAATCAAATTTCAGTCAAGAAATGGGTCCACCAACACACAAAACATGTGTTAATCATTTAATGCAACAACAATATTCTTCCTCATATACTCATATATCACACATTCATTGTAAAAAATATCATCATTATTATATTATAATAATATAATAAAATATTATTTTATCAGAAAAGATAAAATATCGATTTTCAATAATTGTCACTTTAAAAATTTTCTCCATCTATATCCACATAAAATGAATATTTTCCTTATCATATAAATCAATAATTAATTATTCACAAATAATATTACGAGAATCACAATCGCCAACCGATCGGTTCTCGGGAAAGAGGGGCTTTCAATAAGAATTTCTCTCTTACTTATAGCGCAATTAGGTGACCAAACCTCTCCTTAGAGCGAACTTTCTAGACATTGCCAAAATTTTATCTAATAATATTATTCAGATAATATGAATTTTTTCTTCGATAATGGAAAATACTGTGTAGTGACAATTATTAAAACAACAGTAATATAAAATATCAATGCAGCAATTATTGAATCAATAAAATACTGAACAGTAATTACTTTAACAATTATTGAGTAGTGCCTTCTTACGTAAGAATCAATAATTCAAAAAATATGTGCAATCTGGTGTAACTTCTTGTGCAACATAGCGTATTACTTTACTTTACCCACCGGGTATTCCAACAGTGTTAACGGTAACAATTACGCCGTTATTTATAAAAACTTTAATTTGTCGTTTTCTTCATCCGACAGTTATTCTGTTATGGGGCCCACAAATGGCTGCACCGTCATACGAATATTCCCCAACAGAAAGAATATTCCACGACCAAACGAATATTCCCCGACAACAATGAATATTATATAACCACTTGCGTATTTTTGAAAAAATTTACATATATCACCCTTAAATTTAAACTTTTATCAATTTAACGATTTACTGAATAGTAATTATAAGAAAATTAAATACTTTTATATAAAATTCGAGGTCTTACAGAATTAATGTTAAGGTATTTTATTAGTATTTTGTCGGATTGGAGGTATTAAAAATCAAACTAGTGTTTTTTGAGATATATTGTAGGAGTTATAATTTTTAATCCGACCGTTGGATTGTTGTAATTTTTGGATATGTTATACATATATAAGTTGAGTATATGTCCACAAATTTTGAACCGTTAAAAATGAGTGTATGATTTGTTATGAATTTTAAGAGGTGGCTGATTTAAAAATCAGGTTATAAATCATTTTGGTGGAAAATTCTAGAATTGGTGGGCCCCACTCTTGGTTGGTGAAGAAATGTGCAGAGAATTTTATTCAAATGTGGTGGGTGGGAATAGTAGCAGGTAAAGCCATCAGGTTGCAGGTTAAGTCTGCTTCGGCATGCTAACATTTTCCTATAAATAGAGGGCTAAGTTAGAATTGAAAATCACACCAGAAACAAGTTTTCTCTCTTTCTCTCTGTAGATTATTGAGTGTATTATGTGAGTATTTAGATACTTTGTGAGTTTCTGTTAATCGGTGCAAGTTTCCTTCAGCCTTATACCGATATTCCGATCAGAAGTACTGATATTTTGAGGTAAGGGATATTATCTTCTTCTTAAATGATATTTTCTTCAATATCATTATGCCGAAATATTGGTATGAACTTTTTATCAAATTTGAAACTTTTTGTGTCAGGGTTACTATTCACATAACTATTCACCGAAAAATGAAATTTTTTTCTTTTTGTCCAAGTTGTCTATTATGGTTACTATCTTTGATTGTATCCATGTTTTGATCATTATTTTTGAATTCTGCTTCAAAATTGGTTATTTCGGAATATTATTGAACTTGGATAAGCGTATGTCTGAATCCTTAATATTTGATCTGTTATCTCCTTTGGATTCGTTTTCTTTAAAATATTTTTCATCATCCTCGGTCCTAAATGATGTTACAAATGAATATCTTTATTTTGTAGTGTAAAGATGAATGATTACCTAATGAATATCTTTGGCCCGTAGTGCAAAGATGAGCAGTGTTGAGATGAACATGACCAACTAGTGATACAAATGAATATCTTTGGCACTGTAGTGCAAAGATGAATATTTGATTCAAGATGTATATTGATTGATGTTTCTGAGGATAAAATATTGATGATGGACTTTTAAATCTTAGAAGATAGTAGAATTCTTTCTCTACTTGACTCTTCTAATGGGATTGCTTTTTCATTGCAGGTTGTTGATCTAAAACTTGTTGTCTATTATATTTTATCAGATTATTCCCTGTTAAAGACTAATGATAATTTGTTGTATATTATCTTAGTCATAATATTCTTTACTGGGCTAGTTGAGCTCACCCTTTTGTTCCATTTTTCTTCTTAGGAGGTGAGAACATAGCAGGAACTAGTCTGGGAGTGCGGAGTGATGGTTCTAGAAAGTTGTTTTAGCAATCCTCACTATTTTTAAAACAGTGTATCAATAATTGTAATGAGGACTCCTTTTGATTTTTATACTCTCTATTTGTATTTAAACTCACAGTTTAATGAAGTTGTATTTGTTTCTTGTACCATGTATTTGGCGACTCGAGAATGGGTGATGTATACCTATATTTTGGGGCGTCGAGTTAATATCAAAGCTTAGGATATGATCCCTAAGTGAGATGTGAGACAAGAACTAGGAGGGAGAGACGGGAATTCCTTCGCTAGTATGACTGACTAAGTTTATTTGGTATTTATTTGGTCATCGAGTATAGGGATAATATGTTGCATGACTATTAACCCTTGTTTTATGGCGATGTTAAGAATGGCGGTGAGAAGCGTTAATAATGGAGTGAATCGATTTGTGGAGACACCTTTGATCACTACCCAGGGGAACGTGTAACAAGAAGGCAATAATCCTCCTGTAAACAACGTTACCGAACAAATAATGAATGATGGGATATTTAGAAGCTTTTTGCAGTTCATGCAAAACCAGACGAGGGAGACTCGTGCACAAAATACGGGTGGAAATGCTAGCAATGTGCGGCTTGTCACAGCCAAGCAGTTCAAAGAGTTGGGACTACCAAAATTTAAGGGAAAGCCGGATTCGATCATGGCAGAAACGTGGGTCAAACAAATTACCAAGATATTCGATGTCTTGGGATGCACGGAAGAACAGAAGGTTCCATTCGCCACCTTTATGTTCCGCGATGAGGCAGACTACTGGTGGGAGTCTGTGAAGCGTACCCAACCAGCCGCACTCAGCATGTCTTGGGAAATGTTTCAGAAAATATTCAATGACAAGTACTTTCCTGAAAGTATTCGTCATATGAAGGAGGTGGAGTTTATCGGTGGAACAAAACAACATGGCGGTGTCCCAAAGACTGGCGAAGTTTGCGAGTTATCTAGGTTTGCACCTCATTTGGTGAAAATGAGGAGCGAATGAGCGAGGATGTTTCGAGAGGTCTAAAGCCCAAGATTCGACAATATCTTATCTCTCATAAATTTTCTTTATATTGAGGATGTTGTAAGTGAGGCTCAATTATTAGAAGCGAGAGAATGAGTATGTTCAACCGATGGAACACAACCGAGGTCATACTGGGTGGCGGTGATCATGAGCAATGACAACCAGAGGAAGGAAAGCATTCGGACAAAGCGGTAACCACTACGGTGGTAATCGTGGCCGTGATAATAGAAGGGCGAGTCGGGAGGAGATTTCAAAAGGAGAAGGTACAACAATGATAGCGTAAAGGCGTCGGCACCAACATCAACTGTTTTAGGGAGGAGAAGCGACCACCGGGTCGTATGTTACAAATCGGGGAAAGAGGGACACATCACCCAAAGCGCCCACAACAATCCAAGGTGTGTTATAAGCGTGGAAAGGAAGGTCATATAGCTAGAGATTGTCTAGTTGTGAAACCAAGTTCAACAGGATGGTGACTCAAAATTTGTCCGGACAAGTTAAAGTTGGTGGTTCTGGAAGGGTGTTTGTCGTGAGTGCCCAAAATGCGAGGAACCCAAATGAGGTGCTCACAGGTAAGCTAATCATAAACTCTTACGAAGTTTATACCTTATTAGATACCGGTTCTACCCATTCTTTTATCTCTCCTGCATGTGCTCAACGTTTAAACTTGACTTCAGAGAAATTAGACTTTGACTTATCTGTTGAGGCTCCGTTAGGAGAAACTTTCGTTACATCTACTGTTTTTAAATCTTGCATGATTCAAGTCGGTACCATCACATTACCTGCCAACCTTATTTCGTTGAAAATTCTTGCATTTGATGTGATTTTGGGGATTGATTGGTTAACCACGCATCATGCTAAAATTGATTATTTTCGTAAGGTTTAGTTTTTATATTCCTAACCAACCTATTATGCGAATTCAAACAACTAAACCACTAAAATCAGTCATTGTCATATCAAGCCATAAAGCTATTCGTTTATTGAAAAATGGATGTCAAGCTTTCTTAGCCCATGTCATGGACTTGAACAAAAACATGTCAGATTTGAATACTATTTCTATTGTTAGTGAATTTCCTAATGTATTTCCTAATGAATATCTTTGGCCCGTAGTGCAAAGATGAACAGGTGTTGAGATGAACATGACCAACTAATGATACAAATGAATATCTTTGGCCTGTAGTGCAAAGATGAATATTTGATTCAAGATGTATATTGATTGATGTTACGAGGATAAAATATTGATGATGGACTTTTTAAATCTTAGAAGATAGTAGAAATTCTTTCTCTACTTGACTCTTCTAATGGATTGTTGTTTTCCGTTGCGGTTGTTGATCTAAAACTTGTTGTCTATTATATTTTATCAGATTATTCCCTGTTGAAGACTAATGATAATTTGTTGTATATTATCTTAGTCATAATATTCTTTACTGGGCTAGTTGAGCTCACCCTTTTGTTCCATTTTTCTTCTTAGGAGGTGAGAACATAGCGAGGAACTAGTAAGAAGTGCGGAGTGATGGTTCTAGAAAGTTGTTTGTGATCCTCACTATTTTTAAAATAGTGTATCAATAATTGTAATGAGGACTCCTTTTGATTTTTTATACTCTCTATTTGTATTTAAACTCACAGTTTAATGAAGTTGTATTTGTTTCTGTACCATGTATTTGGCGACTCAGAATGGGTGATGTATACCTATTTAGGGGGCGTCACAGCGCGAGTCCTAATGCTAACTTATGTGTTGTGGTGCGAAACTCCAGTAGGTTATGGCTTTCTCTAAAGCCTTTGCTTGGTATTTGCAATCCGCTTATTTCCCCACAGGTTAGCGCCCATGCACTCAACTCATGCACTAGAAATTTTGACAGCTTTATAAATTTTGTGAACTTCCCGGACTCCAAATTTGATCATTTTAAGTCCGAATTGGCTCGTTCAAAAGCCATTAACTCATGAATCATATACCTTACATGTTCATGTAAGAATTTTACAATTTCGAATCCGTTAACTCGGAATTCACCTTTTGGTTAATTATCGAGCGTTCGTTTATCGTTCTTGAGCGTTCAATACTCGTTTTCTTAGTTCTTAGTCGGAATTCAACGATTCTTGAGTCCAAAACTCTTGAATACCCTATCTCACGTGTTGACATTGAAAACTGAAGTTTCCAAGTCACGCGGCAACTTTTGACTACCAATTCAAGATTTCTACGTTTTCGACGTTTAACGTCTATTTTCGTAAAATTCACCATAACTTCGTTACTCGTGTTTTATATGCCAAATCAAATGGAACACTCCATTGATTCATTACCTACATCCTAACCAAGCAAGATGCACATACCCTATCTATGATGGCTTTCAAATTGTCCATCCGCAACCAAGTTAACGTCAAAGATGTCTACAGTTTAAACTTACGTAAACCCTTATGATTTTTACTTAATCGTGACTTAACAATGTTTTCATCATTAATAGCCATCCTTATTCCTCCTAAAGAGACATTCTCCACCAATCTACGATTCTCTATGAGAAAGAAATCGAAAAAGGTTGAAGACTAACGTTTACGAAATATTACCTTTTTCGTTCTTTGCGTTCTTGACTAAACGTATATGATTTGCTTTGAAGTAGCTTGATTACTTGTTTCTAGCTCTTTCTCTCTCTCAATATATGTTGGACAAAGTTTACAAAACACCAAATGACCAACATAAGCCTTCTTTTTATAGGAATTTCATATCGAGGGCAAAATTGTCCAATGGCCACCTCCTTACTATTTCCACCTCCACAACAACTTAGCCACCAAGTAATCACTTTACTTGGTGGCCAAGTGGCCGGTCCACATTTCCATGGGTCTTCCCATGGGTTTCCCCATGGGTTTTACCAATCCTGTGACCCACCAGTTCGATCCGCGATTTGGTTTTTTGGATCTTGCTTTAATTAACTTAACATTGGGCCTTAACTTGGGCTTGATTACACAATTCATTGGGCTTGATATAAATCCAAGTCCAATTGGATTGTACAAAGTCCTTAACTCAAAATCCTATAAGAACTAATCGTATTCTACGCATATAGCTCACGTATTCTTTTTTGTGACGCCCCCAAAATAGGTATACATCACCTATTCTGAGTCGCCAAATACATGGTACAGAATACAAATACAATCTTAATTATACAACATGAGAGCTGTGAGTTTTATTACACATACTGTCTTCTAGACAATATCCACTCTCAGAATAAGTCCTCATTACATTTATTGACACACTTCTTAACAGAATAGTGAGGACTACTAGCTAATACTATCATCCGGACCATCACTCCGTTCCCCGACTCGTACCAGCTACTTTCTCATTTCCTGAAGAGAACAGGGAAAGAAAGGGTGACCTCAACTAGCCCAATAAGAAATAGTATGACTAAGATAATGCAGAATAAATTATCAGTAGTCTTTAACAATGTTAAACTGATAAAATACAATAGACATCAAGCTTAACTGCAGCGGAACAAGCAATCCATTAGAAGAGTCAAGTAGAGAATAAAATCTACTATCTTTTATGATTTAAAAGGTTTTTCATCACTTTTATCGCTGAGACTCAGCTTAATAAATAATCCACATCATCGAATCACCCCTGTACTACGGACAAGGATATTCTTTAGTATCACGACCACAAATTATCCATGCACTACGGGCCAAGGATATTCGTGTATTCATTAATGGTCATGATCATGCCAACAACTGTCCATCAATGCACTACGACCAAAAGGACTTTTACCACATCATTTATAATATTACGGTCATGATTACACCGAATAATCCCTGGTCATAATCATACCAAGTCCATCTATGCCCTATAGGCCACAGATGACTTTCAACAAAATATAAACATGAGGATGATGACAATGATATGCGAATTCAATAAAACAAGTTCAAGAATTAATTTATCCAGGAACCAATAACGTCAAAATTGTCAACATGATACTTCTTTATAGAGTAAAATTCTAGAATGCTCAGAAGAATATTTCCATGAAAAGATACTGGATGAAGCGCAAATATCAAGGATATTCCACTAATTTCATGGAGTATAGAAGTCAAAACTTTAACTAACTGAGTATAATAAGGAATGGAATAACAAAAGAAATCACCAGACATGTTATAGAATGCTGCAAATGAGTTATTCCAGCGAATAATAATTAAGCGAACCAGTCCGGTAGTAAAAGCGCCGCAGAGCGAGGATATTCAACGAGAATAATAAAAGGCGGAATCGGGTCCGGTAGAAAAGCATGCATGACATGATATTCCAACAGAATAATAACAAATGGACCCAAATCTATCAATAATGACCCAAATCGCATCCATGCCTTGAGAACCTTAGGAAGACCGGTCACAAAATCCATGGTAATGTGCTCCCACTTCCATTCTGGAATTTCAAGTGGTTGCAATGGACCTTTTGGTACTTGATGCTCCGTTTTAACTCGCTAATAAGTTAAACACCTTGAGATAAACAACGCTATCTCTCTCTTCATATTGCTCCCCCAAAATGTATGACGAAGATCATGATACATTTTGGTTCTCCCAAGATAGATTGCAAACGGTGTGTTGTGCGCCTCCATCATGATTTTATACGTTAAATCAGGGTCGTTAGGAACACAAAGTCTGGAGTTGACTCAAAGTATTCCTTCTTCATCGATTCTTACTTTCGGTATAGCACCTTCTTGCACTTTTTTCCTCATACGCATCAGCTCCAGGTCTGTAGCTTGAGCAGCTTTAACTTTATCAATTAAAATCGGTTCTACTCGTATATTCGCCATCATCACATGGGTCCCTGGAGTCTTTAACTCTATCTCCATCCTTTGAAAGTCACACAAAATGGGTATTTGCGTTGACAATATCGCATTCGTACTTGAATATGATCTTCTACTCAATGCGTCGGCTACCACATTCGCTTTTCCAAGATGGTATTGGATGGTATGATCATAATCTTTCAACAGTTCAAGCCAACGTCGTTGTCGCATGTTGAGTTCCTTTTGAGTGAAGAAATATTTGAGGCTTTTATGATCCGTAAAGATCTCCACTTTCTCCCCATACAAGTAATGCCTCCAAATCTTTAGTGCAAAGACAACATCTGCCAACTCTAGATCATGAGTAGGATAATTTCTCTCATATTCTTTGAGTTGTCGTGAGGCGTAGGCTATGACTTTCCCATGTTGAATGAGAACACATCCTAACCCTTTGCCCGAAGCATCACTGTAGATGACAAATCCCTCCGAACCAGATGGTATTGTCAGAACAGGTGCTGAAATGAGTCTCCTCTTGAGTTCTTGAAAACTCTTCTCACATTCCTCGCTCCAACCGAACTTTGTATCTTTCCAAGTCAGCTGAGTTAGTGGAGTAGCGATTCTAGAAAACCCTTCTACGAATCTCCGATAATAACCAGCTAAGCTGAGAAAGCTACGTACTTCGGTCACTGATTTAGGTTGATCCCAGCTTCAAATAGCTTCAATCTTTGCTGGGTCAACAGATATTCCATGACTTGATACCACGTGCCCAAGGAATTCTACTTCCTCAAGACAGAACTCGTATTTCTTCAACTTGGCATAAAGCTTGTATTCACGAAGCTTTTGGAGTATCAGCCTCAAGTGTTGCTCATGATCTTCACGACTTTTGGAATAAATAAGTATGTCATCAATAAAGACGACCACAAAGTGATCCAAATATTCCTTGAATACTCGGTTCATCATATCAATAAAGGTAGTAGGTGCATTAGTCAATCCAAAAGACATGACTAGGAATTCATAATGCCCGTACCGAGTTCTGAAAGTCGTCTTGGGAATGTCATCGATTCTAATCTTTAATTTGTGATATCCGGAACGAAGATCAATCTTTGAAAAGAATTTGGCTCCTTGCAACTGGTCAAACAGGTCATCAATACGTGGCAATGGGTACCTATTTTTGATGGTGACATGATTCAACTCCCGATAATCAATACAAAGTTGCATACTCCCATCTTTCTTCTTCACGAATAGAACAGGAGCACCCCAAGGAGAAGTACTAGAACGAATAAAGCCAATGTCAAACAATTCCTGCAGTTGAGTCTTTAACTCCTGAAGTTCAATAGGAGCCATTCGATATGGGGATTTAGAAATGGGTTTTGTACCGGGTTCAAGGTCGATACAAAATTCAATTTCACGCTTCTGGGGTAGGCAGGAAAGTTCTTGAGGGAATACGTCAGAAATTCATTAACAATAGAAATATTATTCAAAACTGACGTATTTTTGTTTAGATCTGTGACATGAGCGAAGAAAACTTGACATCCGTTTTTCAATAAACAAATAGCTTTATGGCTTGAGATGACAGTGATTGATTTTAATGGTTTGGTTGCTTGAATTTGTATAATAGGTTGGTTATGAATATGAAAGCTAACAACCTTACGAAAACAATCAATTTTTGCATGATGAGTAGTTAACCAATCAATCCCTAGAATCACATCAAATGCAAGTATTTTCAATGAAATAAGATCGACGGGTAATGTGAGGGTACCGATTTGAACCAAACAAGACTTATAAGCGATTGGATGTAATGAAAGTTTTCCCAAGCGGAGTTTTCACGAGATAAGTCAAAGTCTAATTTCTCCGAGTCAAATTTAATCGTTGAGCGCAAGTAGGAGAAATAAAAGAATGGGTAGGCGGTATCAAATAAAGTATAGACTTCGCTAGAGTTTATGATAAGCTTACCCGTGATGACCTCATTCGGGTTCCTTACTTTACGGGAGGTCACAACAAACGCTCTCCCTCATCTGCTTTGGCTTTGTCTTTTACGGGATGACCTTTGGTGCCTCCATCTGGTGAACTTGTCTTGGTGAAGCGACAAAATTGGGCTAAGTGACCTTCTCTTCCACAATTATAACTTGTTTTGGACTGGCATCATGTGGTTTTGGTGATGTGTCCCTCCCCTCCGCATTTGAAGCATATGATAGGTGGTCGTTCTCCTTCCTTAACAACGGGTGCTGGTGCTGACGTCCTTCCATCATGGTTGAATCTCCTCTTCTTGAAATGTCCATTCTTATTGTTTTGGCCCTGATTACCACCGAAGTGGTTACCACTTCTGGCCTGTTGATTCCCTCCACGCTTGTTGTCACCGCTTCGATGACTGCTCTCATTGGTATTATCATTTTACTGGCTGCTCTCTTTTGGTTGCGTTGACTCGTTATTGCGCTCTACTAACTGAGCCCTATTTACAACATCTGAATACAAACACAGTTTTTGAGAAATAAGATGTTGACGTATCTCCGGCTTTAAACCTCTTAAAAACATTCGCGTCATTCTCTCTTTATTATCAACCAATTGGGACGCAAACCGAGATAACTCGGCAAACTTCGCTTTATACTGCAACACGGTCATATTATTCTGCTCCAACTTGATGAACTCTACCTCTTTTGTGTGACGAATACTTTCGGGAAAGTACTTGTCGTTGAATAGTTCTTGGAACTTCTCCCAAGACATCTTTATTGCGGCAGGTTGAGTACGCTTTACCGATTCCCACCAGTAATCTGCCTCTCCTCGCAACATAAAGGCGGCAAAGGGAACCTTTTGCTCCTCGGAGCATCCCACGACATCAAATATCTTGGTGATCTGCTTTATCAATGCTTCCACCTTAAGTGGTTTTGGCTCTCCAATAAACTCCGGTGGTCCCAGCTCCTTGAATTGTTTAGTGGTGACCGTCCGAGAGTTTCTAGTGCTTCCACCAAAATTTTGGACAGGAGCCGTTCTCGCCTGCTGTTACATAAATTGCATAAAGCCTCTGACCATTCCATCATTCATCATTTGGTCAGTGTTGTTGTTTGCATGAGGATTGTCGCCTTCCTGATACACATTATCCTGATTATTGATCTGTAGAGACTCAACGGTCTCATGTGCTCCATTGCTATTCTCAACATTCTCGGATGTCATTTTCAGATACTGCCACAAAACAAAGGTTAATTAACATATAACATATTATCCCTATACTTTTTGTGACCAATTAAATACCAAATAAACTTGATGGGTCATACTAGCGAAGGAATTCCCGTCTCTCCCCTCCTAGTTCTATTCTCACATCTTAGCCAGGGATCATATCCCTAAGCTTTGATACCAACTGTGACGTCCCCAAAATAGGTATACATCACCTATCCTGAGTCGCCAAATACATGGTACAGAATACAAATACAATCTTAATTATACAACAAGAGAGCTGTGAGTTTTAATACAAATCCTGTCTTCTAGACAATATCCACTCTCAGAATAAGTCCTCATTACATTTATTGACACACTTCTTAACAGAATAGTGAGGACTATTAGCTAATACTATCATCCGGACCATCACTCCATTCCCTGACTCGTACCAGCTACGTTCTCATTTCTTGAAGAGATCAGTGAAAGAAAGGGCGAGCTCAACTAGCCCAGTAAGAAATATTATGACTAAGATAATGCAGAATAAATTATCATTAGTCTTCAACAATGTTAAAGCGATAAAATACAATAGACATCAAGTTTAGCTGCGGTGAACAAGCAATCCATTAGAAGAGTCAATTAGAGAATAAAATCTACTATCTTCTATGATTTAAAAGGTTTTTCATCACTTTTATATTTGAGACTAAACAATAAATAATCCACATCATCGAATCACCCCCACACTTTTCTGCCGAGGATATTCTTTAGTATCACGACCACAAATTATCCATGCACTAAGGGCCAAGGATATTTGTGTATTCATTAATGGTCATGATCATGCCAACAACTGTCCATCAATGTACTACGGCCAAAAGGACTTTTACCACATCATTTGTAACATTACGGTCATGATTACACCGAATAATCCCTGGTCATAATCATACCAAGTCCATCTATGCCCTATAGGCCACATATGACTTTCAACAAAATATAAACATGAGGATGATGACAATGATATACGAATTCAATAAAAACAAGTTCAAGAATTAATTTATCCAGGAACCAATAACGTCAAAATTGTCAACATGATACTGCTTTGTAGAGTAAAATTCAAGAATGCTCAGAAGAATATTTCCATGAAAAGATACTAGATGAAGCGCAAATATCAAGGATATTCCACTAATTTCATGGAGTATAGAAGTCAAAACTTTAACCAACTGAGTATAATAAGGAATGGAATAACAAAAGAAATCACCAGACATGTTATAGAACGCACAGGCAGGTTATTCCAACAGAATAATAATTAACCGAACCAGGTCCGGCGTAAAACGCATAGACAGGATATTCCAACAGAATAATAAAGACGAAATCAGGTCCGGCGTAAAACGCACAGACAGGATATTCCAACAGAATAATAACGAATGGAATAACAAAAGAATTTCACTAAGTATAGGGTAGCCCGCGTATACAGGTTATTCCAATCGAATAATAAATGATGGAATAACAGAAGTTCTCTTCATGAATACAAAAGAAATAATACCCCTTATGGGTACAACAAATAATATCCCTTACCCTAAAAAAACTGGATATAAGAAAAGAAAGGTAGCAGACTTCTCTTCTTCTTTCTCTTTATAATTTTCTCTCTCTAGAGTTTCAGTGAATTCGTAAGAAATAATGAAGGAATGGGCTTCTATTTATAGGAGAATTGAAGGATACTATTGGACTGTAAAGTAGGAATTCAGACGAAATTATTTGCTAAGTCACAACTCCACTGATCCAACGCATCAGTAATCTTTTTTTTCAAACAGTTGGCAAATGAAAAAAAATGAACATATGCCACTTGGAGGCCTTGACCAATTAAAAGGAGCCCCAATTCATAAGCTATCAATAATAATGCATAACTTGAAAAAGTTTGGCCAAAAAGGTCCAAGCTTTGAAAAATTATCACAAAATCTACCAAAATAAGCTAGCAATGTCAATCCCCCAACCAATGAGAATAAAGGAAAAAAAATTATACAACATATCTATATATATAATCAACACATGTTGTAAACCTAAATATATATATTATAATAATAATTGTACTCCCCTCCCACGTGAACACCAACTTTCCCCCACCCACTTTGTCAACTTAACAACTTTATATATATATATATATATATAAGTAATAAAACAAAACTGAGATGACTTCTCACGTAAGTATTAATAATCAATACCGTGTGCTACTATGCAACCACACGTATTACTGTACTTTTACTACTAAAGTAGTTCAACAATTGATAACGGTAAAACTCCCGCCTTATTTTCAATAAAATATTTTTGTCGTTTTCTCAATCCGGCAATAATTACATTAATGGGGTCCACTAATGATTGTATGCGTCGCACGAATATTCCACGACAAAAGAATATTTCCCGACCAATCGAATATAATATGACAACTTGCATACTTTGCCAAATTTGTAAATATTACCCACAACTATAACATTATATTAAATTCATCCCATAATATTCAAAAAATGATAATTATAGAAAATTCATTTTTATTCAAAAAGTTGGGGTCTTACATTTTTGTTTAGTATCCATATGATATTCGTATTATACGTCGTACTATTATCCATACCATACTCGTATATAATATAAATAATACTTCTAATCATTATACGCATTACATTTTCTTCTCAGAAATTACTTTCACTAACCCTTAGGTTTTAAGTCCACAGGCGAAAACGTCGTTTGCCATAACTGAAATATTATTTGATATTCCATTACATCTTCATATTTTATCATTACGCGTTTCTCGGAATTTCAAACCAAATCTCCGATCGACATCGAATGAATAGTGTTTTTACAGTAAATTCTCGAAAAAAACTTATTTTTGTTTTGGTAATTCAAAACAATTAATCCTAGCACATAGCCCGAATAATAACCACATCCACACATTCTAGGTCATAGAACGACCTTCAAATATCTTACTCACATAATCCATCAATTAAATTCATTTAATCCATATAATCAAATAAAAATTTAATTTATTAAAGATCCGATTTTCTCGGGCGTTACAGGACTAGTCAAACTCTTGAAGATCTATTAAGACTCTATGTCTTAGATTTCAAAGGGAGATGAGATAAGTACCTACCATTAGTGGAATTCTCCTACAACAACAGTTATCAAGCAAGTATAAGCATGGCTCTATTCGAAGCATTGTATGGACGAAAGTATCGCTCTCTAGTATGTTGGGATGAGGTGGGAGAAGCAACGTTGTTGGGACCAGAGTTGGTATGAATGACTACAGAAAAGATTCAAATGATCCTACAACGTATACAAACGACACAGGATCAACAAAAGAGTTATGCGGGTCTTCATCAAAAGGATGTGGAATTTAATATCGGGGATCATGTATTGTTACGTGTTGCTCCATGGAAGGGAGTTACAAAATTTTGGAAGAGAGGAAAGCTCAATCCACGATTTATTGGTCAATTTGAAATTCTTGACCGAATAGGAAATGTGGCCTATAAACTCGCATTACCTCCAAGCATGTCTCGTGTTCATAATGCTTTTCACATATCTGTGCTTTGTAAATATGTGAAAGACTCAAACCACATTATTGAGTTAGAACTAGACAAGATAATCGAAGATTTAACGTACGAGGAGGTACCTGTCAAGATCTTGGATAGGAAGGAGCATGTCATACGCACAAAGATTATACCACAAGTTAAAGTTTTGTGGAGGAACCATGTTATTAAGGAAATGACCTGGGAGTTAGAATCGAAAATGAAAATGAGGTATGCTCACCTTTTCGAAACACCAAGTACGTACGTCAATTTTGAGGATGAAATTTCATAAGGAGGGGAGGTTGTAAGACCCCAACTTTTTATAAATAAAATCAAATTTCCTCTAATTATTATTGTGAATAATAAGGTGTTAAATTGATATAATATTTTGGTTATGGGTGAAATGTGCAAATTTTTCAAAATAAGCAAGTGGTTATAAAATATTCATTGTTGTCGGAGAATATTCGTTTGGTCGTGGAATATTCTTCTTTGTCGAGGGAATATTTATGCGATGGTATGACCATTTGTGGGGCCCATAATGAAAAAGCGTTAGGATGAAGAAAACGACAAGTTTGAGTTTTTATAAATAACGGCGTAATTGTTACCGTTAACACTATTGGAATACCTGGTGGTTAAAATACATAATACGCGTGGTTGCACAGTAGCACACGGTATTGCACAGTATTTTTTTGAATTATTGATTCCTATGTAAGAAGGCACTACTCAATAATTGTTACAGTATACTATTCAATATTTTATTTTATTGATTCAATAATTGTTACGTTGATATTTTATATTATTGTTGTTTCAATAATTATTCTTTGTCTGAAATATTTCCATTATCAGATCAATAATTCATATTATTTGAATAATATTATTAGATAGAATTATTGACAATGTCTAAGGAAGTTCTGTCTAGAAAAGGGGTTTGGTCACCTAATTGCACGCTAGTAAGGAGAAATCCTTATCGGAAAGCCCCCTCTTTCTTGAGAACGACCTGGTTGTCATAAATGTGATTCTGTAATATTATTTGTGAATAATTAATTATTGATTTATATGATAAGGAAAATTTAATTTTTATGTGGATATAAATGAATGAATTAATGTTGAGGTGTTTTATCAGTATCTTTTCGAAATGAAAGTATTAAAAATCATCCGTATGTAGATTTCGGACATTTTCTGATTGGAATTTAGAAAAACTTTCTTCTAATAAGTTGTAGAGAATTAAATTTCCTATGGAAACGACATGAGATTTGAATTTTTCTGATAAAAGATTTATTTATTATGAATTATTGAATTTTCAAAAATAAATATTTTTATTAAAACATGGGTGGGCCCTACTTTTGGTTGTTGTGGAAAAATTTGATTTTTGGTGAGCCCCACTGTGGTGTGCTGAAATTTGATCAAAGGTGGTGTGCTTGAAAATTTTGGAAAATATTATTTTATTAATTTAGTCTGTTTTGCCGTTCTAAGCATTTTCCTATAAATAGGGTGCTTAGTTAGAATTGAAAATCACACAAGAATCATAAGCTTTCTCTCTCTATATTATCGAGCATATTTTGTGAGTATTTAGATACTTTGAAAGTTGTTATTCAGTGCAAGTTTCCTTCATCGTTATATCTGATATTTCAGGCAGAAGTACTATTCTTTTGAGGTAAGGGATATTATTTTTTTCGTAAATGATGTTATTTCGTTCAATATCATTATGCTGAAATATTGGTATGAATATTATTGTAAAATTTATACCTTTTCATGTTGAGGTTACTATTCACGTATACGGCACTATTCACGAGTACTATTCGCGAAGTATGATTTTCTTGTGGAATTTCTACATTACGGCACTATTCACGTATACGGCACTATTCACGAATACGGCATTATTCACAGAAAAATAAAATTTTCTCTTCTTTGTCCAATATGTCTATTATGGTTACTATCTTTGATTGTATCTATGTTTTGATCTTCATTCTTGAATTTTACTCCACTATGGTTTATTATGGTGTATTTTTTAACTTGGATTATCTAAAGTACGAATCCCTAATCTTTGTCCTTTTATCTCACTGGATTCGTTTCTTTAAAATATTTTTCATCATCTTCTGTCTTAAATGATTATATAACTGAATATCCTTAGCCTATAGTGCAAAGATGAATGATTACCTGATGAATATCTTTGGCCCGTAGTACAAAGATGGACAAGTGTTGAGATGAACATGACCAACTGGTAATACAAATGAATATCTTTGGCTCGTAGTGGAAAGATAAATATTTGGTTCAAGATGTATATTGATTGATGTTACAGGGATAAAATATTGATGATGGACTTTTAAATCATAGAAGATGGTAGATTTCATTCTCTACTTAACTCTTCTAATGAATTGTTATTTCCGCTGCGAATACTGATCTAAAATTTGTTGTCCAGTATATTTATCTGATTTATTGAAGGCTAACGATAATTTGGTGTTCATTATCTTAGTCATAATGTTCTTTACTGAGCTAGTTGAGCTCACCCTTTTCCTTTTTGTTCCATTTTTCTTCTCAGGAGACGAGAATATAGCGGGAACTAGTCGGGGTGTGGAGAGATGTTCCCAGTCAGTTATTTTAGCAGTCCTCTCTATTTTGTAAAATAATGTTTCAATAATTGTAATGAGTACTTATTTGAGTTTGAATACTGTCTAGAAGACAATATTTGTATTTAAACTCACAGTATATGTGTTGTCGTATTTTGCACGACAATTATAATAATGAAGTTGTAGTTGTTTCTGTATCATGTATTTGGCGACTCAGAATGTGTGATGTATACTTATTTTGGGGGCGTCACAATTGGTATGTTAGATCATAAAGTACCATATTCGAGATAGAGATGTCTAAATTTTTGGCGGCGTCACAGAGCTCATGACTAGGTTGAACAACGATTTCAAGGTGATTGGGAGAGAGGCAATTGTAAGCGAGAATCTTCTTGTCAAATGTTGAGAAATTGAAAAGGTTTTAATTAATCTGAGTCGTTGGATTTGATTATTTGAGACATAATATCCATACTACAATATCCACGTCACTTTTTACTAAAAAAATAATAATTTTAAAGCCAAGTAATTAAAAATAGACAGTCAACTAACGTCTGTCCAAAAAAGGGAGAAAATAGATTTTCTCTTGATTTTGATGTTTAACTGAAAAAAAAAATTACTTGATTATTTAAAATAGAAAATAAGTGTAAGTTTGTTAATTTTTAGCATCATTTATCTCAAATAGAAATAGTCTTTCTTTTATCATAACTTTTTCCAAACAAAAATATTAAAATTTGTCTGACAAATTTAGATATAATTTTTAATAATAAACATATAATAGATGAATTTATAAAATAATATACAATTATAAACATGTTATATTTATATTCTTAAGTATTATTATGTCAACTCATCTGTTGGGCCATGATACTTTCATATTGGGCCAGACCAAATGGGCTCCTTCCTTGGACCGTGATATATTTTATCTTTTGGACCGAATAGCTTGGGCCGAGTTATTTGATTATTCTATTGGGTCATTTCGGTTGGATCCGGTTAGATGGGTCATCCTTATTGTATTGGGCTTAGCCATTGGATCAGCCCATTATGCAAATTATATCTTATCCCAGCTTTGACTGGTAATCATTACAATAGATAATGTTTGACTATTATCTCTGCCACCGTCTGCATGGCATTAATGAGGATGTGATTGCAATAGCCGGCGGTGGACAAAAGTGATGGTGTAGCAGGTGAATCACCGGATGTGAGAGGGGGTTGTGTCAGGTGTAGTGGGTGGTAAGGTAAACCGGGTTTCGGAGTGCATATGGGGCAAAGATCACACAAGGAAAAGGCAACAACATTCAACCAAACTATTATCTCTCTCTATACACTAGACATTTTTCCTCCATTGTTAACCTTGTGATCGCCTGTACTAACTCTCACGCCAGAGCTATCCCCCGACGGTCAATCCGTCAAGCTTTGGGTGTTGACTTGTTGAACTGTTCAGGATATTGGACACGTCTTAGGTGATTGGGACGTGAGGAAAGATCTTAGCGTTAACATTGGCGCTAGAAGGAGAGCTGAGTTCTAGTGTCCTGAATATTTTCAATCATAAACTGTGTTTGTTTTACGTCGGAATCCATGGGGAAGAGTAGAACACCTACATCGAAGGACGGTAGATGGTCATTAGTTAAATACACTATGCATGATGTATCGATCAAAGATCGTTTGGGACCTGCAATCAGTGCTCATGCCAACACGGTTTCCAAACGCCCATCTGAAGGTTCTCGCCCGAAGCTCGTTGGCAATGTCAAGAGAAGACTAGTTTTTACTAATGAGAAAGAATCCGATCATGGTCGGAAACGGGTAGAAGGCATACCGCCTAGAACCCGACACCGAGATGATCAGGAAGATAAGGCCTCCAAGTTAGCCAAGATGGCAGACGAAGCGGATAAGGCCGTGGAGGTACTTCTGAAATAGAGACAGGATATAGCCGAGAAGATGCTTCGGATGGCGGAGTTAAGGGAAGAAGCATCTAGCTATGTTCAGTCCGAAGAGCTTGGGCACAGGAGAGGAAAAGAGCCTGCCCATTCGGGTCTTGAATCTCGGGGCCAACCTCGAGAATGAAGAAGATCTGCCTCACACTTCGGTAATGAATAAGTACTCCTTTACTTTATTACCTAAATTTGTCTAAGTGTTGAGTTCGGATTACTTTGTTACTTAACTTGATTTTATCTGTTATATGACTTATTTAGTTATTTATTAACAGTTTAAGTTAAGAGTTCGTACATTTTTCAAGTTGATTGATATTGAAGTATTGACAGAAATTAATAATAAAGAAGTAATAAGGAAAGAGATCGATATTTCATTAACACAATATTGATTACAAAAAAGATCAAACTAATTACAGAAGTCCTATGAATTAAAGAAAAAGAGACTCGTCTTCAAGTATCAGCTTCGTCTTCAAAAGAATCGAGTATGGTCGGATCAACCTTAGCTGTGATAAGTTTTGCCTTGTCTTTGCTTCTGCATTCATAATAACCATCCGAGAACATCTGAACCACCTTCTCGTTCAACTAAGTTTACTGACGGTATTCTTCCTGGATTTGTTTGAAAAGATCTTCGGTCAGAGGAGGACCTAAATTTCTCAGAGCGCGAAGCTCGTGAAGATCCCGAAGCTCCGCTTCGAACTTTGCTTGATCCTTTGCTCCTTCCTTCTGAATTTGGGACTCCTTGACTTCGAGATCATTCACTTGCAGTGCCAAGCTCTTATTGGTCTTCACAAGTATATCATTCTTCTCAGAGAGGAATTCATTCATGTGGACAAAATCTGCATTCATGTTGGTAATGGCTCTATGATTGGCCTCAGCTGTTTGGTGAACTGCTTCAGCTGCCTCCATTTTTTCTTTTAGTTTGTTCATTTCCTTTCGGACGCATGCGTTGTTGAAGAGAGAAGTACCAAGGTCACCTCTTTCCTTAGTCAACGCTGACTTCAGAATGATGTTCTCTTATCGTGCTGCGTCTTCTTCGGCCTCAACTTCTTTGTAGCGTCCAAAAACAGCATTTGCCTGTAGATGTTCACAAACAATCAATTAATCTTCAGGAGATATATATAAATTCAAATGAACAGACAGATAAATATTTACCTTGGCGTGATAGCTCATGCCTTCCTTGATCAGGTCCATAATTGAGCTGTTGTCAAACCAGTGCTCATCGGTATCCTTGACGAACGAGTCAAAAAGTTGGAAAGGGAAGTTTCTATTGAACTCTGGCCATACAGTAGGTGAAGACATAGCTTCGCGCTGAAAGGCAGTGGGGGATGTTAGTTGTAAAACCCCAACTTTTTGAATAAAGATGATTTTTCTATAAATATTATTTTTGAATATTATGGAGTGAAATTGATATAATGTTATAGTTGTGGGTAATATTTATAAATTTTGCAAAGTATGCAAGTTGTTATATAATATTGATTGGATTCTAGGGAATATTCGTTTTAACAAGGAATATTAGTACAACGACACAATCATTGGTGGACCCATAACGGAATTATTGTCGGATTGAGAAAGCGACAAAAATACTTTATGAAAATAACGGCGGAAGTTTTACGTTAAGCTGTTGAAACACACGGTGTTAAAAAATGCGATGTCTGGCGTGGTTGCATAGTAGCACACGGTATTGATTATTGATGCTTAAGTGATAAGTCACTCAGTTTTGTTGGTATTATTAATGTAATAATACAGAAAATCTTTTTATATAAAACATAATACTTTTATAAAGTTATTCTATAAATATAATATATTATATTCTATTATGCATAGTGTTGCATAGTGTCTACAAAGTGTTTTGCATAGTAAAATCTTTTTATATAGAACAGAATACTTTTACAAAGCTATCTGTTTTATTAGACAATAATTAGATTATATTATATTTTATTATGCATAGTGTTTTCATAGTGCCTGCATAGTGTTTGCATAATAAAATCTTTTATAAAGTTATTCGTTTTATTAGATTATAAATAGAATATATTTTATTTTATTTTGCTTTAAATATGGACCGTCGATTAAAGTAAATCAATCTAAATAGTTCATGATGAGTTAGTTACTATGCAGTATCCATTTTTCTATAAATGAAGCTCATTCCTTCATTATTTTCTTACGAATTCACTGAACTCTAGAGAGATAAACTATAGAGAGAAAGAAGAAAGAATTCTACTACTTCACTACTTATATATCTAGTACTCTTCTTCTTAAGGTAGGGAATATTATTTGTTGTACTCGTAAGAGGTGTTATTCTTTCTTATTCATGAAGAGAACTGTTGTTATTCCATTTCTTATTTTTACATTGGAATAACTTTTGTATCGCTGATCTACCCTATACTTGGTGACATTCTTCTATTATTACATTAGAACATCACATGCGTGTATTTTACACGGACACGGTTCTATCTTTATTATTATTCCGTTGGAACATCATGTGCATGTGTGTTACACAGGCACTGGTTCCGTCTTATTATTATTCTGTTGGAACATCCTTTTTGTGTGTTTTACAGGACTGGTTAAAATCTTATTATTATTCTGTTGGAATATCCTGCTTCGATTGCAAATTTTTGCGACACGGTTACATTATTATTATTACATTAGAATAACTTTTGTCTATCAAAGTACCGCATGCATGGTGATTTCTTTTGTTATTCCATTTTTATTATACTCGGTTGGTTAAAGTTTTGACTTCTATACTCCATGAAATTAGTAGAATATCCTTGATATTTGCGCTTCATCCGATATCTTTTCATGGAAATATTCTTACGATCATTCTTGAATTTTACTCTACTACAAAACAAAGTATCATGTTGACAATTTGGGCGTTAATAATTCTGGATAAAATAATTCTTGAACTTGTTTTATTAATTCTTATATCATTGTCATCATCCTCATATGTTTATATTTTGTTGAAAGTCATCTGTGGCACAGAGTGCATAGATGGACTTGGTATGATTATGACCGGGGTTATTGATTGTAATCATAAAGTAATGTTACAAATGATGTGGTAAAAGTTCTCATTGGCTGTAGTAGTGCATTGATGGGCCGATTGTTGGCATGATCATGACCATTAATGAATACATAAATATTCTTGGCCCGTAGTGTATGGATAATTGTGGTCGTGATACTAAAGAATATCCTTGGTCAGTAATAAGAGGGTGATTCGATGATGTGGAATATTTATTAAGCTCGGTCTCGGCGATAATACTTGGTGATGAAAAACCTTTTAAATCATAAAAGATAGTAGATTTTATTTTCTACTTGACTCTTTTAATGGATTGCTTGTTCATTGCAGATTAAACTTGATGTCTATTGTATTTTATCGGTTTAACATTGTTGGAGACTAATGATAATTTATTACGGATTATCTTAGTCATAATATTTCTTCTTGGGCTAGTTGAGCTCACCCTTTCTTTCTTTGTTCTCTTCGGGGAAATGAGAATATATTTGGGACGAGTGGGGAGCGGAGTGATGGTCCAGGAAGGATAGCATTAGTAGTCCTCACTATTCGTGAAATAGTGTGATAATAATTATAATGAGGACTCCTTTTGAGTTTGTATAATCTCTAGTAGATAATATTTGTATTCAAACTCACAGTTTATGTTTGTCGTATTGTACACGACAGTTGTATTAGTAAGTTGTATTTGAATTCTGTACCATGTATCTGACGACCCAAGATGGGTGATGTATACCTAATTTTGGGGGCGTCACATTAGTGGTGGAGAAGGCATATGAAACTCATTGTGGATAGGAGATTGAGCAAGCGACTCAGGAGGAGGTGGAGGTTGAATAGGAGTAGGCCCCGGCGGAGGTGGCGGTTGATCATCCGAGGGTTGTTTTCTTTTCCGAGAAGGAGCTGAAGTCTCAGGTTGTTCTCCCAACTCTTCTTCGGAAATGATGATTTCCACAGGAGGGGGTACCCGAAGGTCGTCGGCAGACAAAGGAGTTACCTTGACTCGCCTTTTCTTATCTGAAGAGCACGTGATCCGTTCATTGCGAGCATATCTATCAAGCTGGAAGTAGAAATTGGTTGAGTTTCTTGAGATATTGATCTCAGTTTTCGAATAGCCCTCTTCTTCTTGCGAGGTCGGAGGGTTTCTTCGGCAATTTCTGGTTCTATAAGAAGATCCTCAGCATCTTGGGCATTCGAAGCCGGAACATCTTCCTGGGGGGTTTCGGTTGTTGGTGATGGGGGTTTGCCCGAAAGGAATTTTTCCAAATCCCTTCTGTCGATTGATGTGGGTTTGATCAAAGATACTGCAACAGAGAAATACATTTTGTTAGATCTGTTTACAATAACAAATTTTAGCAAGTTATATTTCGATAAAAATTTCAGACTTACATTTGTCGTCGTACAACCAGGCTTGTTTGGTAAGAAGACCATAATTCCATTCCTTCTTCGGGAAGTTTTCCAAGAGTTCAATCATTTCTTTGACACGTTCTTCGGCTATATCCCCGAAGTCGACAGATACTTTGTCTAACATTGTCCAGTCTGGGAGAGAGGCAATTTCGGGCCCTTTGACGAAGAGCCATTGCTCATTCCATCCTCGATTGCTGGAAGGAGTACTGATCAGAGAGCGTCGCTTGAAGTTCTCTTCGGGTTTTGCAGCTATTTTCCCCAAAACCTTGAACCCCTTCTCTCTGGACGTGATGGTGTATATGGAGAAGAAGAAGTCGAGTAGAGGCGTACGCCTACTTCATGGCGTAAATGCGATGAACGATGGATTGTTCGAGGAGGCTTTATGCAATTCATGCAACAAAGAAAGTAGAGGCTCTGTCCAAAATGTAGGTGGAAACACTGGAAACTCTCGGTGGTCACCGCTAAGCATTGAAGGAGCTAGGACCCACGGAGTTTAAGGAGAGCCAAAACCACTTATGGCGAAGTATGGATAAAGCGAGATCACCAAGATATTTGATGTCTTGGGACGCCCGAGAGAGCAAAAGGTTCCCTTTACCGCCTTTTATGTTCATGCGGAGGATGACATTGGTGGGAATCGGTAAAACATACTCAACTTGCCGTGCTAAAGATGTCTTGGAAGAAGTTCCAAGAGCTGTTCAACGACAAATACTTTCCCGAAAGTATTCGTCACATGAAGGAGGTGGAGTTTATCAAATTGGAGCAAAACAATATGACCGTGTCGCAATACGAGGCAAAATTTGCAGAGTTATCCCGGTTTGCGTCCCACTTGGTGGATAATGAAGAGAGAATGGCGCGAATGTTTTTAAGAGGTTTGAAGCTGGAAATACGTCAACATCTTATTTCTCATAAACTGTGTTTGTATTCAGATGTTGTAAATAGGGCTCAGTTGGTAGAGCGAGATAACGAGTCAACGCAACCAAAAGAGAGCAGCCGGCAAAATGATAATACCAGTGAGAGTAGTCATCGAAGCGGTGACAACAAGCGTGGAGGGAATCAACAGGCCAGAAATGGTAACCACTTTGGTGGTAATCAGGGCTAAAACAATAAGAATGGACATTTCAAGAAGAGGAGATTCAACAATGATGGAAAGGCGCGTCAAAGACCAAAGACCCGTTGTTAAGGAAGGAGAAAGACCACCTATCATATGCTTCAAATGCGGAGGGGAGGGACACATCAGTCCAAATTGCGCGATGTCGTCCAAAGCATGTTATAATTGTGGAAGAGAAGGTCACTTAGCCCGATTTTGTCGTTCATCGAAGACAAATTCAGCTAGGATGGAGGCACCAAAGGCTGTCCTAGAAAAGTCAAAGCCGGTAGTGCAAGGGAGAGCGTTTATTGTGACCTCCCAGAGAGCAAGGAACCCGAATGAGGTCATCACGGGTAAGCTTATCATAAACTCTAGCGAAGTCTACACTTTATTTGATACCGGTTCTACCCATTCTTTATTTCTCCCCATGGCGCTCAACGATTAAATTTGACTCCGGAGAAATTAGACTTTGACTTATCTGTGGAAACTCCGTTGGGAGAAACCTTCATTACATCCACGGTTTATAAGTCTTGTTTGGTTCAAGTTGGTACCCACACATTACCTGTCGATCTTATTGCATTAAAAATACTTACATTTGATGTAATTCTAGGGATTGATTGGTTAACTACTCATCATGCAAAAATTGATTGTTTTCGTAAGGTTGTTAGCTTTCATATTCCTAATCGACCTATTATACGAATTCAAGCAACCAAACCATTAAAATCAATCACTGTCATCTCAAGCCATAAAGCTATTCCTTTATTAAAAAACGGATGTCAAGCTTTCTTAGCTCATGTCACAGATCTAAACAAAAATACGTCAGTTTTGAATAATATTTCTATTGTTAATGAATTTCCTGACGTATTCCCTGAAGAACTTCCTGGCCTACCCCCAGAGCGTGAAATTGAATTTTGTATCGACATTGAACCCTATACAAAACCCATTTCTAAACCCCCATATCGAATGGCTCCTATTGAATTTTAGGAGTTAAAGACTCAACTACAGGAATTGTTAGACATTGGCTTTATTCATCCTAGAACTTCTCCTTGGGGTGCTCCTGTTCTATTCGTGAAGAAGAAAGATGGGAGTATGTGACTTTGTATTGATTATTGGGAGTTGAATCATGTCACCATCAAAAATAGGTACCCATTGCCACGTATTGATGACCTGTTTGACCAGTTGCAAGGAGTCAAATTCTTTTCAAAGATTGATCTTCATTCCGGATATCACCAATTGAATATTAGAACCGATGATATTCCAAAGACGGCTTTCAGAACTCGATACGGGCATTATGAATTCCTAGTCATGTCCTTTGGATTGACTAATGCTCATGCTGCCTTCATGGATATAATGAACCGAGTATTCAAGGAATATTTGGATCATTTTGTGGTCATCTTTATTGATGACATCCTCATATATTCCAAAAGCCGTGAAGATCATGAGGAACACTTGAGGCTGATACTCCAAAAGCTTCATGAATACAAGCTTTATGCCAAGTTGAAGAAATGCGAGTTCTGGCTTGAGGAAGTAGCTTTCCTTGGGCACGTGGTATCAAGTCATGGAATATCCGTTGACCCAAAGAAAGATTGAAGCTATTCAAAAGTGGGAGCAACCTAAATCGATGATCAAAATACGTAGCTTTCTCGGCTTAGCTGGTTATTATCGGAGATTCGTAGAAGGGTTTTCTCGAATCGCTACTCCACTAACTCAGCTGACTCGGAAAGATACAAAGTTCGGTTGGAGCGAGGAATGTGAGAAGAGTTTTCAAGAACTCAAGAGGAGACTCATTTCAGCACCTATTCTGACAATACCATCTGGTTCGGAGGGATTTGTCATCTACAGTGATGCTTCGGGCAAAGGGTTAGGATGTGTTCTCATGCAACATGGGAAAGTCATAGCCTATGCCTCACGACAACTCAAAGAATATGAGAGGAATTATCCTACTCATGACCTAGAGTTAGCAGTTGTTATCTTCGCACTTAAAATTTGGAGGCATTAATTGTATGGGGAGAAAGTGGAGATCTTTACGGATCATAAAAGCCTCAAATATTTCTTCACTCAAAAGGAACTCAACATGTGAAAACGACGTTGGCTTGAACTGTTGAAAGATTATGATCATATCATCCAATACCATCATGGAAAAGCGAACATGGTAGCTGACGCATTGAGTAGAAGATCATATGCGGGTACGAGTGCAATATTGTCAAGGAAAAGGCCCATTTTGTATGACTTGCAAAGGATGGAGATAGAGATAAAGACTCCAGGGACCCACGTGATGATGGCAAATATACGAGTAGAACCGAATTTAATTGATAAAATTAAAGCTGCTCAAATTACAGATCCGGAGCTGATGCGTATGAGGAAGAAAGTGCAAGAGGGTGCGATGCCGAAAGCAAGAATCGATGAAGAAGGAATACTTCGAGTCAACTCCAGACTTTGTGTTCCTAACGACCCTGATTTAAAGTATAAATCATGATGGAGGCGCACAACACACCGTTTGTAATCCATCCTGGAAGTACCAAAATGTATCATGATCTTCGACATACATTTTGGTGGGGCAATATGAAGAGAGAGATAGCGCTGTTTATCTCAAGGTGTCTAACGTGTCAACGAATCAAGGCGGAGCATCAAGTACCAAAAGGTCCATTGCAACCACTTGGAATTCCAGAATGGAAGTGGGAGCACATTACGATGGATTTTGTTACTGGTCTTCCCAAGGTTTCTCAAGGCATAGATGCGATTTGGGTCATTGTTGATAGATTGACCAAGTCGCTCATTTCTTCTCGTCTGAAAGACTTATACACTTGAACGCGTCTTGCTCGTATGTACATAAACGAGATTGTAAGGCGCATGGTATGCCGGTATCCATTGTTTACGATCGAGACCCAAGATTCACTTCATGATTTTGAGTTAGTTTCGAGAAAGCTATGAGCGCAGATTTGATTTAGCTTTCGGCATATCATCCTCGAGACGGACGGATATGGAGAGGACTATTCAAACTCTTGAAGATATATTAAGACTCTGTGTCCTTGATTTCAAGGGAAGTTGGGACAAGTTCTTACCATTGGTGGAGTTTTCCTACAACAACAGTTATCAAGCAAGTATTGGCATGGCTCCATTCGAAGCGTTGTATGGAAGAAAGTGTCATTCTCCAGTATGCTCGGATGAGGTGGGTGAAGCAACATTGTTGGGACTGAAGTTGGTACTTATGACTACAGAAAAGATTCAAACGATCCCAAGAACGTATAAAAACCTCACAAGATCGACAAAAGAGTTATCGATCTTCATCGAAAGGACGTGGAATTGATATAGGAGATCATGTGTTGTTACGTGTTGCTCCATGGAAAGGGGTTACGAGATTTGGAAAGAGAGGAAAGCTCAATCCTCGATTTATCGGCCCATTTTAATCCTTGATCGAGTAGGAAGCGTGGCCTATAGACTCGCTTTTACCGCCAAGTATGTCTCGTGTTCATAACGTTTTCACATATCCATGTTACGTAAATATGTGGAAGACCCGAACCACATTATTGAGTTGGAACCGGACGAAATAGCGGAAGATTTGACGTATGAAGAGGTTCCTGTTCAAATCTTGGATAAGAAGGAACATATTCTACGCACCAAGGTTATACCTCAAGTCAAAGTTTTGTAGAGAAACCACGATGTTGAGGAAATGACTTGGGAGTTAGAATCTGAAATGAAATCAAGGTATCCTTACCTCTTCGACATACCAGGTACGTACCCTAATTTCGAGGGCGAAATTTCATAAGAAGGAGAGATTGTAAAACCCCAACTTTTTGAATAAAGATGAATTTTCTATAAATATTATTTTTGAATATTATGGAGTGAAATTGATATAATGTTATAGTTGTGGGTAATATTTATAAATTTTGCAAAGTATGCAAGTTGTTATATAATATTCGATTGGTCGGGGAATATTCGTTTTAACAGAAATATTAGTACAATGGCACAATCATTGGTGGACCCTAGCAGTAATTATTGTCGGATTGAGAAAACGACAAAAAATACTTTATGAAAATAACGGCGGAAGTTTTACAGATTAAGCTGTTGAAACATCCAAGGTGTTAAAAGTATAAATAATAGGCGTGGTTGCATAGTAGTAATACGGTATTGATTATTGATGCTTAAGTGATAAGTCACTCAGTTTTGTTGGTATTATTAATGTAATAATCTGAGAAAATCTTTTTTATATAAAACAAAATACTTTTATAAAGTTATTCTATAAATAGAATATATTATATTCTATTATGCATAGTGTTGCATATAGTGTCTACAAAGTGTTTTGCATAGTAAAATCTTTTTATATAGTAAGCAGAATACTTTTACAAAGCTATACATTTTATTAGACAATAATTAGATTATATTATATTTTATTATGCATAGTGTTTTCATAGTGCTGCACGCATAGTGTTTGCATAATAAAATCTCTTTATAAAGTTATTCGTTTTATTAGATTATAAATAGAATATATTTTATTTTATTTTGCTTTAAATATGGACCGTCAGATTAAAGTAAATCAATCTCTAAATTGTTCATGAGTTAGTTACTATGCTTGATCAATTTTCTATAAATAGAAGCTCATTCCTTCATTATTTTCTTACGAATTCACTTTGAACTCTAGAGAGATAAACTATAGAGAGAAAGAAGAAAGTATTCTCGCTACTTCACTACTTATATATCCAAAGATTTCTTCTTAAGGTAGGAATATTATTTGTTGTACTCGTAGGGGTGTTATTCTTTCTTATTCATGAAGAGAATCTGTTGTTATTCCATTGCTTATTATTACATTGGAATAACTTTGTATACGCTGTGATCTACCCTATACTTGGTGACATTCTTCTATTATTACATTTGGAACATCATGTATCACGTGTGTTTTACAGGACTGGTTCCATCTTTATTATTATTCCGTTGGAACATCCTCGCTCTGTATGTTTTACAGGACTGGTTACATCTTATTATTATTACGTTGGAACATCCTCGTCTCGTGTGTTTACACGGGACCGGTTAAAATCTTATTATTATTCTGTTGGAACATCCTGCCGATTGCAAATTTTGCGACACGGTTACATTATTTTATTACGTTGGAATAACTTTGTGTATGGCAATCGCATGCATGGTGATTTCTTTTGTTATTCCATTCTTTATTATACTCAGTTGGTTAAAGTTTTGACTTCTATACTCCATGAAATTAGTAGAATATTCTTGATATTTACGCTTCATCCAGTATCTTTTCATGGAATATTCTTCTGATCATTCCTGAATTTTACTCTACAAAACAGTATCATGTTGACAATTTGGACGTTAATAATTCGTGGATAAAATAATTCTTGAACTTGTTTTATTGAATTCTTATATTATTGTCATCATCCTCATGTTTATATTTTGTTGAAAGTCATCTGTGGCCTGTAGTGCATAGATGGACTTGGTATGATTATGACCAGGGATTATTCAGTGTAATCATGACCGTAATGTTACAAATGATGTGGTAAAAGTTCTCATTGGCCCGTAGTGCATTAATGGACAGTTGTTGGCATGATCATGACCATTAATGAATACATATATATTCTTGGCCCGTAGTGCATGGATAATTGTGGTCGTGACACTAAAGAATATCCTTGGCCATAGTGCAGGGGTGATTCGATGATGTGGAATATTTATTAAGCTGAGTCTCAGCGATAACAGTGATGAAAAACCTTTTAAATCTTAAAAGATAGTAGATTTTATTTTCTACTTGACTCTTTTAATGGATTGCTTTGTTCATTGCGCAGATTAAACTTGATGTCAATTATATTTTATCGGTTTAACATTGTTGGAGACTAATGATAATTTATTACGCATTATCTTAGTCATAATATTTCTTACTAGGCTAGTTGAGCTCACCCTTTCTTTTCTTTGTTCTCTTGTGAAATGAGAATATAGCTGGGACGAGTCGGGGAACGGAGTGATGGTCCAGAGGATAGCATTAGTAGTCCTCACTATTCTGTGAAATAGTGTGATAATAATTGTAATGAGGACTCCTTTTGAGTTTGTATAATCTCTAGTAGATAATATTTGTATTCAAACTCACAGTTTATGTTTGTCGTATTGTACACAACAGTTGTATTAGTAAGTTGTATTTGAATTCTGTACCATGTATCTGACGACCCAAGATGGGTGATGTATACCTAATTTTGGGGGCATCACATTAGTGGTGGAGAAGGCATATGAAACTCATTGTGGATAGGAGATTGAGCAGGCGACTCAGGAGGAGGTGGAGGTTGAATAGGAGTAGGCCCCGGCGGAGGTGGCGGTTGATCATCCGAGGGATGTTTTCTTTTTCGAGAAGGAGCTGAAGTCTCAGGTTGTTCTCCTAACTCTTCTTCGGAAATGATGATTTCCACAGGAGGGGGTACCCGAAGGTCGTCGGCAGACAAAGGAGTTACCTTGACTCGCCTTTTCTTAATACAAAGAGCCTGCATCCATTCGTTTGCAGGCATATCTATCAAGCTGGAAGTAGAAATTGGTTGAGTTTCTTGAGATATTGATCTCAGTTTTCGAATAGCCCTCTTCTTCTTGCGAGGTCGGAGGGTTTCTTCGGCAATTTCTGGTTCTATAGGAAGATCCTCGGCATCTTGGGCATTCGAAGCCGGAACATCTTCCTGGGGGATTTCGGTTGTTGGTGATGGGGGTTTGCCCGAAAGGAATTTTTTCAAATCCCTTCGGTCGATTGATGTGGGTTTGATCAAAGATACTGCAACAGAGAAATACATTTTGTTAGATCTGTTTACAATAACAAATTTCAGCAAGTTATATTTTGATAAAAATTTGAGACTTACCTTTGTGGTCGTACAACCAGGCTTGTTTGGTAAGAAGACCATAATTCCATTCCTTCTTCGGGAAGTTGTCCAAGAGTTCAATCATTTCTTTGACACGTTCTTCGGCTATATCCCCGAAGTCGGCAGATACTTTGTCTAACGTTGTCCAGTCTGGGAGAGAGGAAATTTCGGGCCCTTTTACGAAGAGCCATTGCCCATGCCATCCTCGATTGCTGGAAGGAGTACTGATCAGAGAACATTGCTCGAAGTTCTCTTCGGGTTTTGTAGCTATTTTCCCCAGAACCTTGAACCCCTTCTCTCTGGACTTGGTGATGGTGTATATGGAGAAGAAGAAGTCAAGAGTGGGGGCGACGCCTACTTCATGGCAGAAGGCGATGAACGCCAAGATGTGGATGTAGAAGTTCGGGACCAGTTGGGCGAATTCGACGCCAACGAACCCTAGGAGGGTAACCAAAAAGACGTGTAGGGGGAATCGAACCCCTTTTTCCAAAAGTGTCGATGTAAGACCCCAACTTTTTAAATAAAGATGAATTTTCTATAAATATCATTTTTGAATATTATGGAATGAATTTGATATAATGTTATAGTTGTGGGTAATATTTATAAATTTTGCAAAAATACGTAAGTTGTTATATAATATTCGATTTGGTGGGGAATATTCGTTTTTTGAGGGAATATTAAGTAAAAGCGGCACAATCATTGGTGGACCCTAAGCGGAATTATTGTCGAATTGAGAAAGCGACAAAAATACTTTTTATAAAAATAACGGCGAAAGTTTTTCGTTAGCTGTTGAAACACCGGTGTTAAAAATGCGATGTCTGGCGTAGTTGCGTATAAGTAGCACATGATATTGATTATTGATGCTTGCGTGAGAAGTCACTCGATTTTGTTCAATTATTGCTACGATAATTCTTTGCATAATATCTCACGTTATTTGATTCAATTATTGTCAATATTTTCTATATTATTAAATCAATAATTGAGACGAGAAAATTATTAATATTATTATTTGCAATATTAACGATGTCTAGAAGTTACATCGAGGAGAGGTTTGGTCACTTAATTTGCGGCATGATAGGAGAAATCCTTATTTGAAAGCCCCTCTTTCTAGGAGCGACACAGTCGATTAATATTGTGAATTATAATAATGATGATAAATGTTGTTAAAATTATTAAGGTGATTTTTATGAAGTTTTGCTTATTTTATGGACCCCCATTTACCCATTTTTCAAAATAATCGGTAGAAAATTATTTAAAGGTGGGGCCCACATGTGGGGCCCATATGTGTTGAAAAACTGATTTTTGAAATGGGGTGGGAGGAGTTACGTAAAGGAGGAATTTATATATATATATATATATATATATATATATGTATGTATGTGTGTGATGTGTGTATATATATAATGTGTGTGTGAGTGGAAAATGGTGGAAAAGTGATAGTATGAAAGTGATGGGTGTAAGATAGGTGTGTGTGTGTGTGATAGTGAAAGGTGTATAGTGTGTGTGTGTGTGTAAGAGTGTAGTGAAAGTGATGTGTGGGTGGGAAAGTGAAAATTGTGTGTGAATATAGATATATAATTGGTATATAAATATATATGATGAAAGTGATTTGGGGGGGTGGGGATTGATGTTGGTTATGGGGGGATAAAAATTAAGTGGTGTTTATATAATATTGATGTATATATAATTGAAAACATGTGTTTATATATATATATATATATATATATATATATATATATATTATATTTTATTTGTTAGTTGATTGAAATTGATTATGCAAAATAATTTCGTCCATGAACAGTGCCCTTCCATTCTCCTATAAATAGAAGCTCATTCCTTCATTATTTCTTACGAATTCATTGAAACTCTAGAGAGAGAAATTATAGAGAAACTATAAAAAAGTATTCGGCTACTTCCCTACTCTTATATCCAGTTTCTTTTACGGTAAGGGGTATTATTTCTTTTGTATTCATGAAGAGAACTTCTGTTATTCCATTAATTATTAATACATTGGAATAACTTTGTATCTGTGAGCTACCTACCTATACTTGGTGAAATTCTTCTATTATTCCATTCTTTATTATTACATTGGAATATCATATGCATGCATTTTCTTTATTGGGACTGTTTTCGTGCGTTTATTATTATTATGTTGGATCTTTATATTACATTGGAATGCGTTTCATGCATGGACCGGATTTAGTTATTTATTATTACATTGGAATACTTTTTGCATGCTTGATCTATCGCATGCTGGTGATTTCTTTTGTTATTCCATTCTTTATTATACTCGGTTGGTTAAAATTTTGACTTCTATACTCCATGAAATTAGTGGAATATCCTTGATATTTGCGTTTCATCGATATCTTTTCATGGAAATATTCTTACGAGCATTCTTGAATTTTACTCTACAAAGAAGTATCATGTTGACAATTTGGACGTTATTAGTTCTGGATAAATTAATTCTTGAACTTGTTTTATTGAATTCTTATATCATTGTCATCATCATCATCGTGTTTATATTTTGTTAAAAGTCATACGTGGCCTATAGTGCATAGATGGACTTGGTATAATTATGACGAGGATTATTGATTGTAATCATGGCCGTAATGTTATAAATGATGTGGTAAAAGTCCTCATTGGCCCGTAGTGCATTGATGGACGATTGTTGGCATGATCATGACCATTGATGAATACGAATATCCTTGGCCCGTAGTGCATGGATAATTTGTGGTTGTGATACTAATGAATATCCTTGGTAGTAGTGCGTGGGTGATTGATGATATGGATTATTTATTAATTTGAGTCTCGGTGATAAAAGTGATGAAAAACCTTTTAAATCGTCGTAGAAGATAGTAGATTTTATTCTCTACTTGACTCTTCTAATGGATTGCTTGTTCATTATGATTAAACTTGATATTTATTATATTTTATCGGTTTTAATGTTGTTGAAGGCTAACGATAAATTATTACGCATTATCTTAGTCATAATATTTCTTCTTTGGGCTAGTTGAGCTCACCCTTTTGCTTTCATTGTTCTCTTGAGGAAATGAGAGCGTGGCGAGGGGACTAGTCGGGGAAGCAGTGATGGTCTAGATGGTGCATTAGTAGTCCTCACTATTACGTGAAATAGTGTAATAATAAATGTAATGAGGACCCCATTAAGTTTGTATATTGTCTAGATGAAAATATTTGTATTAAAACTCACAGCATATGTTTAGTCGTATTTTACACGACTGTTGTATAATTAAGTTTATATTTGAATTATGTACCATGTATTTGGCGACTCAAGATGGGTGATGTATACCTATTTTGGGGGCGTCACAGTTGGTATCAAAGCTTAGGGATATGATTCCTGGCTAAGATGTGAGACTAGAACTAGGAGGGGAGAGACGGGGAATTCCTTCGCTAGTATGACCTACCTAAATTTATTTGGTATTTAATTGGTTGGTCAGAGTATAGAGATAATATGTTACATGTCAATTAACCTTTGTTTTGTGGCAGTATCTAAAAATGACATCCGAGAATATTGAGAATAGCAATGGAGCACAGGAGACCGTTGAGTCTCCACATATCAATAATCGAGGATAATGTGCATCGGGAAGGCGACAATCCTCATGCAAACAACAACTTGACCAAATGATGAATGATGGAATGTTAGGAGGCTTTTATGCAATTCATACAACATCGGTAGAGAGCGGCTCTGTCCAAAATGTAGGTGGAAACACTTTGGAAACTCTTAGGCGGTCACCGCTAAACAATTCAAGGAGCTGGGACCACCGGAGTTTATTGGAGAGCCAAAACCACTTAAGGCGGAAGCATGGATAAAGCGAGATCACCAAGATATTTGATGTCTTGGGATGCTCAGAGGAGAGCAAAAAGGTTCCTTTACCACTTTTATGTTTGCGAGGAGAGGCGATTCTTGGTGGGAATCGGTAAAAGCGTACTCGAACTACCACACTTGAAGATGTCTTGGGAGAAGTTCCAAGAACTATTCAACGACAAGTACTTTCGAAAGTATTCGTCACATAAAGAGGTAGAGTTCATCAAGTTGGAGCAAAACAAGATGGTAGTGTCGCGATCTGAAGCTAAGTTTCTTTGAGTTGTCCGGTTTTTCGTCCCACTTGGTTGATAATGAGGAGAGAATGGCGGATGTTTTTAAGAGGTTTGAAGCCGGAGAATCGATAATATCTTATTTCTCATAAACTATGTTTGTATTGAGATGTTGTAAATAGGGCTCGATTATTGGGGTAGCGATAACGAGTCAAATCAATGAAGAGAAAGCAACCGACAAAATGATAATACCGGTGGTAGCGGTCATCGAAGCGGTGACAACAAGCGTGGAGGAATCAACATGCAAAAATGGTAACCACTTGGTGGTAATCATGGCCAAGACAATAAGAATGGACATTTCAAGAAGAGAAGATTCAACAATGATGGAAAGGCGTCGACACTAAACACCCGTTGTTAAGGAAGGAAGCGACCACCTATCATATGCTTCAAATCACGGAGGGAGGACATATCGGTCAAAGCTGGCGATGCCATCAAAGCGTGTTATAATTATGGAAGAGAGGTCACCTAGCCCGATTTTGTCGTGCATCGAAGACAAGTCCGGTTGGAATGGTGACACAAAATACCGTCGAGAACAAGTCAAAACCCGGTAGTTCGAGGGAGAGCGTTTGTTGTGACCTCCCGAAAAAATAAGGAACGAGCGAGGTCATCATGGATAAGCTTATCATAAACTCTAGTGAAGTCTATACCTTATTTGATCTGGGTTCTACCCATTCTTTTATTTCTCTCTACTTGCGCTCAACGATTAAATTTGACTCAGGAAAAATTAGACTTTGATTTATTTGTGGAAACTCGTTGGGAGAAACCTTCATTACATCCCTTTGTTTATAAGTCTTGTTTGGTTCAAATCGGTACCCTCACATTATATGTCGATCTTATTTCATTGAAAATACTTGCATTTGATGTGATTTAAGGGATTGATTGGTTAACTATTCATCATGCAAAAATTGATTGTTTTTCGTAAGGTTGTTAGCTTTCATATTCCTAACCAAACTATTATGCGAATTCAATAACCAAACCATTAAAATCAATCGCTTTGATCATCTCAAGCCATAAAGCTATTCGTTTATTAAAAAAAATGGATGTCAAGCTTTCTTAGCTCATATCACGGATCTAAACAAAAAATCGTCGAGATTTGAATGATATTTCTATTGTTAATAAATTTCTGACGTATTCACGAAGAACTTACGGCCTACCCCAGGCGTGAAATTGAATTTTGTATCGACCTTGAACCCGGTACAAAACCCATTTTCAAAGCCCCATATCGAATGGCTCTATTGAACTTGAGGAGTTAAAGACCCAATTCTGCGAGGAATTGTTAGACATTGGCTTTATTCGTCCTAGTACTTCTCCTTGGGGTGCTCTATTCTATTCGTGAAGAAGAAAGATGGGAGTATGCGACTTTGTATTGATTATCGGGAGTTGAATCATGTCACCATCAAAAATAGGTACCCATTGCCACGTATTGATGACTGTTTGACCCGTTGCAAGGCACCAAATTCTTTTCAAAGATCGATCTTCGATTACGGATATCATCAATTTGAAAAGTTAAAAGCGAGGATATTCCAAAGGCGCCTTGAGAACTCGATGCGGACATTATGAATTTTTAGTCATGTCTTTTGGATTGACTAATGCTCCCTTTGCCTTCATGGATATGATGAACCAGAGTATTCAAGGAATATTTGGATCACTTTGTGGTCGTCTTTATTGATGACATCCTCATATATTTCAAAAAGCCGTGAAGATCATGAGCAACACTTGAGGTGATACTCCAAAAAAGCTTCGTGAAAACAAGCTTTATGCCAAGTTGAAGAAATGTGAGTTACGGCTTGAGGAAGTAGCATTCCTTGGGCACGTAGTATCAAGTCATGGAATATCATTGACCCGGAAAGATTGAAGCTATTCAAAGTGGGAGCAACCTAAATCGATGGCCAGAAAATCGTAGCTTTCTCGGTTTTATTTGGTTATTATCGGAGATTCGTGGAAGGATTTTCTCGAATCGCTACTTCATTAACTTCGGTGACTCGGAAAGATACAAAATTGAGGTTAAAGCGAGGAATGTGAGAAGAGTTTTCAAGAACTCGAGAGGAGACTCATTTATTTTGTTACGACAATACCATCGGCTCGGAGGATTTGTCATCTCTGATGATGCTTGGGCAAAGGTTAGGATGTGTTCTCATGCAACATGGGAAAGTCATAGCCTATGCCTCAAGACAACTCAAAGAATATGAGAGGAATTATTCCACTCATGATCTAGAGGTGGCAGCTGTTGTCTTTGCACTTAAAATTTGGAGTCATTACTTGTATGGAGAGAAAGTGGAAATCTCTACGGATCATAAAAGCCTCAAATATTTCTTCACTCAAAAGGAACTCAACATGCGACAACGACGTTGGCTTGAAGCTGTTGAAAGATTATGATCATACCATCAATACCATCACGAAAAAGCGAGCGTGGTAGGTGATGCATTGAGTAGAAGATCATATCTGAAATCGAGTGCGATATTATCAAAGCCATAAAGGCCCATTTTGTGTGACTTGCAAAGGATGGAGATAGAGTTAAAGACTCGAGGGACCCATGTGATGATGGCGAATATCTGAGTAGAACCAACTTTAATCGATAAAGTTAAAGTTCTTTCAAGCTCTGACACTGGAGGTGATCGTATGAAGAAGAAAGTGCAAGAAAGGTGCTATCTAGGAAGCAAGAATCGATGAAGAAGGAATACTTGAGTCAACTCCGGACTTTGTGTTCTAACGACCACGATTTAAAGTATAAAATCATGATGGGGCGCACAACACACAGTTTGCAATCCATCTAGGAGTACCAAAATGTATCATGATCTTGACATACATTTTGGTGGGGGCAATATGAAGAGAGAGATAGCGTTGTTTATCTCAAGGTGTCTAACGTGTCAGCGAGTCAAGGCGGAGACATCAAGTACCAAAAGGTCCATTGCAACCACTTGAAATTATAGAATGGAAGTGGGAGCACATTACCATGGATTTCGATTCTTGGTCTTCCCAAGGTTTCTCAAGGCATAGATGCGATTTGGGTCATTGTTGATAGATTGACCAAATCTGCTCACTTCTTACCTATCGAGAAACTTATACACTTGAGCGTCTTGCTCGTATATACATAAATGAGATTGTAAGATTGCATGGTATGCGGTATCCATAGTTTACGATCGAGACCCAAGATTCACTTCACGATTTTGGGTTAGTTTGCAAAAAGCTATGAGCGCGGTTCTGATTTAGCTCGGCATATCATCCTCAGACGGACGGGCGATCGGAGAGGACTATTCAAACTCTTGAAGATTTATTAAGACTTTGTGTCCTTGACTTCAAGGAAGTTGGGACAAGTTCTTACCATTGGTGGAGTTTTTCCTACAACAATAGTTATCAAGCAAGTATTGGCATGGCTCCATTTGAGGCGTTGTATGGAAGAAAGTGTCGTTCTCTCGGTATCTTTGGGATGAGGTGGGTGAAACAGCGTTGTTTGGGACCGGAGTTGATACGCGTATGACTACGGAAAAGATTCAAGCGATCCGACAACATATAAAAATCTCACAAGATCGACAAAAGAGTTATGTTGATCTTCATCGAAAGGACGTAGAATTCGATATTGGAGATCATGTGTTGGAGATCATGTGTTGTTACGTGTTGCTCCATTGAAAGGAGTTACGAGATTTGGGAAGAGAGGAAAGCTCAATCCTCGATTCATTGGCCCATTTTTAATCCTCGATCGAGTAGGAACTGTGGCCTATAGACTCGTTTTACCGCCAAGTATGTCTCGTGTTCATAACGTTTTTCACATATCTATGTTACGTAAATATGTGAAAGACCCACACCACATTATTGAGTTAGAACCGGATGAAATAGCGGAAGATTTAACATACGAAGAGGTTCATGTTCAAATCTTGGATAAGAAGGAACATATTCTACGCTCCAAGGTTATACCTCAAGTCAAAGTTTTGTGGAGAAACCACGATGTTGAAGAAATGACACAGGAGTTAGAATCGAAATTAAATCAAGGTATCCTTACCTCTTGACATACCAGCGTCGTACCCTAATTTTGAGGGTGAAATTTCATAAGAAGGGAGGTTGTAAGACCCCAACTTTTTAAATAAAGATGAATTTTCTATAAATATCATTTTGAATATTATGGAATGAATTTGATATAATGTTATAGTTGTGGGTAATATTTATAAATTTTGCAAAAATGCATGAGTTGTTATATAATATTCGATTGGTTGGGGAATATTCGTTTTAACGAGGAATATTAAATGCAACGGCACAATCATTAGTGACCCCCTGATGGAATTATTGTCGAATTGAGAAAAGCGACAAAAATACTTTATGAAAATAACGGTGGAAGTTTCTCGATTAGCTGTTGAAACACCGGTGTTAAAAAATGCGATGTCTGGCGTAGTTTGCACGATAGCTTTACGATATTGATTATTGATGCTTACGTGAGAAGTCACTCGATTTTGTTCAATTATTGCTACGATAATTCTTTGCATAATATCTCACGTTATTTGATTCAATTATTGTCGATATTTTATATATTATTAAATCAATAATTGAGGCGACAAAATTATTAATATTATTATTTACAATATTAACGATGTCTAGAAGTTACATCGAGGAGAGGTTTTGTCACACTAATTGCTTGGCATGATAGGGAGAAATCCTTATTGGAAAGCCCCTCTTTCACAGGAACGACACAGTCGATTAATATTGTGAATTATAATAATGATGATAAATGTTGTTAAAAATATTGAGGTGATTTTTATGAAGTTTTGCTTATTTTTATGGACCCCCATTTACCCATTTTTCAAAATAATCGGTAGAAAATTATTTAAAGGTGGGGGCCACATGTGGGGCCCATATGTGTTGAAAAACTGATTTTTGAAATGGGGGTGGATGGGAGTTACGTAAAGGGGAGGGAATTTATATATATATATATATATATATATATATATATGTGTGTATATATAATGTGTGTGTGAGTGGAAAATGGTGGAAAAGTGATAGTATGAAAGTGATGGGTGTAAGTGTGTGTGTGTGTGTGTGTGTGTGTGATAGTGAAAGGTGTATGTGTGTGTGTGTGTGTGTGTGTAGTGAAAGTGATGTGTGGGTGGGAAAGTGAAAATTGTGTGTGAATATAGATATATAATTGGTATATAAATATATATGATGAAAGTGATTTTGGGGTTTGGGGATTGATGTTGGTTATGGGGGGATAAAAATTAAGTGGTGTTTATATAATATTGATATATATAAACTGAAAGCATGTTTATATATATATATATATATATATATATATATATATATATATATTATATTTTATTTGTTAGTTGATTGAAATTGATTATGAAAAATAATTTTCGTCCATGAGCAGATTGCCCTTCCATTCTCCTATAAATAGAAGCCCATTCCTTCATTATTACTTACGAATTCCTTTGAAACTAGAGAGAGAAATTATAGAAAAACTATAGAAAAGTATTCTGCTACTTCTCTACTCTTATATCCAGATTTCTTTTTACGGTAAGGGTATTATTTCTTTTGTATTCATGAAGAGAACTTACATTATTCCATTATTTATTATTACATTTGGAATAACTTTGTATATCATGAGCTACCCTATACTTGGTGAAATTCTTACATTATTCCATTCTTTATTATTACATTGGAATATATGTATACATGCGTTTTTACTGGGACTGATTCCATTCTTTATTATTACATTGGAATATACATACATGCATTTTACACGGACTGGTTCGGTTATTTATTATTACATTGGAATATCACATGCATGCGTTTCTGAATGATTACATTATTTATCGCATTGGAATAACACGTGTGATTTTGATTTTTTGTTATTTCTTTTGTTATTCCATTCTTTATTATACTCGGTTGGTTAAAATTTTGACTTCTATACTCCATGAAATTAGTGGAATATCCTTGATATTTGCGCTTCATCGATATCTTTTCATGGAAATATTCTTACGAGCATTCTTGAATTTTACTCTACAAAAAGTATCATGTTGATAATTTGGACGTTATTAGTTCTGGATAAATTAATTCTTGAACTTGTTTTATTGAATTCTTATATCATTGTCATCATCCTCGTGTTTTATATTTTGTTGAAAGTCATTTGTGGCTATAGTACATAGATGGACTTGGTATGATTATGACCGAGGATTATTCGGTGTAATCATGGTAGTAATGTTACAAATGATGTGGTAAAAGTCCTCATTGGCCCGTAGTGCATTGATGGATAGTTGTTGGCATGATCATGACCATTAATGAATATACGAATATCCTTGGCGTAGAAGCATGGATAATTTGTGGTCGTAATACTAAAGAATATCCTTGGTAGTAGTGCGGGGATTTGATGATGGATTATTTATTAAGTTGAGTCTCGGCGATAAAAGTGATGAAAAACCTTTTAAATCATAGAAGATAGTAGATTTTATTCTCTACTTGACTCTTTAATGGATTATTTGTTTCACTTTGCGATTAAACTTGATATTTATTATATTTTATCGGTTTAACATTGTTGAAGGCTAACGATAAATTATTACGCATTATCTTAGTCATAATATTTCTTCTTTGGGCTAGTTGAGCTCACCCTTTTGCTTTCATTGTTCTCTTGAGAAATAAGAGCGTAGCGAGGGACTAGTCGGGGAGCAGTGATGGTCCTAGATGGTGCATTAGTAGTCCTCACTATTACGTGAAATAGTGTAATAATAAATGTAATGAGGACCCCATTGAGTTTGTATATTGTCTAGATGACAATATTTGTATTAAAACTCTGACATATGTTTAGTCGTATTTTACACATTTGTTGTATAATTAAGTTTATATTTAAATTTTGTGTCATGTATTTGGCGACTCAAGATGGGTGATGTATACCTATTTTGGGGCGTCACATTTCCGGTTTTGGGTATAATGCTTTAACTGGAGTGGGCTTCTCTCATTTGGGCTTTTAGTTTCATTTAAATTGTTGATTGGAATTTCTCAGTTGGGCCTCAATGAGTTTCAATTTGGACCCCCTTCGATATATTACAAATCCCTATCATCATGGACCTATATTATTAACAGTCTTTCATTAAACATCCTGTTTAATAAAAGACTGGGGGCAATGTTGGGCCATGATACTTTCATATTGGGCCAGACCGAATGGGCTCCTCCCTTGGACCGTGATATATTTTACCTTTTGGACCGAATAGCTTGGGCCGAGTTATTTGATTATTCTATTGGGTCATTTCGGTTGGATCCGGTCAGATGGGTCATCCTTATTGTATTGGGCTTAGTCATTGGATCAGCCGATTATGCAAATTATATCTTATCCCAGCTTTGACCGATAATTATTACAATAGATAACGTTTGACTATTATCTCTGCCACCGTCTGCATGGCATTAATGAGGATGTGATTGCAATAGCCGGCGGTGGACAAAGGTGATGATGTAGCAGGTGAATCACCGGACGTGAGAGGGGGTTGTGTCAGGAGTAGTGGGTGGCACGGTAAACCAAGTTTTGGAGTGCATATGGGGGCAAAGATCACACAAGGAAAAGGTAACAACATTCAACCAAACTATTATCTCTCTCTATACACTAGACATTTTTCCTCCATTATTAGCAGCATGATCGCTTTATATCGATTTCTCATGTTAGAGCTATCCCCCGACGGTTAATCCGTCAAGCTTTGGGTGTTGACTTGTTAAACTGTGCAGGATATCGGACACGTCTTAGGTGATTGGGACGTGAAGAAAGATTTGACGTTAACATCGTCGTTACTATATTTTTAAGGACAACGGTTTTTTTTTTCCTAAAAAAAAGAGATGTTTTAAAACGACGTCCTCTCTATTCCTACCTGTTCTTTTTTCCATTTTCTTTGTAGTCATAGACATTCTAGTTTCTTCACAGACTATGCGGGTGGAATTTAATTTTCATGGTAAAAATAATTATAAAAATAAGTTTGTCAATTAAAAAAATCACCAAAATAAAATATCTAACTATTTTGAAAAACAATAAACTATTTAAAATTAATTTTATAACAAAAGAAGTGATATTTTTTTAAAATTTGACACTCCCTCTTTTACCACTACTAAAAATTGAATTCCTAATTTCATAGTTAACATTTGGGTTAAGTCATACCAGTCAATGCCTTCATTGACTATGGAAAGGTGTAGTAAAAAAACAAAATACAGTAGTCATAGACTCGTAGAAGTTGTAGATATTTGGTGTAGACTTGATGCGGAAATAAGTGTCAAGCATGGCCGTGAGCTTGGAAAGCACGTGTCTGAGATACCGTAGACGTTGTACAAGTATTAGAGGTGGGCCTTGAGTTAGCAAGGAGTAGTATTTAATGGAGTAAAGAGATGCCACGTGTTTGGGTATTACGGTTGAGGATTCACGTGCTTATGGTGTTAACTCTAACCCACCTTAAGCCGGGAGCGTTTGGTTTGTTTGGTGACGAGGTACGCTTTAACTTGTCGGTTAGCCTCGCCGACCAAACTGAACTATTGATGATCACATTTCGAGAGTTCGTTGGTTTCGTATGCACCCAAACCATCAATATGTCTTGTCTTGTGATAATCATATTATTTACTATATGTTTATTTCCTTTTAAAATAAATTTATTAGTTCAATTTTATATTAATTCTATTTTAGTTGTAATTATTTATTTATTATGCAATCAGGTGCACAATAATGGACAAAGCCAATACAATCTAATTGATTTAGAAGATAAGGAGCATACGAGAATTAAGGAGAGGAATCAGGAGTAGCTAAGCAGGGTGTTGGGCCATGATACTTTTCATATTGGGCCGAATTAAATGGGCTCCTCCCTTGGGTTAGAATATTTTATGAACATTGGGCCAAGTCAGTGGGCTACCTTGATTGGGTCTGGTAAGTCTTGGGTCATATTGGTGGACCGGTCCAATAGATAATTAAATATCTACTTTTTGGGCTTTAATCGGTAATGATCACAAAGATAACAATTGACTGTTATCGCTGCCATGAATTAATGTGGATGGGATCTAGTAGGCCGGCGGTAGAAAATAGTGATGGGATGGAGCAGGTGAGCTGCTGATATTCGGCGAGATCACTAGGAGTGGGGAACTGTGACGCTCCCAAAATTAGGTATACATCACCCATCTTGAGTCGCCAGATACATGGTACAGAATTCAAATACAACTTTAATAAAATAATTGTCGTGTACAATACGACAAAACATAAACTGTGAGTTTGAATACAAATATTGTCTACTAGAGAGTATACAAACTCAAAAGGAGTCCTCATTACAATTATTATCACACTATATCACAGAATAGTGAAGACTACTAATGCACCATCTAGGACCATCACTCCGCTCCCCGACAGGCTCGTCAAGCCTATATTCTCATTTTCAAGAAGAAACGGTGAAAGAAAGGGTGAGCTCAACTAGCCCAGTAAAAAATATTATGACTAAGATAATGCAGAATAAATTATCATTAGCCTTAAACAGTGTGAAACTGCAGCGGAACAAGCAATCCATTAAAAGAGTCAAGTAGAGAATAAAATCTACTATCTTTTATGATTTAAAAGGTTTTTCATCACTTTTATCGTTGGGACTCATCTTAATAAATAATCCACATCATCGAATCACCCCTGCACTACGGCCAAGGATATTCTTTAGTATCACGACCACAATTATCCTTGCACTACGGGCCAAGAATTTTTGTGTATTCATTAATGGTCATGATCATGCCAACAACTGTCCATCAATGCACTATGGGCCAATGAGGACTTTTACCACATCATTTGTAACATTACGGTCATGATTACACCGAATAATCTCTGGTCATAATCATACCAAGTCCAGCTATGGACTACAGACCACAGATGAATTTCAATAAAATATAAACATGAGGATGATGACAATGATATAAGAATTCAATAAAATAAGTTCAAGAATTAATTTATCCAGGAACCAATAACGTCCAAACTATCAATATGATACTGCTTTGTAGAGTAAAATTCAAGAATGCTCAGAAGAATATTTCCATGAAAAGATACTGGATGAAGCGCAAATATAAAGGATATTCCACTAATTTCATAGAGTATAGAAGTCAAAGTTTTAACCAACTGAGTATAATAAAGAATGTAATAACAAAAGAAATCACCATGCATGCGATAGGCCGCACAAACAAAGTTATTCAATAGAATAATAAATAACGGAATCAGTCCCACAGAAACGCATGCAGACAAGATATTCAAATGTAATAATAAAGAATGGAACCGGTCCCAACAGAAACGCATGTATATGATATTCCAATGAAATAATAAAAACTTGAACGTGTCCCACAGAAACGCATGCGGACATGATATTCAACAAAATAATAACGATTGTAATAATGGAAGAATTTCACCAAGTATATAGAGTAGCGGCGTATACAAAGTTATTCCAATGAATAATAAATAATGGAATAATGAAGTTCTTTTCATGAATACAAAAGAAATAACACCCTTACATTAGTAGGAGATTGAATCTTCGCTAAGAGTAGTGTAGTAACAGGATACTCTTCTTCTTTCTCTCTTATTCTCTCTACACTTTCTCTCTCTATAGCTTGAATGAATTCGTGAAAAATAATGAAGAACTAGGCCTCTATTTATAGAAGATTTATAGCTTAGCACTTGCAATGTGAAAAGGCAAATGGCTTGCCGACTGGTGATGTGAAAAGAAAAGTGGTTTGACACCTGTAATGTGAAACACCAAGTGGTTTGACGCCTGTAATGTGAAACGACAATTGGTTCGACACCTGTAATATGAAACGGCAAGTGGTTTGACGTCTCGTAAAGGTAATTACTATTGGCGAAAGAGACTCTGTAGATGATGACATATGGGCCCCCATAGAATAACCAAATTTACCACAAACGTCCCATAATAGACTCTTTATATACATCAAGGATTGAATAAATATTACCACAAATCATTTTATTTTAATCAACACATATTTAATATTTCAACAATTATTAATCATTAATATTATAACTTGTCGTCTCAATTACTAATTTAATAATATAACATATTATTCAGATGATACTGTGACAATAATTGAATCAATAATATAAGAGATATGATTCAACAATTACTGTAGCAATAATTGAGTATAACTGAGTGACTTCTCACATAAGCATCAATAATCAATACCGTGTGCTACTATGCAACCACGCCAGACATTCTTTTTACTTTACTACTAGGGTAGTTCAACGGTTTTAACGGTAACACCTCCGTAGTTATTTTTATAGAAAGATAATTTTGTCGTTTTCTAACTACGACAATACTTCGTTTGTGGTGTCCACCAATGATTGTGCCGTCGTAACGAATATTCCCGGACAAAAAGAATATTCCCGACCAATCAAATATTATATAACCACTTGCTTACTTTGCAAAATTTGTAAATATTACCCATAACTATAACATTATATCAAATCAACATCATAATATTCAAAAATATAATTCGAGAAAATTATTCTTTATTCATAAAAGTTGGGGTCTTACAACCTCCCCTTCTTATGAAATTTCATCCTCGAAATTAGGGTACATACCTGGTATGTCGAAGAGATGAGGATACCTTGACTTCATCTTAGATTCTAACTCCCAAGTCATTTCCTCCACATCGTGGTTTCTCCAGAAAACTTTAACTAGAGGTATAACCTTGGAGCGTAGAACATTAGCCTTCTTATCCAAGATTTTAACAGGTAACTCTTCATACGTTAAATCTTCCGCTATTTCGTCCGGTTCTAACTCAATAATGTGGTTCGGGTCTTTCACATATTTACGTAACATAGATATTTGAAAAATATTATGAACACGAGAGATACTTGGCGGTAAGGCGAGTCTATAGGCCACAGTTCCTACTCGATCGAGGATTAAAAATGGGCCGATGAATCGAGGATTGAGCTTTCCTCTATTTCCAAATCTTGTAACTCCTTTACATGGAGCCACACGTAACAACACATGATCTCCTATATCAAATTCCACGTCCTTTCGATGAAGATCAACATAACTCTTTTGTCGATCTTGTGAGGTTTTTATACGTTGTCGGATCGTTTGAATCTTTTCGTAGTCATCACGCATTCAACTTCGGTCCCAACAACGTTGCTTTACCCACCTCATCCCAAAGATCTTCGAGAAACGACACTTTCTTCCATATAACGCTTTGAATGGAGCCATGTCAATACTTGCTTGATAACTGTTGTTGTAGCAAAACTCCACCAATGGTAAGAACTTGTCCCAACTTCCCTTGAAATCAAGGACACAGAGTCTTAATAGATCTTCAAGAGTTTGAATAGTCCTCTCCGACCGTCCAAAATGCGTCTCGAGGATGATATCCCGAGCTAAATCGTAAGTCTGCGTGCCCATAGCTTTTTGTAAACTAACCCAAAATCGTGAAGTGAATCTTGGGTCTCGATCGAAACTATGGATACTGTAGGCATACCATGCGATCTTACAATCTCATTTATGTACATATCTGAGCAAGAGCGTTCAAGTGTATAAGTTTCTCGTATCGGAAGAAATGAGCGGACTTGGTCAATCTATCAACAATGACCCAAATCGCATCTATGCCTTGAGAAACCTTAGGAAGACCCAGAATTGAAATCCATGGTAATGTGCTCCCACTTCCATTCGGAATTCCAAGTAGTTCAATGGACCTTTTGGTACTTGATGCTCCACTTTAACTCGTTGACAAGTTAGACACCTTGAGATAAACATCGCTATCTCTCTCTTCATATTCCCCCACCAAAATGTATGACGAAGATCATGATACATTTTGGTACTCCCAGGATGGATTGCAAACGGTGTGTTGTGCGCCTCCATCATGATTTTATACTTTAAATCAGGGTCGTTAGGAACACAAAGTCTAGAGTTGACTCGAAGTATTCCTTCTTCATCGATTCTTGCTTCCGACATAGCACCTTCTTTCACTTTCTTCCTCATATGCATCAGCTCCAGGTATGTAGCTTGAGCAGCTTTAACTTTATCGATTAAAGTTGGTTCTACTCGTATATTCGCCATCATCACATGGGTCCCTGGAGTCTTTAACTCTATTTCCATCCTTTACAAGTCATATAAAATGGGCCTTTGCATTGTCAATATCGCACTCGTACTTGTATATGATATTCTACTCAATGTGTCAGCTACCACGTTCACTTTTCCAGGATGGTATTGGATGGTATGATCATAATCTTTCAACAGTTCAAGCCAACGTCTTTGTCGCATGTTGAGTTCCTTTTGAGTGAAGAAATATTTGAGGCTTTTATGATCCGTAAAGATCTCCACTTTCTCCCCATTCAAGTAATGCCTCTAAATTTTAAGTGCAAAGACAACAGCTGCCAACTCTAGATCATGAGTAGGATAATTCCTCTCATATTCTTTGAGTTGTCATGAGGCATAAAGGCTATGACTTTCCCATGTTGTATGAGAACACATCCCAACCTTTTGCCAGAAGCATCACTTTGTAGATGACAAATCCTCCGAGGCGGATGGTATTGTCGAGCAGTCTTTGAAATGAGTCTCCTCTTGAGTTCTTGAAAACTCTTCTCACATTCTTCGCTCCAACGAACTTTGTATCTTTCCAAAGTTATGAGTTAATGGTGTAGAGATTCGAGAAAATCCTTCCACGAATCTTTGATAATAACCAGCTAAACCGAGAAAGCTACGTACTTCGGTCACTGATTTAGGTTGCTCCCAGCTTTGAATAGCTTCAATATTTGTCGGGTCAACAGATATTCCATGACTTGATACTACGTACCCAAGGAATGCTACTTTCTCAAGCCAGAACTAGCATTTCTTCAACTTGGCATAAAGCTTGTATTCACGAAGCTTTTGGAGTGTCAGCCTCAAGTGTTGCTCATGATCTTCACGACTTTTGGAATAAATAAGGATGTCATCAATAAAGACGACCACAAAGTGATCCAAATATTCCTTGAATACTCGGTTCATCATATCCATGAAGGCAGCAGGAGCATTAGTCAATCCAAAGGACATAACTAGGAATTCATAATGCCCGTACCGAGTTCTGAAAGCCGTCTTTGGAATGTTATCGGTTCTAATATTCAATTGGTGATATCTGGAATGAAGATCAATCTTTGATAAGAATTTGGCTCCTTGCAACTGGTCAAACAGGTCATCAATACGTGGCAATGGATACCTATTTTTGATGGTGACATGATTCAACTCCCAATAATCAATACAAAGTCGCATACTCCCATCTTTCTTCTTCACGAATAGAACAAGAGGACCCCAAGGAGACATACTAGGATGAATGAAACCAATGTCTAACAATTCTTGCAGTTGGATCTTTAACTCCTGGAGCTCAATAGGAGCCATTCGATATGGGGCTTTGGAAATGGGTTTTGTACTAGGTTCAAGGTCGATACAAAATTGAATTTCACGCTCTGAGGGTAGGCCAGGAAGTTCTTCAGGGAATACGTCAGGAAATTTATTAACAATAGAAATATCATTCAAAACTGACATATTTTTGTTTAAATCTATGACATGAGCTAAGAAAGCTTGAAATCTGTTTTTCAATAAACGAATAACTTTATGGCTTGAAATGACCGTGATTGATTTTAATAGTTTGGTCACTTGAATTCGCATAATAGGTTGGTTAGGAATATGAAAGCTAACAACCTTACGAAAATAATCAATTTTTGCATGATGAGTAGTTAACCAATCAATCCCTAGAATCACGTCAAATGCAAGTATTTTCAATGAAATAAGATCGACAGGTAATGTGAGGGTACCAATTTGAATCAAACAAGACTTATAAATAGTGGATGCAATGAAGGTTTCTCCCAACGGAGTTTCCACAGATAAGTCAAAGTTTAATTTCTCTAGAGTAAAATTTAATCATTGAGCGCAAGTAGGAGAAATAAAAGAATGGGTAGAACCGGTATCAAATAAAGTATAGACTTCGCTAGAGTTTATGATAAGTTTACCCGTGATGACCTCATTCGGGTTCCTTGCTTTATGGGAGGTCACAACAAACGCTCTCCCTTGCACTACCGGTTTTGACTTTTCTGGGACGGCCTTTGGTGCCTCCATCCTAGCTGAACTTGTCTTCGGTGAACGACAAAATAGGGCTAAGTGACCTTCTCTTCCAAAATTATAACATTCTTTGGACAGCATCGCGCAGTTTAGACTAATGTGCCCCTCCCCTCCGCATTTGAAGCATATGATAGGTGGTCGTTCTCCTTCCTTAACGACAGGTGCTGGTGCTGACGTCTTTCAATCATTGTTGAATCTCCTCTTCTTGAAATGCCCATTCTTATTGTTTTGGCCTTGATTACCACCAAAGTGGTTACCACTTCTGGCCTGTTGATTTCCTCCATGCTTGTTGTCACCGCTTCGATGACTACTTTCGCTGGTATTATCATTTTGTCGGCTGCTCTCTTTTTGTTGTGTTGACTCGTTATCGCGCTCCACTAACTGAGCCCTATTTACAACATTTGAATACAAACACAGTTTATGAGAAATAAGATGTTGACATATTTCTAGCTTCAAACCTCTTAAAAACATCCGCGTCATTCTTTCTTCATTATCCACCAAGTGGGACGCAAACCGGGACAACTCGCAAACTTTGCTTCGTACTGCAATATGGTAATATTATTCTATTCCAACTTGATGAACTCCTCCTCCTTTATGTGACGAATACTTTCGGGAAAGTACTTGTCGTTGAATAGTTCTTGGAACTTCTCCAAAGACATTTTCAGTGCGGCAGGTTGAGTACGCTTTACCGATTCCCACCAGTAATCTGCCTCTCCTCGCAACATAAAGGCGGCAAAGGGAACATTTTGCTCCTCGGAGCATCCCAAGACATCAAATATCTTGGTGATCTACTTTATCCATGCTTCCGCCTTAAGTGGTTCTGGCTCTCCAAGAAACACTGGTGGTCCCAGCTCCTTGAACTGTTTAGCGGTGACCGTCCAAGAGTTTCCAGTGTTTCCATTCAGACAGGAGCCGCTCTCGCCTGCTGTTACATGAATTGCATAAAGCCTCTGAACATTTGATCATTCATCATTTGGTCAATGTTATTGTTTGCATGAGGATTATCGCCTTCTTGATGCACATTATCCTGATTATTAATATGTGGTGAATCAACGGTCGCCTGTGCTCCATTGCTATTCTCAATATTCTCGGATGTCATTTTCAGATACTGCCACAAAACAAAGGTTAATTGACATGTAACATATTATCCCTAAATTCTGACAGATCAATTAAATACCACATAAACTTAGGTAGGTCATACTAGCGAAGGAATTCCCCGTGTCTCCCCTCCTAGTACTATTCTCACATCTTAGCCAGGGATCATATCCCTAAGCTCGATACTGTTGTGACGCCCCCAAAATTAGGTATACATCACCCATCTTGAGTCGCCGGATACATGGTGTAATTCAAATACAACTTAATAATACAATTGTCGTGTATAATACGACAAAATATAAACTGTGAGTTTGAATACAAATATTGTCTACTAGAGAGTATACAAACTCAAAAGGAGTCCTCATTACAATTATTATCACATAATAGTGAGGACTACTAATGCACCATCTAGGACCATCACTCCATTCCCCGACTCCTCCCAGCTATATTCTCATTTCCTGAAGAGAACAGTGAAAGAAAGGGTGAGCTCAACTAGCCCGAGAAGAAATATTATGACTAAGATAATGCGAATAAATTATCATTAGCCTTAAACAATGTTGTTAAACCGATACAATATAACAAACATCAAGTTTAACTGCAGCGGAACAAGCAATCCATTAAAAGAGTCAAGTAGAGAATAAAATCTACAATCTTTTATGATTTGAAAGGTTTTTCATCACTTTTATCGCTGGGACCCAGCTTAATAAATAATCCACATCATCGAATCACCCCTGCACTACAGCCAATGATATTCTTTAGTATCACGACCACAATTATGCATACACTATGGGGCCAAGAATATTTGTGTATTCATTAATGGTCATGATCATGCCAACAACTGTCCATCAATGAACTACGGGCCAATAAGGACTTTTACCACATCATTTGTAACATTACGGTCATGATTACACCGAATAATCTCTAGTCATAATTATACCAAGTCCATCTATGCACTGCAGGCCACAGATGACCTTCAATAAAATATAAACATGAGGATAATGAAAATGATATAAGAATTCAATAAAACAAGTTCAAGAATTAATTTATCCAGGAACCAATAACGTCCAAACTGTCAACATGATACTGCTTTGTAGAGTAAAATTCAAGAATGCTCAGAAATTTTTTTCCATGAAAAGATACTGGATGAAGCGCAAATATCAAGGATATTCCACTAATTTTATAGAGTATAGAAGTCAAAGTTTTAACCAACTGAGTATAATAAAGAATGGAATAACAAAAGAAATCACTATGCATGCGATAGATCGCCTTGCAAAAGTTATTCCAATGAATAATAAATAATGAGAACCGTGTCCGGCGTAAAAGCATACATACATGATATTCCAGCAGAATAATAAAGAATGGAACCGTGTCCCGGTAAAACGCATGCATGTGATATTCCAAATGAATAATAAAGAATGGAACCAGTCCGACATATAAAACGCATGCAGATGTGGGATATTCCAACATAATAATAAAGACTAGAACCAGGTCCGGCGTAAAACATACAGACAGGATATTCCAACAGAATAATAAAGACTGGAATAATAGAAGAATTTCACCAAGTATATGGTAGCCCGCGTATACAGGTTATTCCAACAGAATAATAAATAATGGAATAACAGAAGTTCTCTTCATGAATACAAAAGAAATAACACCCCTTACATTAATACGAGATTAAATACTGCAGTAGTGTAGTAACAGAATACTCTTCTTCTTTCTCTCTTATTCTCTCTATACTTTCTCTCTCTATAGCTTGAATGAATTCGTGAAAAATAATGAAGAACTAGGCCTCTATTTATAGAAGATTTCTAGCTTAGCACTTGCAATGTGAAAAGGCAAATGGCTTGACAACGGTGATGTGAAAAGAAAAGTGGTTTGGCGCTTTTGTAATGTGAAACGACAATTGGTTCGGACCTTTGTAATATGAACGGCGGCAAGTGGTTTGACGTTTGGTAAAGGTAATTACTATTGGCGAAAGAGACTCTTTAGATGATGACATATGGGCCCCCATAGAATAACCAAATTTACCACAAACATCTCATAATAAAATCATTATATACATCAAGGATTGAATAAATATTACCACAAATCATTTTATTTTAATCAACACATATTTAATCTTTCAAAAATTATTAATCATTAATATTATAACTTGTCGTCTCAATTATTGATTTAATAATATAACATATTATTCAGATGATACTGTGACAATAATTGAATCAATAATATAAGAGATATGATTCAACAATTACTGTAGCAATAATTGAGTATAACTGAGTGACTTCTCACATAAGCATCAATAATCAATACCGTGTGCTACTATGCAACCGCGCGTATAACTGTACTTTTACTATCGGGTAGTCCAACAGTTTTAACGGTAACACCTCCGCCGTTATATTTATAGAAAAATAATTTTGTCATTTTCTAACTACGACAATACTTCCGTTGTGGTGTCCACCAATGATTGTGCCGTCGTACGAATATTCCCTGACAAAAAGAATATTCCCCGACCAATCAAATATTATATAACCACTTGCTTACTTTGCAAAATTTGTAAATATTACCCATAACTATAACATTATATCAAATCAACATCATAATATTCAAAAATATAATTCGAGAAAATTATTCTTTATTCATAAAAGTTGGGGTCTTACAACCTCCCCTTCTTATGAAATTTCATCCTCGAAATTAGGGTACATACCTGGTATGTCGAAGAGATGAGGATACCTTGACTTCATCTTAGATTCTAACTCCCAAGTCATTTCATCCACATCGTGGTTTCTCCAGAAAACTTTAACTAGAGGTATAACCTTGGAGCGTAGAACATTAGCCTTCTTATCCAAGATTTTAACAGGTAACTCTACATACGTTAAATCTTCCGCTATTTCGTCCGGTTCTAACTCAATAATGTGGTTCGGGTCTTTCACATATTTACGTAACATAGATATTTGAAAAATATTATGAACACGAGAGATACTTGGCGGTAAGGCGAGTCTATAGGCCACAGTTCCTACTCGATCGAGGATTAAAAATGGGCCGATGAATCGAGGATTGAGCTTTCCTCTCTTTCCAAATCTTGTAACTCCTTTACATGGAGCCACACGTAACAACACATGATCTCCTATATCAAATTCCACGTCCTTTCGATGAAGATCAACATAACTCTTTTGTCGATCTTGTGAGGTTTTTATACATTGTCGGATCGTTTGAATCTTTTCTGTAGTCATACGTACCAACTTCGGTCCCAACAACGTTGCTTCACCCACCTCATCCCAGCATACTGGAGAACGACACTTTCTTCCATATAACGCTTTGAATGGAGCCATGTCAATACTTGCTTGATAACTGTTGTTGTAGCAAAACTCCACCAATGGTAAGAACTTGTCCCAACTTCCCTTGAAATCAAGGACACAGAGTCTTAATAGATCTTCAAGAGTTTGAATAGTCCTCTCCATCGTCCGTCTGCATGCGAGGATGATATCCCGAGCTAAATCGTGAAGTCTGTGCCCATAGCTTTTTGCAAACTAACCCAAAATCGTGAAGTGAATCTTGGGTCTCGATCGAAACTATGGATCTTAAGATACCATGCGATCTTACAATCTCATTTATGTACATACGAGCAAGGCGTTCAAGTGTATAAGTTTCTCGTATCGGTAAGAAATGAGCAGACTTGGTCAATCTATCAACAATGACCCAAATCGCATCTATGCCTTGAGAAACCTTAGGAAGACCCCAGAACTTTAAATCCATGGTAATGTGCTCCCACTTCAATTCTGGAATTCCAAGTAGTTCCAATGGACCTTTTGGTACTTGATGCTCCGCTTTAACTCGTTGACAAGTTAGACACCTTGAGATAAACATCGCTGTCTCTCTCTTCATATTACTCCACCAAAATGTATGACGAAGATCATGATACATTTTGGTACTCCCAAGATGGATTGCAAACGGTGTGTTGTGCGTCTCCATCATGATTTTATACTTTAAATCAGGGTCGTTAGGAACATAAAGTATGGAGTTTACTTGAAGTATTCCTTCTTCATCGATTCTTGCTTCCAGTATAGCACCTTCTTGCACTTTCTTCCTCATACGTATCAGCTCTAGGTCTGTAGCTTGAGCAGCTTTAACTTTATCGATTAAAGTTGGTTCTACTCGTATATTCGCCATCATCACATTGGTCCCTGGAGTCTTTAACTCTATTTCCATCCTTTGCAAGTCACATAGAATTGGCCTTTGCGTTAACAATATTGCACTCGTACTTGCATATGATCTTCTACTTAATGCGTTAGCTACCACGTTCGCTTTACCAGGATGGTATTGGATGGTATGATCATAATCTTTCAACAGTTCAAGCCAACGTCGTTGTCGCATGTTGAGTTCCTTTTGAGTGAAGAAATATTTGAGGCTTTTATGATCCGTAAAGATCTCCACTTTCTCCCCATACAAGTAATGCCTCCAAATTTTAAGTGCAAAGACAACAGTTGCCAACTCTAGATCATGAGTAGGATAATTCCTCTCATATTCTTTGAGTTGTCGCGAGGCATAGGCTATGACTTTCCCATGTTGAATGAGAACACATCCCAACCCTTTGCCCGAAGCATCACTGTAGATGACAAAACCCTCCGAGCCAGATGGTATTGTCAGAACAGGTGCTGAAATGAGTCTCCTCCTGAGTTCTTGAAAACTCTTCTCACATTCTTCGCTCCAACCGAACTTTGTATCTTTCCGAGTTATCTGATTTAATGGTGTAGCGATTCGAGAAAATCCTTCCATGAATCTCCGATAATAACCAGCTAAATCGAGAAAGCTACGTACTTCGGTCACTGATATAGGTTGCTCCCAGCTTTGAGTAGCTTCAATCTTTGCCGGGTCAACAAATATTCCATGACTTGATACTACGTGCCCAAGGAATGCTACTTCCTCAAGCCAGAACTCACATTTCTTCAACTTGGCATAAAGCTTGTATTCACGAAGCTTTTGGAGTGTCAGCCTCAAGTGTTGCTCATGATCTTCACGGCTTTTGGAATAAATAAGGATGTCATCAATAAAGACGACCACAAAATGATCCAAATATTTCTTGAATACTCGGTTCATCATATCCATGAAGGCAACAGGAGCATTAGTCAATCCAAAGGACATAACTAGGAATTCATAATGCCCGTACTGAGTTCTGAAAGCCGTATTTGGAATGTCATCGGTTCTAATCTTCAATTGGTGCTATCCGGAACGAAGATCAATCTTTGAAAAGAATTTGGCTCCTTGCAACTGGTCAAATAGGTCATCAATACGTGGCAATGGGTACCTATTTTTGATGGTGACATGATTCAACTCCCGATAATCAATACAAAGTCGCATACTCCTATCTTTCTTCTTCACGAATAGAACAGGAGCACCCCAAAGAGACGTACTAAGATGAATGAAACCAATGTCTAACAATTCCTGCACTTGGGTCTTTAACTCCTGGAGTTCAATAGGAGCCATTCGATATGGGGCTTTAGAAATGGATTTTGTACCAGGTTCAAGGTCGATACAAAATTCAATTTCACGCTCTGGGGGTAGGCTAGGAAGTTCTTCAGGGAATACGTCAGGAAATTTATTAACAATAGAAATATCGTTTAAAACTGACGTATTTTTGTTTAAATCTGTGACATGAGCTAAGAAAGCTTGACATCCGTTTTTTAATAAAAGAATAGCTTTATGGCTTGAAATGACCGTGATTGATTTTAATGGTTTGGTCGCTTGAATTCGCATAATAGGTTGGTTAGGAATATGAAAGCTAAAAACCTTACGAAAACAATCAATTTTTGCATGATGAGTAGTTAACCAATCAATCCCTAGAATCACGTCAAATGCAAGTATTTTCAATGAAATAAGATCGACAAGTAATGTGAGGGTACCAATTTGAACCAAACAAGACTTATAAACAGTGGATCCAATGAAGGTTTCTCCCAACGGAGTTTCCACAGATAAGTCAAAGTCTAATTTCTCTGGAGTCAAATTTAATCGTTGAGCGCAAGTAGGAGAAATAAAAGAATGGGTAAAACCGGTATCAAATAAAGTATAGACTTCGCTAGAGTTTATGATAAGCTTACCCGTGATGACCTCATTCGGGTTCCTTGCTTTCTGGAGGAGGTCACAACAAACGCCTCTCCTTGCACTCTGGGTTTTGACTTTTTCCTTTCGACCTTTGGTGCCTCCATCCTAGCTGAACTTGTCTTCGGTGAACGACAAAATCGGGCTAAATGACCTTCTCTTCCACAATTATAACATGCTTTAGACGGCATCGCGCAGTTTGGACTAATGTGCCCCTCCCCTCTGCATTTGAAGCATATGATAGGTGGTCGTTCTTCTTCCTTAACGACAGGTGTTGGTGCTGACGTCTTTCCATCATTGTTGAATCTCCTCTTCTTGAAATGCCCATTCTTATTGTTTTGGACTTTATTACCACCGAAGTGGTTACCACTTCTGGCCTGTTGATTTCCTCCACTCTTGTTGTCACCGCTTCGATGACTGCTATCACTGGTATTATCATTTTGCCGGCTGCTCTCTTTTGGTTGCGTTGACTAGTTATCGCGCTCCACTAACTGAGCCCTATTTACAACATCAGAATACAAACACAGTTTATGAGAAATAAGATGTTGACATATTTTCGGCTTCAAACCTCTTAAAAACATCCGCGTCATTCTTTCTTCATTATCCACCAAGTGGGACGCAAACCAGGACAACTCGGCAAACTTTTCTTCGTACTGCAACATGGTAATATTATTCTATTCCAACTTGATGAACTCTTCCTCCTTTATGTGACGAATACTTTCGGGAAAGTACTTGTCGTTGAATAGTTCTTGGAACTTCTCCCAAGACATTTTCAGTGCGGCAGGTTGAGTACGCTTTACCGATTCCCACGATGTCGCCTCTCCTCGCAACATAAAGGCGGCAAAGGGAACCTTTTGCTCCTCGAAGCATCCCAAGACATCAAATATCTTGGTGATCTGCTTTATCCATGCTTCCGCCTTAAGTGGTTTTGGCTCTCCAAGAAACTCTGGTGGTCCCAGCTCCTTGAACTGTTTAGCGGTGATCGTCCGAGAGTTTCCAGTGTTTCCACCTAAATTTTGGATAGGAGCCGCTCTCGCCTGTTGTTGCATGAATTGCATAAAGCCTCTGAACATTAGATCATTCATCATTTGGTCAGTGTTGTTATTTGCATGAGGATTGTCGCCTTCCTAATACACATTATCCTGATTATTGATATGTGGTGAATCAACGGTCGCCTGTGCTCCATTGCTATTTTCAACATTCTCGGATGTCATTTTCAAATACTGCCACAAAACAAAGGTTAATTGACATGTAACATATTATCCCTAAATTCTGACCGACCAATTAAATACCACATAAACTTAGGTAGGTCATACTAGCGAAGGAATTCCCCGTCTCTCCCCTCCTAGTACTATTCTCACATCTTAGCCAGGGATCATATCCCTAAGCTCTGATACCAACTGTGACTCCCCCAAAATTAGGTATACATCACCCATCTTGAGTCGCCAGATACATGGTACAGAATTCAAGTACAACTTAATAATACAATTATCGTGTATAATACAACAAAACATAAACTGTGAGTTTGAATACAAATATTATCTACTAGAGAGTATACAAACTCAAAAAGATTCCTCATTACAATTATTATCACACTATATCATAGAATAGTGAGGACTACTAATGCACCATCTAGGACCATCACTCCGTTCCCCGACTCGTCCCAGCTATATTCTCATTTCTCAAGAATAAAGTGAAAGAAAGGGTGAGCTTAACTAGCCCAAAGAAGAAATATTATGACTAAGATAATGCAGAATAAATTATCATTAGCCTTAAACAGTGTTAAACTGATACAATATAACAAACATCAAGTTTAACTGCAGCGGAACAAGCAATTCATTAAAAGAGTCAAGTAGAGAATAAAATCTACAATCTTTTATAATTTAAAAGGTTTTTCATCACTTTTATCGCTGGGACTCAGCTTAATAAATAATTCACATCATCGAATCACCCCTGCACTACGGCCAAGGATATTCTTTAGTATCACGACCACAATTATGCATGCACTACGGGCCAAGAATATTTGTGTATTCATTAATGGTCATGATCATGCCAACAACTGTCCAACAATGAATTACGGGCCAATGAGGACTTTTACCACATCATTTGTAACATTACGGTCATTATTACACCGAATAATCTCTGGTCATAATCATACCAAGTCCATCTATGCACTACAAGCCACATATGACCTTCAATAAAATATAAACATGAGGATGATGACAATGATATAAGAATTCAATCAAACAAGTTCAAGAATTAATTTATCCAGGAACCAATAACGTCTAAACTGTCAACATGATACTGCTTTGTAGAGTAAAATTCAAGAATGGTCAGAAGAATATTTCCATGAGAAGATACTGGATGAAGCGCAAATATCAAGGATATTCCACTAATTTCATGGAGTATAGAAGTCAAAGTTTTAACCAACTGAGTATAATAAAGAATGGAATAACAAAAGAAATCACCATGCATGCGATAGACCGCACATGCAGGTTATTCGAACAGAATAATAAAGAATGGAACCAGGTCCGGCGTAAAACGCACAGACAGGATATTCCAACAAAATAATAAAGACTGGAACCAGGTCCGGCGTAAAATGCACAGACATGATATTCCAACAGAATAATAAAGACTGGAATAACAGAAGAATTTCACCAAGTATAGGGTAGCCCGCGTATACAGGTTATTCCAACAGAATAATAAATAATGGAATAATAGAAGTTCTCTTCATGAATACAAAAGAAATAACACCCCTTACATTAGTAGGAGATTGAATACTGCAGTAGTGTAGTAACAGAATACTCTTCTTCTTTCTCTCTTATTCTCTCTATACTTTCTCTCTCTATAGCTTGAATGAATTCGTGAAAAATAATGAAGAACTAGGCCTCTATTTATAGAAGATGTCTAGCTTAGCACTTGCAATGTGAAAAGGTGTTTACTTGACGGTGGTGATGTGAAAAGAAAAGTGGTTTGACGCCTGTAATGTGAAACACCAATTGGTTCGACGCCTATAATATGAAACGGCAAGTGGTTTGACGTCTGGTAAAGGTAATTACTATTGGCGAAAGAGACTCTTTAGATGATGACATATGGGCCCCCATAGAATAACCAAATTTACCACAAACGTCTCATAATAGACTCTTTATATACATCAAGGATTGAATAAATATTACCACAAATCATTTTATTTTAATCAACACATATTTAATCTTTCAACAATTATTAATCATTAATATTATAACTTGTCATCTCAATTATTGATTTAATAATATAACATATTATTCAGATGATACTGTGACAATAATTGAATCAATAATATAAGAGATATGATGAAGCAATTACTGTAGCAATAATTGAGTATAACTAAGTGACTTCTCACATAAGCATCAATAATCAATACCGTGCTACTATGCAACCACGCCAGACATCTTTGTACTTTTACTAGGGTAGTTCAAGCAGTTTTAACGGTAACACCTCCATAGTTATTTTTATAGAAAGATAATTTTGTCGTTTTCTAACTACGACAATACTTAGTTTATGGGGTCCACTAATGATTGTCTTGTCGCATACGAATATTCCCTAACAAAAAGAATATTCCCCGACCAATCGAATATTATATAACCACTTGCTTACTTTGCAAAATTTGTAAATATTACCCACAACTATAACATTATATCAAATCAACACCATAATATTCAAAAATATAATTCGAGAAAATTATTCTTTATTCATAAAAGTTGGGGTCTTACAAGGACTGTGTCAGATCGTAGTGGGTGGCACAAGAAACCGGGCTTGGAGTATATGAGGCAAGGATCACACACAATCTAAAGGTAATTGATTCATTTTCTCTCTCAAGCACTAGATATTATTTTCCTCCATTGTTAACCTTGTGATCGCTTTGTCTTTGACTCTTCTACGCCGAGCTATCCTCACTGGCCAAAGCCGTCAAGCTTTTGGTGTTGTCGTGTTTACTGTGCAGGATATCGGACGTGTCTTACGTGATTGGTACGCGAGGAAAGATCGTGGCGTTAACATTAGCGCTAAAAGGAGGGCTGTATTCTAGTGTCCTTGATATTTTCAATCACAAACCTTAGTTGTTCTACGTCGGAATCCATGGTGAAGAGTAGAACAGTTATACCTGAAGATCAGTCAATGGCTGTAAGTTCGTCTACGCCGCGTGTGATACCCCCAAATCCTGGTACTTCATTACCTCAAGATTCGGTGTTCACGTAATCAAAACATTCATAGCTAACTACCCAATCATAATAAATTGAATAATAAAACCTGCCCATACAGGATTACATAAATAAAAACATTATCTCCCAGGTTATCTAACCTTTAAACATCATATAAGTGCGGAAATAAAATTATTACATCACATCATTATTAAAAGTCTATCATCATAACGATAAAGAAAAATTACAAGTATTCATCACTTGTACATTTTTCCCTTTCCTTTGCTAGTTGTAGGTTTATCTACCTTCTCAACCATAGCTGCAATAAGTGTATAAAATGGAAGAGTGAGCAAACAAAGCTCACTTGAAATAAGAATAAATATCTTTACAACATTTGCCCAATAATAAGCTCAATAGAACTGAATGATATGTTCTATTAACATTACAACATTTGCCAAATAATAGGCTCGATATAACTGAATTATATGTTCTATTAACATTACAACATTTGCCAATTCATAGGCTCAATAGAACTGAATGATATGTTCTATTAACATTCTTAAATATACTACTGAGGGTCAAATGATCACGAACCATGTCCACAGTTATAAGTAATCTTTCAACTTTAACTTTAATAGTCATGTGACTATAAGAACTCCACGTACTTAGGGGGATCAATCCTTCGTACAATGTATTGTGTACAACCATTTCAACGCTAAGCGTAAACCTCTAAACATAGGGTTGTTCATCTCAGTATTTAGAGTACAAGTCTGCACCAAAGAAAGTTTGGTTTGGATAAGCTTTCAAGGGTAATTGAAGTTTAATGATCATCAACTAGGGAACTAGTTGAATTAACAATGCTTAATAACACAATCGTTGTTTAATAACAACATAACTTAGAATATATTAAGCCTTGTTTGTTAAAAACTAAATTAAACTACTTTAATTAATTTTAATAAATCCTTATAATATAGTTATTTGTCACACTATATTTAATCAAGCTTTCATATTTATTTTAATTAATTCAAATAACAATTAATTAAATAAATCCTTTAATCACGTAACACAATACAAATAATTAACCATTAAATTGAAATATCAATATAATAATAATTTCCTTAATTCATCAAGTATTTATTTAGCAAATAATTCTCCAAATAAAATTAAATCAATTAAACAAATATTTATTCAACGATAAACACATCCATTAAATATTTATATAACTCAATAAATATTTAATATTACATTTAAAATTATGGAATGTTACATCATTCCCTCCTTAAAAAGATTCTGTCCTCAGAATCACAATTCAAACAATCAAATCGTCGCATTCTTCCCTACTTACAAAGATTCTGTCCCCAGAATCGAAGACATGGATTAAAAAAATAACTCAAGGTAATTTTTAATCATTTCAGCTTCGAGTTCCCACGTTGCCTATTCGACATTGTGGTTTCTCCATATCACCTTCACAGAAGGTATCACTTTATTTCTGAGCACTTATTATGACGCCCCCAAATCCGGGTCTCTTCCAACCCGACAGATGGTGCTCCACGGTGCTACAGTTCACACAATCAATCAATTTAAATGACTCAAAAGAACGAATATGTCTTATATATATATTCCAAAACAATACTACCATTCCCCAAGTTCTTAATAACCGTTACATTTGTTCTTATCATAATATCAAATATTATCATTACAAACCTATACTATTACATAGGTAATCTACACGTTCGCTTTAGCCTTCACTTTAACCTTGACGAATCCTTCGGTCTATTCGGTCTAAGCTGCATTCATATGGTTGAAGCAAGAGTGAGCATAACAAGCTCAGCAAGTACAACAATTTCATTTTAACAACATGCTTGAAACATAGGAATCGTATATCTTCAATAACTAGATGATAGTTACGAAGTACTATCAGTAACTTAAAATAGCGTTTCTTTTCCTTCTAAACATTTTACACTAACAATATTCATTAATACATCAATTCTTGTTCAAGACGTGAACGTCTTATAGTTTCTTTGAAAAGGACAACCCGACACGAAGTCCGTAAGTCCGGCATATCTTACGAGCACTTCTAGGTGATCAGCCTATAGTACTCTATGTTGATCAACACTACATCCATTAAACATGTGTACGTTTAAGTTGTGGCAACCTCACGTGCCCATCGAATACTAGATGAAATACATTTGTTTATTCATATTTAGGCTTACCTTGACTCCGTACCAAATAGTTGGCGTAGGATAGCGTTAGCAATTCTATATTGAAAGACTTGTAAACAGTTCAATCAATCTATCAAGATTAGTCTAGCCGAGCTAAAACTGGCATCGACTCTTTCTTTAAAACCATACATGCATCTCATAATTTGAATCATTTGAAAACCTGGCTAACACGAAGGTTAGACAAGCGTTTAAGAAAAACTTGCCTTCGGATGTCTATATATAATTATTATGTTCCTTTGAGTCTTTACAGTCTCTACAACACATAATTACATAACATACCACATTAGGTCATGAATGAACATACATATTTCCTAAAGAATCTTACCCTTCTTCTCAATCTAATCAAATATTAGATTTGTTATTCTTGGTTAGGCTTTCCATCGTTCTTTTACATCGTTCTTACCAACTTTGTTCTCTTTTATAACTTAAGTGAAATTATTTCATTAATACAACTCGTTTCGAGTTAAACAACTTTCATCATGGCTTACTAATGTCCTTACGTTATTAATCGAAACTCGATCATCATTGATTAAGTACGCTTATTGAATACCGTTTGCATTCATCTTCAATTGACTTCCTTTAACTCTAAGTGATCACACTTGAGGTTTAGTTATGACTTAACAATATTTTATTAAGTCCCTTAGTTCGTTACTAATCAATTTCCCTTCATCTTCTACTTGTAACCATTCTTTTCTGTATAGGTTTTTAGGTTTGGTATTTATACGGCTATTACACTTGGTGTCGTACATGGCCATCACTTAATACTCAGAATTGTACTTTCGGCCATGAGACGAGTCTCTGTGTTATATGCCGCACTGCAACGTGACTCTCAAGGGGCTGATGGCCACTTTGGTATGCTATGGGGTGGGCTAATTGCCTTGTGTTGTTGGTTGCAGGCATGCTTGACTCACTGCACCGTAAAACTTGGACATATTTTTCAAAGGTTGAGATTCCCGGACTCGTAACTTCTTCGTTATAAGTCCGAATTGGCTCGTTCAAGAGCCTACGGTTCACAAATTACATACTCTATGCGTTCATGCAAGAATTTTATCTATTCGACTTCATTTGCTAAAAATTCACCTATTAGTCCATTTTTAACGAAAACGATAAACGTTCGTGAACGTTCAACGCTCGTTTCTTTGTTCTAAGTCGGAATCCGGCCATTTTCGAGTCCGCAACTCTATAATGCCAAATAAGACTTCTCTTCATTGAAAATCAACGTTTCCAATCTCAATATCGAAATTCGACTTCCATTCCGAGAATTTCACGAATTCGATGATTATCGTCCAATCGTGTTAATTCCGGCAAAACTTCATTACTTGAGATTTTTAAACCGTTTCAATTGGATTCAATCCATTATACTAATATCTTGACATACATGATTCATTAACTCATAACATGATAAGTTATTACTTATTCTTGATAAATTTGTAACTTATGAAAATATAAATTATTTATATTTTCATTATTCATCATAACTTATGTCTTCTTTTCATATGACTTATTAATGAGTTAAGTCCTTTAATCACTATTCTTACATCTTATTAATCATACTAATTTTATTAATGTAAACATGTTACAAGTCCTAACAAGTTCTTATACTTTCATTTATAAGTTCATAACTTATTTACGAATGAATTTCTTATTCATGACTTATCCGGCTTATTAAGACTTAAGCCCTTTGATTCATTATTCCAACCTCTTCTTAGCATGCTTGTTCTACCAATACCCCATTCTCTAACAATAGAAGAGAAAGAGAATCATGACTTAGGATTACTAACTCTTGATGTTCTCTTGCTAATCCTTCTTCTTGATCCTTGAACTATAAACTCTAGCTTTTCTAACTTTTGTAGCTTATTCTCTCAAGCAAATAAGCACTTAAAATGTTGGATGAAATACAACAACCAACAAATGAATCCAAGCTCTCTCTATTTATAGGATTTCTAAGGTTAGGGTAATATAGTCATTAAGCCATTCCACCTCCTTAAATCACCTCCTTACTATTCCATACTTTGTCCCTAAGTAAACTTGCTCACCACATAAACTTGGTCATCACTCTTACTTAATCATTAAGCATACTTGTTAATCACACATACACACTTTGCCATTAAGCTATCTTGCTCCCCACACTTTTTGCTTACCTATTAAGTTAACTTGCCTAGCACTTTGGATTACCCATGGGTTGCCCCATAGTTCATGCCTACCCATTGGATACTTACCTTGGGCTTTGCATTTAATTAACCTAACTTAATCATTTTGGGATTACATTAATTTACTTTGGGCTTCACATTACAAATACTTGGACTTGCACATTAAATTATATTGGACTTAACCATTCTTATATTTGGGCTTTGTCAATGCACATTGGACTTTAATATTTCCTACACAATCCTACAAACTCATTACATTTGGCTTAAAGCCATTTAACGTATAATTTACGTACTAATCTCGTGTTCTAATTCGTATACTTATTCAACATATACAACATACCATAATTCATACGTACTCGTATAATACCTCGTATCATACTCGTATTCATTACTTCGTATAATACCTACGTAGTATACGATCATCGCTTAATTCGTTAATCGCATTACCTTTCCTTCTCGTAAATCATTTTCCTTAAACGTTAGGTTTTAAGTCCACAGGCGAAATATTACGTTTTCCATAATTGAAATATTATTTGATATTCCATCTCACTTCGATATTCTATGTGATGCCCACAAAATTAGGTATACATCACCCATCTTGGGTTGCCAGATACATGGTACAGAATTCAAATACAACTTACTAATACAACTGTCGTGTACAATACGACAAAACATAAACTGTGAGTTTGAATACAAATATTATCTACTAGAGATTATACAAACTCAAAAGGAGTCCTCATCACAATTATTATCACACTATTTCACAGAATAGTGAGGACTACTAATGCTATCCTCTGGACCATCACTCCGTTCCCCGACTCGTCCTTGCTATATTCACATTTCCTGAAGAGAACAGTGAAAGAAAGGGTGAGCTCAACTAGCCCAGTAAGAAATATTATGACTAAGATAATGCAGAATAAATTATCATTAGTCTCCAACAATGTTAAACTGATAAAACATAATAGACATCAAGTTTAACTGCATCGGATCAAGCAATCCATTAAAAGAGTCAAGTAGAGAATAGAATCTACTATCTTTTATGATTTAAAAAGTTTTTCATCACATTTATCGCTGAGACTCAGCTTAATAAATAATCCACATCATCCCTACACTACGACCAAGGATATTCATTAGGGTCACGACCACAAATTCCATGCACTACGGGCCAAGGATATTTATGTATTCATCAATGGTCATGATCATGCCAACAACTGTCCATCAATGCACTACGGGCCAATGAGGACTTTTACCACATCATTTGTAACATTACGGTCATGATTACCTTTGAATAATCCACGGTCATAATCATACCAAGTCCATCTATCCTATATAGGCCACAGATGACTTTCAAAAAATATAAACATGAGGATGATGACAATGATATAAAAATTCAATAAAACAAGTTCAAGAATTAAGTTATTCATAAACTAATAACGCCCAAATTGTCAACATGATCTTTGCTTTGTAGAGTAAAATTCAAGATTTCTCGTAAGAATATTTCCATGAAAAATCTTTGGATGAAGCGCAAATATCAAGGATATTCCACTAATTTCAAGGAGTATAGAAGTCAAAATTTTAACCAACCGAGAATAATAAGGAATGGAATAACAACAGAAATCACCATGCATGCAGATTGAGATGGCGAGGTTATTCCAATGAATAATAATAATGGAACCGGTCGGTGAAAATCACAATCGACGGGATGTTCTAATGATTAATAAAGACGAGAATAATAAAAAAGCGGAACCAGTCCTGGCGTATGGCATGAGCGGGATGTTCCAACGGAATAATAAAGATAGAATAATAGAAGCGGAACCACGCGTCCACAGATATATATGAGCGAGGATGTTCCAACGGAATAATAAAGATGAGAATAATAGAAGAATGTCACCACGTATAGGGTATTAAGCGTATACTGAGTTATTCCAATAGAATAATAATGAAATGGAATAACAGAAGTTCTCTTCTCAAATACAAAAGAATAATATCCCTTACCGTAAAAGAACTGGATGTAAGAGTAGGGAAGTAGCAGAATTTTCTATAGCTTTTCTATAATTCCTCTCTCTGGAGTTTCAGTGAATTCGTAAGAAAATAATGAAGGAATGAGCTTCTATTTATAGAAAAATGGAATACATAGTAACTAACTTATGAACGGTCCAGATCGATTTACTTTAATCTGACGGTCCATATTTAAAGCAAAATCTTTTAAATAAAATATAATATATTATATATAATATATCCATAATAATACTCCTTCCGTCCATTTTTTCAACTTATATATATATATATATATATATATATATATATATATAATAATCATAATAATAAACCTTCCATCCATTTTTTTTCAACTTATATATATATATATATAATAATCATAATAATACACCTTCTGCTTGACAGAACTTCTAGACATCGTTAATATTGAAAATAATAATATTAATAACTTTGTCGTCTCAATTATTGATTTTAACAATATATAAAATATCGACAATAATTGAATCAAATAACGTGAGATATTATGCAACAATTACTATAGCAATAATTGAACAAAACTGAATGACTTCTCACGTAAGCATCAATAATCAATACTGTGTGCTACTATGCAACCACGCGTATTATTGTACTTTTAATACCGAGTAGTTCAACAGTATCAACGGTAAAACTTCCGCCGTTATTTCAATAAAATATTTTTGTCGTTTTCTTAATCCCAATAATAATTCGCATTAGGTCCACCAATGATTGCTTCATTGTACGAATATTCCCTGCTAAAATGAATATTCCCCGACCAATCGAATATAATATAACAACTTGCATACTTTGCAAAATTTATAAATACTACCCACAACTATAACATTATATCAAATTTATTCCATAATATTCAAAATGATAATTATAGAAAATTCATTTTTATTCAAAAGTTGGGGTCTTACAACCTCCCTTCTTAAGAATTTAGCCTCTCGAAATTAGGGTACGTAACTGGTATATCGAAGAGGTAAGGATACCTTGACTTCATTTCAGATTCTAACTCCCAGGTCATTTCCTCAACGTCGTGGTTTCTCCATAAAACTTTGACTTGAGGTATAACCTTGGAGCGTAGAATATGTTCCTTCTTATCCAAGATTTAAACAGGAACCTCTTCATACGTTAAATCTTCCGCTATTTCGTCCGGTTCCAACTTAATAATGTGGTTCGGGTCTTCCACATATTTACGTAACATGGATATGTGAAAAACGTTATGAACATGAGACATACTTGGTGGTAAAGCAAGTCTATAGGCTACAGTCCCTACTCGATCGAGGATTAAAAATGGGCCAATGAATCAAGGATTGAGCTTTCCTCTCTTTTCAAACCTCGTAACTCCTTTCCATGGAGCAACACATAACAACACATGATCTCCTATATCGAATTCCACATCCTTTCGATGAAGATCAGCATAACTCTTTTGTCGATCATGTGAGGTTTTTATACGTTGTCGGATCGTTTGAATCTTTTTCGTAGTCATACGTACCAACTCTGGTCCCAACAACGTTGTTTCACCCACCCCATCCCAGCATATTGGAGAACGACACTTTCTTCCATACACCGCCTCGAATGGAGCCATGCTAATACTTGTTTGATAACTGTTGTTGTAGGAAAACTCCACCAATGGTAAGAACTTGTCCCAACTTCCCTTGAAATCAAGGACACAGAGTCTTAATAGATCTTCAAGAGTTTGAATAGTCCTCTCCGACTATCCGTCCGTCTGAGGATGATATGCCGAGCTAAATCGTAAATCTATGCCCATAGCTTTCTGCAAACTAACCCAAAATCGTGAAGTTAATCTTGGGTCTCGATTGAAAACTATGGATACTGGCATACCATGCAGTCTTAAAATCTCATTTATGTACATACGAGCAAGACGTTCAAGTGTATAAGTCTATCGTACCGGTAAAAAATGAGCAGACTTGGTCAATCTATCAACAATGACCAAAATCGCATCTATGCCTTGAGAAACCTTGGGAAGACCAGTAACAAAATCCATGGAAATGTGCTCCCACTACCATTCTAGAATTTCAAGTGGTTGCAATGGACCTTTTGGTACTTGATGCTCCGCCTTGACTCGTTGACACGTTAGACACCTTGAGATAAACAACGCTATCTCTCTCTTCATATTCCCCCACCAAAATGTATGTCGAAGATCATGATACATTTTGGTACTCCCAGGATAGATTGCAAACGGTGTATTGTGCGCCTCCATCATGATTTATACTTTAAATCAGGGTCGTTAGGAACATAAAGTCTGGAGTTGACTCGAAGTATTCCTTCTTCATCGATTCTTGCTTCTGGCATCGCACCTTCTTGCACTTTCTTCCTCATACGCATCAGCTACGGATTTGTAATTTGAGCAGCTTTAATTTTATCAATTAAAGTCGGTTCTACTTGTATATTTTCCATCATCACGTGGGTCCCTGGAGTCTTTATCTCTATCTCCATCCTTTACAAGTCATATAAAATGGGCCTTTGCGTTGACAATATTGCACTCGTACCCGCATATGATCTTCTACTCAATGCGTTAGCTACCACGTTCGCTTTTCCAGGATGGTATTGGATGGTATGATCATACTCTTTCAACAGTTCAAGCCAACGTCGTTATCGCATGTTGAGTTCCTTTTGAGTGAATAAATATTTTAGGCTTTTATGATCCGTAAAGATCTCCACTTTCTCCCCATACAAGTAATGCCTCCAAATTTGAAGTGCGAAGACAACAGCTGCTAACTCTAGTTCATGAGTACGATAATTCCTCTCATATTCTTTGAGTTGTCATGAGGCATAGGTTATGACTTTCCCATGTTGCATGAGAACACATCCTAACCCTTTTGCTCAAGCATCATCTGTAGATGACAAATCCTCGAGAACCGGATGGTATTGTCGAGCAGTCTTTGAAATGAGTCTCCTCTTGAGTTCTTGAAAACTCTTCTCACATTCCTCGCTCCAACCGAACTTTATATCTTTCCGAGTCAGTTGAGTTAGTGGAGTAGCGATTCGAGAGAACCCTTCTATGAATCTCCGATATTAACCGGCTAAGCGAGAAAGCTACGATTTGATCCAACGATTTAGGTTGCTCCCAGCTTTGAATAGCTTCAATCTTTGTTGGGTCAACAGATATTCCATGACTTGATACCACGTGCCCAAGGAATGCTACTTCCTCAAGCCAGAACTCGCATTTCTTCAACTTGGCATAAAGCTTGTATTCACGAAGCTTTTGGAGTATCAGCCTCAAGTGTTCCTCATAATCTTCACAGCTTTTGGAATATATGAGGATGTCATCAATAAAGACGACCACAAAATGATCCAAATATTCCTTGAATAATCGGTTTATCATATTCATGAAGGCAGCAGGAGCATTAATCAATCCAAAGGACATGACTTGGAATTCATTATGCCCGTACCGAGTTCTGAAAGTCGTCTTTGGAATATCATCGGTTGTAATCTTTAATTGGTGATATCCGGAATGAAGATCAGTCTTTGAAAAGAATTTAGCTCCTTGCAACTGGTCAAACAGGTCATCAATACGTGGCAATGGGTACCTATTTTTGATGGTGACAGGATTCAACTCCCGATAATCAATACAAAGTCACATACTCCCATCTTTCTTCTTCACGAATAGAACAGGAGCACCCCAAGGAGAAGTATTAGGACGAATAAAGCCAATGTCTAACAATTCCTTCAGTTGAGTCTTTAACTCTTGAAGTGCAATAGGAGCCATTCGCTATGGGGCTTTGGAAAGGGGTTTTGTACCGGGTTCAAGGTCGATACAAAATTCAACTTCATGCTCTGGGGGTAGGCCATGAAGTTCTTCAGGGAATACGTCAGGAAATTCATTAACAATAGAAATATTATTCAAAACTGACGTATTTTTGTTTAGATCTGTGACATGAGCTAAGAAAGCTTGACATCCGTTTTTCAATAAACGAATAGCTTTATGGCTTGAGATGACAGTGATTAATTTTAATGGTTTGGTTGCTTGAATTCGCATAATAGGTCGATTAGGAATATGAAAGCTAAAAACCTTACGAAAATAATCAATTTTTGCATGATGAGTAGTTAACCAATCAATCCCTAGAATTACATCAAATGCAAGTATTTTTCATGCAATAAGATCGACAGGTAATGTGTGGGTACCAACTTGAACCAAACAAGACTTATAAACCGTGGATGTAATGAAGGTTTCTCCCAACGGAGTTTCCACAGATAAGTCAAAGTCTAATTTCTCCGGAATCAAATTTAATCGTTGAGCGCAAGTAGGAGAAATAAAAGAATGGGTAGAACCGGTATCAAATAAAGTGTAGACTTCGCTAGAGTTTATGATAAGCTTACCCGTGATGACCTCATTCGGGTTCCTTGCTCTCTGGGAAGTTACAACAAAGGCTCTGCCTTGCACTACCGGCTTTGACTTTTCTGGGACAGCCTTTGGTGCCTCCATCCTAGCTGAATTTGTCTTCGGTGAATGACAAAATCGGGCTAAGTGACCTTATCTTCCACAATTATAACATGCTTTGGATGGCATCGCGCAATTTGGACTGATGTGTCCCTCCCCTCCGCATTTGAAGCATATGATAGGTGGTCTTTCTCCTTCTTTAACAATGGGTGCTGGTGCTGACGTCTTTCCATCATTGTTAAATCTCCTATTCTTGAAATGCCCATTCTTATTATTTTGGCCCTGATTACCACCGAAGTTGTTACCATTTCTGGCCTGTTGATTCCCTCCACGCTTGTTGTCACAACTTCGATGACTGCTCTCACTGGAATTATCATTTTGCCGGCTGCTCTCTTTTGGTTGCGTTGACTCGTTATCGCGCTCCACCAACTGAGCCCTATTTACAACATCTGAATACAAACACAGTTTATAAGAAATAAGATGTTGACGTATTTCCGGCTTCAAACCTCTTAAAAACATTCGCGCCATTCTCTCTTCATTATCCACCAAGTGGGATGCAAACCGGGATAACTCCGTAAATTTTGCCTCGTATTGCGACACGGTCATATTATTTTGCTCCAATTTGATAAACTCCACCTCCTTCATATGACGAATACTTTCGGGAAAGTATTTGTCGTTGAACAGCTCTTGGAAGTTCTCCCAAGACATCTTTAGCACGGCAGGTTGAGTACGTTTTACCGATTCCCACCAGTAATCTGCCTCTCCGCGCAACATAAAGACGGCAAAGGGAACCTTTTGCTCCTCGGAGCATCCCAAGACATCAAATATCTTGGTGATCTGCTTTATCCGTGCTTCTGCCATAAGTGGTTTTGGCTCTCCCTTAAACTCCGGTGGTCCCAGGTTCCTCGAATCTGTTTTAGCGGTGATCACCGAGAGTTTCCAATGTTTCCACCTACATTTTGGACCAGGAGCCGTTCTCTCCTGTTGTTGCATGAATTGCATAAAGCCTCTGAACAATCCATCATTCAGCATTTGGTTAGTGTTGTTGTTTGCATGAGGATTGTCGCCTTCCTGATGCACATTTTCCTGATTATAGATATGTGGAGACTCAACGGTCTCTTGTGCTCCATTGCTATTCTCAACATTTTCGGATGTCATTTTTAGATACTGCCACAAAACAAAGGTTAATTGACATTTAACACAATATCTCTAAACTCTGACCAACCAATTTAAATACAAAATAAATTTAAGTAAGTCATACTAGCGAAGGAATTCCCCGACTCTCCCCTCCTTGTTCTAGTTTCACATCTTAGCCAGGGATCATATCCCTAAGCTTTCATAACAACTGTGACGCCCCCAAAATTAGGTATACATCACCCATCTTGGGTCGCCTTGGATACATGGTATGTAATTCAAATACAACTTACTAATACAAGCTGTCGTGTACAATACGACAAAACATAAGCTGTGAGTTTGAATACAAATATTATCTACTAGAGATTATACAAACTCAAAAGGAGTCCTCATTAAAATTATTATCATACTATTTCACGAATAGTGAGGACTACTAATGCTATCCTCTCGGACCATCACTCCTTCCCGGACTCGTCCCCTTATATTCTCATTTCACAAGAGAAACGGTGAAAGAAAGGGTGAGCTCAACTAGCCCAAGAAGAAATATTATAACTAAGATAATGCGAGAATAAATTATCATTAGTCTCTAACAATGTTAAACCGATAAAATATAATAGACATCAAGTTTAACTGCTGCGGCCGGATCAAGCAATCCATTAAAAGAGTCAAGTAGAGAATAAAATCTACTATCTTTTATGATTTAAAAGTTTTTCATCACTTTTATCATTTGAGACTCGACAATAAATAATCCACATCATCCCTACACTACTACCAAGGATATTCATTAGTGGTCACGACCACAAATTCCATGCACTACGGCCAAGGATATTTATGTATTCATCACTGGTCATGATCATGCCAACAACTGTCCATCAATGCACTACGGGCCAATGAGGACTTTTACCACATCATTTGTAACATTACGGTCATGATTACACTGAATAATCCCTGGTCATAATCATACCAAGTCCATCTATGCTATATAGGCCACAGATGACTTTCAAAAAAATATAAACATGAGGATGATGACAATGATATAAAAATTCAATAAAACAAGTTCAAGAATTAAGTTATTCATAAACTAATAACGTCCAAATTGTCAACATGATACTGCTTTGTAGAGTAAAATTCAAGATTTCTCAGAAGAATATTTCCATGAAAAATACTGGATGAAGCGCAAATATCAAGGATATTCCACTAATTTCATGGAGTATAGAAGTCAAAATTTTAACCAACTGAGAATAATAAGGAATGGAATAACAATGAAATCACCATGCATGCGGACTTGCGATAGGCGAGTTATTCAACAGAATAATAATAATGGAACCAGTCGGGTGAAAATCACGCGGCAGGATGTTCTAACATTAATAAAGACGAGAATAATAAAAAGCGGAACCAGTCCTGGCGTATATAGCATGAGCAGGATGTTCCAACGGAATAATAAAGATAGAATAATAGAAACGGAACCAGGTCCAGCGTATAGCATAGACAGGATGTTCCAACGGAATAATAAAGACAGAATAATAGAAGAATGTCACCAAGTATATGGTATTCTGTGTATATAGGTTATTCCAACAGAATAATAAAGAAATGGAATAACAGAAGTTCTCTTCTCAAATACAAAAGAATAATATCCCTTACCGTAAAAGAATTGGATGTAAGAGTAGGGAAGTAGCAGTATAATTTTTTATAGCTTTTCTATAATTTCTCTCTCTGGAGTTTCAATGAATTCGTAAGAAAATAATGAAGGAATGAGCTTCTATTTATAGAAAAATGGAATGCATAGTAACTAACTTATGAACGGTCCAGATCGATTTATTTTAATCTGACGGTCCATATTTAAAGTAAAATCTTTTAAATAAAATATAATATATTATATATAATATATCCATAATAATACTCCTTCCGTCCATTTTTTCAATTTATATATATTTATATATAATAATCATAATAATACACCTTCCATCCATTTTTTTCAACTAATATATATATATAATAATCATAATAATACACCTTCCATCCACCCACAATTATAATAATACTCCCACTCAAAACCTTATTCCCCCACCAAAACCCACTACCTTACACACACTCCTATATATACGTAAATACACACACAAGTCATTATTCTTCCAACATGTGGGCCTCCACCATTATAAAATAATTTTCTATCGATTATTTTGAAAAATGGGTAAAATAGGGATCCATAAAATAAGCAGACTTCATAAAAATCACCTTAATAATTTTAACAACATTTATCACCTTCACAATATTAATCGAACGAGTGTCGTTCCCAGAAAGAGGGGGCTTTCCAATAAGGATTTCTCCCTATTGGCGCGCAATTAGGTGACCAAACCTCTCCTTGACAGAACTTCTAGACATCGTTAATATTGAAAATAATAATATTAATAACTTTGTCGTCTCAATTATTGATTTTAACAATATATAAAATATCGACAATAATTGAATCAAATAACGTGAGATATTATGCAACAATTACTATAGCAATAATTGAACAAAACTGAATGACTTCTCACGTAAGCATCAATAATCAATACCGTGTGCTACTATGCAACCACGCAGCGTATTCTTTGTACTTTTACTACTGAGAGTAGTTCAACATTATCAAGCAGTAAAAACATAGTTATTTCAAAAAAATATTTTTGTCGTTTTCTCAATCCGACAATAATTCTATTGTGGGGTCCACCAATGATTGCTCCGTTATACGAATATTCCTTACTAAAACGAATATTCCCCGACCAATCGAATATAATATAACAACTTGCATACTTTGCAAAATTTAAAAATATTACCCACAACTATAACATTATATCAAATTTATTCCATAATATTCAAAAATGATAATTATAGAAAATTCATTTTTATTCAAAAAGTTGGGGTCTTACATTCTATCATTACATATTTTTCGGAAGTTCAAAAATAATTCTCGAGCAGAAATACGTGAATAGTGTTTTTCGAAAAATTTATCGGAAAGCTTTTATTTTCGTCTTAGAAATTCAAACACTTTAATCCTACCACGTAGCCAAAATACTACGACATTTCGATATGTTTAGGTCATAGAACGACCTTCTATTAGCTTGCTCCATAAATAATCAATTAAATTCATTTAATCCTTATAATTAAATAAAATTTTAATTCTTCTAAAAATTCGATTTTTCTCGGGCGTTACATTCTTCCCTCCTTATAAGGATTCTGTCCCCAGAATCTCGTTGATAATTATATAAACAAATGAGAAAATGTTTTCTTCATTTTAAATCTTGAGTTCCCACAATGCTTCTTCGACATTGGTGTTCTTTCAGTTCACCTTTAACAAAGGTATTATCTTATTTCACATGACTTATTACTTCTTATCAATAATTTGAGTTGGAAGTTAAACACTTAATAACATATTGCGCTATCTTCTTTTATTGGTCCTTCTTTTAAGTTGTAATTATTAAAAACTCAAATTCCTCCTTCAAAATAAGACTATATGTGACGCCCCCAAATTCGGGTCTCTTTCAACCCGACAGATGGTGCTCCACGGTGCTACAGTTCACACAATCATTCAATTGAAAAAGCCTCAAAAGAACGAATATGTCTTACATATATTCCAAAATAATACTACAATTCCCCAAGTTCTTTATAACTGTTACATTTGTTCTTGTCATAATATCAAATATTATCATTACAAACCTATACTATTACATAGGTACACTACGAGTTCGCTTTAGCCTTCACTTTATACTTGTCGAATCCTTTGGTAATATCGTCTAAGCTGCAATCATATGGTTCAAGCAAGTGTGAGCATAACAAGCTCAGCAGGTACAACAATTTCATTTTAAAAGCATGCTTGAAACATAGGAATCGTATATCTTCAATAACTGGATGATAGTTACGAAGTACTTTCAATAATTCAATATAGCTTTCCTTTTCCTTCAAAACGTTTTGCAATAACAATATTCCGCAAATCGTCAATTCTAGTTCAAGACGTGAACGTCTTATAGTATCTTTGAAAAGGACAACCCGGCATGAAGTCCGTAAGTCCGGCATAGTTTACGAGTACATCTAGGTGATCAGCCTATAGTACCCTATGTTAATCAACACTACATCCATTAAAAGTGTGTACGTTTAAGTTGTGGCAACCTCACGTGCCCATCGAATACACGATGAAAATACATTTGTTTATTCATATTCAAGCTTACCTTGAATCCGTACCAATTAGTTGGCGTAGGATATCGTTAGCAATTCTATATTGAAAGACTTGTAAATAAATCGATCAACTTATCAAGATTAGTCTAGCCGAGTTAAAACGGGCATCGACTCTTTCTTTAAAACCATACATGCATCTCATACCTTGAATCATTTGAAAACCTGTCTAACACGAAGGTTAGACAAGCGTTTAGAAAAACTTGCCTTCAGCGTCTGCTATAGTATAATTACGTTTCCTTTGAGTCCTTACGGTCTCTACAACACATAACCACATAACATATCATATTAGGTCATTATTGAACATACATAGTTCTTAAAGAATCTTACCCTACTTCTCAATCTAATCCCGTATTAGATTTATTATTTATGGGTTCCGACTTTCCGTCATTCTTTTACATCATTCTTACCAACTTCGTTCTCTTCTATGACTTAATTGAAATTATTTCATTAATACAACTTGGTTCAAGTTAATTATCCTTCCTCATGGCTTACTAACATCATTACGTTATTAATTGAAACTCGATCGTCAATGGTTAAGTATGCTTATTGCATACCGTTTGCGTTCATCTTCAATTGACTTTCTTTAACCCTAAGAGATCATACTTGGGGTTTAATTATAACTTAACAATGTTTGATTAAGTTCCTTAACTCATTGTTAATAATTCCCATTCATGTTCCACTTGTAACCATTCTTCATTGTCTAAGTTTTAAGTCTGGCGTTGCGGCGCTGGCTATTACTCTCTATGTCACGCTGTGGCATCGCATATTAGGGATTGAAGACCGGACACGGTGTTGCCACATGAGTCCCTTTGTTAATCGCATCGTCATTCATACAGCTAAAACTTCGAAGGTCGTGACAACTGTGTTAGCACCGCAAAGGCACCACCAATTAGCCTTGGGTTGCGCTTGCAACCAACTCTGTTTTATAAAATTTGATGACTTTTTTACACTTGTGAGATTCCCTACCTCGTAACTTCTTCGTTATAAGTCCGAATTGGCTCGTTCAAGAGCCCCACGGTTCACAAATCACGTACTCTCACGTGATCATGCAAGAATTTTATCTATTGTACTTCGTTTGCTAAAACTCACCTATTAGTCCATTTTTAACGAAAGCGATAAGCGTTCGTGAATGTTCAATGCTCGTTTCTTCGTTCTAAGTCGAATCCGCCATTTTCGAGTCCGCAACTCTATAATGCCAAATAAGACTTGTCTCCATTGAAAACCAATGTTTCCAAGCTCAATATCAAAATTCGACTTCCATTAGAGAATTTCACGAATTCGACGATTGTCGTTTAATCGTGAATTAAAAGTGAAACTTCGTTACTTTAGATTTTTATTTCATTTCACTTGGATTCAATCCATCATGCTACCATCTTGATATACATGCTTTGTTAACTTATAAACATGATAAGTTATTAATTGTTCTTAATAAGTTCAAAACTCATAAACTTATAAACTACTTATTAAAGTATAACATACTTAATTTTAATGCTTATGACTTATTAATAAGTTAAGTCCTTTAATCCTTATTCTTACCTCTTATTAATCATGTTAACTTCTTAATGTAAACATATTACCACTTCTTACAAGTTCTTATACTTTCATTATTGTTCTTCACAATTTCATAACTTAAATGATTACGAATAGCTTATTCATGATTTATACGGCTTATTAAGACTTAAGCCCTTTGGTTTATCATTCCTTAACATACTAGCTCTACCAATACCCCCTTCTCTACTAATGGAAGAGAAAGAAAATCATGGCTTAGGATCAGTTACTCTTTGATATCCACTTGACTATGCCTTGCTCAATCTTTAATCTGCTTCTTGATCCTTGAAATATGAAAGACTAGCTTTCTTATTTTTTTTAGCTTATTCTCTCAACCAAATAAGTTGTTTAGCTTGAGAGGAGTTGGATGAAATTTGAACAACCAACAAATGAAGTGAGGCTTCTCTATTTATAGGAAATCCTAAGATAGGGCATAAGGGTCATTAAGCCACTCCACCTCCTTACTATTCCTTATTTGCTCACCAAGTTTACTTGGCCTCCACAACTTTTATCTCTTGCTTGCTCCCCACAAAACTTATCCTTTACTTAGCTTTTAAGTTACTTGGCCATCACATAACTTACCTCTTGCTTAGCCACCAAGCATAAGCACTTTACTTAGCCTTTAAGTTATTTAACTTATCCTTTGCTTAACACTTAAGTCTACTTGCTCAACACATTTAATTCTTGATCACTAATTCACCCATATAATCATGGGTTGCCCCATGGATCCTCCTAATCCATTGGATTCTTACTTTGGGCTTAAGGTTTAATTAATTTACTTAATTATTTGGGCTTCTAGCATAATTTGCTTAACTAATATTAACTTATTCATTGGGCTTGCAATTAAACAAACACTTGGGCTTGATCATTAACTTACTTTGGATTTAACCATTCTTATATTTGGGCCTTGTCAACTTCTTATTTCACAATACAATTTCCTACACAATTTAAATATTCAATACATTTGGCTTAAAGCCTTATAACGTATAATTTACGTATTCATCTCGTATTCTAACTCGTATACTTATTCATATACGACATACCATGCTTCATTCATACTCGTATAACACCTCATATCATACTCGTATTCATTACTTCGTACAATACCTACGTATTATACAATCATTACTTTAATTCATTACATACATTTAAATTCCTTCTCGAAAGTCACATTTCCTAAATGTTAGGTTTTAAGTCCACAGGCGAAATATTACGTTTTCCATAACTGAAATATTATGGGATATTCCATTTAACATCCATATTTTATCGTTATGTATTTCTCGGAAGTTCAAAAATAATTCCCGAGCAGAAATGCGTGAATAGTGTTTTTTAAAAACTTTCTCGAAAAGCTTTTATTTTCGTCTTGGAAATTCAAACACTTTAATTCTACCACGTAGCCAAAATATTACGACGTTCTGACATATCTAGGTCATATAACGACCTTCGATTAGCTTGCTCCATAAATAATCCATTAAATTCATTTAATAAAAATAAAAATTTAATTCTGAAAAATCCGATTTTCTCGGGCGTTACATTCTTCCCTCCTTATAAGGATTCTGTCCCCAGAATCTCACTAATAATACCTACACCACAGAGGATAATTTTCCTTTATTTTAATCTCGAATTCTCACAATGCTTCTTCGACATTGGGGTTCTTCCATTTCACCTTCATCGAAGGTATTACCTTTTTTACACATGACTTATCACTTCCTGGTAACAATTTGAGTTGGAAGTTAAACACTTACTAACACATTTCGCTATCTTTATATCATCTCAGTTATCCTTCTAACTCGGACTTATAAGGAACTCAAATTCCTCCCTCAAAATAAGACTATACTTAGTCTTCTACTTATCCTGCATCATCTTCTTCATTCAGTTGTACTTCTCGTTACCTAATTGTACTTAATTGACTCAGTCCCTTATGGTGGATTGAGTTTATATTTTGAATAACATTTCTATCGTTTCCTTCTGTAATTTAAATTCTAACTCCACTCCCGACATCTCTGTTATTAACTCATTCTGAGTCATTAACATCGATAGTTTTCCTTACCCTTCCTACTTAACACGTCGGCTTCTACGTTTACCTTCCTCGAATGATATAAAATATCCCAGTCCTCTCTCTACTGCATATTCAACTCCTTCTGTGTGGAGATATATCTCAGACTCTTAGAGTCCTTGTATATCTCACTTTTCTCCCCGTATAATTACTATCTTTAGATTTTTAATTCAAAAACTACAACTGCCAATTCTAGATCGTAAGTAGGATAGACCTCCTCATAATCCCCTAACTGGCGTGATGCATACACAATGACATTGCCATGCTATAAGATCACGCAATCATGTCATCAATGCTATCATTGAGATACACTACAAAATTCCCCGTATAATCTAATAAAGACAAAACAAGTGCCGCAATTAACCTTTCTCTTAAATCCTGTTACGCTAATGGTACTTCTTCTTTCTTTCTTACTTCCAACCGACTATACCCCGTACACAAATCTATCTTTGGAAAAATTCTTTGCCTCCTCTCAACTGACCAAATAGATCATCGATCCTGGGCCATGGGTATTTATTATTAACTGCTAACTTATTCCTCCTACGATAGTCGATACGCAACCGTAACGACTCCTCCTCTTCCTTAACACCAACCTAACTTGCGTCATGGTTTAAATAATAATAATGTCGCGGTATTTTATTATCAGTAAATTACTACCTTAGATTTTCTCGAGAAAACTAAAGGTTCACACTTTTCTTATAACAATTTATTATAGTTCTATGGTTAATCAACCCATTCATATCGAGAATTTCCTCAAATCCTCTCGACATTAATCGGAACTTATCTACCGATACTTTCTCACTTCTATTATTCATGAAACCATTTCCACGAATATAATTAACGAAAATTAATCCCTCCTCCTCTATCTTAATGTTTTAAAGGTAATTATAATCCCTTCCAAACAGACTCCTAGATAATTCTTTCCACATGTCTTACACACCTCGATCTTATGCTTAGGATCCCCTTACCCCACTCCAGTATCCCCGGAGTTAAAATTCTTTTTTTTGGCATACTGCCACTTGCATTCTTTGTCTTGGTTCCTCCCTCTCCCTTGCTCTCATTCATTCTCTCTGTGTGGTATTGAGTCAACGCCACACTACCATTCTCTGTTATAATTACCTTCTCCAGAATGATCCCATAGGAAACACCTACGAGCCTTCACCTCCTCCGTGTCCACTTGATGCGAAACAAACCTTGCCAATTCATTTGAATTTGGTCGCGTACTGGGAAATATCATATCCCCTTGCTTAAGTTCTAAGAATTCAATCTCTATCCTCTCTCACATATTTGTAGGGAAATAATTCTCAAAGAAAACCTTCTTGAATTGTTCCCACGTTACCGCATCTGTTCTAACTCCACCCTGGTGAGCCTTCTACCAAAAGTTGGCTTCACTCTTCCTCGTGTAAGTCACAAAAGAAAACTTCTGCATCTCACCTACGCTTGTAATAACAAACACCTTCTTTATTTCTTTTACCCCGGTATGGGCCTCGATTGGGTCCGTCGTTCCTTTGAACTCCGGCGGACCTATGATTTTAAACTCTTTAAAGGTAATCGTTCTAGATACCTTAGGTTTCGCGGGTACTCTACCCCCAGTTTGGATAAATGCAGCCGTTAATAAATTAACGAACTCTTGCATAGGGTTGTTCAGACCCCCTTTATTATTATTACTTGATTATACTTCCTGATTACGTTATCTTCTCCTGGGCGGCATTATTTAGATTAAATAAATGAAATTTCATTATTATCTATTTACTTACTTCGTTATTAATCGTCACATACCAACTCGCATCATAACAAATTATTTCCATGAAAACTTCATTATATTCATATACTTCTTCATAGTTCAAAACTATTTACAATTTGTTCTCATAACCAAAAGCTATTACATTTTTATCCCGAAATAGTACCTCACAAAAGTTGAGATTTATAAAAGACTACCTTGTTATACAAAAGAGGGTTTTACGTCACTACACACATACTTATTACTTTAGATTTCTAATAATGCATAACAGCATCCTCGTGCTTCTCATTCGCAATCTCCACTACAGTATCCCAACTAATAGTATGACGGGTTTGTCCTGACTCATTGGAATAACAAGTAACCTTCATCTTGAAATCCTTATGAGCGCTCTCATGGATGTAAGACATCCGGGATATCTTCTGGTCCTTCTCCCCAAGTTCTCTACGAAGCTCATCTGCCTCCTTCTTAAAATCCCTAGCCTTATTTATCATGAGCACCTTCTCATCATGCTCTGACTCAAAATCTGCTTCTGTAGACTCCTTCGCTACAAAAAGAGCACTAATCTCTTCATTCTATTTCTGTACGACTACACTCAATTACAAATTCTTGCCAAGCGCTACCAGATACAATGTTTCCATTACATCTGGAGGTGATGAATCCATTGTAGGTACCACCGTAGTAACCGATGTTACCTCTTTTTCTTCCTCCGTATCATTCATCATACTCAGGTATGACGATATATCCATCTCTCCCTCGGAGTAGTCTTCCTCGGAAAAGTACTCCTCTACCTCCGACTCCTCTAGAATCACTAATAGTACCTCCACCACCGGCATAGGTACAGGCTCTACTTGGTTCACAAGCTCTTCGCTCACCGCGTGTATATCTCTATACATCAAGCCATCGATCGACATCCTACAATAACACATATGTTGATTAGTACATAACATAGAATCCTATCAGCACAAATCACATTTAATTTATTTAGGGTTACTTTCCATCTTTTAAATCTTTAGGTACTGAGTTTCCTTAATACCATATTGACTCATTCAACTCAAGTAAAACTCAACTTTACTTCCTTCGGACTTCTTTTCCTTAACGAGGTTATTAGCCTAAGGTTCTTCCCCCCTTAAATATTATAACCTAACGCTTTGATACCAACCTGTGACGCCCCCAAATTCGGGTCTCTTTCAACCCAACAGATGGTGCTCCACGGTGCTACAGTTCACACAATCATTCAATTGAAAAAGCCTCAAAAGAACGAATATGTCTTACATATATTCCAAAAAAATACTACCATTCCCCAAGTTCTTTATAAATGTTACATTTTTCCTTGTCATAATATCAAATATTATCATTACAAACCTATACTATTACATAGGTACACTACGAGTTCGCTTTAGCCTTCACTTTATCCTTGTCGAATCCTTTGGTCATATCATCTAAGCTGCAATCATATGGTTCAAGCAAGTGTGAGCATAACAAGCTCAGCAAGTACAACAATTTCATTTTAAAAGTATGCTTGAAACATAGGAATCGTATATCTTCAATAACTGGATGATAGTTACGAAGTACTATCAATAATTCAATATAACTTTCCTTTTCCTTCAAAACGTTTTGCAATAACAATATTCCGTAAATCATCAATTCTAGTTCAAGACATGAACGTCTTATAATTTCTTTGAAAAGGACAACCCGGCACGAAGTCCATAAGTCCGGCATAGCTTACGAGTACATCTAGGTGATAAGCCTATAGTACCCTATGTTGATCAACACTACATCCATTAAACGTGTGTACGTTTAAGTTGTGGCAACCTCACGTGCCCATCGAATACACAATGAAAATACATTTGTTTATTCATATTCAAGCTTACCTTGAATCCGTACCAATTAGTTGGCGTAGGATAGCGTTAGCAATTCTATATTGAAAGACTTGTAAATAAAGTGTTCAACTTATCAAGATTAGTCTAGCCGAGTTAAAACGGGCATCGACTCTTTCTTTAAAACCATACATGCATCTCATAACTTGAATCATTTGAAAACCTGTCTAACACGAAGGTTAGACAAGCGTTTAGAAAAACTTGCCTTCAGCGTCTGCTATAGTATAATTACGTTTCCTTTGAGTCCTTACGGTCTCTACAACACATAACCACATAACATACCATATTAGGTTATTATTAAACATACATAGTTCTTAAAGAATCTTACCCTACTTCTCAATCTAATCCCGTATTAGATTTGTTATTTATGGGTTCCGGCTTTCCGTCATTCTTTTACATCATTCTTACCAACTTCGTTCTCTTCTATGACTTAATTGAAAAAATTTATTAATACAACTCGGTTCAACTTAATTATCCTTCCTCATGGCTTACTAACATCATTACGTTATTAATTGAAACTCGATCGTCAATGGTTAAGTATGCTTATTGCATACCGTTTGCGTTCATCTTCAATTGACTTTCTTTAACCCTAAGAGATCATACTTGGGGTTTAATTATAACTTAACAATGTTTGATTAAGTTCCTTAACTCATTGTTAACAATTCCCATTCATGTTCCACTTGTAACCATTCTTCATTGTCTAAGTTTTAAGTCTGGCGTTGCGACGCTGGCTATTACTCTCTATGTCACGCTGTGGCATCGCATATTAGGGATTGAAGACCGGACACGGTGCTGCGGCGCGAGTCCCTTTGTTAACTGTCGCGCTGCGGCGCAAAACTTCAGAAGGTCGTGACACTGTGCTTAGCACTGCAGCACCACCAATTAGCCTTGGGTTGGCGCCGCAGCGCCAACTCTGTGCCTTAGAAAATTTGACAGACTTTTTACACTTGTGAGATTCCCGGCCTCGTAACTTCTTCGTTATAAGTCTGAATTGGCTCGTTCAAGAGCCTACGGTTCACAAATCACGTACTCTACGTGATCATGCAAGAATTTTATCTATTGTACTTCGTTTGCTAAAAACTCACCTATTAGTCCATTTTTAACGAAAACGATAAACGTTCGTGAATGTTCAATGCTCGTTTCTTCGTTCTAAGTCGGAATCCGGCCATTTTCGAGTCCGCAACTCTATAATGCCAAATAAGACTTGTCTCCATTGAAAACCAATGTTTCCAAGCTCAATATCAAAATTCGACTTCCATTCCGAGAATTTCACGAATTCGACGATTGTCGTTTAATCGTGTGAATTCCGGCGAAACTTCGTTACTTTAGATTTTTATTTCATTTCACTTGGATTCAATCCATCATGCTACCATCTTGATATACATGCTTTGTTAACTTATAAACATGATAAGTTATTAATTGTTCTTAATAAGTTCAAAACTCATAAACTTATAAACTACTTATTAAAGTATAACATACTTAATTTCATTGCTTATGACTTATTAATAAGTTAAGTCCTTTTATCCTTATTCTTACCTCTTATTAATAATGCTAACTTCTTAATGTAAACATATTACCACTTCTTACAAGTTCTTATACTTTCATTATTGTTCTTCACAAGTTCGTAACTTAAATGATTACAAATAGCTTATTTATGATTTATACGGCTTATTAAGACTTAAGCCCTTTGGTTTATCATTCCTTAACATACTAGCTCTACCTATAACCCCTTCTCTACTAATGGAAGAGAAAGAAAATCATGGCTTAGGATCACTTACTCTTTGATATTCACTTGACTATGCCTTGCTCAATCTTTAATCTCCTTCTTGATCCTTGAAATATGAAAGACTAGCTTTCTTATTTTTTTAGCTTATTCTCTCAACCAAATAAGTTGTTTAGCTTGAGAGGAGTTGGATGAAATTTGAACAACCAACAAATGAAGTGAGGCTTCTCTATTTATAGGAAATCTTAAGTTAGGGCATAAGGGTCATTAAGCCACTCCACCTCCTTAATTCCACCTCCTTACTATTCCTTATTTGCTCACCAAGTTTGCTTTGCCTCCACAACTTTTATCTCTTTCTTGGTCCCCACAAAACTTATCATTTACTTAGCTTTTAAGTTACTTGGTCTTCACATAACTTATCTCTTACTTAGCCACCAAGCATAAGCACTTTACTCAGCCTTTAAGTTATTTAACTTATCCTTTGCTTAACACTTAAGTCTACTTGCTCAACACATTTAATTCTTGATCACTAATTCACCCATATAATCATGGGTTGCCCCATGGATCCTCCTAATCCATTGGATTCTTACTTTGGGCTTAAGGTTTAATTAATTTACTTAATTATTTGGGCTTCTATCATAATTTGCTTAACTAATATTAACTTATTCATTGGGCTTGCAATTAAGCAAACACTTGGGCTTGATCATTAACTTACTTTGGATTTAACCATTCTTATATTTGGGCCTTGTCAACTTCTTATTGCACAATACAATTTCCTACACAATTTAAATATTCAATACATTTGGCTTAAAGCCTTATAACTTATAATTTACGTATTCATCTCGTATTCTAACTCGTATACTTATTCATATACGACATACCATGCTTTATTCATACTCGTATAACACCTCATATCATACTCGTATTCATTACTTCGTACAATACCTACGTATTATACAATCATTACTTTAATTCATTACATACATTTAAATTCCTTCTCGAAAGTCACATTTCCTAAATGTTAGGTTTTAAGTCCACAGGCGAAATATTACGTTTTCCATAACTGAAATATTATGGGATATTCCATCTCACATCCATATTCTATAGTTACGTATTTCTCGGAAGTTCAAAAATAATTCCCGAGCAGAAATGCGTGAATAGTGTTTTTCAGAAACTTTCTCGGAAAGCTTTTATTTTCGTCTTGGAAATTCAAAACTTTTAATTCTACCACGTAGCCAAAATACTACGACGTTCTGACATATCTAGGTCATATAACGAACTTCGATTAGCTTGCTCCATAAATAATCCATTAAATTCATTTAATAAAAATAAAAATTTAATTCTCAAAAATCCGATTTTCTCGGGCGTTACATTCTTCCCTTCTTATAAGGATTCTGTTCGCAGAATCTCACTAATAATACCTACACCACAGAGGATAATTTTTCTTTATTTTAATCTCGAATTCCCACAATGCTTCTTCGACATTGGGGTTCTTCTATTTCACCTTCATTGATGGTATTACCTTTTTTACACATTACTTATCACTTCCTGTTAACAATTTGAGTTGGAAGTTAAACACTTACTAACACATTTCGCTATCTTTATATCATCTCAGTTATCCTTCTAACTCGGACTTATAAGGAACTCAAATTCCTCCCTCAAAATAAGACTATACTTAGTCTTCTACTTATCCTGCATCATCTTCTTCATTCACTTGTACTTCTCGTTACCTAATTATACTTAATTGACTTAGTCCCTTATGGTGGATTGAGTCTATGTTTTGAATAACATTTCTATCGTTTCCTTCTGTAATTTAAATTCTAACTCCACTCCCGACATCTCTGTTATTAACTCATTCTGAGTCATTAACATCGATAGTTTTCCTTACCCTTCCTACTTAACGCGTCGGCTTCTACGTTTACCTTCCTCGAATGATATAAAATATCTCAGTCCTCTCACTACTGCATATTCAACTCCTTCTATGTGGAGATATGTCTCAGACTCGTAGAGTCCTTGTATATCTCACTTTACTCCTCGTATAATTACTATCTTTAGATTTTTAATTCAAAAACTACAACTGCCAATTCTAGATCATAAGTAGGATAGACCTCCTCATAATCCCCTAACTGGCGTGATGCATACATAATGACATTGTCATGCTATAAGAGCACGCAATCATGTCATCAATGCTATCATTGAGATACACTACAAAATTCCCCGTATAATCTAATAAAGACAAAACAAGTGCCACAATTAACCTTTCTCTTAAATCCTGTTACGCTAATGGTACTTCTTCTTTCTTTCTTACTTCCAACCGACTATACCCCGTACACAAATCTATCTTTGGAAAAATTCTTTGCCCCTCTCAACTGACCAAATAGGTCATCGATCCTGGGCCATGGGTATTTATTATGAACTGCTAACTTATTCCTCTTACGATAGTCGATACACAACCGTAACGACTCCTCCTCTTCCTTAACACCAACCTAACTTGCGTCATGGTTCGACAATAATAATGTCGCGGTATTTTATTACCGTAAATTACTACCTTAGATTTTCTGAGAAAACTAAAGGTTCACACTTTTCTTATAACAATTTATTATAGTTCTATGGTTAATCAACCCATTCATACCGAGAATTTCCTCAAATCCTCTCGACATTAATCGGAACTTATCTACCGATACTTGCTAACTTCTATTATTCATGAAACCATTTCCACGAATATAATTAACGAAAATTAATCCCTCATCCTCTATCTTAATGTTTTAAAGGTAATTATAATCCCTTCCAGACAGACTCCTAGATAAGTCTTTCCACATGTCTTACACACCTCGATCTTACGCTTAGGATCCCCTTACCCCAATCCAGTATCCCCGGAGTTAAAATTCTTCTTTTTGGCATACTGCCACTTGCATTCTCTGTCTTGGTTCCTCCCTCTCCCTTGCTCTCATTCATTCTCTCTGTGTGGTATTGAGTCAACGCCTCACTACCATTCTCTGTTATAATTACCTTCTCCAAAATGATCCCATAGGAAACACCTACGAGCCTTCACCTCCTCCGTGTCCACTTGATGTGAGACAAATCTTGCCAATTCATTTGAACTTGGTCGCGTACTGGGAAATATCATATCCCCTTGCTTAAGTTCTAAGAATTCAATCTATATCCTCCCTCACATATTTGTAGGGAAATAATTTTCAAAGATAACCTTCTTGAATTGTTCCCACATTACCGCATTTGTTCTAACTCCACCATGGTGAGCCTTCTACCAAAAGTTGGCTTCACTCTTCCTCATGTAAGTCGTGAAAGAAAACTTCTGCATCTCACATACGCTTGTAATAACAAACACCTTCTCTATTTCTTTTACCCCGGTATGGGCCTCGATTGGGTCCGTCGTTCCTTTGAACTCCAGCGGACCTATGCTTTTAAACTCTTTAAAGGTAATCGTTCTAGCTACCTTAGGTTTCGCGGGTACTCTACCCCCGATTTGGGTAAATGCAGCCGTTAATAAATTAACGAACTCTTGCATAGGGTTGTTCAGACCCCCTTCATTATTATTATATGATTATGCTTCATGATTACGTTATCTTCTCCTAGGCGGCATTATTTAGATTAAATAAATGAAATTTAATTATTATCTATTTACTTACTTCGTTATTAATCGTCACATACCAACTCGCATCATAACAAATCATTTCCATGAAAACTTCATTATATTCATATACTTCTTCATAGTTCAAAACTATTTACAATTTGTTCTTATAACCAAAAGCTATTACATTTTTATCCCGAAATAGTACCTCACAAAAGTTGAGATTTATAAAAGACTACCCTGTTATACAAAAGAGGGTTTTACGTCACTACACACATACTTATTACTTTAGATTCTAATAATGCATAACAGCATCCTCGTGTTTCTCATTCACAATCTCCACTACAGTATCCCGACTAATAGTATGACGGATTTGTCCTGACTCATTGGAATAACAAGCAACCTTCATATTGAAATTCTTATGAGCGCTCTCATGGATGTAAGACATCCAGGCTATCTTCTGGTCCTTCTCCCAAAGTTCTCTATGAAGCTCATCTGTCTCCTTCTTAAAATCCCTAGCCTTATTTATCATGAGCACCTTCTCATCGTGCTCTGACTCAAAATCTGCTTCTGCAGACTCCTTCGCTACATAAAGAGCACTAATCTCTTCATTCTGTTTCTGCACAACTACACTCAATTACAAATTCTTGCCAAGCGCTGCCAGATACAATGCTTCCATTACATCTGGAGGTGATGACTCCAATGTAGGTACCACCATAGTAACCGATGTTACCTCTCTTTCTTCCTCCGTATCATTCATCATACTCAGGTATGACGATATATCCATCTCTCCCTCGGAGTAGTCTACCTCGAAAAAGTACTCCTCTGCCTCCGACTCCTCTAGAATCACTAATGGTACCTCCGCCTTGGCAAGATAGGTACGAGCTTTACTTAGTTCACAAGCTCTCATTTCAACGCGTGTATATCTCTATACATCAAGCTATTGATCGACATCCTACAATAACACATATGTTGATTAGTACATAACATAGAATCGTATAAGCACAAATCACATTTAATATATTTAGGGTTACTTTCCATCTTTTAAATCTTTAGGTACTGAGTTTCCTTAATACCTTATTAACTCATTCAACTCAAGTAAAACTAAAGTTTACGTCCTTCGGACTTCTTTTCCTTAACGAGGTTATTAGCCTAAGGTTCTTCCCCCTTTAAGTTTTATAACCTAACGCTTTGATACCAACCTGTGACGCCCCCAAATCCGGGTCTCTTTCAACCCGACAGATGGTGCTCCACGGTGCTACAGTTCACACAATCATTCAATTGAAAAAGCCTCAAAAGAATGAATATGTCTTACATATATTCCAAAATAATACTACAATTCCCCAGGTTCTTTATAACCGTTACATTTGTTCTTGTCATAATATCAAATATTATCATTACAAACCTATATTATTACATAGGTACACTACGAGTTCGCTTTAGCCTTCACTTTATCCTTGTCGAATCCTTTGGTCATATCGTCTAAGCTGCAATCATATGGTTCAAGCAAGTGTGAGCATAACAAGCTCAGCAAGTACAACAATTTCATTTTAAAATCATGCTTGAAACATAGGAATAGTATATCTTCAATAACTGGATGATAGTTACGAAGTACTATCAATAATTCAATATAGCTTTCCTTTTCCTTCAAAAAGTTTTGAAATAACAATATTAAAGTAAATCATCAATTCTAGTTCAAGGCGTGAACGTCTTATAGTTTCTTTGAAAGGACAATGACAACCACGAAGTCCGTAAGTCGGAAGATATAGCTTACGAGTACATCTAGGTGATCAGCCTATAGTACCCTATGTTGATCAACCCTACATCCATTAAACGTATGTACGTTTAAGTTGTGGCAACCTCACGTGCCCATCGAATACACAATGAAAATACATTTGTTTATTCATATTCAAGCTTACCTTGAATCCGTACCAATTAGTTGGCGTAGAATAGCGTTAGCAATTCTATATTGAAAGACTTGTAAATAAATCGATCAACTTATCAAGATTAGTCTAATGAGAGTTAAAAGCGGGCATCGACTCTTTCTTTAAAACCATACATGCATCTCATAACTTGAATCATTTGAAAACCTGGCTAACACGAAGGTTAGACAAGCGTTTAGAAAAACTTGCCTTCAGCGTCTGCTATAGTATAATTACGTTTCCTTTGAGTCCTTACGGTCTCTACAACACATAACCACATAACATACCATATTAGGTCATTATTGAACATACATAGTTCTTAAAGAATCTTACCCTACTTCTCAATCTAATCTCGTATTAGATTTTTTATTTATGGGTTCCGGCTTTCCGTCATTCTTTTACATCATTCTTACCAACTTCGTTCTCTTCTATAACTTAATTGAAATTATTTCATTAATACAACTCCGTTCAAGTTAATTATCCTTCCTCGTGGCTTACTAACGTCATTACGTTATTAATTGAAACTCGATCGTCAATGGTTAAGTATGCTTATTGCATACCGTTTGCGTTCATCTTCAATTGACTTTCTTTAACCCTAAGAGATCATACTTGGGGTTTAATTATAACTTAACAATGTTTGATTAAGTTCCTTAACTCATTGTTAACAATTCCCATTCATGTTCCACTTGTAACCATTCTTCATTGTCTAAGTTTTAAGTTTTGTGCGCTGGCTTATATTATTACTCTCTCTCGTATACTGCTATTGTCGCATATTAGGGGTTGAAGACCAGACTCGGTGCTGCGGCGCGAGTCCCTTTGTTAACTACCGCGCTGCGGCATAAAACTTTAGAAGGTCGTGACATCGTGGCTTTATGTGTGCATATCACCAATTAACCTTGGGTTGGCGCCACGCTACCAACTCGCGGCCTATAGAAAATTTGACAGACTTTTTACACTTGTGAGATTCCCGGCCTCGTAACTTCTTCGTTATAAGTCCGAATTGGCTCGTTCAAGAGCCTACGGTACACAAATCACGTACTCTACGTGTTCATGCAAGAATTTTATCTATTCTACTTCGTTTGCTAAAAACTCACCTATTAGTCCATTTTTAACAAAAACGATAAACGTCGTGAACGTTCAATGCTCGTTTCTTCGTTAGAAGTCGGAATCCGGCCATTTTTGAGTCCGCAACTCTATAATGACAAATAAGACTTGTCTCCATTGAAAATCAATGTTTCTAAGCTCAATATCAAAATTCGACTTCCATTCCGAGAATTTCACGAATTCGACGATTGTCATTTTATCGTGTGAATTCCGGCATAAATTCGTTACTTAAGATTTTTAAATCATTTCACTTGGATTCAATCCATCATGCTACCATCTTGACATACATGCTTTGTTAACTTATAAACATGATAAGTTATTAATTGTTCTTAATAAGTTCAAAACTCATAAACTTATAAACTACTTATTAAAGTATAACATACTTAATTTCATTGCTTATGACTTATTAATAATTTAAGTCCTTTATTCCGTATTCTTACCTCTTATTAATCATGCTAACTTCTTAATGTAAACATATTACCACTTCTTACAAGTTCTTATACTTTCATTATTGTTCTTCACAAGTTCGTAACTTAAATGATTACGAATAGCTTATTCATGATTTATACGGCTTTTTAGGACTTAAGCCCTTTGGTTTATCATTCCTTAACATACTAGCTCTACCAATACCCCCTTCTCTACTAATAGAAGAGAAAGAAAATCATGGCTTAGGATCACTTACTCTTTGATATTCACTTGACTATGCCTTGTTCATTCTTTAATTTCCTTCTTGATCCTTGAAATATGAAAGACTAGCTTTCTTATTTTTTTAGCTTATTCTCTCAACCAAATAAGTTGTTTAGCTTGAGAGGAGTTGGATGAAATTTGAACAACCAACAAATGAAATGAGGCTTCTCTATTTATAGGAAATCCTAAGTTAGGGCATAAGGGTCATTAAGCCATTCCACCTCCTTACTATTCCTTATTTTATCACCAAGTTTACTTGGCCTCCACAACTTTTATCTCTTGCTTGCTCCCCACAAAACTTTTCCTTTACTTAGCTTTTAAGTTACTTGGTCATCACATAACTTATCTCTTGCTTAGCCACCAAACATAAGCACTTTACTTAGCCTTTAAGTTATTTAACTTATCCTTTGCTTAACACTTAAGTCTACTTGCTCAACACATTTAATTCTTGATCACTAATTCACCCATATAATCATGGGTTGCCCCATGGATCCTCCTAATTCATTGGATTCTTACTTTGGGCTTAAGGTTTAATTAATTTACTTAATTATTTGGGCTTCTAACATAATTTGCTTAACTAATATTAACTTATTCATTGGGCTTGCAATTAAACAAACACTTGGGCTTGATCATTAACTTACTTTGGATTTAACCATTCTTATATTTGGGCCTTGTCAACTTCTTATTGCACAATACAATTTCCTATACAATTTAAAAATTCAATACATTTGGCTTAAAGCCTTATAACGTATAATTTACGTATTCATCTCGTATTCAAACTCGTATACTTATTCATATATGACATACCATGCTTCATTCATACTCGTATAACACCTCATATCATACTCGTATTCATTACTTCGTACAATACCTACGTATTATACAATCATTACTTTAATTCATTACATGCATTTAAATTCCTTCTCGAAAGTCACATTTCCTAAATGTTAGGTTTTAAGTCCACAGGCGAAATATTACGTTTTCCATAACTGAAATATTATGGGATATTCCATCTCACATCCATATTCTATCGTTACGTATTTCTCGGAAGTTCAAAAATAATTCCCGAGCAGAAATGCGTGAATAGTGTTTTTCGGAAACTTTCTCGGAAAGCTTTTATTTTCATCTTGTAAATTCAAACACTTTAATTCTACCACGTAGCCAAAATTCTACGACGTTCTGACATATCTAGGTCATATAACGACCTTCGATTAGCTTGCTCCATAAATAATCCATTAAATTCATTTAATAAAAATAAAAATTTAATTCTTAAAAATCCGATTTTCTCGGGCGTTACACTATACATAGTCTTCTATGTATCCTGCGTCATCTTCTTCATTCGCTTTCATTCCTCGTTACCTAGTTGCACTTAATCAACTCGTTCCATTTTCGTGGATTGAGTCTATGTTATAACTAACATTTCTACCCCTTCATTCCGTAATTTAACTTCTAACTCCGTTCTTGTCATCTCTGTTATTAACTCATTCTGAGTCGTTAACATCGATAGCTTTCCCTATCCTTCCTACTTAACGCGTAGGCTACTGTGCTTACCTTCCCTGAATGATATAAAATATCATAGCCTTCTCTCTACTGCATATTCAACTTCTACTATGTGGAGATATATTTCAGACTCTTAGAGTCCGTGTATATCTCACACTTCTCCCCGTATGAATATTATCTTCAAAATTTTTTTAATTAAAAACTACCACTGCCAATTCTAGATCATAAGTAGGATAGACCTTCTCATAATCTTTTAACTGGCGTGATGCATATGCAATGACCTTGCCATGCTACATGAGCACGCAATCTCATCATCCATGCAAAACATCGAGATACACTACAAAATTCCCCGTATCATCTGATAAAGATAATACAGGTGCCTTACTCAACCTTTTTCTTAAATCCTGTGATGCTAATGGTACCTTCAACCTTAGCACCTCAAACGACATAACCAGAAACTTGTCATATAACTATAACGAGTTCTGAACGTCGTCTTAGGTACCTCCTCCTTCTTCCTTACTTTCAACTGACTATACCTCGTACACAAATCTATCTTAGAAAAATTCTTTGCCCCTTTTTAACTGATCTGATAAATCATCGATCATGGGCCATTGGTATTTATTCTTAATAACTAACTTACTCCTATTACAATAGTCGATACACAACCGTAACGACTCATCCTCTTCCTTAACATCCTACTAACTTACGTCCAGGTTAGACGACAAAGGCGTCTCTGTGTTTTATTAATATAAATTAATATCTTGGGTTTTCTGAAAAACTAAAAATTCATAATTTTCTTATAACTATGTATTATAGCTATAAGGTTAATCCACCCGTCTATACCGAGAATTACTTCAAATTCTCTTAACTTTATTATTGGTGAAACCATTTCCACGAATACAATTAACGAAAGTTATTTCCTCCTACTCTACCTTAATGTTTTAAAGGTACTTATAACCCCTTTCAGATAGACTCCTAGATGAGTCTTTCTACATGTCTTACATGCTTTGACCTTACGCTTAGGCTCCCCTTGTCCCACTCTAGTATTTCCAGAGTTAAAATTATTTCTTTTTGGCATACTACCCCTGGCATTCTCTGCCTTGGTTTTCCCTCTCCCTTGCTCTCATTCTTTCACTCTTTGTGGTATTGAGTCAATGACTCACTACCATCTTCTGTTATAATTACCTTCTCCAGAATGGTCCCATAGGAAACACTCTAGAACACCGAAATCCTATTATAGAGCCAGGGTTTCAGGCCCTGCTCAAACCTTCGAGCCTTCCTCTTCTCAGTGTCCACCTGACGTGAAACAAACCTTGCCAATTATATTTGGCCTCATCTTGGGGAACTATCATGTCCCCTAGTTTAAGTTCTAAAATCTTAATTTCTATCCTCCCTCGCATGTTTATAGGGAAATAATTTTCAAAGAAAACCTTCTTGAACTGTTCCCATGCTACCACATCTGTTCTAGCCCCACCCTAGTGAGCCTCCCATCCAAAGTTGGGTTCTCTTTTCATCATGTAAGTAGAAAAAGAAATCCTGTGTGCCTCAACTACGTTTGTAATAACAAACGCCTTCTCTATTACTTTTACCAACGTCTGGGCCTCTATTAGGTCCATCGTTCCTTTGAACTCCAGCGGACCTACGCTTTTAAACTCTTTAAAGGTAGTCGTTCTGGCTATTCTAGGTCCCGCGGGTACTCTACCCCCGGTTTGGTTAAATGCAGTTGTTAATAAATTAACAAACTCTTGCATAGGGTTGTTCTGACCCATCTTGGTTAACATTATGTGATTCTGCTTCCTGATTAGGTTATCTTCTTCTTGGCGGCATTTTCAAATAAAATTTCATTATTATATATTTACTTACTTCGTTATTATTCGCCACATACCAACTCATACCATAATAAATCATCTAAATGAAAACTTCTTTATATTCATATGCTTCTTCATAGTTTGAAACTATTTACAATTTGCGTTCATAGCCAAAATCTATTACATTTTTATCCCGAAATAGTACCTCACAAAAGTTGAGATTTACAAAAGACTACCCTGTTATACAAAAGAGGGTTTTATGTCACTACACACATACTTATAACTATGGACTTCTAATAATGCATAACACCATCCTCATGCTTCTCATTTGCAATCATCGCTACAGTATCTCGACTAATCGTATGACGGGTTTGTCCTGACTCATTGGAATAACAAGCAACTTTCAGCTTGAAATCCTTATGAGCATTCTCAAGATGTAAGACATCCGGGCTATCTTCCGGTCCTTCTCCCTCAGTTCTTTACGAAGCTCATTGGCCTCGTTCATAAAATCCCTAGCTTTATTTATCATGAGCACCTTCTCATCATGCTCTAACTCAAAATCTGCTTCTGCAGACTCCTTCCCTACATAAAGAGCAATAATCTCTTCATTCTGATTCTGCACAACTGCACCCAGTTGCACATTCATGTCAAGTGTTGCCAGATACAATGCTTCCATTGCATCTGGAGGTGATGACTCTAGTGTAGGTACCACCGTAGTAACCGATATTACCTCTCTTTCTTCCTCCACATCGTTCATCATACTAAGGTATGATGATATATCCATCTCTCCCTCGGAGTAGTATTCCTTAGAAAAGTACTCCTCTGGCTCTGACTCCTCTAGACTCACTCTTGGTACCTCCGCCACTGGCATGGGTATAGGCTCTACTCGGTTCACAAGCTCTTCGTTCACCGCATGTATATCTCTATACTTCAAGATATCAATCGACATCCTACAATAACACATAAAATGTTGATTAGTACATAACACACAATAATATAAGCACGAATCACATTTATTTTATTTAGGGTTACTTTCCATTTTTTAAATCTTTAGGTACTGAGTTTCCTCAATACCTTATTGACATTCAACTTAAGTAAAGCTCGAGTTTACTTCCTTTGGTCTTCTATTCCTTCACGAGGTTATTAGCCTAAGATTCTTCCCCCCTTAAGTTTTATAACCTAATGCTTTGATACCAACCTGTGAAGCCCCAAAATTCGGGTCTCTTCCAACCCGATAGATGGTGTTCCACGGTGCTACAGTTCACACAAACAATCAATTGAAATGCCTCAAAAGAACAAATATATCTTATATATATTCCAAAACAATACTACCATTCCCCAGGTTCTTTATAACCGTTACATTTGTTCTTATCATAATATCAAATATTATCATTACAAACCTATACTATTACATAGGTAATCTACATGTTGTCTTTAGCCTTCACTTTAACCTTGACGAATCCTTTAGTCCATTCAGTATAAGCTGCATTCATATGGTTCAAGCAAGAGTGAGCATAACAAGCTCAGCAAGTACAACAATTTCATTTTAACAGCATGCTTGAAACATAGGAATCGTATATCTTCAATAACTGGATGATAGTTACGAAGTACTATCAATAACTTAAAATAGCATTTCTTTTCCTTCAAAACATTTCACACTAACAATATTCATTAATACATCAATTCTTGTTCAAGATGTGAACGTCTTATATTTTCTTTGAAAAGGACAACCTGTCATGAAGTCCGTAAGTCTGGCATATCTTACGAGCACTTCTAGGTGATCAGCCTATAGTACTCTATGTTGATCAACACTACATCCATTAAACGTGTGTACGTTTAAGTTGTGGCAACCTCACGTGCCCATCGAATACTCGATGAAAATACATTTGTTTATTCATATTCAGGCTTACCTTGACTCCGTACCAAATAGTTGTCATAGGATAACGTTAGCAATTCTATATTGAAAGACTTGTAAACAGTTCAATCAATCTATCAAGATTAGTCTAGCCGAGCTAAAACTGGCATCGACTCTTTCTTCAAAACCATACATGCATCTCATAATTTGAATCATTTGAAAACCTGGCTAACACGAAGGTTAGACAAGCGTTTAAGAAAAACTTGCCTTTAGCATCTGCTACAGTATAATTACGTTTCCTTTGAGTCTTTACAGTCTCTACAACACATAATTACATAACATACCACATTAGGTCATGAATGAACATACATATTTCCTAAAGAATCTTACCCTTCTTCTCAATCTAATCAAATATTAGATTTGTTATTACTGGTTCCGGCTTTCCATCGTTCTTTTACATCGTTCTTACCAACTTTGTTCTCTTTTATAACTTAAGTGAAATTATTTCATTAATACAACTCGTTTCGAGTTAAACAACTTTCATCATGGCTTACTAACGTCCTTACATTGTTAATCGAAACTCGATCGTCATTGATTAAGTACGCTTATTGCATACTGTTTGCATTCATCTTCAATTGACTTACTTTAACTCTAAGTGATCACACTTGAGGTTTAGTTATGACTTAACAATATTTTATTAAGTCCCTTAGTTCGTTACTAATCAATTTCCCTTCATCTTTTACTTGTAACCATTCTTTTCTGTCTAGGTTTTTAGGTTGGCGCTGCAGCACCGGCTATTGCACTTGGTGTTGCGCTGCGGTGTCACCACTTAATACTCAAAAATTCGGACTCAGCGCCGCGGCACGAGTCTCTATGTTATATGTCATGCTACGGCGTGACTCTCCGGTGATGGCCACTTTTGACTATGGCGTGGGCTAATTGCCTTGTCTTTCAGCCATGGCCACTCCGGCACCGTGAAAACTTGGACATATTTTTCAAAGGTTGAGATTCCCGGACTCGTAACTTCTTCGTTATAAGTCTGAATTGGCTCGTTCAAGAGCCTACGGTTCACAAATTACATACTCTATGCGTTCATGCAAGAATTTTATCTATTCGACTTCGTTTGCTAAAAATCACCTATTAGTCCATTTTAACGAAAGCGATAAGCGTTAAATGAACGTTCAACCTTTCTTTCTTCGTTCTAAGTCGGAATCCGGCCATTTTCGTGTCCGCAACTCTATAATGCCAAATAAGACTTTTCTCCATTGAAAACCAACGTTTCCAATCTCAATATCAAAATTCGACTTCCATTCCGAGAATTTCACGAATTCGACGATTATCGTCCAATCGTGTTAATTCCGGCAAAACTTCATTACTTGAGATTTTTAAATTGTTTCAATTGGATTCAATCCATTATACTAATATCTTGACATACATGATTCATTAACTCATAACATGATAAGTTATTACTTATTCTTGATAAATTTGTAACTTATGAAAATATAAATTATTTATATTTACATTACTCATGACTTATGTCTTCTTTTCATATGACTTATTAATGAGTTAAGTCCTTTAATCACTATTCTTACATCTTATTAATCATACTAATTTTATTAATGTAAACATGTTACAAGTCCTAACAAGTTCTTATACTTTCATTTATAAGTTCATAACTTATTTACGAATGAATTTCTTATTCATGACTTATCCGGCTTATTAAGACTTAAGCCCTTTGATTCATTATTCCAACCTCTTCTTAGCATGCTTGTTCTACCAATACCCCATTCTCTAACAATAGAAGAGAAAGAGAATCATGACTTAGGATTACTAACTCTTGATGTTCTCTTGCTAATCCTTCTTCTTGATCCTTGAACTATAAACTCTAGCTTTTCTAACTTTTGTAGCTTATTCTCTCAAGCAAATAAGCACTTAAAATGTTGGATGAAATACAACAACCAACAAATGAATCCAAGCTCTCTCTATTTATAGGATTTCTAAGGTTAGGGTAATATAGTCATTAAGCCATTCCACCTCCTTAAATCACCTCCTTACTATTCCATACTTTGTCCCTAAGTAAACTTGCTCACCACATAAACTTGGTCATAACTCTTACTTAATCATTAAGCATACTTGTTAATCACACATACACACTTTGCCATTAAGCTATCTTGCTCCCCACACTTTTTGCTTAGCCATTAAGTTAACTTGCCTAGCACTTTGGATTACCCATGGGTTGCCCCATGATCCATGCCTACCCATTGGATACTTACCTTGGGCTTTGCATTTAATTAACCTAACTTAATCATTTTGGGCTTACATTAATTTACTTTGGGTTTCACATTACAAATACTTGGACTTGCACATTAAATTATATTGGACTTAACCATTCTTACATTTGGGCTTTGTCAATTCACATTGGACTTTAATATTTCCTACACAATCCTACAAACTCATTACATTTGGCTTAAAGCCTTTTAACGTATAATTTACATACTAATCTCGTGTTCTAATTTGTATACTTATTCAACATATACAACATACCATAATTCATACGTACTCGTATAATACCTCGTATCATACTCGTATTCATTACTTCGTATAATACCTACGTAGTATACGATCATCGCTTAATTCATTAATCGCATTACCTTTCCTTCTCGTAAATCATTTTCCTTAAACGTTAGGTTTTAAGTCCACAGGTGAAATATTACGTTTTCCATAACTGAAATATTATTTGATATTCCATCTCACCTCGATATTCTATCATTACATATTTTTCGGAAGTTCAAAAATAATTCTCGAGTAGAAATGCGTGAATAATATTTTTCGGAAAATTTCTCGGAAAGCTTTTATTTTCGTCTTGGAAATTCAAACACTTTAATCCTACAACGTAGCCAAAATACTACGACGCTCCGATATGTTTAGGTCATAGAACGACCTTCAATTAGCTTGCTCCATAAATAATCAATTAAATTCATTTAATCCTTATAATTAAATAAAATTTTAATTCTTCTAAAAATTTGATTTTTCTTGGGTGTTACACTTGTTCTTTCATGTCGACTATCTGGATAGGAGTCTCTTCATAAGACAAATATTTATCGAATTGCAATGGTTCGTACTCGATCACGTGCTTGTAATCGGGTTTATACGGTCGTAACACTGATATGTGAAAAACATTATGAATGTTTTTCAATTCTGGAGGTAGAGCTACTTCATAAGCTACTTCCCCCACTCTTCATAGTATTTCAAACGGTCCAATAAATCTTGGGCTGAGCTTTCCTTTCTTGCCAAAACGAATTTTCCCCTTCCAAGGAGAAACTTTTAGGAAAACAAAATTTCCTACTTCAAATTCAGCGATTCGCTTTATGTTGATCGGCATACTTTTTACATTCTGTCTTGGTCATTACCAATCTTGTCCTGATGAGTTTGACAACTTCAGCAGTTTGTTGTACCAGTTCTAGTCCTAACAGTTGGCGTTCACCGACTTCATCCCAGCACAGTGGAGTTCTGCACTTTCTACCATACAATGCCTCGTAAGGTGGCATGCCGATGTTCGCGTGGTAACTGTTGTTGTAGGCAAATTCTACCAACGATAAATTTTCATCCCAACTTCCTTTGAAATCCATGATGCATGCTCTCAGCATATCTTCCAACGTTTGGATTGTTCATTCGCTTTGCCCACCGGTTTGCAGATGGTATGCTGTACTCATTCGTAACTGTGTTCCCATACATTCTTGTAGTCTCTTCCAGAAGTTTGAATTGAACCTTGGATCTCTGTCTGATACAATTAACACTGGAATTCCGTGTCTTGACACGATCTCTTTAACGTACAGTTTCGCTAGCTGATGAAGATTAAATCTAATCTTTATTGGCAAAAAGTGTGCATATTTTGTTATTCTGTCCACTATCACCCATATCGCATCGTATCCTTTCTGAGTGGTTGGAAGACCCACCACAAAATCCATTGTGATGTGCTCCCATTTCCATTTCGGTATTTCCAACGGTTGAAGTAACCCGCTTGGTCGTTGATGTTCAGCTTTCACCTTCTGACACGTCAAGCATTTTGCAACGCATTCTGCAACGTCTCTTTTCGTATTTGACCACCAAAAATGTCGCCATAAATCTTGATATATCTTTTTACTTCCTGGATGAATCGAATATCTTGTGTTGTGTTCTTCGGTCAAGATTTCTTCTTTAAGCTCTGGCACTGCTGGAACCCAAATTCTTCCCTCGAACTGTAGTAGTCCTTCAGTATTTATCTTGTATTTTACATCACTACCGTCAACCACTGTCTCTTTGATCGTTTTGCATTCTTTATCTTATAATTGAGCACTCTTCACTTTGTCCACCAAAGTTGGACTAGCATCTATCTGGAATAGTCGTTCATCGGATTCCTTTTGAAATTTGATTTCCAACTCTAGCTTTGTCATTGCTGAAATAAGCTCCTCCTGAGTGGTTATCAGCATCAACTTCTCCCGACCTTTCCTGCTCAAAGCATCTGCAACCACATTCGCTTTTCCCGAATGATAAAAGATCTCACAATTGTAATCCTTTATCAATTCCATCCATCTTCTTTGACGCATATTCAGGTCCTTCTGTGAAAATATACTTCAGGCTTTTATGGTCTGTGTAGATTTCACATTTCTCTCCATAGAGATAGTGTCTCCATATCTTGAGGGCAAATACTACTGCAGCCAATTCTAAATCATGAGTCGGATAACCTTTCTCATAATCCTTCAGTTATCTTGATGCATACGCAATTACTTTACCGTTCTACATAAGAACACAACCCAACCCTTTATGTAAGGCTTCACTATACACCACAAATTTACCTGTACTATCTGGTAATGACAACACAGGTGCCATTCTTAATTTCTTTTTCAAATCCTGGAAACTTTCTTTACATTTCTCTGTCCAAACAAATTTCACAGCTTTCCTTGTCAAATTTGTTAATGGAGTGGCTATCTTAGAAAGATCTTGAATAAATCGTCTGTAATAACCGGCCAGTCCCAAGAAACTCCTCACTTCCGATGATGTTCTTGTTTGTTCCCAATTGATTACAGCTTCCACTTTTGATGGATCCACGGAAATCCCATCTTTGTCAATCACGTGCCCAAGAAATTGCACATGATCTAGCCAAAATTCGCACTTAGAGAATTTTGCGTACAACTTTTCCTTTCTTAGTGTTTCCAATGTCAAACGTAAGTGTTCCACGTGTTCTTCTTGAGTTTTGGAATACACCAAAATGTCGACGATGAATACCACTACAAACTTGTCTAAAAATGGTTTAAACACCCTATTCATCAAATCCATGAATGCATCAGGTGCATTGGTTAAACCAAAAGACATCACCAGAAACTCATAATATCCATACCGAGTTCTGAATGTCGTTCGAGGTATATCCTCCTTTCTCACTTTCAATTGGTGATATCCACTTCTCAAATCTATTTTCGAGAAGTATTTAGTACCCTTCAATTGATCAAACAAGTCATCTATTCTTGGCAATGGATATTTATTTTTAATAGTGACTTTGTTTAATTCTCTATAATCAATGTAAAGACGCATTGACCCATCCTTCTTCTTCAAGAATAACACTGGCGCTCCCCATGGTGATACGCTTGGTTGAATATACTTCTTGTCTAATAATTCTTGCAATTGTACCATCAGTTCCTTCATTTCTACAGGAGCCATTCTATACGGGGCCTTCGATATCAGTGTTGTTCCTGGCACTAAGTCGATTACGAACTCAATCTCTCTGTCAGGCGGAAGTCCTGGCAAATCCTCTGGAAACACATCCTCAAATTCCCTCACCACTGGTATCTCTTCCAGTTTCACATTCTTTTTCTGAGTATCGACTATGTAAGCTAAATAGCCCACACAGCCTTGACTCAATAATTTCTTGGCCTGCATCATCGTCAGACATTTCATTTGTCTAGGTGACTTGCTACCATGGAATACTACCTTTAACGGGGTCATAAGGTTTACACACTTCTTTTGGCAATCAATTATCGCTCCATATTTGAACAGCCAATCCATTCCCAAAATAACATTAAACTCTCCAAGTCTAATCGGAATCAAATCTACCATCAAGATATTCTCCTTAATGTTCACCCTACAGTTCTTGTATACGAATCTAACAGGGATTATCTCTTTATTCGCAATTTCTATGTTTAAAGGGAAATTCAGTTCTTCTCTAGGCAATTCTAACCTCTTAGCAAATTCATCAAAGATAAACGAGCAAGTAGCACCCAAATTAAATAATACATAAGCATCAATATCATTGATTGGGATAATACCTGACACGACATCTTTTGATTGCACAACATCTTGCACAATCATGTTGAAGGTTCTAACTGTGGGTTTGTTTGATGTTGTGGGTCCACTGTTACCTCCATTGCTTCCAGTTGTCACTCCATCCTTCTTCTTAGGGGATTCACGAGCAAAGTGATCCTTGGATCCGCACGTGAAGCACACGTTCTTCTTAGGTTGAGTACAATTTTGGGTGATGTGACCCTCCTGGCCACAATTGAAGCATACTCGTTTCCCCATCAAGCACGCACCCTTGTGAAACTTCCCACATGTATCACATGCTTCAAACTTCTTGTTTTGCTGGTTACCCTGCTGGTTTCCAGCACCCACGTTTCCATTCCACTTCTTCTTCAAGTTGTTGTTGTTGTTGTTGTTGTTTCCACAACTACCACCTCCATTCTTAATTTCCATCTCATTCTTCTTCTTCTTCTGTTCCTGATTGAACTTTGTCACTGCCTCGCCACCACCTTCAGCGAGTATTACTTTCTCCATCACTGCTGCGAAAGTCTTCAATTGGAACAGGGAAACCCTACTCAACAACCAGGGCTTCAGTCCCTGTTCAAACCTGTAAAGTCCCTGAATCCGGATACTTGAAACCCGAACTTAGTGCTTTACGATACCATTTCTATGAGCGGAATAATACTAATAATAATAACAATAATATAAATTATAAACTTAACTTACATTTATCAGAGTCTAATCCCAAGTACGCAACCTTTACTACATTCTTTACATGATATATAATACATATCATTAACTTAATCTGATCTATCTATTATAAATGATACCAATAACATATACATTTGCTTTCCTTTTCACTTGTTCTGGCCGAGCCTTCTAGTTTATTCACACTTTAGTGAAAACATTTAAATTAAGCAAGGATGAGCATTTGAGTGCCCAAACAAGTATATATATATATATATAAATTTGAAAGAATTTAAATGTTTTCTTTATAATACCCTTCTACAATAAGTCAATAGTTGTGAAGTAATCTGTACCAATAATAATAACATAACAACCCTCGTTCAAATTTTTTGAAGCTGTGTATTGTCTATATATAAGGTTTATGTGACATACTATGAACATTGTTTTCATTTTGAAAAGGTTAAGCGAAATTCATCATCGTAAACCGTCATAACTTACGGGCTTTAGGTTGTACTTCCATGGGCCTGTGTTGATCAATACTACATTGCTAGAAACGATATTATCGTTTATCCTTTGTCACCGTAGTAAGCGTAAAAATTTTCCGTGTTAGGGATGTTCATACTACTGTCGGGGTTCCAAATTTTTTTATCTTATTCAACAATAATCTATAATTCAAGATATATGTATATCAAAGGTGTATCAACATGTGATTAAATATAATGATTATCCAAGTGGGGACACTTGTATAATCATTTATAGAAATTAAATCTAATGAATAAATATACGAATTACCATATACTAACATGTTGATAATCAATGGGCGTATATAATATAGGTTTAACAATGCATGCGATAATAGTATAATTCGAAACATTCTTACACTTGTCCATTGCATAAAGAAAATGCAAAGGTAGGATACTTTTTGGTCTGCACGCTTACAATACGCAACTTAGTTTTTATCTTTTATACCGAAACATATCATTAATAAGATCATTCTATCGATTAGAATCACATAGCACTGCTTATTACAGTCAGCACATAACCTAATCACCTTGTCACACATATTCAACAGTCATAGAATTACAAACAAACATTTATACAGTCAAAATATCTAAGTCCATATCAATTTACGAAAAATATGTCGATTACTCACAAGCGGCTTTATCGAAGGTAAAGTATCGAGTCTAAGACTCTATATCGAAGTTCAATATCCATATAGACTAATTAAATAACAGTCAAAACATTTATAAATGACTTACAATCATATTCAAACAATTATCATAATTTATCACGAATTTTCAAACACCGGAATCATTATAAAATGATTTAAATATCAAATAATTCTATTACCATTAATATTTAATTAATATTAAACTATTAATGAAACTATTACAAAAATATTAAAGTTATTTATAATAAGCGAAAATATTTTTAAAGTACTTATGTTACCCCTTAAATGATTTTTAAAACAATTAAATTCGTTTTAGAATAATTACCATTAATATTAAAATATTAATGAACTATTTATCTAAATATTAAAAGTCATTAATTATAACTTAAAATATTTTTAATTCATTTATATCATTTTTAAGTAAAATCGTTTTTTAAGTTCTTTATTTAATATAATTATTAAATATACTTAATATCAATAATCTTAAATTAATATCATTAATATTAAAATATTAATAAAATTATCCCTTAAATATTAAAAGTTATATTTTATAACTTAAAATATCTTTAAACACTTTATCTTTATTTAAAAATGATTTTTATAATAATAAAATCATTTGTAACTAAATTATTTAATATAATCATTAAATAAATCTAATATCATTAATATAAAATTTATTAATGAGAATTCTCCAAAAAAATATAGCAAAATATATATTATAAGTTAAAATATTTTCTAACACTTTATTCTCATTTAAAATGATTTTTAAAATAATAAAATCATTTTTAACTTATTTATTTAATTAAACAATTAAATAAATCTAATATCATTAATATTAAATTATTAATGAAAATTCTCCAAAAATATTAAAATTACATTTTATAACTCAAAATATTTTTAAATACATTAATCTTATTTAAAATGACTTTTCATAATATTAAATCATTTTCTCTAATTTATTTAATACACTAATTAAATAAATTAAATATCATTAATATTCAATTAAATATAAATATTAATGAAAAATATCCCAATTAATTGAAATTATTTTTCATAATTTAAAATAATTTTAAAACTATTTTGGTAATTTTATAATTTATTTCTTATTTTTAATCATTTTAGGAAAAAGCGAGAAAATAGAAAATAAATAAACCGTCGCATTAAAGGGCTATAGTGACACTTTCATTCTTATAGGTGTTCTTGGCCTCAAGAATCTTTGTCGGGCCAGGTTTCTCAAGCTACTACGGTTTATTTGGCCTATTTGTTAATCTTAGATCGAGGTATGCTCGGGGCCTTCTAAACGCGTTTATCTTGCAGACAAAACGCACGACTACAATAATCAACCACTATAAAAGTAATACATCAACACAATCTAAAGATTCAAGCTCTCAAGCATACTGTCAGATGGTTTCTGGGATTTTCTGGGCTTAAACAGTTCGAGTTGCCATATTCAACCTCAATTTAATATATGTCCTGGTCTTGGTTCATGTGGTTTGGTGGCTCAAACATGTAGTATTAGTGTCAAGGTACACTACTAAAGCAACAACTAAGATTATCATCAACACAATAACCATGAATCATACGGTCAAAGTTATGTCAGACGGCTTGTTCATATTTTTACGGGTTTCCCGGAAAAGCGAAATCGATTCGGGTTGGCTAGTTTGACCACATTTTACGATCAATATGAAGCAGTTATAAGAGTTCTATGGACCCAGATCTGTAGTCCATCCTACAAGCTACAATATTTACCAATCATCAACATCAAAAGCTAAACACATCTTGTGCAGATCGAAGGCCTAAACCTCTTGTCAGAAGCTGATTTCAATTTATGGGCTTGCCCAGGTTTGACTCGGTCATGGCCGATCAACGGTCTTTGACCGTTAATATCTTTTGATCTAGACATCCAATGACAGTGAATCCACTTTAAGATTAAAGATCTCATACAAGGCTACAAATGTAAACACTTAAACAACAAAAACAATAAACACACAACGATCTACAGCCCCTGACATTTGATGTCAAACAACAAAAATACATTTTAGATTTTTGAAAATCATTGATTTGAGTATTTAGATGTTATGGACTTGCAATATACCAACCCAGATCATTAATTTAGACTACAAACAACATATTACAACATCAATTCATAAGATCTAACAACAACTTTTGGACAGAAATTCAAGGTAGGGTTTTATACCTTTGATGAACGATTCTTGATTTGTTGTTACTGATTTGATTAGGGTGTTCGTGGGGCTTGAAATGGGACTGATTTATCTTGATATTTTTGGAGGTTTGAGTGGAAGGAACTCTTGGTTGAGTGTTGTACCAAAAATGGCTAACTAATGTCCATTTCTTTTTCTTCAATCTATTTATAAACAATTTAGATGCATGCATTGGTCATTCTAGAGGTTGATTGCTGGCAAAATCGTGCATGTGGAGTTGTTGGGAGTTGTTGAGCTACTAAAGTGTTGGCCAAACTTACAAGTTAGCTCAAATAATGCACTAGGGGCAAAATAGTCTTTTGATAATTCAATTTAATGGCAAAATTAAAACTTAACAAACCCTTAGGATTTGACCCTTAGGGTTTAACCCTAAGGTTTAGCACATAGCATAATTAATTTTAGCAACTAGGGTTTAGAAATGAAATAAAATAATTTTAGTTTCTAAAATTTATAATTAGGGATTATAAAATAATTTAAGTTTCTTAATTAAATAAAAGGTTTTAATTTACTTATCACCTTGCTAATTAGGATTTAAGAAACACTAATTAACATTACATTGCCCAAATTAGCGCTTAGGGTTTACAATTACAAAATAGGGTTACTAATTTAGAATTTAGGGTTTATAATATAGAAAATAATAATAATAAGGATTTTGAATAATTACAATTCTCCCTAATTAGGGTTAATACATATAACACCGATCATAAATCACATTATCGTGATTACGTAACGGCTTAACAAATTCTAAAAGTCGTGAATGACTTTCGCATTAGGGTTTCAAATCAATTAGGGTTTAACAGTTTGAAACTAGGGTTTTTATTTTTATATTGTGGTTTCTAAATATTAAATAGGTTTTAATAACAAAATAATATAATGCATAACATATATCATATAACACAGTTAAACAACAGTCTTGAACTCACAGCTGAGTTTCAAATTAGGGTTTTATCAGGTCATAAGGAAATTGCTTTCCAGATTAACCTTACAAGCATAACATACATATTTATAGCACTAAAAAATTAAAATATAATTAATATTATAATATTATTATCATTATTCCTTAATCCAGCACCAGAATTAGGGTTTATCAAACTAGTATTAGGGTTTATAAAAAAATTATTAGGGTTTGGTCGTAATATAATAAAATTGTTCCACACATTAATATTACACACATAACCATACTTATCTATAACACTGACAAATAATAATGTAATATTATTATTCTCATTCCTTGATCGAAACCCAAAATTAGGGTTTGGATTCCATATCTGATTTATCTTTCATATAAAACATTAATAATTAAGTTAAAATAATTAACTTAACTATTCTGAAATAATATCATATAATAAAATAGTTATAATAATAATTCTAATAATCATTATATATATTATTTAAATAATATATAAACTTATTTACATGGAAAATAAATAATAAAAACATTTTTACTATAAAATTAATTATTATAAGAATATGATTTATAATGAGCAATAATTCTAAAATAAAATCATTCGTAATCATTTATGTAATAAATATATTTTATATTCATCACATAAATACATACATAATACCTTTCACGCATTCTTACCATTAAAATAAATAATTAATAATAAAAAATAAAAATAAAAAATTTATACGCAAAATTTTTGATTTAATTATATAGAAAATATCGGGTTATTACAAAACCTCTTCGCCTTACGTTCGTCCGTGCTGACTTGATAAGGCACAAACCTCATCAACTAGTTGAATTTAGCGGCATACTCGGATACCGTCATTGTTCCATGCTTCTGTTCCAAAAATTGCTCTTCCAGCTGACCCTTCAAACTCTCGGGAAAATAGGTCTCGAAGAATATCTCCTTAAACCTATCCCAGGTCATCATCCCTGGTCCTTCTTGAGTTTTATTGGCCTGCCACCAATAACTAGCATCTGCTTTCAACATGAATGTTGCAAAAACAGTCTTCTGGTCATCCCCTACCCTAGCAACATCGAACACCTTTTCTATCTCCATAATCCAAGTCTGTGCCTCGACTGGATTCACGGTCCCACTAAATTCAAGTGGTCCAACAGCCTTGAACTCCTCAAACGTTGTTCCTTGGTTCTGTGGTTGATTCTGCAACGCTCCTGTCAGTAACATCACTAATTGTTGAACGGGGTTAGCATCAACATTGTCGTTATTTTTGGTTCCTTCGGTGGTTCTTTGCCGTGGTGGTTGACGTCTGGGAGGCATTTTCTGTTAAAAATACACTCATTAAATTATTATTCAACCCTTTTAAGAAATTTCTACTTAACTTGCCTCCACAAAAGAAATAGCCACATAATCACATAAAGCTTTGAATAAAATAACAACTTTTATTTATTCATAACCTTTTTGAAAATATAAAACGATAGCATCACTGCTATTTACATTGTTTTTCTGAACTACAAAAGTTTCAGGACAACATCATCGTCATATCCCATAGGTTACATAACACTTGGGATTTACAATTTACATAACATTTATTACTCGCATAACAACTAAGATGTTCTACTAAGATACTGCTTAGCCTTACTACGCTCTTCTTCCATAATCCGGAACATTGTTCTACGATCTAATACGTACGATGGCAGTGTCTCAAACTAAATCGGAGAACCCATGAGGTGTTGAATACCTTATTCATCTCTTACATCTTCATTCTCTTTGCCTGTGCGTCTTTCACTGCTATCCTGGCTCGTTGAAACACTTCCTCGTATGCGTCCTCGGCTCTTACCCTATTCGTAGCTTCTTCCCTTAGCTTATTCTTCAATTCAGCGACCTCCTTGATCAATTGTTCTTTCTCTCCTTTAGTCTGTTCTAGCTTCTCCTCGACATTAGTCAGTCGTTCCTCACGATCCTGGATCTCGTCTTCTTTCTGTGTCATTGCCGTCTGTTGTTCAGCTACTATCTCTTGCAATTCCTCGACTGTATCCTGAAGTTCCACATTACGGTCGTAGACTTCATCGTACATACGAGCAGCTATCGAGGTTAGTGGAGTCTCCTCCTCCTCATCCTCGTCATCCTCATCCTCCTGTGGCAACTCAACGGGATCCTCCTCATCCGTATCCACATCATCATCCCCACCTTCAACCACTGTGACCAACAGGACTGACTCCCGTGGCAGTAGTTATTCCCAAATAACCTGAATGTTGCGAGACTCCTCCTCTATAGGCATATGAGGTCTATCCTCCCTAGCCTGACTGGATTCTCCGACATTAGTCATCCTGACAATAAAATTTTAAGTTTTAATTATTAATCATTACTACTCGACACTCACAAGCATAAAAGTTATAAACACATAATCACATAAGTGTTTTATTATTTCTTCCTTCAAACTCGATAAGAGTTAATCACCACTATCTTTTCAAAGGTTACTTCCTAAGACTTTTCCCTACCTAAGGTTCATAACCTAAAGCTTTGATACCAACTTGTGACACCCCCAAATCCCGGTACTTCATTACCTCAAGATTCGGTGTTCACGTAATCAAAACATTCATAGCTAACTACCCAATCATAATAAATTGAATAATAAAACCTACCCATACAGGATTACATAAATAAAAACATTATCTCCCAGGTTATCTAACCTTTAAACATCATATAAGTGCGGAAATATAATTATTACATCACATCATTATTAAAAGTCTATCATCATAACGATAAAGCAAAATTACAAGTCTTCATCACTTGTACATTTTTCCCTTTCCTTTGCTAGTTGTAGGTTTATCTACCTTCTCAACCATAGCTGCAATAAGTGTATAAATATGCAAGAGTGAGTAAACAAAGCTCACTTGAAATAAGAATAAATATCTTTACAACATTTGCCCAATAATAGGCTCAATAGAACTGAATGATATGTTCTATTAACATTACAACATTTGCCAAATAATAGGCTCAATAGAACTGAATGTTATTTTCTATTAACATTATAACATTTGCCAATTCATAGGCTCAATAGAACTGAATGATATGTTCTATTAACATTCTTAAATATACTACTGAGGGTCAAATGACCATGAACCATATCCACAGTTATAAGTAATCTATCAACTTTAACAGTCATATGACTATAACGACTCCACGTACTTAGGGGGATCAATCCTTCGTACAATGTATTGTGCACAACCATTTCAACGCTAAGCGTAAACCCCTAAACATAGGGTTGTTCATCTCGGTATTTAGAGTACAAGTCCGCACCAACGAAAGTTTGGTTTGGATAAGCTTTCAAGGGTAATTGAAGTTTAATGATCATCAACTAGGGAACTGGTTGAATTAACAATGCTTGATAACACAATCGTTGTTTAATAACAACATAACTTAGAATACTTGAGAATCATAAATGAACTGATTATACATAACAAACTCATGCTTGAAATAACTATAGAGCATAAGCATTCAATAAAATGAATAAAATGGTTAACCTTTGCTTGAACAGTAAAATAAGCTAAGGTTCGACTCTTATAACATTAGAAATGATATTCCTGAACGTACATTTAACTTATAGCAAGCTGGAAACTAAAAACTTTCCCAACAATGTATTAACTCATGCAAAGAATTAAAACAATTCAATAATAGCGACGAGAGTTCAAAAACTACGTTCATTATACAATAATAGAACTTAAGAAACTTTGTTTAACTGTAAACAAGTTAGAATGAATTAATCAAATAAGAATTTCCAATAACATTAGAGTTAGAGTTTGCTCGGATGAATTTTAGAAACAATTGACGTATTCAATAACAGTTAAGATAAAAAGCTTGCTCAATCAAAAGAATGAAGTTACACAATGTAATAATAGAACTAACTCAACGAAAGTGTAGAGTTAAAAAACTTGCCTCGAGCGTAAGCTAAAATATTAAAACTCACGTTCACCTATACATAGTATTAAAACCACAACATCTATTAGACATACTAATATTCACTTTTCAATATACAGCGCATTACTAGCTAACTTGTTATTTTAGCACAAGTCTTATGCTACCATTTACATTTCAGAATTCCCAAGTGTTAATCATCACAACACTTAACTAACGTTCATTGTATAAACTAAGTTATCACATCTCGATTTACTAATCATTTTTGCAACCTTGAACTTACTAACCACAATTCACTATGTTATGTTAACCTTAACATTACACATTTAACATGCTACACAATTTTAGACCATGTTATGACGTTTTTCCAAATCTGCAGAAATAGCAGAAGTCAGAATCTCAAACCAGTATATAGCAATTGCAATGCCATACAAAGGCTTGGGATCCGGTAGCAATTTGCTTTGGCCACAGTAGCGATTCTTGTGCCGGTGTTCAGACAGACGCAGAGAATGCTAATGAACAGTAGCTGACTTTAGCCCAATACACACAAATTTCACCCAATAGACAGTAATATCAACACATAAAATAAATATACAACTATCATAAACATGATTGCTCACATTTACAACCAATTAGAACAATTTAACACTAACTAAAACTATTTTAATTTCTCAAAATTCATGTTTTTCATAAAAACTCAAATTTCTTGACATTCATCCTAAAAATGATTACTGTGAATTCATTAGTTGGCCAAATCATCTCATTCAAATTACGTTATGCTCGTATCTCAATGAACTATCATATACAAGTGTCAATTTATAGTTTAACATAAGAATTGACCATCTAAATTGGTACTTACCTAAGCCATACAAAGAATACATATACTGTCAAAATTTTCTATTGTCAAAAATGAAATTAGCATACAAATTTCTTGTTTAAAACATAACTCTAGCATCATAAGCATGTATCATCACAATTACCAAATATCTATCCACAATTCACAAATTTTGATTTCACAGAATACAAACAACTATGTCGTAACTTCATATATGTGTGTGTGTATATATATATATATATATATATATATATATATATATAATACAAAGGTTAGATAAATACCTTCAAATAGTTTGGTAAACCTTGCTAACTCTTGTAATCCTTTCTAAAATTGCCAGAAATTGCTTTAGTTCTCTCACAATTCTCTCAACTCTCTGAACTCTCAGCTTTCTTCTCTTAGGCTTAGACTAGACAACTAACAAGTATGCGTAAAAATAAAACTGATATAATACTAATACGTATACTTATTAGGATATCAGTTATAAAAATAACGTATAAGTTATTATGTTTATTATTTAATTTATTTTATTTATATTATTTATATTATTAATTTATATAAAATTAAAATTAAAAGAATTCCAAAAGCCATATGGCCTTTTTTGGCAAAAACCATTTTAAATTAAACACTTAATATATTAAGCCTTGTTTGTTAAAAACTAAATTAAACTACTTTAATTTATTTTAATAACTACTTATAATATAGTTATTTGTCACACTATATTTAATCAAGCTTTCATATTTATTTTAATTAATTCAAATAACAATTAATTAAATAAATCCTTTAATCACGTAACACAATATAAATAATTAACCATTAAATTGAAATATCAATATAATAATAATTTCCTTAATTCATCAACTATTTATTTCGCAAATAATTCTCCAAATAAAATTAAATCAATTAAACAAATATTTATTCAACGATAAACACATCCATTAAATATTTATATAACTCAATAAATATTTAATATTACATTTAAAATTATGGAATGTTACACCGCGAGTATTTGTCAAGGATCGTTTGGGTCCTGCTAACAGTGCTCATGCCAGTATGGCTTCCAAGCATGCATTTGAAGGTTCTCGTTCGAGGGCCATTGGTAATGTTAAGAGAAGATTGGTTTTCACTGTCGAAAAAGAATCTGATCATGGTCGGAAACGGGTAGAAGACGCACCGCCTAGAACCCGACACCGAGATGGTCAGGTCGATAAGACCTCCTAGTTAGCCAAGATGGCAGACGAAGCAGATAAGGCTTTGGAGGTGCTTTTGAAACAAAGACAAGATATAGCCGAACAGATGCTTCGAATGGCGGAGTTAAGGGACGAAGCATCTAGTTATGTCCAGTCCGAAGTGCATGGGCACAGGAGAGGAAAGGAACCTGTCCATTTAGGTAGTAAATCTCGATGCCAAACTCGGGAACAAAGAAGATCAAGAAGTCCTACTCCTCCGAGATCGAAGAGGGCACTCCACCCTATCGGTTCTAAGGAGCAGGGTCGAAGCGGACAAAGAGGCAGGTCTAGAGAGTACATGCCAGAGAATACAAAGAAGGCACCCCACCTTGAGTATTCTCACCATAGCGATAGAGCCCCACATCGAAGCAGATCCAGAGGTCACACTCCTGAGAATCCACTGAGGGTACACCACATTGTGGACGCTCGTCGTCAGAAAAGTCCCTCGAAGGTTAGGGGTTCTACTGATAAAGGCCGGTCTACTCAGAAGAAGAGAGAGTCACCAGAAAAAGAGGTCTCGTCTCAGCCAGAAGGAGTAGAGTTTCTGGTCAAAGAGTTGAAGGAGCTTAGGAAACAGCTTGCCGAAGTCCAGCAAGTGAAGGATACTTCGGGAAAGAAGGCATCTCCTTTTTTCGCGGATATTCTCAAAGAAAAAGCTGATCCTACAAAAAAGTTGCCCCATATGGAGAGCTATGATGGGTCTGGAGATCCTTATGACCACAGTCAGACGTTCGACAGACTGATGGACTACTATGACTTTAGCGATGCTGCTAAGTGTCATATTTTCATTACAACACTCCGAAAAGACATCAGACAGTGGATGGGGACTTTAACTTCAGATTCAGTATCGTCCTTGGCAGATTTTGTGTAGCAAGTTTCATGCTCGCTTCGGAAGAAATAAGAGAAGGGGAAAACCAACAGGTTCATTGGCTAAAGTTCGACAATTTTTGAATTAGTCTTTGAGCCAGTATGTCAAGAGAGATTCGAGAAGCGATTGGCCAAGTAATGACCTTAATGATCTTGAGCGATGAGGCTTATTTCAGAATGGTTTGGACTTGGTGAAATCTGAAAAATTGGTGAAGAAGCTGATGTTTCACCACCCGAAAAGCCTTGCAGAAGCTTTCGATAAGGCGAAAAGCAATATAGTGGTAGAGGAGGCTATGAATAGCCTGAAGCGTCCTTCTTCGGACAGGCTGAAGGAGACTGATCGAGACAAAACTGACGGGGGTCAGAAGAAGAATGATGGGAATAGTGACCACTACGATGGAGTGTGACGCCCCCAAAATAGGTCCAATCCATCCAACCTATTCTGAGTCACCAAATACATGGTACAGAAAACAACTACAACTTTTGTGATGCCACCAAAATAGGTATACATCACCCATCTTGAGTCGCTAGATATCGCACTATAAAAATCAAATACAAACTTCATTTATCTGTTGTTGTCGTCAAATGCAGTACGACAACAGATAAGCTGTGAGTTTGAATACAAATGTATGTAACTCTCCTGGTGCCTCGACCACAACCTTACAATGGTAGTTTACATAAAAGTACAGTCAAAAACTGTTTTAGAAATTAAAATCATTGGGAAGTGCTCAAGGAAACCTTCGTATATAGGAGGCCATGCGTCTAGGTTATGATAGATATCATATGTCAACAGAATTATCCTTGGTTGACCCAAAAGTCCCCAAAGAAAAATAAGAAAATTACTATCATATTCTTTCCAATGGTGAGTCTTCTCTTGACATATAATTATCTCCGTTGTCTCCAAGTGAAAATTATATTTCAATTATACTCCAAGATCATATAGGTAGTGCTCGTAGATATACTCAGCAAATTGATGTGCACAACTATGTCTTATGATAACACGAGGTTTTATGTCATTAGACATCTTGTATGATAGTGGAAAAACACCCTTACAAAGTTGGGTTCACCTCACCCTATTCGGTTCACCAAAATTAAATATCAAATGACGTATACAATACGACAAACTTATCTAAAGTTCTCAACAAAATTGTTTCCATACTATTTAGGAGAACCTCAATGACTATAGACTCACCGTTCTATTCCCTCTGTTATCCAGCTTCGACCCGACTACACTCCTATTACTCGAAAAGGAATTGTGAAGCAAAAGGGTGAGCACAACTAGCCCAGTAAAGAATATCATGACTAAAGATAATTAAATTATCAATAGCCTTTGTCAGTAATGAATCAGAGATTTAGAACATATGGCAGATGATAAAACTTTTCAACCATAGTTGCAGCGGAACGAGCAATCCATTAGAAGAGTCATATAGACCATAAAGTCTATTATCTTTTCCACGTTAAAAATCCACCATCAATGTTTTATCCCTGTAACATCAGTCAACAATTCATGTCCACAATCAGGTGAATAACTAATAATCATAATTGTGGTTCTAAATTCCTCTTCGTACCTAGGACGAAGATAATTTTCATCACCTGTCTTTACCTGAAATATCAAAGACCATGGTTATACCAAATCACAATTCCTGTCCATAATTATACTAATAAATTCATATTTCCACTACGGGCCAAAGATATTCATTAACAGTTCATCCTTGCACTACAGGCCAAAGACATGCAACTGTATTTTTGAAGAGTCAAGTAAAGAATAATATCTACTATCTTCTATGAATTAAAAGTCTATTATCAATATTTTATCGCTAAGACTCAACTCAATAAATAATCCACATCACCGAATTATCCATGCACTACGGCCAAGGATATTCGTTAGTGTCACATCCATGAATTATCCATGCACTACGACCAAGGATATTAATTATTATCACATCCATGAATTAATATTTCATTGCTGAACCTCAGCTCAATAATTAATCCACATAATCGAATCATCCCTGCACTACAGGCCAAGGATATTCATTAGTATCACGACCACGAATTATCCATGCACTACGGGCCAAAGATAATCGTGTTTTCATCAACGGTTCTGATCATGCCATAAAATAATTCATCTTTGCACCCTTGACCGAAGGGAACCCATAACCATAATCATACCAAAAACTGTCCATCAATGCACTACGGGCCAATGAGGACTTTTTCCACATCATTTATAACATTACGGTCATGATTATACCAAACAATCCCTGGTCATAATCATACCAAGTCCATCTATGCACTATATGCCACATATGACTTTCAACATAATATAAGCATGAGGATGATGACAATTCAATAAAACAAGTTCAAGAATAAATTTTAAAGATTTATAAGTTAATTTATCCTGAACTCAATAACGTCCAAATTGTCAACATGATACTGTTTTGTGGAATAAAATTCAAGAATGCTCAAAAGAATATTTCCATGAAAAGATATTGGATGAAGCATAAATATCAAGGATATTCCACTAATTTCATGGAGTATAGAAGCCAAAACTTTAACCAACTGAGTATAATAGAATATATGAAACTGCAAATGGATTTTCGTCGCCATGCGGTAATCCACGTAGATAGATTATTCCAATAGAATAATAAAGAATAGAATAACAGAAGAATTCACTAGGTGTGCGTAATCTGCACAGACAGGTTATTCCAACAGAATAATAACGAATGGAACCAGGTCATGCATAATTCACACAGACAGGATATTTCAACAGAATAATAAAAAATGGAACCAGGTCATGCGTAATCCGCACAGACAGGATATTCCAACAGAATAATAAAGAATAGAATAACTGAAGAATTTCACCATGTATATACGGTGAGTTCAAGCAGCATCTGAGTTATTCCAATGTAATAATAAAGAATGGAATAACAATAGTTCTCTTCATGAATATGAAAGAAATAATACCCCTTACTATAATAATAATATCCCTTACCTTAAAAAGAAGAGTATTCCGACGGGTAGGGCGGGGATATACTTGAAGAAAACTTTCACTATTTTCTACGCTCCAAGCTTTCTTAAACTCTAAAGAAATACGCTCAAGATTATAGAAGAAGAATTTTCTGAACTTCTGGTGTGATTTTCAATTCTAACTAAGCATCTTATTTATAAAAGAATTGAAAGGATACTATGTTGTACTATGCAATAAAATATAATATATTCTACTTATAATCAAATAAAACAAAACTTTATAAAAAGTATTCTGTTTTATATAAAAAGTTTTTACTATACAAACATTATGCAGGCACTATACAAACACTATACATAATAAAATATAATATATTTTATTTAAAATCTAATAAAACAAATAACTTTATAAAAATATTTTGTTTTATATAAAATGATTTTACTATGCAAACACTATGCAGGCACTATGCATAATAAAATATAATATATTCTATTTAAAATATAATAAAACAAATAACTTTATAAAAGTATTTTATTTTATATAAAAAGATTTTACTATGCAAACACTATGCAGCAATTACTGTAGCAATAATTGAACAAAACTGAGTGACTTCTCACGTAAGCATCAATAATCAATACAGTGTGCTACTATGCAACCATGCGTATTACTGTATTTTTAACACCGGGTGTTTCAACAGTTAACGGTAAAACTTCCGCCGTTATTTTTATAAAAAGATAATTTTTTTCGTTTTCTAACTCCGACAATAATTCTATTGTGGGGTCCACCAATGATTGTGCCGTTGTACGAATATTCCCTGTTAAAACGAATATTCCCCGACCAATCGAATATTATATAACAACTTGCTTACTTTGCAAAAAATTTCACATATCACCCTTAACTTTAAACTTTTATCAATTTAGCCATTTATTAAATAAAATAATAATTATAAGAAAATTGAATATTTTTATTTCATAAAATTCGGGGTCTTACAATCTCCCCTCCTTATGAAATTTTGCCCTCGAAATTTACATACGTACCTGGTATTCGAAGAGATGAGAATACCTTGCTTTCTTTTCAGATTGTACCTTCCCGGTTATATCCTCTGTATCATGATTTTTCCATTGCTCATCTCCTATATTTTAAATATCATTCTAGAATATATCTTCAAAACAAAGGTCAATTGACATATCACAAATTGTCAACTTATCAAGTAAAAATTTCGGCTTAGGTAAGTCAAACACTAGCGAAGTATATTACTCGTCTCTTCCCTCCTAGTTCTAGACTCATATCTCCGCCAGCGACCATATCCTTAAGCTCTGAATCCATTTGTGACGCCCCCAAAATAGGTATACATCACCCATCTTGAGTCGCCAGATATCGCACTATAAAAATCAAATACAAATTTCATTTATACAACTGTTGAACTGTCGTGCAGAGTACGACAACAGATAAGCTGTGAGCTTTAATACAAATGTATGTAACTCTCCTGGTGCCTCGACCACAACCTTACAATGGAACCTTACATAAAGGTACAGTCAATAACTATTTTAGAAATTAAAATCTTCGAAAAGTGCTCAAGGAAACCTTCGTACATGGGAGGCCATGCGTCTAGGTTATGATAGATATCATATGTCCACAGAATTATCCTTGGTTGACCCAATAGACCCCAAAGAAAAATGAGAAGATTACTATCATATTCTTTCCAATGGTGAGTCTTCTCTTGACATATCATTATCTCCACTGTCTCTAATTGAGAATTATACTTCAACCAAACACCAAGATTATATAGGTAGTGCTCATAGATATACTCAGCAAGTGGATGTGCACAACCCTGTCTTATAATAACACGAAGTCGCATGTCATTAGACATCTTGTATGATAGTGGCAAAACACCCTTTCAACGTTGGGTTCAACTCAACCTATTTTATTCACCAAATATAACTACTAAATGATGTATAAAATACAACACACTTTTCTATACTGCTTAGGGAGAACCTCCACAGCTAGAGACCACCATTTTATTCTCCCTATTACCCCCGCTCGACCCAGCTACACTCTTATTACCTGAAAAGAATTGTGAAGCAAAAGGGTGAGCACAACTAGTCCAGTAAAGAATATCATGACTAAAGATAATTAAATTTTCAATAGCCTTCATCAGTAATAAATCAGAGATTTAGAACATATGGTAGATGATAAAACTTTTCAACCATAGTTGCAGCGAAATGAGCAATCCATTAGAAGAGTCAAATAGACCATAAAGTCTATTATCTTCTCCATGTTAAAAGACCACCAACAATGTTTTATCCCTGTAACATCAATCAACAGTTCTGATCCACAATCATGTGAATAACTCATAATCATAATTGTAGTTCTAAATTCCTCTTCTCATCCAGGAAAAAGATAATTTTCATCACATGTCTTTACCTGAAACATCAAAGATCATGGTTATACCAAATCACAATTCATGTTCATAATCATACTAATAAATTTATCTTTGTACTATGGGCCAAAGATATTCGTTAACAGTTCATCTTTGCACTATGGGATAAAGATATTCGTTAACAGTTCATCTTTGCACTACTGGCCAAAGATATTCAACAACAGGTCATCTTTGCACTACAAGCCAAAGATATTCAACAACAGATCATCTTTGCACTACATGCCAAAGATATTTAACAACAGATCATCTTTGCACTACAGGCCAAAGATATTCGAAAATAGATCATCTTTGCACTACAGGCCAAAGATATTAATATCTCAAAGAATTATATAATCATTTCAGAACAATAATTATAACCATGTTGATCAATCACCTTTGCACTTAAGCTAAAGATATTCAATTGTAAATTCAATGGTCATGATCATACCAGTTAACAATTCAACTTTGCACTACTGGCCAAAGAGAACCCATAGTCACGATCCTACCAATAATCTACCCATCTTTACACTCAAGTCAAAGAGAAATTTCATCACCAGGATTATAAAAATGTTATATATGATAATAAAAACAATATGATCAACAGCTGCATTTAATTTTAAGAGTAAGATTCATAAATCAACGATAATTTGGTCAAAAAAAGAAACTAATTTTGTCATGAATAGTACCCGTGAATAGTAACTCATGTATAGTAACTTGTGAATAGTACTTCGTATTCGTATATAGTACCGTATACGTAAATAATGTCATATACGTAAATAGTGTCGTATATGTGAATAGTGTCGTATACGTGAATAGTAACCCCGGCACAAAAATGTAGAAATTTCACAATAAAATTTATATCAATATTTCAGTATAATGATATTGAAAGGATAACATCATTATGAAGAAAATAAAATCCCTTACTATCCCTTACAATCCTTTACCTCAAAAGAACAGTACTTCCGGCTGAAATATCAGGTATAAGGCCAAAAGAAACTTGCACTGATGAACAGCAACTCACAAAGTATCTAAATACTCACAAAATATGCTCGATAATATAGAGAGAGAAAGAGAAAAAATTGGTTTCTGGTGTGATTTTCAATTCTAACTAATCACCCTATTTATACGAAAATGTTAGAACGCCGAAGCAGACTTGACCTGATACCTGATGGCTTTACTTGCTACTATTCAAGCCCACCACTGTTGAAAATAAATTCCAGCACATTTCATTACTCACCAACCAAAAGTGTGGCCCACCATATTTTAATAAAAACATTTATTTCCGAAACTTCAATAATTCATAATAAATAGCCCTTTTATCCGAAAAATTCGAATCTCATGTCTATTCCATAAGAAATTAAATTCTCTACAACTTTGTAAGTTTAAGTTTTTTCAAATTCCAAACGAAAAATGACCGAAATCCACATACGAACGATTTTCAAAACCTCAATTCCGACAAAATACTGATAAAATACATCAGCATTAATTCCTTCATTTATAACCACATAAAATAAATATATCCATCATTTATATCCACATAAAATAAATATTTCCTTATCATATAAATCAATAATTAATTATTCACAAATAATATCACAGAATCACAATTATGACAACCAGGTCGTTCCCAGGAAAGATGGGGCTTTCCGATAAGGATTTCTCCTTATTGGCGCGCAATTAGGTGACCAAACCTCTTTCCTAGACAGAACTTCCTTAGACATTGTCAATAATGTTATCTAATAATATTATTCAAATAATATGAATTATTGATCTGATAATGGGAAATATTGTGCAGTGACAATTATTGAAACAACAATAATATAAAACATCAACGTAGCAATTATTGAATCAGTAAAATAAAATATTGAACAGTAATTACTGTAACAATTATTGAGTAGTGCCTTCTTACGTAAGAATCAATGATTCAAAAATATTGTGCAATCTGGTAATACTTCTTTGTGCAACCACGCAGTATTACTATATTTTAACCGTAAGTATTCCAACAATTGTTAATCGGTAACAATTACGCCGTTATTTATAAAAACTCAAACTTGTCATTTTCGTCATCCGACAGTTATTCTGTTATGGGGCCCACAAATGGTTTCACCGTCGTACGAATATTCCCCGACAACAAGAATATTCTACGACCAAATGAATAAAACCCCGACAACAATAAGTATTTTATAGCCACTTGCTTATTTTGAAAAAAATTCACATATCACCCATAACTTTAACTTTTTATCAATTTAACTATTTACTAAATAGAAAAATTGAATACTTTTATTTCATAAAATTCGAGGTCTTACATGGAGGGTCTAAGAAGTACAACAACAATTGGAGACATGGAGGAGGTCGTTCGTCCGCTCCGACCTAGAAAGTGAATTGGACGTACACCCAATTGAATACTAATAGGGCTGTTATCCTTGATCAAATTAAAAAACAACCCATCTATGAACCACCTTGGGATAACCTTAAACCCGGAGCCGGCAATTCTCGCAAGTACTGTGACTATCATCAAGCTTCGGGTCACGATACAAATGACTATGCCAGTTTGAAGGACTTTATTGAGAGGAAGGTTCAAGGGGGTGCCCTGGTTTAGTATGTTGCAGCGAGAAAGACTCAACAAGCCCAATGAGAGAGGGATAGAGAACTCCATTCAGGCAAACTTAGCCGATTCAAAGATGCATTGACATCTCCTAAGCGACCAAAGAAGGCATGTGGTTGATGTTATTACTGGGGGAAATTCTAGCAAAATTATTTGGAAGAAGCGTCGAAGTTACCTGGATTCGGTTATATCGGTGGTGGGTACCCTCCCGAGGACTAACAGACCTTATCCGGGTACAGTAATCTCCTTTACTGACGAGGATTACCCTTCAAAATCAATCGAACCCCATGAAGGAGCACTGGTGGTAACAACACAGGTGGGTTCGGTTGACATGAAGAGGATGATGATCGACAATGGTTCTTCTGTGGATATTCTTTATGCCCATACTTATCAGAGGATGCATCTGGATGGGCGGAAGATGGAGATCGGGCAGGAGGCTCCCTTATACGGCTTTAGCAATGATCCAGTCAAGGTGGATAGGACTATTGAGCTGCCGGTCATCTTCGGTACGGCTCCCCAACAGGTAGAAATTACTTGTAAATTTTATGTCGTGCATGTAGATTCTGCCTACAATGCTATTCTGGGGAGGCCCACTTTGACTGCTCTGCAAGCCATGACCTCAATTCCTCATTTTAAAATCAAATTTCCAACGGCTCATGGAGTTGGGGAGGTGGCCGGAGATTTGGACTTGGCTAGGCGATGCTACAGGAATGCACTAATTGCTTCGGGGGTAGGGGTGTCGAAGCAGAAATAGACGATGGCGATAGAGATCGAGCCCTTCATAGAAAGCAGTTTAGAACCATTGGTCATGCCTACTAGGGAGACAGAGGAATTCGAGCTGATTCCTGGAAAGAAGGATAAAACTGTGAAGATAGGTTCGGGTCTACCGGAACCTCTCTAGACGAACCTTATGGAGCTTTTACGATGTTATGCAGATGTCTTTGCATGGGAGCCTAAGGATATGCCAGGGGTGAGTAGAAAGATAGCAGAGCATCGGCTGGTGGTAGACCCGTCCAAGAAGCCAGTTCGACAGAAGAGGCAAATTTTTGCACTGGAGCGACAACGGATCATTGATGAATAGATTGCAAAGCTACTAGCTGCTGACTTCATCTTTGAGATCGACTACTTAGAGTGGATGGCGAATGTGGTGCTGGTCCAGAAGCAGAACGGGAAGTGGCGAGTTTGCATCGACTACACAGATTTGAATAAAGCTTGCCCAAAGGAGTTCTATTCACTACCTCACATCGATGCGACTTCGGGGTATGCCTTATTGAGTTTTATGGATGCTTTCTCTGGTTAGCATCAAATATCCATGTGCAAAGAAGATATACCAAAGATGGCATTCATTATGCATCGTTCGGTATATGCCTATAAGAAGATGATGTTTGGCTTGATCAATGTTGGATCCACGTACCAGAGAATGATGAACTTCGTCTTCAGACACCAGCAGGGAAGAAATATGGAGGTGTACGTCGACGACATGATCGTGAAGAGCATGGTTGTACAGAAGCACTTGGACGATTTGGAGGAATGCTTTCAGACGGTTCGTCACCATAACTTGAGGCTGAATTCGACCAAGTGCACTTTCGGTCTGGGTTATTTAGTTAGTCAGAGGGGTATAAAGGTCAATCGAGAGAAGATCCAGGCTATTCTTAACATGAAGACTCCTCAGTCATTTAAAGATGTTCAACGTCTGACAGGGAGGATTGCAGCTCTGAGGAGGTTTCTGTCCCGATCGGCAGAAAGGTGTTTGCCGTTTTTTGACACATTGAAAGGGCCGAAGAATGCTAAGACGTTCCAGTGGACTTCGGACTGTGAGGACGCATTCCAGGGGATCAAGATGTATTTGTCTTCGGCGCCTTTATTGGTGAAGCCCGCTCCTGCTGAGCCTTTGTATTTATACTTGGCAGTTAGTTCGTTGGTCATGAGGGAGCGATTTTGGTGCGAGATATTGAAAGCAAAGACTCGATTTTACTATGTAAGCCATGCCCTTAGGGATGCTGAAACAAGGTACCCAAATATTGAAAAATTTTCCTTCGCTTTGATGATATCTAGTCGAAAGCTTAGGCAATATTTTCAGGGTCGGTTGTTGGTGGTATATACGGATCAGCCTCTGAAGAAGGTTCTAAGCAAACCTGAAGTTTCAGGGAGATTAGCTGCTTGGACAATGGTGTTGTCCCAATTCCTTTATTGAATATCATCCCCGAACAGCTATTAAGGGGCAGGCCTTGGCTGATTTTGTGGTCGAATATTTGTTTTCTGAAGCGGATGATGTTGTAGCAGAAGTCGAAGGGTCTGATAGAGCAGTTGCAGTTCTTCAGCAGAAGCAGAGCTCGTGGACGCTGTATGCAAATGGGTCTTCTACTTCGGACATCCGTCGAGCATGGATCATTTTGACAAGTCCAGAGGGATTCAAAGTGCAGCAGGCCATCAGATTCGGGTTCAGGGCTACAAATAATGAGGCAGAGTATGAGGCGATATTGGCAGGGTTATGACTGGCTAAGAGTCTCGAAGTGCAAAGGATAGTCATCTTCAGTGATTCTTAGTTGGTCGTCAAGCAAGTCTCGGGGGAATATGAAGCTCAAGGTTAAAGAATAGTCAAGTACTTAGCAGAGTTGAAAGATCGACTTCGGTATTTCCTGTCATACGAATTTTAAGGGGTTGAATGTAACGATAATTCCAGTGTCAATGCACTGTCAAAGCTGGCCACTACGGATGCTAACATTTTCGATGGGTCCGTTTACTTAGAAATTCTGCAGCATCCTAGTGTTCAATATGAATCGGTAATGTGTATTGATCGTTCCAACTGCTGGTTGAATCCATATCTGGAGTATCTGGCAGATGGCGTCCTTCCTTCAGATCAGATGCTGGCCAAGAAAGTCAAGTACAAGAGTGCTAACTTCATTCTGATAGATGGAGATCTGTATCGAAGGGCTTTTTTGTCTCCATTGTTGAAATGTTTGACTCCGTCAGAAGCTTAATATGCTCTTCGAGAAGTTCACGAAGGCATCTGTGGTGACCATATGGCTACTAAGTCATTAGCCTACAAATTACTTCGTCAGGGGGTACTACTGGCCTACAATCTTCAAGGAAGCTATGGAGTACATTAAGAAGTGTGAGAAGTGCCAACTCAACAATCCGATCCCATTGTCTGGGTGGTAGATATACTGGGTCCATTGCCAAAAGCTAAAGGTCAGGTCAGTTTTGTTATAGTCGCTATTGATTATATGACCAAATGGGTAGAAGCGAAGCCACTTAGGTTGATAACGGAACAAGAATGCTTAAGTTTATAAAAGAGTCAGTAGTGTTTCATTTCGGAATTCCTAAGGTGGTGATATCAGACAATGGACGCCAGTTCGTGGGATCAAAATTTGAAGCATTTTTGAAGGAACTTGGGGTTCAGCACAGAAAGACTTAAGTAGCTCATCCATAATCGAACGGGAAGGTCGAGGTGACCAATAGAACGCTACTGAATGGGATCAAGCGTAGATTGGATGAGGCTAAGGGAAGATGGCCAGAGGAGCTGCTCAGCGTATTATGGGCTTATCGGACTACACCGAGGACTACAATAAGGGATTCACCTTTCAAGCTGGCCTATGGTACTGATGCCTTAGTCCCAGTTAAAATTGGATCTCCAAGTCTTCGGGTCAGTCAGTTCAAAGAGATATAAAATGAAGAAGGGCTGAAGGTCAATCTTGATTTTCTCGAAGAAGTCAGGGAAACAACTTTGATCAGATTGGCGGCCTATCAGCGAAGATTGGTTAAGCATTACAATAAGGGGGTAAAGCTTCGTAGATTTGAAGTGGAAGATTTCGTCCTCATGGAAGTCAAAGCATCTACGCCTCAGAACTTGGGAAAGCCGATGCCGAACTGGGAAGGACCGTATGAAGTTGTTGAAGTATCGAAGCCAGGGACTTATCGGTTGAGGGCATTGGACGGATCAGAGATCAAGAATACTTGGCATGCTGGAAGGCTTCAGAAATATTTTCAGTAGATACAGTGTCAGTATACCGGATGTCTGTAAATATTTGAAACATCATCAATAAAAGATCCTTTTCTTCAATTCGTCTTCTGTTCATTGATGTCTATGACCTACGGTGTAAGGAGGTTCGAGTGGACTCGCTGACCATTCGATGGTAGCCTTATCGGCAGGTGGTCCTTATGAATTTGTCAGGCCCTTCATGGTAGGCAAACTTCATCGGTATAAGGAGGTTCGGGTGGACTCGCTGACCATTCGATGGTAGCCTTATCGGCAGGTGGTCCTTATGAATTTGTCAGGTCCTTCGTGGTAGGAAAACTTCATCGGTGTAAGGAGGTTTGGGTGGACTCGCTGACCATTTGATGGTAGCCTTATCGGCAGGTGGTCCTTATGAATTTGTCAGGCCCTTCGTGGTAGGCAAACTTCATCAGTGTAAGGAGGTTCGGGTGAACTTGCTGACCATTCGATGGTAGCCTATCTGGTCGGTGGAATCCTGTGGGTTTGTTAGGCCCTTCGTGATAAAAAAAATTCCCTATGAAGCAGATCTACCTCACACTTTGGTAACGAATAAATATTACATTATTTTATTACCTGATTTTTTCTAAGTGTTGAGTTTGGATTGCCTTGATTACTTAACTTGATCTTATCTGTTATATGACTTGCTTAGTTATTTACTAACAGTTCAAAGTTAAGTTCAAAAAGAGCTTGTACATTTTTCAAGTTGGTTGATATTGAAATATTGACAAAGAATAAATGTAAGGAAGTAATAAGGAATGAATCTAATGTTTCATTAACATAATTACAAAAAGATAGAAATTTTTACAGAAATCCTATAACTAAGGGACAGAAACTCATCTTCAGGCTTCAGCTTCGTCTTCAGAAGAGTCAAGTATGGCAGGATCAACCTTGGTTGTGATAAGTCTTGTCTTGTCTTTTCTTCGGCATTCATCATAGCCATCGGAGAACATATGAACGATCTTCTCATTTAACTCAGCTGATTTTCGATAGTCTTCTTGGATTTCTTTACGAAGATCTTCGGTCAGAGGTGGACCTAAATTTCTCAAGGCACGAAGTTCCCGAAGCTCCTCTTCGAACTTCACTTGTTCCTTCGCTCGTTCTTTCATAATCCGCGACTGCTTATTTTCTAACTCATTTATTTGTAGCGCCAGACTCTTGTTGGTCTTCACAAGTGTATAGTTCATTTCAACGAGGATTTCGTTTCTATGAACCAGGTCCGCGTTCATATCAGTGATCATTCGATGATTGACTTCAGCAGCCTCCATTTTCTCTTTTAGTTTGTTCATATCTTTTTGGAGGCATTTGATGTTGTAGAGAGAAGTACCGTGTTCACTTCTCTCCTTGTTCAAAGCCGACTTTAGAATATTGTTCTCTCGTCGAGCTTCGTCTTCTTCGGCTTCAACTTCTTTATATCGGGGGTGAAGACGTCCGAAGATAGTGTTTGCCTGTGTATGTTCAAAGATAATCAGTTGATCTTCAAAAGATGTACATAAATTCAATAACTAAATAAATAAAAGTTTACCTTAGCATGGTAACTCATGCCTTCATTGATTAAGTCCATAATCGAGCTGTTGCCGAACCGATGCTCATCGGTATCCCTGACAAATGAGTCGAATAGTTGGAATGGAAAGTTTCCATTGAACTCCGGCCATATGGTAGGTGATGACAAGGCTTCGCGCTTGAAGGCTGAGGGGGATGATCAGGTTGGAAAAGGCACGTGAGGTTCACCATGATGAAGGGATTGATCGGGTGAATCTGAAGGAGGCGGAGGTTGAACGGGAGTAGGCCCTATAGGAGGTGGCCGTTGATCATCCGAAGGCTGTTTTCTTTTGTGAGACAGAGTTGAGGTCTCAACTTGTTCTTCAACTTCGTCCTCAGAAATTTAGATCTCCACTGGAGTGACGATGGGAGGATCGACTTTGACAGTGGGAATTCAAAGTTCATCAACGGACAGAGGGGTTACCTTAGTTCTCCTCTTTTTGACACGGAGGGCTTGCATCCGTTCGTTCAGAGGCATATCAATCAGACTAGAGGTGGAGATCGGCTGAGACTCTTAGAAAATGGATCTTGGTTTTTGAATCACCCTCTTCTTTTTACGACGTCGGTTGGATTCCTTTACAGTTTATGGTTCTGCAGGGGGAGCCTCAGCATCTTGGGCATCAAGAGCCAGAACCTCTTCATGAGAAGTTTCAGTGGTGGGTGATGAAGATTTTCCTTTGCCCGAAAGGAATTTTTCCAAATCCCTTCGGTCGATCGATGTGGGTTTTATCAAAGATACTGTAACAAGGAAATACATTATGTTCGATCAGTTTACTAAAATGAAGTTCGGCAAGTTATATATTGGTATGAATTTGGGACTTACGTTTGTGGTCATACAACCATGCTTGTTTGGTGAGAAGACCATGACTCCATTCCTTCTTCGGGAAGTTTTCCAGGAGCTCAATCATCTCCTTGACACGCTCTTCGGCTATATCCCCGAAGTCTACGGATACCTTCTCCAAAGTAGTCCAATCAGGAAGGGAAGTGATTTCAGGCCCTTTGATGAAGAGCCATTGATTATGCCATCCTCTGTTGCTAGAGGGAGTGCTGATCAGAGAACACCTCTCGATGTCCTCCCCAGTCTTAGAGGCTATCTTGCTCAGAACTTTGAAGCCCTTTTTTCTCGGGACTTGGTGATGGTGTATATGGAAAAGAAGAAGTCAAGGGTGGGGACGACACCTACTTCGTGGCAGAAGGCGATGAACGCCAAGATGTGGATGTAGGAATTTGGAACCAGTTGGGCGAATCCGACGCCAATGAACCTCAGGAGGGTAACCAGAAAGATGTGTAGGGGGAATCGAACCCCTTTTTCCAGAAGTGTCAGAGGCATGGCAGTCCAGCCCTCCGGGCACTAATACATCCTTTCGGTGGCTAAAGGACGTCTTAGTTGGTGAGTCATCGGGATTTGATACCGTTCATTTACGTTTTGAACGTCCTTTTCAGACAAGGACGATGGAGTGTTGGCATGGGGGAATTGTTCTCCACTTTGAAAGAACACTGAAGGGTTTGGAAGCGACTTTTTCGGTGTGTTCTTACGTGGAGTACTAGATGGGTTAGGGTTTGACCCCGAAACTGCCTTGGTGGGGCTGGGTGTAGGAGGAACAGTGGTGAAGGGAATGGCGACGATTGGGATGGGGTTGTCAGAACTTTGAGAAGCCATTGTTAGAGATTTGTAGGTGGAGAGAGAGATCGAAAGGAAGAAGAGAGCAAGAGGCGTCTGAAATTTGAAATGGTAGGTAAAACCATTGAAATTGGGGAAAAGTACCTTTTATACTAGGCGGTCATTTCATTTTTTTACGAAATTGAGGGCGGCACATTAATTGCATGTAATGATGGTGAATTGGAAGGGGCAGCATCCGTTTTTTGCCCTAGTCATTAATCGGGTTGGGCTTCTCAAGTGGGCTTCTGATTTTATTTGAATTATTGGTTGTTGCTTATCAGTTGGGCCTCGGTGAGTTTCATTGTTGGACCTCTTTTAATTTTTACAATTCCTTTCATCATGGATGTGAGGACCCAAATTATTAATAAATGAAATTTAATTTCCTCTATTTATCATTTTGAAATAGTAAGGGTTGATTTGATTAATGTGGTTAGTTATGGGTAAAATGCGCAAATATTTTTAAATAAGCAAGTGGTTATAAAGGATTCATTTTTATCGGAGAATATTCATTTGGTCGTGGAATATTCTTTCTTTGTTGGGAATATTAAATGCGACTACGCTTGAAATTATTGTGTGGGGCCCATAACGGAAAGCGATTGGATGAAGAAAACAACAAGTATAAGTTGTTTATAAATAACGGCGTAGTTGTTACCATTAATACTGTTGGAATACCCGGTGGTTAAAACACAGTAATACGCGTTGTTGCACAATAGCACACGGTATTGCACCAATTATTGATTCTTATGTAAGAAGGCACTACTCAATAATTGTTGCAGTAATTACTGTTCAGTATTTTATTTTATTGATTCAATAATTGCAACGTTGATATTTTATATTACCGTTGTTTCAATAATTGTCAGTACACAGTATTTTCCATTATCGGAGTAATAATTCATATTATCTGAATAATATTATTAGATAACATTATTGGCAATGTCTAGAAAGTTCTGTCTAAGGAGAGGTTTGGTCACCTAATTGTGCGCTTGAAGAAGGAGAAATCCTTATTGGAAAGCCCCTCTTTCACAGGAGAACTACCTGGTTGTCGATGATTGTGATTCGTAATATTATTTGTGAATAATTAATTATTGATTTATATGATGAGAAAAATATTGATTTTATGTAGATATAGATGGAGAAAATTTTTAAAGTGACAATTGTTAAAATTGATATTTTACCTTTTCGATAAAATAATATTTTATTATATTATTATAATATAATAATGATGATATTTTTTATAATGAATGTGGGATATATGACTATATGAGGAGGAAGAGTGTTTTTATTGCAAAAGTTGTTTAAAACATGTTAAACATGTCTGTGGGCCCATTTCTTGACTGAAATTTGATTATAGCCTATAAAATCGCCCGTTTGTAGATTTTGGTCAATTTCTGTTTGGAATTTGGAAAACTTTTCTTCTGTAAAGTTGTAGAGAATGGAATTTCTTATAGAAAGGACATGAGTTTTGAATTTTTTAGATAAAAGGGTTATTTATTATGAATTATTGAAGTTCTAAAATTCCGGAATAATTGATTTTTGGAAGTTTTAATTGTTTTAATAAAAAAAATTGTTTTTGGTGAGTTGGCACATGTGTGGCTGATGTTTTGGATCAGTGGAGGTGTGCGTTGGAAATTATAATATATATATTAATATTATATTAAATTTTCTGCTTTGGTGTTCTAAGCAATTTCCTATAAATAGGGTGCTTAGGTTAGAATTGAAAATCACACTAGAAACTGAAGTTTTCTCTATCTTTCTCTCTAGATATATTGAGCGTATTCTTGTGGGTATTTTAATACTTTGAGTGTTGCTATACAGTGCAAGTTCAAGTCATAGCCTATATCCGGTGTTTCAACTAGAAGTATTGTCTTTACAAGGTAAGGGGTATTATTTTCTTCATATATGATATAATTTCTTTCAATATCATTATGCCGAAGTATTGATCTGAACTTTTTATAAAATTTGAAACTTTTTGTGTTGGGGTTACTATTCACGTATACGACACTATTCACGTATACGGCACTATTCACCAAAAAATGAAATTTTCTTCTTTTTGTCCAAAATATCTATTATGGATACTAGCTTTGATTGTATCCATGTTTTGATCATTCTTGAATTTTTCTCCACTATGATTATTTATGAGGTATTTTTGGACATGGAATAGTTGAAATACGAATCCTTAATATTTATTTTTTTTGTTTCACTGGATTCGTTTTCTTTAAAATATTTTTCATCATCCTCAGTCCTAAATGATGATATTACTGAATATCTTTGGCCTGTAGTGCAAAGATGAATGATTTTCTGATGAATATCTTTGGCCCATAGTGCAAAGATGAACAGGTGTTTAGATGAACATGACCAACTGATGAATATCTTTGGCCTGTAGTGAAAAGATGAATATTTGATTCCAGATATATATTAATTGATGTTACAGGGATAAAATATTGACGATGAACTTTTAAGTTCGTATATAAAAGATAGTAGATTTCATTCTCTACTTAACTCTTCTAATGAATTATTATTTTCGCTGCGAATATTGATTTAAAACTTGTTGTCTATTGTATTCTATTAGATTTTTCCCTGTTAAAGACTAACGATAATTTGTTCTATATTATCTTGGTCATAATATTCTTTACTGGGCTAGTTGAGCTCACCCTTTTTCTTTTTGTTCCATTTTTCTTCTTAGGAGGCGAGAATGTAGCGAGTACTAGTCGGGGTATGGAATGAAGGTTCTAGAAAGTCGTTTTAGTAGTCCTCACCATTTTTGTAAAATAATGTATCAATAATTATACTGAGGACTTATTTGAATGTGGATATTGTCTAGATGACAATATTTGTATTTAAACTCACAGTTTTTATGTGATATTAATAAAGTTGTAGTTGTTTCTGTACCATGTATTTTGACGACTCAGAATGGGTGTTGTATACCTATTTTGGGGGCGTCACAATGGACCTGTATTATTTACACTCTTTCATTAAACATCCTGTTAAATAAAAGACTGGGGGGCAATGTTGGGCCATGATACTTTTCATATTGGGCCGAACCAAATGGGCTCCTCCCTTGGGTCAGAATATTTTATGAGCATTGGTCTAAGTCAGTGGGCTACCTTGATTGGGTCTGGTAAGTATTGGGTGATATTGGTGGACCGGTCCAATAGATAATTAAATATCTACTTTTTGGGCTTTGACCGGTAATGATCACAAAGATAACAATTGACTGTTACCTCTGCCATGCATTAATATGGATGGGATCTAGTCGGTCGGCGGTGGAGAATAGTGATGGGATGGAGCAGGTGAGCTGCTGATTTTTGGCCGAGATGACTAGGAGTGGGGGACTGTGTCAGATAGTAATGGGTGGCACAAGAAATCGGGCTTGGAGTATATGAGGCAAGGATCTAACACAATCTAAAGGTAATTGATTCATTATCTCTCTAAAGCACTAGATATTATTTTTCTCCATTGTTAACCTTGTGATCGCCTATACTGACTCTCACGCCGGAGCTATCCCCCGACGGTCGAAGCCGTCAAGCTTTTGGTGTTGTCGTGTTTACTGTGCAGGATATCGGACGTATCTTACGTGATTGGGATGCGAGGAAAGATCTTGGCGTTAACATAGGGATTTAAAAAAAGATAATCCTTTTGTTTTCTTAAAAAAAAGAAAGGAAAAATTAAAACACGAAACATCAAGAGATAAGAATAAAGACTCCTTTTCTCGTTGGAAAGAAAGAAGAGATAAGCTGACTATAGAAAGGGGAGTTAAGTTGTTTTTTTTAATTTAATTTTTGCTTCTTCTCGTTGGAAAGAAACGAGGGAGCAATATTCTATTATTTCTTTTATTTTTATTTTTCATTGTATTTAAGTAGTGAGATTTTAGCAATTTATTAAAGGAGCAGCATCAATACATGGATAAATTGAATTCATATCTTTTTCCAATTAATTAGTACATTCAAGTAAGTACTCTGTTTATTTAATTATTTATGTATTATTTTATTATGTTTTGTGTTTCAATTTCAAGCAAGTTAGGCTAGATTATTTTCTAGGGTTAAGGATGAGTATAATTGATTGATTCCATTGCACATATTCATGCAAATTTATTCTACTAATTTAGTGCCTTCGCGTTAAAAATAATTCTTTCTATTGAATGCCTATTTTTGTTGATAAAAAAAATAAGGTTGGATTGTGACGCCCCCAAAATAGGTATACATCACCCATTCTGAGTCGTTAAATACATGGTACAAAATACAACTATAACTTAATTATACAATTGTCGTGTAAAATACGACAAAACATAGCTAAGAGTTTTAACACGAATATTATCTTCTAGACAATATCCAAACTCAAATTTAATCTCATTACAATTATTATCACACTATTTCACAGAATAGTGAGGACTACTAAAACAACCATCTGGATCGTCAATCCATTCCCTGACTAGTCTCAGCTATATTCTCATTTTCTGAAGAGAACAGTGAAAGAAAAGGGTGAGCTCAACTAGCCCAATAAGAAATATTATGACTAAGATAATGCAGAATAAATTATCCTTAGCCTTCAACAATATAACAACTGATAGAATACAATAGACAACAAGTTTTAGATCAACAACTGCAACGGAACAACCAATCCATTAGAAGAGTCAAGCAGAGTATTATATCTACTATCTTCTATGATTTAAAAATTTATCATCAATTTTATCACTGAGACTCAGCTCAATAAATAATCCACAACACTGAAGTATACATGCACTACGGGCCAAGGATATTCGTGTTTTCACCAATGGTGATGATTATACCGAATAATCCATGGTCATAATCATACCAATCAACAATCCATCTATGCACTACGGGCCAAAGATGACTTTTACCACATTATTTGTAACATTACAGGTTATGATTATACCAAATAATCCCTAGTCATAATCATATCAATCAACAGTTCATCTATTCACTACGGCCAAAGATGACTTTCGTTACAATATAAGCATGAGGATGATGGCAATGATATAAGAATTCAATTAAACGAGAGCAAGGATAAATTTTAAAGATTTATAATTTAATTTATCCAGAATTCAATAATGTCCAAATTGTCAACATGATACTGTTTTGTGGAGTAAAATTCAAGAATAATATTGTATCAAAAATAATTTGGACTGAAAAGAAATCAATTTTTGTTATGAATAGTACCCAAGTGAATAGTACCCCGTGAGTAGTACTTCGTGAATAATACCCTGTGAATAGTATTTTGTGAATAGTATTCTGGCATGAAAAACTTGAAAATCAAGAAAGTTCAGAAAAATATCATTGTGAAACGATACTAGATGAAGCAAAAATTTTAAGGATATTCAACTAATTTCACAGAGTATAGAAGCAATACTTTAACAAAATAAGTGTAGAATTAGGAATACAAAATGGAATAATATTACTTATATACTACAGAGTATGGAAGAAAATATTATTTCATACGAATATTGAACAAAAAAATAATATCTCTTACAACTGTTGAACGAAAATAATATTCCAACAAATATTGAACGAAGATAATATTCCTTACGAATATTGAACGAAAATAAAATTTCTTACGAATACGAAAAATAATATCGTAAGCGAATATGAAATAAATAATACCCATTACCTTAGTAGAAGAATGGATACTGCAATAGTGATGTAGCAGAATACTCTTCTTCTTCCTCTCTATGGCTTCTCTCTATAATTTCTCTTGTGAGTCTTAGTGAATTGGTAATAATGAAAGAATAAATGAGCTTCTATTTATAGGAAAATATAGTTTCGATAATTGCACGTTTAGGGGCACAAATTATTATAGTTTAGTACCTTCATCTTTACCTCTATTTTTAATTTAGTCCTTGAAGTATTATCAATCTTGCACCACCTCCCCTAATAGTACATGTGTGTGAACCAATAGTTCCATACATGTGAACCAACAATAATTTGCATGTGAACCAATAGCAATTAATTGCTCATTTATCTGATTAATTGCCTGTTTGGTTAATAATAACAAAACTAGCAAATCACATAATTACCTCCTTTGAGGGTAATTGGGTCACAGAAGAATGAACAAACATCTTTAATCAACACGAACTTATTCATCATTAATTTTATAACTCATAATATTTAACAACCAGATTATTCCCAGGAAAGAGGGGGCTTTCCGATAAGGATTTCTCCCTATTAGCGCGCAATTAGGTGACCAAACCACTTTCCTCGATAGAACTTTCTAGACATCGTCAATAATACAAATAATAATATTAATAACTTTGTCGTCTCAATTATTAATTTAATAATATAAAATATTGTCCAGATGATACTGTGATAATAATTGAATTAATAATATGAGAGATACTATGCAGCAATTAATGTGGCAATAATTGAATAAAACTGAGTGACTTCTCATGTAAGCATCAATAATCAAAGATACTAACTAATACCGTGTACTACTATGCAACCACGCATATTATTGTACTTTTACCACTGGGTATTTCAACAGTTAACAGTAAAACTCTCGTCGTTATGTTTATAAAAAAGATATTTCTATCATTTTTTAACTCCAAAAATAATTCTGTTGTGGGGTCTACCAATGATTGTGTCGTCGTACGAATATTTCCTAATAAAATGAATATTCCCCAACCTAACAAATATTTTATGACAACTTGCTTAATGTGCAAAATTTTCGCATATCACCCTTAACTTTAACCTTTTATCAATTTAACCATTTATTAAATAAAATAATAATTATAAGAAAACTGAATACTTTCATTTCATAAAATTTGGGGTCTTACAATCTCCCCTTCTTATGAAATTTCGCCCTCGAAATTTATGTACGTACCTAGTATGTCGAAGAGGTGAGGATACCTCGTCAGATTCTAACTCTTGAGGTATAACCTTTGAGCGTAGAATATATTCATTCTTATCCAAGATTTTAACAGGTATCTCCTCATACATTAAATCTTCTGCTATCTCGTCTAGTTCTAATTCAATAATGTTGTTCGAGTCGTCCACATATTTATGTAACATCGATACGTGAAAAACATTATGAACACGCGACATACTTGGCGGTAAAGCGAGTCTATAGGCCACAGTTCCTACTCGGTTAAGGATTTCAAATAGACCAATAAAATTGAGGGTTGAGATTTCCTCTCTTCGTCGATTCTTGCTTCTAGAATAATGCCTTCTTGCACCTTCTTCTTCACATTCATCAGCTCTGAGTCTGTATCTTGAGCGGCTTTAACTTTATTGATTAAAGTCAATTCTAATCATATATTCGTTATCTTCACGTAGGTTCTTGGAGTATTTAACTCTATCTTCATCTTTTGTAAGTCGTACAAAATGAGTCTTTGTGTTAACAATATCGCACTCGTAAACGCATACGATCTTCTATTCAACGCGTCAGATACCACATTAGCTTTTCCAGGATGGTATTGAATGGTATGGTCGTAATCTCTCAACAGCTCGAGCCAACGTCTTTGGCGCATGTTACGTTCATTCTGGGTGAAGAAATAGTTGAGGGTTTTGTACCGGGTTCAAGGTTGCTACAAAATTCAATTTCACGCTCTGGGGGTAGGCTAGGAAGTTCTTCGGGGAATACGTCAGGAAATTTATTAACAATAGAAATATCATTCAAATCTGACGTATTTTTATTTAAATCTGTGACATGAGCTAAGAAAGCTTGACATCCATTTTTTAATAAACGAATAGCTTTATAGCTTGATATGACAGTGATTTACTTTAGTGGTTTGGTTGCTTAAATTCGCATAATAGGTTGGTTAGGAATATGAAAGCTAACAACCTTATGAAAATAATCAATTTTAGCATGATGAGTAGTTAACCAGTCGATTCCTAAAATCACATCAAAGGCAAGTATTTTCAAAGAGATAAGATCGACATGTAACGTGAGGGTATCGATTTAAATTGAACAAGATTTATAAATAGTGGATGTAACGAAGGTTTCTCATAACAGAGTTTCAACCGATAAGTCAAAGTCTAATTTCTCCGGAGTTAAATTTAAACATTGAGCGCAAGTAGGAGAAATAAAAGAGTGGGTAGAACTGGTATCGAATAAGATATAAACTTTGTAAGAGTTTATGATTAACTAACTTGTGATAACTTCGTTCGGGTTCCTCGATAACCGCTCTCACGTTAAACTACTGGCTTTGACTTGTTTGATACATCCTTTGGCGTCACCATCCCAGCTGGACTTTACTTCACTACACGACAAAATCGAGCTAGGTGACCTTCTCTTCTGTAATTGAAACACGCTTTGGGTTGTTGCGTACAATTTGGACAGATGTGTCCCTCCTGTCCGCATTTGAAACATACGACAGTTGGTCGTTCTTCTTCCTTTGAAATGGGTGTTGGAGCAGCTGCCGACGTCTTTTCGTCATTGTTGAATCTTGGCTTCTTAAAGTTGTTCCCACTTAGTTCACCTTTCCTATTATCTTGGCCATGATTACCACCAAAGTGGTTACCATTTCTTGCCTGATAATTTCATCCACGATGGTTATCATTGTTCCAATGGTCATTGCCACCGGTATGATTATTATCGTGTTATTGGTCGTTATCTTTTGGTTGAGCTGACTCATTATCGCGCTCCAATAACTAAGCCCTATTCACAACATCTGAATATAAACAAAGTTTGTGAGAAATGAGGTATTGACGTATTTCGGGTTTCAAACCTCTTAGAAACATTCGCGCCATTAGCTCCTCATTATCGACCAAATGGGATGCAAACCGGGACAACTCCGTAAACTTAGCTTCGTATTACGATACGATCAAATTTTTTTGCTCTAGCTTGATGAATTCCACCTTCTTCATGTTACGAATACTTTTAGGAAAGTACTTGTCGTTGAACAATTCTTGGAACTTCTCCCAAGATATTTTTAGTGCGGCAGGCTGAGTACGTTTTACTAATTTCCACTAGTAATATGCCTCTCCTCTCAACATGAAGGTGGAAAAGGGAACCTTTTGCTCCTCGGAGCATCCCAAGATATCAAATATCTTGGTGATCTGCTTTATCCACGTCTTTGCCTAGAGTGGTTCTGGCTTTCCCAAAAACTCTGGTGGTCCCAGCTCCTCGAACTGCTTAGCCGTGTCCATCCGAGAGTTGCTAGTGTTTCAACCTGCATTTTGAATAGGAGTCTCTCTCTCGCCTGATGTTGCATGAATTGTATAAAGCCTCTGAACATCCCATCGTTCATCATCAGGTTGGTGTTATTGTTTACCTGAGGATTATTGACTTCCTGATGCACATTATCCTGGGTATTGATCGTTGGTGACTCAACGGTCTCATTTTCTTCATTGCTTATCTTAACATTTTCAGATGCCATTTTCAAACAATGCCACAAAACAAGGGTTAATTGACATGCCACATATTATCCCTATACTCTGACCGACCAATTAAACAACAAATAAACTTAGGTAGGTCATACTAGCGAAGGAATTACCTGACTCTCCCCTCCTAGTTCTAGTCTCACATCATCATCCAGCGATCATATCCCTAAGCTTTGATAGCAACTGTGACGCCCCTAAAATAGGTATACATCACCCATTCTGAGTCGCCAAATTAATGGTACAGAATACACCTACAACTTAATTATACAACTGTCGTGTAAAATACGACAAAACATAGCTGAGAGTTTTAACACGAATATTGTCTTTTAGACAATATCCAAACTCAAATTCAATCTCATTACAATTATTATCACACTATTTCACAAAATAGTGCGGACTATTAAAACAATCATCTAGAACATCAATCCATTCCCCGACTAGTCCCAGCTATATTCTCATTTCCTAAAGAGAACAGTGAAAGAAAAGGGTGAGCTCAATTAGCCCAGTAAGGAATATTATGACTAACATAATGCAGAATAAATTATCCTTAACCTTCAACAGTATAACAACTGATAGAATACAACAGACAATAAGTTTTAGATCAACAACTGCAGTGGAACAACCAATCCATTAGAAGAGTCAAGCAGAGCATGATATCTACTATCTTCTATGATTTAAAAGTTTATCATCAATTTTATCGCTGAGACTCAGCTCAATAAATAATCCACATCACTGAATTATCCATGCACTACGGGCCAAGGATATTTATTAGTATCACAACCACGAATTATCCATGCACTACGGGCTAAGGATATTCATGTTTTCACCAATGGTCATGATTATACAGAATAATCCATGGTCATTATCAAACCAATCAACAGTCCATCTATGCATTACAAGCCAAAGATGACTTTTACCACATCATTTGTAACATTACAGGTCAAGATTATACCGAATAATCCCTGGTCATAATCATATCAATCAATAGTCCATCTATGCACTATGGCCAAAGATGACTTTCATCACAATATAAGCATGGCGATGATGACAATGATATAAGAATTCAATTAAATGAGAGCAAGGATAAATTTTAAAGATTTATAATTTAATTTATCCAGAATTCAATAATGTCCAAATTGTCAATATGATACTTCTTTGTGGAGTAAAATTCAAGAATAATATTGTATCAAAAATGATTTGGACCAAAAAGAAATCAATTTTTGTCATGAATAGTACCCCGGGTGAATAGTACCCCATGAATAGTACTTCGGGAATAGTACCCTATGAATAGTACTTCATGAATAGTACCCCATGAATAGTACTTTGTGAATAGTACCCTGTGAATAGTACTTTAGGAATAGTACCCCGTGAATAGTATTCCGGCGTGAAAAGTGTGACGCCCCCAAAATAGGTATACATCACCCATTTTGAGTCATCAAATACATGGTACAAAATTCAAATACAACTTAATTTTACAACGGTCAGGTACAATACGACCAAACATAAGTTGAGAGTTTTAACATGAATATTGTCTTCTAGATAATATTCACACTCAATGGAGTCCTCATTACAATTATTATCATATTATTTTATAGAATAGTGAGGACTACTAAAGCCACTTATCCTAGACCATCACTCCATTTCCCGACTCGTCCCAGCTATATTTTCATTTCCTGAAGAGAACAATGAAAGAAAAGGGTGAGCTCAACTAGCCCAGAAAGAAATATTATGACTAAGATAATGCAAAATAAATTATCCTTAGCCTTCAAAGGTATAACAACTGATAGAATATAATAGACAACAAGTTTTAGATCAACAACTGCAGCGGAACAAGCAATCCATTAGAAGAGTCAAGTAGAGCATGATATCTACTATCTTCTATGATTTAAAAAGTTTTCATCAACTTTATCATTTGAGACTCGACTTAATAAATAAACCACATCATCGAATCATCCCTGCACTACGGTCCAAGGATATTCATGTAATCATCAATGGTCATGATCATACCAACTGTCCATCAATGCACTACGGGCCAATGAGGACTTTTACCACATCATTTGTAACATTACGGTCATGATTATACGGAATAATCCCTGATCATAATCATACCAATCAATAATACATTTATCCACGTAAGCCATAGATGACTTTTATCACAATATAAGCATGAGGATGATGACAATGATATAAGAATTCAATTAAAAGAAAGAAAAGAATTAATTTTTAAAGATTTATAACTTAATTTATCCAGAATTCAATAATATCCAAATTGTCAACATGATACTGCTTTGTGGAGTAAAATTCAAGAATAATATTGTATAAAAAATGATTTGGACAACAAAGAAATCAATTTTTATCATGAATAATTTCCCGGGTGAATAGTACCTAGTGAATAGTAATTTGGGAATAGTATCCTATGAATAGTACGTTGTGAATTGTACTCGTGAATAGTACCCCGTGAATAGTACCGTAAAAATGAATACTACTCAAGGACAGTACTCTGGCATGAAAAGCTTAAAATTTAACAAGAATGTGCAGAAAATATCCATGTAAAACGATACTAGATGAAGCACAAATTTCAAGGATATTCTACTAATTTCACGGAGTATAGAAGCAATAATTTAACAAAATGAGGGTATAATCAGGAATACGAGACGAAATAATATTACTCACATACTACAGAGTATGGAAGAAAATATTATTCTTATGAATACTGAATATTAAACGAAAATATTATTCTTAATACCCATTACGAATATTAAACGAAAATAATATTCATACGAATAGGAAAAATAATTTCTCTTCAGAATATGAAATAAATAATACTCCTTACCTCAGAAGAAGACTGGATACTGGAATAGTGAAGTAGTAGACTTCTCTTCTTCTTTCTCTCTATAGCTTCTCTATCTATAATTTTTTTTGTGAGTCTTAGTGAATTGGTGAGAATGAAGGAAGAATGAGCTTCTATTTATAGGAAAATATAGTTTTGATAATTGCACGTTTTGGGGCTCGAAATATTACAGTATAATACCTTCATCTTTTCCTTCATTTTTAATTTAGTCATGCAAGTATTATCAAACTTCCACCATCTCCCCTAATAGTATATCATGTGAATCAATAGTACAATCATGTGACTCAATAGTTCTATACATTTGAAAAAATAATTATAGTATAATACCTTCATCTATAGCTCCATTTTAAATTTAGTCATGCAAGTATTATCAATCTTGCACCACCTCCCCTAATAGTACGTGCATGTGAATCAATAGTACACATATGTGAATAAATAGTTATAAGCATGTGAATTAATAGCAATTAATTTCTCATTTATCCGATTAATTACCCGATTGGTCAATATAACCTCCAGACATCAATTATTATCGGAATAGATATCGATTTCCACTAACACTAATAATCCCAACACAATGGAAATATCAATTTCATCTTTAATCAACACGATTTATTCATCATTAATATTATAACTCATAATATTTAACAACCATATCATTCCCAGGAAAGAGGGGACTTTTCGATAAGGATTTCTCCTTATTGGCGCGCAATTAGGTGACCAAACCTCTCCTTGATAGAACTTCTAGACATTGTCAATATTGCAAATAATAATATAAATAACTTTGTTGTCTTAATTATTGATTTAATAATATAAAATATTATGCAGATGATATTGTGACAATAATTGAATCAATAATATGAGAGATATTATGCAGCAATTAATGTAGCAACAATTGAGTATAACTGAGTGACTTCTCACGTAAGCATCAATAATCAATACCGTGTGCTACTATGTAACTATGCGTATTACTGTACTTTTACCACCGGGTAGTTCAACAATTTAACTGTAAAACTTTCGCCGTTATTTTTAAAAATATTTTAGTCGTTTTCTAACTACGACAAGATTTTCGATTCTTGGGTTAAAATCAATGATTGTGCCATCGTCATTGAATATTCCCTATAAAAACAAATATTCCAGACCAATGAATATTCCCTAAACAATAACTAATATTTTATATCAACTTGCTTACTTTGCAAAAATTTTAAATATCACCCTTAACTTTAACCTTTATCAATTTAACCATTTACTAAATAAAATAATAATTATAAGAAAATTAAATACTTTCATTTCATAAAATTCGGGCTCTCATAAAAAGCTTAAAAATCAAGAATGTTCAGAAAATATCATTGTGAAACGATACTAGATGAACCGCAAATTTCAAGGATATTCTACTAATTTCACAGAGTATAGAAGCAATACTTTAACAAAATGAGTGTAGAATTAGGAATACGAAATGGATTAATATTACTTATATACTACAGAGTATAGAAGAAAATATTATTTCATACGAATATTGAACAAAAAATAATATCCCTTACAACTGTTGAACGAAAAATAATATTCCAACGAATATTGAACGAAGATAATATTCCTTACGAATATTGAATGAAAATAATATTCTTTATGAATATTGAACGAAAATAAAATTTCTTACGAATACAAAAATAATATCGTAAGCGAATATAAAATAAATAATACCTCTTACCTTAGTAGAAGACTGGATACTACAATAGTGAAGTAGCAGAATACACTTAGTCTTACTCTTTATAGTTTCTCCCTCTATAATTGCTCTTGTGAGTCTTAGTAAATTGGTGAGAATGAAAGAAGAAATGAGCTTCTATTTATAAGAAAATATAGTTTCGATAATTGCACGTTTAGGGGCACGAATTATTACAGTTTAGTACCTTTATCTTTACCTCCATTTTTAATTTAGTCCTTGAAGTATTATCAATCTTGCACCACCTCCCCTAATAGTACATGCATGTGAACCAATAGTTCCATACATTTGAACCAACAGTAATTTATATGTGAACCAATAGCAATTAATTGCTCATTTATCTGATTAATTGTCTGTTTGGTCAATAATAACAAAACCAGCAAATCACATAATTACCTCCTTTGAGGGTAATTGGCTCACAGAAGAATGAACTAACATCTTTAATCAACACGAACTTATTCATTATTAATATCATAACTCACAATATTTAACAACCAGATTATTCTTAAGAAAGATGGGGTTTTGCGATAAGGATTTTTCCCTATTGGCGCGCAATTAGGTGACCAAACCCCTTTCCTCGACAGAACTTTCTAAACATCCTCAATAATGCAAATAATAATATGAATAATTTTGTCGTCTCAATTATTGATTTAATAATATAAAATATTGTGTAGATGATATTGTGACAATAATTGAATCAATAATATGAGAGATACTATGCAGCAATTACTGTGGCAATAATTGAATAAAACTGAGTGACTTCTCACGTAAGCATCAATAATCAAAGATACTTTATAATACCGTGTGCTACTATGCAACCACGCATATTACTGTATTTTTACCACCGAGTATTTCAACAATTAACGGTAAAACTCTCGTCGTTATATTTACAAAAAGATATTTCTGCCATTTTCTAACTCCGACAATAATTCCGTTGTGAGGTCCACTGATGATTATTCCGTCGTACGAATATTTCCTGATAAAAGGAATATTCCCCGACCAAACGAATATTTTAAGACAACTTGCTTACTTTGCAAAATTTTCACATATCACCCTTAACTTTAACCTTTTATCAATTTAACCATTTACTAAATAAAATAATAATTATAAAAAAATTGAATACTTTCATTTCATAAAATTCGGGATCTTACATGGATTCTCGTTATTATTTATTGGTCTCAGTTTATAATTTGTTAAAAGCTGATATAAACTGTGTTTTGATGGAAATAATGAGTGTTTTGATTTTATACACATGTTTGGCTATGAAAGAATTAACAATTTGATTTTACAAATTAATTGGACTTAATTGATTTTATTTTCCGCATTAGTAGTGTCGAGAGACCGAACTAGTGCGAGATAAAGAGTAGAGTGTTGGGCATGAATATTAGGAAAATAACATCAATTATATGACTCTGCCACCCTAGTATTTTATTATTAATTATTTTATTTGTATATTCTTAGTTGATAAAAATTCTCTAGAAAATTTTAATCTAGATTACGAGTTAATTAAAATTAGTTAGTGAGAAAATCACATTCCATTCATCAAGTCCTTAGGGTTCGACCTCGCACTTGTAGGCTATACTAGTATTCGATTCGTGCACTTGCGAGTAAATAAAACATTCACAACAAGTTTTTGGCGCCGTTGCCGAGGACTTGAATTTTTTTTTCCCACTAACTCACTAATTTAAATTATTTCCTTCTACTAGTTTCTTTCAAAAAAATATTTAAAAAATTAAATTAAATTAAAAATTTTAAAAAACATAACAATAAAAAATAAAAGAATAAAAATATAGGAATTGAGTAGTGCATGATTGTTGTTTGGAAGCGTGGTGATAACAGATTGACTAAAATAAAAAACTTAGAGCTAAATCCTCTATTTGAGAGAGAAACAATGGTTGAAGAATAAGAAAAAGCAAAAACTTTAAAAGAACTTTTCTCTCCTATCACAACCAACCCGCCGTCATGCATCGTATTGCCTCCCACAACCGCATATCATTTCGAGCTTAAACCGCAAGTGATGCAACTTCTTCCCACTTTTCATGGAATCGATCAAGAAGATCTTTACCTCCATATTAAGGATTTTCAAATTTTAAAATTTTTCTAATGATTTTCATGGATGATTTTTTGTGTTTGGGTCTTCTTTTGAGGAATGTTTGAAACACCTAGCTTTAGTCTTAGAGAGGTGTAGAGAAAATAATTTAGTGCTTAATTGGGAGAAATTTCATTTTATGGTAAAAAAGGGAATTGTTCTCGGGCATATTATCTCCAAAGAGGGAATTGAAGTAGATAAGGTTAAATTAGAATTAATCTCTAACCTGCCACCTCCGCAAACGGTTAAGAAGATTCATTTATTCTTAGTTCATGCTAGTTTTTATAGGCGTTTTATCAAGGATTTTAGTAAGATTCCTAAACCTCTATGTAGTGTTCTCGCTAAAGACACCCCATTCATATTCGATGAAGCATGCCTAAAAGCCTTTGAGACTTTGAAATCCGCTTTGACCTTCGCACATATCATTCGGTCCCCTGAATGGAACCTTCCATTTGAGATCATGTGTGATGCCTCTGATTATGCAGTTAGGGCAATTTTGGGTCAGAGAATTAATAAAGTCCCTCATGTGATTTACTATGCAAGCAGGACCTTGAACGACGCTCAACTCCATTATTCTACCACGAAGAAGGAGTTGTTAGCAGTCGTATTTGCTTTAGACAAATTTAGGTCTTATCTTTTGGGATCGAAAGTCATTGTCTATTCAGATCACGCCGCTTTGAAATACTTGTTTTCTAAGAAAGATGCGAAGTCGCAGATGATTCGATGGGTCTTGTTGCTACAAGAGTTTGATTTGGAGTTTTCAGATAAGAAGGGAGTTAAGAATTTTGTAGAAGATCATTTATCTAGACTCATAATTAAATTCTTGAGTGATCCCTTGCCCATTACCCCCGATGAGCAGCTGATGCATATTTCTCAATCACCTTGGTATACGGACATTGTTAATTATCTTGTCACACATGAAATTCCAGATCATTGGTCTAAACAAGATAAGTCTAAATTCTTGTCCGAGGTGAAGCACTTTTATTGGGATTATCCCTATCTCTTCGAGTATTGTCCTGATCAGGTAATTAAGCGTTGTATCCCTGAGGAGGATCAAATGCAAATTCTCTCCTTTTGCCATGATCAGTCGTGTGGAGGCCATTTTAGTGAAAAGAAGACATCTGCTAAAGTTTTGTAGTGTGGATTTTATTGGCCTTCTGTATTTCATTATGTACATGCCTATTGTGTAGATTGTGAGAGATGCCAAAAGTTAGGTAGTCTCACGCGGCGAAGTATGATGCCCCTTACTCCCATTATGATAGTTGAAATCTTTGATGTGTGGGGGATAGATTTTATGGGACCCTTTCCTAACTCATTTGGCAATCTCTATATTTTAGTAGTTGTCGACTATGTGTCAAAGTGGGTAGAGGCTATAGCGTGCAGAACAAATGACCACAAAGTGGTGGTTAAATTTTTAACAAAGAACATTCTTGCACGATTCGGTACACCTCACGCTATCATTAGTGATGGGGGATTGCAGTTTTGCAATAGACCATTTAAAGATCTAATGAAGAAGAATGGCGTAATTCATAAAGTGTCAATCGCGTACCACCCACAAACTAGTGGGCAAGCTAAAATTTCAAATAGGGAGATTAAACATATATTAGAGAAGACAGTAAATCCCAACAGAAAGGATTGGTCAGTCCGACTGACAGATTCTTTGTGGGCATACTGTACTGCGTATAAGACTCCCATTAGAATGTCCCCTTACCGCTTAGTGTATGTCAAGGCATGTCATCTGCCTGTTGAGTTAGAGCATAGAGCTTTTTGGGCAGTTAGCAGTTGAATTTTGATGTTGACCATGCAGGAAATCAAATAAAACTTCAAATTGCTTAGTTAGAAGAGATAAGGAATGATGCTTATGATTGTGAAAAATCATACAATAAGAGAATAAAAAGGGTGCATGATCAAAAGATTCTTAGGAAATCCTTTCACCCTAGCCAGAAAGTTCTTTTATATAATAGTCGTATGCATCTATTCCCAAGGAAGTTGAAGTCTAAATGGTCCGGCCCTTTCATAGTCCAGTAAGTGTATTCTCATGGGGCCATTGAGATTCAGAATCCCAAAGATGGTACTGTGTTTAAAGTGAATGGCCATCGTTTAAAACCATTTTTGGAGTTGAAAAATCTAGAAGTTGAAGTTATGCTGGAGGATCCCGTTTATCGGGATTGATTTATTTTTTTTTTGAGGCCATGATTCATGTATATTATTGTATATTTAGATTTATTATTTTTGCTTTTCATTGTTCTATTTCTAACAAAAGTGCAGGATTATCTCTTTGAGCTTTAAATCTGGAATTTATTGAGCTATCCATACGGGGCATACATTCATATTCAGGTGATATCCTTCATTTACTTATTTAATTGTCTTTATACATTGTGGACAATGTAAGTTTTAAGTTGGGGGGTGGGATTTATTTATTTGCCTTATTATTCCATGCACTTCACATACTTTGTTAGGATATAAGTAAATTATTTTATTTTTAAAAAAAATTAAATTAAATAAAAATTAAATAATTTATACAATGGTTCTTGAGCTGGTATTAAGTCTCCCTTTGTCTAGCTGATGCAATAACAATGACACATTCGTCTTAATTCTTTACATGTGTATGCTTAGTTCTTATACTATCATTATTAAGAGAAAATTTTATGATCTCTAATACTCATTTTATTTGATTACATAAGACAACTAATGAATGACTAGATGGATGAGTGAGTATAACTTAAAATTTCTTGAAAAACATAAATGCGGGGACTAAATAACCTGTGAGATTTGAGTTAATCGTTCTATTTGAGGGTTTTTACATCAACTCTAAGTTTTTTTTTGAAAAGCGTAATTTGTTAAGTAGTCTCATTATTCTTTTCTTTGATTGAACACTAGAAAGGTACGTCCATGAAATATAATTTCTTTTGAAGGATTCCTAATATTGCTTGAACTGAAGAACTCTAGACCTTAGGAAGTGACTTAGGCCATCTTTGATAGCTGACATATGAGCCTAATCCCCACCTTTAAATTTGTACAGCTAGTCACCTTTTTGAGCCTTATATATAGTCTTTCTTGGGTAGCCCGATATCTTTACCATACTCTAATTTAGAGTGTAAACCATATTTATGGCCTACCCTTTTATCTAAGAATGTGTTGAGATTATTTCTTGTATGGGGAATAGTGAAAAGTGAGCTTGGAAAAAAAAAGACAAGAAAAGAAAAGTGATGAAATCTTCTTTAAAGATCAAATAAAAAAATAATTGCACGGAAAGGAGATGTGAAAAAAAAAATTGAATTGAAGAAAAGCTCAAATGAAGTTGAATTAAGCCCTAGTGATAATTTTATATCTCAACATGTTTCTTATATCGTTGAATTCCTTATATGCCCTTTCATTTCATAACCTTTGCCCTAAGCCTTGCATTACAACCCTAAAAAGCCCTAATGATCCTTTGGAATATGATTTAGAAGTGAGAGTAGTAAAGGGGATCCATTTATGCATTTCACCTTTCTAGTGGGATTTATCCGTTCATAAGACTTTGTTTTTTCATTTATAGCGCTTTTTTCATATATACATGTGAGAGGCATTTGAATTTGAATACATTTACTCTTTATAGCACTCATGTAATGAGAGTGATTACACCCTATTCTTAAATGTTTCATTTGTTTAGTGTATGTCATGTGAGGAGTTGAGTCAAAGTATAGTTTGGATGGAGTTTGAAGGTTTTGCTTACTTTGATATCAATGATGTTATGTTGTTGTAAGACCCCAACTTTTTAATGAATAAAATTGAATTTCCTCTATTTATTATTGTTGTGAATAATAAGGTGTTAATTTGATATAATGCTTTGGTTATGGGTGAAATGTGCAAATTTTGCAAAATAAGCAACTGGTTATAAAATATTCATTGTTGTTGGGGAATATTCATTTTGTCGTGGAATATTCTTGCTGTCGGGGAATATTCATACGACGACGCAACCATTTGTGAGCCCCATAACGGATAACTGTCGGATGAAGAAAATGACAAGTTTGAGTTTTTATAAATAACGACGTAATGGTTACCGTTAACATCATTGGAATACCCGTGGTTAAAATCAAGAATACGCGTGGGTCGCATAAAGAAGACATGATATTGCACAATATTTTTAATTATTGATTCTTACGTAAGAAGGCACTACTCAATAATTGTTCTGATAATTATTGTTCAATATTTTATTTTATTGATTCAATAATTGATGCATTGATATTTTATATTATTGTTGTTTCAATAATTGTCATCGCATGATGATTTCCCATTATCAGATCAATAATTCATATTATTTGAATAATATTATTAGATAGCATTATTGGCAATGTCTAAGGAAGTTCTGTCTAGGAAAGGGGTTTGGTCACCTAACTGCGCGCCAATAAGGAGAAATCCTTATCAGAAAGCCCCATCTTTCCTGGGAACAACCTGATTGTCATAATTGTGATTCTGTAATATTATTTGTGAATAATTAATTATTAATTTATATGATAAGGAAATATTTATTTTATGTGGATATAAATAATGGATATATTCATTGTGGTTATAAATGAAGGAATAAATGCTGAGATATTTTATCAGTATTTTGTTGGATTAGAGGTGTTGAAAATCATCCGTATGTGGATTTCGGTCATTTTTCGTTTGGAATTTAGAAAAACTTAAACTTACAAAGTTGTAGAGAATTTAATTTCAAAAATAAATGTTTTTATTAAAAATATGATGGGCCCCACTTTTGGTTGGTGAGAAATAAAATGCGCTGGAAGTTATTTTCAAATGTGTTGGGCGTGAATAGTAGCAGGTAAAGCCAACAAGTAGCAGGTTAGTCTGCTATGGCGTTCTAAGTATTTTCCTATAAATAGGGTGTTTAGTTAAAATTGAAAATCACACCAGAAACAAGTTTTCTCTCTTTTTCTCTCTATATTATCGAACGTATTTTGTTAGTATTTAGATACTTTGTGAGTTGCTATTCAGTGCAAGTTTTCTTCAGTCTTATACCGATATTCCAATCAGAAGTATTGTTATTTTGAGGTAAGGGATGTTTTTTTCTTCCTAATGATGTTATTCTTTCAATATCATTATATCAAAATATTGGTATGGATTTTATTGTGAAATTTCTACCTTTTTGTGTCAGGGTTACTATTCACGTATATGACACTATTCACGTATACGACACTATTCACGTATACGGCACTATTCACCAAGAAATAAAATTTTCTCCTTTTTGTCCAAGATGTCTATTATGGTTACTATCTTTGATTGTATCCATGTTTTGATCTTTATGTTTGAATTTTGCTTCACAATTGGTTATTATGGAGTATTATTGAACTTGGATAAACTGTAATACGAATCCCTAATATTTGTCCTTTTGTCTCACTGGATTCGTTTTCTTTAAGATATTTTTTATCATCCTCAGTCCTAAATGATGATATTACTGAATATCTTTGGCCTGTAGTGCAAAGATGAATGATTACCTAATGAATATCTTTGGCCCGTAGTGCAAAGATGAACATGTGTTGAGATGAACATGACCAACTGGTGATACAAATGAATATCTTTAGCCTGTAGTGCAAAGATGAATATTTGATTCAAGATGTATATTGATTGATGTTACAGGGATAAAATATTGATGATGGACTTTTAAATCTTAGAAGATAGTAGAATTCATTCTCTACTTGACTCTTTTAATGTATTATTATTTCCGCTGCAGTTGTTGATCTAAAACTTGTTGTCTATTATATTCTATCAAATTTTTTCCTGTTGAAGACTAATGATAATTTGTTGTATATTATCTTAGTCATAATATTCTTTACTGGGCTAGTTGAGCTCACCCTTTTCCTTTTTGTTCCATTTTTCTTCTTAGGAGGTGAGAACATAGCAGGAACTAGCTGGGGTATGGAGTGATGGTTCAGGATAGTTGTTTAGTAGTCCTCACTATTTTGTAAAATAGTGTATCAATAATTATAATGAGGACTCCTTTTGAGTTTGTATACTGTCTATTAGACAATATTTGTATTCAAACTCACAAAATCTGTGTTGTCGTATTTTGCACGACAATTGTATTACTGAGGTTGTAATTGTTTATGTACCATGTATTTGGCGACTTAAAATGGGTGATGTATACCTATTTTGGGGCCGTCACAATTGTTGTCAATTCACACAATCACAATGAGATTGACAGGAATGAAATGTTCTTATTGATCTTGCTAGTTTAAGAACTTTGATGTTGCATGTGTGTCATATTGCCTTGGCATGTGGGTGTTTTGATGTCTTTGTTGAGTTATTTGTATTGGTGAATAAAGGGGGAAAATATTTTACAAAAGAACCATTGCATTCGAATTTTGTTAGTATATTCACTGTAAACCATCAGGAGACAAAACTCCTCCTACTAGGGACACCTAGAGGTTTAAAGGATTGTAATATACGCTAAATACTATCGTGTTCCCTACGAAAGTGGCTTAGTTGTATGTAGGATTTTATTTGTTTCATTTTTTGTTTTTTTTGTTTTGCTTGAGGACTAGCAAAATCTAGGTTTAGGGGTATTTGATAATCATATTATTTATATGTTTATTTCCTCTTAAAATAAATTTATTAGTCCAATTTTATATTAATTCTATTTTAGTTGTAATTATGTATCTATTATGCAATCAGGTGCAGAATAATGGACAAAGCCAATACAATCTAATTGATTTAGAAGATAAGGAGCATGCGAGAATTAAGGAGAGAAATCAGGAGCAGCCAAGCAGGGATTTTAAAAAAAGATAATCCTTTAGTTTTCTTAATAAAAAGAAAGAAAGAAAAAATTAAAACACGGAACAACAAGAGATAAGAATAAAGACACCTTTTCTCGTTAGAAAGAAAGAAGAGAGCAGCTGACTTTGGAAAGGGGAGTTGAGTTGTTTATTTTTTAATTTTATTTTTACTTCTTCTCGTTGGAAAGAAAGGAGGGAGAAGTATTCTATTATTTCTTTTATTTTTATTTTTCTTTGTATTCAAGTAGTGAGATTTTAGCAATTTATTAAAGGAGCAGCATCAATACATGGATAAATTGAATTCATTTCTTTTTCCAATTAATTAGTACATTCAAGTAAGTACTATGTTTATTTAATTATTTATGTATTATTTTATTATGTTTTATGTTTCAATTTCAAGCATGTTAGGCTAGATTATTTTTTAGGGTTAAGGATGAGTATAATTGATTGATTCCATTGCACATATTCATGCCAATTTATTCTACTAATTTAGTGTCTTCGCGTTAAAAATAATTCTTTCTATTGAATGCCTATTTTTGTTGATAAAAAAATAAGGTTGGATTCTCGTTATTATTTATTGGATTCAGTTTATAATTTGTTAAAAGTTGATATAAACGGTGTTTTGATAGAAATAATGAGTGTTTTGATTTTATACACATGTTTGGCTATGAAAGAATTAACAATTTGATTTTACAAATTAATTGGACTTAATTGATTTTATTTTCCGCATTAGTAGTGTTGAGAGACCGAACTAGTGCGAGATAAAGAGTAGAGTATTGGGCATGAATATTAGGAAAATGACATCAATTATATGGCTCCGCCACCCTAGTATTTTATTTGCGTATTCTTAGTTGATAAAAATTTCCTCGAAATTTTTAAGCTAGATTAGGAGTTAATTAAAGTTAATTAAAGTTAGTGAGTGAGAAAAGCACATTCCGTTCGTCAAGTCCTTAGGGTTCGACCTCGCACTTGTAGGCTATACTAGTATTCGATTCGTGCACTTGCGAGTAAATAAAACATACACAACATCTTGTTATTTTTGCCAAGCTCAGTTAGGTCCTAAAATATAAGAAATCGATTAATGGGAGGTTGAAAATTGAAAATTAAAAAAAAGTATTAAAAAAAATTAAAAAAAAAATTTTATTAGTTACACAGTTTCGATAAAACATTTAAAAATTTTCTTCATGAAACAGAGGAGAAAAGATGGAAGAATTATATTGTATTTTGCACACTATAATGATACAATTACATGTATATATATATACACCAATGGTGCTCAAAATCATCTGAACTTGGAAAGATTACAAATAAATATGAATAGAATATTTGAACAGATCTGTTGCACTAATTAAGGAATTCAAATTGATTCATCCGAGTCAGTTGGCCTTTGTTCCAGGCTTTGATTGGCTTTGGTATTTCTATCACTTCAAACCCTTAGTTATATAAATTATTGATTTTTCATAATTAATTTATAATATTTTAAAATTCAAAATTAATATTAAAACATATGAAACAATAAATTTTATAATTAGCAGTCATTTTTAGATAGATTATAATATTCATTATTGTATTAATGAAATTGAAAGTGTCTTATATAAGCTGAATTTGAACATTCAATAATAATCTTATATTTTGAAAATCTAATAGTAACATGTCACGTAAGTAATTTAGGAAAAAATTAAAGAATTTAAATTATGTTGAAAATTATAGAATTATAAAATTGTTTAATTAATTATATGAATTCGGTTTTTTTTGTGAGCTTATACTATCAGTTTCACAATTCAATTCTAGAAATACATTTTATCCTAGGAAATTGTTGAAAATGTTATCGAGTCTTCAGAGTTTGTTTCTGTTAGTTTCTTAGTGGTTTGAATAATCCATATTCTTTAGGGATAAGTTATTTGTTTTGATTTATTCAGAGTCACTTACCACGTTAATAGATTTGTAAAATGTGGGATGCAGATTTTTTTTTCTCTTTTGTTATTGTAAGGCTATATATATAGCCAGTCAAGTTGGGTAATTAAATAAGATAACATTCTCCAATTTCTATTGTATTTACTAAGCAAACAAAGTTCTTAACATCTGGTATCAAAGCTTCTTCACAGGGCCTGATTAAAATTGAGAAGCAATAGTCTTCAAAGGTGTGTAGTGGCGAGAACATGGCGACTGAGAGTGGATTTGTGCAACCAGCAATTCCAAAATTTGATGGGCGTTATGATCACTGGTGCATGCTCATGGAGAATTTCTTGTGCTCGAAAGAATATTGGTGTTTGGTGGAAGATGGGATTCCTGCAGCAGCAGAAGATGTTCAACCCACTGAAGCACAAAAGAAGGTGATTAATGATGCAAGGTTGAAAGATATGAAGGCAAAGAATTATCTATTCCAAGCCATAGATTGATCAATTTCGAGACCATCTTGAACAAGGATACTGACCCAAAAGCATTTGGGATTCCTTGAAGCAAAAATATCAGGGGACGACACGAGTGCAAAATGAAAGCTCAACTAAAAAGCTCTCCAAAAGGAGTTTGAAATGTTGAACATAAAGATGGGAGAGTCGGTGAACGAGTACTTTGCTCGTACTCTTGTTGTGGTCAACAAGTTAAGGGCCAATAAGGGAAAAATGGACGATGTAGCAGTCATCGAGAAGATTCTACGATCCATGGAACCCAAGTTCGATTACGTGGTGTGCTATATTGAGGAGTCAAATGATTTAGATTCCCTTACCACTGATGAGTTATAGAGTAGCCTTCTGGTACATGAGCAACGTATGAAAGCTCATGTTATGGAAGAGCAAGCATTGAAAGTTACTTTTGGAGAGTCTTCAGGAGAAAGAGGACGAGGTCGTGGAGGAATTTGAGGACGAGGAAGAGGAGGCAGGCGTAGCTTTGACAAAATCACTGTTGAATGCTATAATTGCCATAGGCTTGGACACTTTCAGCATGAATGTCCGAAGAACGAGGCAGAAGCAAAAGTAAGCTATGTATAAGGTAATGAAGAGATGTTGTTGATGGCGTACGTGGATGATAAGAAAGCTAGCAAAGAAGAACTATGGTATCTCGACTCCGGATGCAGCGAGCACATGTGTGGCAAGAGGGAACTGTTTTCAGTTTTTTTATGGAAATTTCGGGGAGAATGTGAAATTGGGAGATAATTCAAGCATGGAAGTGATGGGTAAAGGTAAAGTGTGAATGTTGGTGAATGGTTTTGTACATATTATTACTGGCGTATTCTATGTTCCAGGATTAAAGAACAATTTAATAAGCATTGGTTAGATAGCGGAGAAGGGACTTGCAGTCCTCATATAACGAGGAACATACAAAATTTATCATCCTGAGAGAGGGCTAGTTATGAAGGTTGCAATGTCCTCAAATCGAATGTTCAAACTGTTTGTTCAACCACAACCAACGGAGGAAGCTTGTTTCAATTCTTTCATGGAAGATCCAGTTCGACTTTGGCATTGCAGGTATGGTCATCTGAGCTTCAGTGGTCTGAAAATTCTTCTACAAAAGGGGATCGTGAGAGGATTGCCTCGTCTTGAAATCTCGTCAAAAGTATGTGAAGATTTCTTGGTGGGAAAGCAACAAGGAGATCCATTTCCTAGGGAAGGCACATGGAGAGCTTCTCAAATTCTTGAACTGGTACATGCTGATATATGTGGACCAATTAGCCCTATGTCCAATAGCAACAAAAGGTACATAATTAGATTTATTGATGATTATAGTTAAAAAGTTTGGATTTATTTCTTGGTTGAGAAGTAAGAAGCATTAATTACCTTTAAGAAATATAAGAATCGTGTTGAAAATGAGACTGGTTCGAGCATAAAATGTGACGCCCCCAAAATAGGTATACATCACCCATCTTGAGTCGCCAAATACATGGTACAAAATTCAAATACAACTTAATTATACAACAGTCGTGTAAAATACGACTAAACATATATTGTGAGTTTTAATACAAATATTGTCATCTAGATAATATTCAAACTCAATGGGGGTCCTAATTACATTTATTATTACACTATTTCATAGAATAGTGAGGACTACTAATGCTATCATCTGGATCGTCACTACGTTCCCCGACTAGTCCCTGCTACGTTCTCATTTCCTGAAGAGAACAATGAAAGCAAAAGGGTGAGCTCAACTAGCCCAGTAAGAAATATTATGACTAAGATAATGCATAATAAATTATCATTAGCCTTCAACAGTGTTAAACTGATAAAATATAATAAACATCAAGTTTAACTGCAGTGGAACAAGCAATCCATTAGAAGAGTCAAGTAGAGAATAAAATCTACTATCTTCTATGATTTAAAAGATTTTTCATCACTTTTATCGCTGAGACTCAGTTTAATAAATAATCCACATCACCAAATCATCCATGCACTATAGGCCAAGGATATTCTTTAGTATCACGACCACAAATTATCCATGCACTACGGGCCAAAGATAATCGTGTTTTTATCAACGGTCCTGATCATGCCATAAAACAATTCATCTTTGCACCCTTGGCCGAAGAGAATCCATAGCCATAATCATACCAAAATTTGTCCATCAATGCACTACGGGCCAATGAGGATGTTTTTCACATCATTTGTAATATTACGGTCATGATTATACCGAATAATCCCTGGTCATAATCATACCAAGTTCATCTATGCACTACAAGCCACAAATGACTTTCAACATAATATAAACATGAGGATGATGACAATGACATAATAATTCAATAAAACAAGTTCAAGAATTAATTTATCCAGAACCAATAACGCCCAAATTGTCGCGATATCGCTTTGCTTTGGAATAAAATTCAAGAATGCTCAGAAAAATATTTCCATGAAAAGATACTGGATGAAACGCAAATATCAAGGATATTCCACTAATTTCATGGAGTATAGAAGTCAAAACTTTAACCAACTGAGTATAATAAAGAATGGAATAACAAAAGAAATCACCATGCATGCGATAGGCCGCATGCAGCAAAGTTATTCCAATGTAATAATAAATAACGGAACCGAAGTCATACGAACGCACGTAGATAGGATATTCCAATGAATAATAATTAACGGAACCGGTCATGCATAAAGCATGCAGACAGGATGTTCCAATGTAATGATAAATAATGGAACCGTGTCATGCGTAAAAAGCATGCACAGGATATTCCAAATGTAATAATAAATAATGGAATAATGAAGAATTTCACCAAGTATAGGGTAGCTTAGCATGATACAAAAGTTATTCCAATGTAATAATAAAGAATGGAATAGCGGAAGTTCTCTTCATGAATACAAAAGAAATAATACCCCTTACGAAAGTACAACAAATAATATCCCTACCTTTGAAAGAAGAGTATTCTCAATTGGTAGGGTGAGGATATACTCAAGAAAAACTTGTACTACGCTTCAAAGTTTTCTTAAACTCTAAAGAAATACGCTTCAAGATTATAGAAGAAGAACTCTCTATAGTTTCTCTCTCTAGAGTTTTAGTGAATTCGTAAGAAATAATGAAGGAATGAACTTCTATTTATAGAAGAATGGACTGCATAGTAACTAATTCATGAACGGTCCAGATTGATTTACTTTTAATCGGACGATCCATATTTAATGCAAAATCTTTTAATTAAAATATAATATATTCTATTTATAATCTAATAAAACAAATAACTTTATAAAAGTATTCTATTTTATATAAAAAGATTTTACTATGCAAAATACTATGCAACACTATGCATAATAAAATATAATATATTCTATTTATAGTCTAATAAAACAAATAACTTTATAAAAGTATTACATTTTTATATAAAAGATTTTACTATGCAAAACACTATGCATAATAGAATATAATATATTCTATTTATAGTCTAATAAAAAGAATAACTTTATAAAAGTATTACATTTTATATAAAAAGATTTTCTATTTTATTACATTAATAATACTAATAAAACAAAACCGAGTGACTTATCACGTAAGCATCAATAATCAATCTGAGTGTACTACTATGCAACCACGCCAGACATCGTATTTTTTACTACCGAGAGTAGTTCAACAAAGATAACGGTAAAACTTTCGCCGTTATTTTTATAAAGTATTTTTGTCATTTTCTCAATCCGACAATAATTTTGTTGTGGGATCCACCAATGATTGTGTCGTTGTACGAATATTCCCTGTTAAAACGAATATTCCCCGACCAATCGAATATTATATAACAACTTGTGTACTTTGCAAAATTTATAAATATTACCCACAACTATAACATTATAACAAATCCACACCATAATATTAAAAAAAATATTTTGAGAAAATTAAATCTTTATTCATAAAATCTGGGGTTTCACATAAAAGGTCTTTGCACTGATCGTGGGGGTGAGTTCACTAATTTTTGTAGTGAGAATGGTATTCAAAGATAACTAACAGCCGCATACACTCCTCAACAAAACGTTATTGCGGAGAGGAAGAATCGAATTATCATGAATATGGTTCGAAGTATGCTTTCAGGGAAAAAGATTCCAAAAACCTTCTGGCCTGAAGTTGTGAATTGGATAGTTCATGTTCTCAACAGGAGTCTAACTCTTGCAGTGAAGAACAAAACTCTAGAAGAAGCTCGAAACAGATTCAAACCATCTGTGGAACACTTCAGGGTGTTTGGGTGTGTATCTCATGTACATATTCCTGATTGCAAGAGGATAAAGCTTGATGACAAGAGTATAAGATGTGTTTTACTTGGAGTTAGTGAGGAGTCAAAGGCATACATGTTGTATGATCCCATTTCTCAAAAGATTATAGTAAGTAGAGATGTGGTGTTTGAAGAAGACAACAGATGGGATTAGGACAAAAGTCATGAGGAAGCTATTTTGGCTGACTTAGATATAGGCGACAATGACAATGACAAAGAACTAGATACAGATGCTGGAAACAGAGATGATACAGGTGCTGTAAATGGAGATGATGCTTAAATTGATGGCTCGAATGGGTCAGATGAAGGAAATTCATCTAGCACAAGTGAAGATCCTTCATTTGAATCTCTTGAACAAAGGCAGAGAAGGCAACCAAGTTGGATGAAGGAATATGTCAGTGGAGAAGGTTTATCTGAGGAAGAAGATATGACAAATTTAGTCTTGTTTGCAGCCAATGATCCAATTATATTCGAAGAGGCAGTAAGAGATGCAAAGTGGAGAACAACGATGGATGTGGAGATTAAAGCTATAGAGAAAAATGATACTTGGGAATTGATGAATTTGCCTATTGGGGCAAAGAAGGTTGGTGTGAAATGGGTGTATAAGACCAAACTCAATGAAAATGGTAAGATGGAGAAGTACAAAGCACGTTTGGTTGCAAAGGGTTACACCCAAAAGCATGGCGTGGGCTACACTGAGGTTTTTGCACTTATAGCACGTTTGGAGACAGTTCGATTGGTAGTTTCTCTTGCAGCTCAGAAAAGGTGGACGATTTTTCAGCTAGATGTAAAGTTAGCCTTCTTTCATGGAGAACTAAGTGAAGAGGTTTTTATCGAGAAACCTCCTGGTTATGAGGGGAAAGATGATGAACAGAAAGTGTACAGGTTAAAGAAGGCTCTATACGGACAAAAACAAGCTCCACGAGCTTGGTATAGTCGGATAGAGTCTTATTTTACTAAAGAAGGTTTCAAGAGGTGTCCTTATGAGCACACTTTGTTTATCAAAATGGGAGAAGGAGGTAAAATTCTAATTGTCTATCTCTATATTGATGACTTGATTTTTACGGGCAATGATGAGCATATGTCTATCAAATTTAAAAATTCTATGATCCGTGAGTTCAACATGACAGATCTTGGAAAATGAGATATTCCTTGGTATAGAAGTGATGCAAAGATCAGAGGATATTTTCATATGTCAAAGGAAGTATACGCATGAGGTGTTGACAAGGTTTGATATGGATAAATGCAATTCAGTTCATAATCCAATTGTTCAAGGTTGTAAACTCATGAGAGATGAGAATGGAGTAAGGGTGGATAGTAGTCGTTACAAGCAAATAGTAGGCAATCTAATGTATTTGACTGCTACTCAACCCGACATTATATTTGTGGTGAGTCTTTTTAGTAGGTATATGGATCGTCCCACATAGCTTCATCTTCAGGCAGCCAAGAAAGTGTTGAGGTACTTGAAAGGGACTTCTGATTTTGGGATACTATATAAAAAGGGCGGAGATGAGAAGTTGGTTGTCTATACAGATAGTGACTATGTTGTAGATTTAGATGACAGAAAGAGTACTTCAGGTTATGTGTTTTTAATGAGCTCAGGAGCTGTTTCTTGGTCATCGAAGAAACAACCAATAGTCACATTGTCTACCACTAAAGCTGAGTTTGTTACTGCAGCTTCATGTGCTTGTCAAGCAGTTTGGGTAAGAAGGATTTTGAATGGTTTTAATCATGTTCAAAGTAGTGGTACAACAATCTTTTGTGATAGCAGCTCAGCTATTGAACTTTTGAAGAATCCTGTATTACATGGTCGAAGCAAGCATATAGATGTCAGATTTCATTTTCTTCGTGAGCTTACTAGAGATGAAGTTGTAAGGCTGGTCCATTGTCATACTAAAGAACAGGTTGCAGACATAATGACCAAGCCAATAAAGCTTGATATGTTCGTATAGCTGAGAAGTCATTTGGGGGTCTACACAAATCCAAGAATAAACTGAATGAAATTGGCATTCAGTTTAAGGGAGGATGTTGAAGTTGTTATCGAGTCTTCAGAGTTTGTTTCTATTAGTTGCTTAGTGGTTTGAATAATCATTATTATTTAGGGATAAGTTATTTGTTTTGATTTATTCAGAGTCATTTACCACGTTAATAGATTTGTAAAATGTGGGATGCATATTTCTCTCTCTTTTATTATTGTAAGGATATATATATATAGCCAATAAAGTTGGGTAATTAAATAAGATAACATTCTCCAATTTCTATTGTATTTACTAAGCAAACAGAGTTCTTAACATAAAGAGGGGAGAGAGTACGAGTAAAGGGTTCAGACTTCAGAGGGAACTATGAGAAACTAAAAGAAAACTTATCTTTAATATTTTGTAACGACTGCTAAATTTTGACTTTTTACTAAAGCACGTCTTATATAATTTATTCCCATATTGTTACTATTTGAAAAAAGAAACTAACACAATTGTGAAATTAAAAGCTAACAAGAGTATACAATTTTTTTGGGATAAAAGAATGAGGGATAAAAAAGGAAATAAAATAAGATGTGTAATGATTTCGTTGAAAAAGATTAAAATCACGATATTTATTTCACTAAAAAAAGACTTAAGAATGGAATAGAACAAGAAATCAACCCCTAGGGGAGAGCAGGAACTGATTTCGCAACCAAAATCGCACGTAAAAACTGCAAAAATTAACAAGTAAACAATACTTGAAATTTAAAAAGTATGACATGTGTTATTTATTTTTTGTTAGTTCCCGGAGGCACAATAGTTATCTAGAAGGGGGGTTGAATAGATATTTAAAAAAAAATTCATTTTAACTTGTTAGTTGATAATGATTAAAACACAGCGGAATTATTATTTGTTTTAATCTCCCTTAAGATAGTGAATTAATGAGTGAGACAGTTATAGCAGTTATGGCAGATATAGTAGTTATAGCTAGAATGTAATAGATACAGTCATTTTAAGTTGTTCAGAGCACTTAAAGCTCCTAGTCCACTCTTCTACTCCTCGAGTAGGAAATCCACTAAGGATGTCTTTTACACTTTCTGAATCTCACAGATTCCTTCTAAACCAGCAGTCTAGTCACTTCTTAGTTCACTCTTGAACTTTTCAAGTCCAGTAGACTTGGCTCTTCACAGTTCACTTAGAACTCTTCAAGTCCTTCTGACTTGGAACTCTTACTTAAGTTGATTGGTAGTTGTTGAGTTCTTGATTGGTGCTACTCAGTTGCTGTTTAAGAACTTGTTCGAAAGAACTGAGTAGCTGAGCAAGCTTTTTCTTTTTCTCAGATCATAGAGTTGAGCATTGAGAGTTCTTGTACGTTTTGTTCAATGCTTGCTTAGTTCTCTCATCTGCATATGTTTTGCATATATGTGATCCTTGAAATCTATCCATTGAAGCCATTTGTTGAAGCATTAAATGCGTTTGACATTTTTGATCTTTGATGGAGACATTTCTGCACATCTTCTGAATTGCATCCTGGCCCATTGACACAGCAGACTGCTTTCTCACCTAACACCTGAAAAGGTGTTTTCCTCTGTCCTATGGTCCTTTCTTTAGCTTCTTGAATACGTTTCTTTTGTTATATACTAAGGATATCTTTTGTACCGTTGGGACTGGTGAGGACTTCAACGTTTAAAACCCATTCCACATTTGTTGGAGTTTGTCTCCAAACAAAAGGTAGGGCTCGATGGTTCTGACACAAGGCAGATGATACTCTACAATCCAGATCTTGGTGCTTGGTCTGATGCTATCAAACAAGAGCACTACAATTTCTCTTAAAATACTTGCACACTGCGATCTTCACTTGTTTGTTATTATAAGCTATACATTTCCGAGAGCACACTCTAATCTCTGAGTTGGTTCGACAAACGTTGGGACCACTCTACGATTCCCGAAGAGGTCCTTCAAGGCAGGCACACTACGATCCTCTGAGCTCTATGTTTCTGCCTTGGCTTCTATAATCTTGAGCAGCTTGATACACTACGATTCTTGTTGAAGCTTATCTATTACATTTCAAGATGTAGATCAACCTAACACATTTGATCTATCACTAAGTTCTTGTACATATATCTCTTGAAGGACTTTACATATAATCATGAGCATTTACATTTAAACATCAAATCAAAATATGCACTCTCCCAACAATCTCCCCCTATTTGATGTTGACATAACCAAGGAGATTTGTTGTCATGATTATTAATTTCTAGATGCATTTGCAGGAAAGTAAACATGACTTAGTATTTCAGTGAGCAACTGAAATTTCTAGAGAATAAGCATGAATTTATTGATGTTCGAAGAATATTACAATTTAGCTTTACATCAATAAGAATTTAAACTTTCACTTATCTCTATTTCTTTGCTCTTTTGCGTGGATGATTGGCATACTCCTCAGCCCTTCTTTTCCTGCTTGTTTCATCTCTTCAGGCTATATCTTCCAGCTCACTTGGGCTTAGCCTAGGATTGTGATCATGCCTATTCATGAATGCATGATCTCCAATTGGCATTCTCAGGCCTGTTGTGGTCACATTCTATGAGCTTGAAGTTGGCCCTAGACTCCTTATTGGTTAAGCCATTAAAACTAACTGTTGATCAGATCGTTAAGTCTGATGGCCGGATCGTGGAGTCTATTGGAATTGCCTTATAGGAGGACTCCTTGAAGCTTGAGTTTGGAATTATCCTCTGCCCCTGCCCTTGCCTCCTTGAACTCATTTCCCTTTATTTTCCCCCTTTATGTCAGCATCAAGGGTTCGAATGTCTTCGGATAGTCGAGTCACTCCTTGAACGAGCTCATTGAGTTGGCTTTGCATTTGAGCAATGTCCTCGCGATTTTCCTTGATCAGAGCGTCAGATCGAGCTTCCCTGTTTTGGAGGACGATTAGAACATTGTCAGTCTGTTGTCCTTGGTTGACGTAGAATTGTTGGAATTCTTTTACGGCAGTTTGCAGATTGATGATGATTTCCAACATAAGTTTATTATGGGCATTTTGAGTTGTTTGTAAGGCAAGAACTTCATCTCTGTGTCTTTTAGCTACTAGAAAGTGAATATCATCCCTGTCCTTTATGCTCTTAACCATTTCCTTGATGATCTCCCTCAGCTTTTTTGTAAGTTCAGAGTTTAGGGTGCTTGGCAGACTATTTGCAGCATTGATCATTTTTGTCAGTCTAAGATGAATGAGTTCTGTGTGAGCTTCAAGGCTATCATCGATGTCCTTGATTACTTTCTTGGACACTTCTGTTAACTCAGCTTTGGTAGGCAAATCTGACAGGAGTTTGCTGAGTTGTGGATTGTTTAAAGGAGGGGATATTTTCTTGTATTAATCTTGTAGGGAGTAGAGGGAAAGATCAAGGTTGAAGTATTCATTGGTGGATGAAGAGGGAATATCTGATGGAGGGGACTTTGTTTGGGTCTCTGAAGAGGGTGGCTCTATGATTTGAGCTTGGGACTCTACGATGATGCTAGAGTCAGTAATCATAGGGATGGTGGGAGTTTAGATCAATATGAAGTTTGGCACGTTTGGTTCATCAGTTACAGAATTTTGGGATTCTGTAACTGTGGATTAACTTGGTGGATTTAGAACCACTTCCAACCAGCTTGGAAATTCATAAAATTGGCTGGAAAAAGATAGTGGATAGTGATTCACTCTAAAATGGATTAGGATAGTTAATACCTCATGCACCATTCTTGAGGAGGGACCATTTGTGATCAGCTTTTTGGCAAAGTTGATGTTGCCTGGATATCCATGAGCTAGCACAGAGATGGCTGGATATTCTTTGAAGCTCCAAAACATGTGACTCCAGGAGTTCAGAATTTGAGCTTGATGAAAAGGCATCATGGGAAGATAAGAGAACAGCTGATTATAGAGATAACTTTTATACCCATCACGGCCCACACCTGTGATCTCAAGTTCATCATCATCTTTGTCTTCTTTTTCTTCTCCATCTCTTTTTGAGGATTCTACTATGTCAATGACTTCCTTTTGACTTTCTTGCTCAGGCTCTCCCTCATTTTCTGCAGGAACAGCTTCTTCTGTCATGGGGATATCATGAGGCTCCCCCTCAACATGATCATCCATCTACAGGACTAGTAGCTCCCTCTCAACTGAAGCATTTTTCAAGGTGAGAACTTCAGGAATCTCCCCCTCAACTTGAGCATTTTCTAAGGTGAGAACTTCAGGTATCTCCCCCTCAGCTTGAGCTATGTCCTTTTGGCTTTCTTTGGAAAGTTCCTTTTTAGCAGCCATCTTTTTGTCTTCCTCTTTGAATACTCCTTCATTGACCAGTATGTACTTCTTAACCAATATTTTTTGTCTTGGTTTTCTAGGCTGAGCCACAGCCTCAGGACTTTCTTCAGCTTTAGCTCTGTCCTGTAGATCATTTAGACCATCTGGTGCAGCAACTTCCTTGCTTAACGTGTTTAGTCTAGTCTCTACGATCGATAGAGACTCGACGATCGAAGAGACAGATGGCCTCTTGGACTTGTGATTGATTTTGTTCTTCTTCAGCAGCTGTGATATGGTAGCTCTATCTTCATCTGCCTCAGCCAGTTGTTCTTTTCTCCTTAGAATTCTCAGAGTCTCAATGTTAGAAGATTCTATAGGTATATCAGTGGTAGACCCTTGAGGTTCTTCTACCATCCTAGTCTTTAGCTTTCTCTTGCCCTTGCTTTTTCTGATAAGGGCAGAGGGTTCTCCCTTGTTGATCTCTTCCTCTTCTTCTTCAGTCTCTTTGACGACTGACATGTTTCCCGGAATCCCTGATTCCTTTAGATCACTAGTTCTTCCACTGGACTCAGACATCATACGAATATTTTTTGTTGGATTCCTTTTTCAATTTTCAAACAGTTGTTGGGTTATCCGTCTGTTTAGGTTGATGGACTCTCCTTCATTGACTGAGGAGGATTGTACTGATTTGCCCTTTAGCTCCTTCTGAGCTAATGTGTCCTTAGGGAGAACTATGATCGTTGAGGTGGCCTTTGTGATTGTTGAGTCTGCTCTGCCTTCGTCGAGTCTGGACTGCAATCATTGTGTCTGAACTGCACTCGTTGTGTTCTCGCCAAAGACTTTCGTCGTTTTTGCTCAAAGAATCGTCGTATACGCTTTCGCCAAAGAATCGTCGTATTCGAAATGCGATCGTCGAGTCTGGACTGCAATCATCGAAGTCCGCTTTCGGCAATCGTCGTGGTTCGAATCTGCGATCGTCGAGTCTGTCCGGATCCTTATGATGAGTTTTTGACTTAGCATTCTTTTAAGGTAACTCAGGAAAGGCCAACCTCATAGAGTGAATCAAGGGTTAGGTTTGTTTCGGAGACGCTTATCAGAGGGATTGCTTTGTTTGAACTTTCTCATCATATGATGCTCCCTTATTTTGTTGATGGAACTCTGCTATCGTTGAGTCTATACTACGATCGTTGAGTCTGTACTACGATCGTTGTCTTTGATGTCACTGCAGCTTTGCGATCGTGGACTTCCTTTGATCATGTCTACGATTTTGAACATAGCCTTTATATCTGTATGGTTAGCACGGACTAGAGCATATATTTCATGGTTGTAGATTAAGCATGCCTAGTTCACTTATTAACTTGTTAAACCTGGATTCATCTAGAGGCTTTGTAAAGACATCAACAAGTTGATTTTCAGTAGGGATATATTGTAAAGATATAGTTCCATTTTGCACATGATCCCTAATGAAGTGATACCTTATTTCTATATGCTTAGTCCTAGAATACATGACAGGATTATGAGTTATTGATATAGCACTTATGTTATCACAATGAATGGGTATGGATTTGAAATCATACCCATAATCAGCTAGCTGATTTTTCATCCATAGGATCTGAGCACAGTAGCTGCCAGCAACAATGTATTTAGCTTCTGCAGTTGAAGTAGATACTGAGTTTTGCTTCTTGCTAAACCAGGACACAAGTATGTTTCCTAGCAATTGATAGGTGCCACGTATACTCTTTCTATCTATTTTGCAGCCTGCAAAATCAACATCTGTGTATCCTTTTAGTTCAAATGAGGACTCCTTGGGATACCAAAGCCCTAAGTGAGGTGTACCCTTGAGATACCTGGAAATCCTCTTTACAGCAGTTAAATGTGATTCTTTAGAATTAGCCTAAAATCTAGCACATATGCATGTTGCGAACATTATGTCTGGTCTACTGGCAGTTAGATATAGAAGAGAGCCTATCATACCTCTGTATTGAGTTATATCAATACTTTTACCTTTTTCATCTTTATCAAGCTTGGTTTCAGGAGCAATTGAGGTTTTCATGGGAGAGGTTGATTCCATGCCATACTTCTTAAGTAAGTCTTTGATGTACTTAGCTTGGTTTATGAAGATTCCTTCATCAGTCTGCTTTATTTGTAGTCCAAGGAAGAAATTCAGTTCACCTATCATGCTCATTTCAAACTTGCTCTGCATAAGCTTTGAGAATCTCTTGCATAACTTTTCGTCAGTAGAACCAAAAATAATATCATCAACATATATTTGAACTAATAAGACTTTGTCTTTATGCCTTCTAAGAAATAGTGTGGTATCTACTCTACCTCTAGTGAACCCATTTTCAATAAGAAAGTTAGTCAGTGTTTCATACAATGCTCTAGGTGCTTGTTTAAGACCATATAAGGCTTTGTCTAATCTATAAACATAATTAGAAAGAGATGGATTGATGAAACCTGGAGGTTTTTCTACAAAGACTTCTTCTTGAAGTTCTCCATTCAGGAATGCACTTTTGACATCCATCTGGGAGACCTTGAATTTCATGTGAGCAGCAAAGGCAAGGAAGATTCTGATGGCTTCTAGTCTGGAAACAGGTGCAAATGTCTCATCATAGTCAATGTCTTCTTCCTGAGAGTAACCCTTGGCCACTAGTCTAGCCTTATTCCTGGTTAATACTCCATTTTCATCAATCTTATTTCTGAAGACCCACTTGTTTCCAATGACAGGATGACTTTTTGGTCTTGGCACCAATCTCCATACTTTGCTTCTTTCAAACTGATTAAGTTCTTCCTCCATGGCTTCTATCCAACTGGAGTCTTCCGTAGCATCCTCTATCTTCTTAGGTTCTATTTGTGACAGGAAGCTTATATAAAAACATTCGTTTTGGGTGGTAGCTCTTGTTTTGACTCTTGCACTAGAATCTCCAATGATTAAATCTTGAGTGTGATCTCTAGCCCATCTATTTCCCGTTGGAACATCTATCTTGATGCCTTCTTATCTTAGGTCTTCAAGATCTATTTCTTCTTCTTGGTGTGGAGGTTCGTTTTCTTGCATAGGCCTCTCTACGATCTCATTTCCTTGCTCAATGATTTCACTATCTGGCACTACGGTCGTAGTGTTGAGCTCGACAACCTCGTTCGTAGTGTCTGAACTGTCGATCATAGTGTCTTAAGGCACTGTTTTGTCCAAGTCTGTTTCATCAAAGATGATATGAATCGAGACTTCAACACTCAGTGTCTTCTTGTTGAACACTCTGTAGGCTTTACTGTCTGTGGCATATCCAAGAAAGATTCCTTTATCTGACTTGGGTAAAAACTTTATCAAGTACTGATTTCCATTATTGAGAATGTAGCATGCACAGCCGAATACATGAAAGTAGCTGACACTTGGTTTTCTTCCTTTCCACAGTTCGTAGGGTGTTTTCTTGATCGTAAAGTGTATCAGTGATCTTTTACGTGTGTATGCGGTGCGGTGTTGATTCTCGCCTTGAAGTATTCAGTAGATGAAATTGCTTTGCAAGTAGAGTTCTTCCAGCCTCTATCAATGTTCTGTTCTTTCTCTCAGCTACTCCATTTTGTTGAGGAGTTCATGGAGCTGAGAAGTTATGATTGATGTCATTGTCTGTGCAGAATTGGTCCATTTCAGAGAAGTCGAATTCTCTGCCATGATCACTTCTTATAGCCTTGATTTTCTCTCCTTTCTCGTTCATCACCAGCCTGAACATCTTGATCAGTTGGGAGCTTGTTTCATCCTTTGAGGTTAGAAAGAATACCCATGTGAACCTGGTGTAGTCGTCGACTATAACTAGTGAGTATCTTTTCCCTCCGAGACTTGTTGTTAGAATTAGCCTAAATAGATCCATGTGGAGCAACTGCAGGGGCTTGTCGATTGAGTTGGTTGTTTTGCTCTTGAATGAGCTTCTGGTTTGCTTTCCAAGCTGACAGGCATTGCATGGTCTTTCTTTAACGAAGATGAACTTGGGTATGCCTGCAACAAGATCTTTTGAGACCAGTTTGGACATGCTTTTGAAGTTTAGATGAGACAGTCTTATATGCCATAACCATCTCATTTCTTCAGATGCTTTAGCCAGAAAGCATATTGTCTCGTCTGAGCTCAGTTGTCCAAGATTTACTATGTAGACATTTCCTTCTCTTGTTTCGGTTAGCTTTACAGCAGATGTCTTCAAATCTCTGACTTGACACTGATTGTTGAGGAATGTTACTTGATGGCCCTTGTCGCAGAGTTGATTAATGCTCAGAAGATTATGTTGTAGTCCTTCCACATAGTCCACTTTACTGAAGAACACTGCACCATTTCCAGCTGAGCCATATCCTCTTATCTTGCCAGAGCCGTTGTCTCCAAAGATGACTGAGGGACCCTCCTTCTCTATGTAGTTAGACAGAAGGGCTTTATTCCCAGTCATGTGCCTTGAGCATCCACTGTCCAGATACTAGGTCGTGATCGTGGAGCTCTTTTTCTGTGATAACATTAAACCTTCATTTTGGTACCCATATTAGCATGGGTCCTACTTTGTTAGTGCCCTTGGGGACCCAAATCTGCTTGATCTTGGGTCTTACATACATTGAATTATAATAGCACTTTGCAGCCTGGTGACCAACTTTATTGCACACAAAACATCTAGTATGATGCATGCCTGTGTGTGTGTGATAATTCATCCTCCATTTGGACTTGTGTAGTTCTTTAGTCATCCTTCTATTAAACTAATTTTCCTTCTTCCATGTGTCCTTGGGTTTCATGAATTGTGAGGAGTGTACCTTACCTCTACTGTACCTTTCCAGTTGATCCGTAGAGTTGGTCTTACTTGACTCTACGATCCTTCGAGGTTGGTGAGTAGTGGATGGGTTAATCTTCTCTTTTATGAAGCCCAGGCCAACATGAGATCCTTTATTCCTTGGAGTATGGATTGAATTACTGTAACAGGGTTGGGCTGGTTCTTCCTTTTGTGAGGATTTCACAAATGTAATGCCTCTACTAAAACTTGAAGCATTACTAGTGCTAGTTTCCTTTATCTTTTCCACACATGGCTCTGAGGTGGATCCCCCAAAGCCTAAGCCTGTTCTGCCAGATGCACTTCTCTGACTAGAGAGTAGGGAGTCCATGGATGATGAGGATTTATTCCATGTAGAGATAGTCTTTTCTAGTTCCTCAATTTTAGAGGTTAGACTGGACTCTCTTTATGCATTGAGCTCATTGGTCTGTTTTAAGAGCTCATTCTCAGCCTCAAGCTTAGAGAGAGAGTTAGTGCTTAGAAGGGTTGTTTCCAGTTCTTCTTGAACTTTCTTTTTCTCCTCTTGAAGAAGTGAATGGTCCTTAGACATAACTCTAAACCATTTCATGTATTGATGCAGATCAGATGTTATGCCATGCAGTGCAGTTCTTAAATCATCAATATCTACATCAGGAGAGTTGAAGTCAAATACCTCATCTATACTTACTTCATGTATGTTGGAGTTCTGTTTATCTTTTGCACTTTTGGCCATTAGGCAAAGATTTTCCATTTGGGGATCTTTATCATCTCAAGATTCAGGAGTTGAGTCATTGTCTGAGTCACTCCACGATCCTCCAGCTACAAGGCCTTTGTCTCTCTTCTTAGGCCTTTTGTTTATATTCCTTCTTTGGATGTGATTTCTTCTTTAGCTCTTCTCTGAGAGGTTTGTTGCAATTGGCAATGAAGTGGCCAGGCTTCTTGCAGTTGTAGCATAGATCATTCATTTGCTCCTGGCTGCTGTAGTTGCTGATCTTCTTTGGTTTGTTGGTTTTGCCTTGACGCATAAACCTTCTGAGTCTTTTTACCAGCATTGCAAAGTCTTCATCATCGTCTTCATCATAGTCCGAGTCAATTTCAGTGTTGACCTTGGAGGTACTTTCAGTTGCTTTGAGAGCAACACCCTTATCCTTCTTTCTTCCTTCTGACAGAGTTTCTGCTCGTTGAGTCAGTTCCGATTCGTATGTGAGAAGGTTACCATATAGCTGTTGAACAGTCATCTCGTGGAGATTCTTTGACTCTCTAATAGCAATATATATCAATTATGATTATCCCAAAAACATTACGAATATCATTTCTAAGTGTTTTATCAACATCAAAATCATATTGTATACAAGATTTACTCAACCAAATCTACTTCTACAATATCTCTTCTAACTATTAGTTGATAATTAATTTATTATCCACAAACAAAGTAATCTATTCAAAATTCATACATACACATACTAAGTAATATTACACACTAAATATTACCTCAAATTTATATGCATAATTTTGTTCAAGAAGAACATAAATTTACAACTAATTTGTTATACATAGAGAAAAGTAAATTTCACAACTTTTACTACAAACACTAATAATAAATTAATTTCAATTAGTTTATAAGAATAATAATTTTCTTAAAACTCATGCATATACACATTTAGCAATGTTATCTACTCAAAATATTACTAGTCAATAAATATGCACAAGTTAAAATTTGTTCCACCATGAACAATTATCAAATTATCTCCAAATCAAATAAAAATAATCAAATAAATTTATTATATATAATCATTAGCAAAACAATACTTACACATGCAAATATCATCAACACATGATATAATACATCACATATATACCATTCATGTATATATAGTTATAAAATGACAAACAACTATCATTTATAAAAATAAAGGCAATCGTTAAAAAACATACCTTTTGGAATTAAATCCGAATAACACCATAATCTCTTTAGAAAAATTTATAGGCATCAATATTTGGTGTTTTTTCATGATGACTATTCATTTTCTCCACAGCATTTACAAACTTGTAAATTGCAAGTTTTTTTTTACTATCATTATTCTCCACAATCCATCTTCTAATATGAATTATCAATAAAAATAATTAGCTTAATCAACTATTACTAATTATCTTTAAACTCCATGGATAAAATAGATTAATAAGAAAAATAATACTTATCTTTAAAAACCGTGTTGTCTTCCATCTCACCAAAATCATGACTCCAACAAATATAATAAAAACCTTAAGATTGTTAGAATCATAATTTCGTAGAGTCAAAATTGTTGTAGAAGACGTGACACGGGTGATCCCTGTCTTTAAGGTTTTTATCGTCCCCACCACGATCGGTTTGCTAAGAGTTACAGACGATATACCTCTAGGATATATGCCAAGCCTTGGTGAATAATCCATGATAGCAATTCACAAAAAATTCCAATTGAACACTACTTTGTAGTAGTTATTTATTTGTGAGAAGAATGAAAAAGATAGAAGAAAAGTTCATTTGTGCAAATCTTTCATGTAACTTCTCTTTTTATCATATGCATATCTCTTATATATATATATATATATATATATATATATATATATATATATACACACACACACACAAACATATATATATATATATAAGTTACATTATAACTATTCAATTATATATTTAACTATACTTATTAGTACTAATTATGTAAGTTACATATTAGTAATAATTAGAAGTTAAATAGAATTTGAATAGTCTCACTATTTTTTTTTGTTCCAAAATAAAATAAACTTCTATTAAATAAAACTAAAAAAAATAGTTTTATCAAACAACTTTCTATCAGTGGGTATTAATAAAAACTATATTACTCATGCTAAAACTAGAATTAGATATACATTTTTAAGGTTACGTATTTTTAAATATAATTTTATTCTTAAATATATCTTAGATATTAAATAAATAAAAATAGCTATATATAATAATCAAAGAATAATATATAATTTTATATTCTCAAATATATCTTGGATAATAAGTAAAAATTTAGTAGAGATGTGATGCTATATATAATAATCAAAGAATAATATTTTATCCCTTGCAAATTATAAATTTTTTGACTTTTAAAAGTCAATTTGGACTATTTGTAAATTTAAAATTGAGATAATTTATTAATAATTAATATTAAGTAGAACATATATTGCATGTGTATATTATATGAGGTAAAATAAAAATTTTATAAAATTGGAAGGACTAAATGAAAAGATAAAAAAATTAATATAAAAAGACAAAATAGGAATTATTTCCTAAAAGTTAAAGGGCATTTTAAATAAAGCTAAAAGCTTCAAAAATTATTTACAGCAAGTCGGTTTTTCGACTTTATATATTAGATAACGAAATAATACATCTTATAATTAATAGTATTTTATAGATAATTTATAATATTTATCACTATATTCGTTAAAATTAAAATAATTTTATATTAATTTTGAATTTAAAAAGTAGTTTAAGTTGACTCCAACAAAGTAATAGTGATTCCATATTTTGTAATGGGTGGAGTACTAATTAAGGAAATCATACTACTTTACCCTCTTATAATAAAAATATATCTCTAATTTTAAAATAAACTAAAAAATAACCTCTAAATATTGAAACATAAATAAGCGAAATTGATATTTTCACATCATTTTTTAATATTTTCACACGTATAGTCCACGTATTAGTCAATAAAAATTTAACACATCAGCTAATACGTGAGTTTTACGTGTGGAAATATAAAAAAAATAATATAAAAATATTAATTTCCTAAGTAATCTGTAATTAAGATAACATCGAACGTATTTGTGTATGCAGTACAAATCTCTCCAAACTAAATGGCTGCCCTTTTCCAACTTCAAAATTTTCGTCTACCTGTTTCTGAATAAAATAACAAAATCATAAACACATTTGTTTTGACTTTTATTAGATTGTTTTCTTTTGTAGTCAAATTGCGACGACAAGAATAAGATGGCATAGTTAATGATGTATATATCTTTTGATAAATTTATGTTAATACAAAATATCATAATAAGAATTAAGAAAGGACTCAAATATTATTATTTTATCTTATCTCTTAGAATTACATTTTAGTCGTAATTTAACTTTATTATAAGATTTGTGGACATTTATATCATTTTACCTGATATTTTTCACTGAACAATATTAATATAATAACAAAGAAATGGTAAAACTTTATTATAGAATATATTATTAACAACTTTCCTGAAAAGTATGGTATGGGCAACAGTTATGTTATGTATATATGAATTATATTTAATATTTTACCTTCTTATTTATATAATACTCCATATTTCACAATTAAAGTGATTGAAAATAAATGAAAAATATTCTCCTCCATGCATATAAAATAATGAACAAACCACAATACATCAAATATTAATTAACAAAACATTTTCATTAGAGTAAATTGTAATCGCATAGTAACATATTATGCGAAAAATGAATTACTTTACTACGTTGGATATTTAAACCTTATTGTATTTTATTTCGTTTTTAGTACTTCAAAACATTTACCATTTTTTTTCCGACAGTCTTGAAATAAGATTACGAAATAATTCTCATCAGCAATAAATTGGATTACAAAAATATTAGAATCGAGATGATATCTTCTCTAATCTCAAATTGAAATTCAAGAACATATAAAATTTTAAAAATAAAAATAAATTACTTTGAACATGCAGTTTTTTAACACGAACAAGGAAAAAAGACTGTCGTACTAACTCTACAACAAAAGATCATATAATCTAGGTAAAAAGGCTCCATAAAATCAAAAATTCCAAACTAGAAAAAAAAGACTTCATAAATTGAAAAATAAATAAATAAACCCCTATAAAACAAAACACAAGAACAACTAGTGCTCGTATGAAAAACATAAAAATAATTTTGTATTTGCACACATAATTATTATTACATATAAAATAAGTATTGTATTTTTATATACATAAAAAAAGACTTTAAAATAAAAAATTGATTTGATAAATTTCAACCAACCCTCTAAAAAATATATAAAAACCATCATTGAAAGAGTATCAATAACTCTAGTTAATTTATAAAGTCTTAAAATTAATAAATTCAAAATTAATTCAACTAATATTTTTATGGCTTAAATATGATTTACTACCCTAAACTATAGGCCATATTCTACTTCGGTGATCCACCTTTCAATTTTGTCAATTAGGTGATTGAACTATCAATTTTTTCGATTTCATTCATTAGAATTGCCACGCGTCGAGAAAATTGACGTGACATCCTAATAAAAGCAGTGAGAGTACTTATGTGTAAAAATATTATATATTTTAATGAGATCAAATGACAAAAAGATAAAATAAGAAATAAAACAACTAAAAATTACACAAATAATATAAATTAGTTGTATAATTATTTATTTATAGTTATATAATAATATAAATTATTATATAAATAGTATAATAATTATTTTTATTAAAATTAATTATTTTTATTTAAAAAAACTGTGTTTTTAATTTTTTTTATTTAAAAAATTGTGTTTAATATTAATGATAATAAAAATAAAAATAAAAGTGCAGTTTTTTTTATAAAAAAAATAATAATTAAGCAACTAAAAAAAAAACGCTGTTGCTTTATTTTAAAAAAAGCGCAGTTGGTTGGTTTTTTTTTACTAAAATAATTATTATTCTTAATAAAAATAATTATTAAAAATAATAAAAATAAAAACGCAGTTGCTTAGTTTAAAAAAACGCATTTGGTTGGTTTTTTTTAATAAAATAATAATTATTTTTTTTTATTAAAAAATCTGCACTTTTATTTTTATTTTATTATCATTAATATTTTTATTTTTATTATTATTAATATTAAACACAATTTTTTTAATAAAAAACACAGTTTTTTTAATAAAAATAATTATTTTAATAAAATAATTATTATATTATTTATATAATAATTTATATTATTTATATAACTATAAATAAATAATTATACAACTAATTTATATTATTTGTGTAATTTTTAGTTGTTTTATTTGTTATTTTACCTTTTTGTCCTTTGATCTCATTAAAAATATTAATTTCTGATATATGGCAAGCAATTGAATGAAATCGAAAAAATTGATAGTTCAATCACCTAATCGATAAAATTGAAAGTGGATCGGAAAGTGAAATACGATTTATAATTTAGATAATAAATCATATTTAAGCCTATTTTTATTAATATATATAATTATTAACTTAAAATTAAAATAAATTCATATTACAATTCGAGTATTTTAATATTTTAAAAATCAACTAAAATCAAAGCTAAAGGAGAATCTTTCCGTAGAATGGAAGGAGTATCTTTTTATTATTTTTTATTTTTATTTTCCGCCATAATTTCATCATTAATTAAGAATGGGTCACAATTAAGACCTAATGTATGTTGGGCCCAATGATCCAGACTCATCATAATAACTTGCAACGAAGAGTACCAAATAATTTCCAAATCTCTTTCATATTCAGGTGGGCTGGTACTTGAATGAAAGAGAGCTTGAAAAGCAAACTACAAAAGCAACGGAACAGACGGTTAACCATATTACTACTCCCAATAAAGATCCCAAATGAGCTTTAATGACCGGCCGGAAAACGCTAAGCTCGCCGGAATATGAAACACCCAGACAGAATTCCCTCCAAAATGACTCAAAATGGGCTCGCCGGAGACTACAGAGAGCAGGCGGAATCTTCCGACCGGACGGTCGTGGTGGGAGTGAAGATGAACTCGCAGAGCAGGGAATTGCTAACTTGGGCTCTGGTCAAAGTTGCTCAAAGTGGCGATCGTGTTATTGCTCTTCATGTTTTAGGCGATAATGGTAGGTTTTGGGGGAGAAACAGAGTTTTTGTTGTTTGTGTTTTGAAGTAATTGGGTGGTTTGGTGAAATGGGTGTGCTTGTAGAAAATTTATTTTTAAAAAATTGGGAAGAAAATTTTGGTTTTTTTTTTCGTTGGGTTTGTTACATTTTTTTATATTCTGGGAATTTTTGGTTTATTATAGTATTGATTCAGTGTTTTTATGAAATGGGTCTATGTAGAAATTTTATCTTTAAATAATTGGGGAGAAAGATTTGATTTTTTTGTTGGGTTTGTTTAAATTTTGATATTTTGAGTACCTTTGGTTGATTAGAGTATTGATTCAGTGTTTTGATAAAATGGGTCTATGTAGAAATTTTAAATTGATGTACTAATGCAACATTTTTTGTTGGATTTGGGAGAGAGAGATTTAACATGTTTTTCTTTTGGGTGCGTCGGTTTAGATTTTGTGTCTATTGAGTTTTTAAGATGGGTTTTTAATATTATTGACCAGTTTAGCGAAATGGGTGCGTGTAGAAATTTTTATCTATGTACTAAGCAGCAATCATATGATTTTAGGGATGGAGTTCTTTTTATTGTCAGTTTAAATTTTAACTCTCAACCTTTTTTTTACTAAATAAATTTTAGCTTTTTGGGTATTTTTGATTTATGTTTTTCATTAAATTTTTAGTGTTGACTGATTGGTTTGCTGAATGGGTGTTTGTAGAAATTGTGGATCGTGATGGGAAGTCTTCTCTGCTCACACTGGTGAAAGCGTTTGATTCTGTTCTTGCTGTGTATGAAGGTTTCTGCAACTTGAAACAGGTATAAGAGAACTTTCACTTATTTTCTCATATGTTACCCTTTATCTCTTATGGGTTTTGTTACTTTATGTTTTCAATTTATTCTGCTGTTTCAGCTTCATAGGACAATTAAGTTGCATTGGCTTTGAAAAGAAAGAGATTTTCGGTTCTTTTTGGTTGAAAGGATGAGGAAGCTAAAATTCTTGGTTTTATTTTCATTTCCTTTCAGCATTTTCATTTCCTCCAAAACTAGTGAGTTGGGAGTTGGGGGAAATGCTATCGGTGGATCTAAGGGACCAAAATTATTTTTGTCTTGTTCTTTGCTTTATTTATTCTTTCAGTTACCTGTGTTTGGTTGCTACGCGACAACGAGAGAAACTAAAAAATATATTTTTAATTTTGTGAATTTTGCTTATTCTCCTTTTAAAGCTAGAAATCATTGAGATCTAAGCAAATTCACTATAGGTTGAGTGGAGGATCATGTTTCCAGGCCCTATGTTATGTTGTATATTTTTTCTTAATTGTATCATGGTGATTAAATTGTGCCTTGAAAGAGATTGGTGGTAATGTTTTCCAGGTGGATCTCAAGCTCAAGATCTGCAGAGGTTCATCAGTCCGAAAAATCCTTGTTCGTGAAGCGAAATCTTACTTTGCTACTGAGGTTATAGTGGGAACTGCTCGAAATCATCATAAGCTCCGGTCATCAGTCTCCATTGCAAAATACTGTGCTAAGAAACTATCTAAGGAGTGTTCGGTACTTGCTGTTAATAATGGGAAAATTGAATTTCATAAAGAAGCTTCTTCAGGATCTAATGTCAGTGCAAAAGGTAAGTTTTCTTTTTTGTTATCTTAATGAGTAGATGGATTCATGTATGAAACTCTAGGGGATTTTAGCAGTGTTCTTACTTTTGGGTTTTCTGCAGGAACGGAAGAGAATCACCGGAATGGTATACTTTCTGCACTTCAAAGGTCATTAAGTAAAGAATGTGAAATAGTAGATGATGTCAATGTGGCGAATCCCATGTCGATAGGTACACATGGTACTTTTTCGAATTTAGACCAGGCTTTAGTAAAATTTGAATCTGATTTCAAGGAGAGTGCCATGAAAGACAGTTGTTCCATGTGTTCGCCCGACTGCCTTTTACTGGAAAATACTTGTTGCCAATCAACAGAAGAGTCTTCTGCTGATGGTGATGAAGACAACTCTATGGCTGTAGTGCCGGTACAGAAGCTAGAGGGTGCTTCTAGTTCAGTATCTCTGTTGATGAGACCTGGATGGCCACTTCTTCGCCGAGCTATTTCATCTAACCGTGAAGCTTTGGACTGCCCTTCTGTGAGGCAGATCTCTGTTGTTCAATGGGCAATGCGGCTGCCTAGTAGAAATTGTCTATCAATTTCAGATTCAGATGAAAGACAAAGTTATTTCCAATGCGCTCAAGGACAATATTCTGAACTAGATGGAGAAAATGGCGCAATTGTTCCTGTTAGTAACGAGACTCTTTCTGCTCCATCTTCTCCAAGTAGTACTACAAGAAGCCTACCAGAAGAACTGGAGGGTCTTCATGAAAAGTACTCGGCAACTTGTAGACTATTTCAATATGAGGAACTTCTTTCGGCTACATTAAAATTCAAGCCTGGTTTGTTTCTTCCACAATCTCATATTATTAGCACTTGAGATGCCTCTCATCCTAAATATAAAATAATAATTTTCTAATTTTGTAGAGAACATGATTGGAAAAGGAGGAAATAGTCAGGTTTATAGAGGTTGCATTCCTGATGGCAAGGAACTTGCTGTGAAGATTCTGAAGAAATCTGAAGATGTACTGAAAGAATTTGTTTTGGAGATTGAGATTATAACTGCTTTACATCACAAAAATATCATCTCTCTTTTTGGATTCTGCTTTGAGGACAATAATCTCCTCTTGGTTTATGATTTCCTATCAAGAGGAAGCCTTGAAGATAACCTTCATGGTATGTTAACACGTATTGAATTGAAACCAACCATCTTATGATCATTCCTCCGTTTCTAAATCCACTAATGGGGTACTTGATAAAGCAGGTAATAAGAAGGATTCGCTTGCATTCGGGTGGAGTGAGAGATATAAGGTTGCTGTGGGTATAGCTGAGGCACTGGAGTATCTGCACAATATAAGTGCACAACCTGTAATCCACAGGGATGTGAAATCATCAAATATTCTGCTTTCTGATGATTTTGAGCCACAGGTGTTGTATTCATTCCCTTTACTTCTCTAGCTCAAGTCGGTATACGTTTGTTGCTAATCATGTTTTGTTGGTTATTTGTCTTCAGCTCTCTGATTTTGGACTTGCTAAATGGGCATCAACCACCGCATCACATATAACATGCACCGACGTTGCAGGAACATTTGGGTTTGTAACTTACTTAACTATCAAATGTTTTTATGGGTATTTTGTTTTTAACTTATAGTTATGGATTTCTGCGGAGACAAAGATATGTAATGGACAAGACAAAGTTGTGATGAAAAGTTGAAACTGTGTATATTATTGTAGTACAACAATGTATAACCTTCTAAAAACTTTACCAGTTATTTTACTGGTCATGAACTAACTTGGTCAGTACATTTTGCTGCAGTTATTTGGCTCCTGAATACTTCATGTATGGTAAAGTGAATGACAAGATCGATGTCTTTGCGTTCGGTGTTGTACTCCTTGAACTTCTTTCAGGAAGAAAGCCTATAAGCAGTGACTATCCCAAAGGCCAAGAGAGCTTGGTTATGTGGGTATGTTCTTTGTCCTTGCCAGTTTACCATTTTACCATTTTAGTTCGCTTGGAGGACTTCATTTTCATTTTTACTGAAAGTTAAAAAATTTAATTCACAGGCAAGACCAATTTTGAATGGTGGAAAGTTTGCCCAAATTTTAGACCCAAGCTTGGGCAGTAACCCGATAGCGACCTGATAGAGAGGATGACGTTGGCTGCTACCCTCTGTATCAGACGTTCACCGCGAGCTAGGCCCCATATGAGCCTTGTAAGTCCTCTAAAGCTTTAACTAGTAACAATAACTCCTTATAAAGGGCTTTCTATCATTCAAGGCTGTACTAAAAAAAATTATGGATGTAACGGAAGAGATGATGTAATTTCGTGGATATGATAATGTATATTGACTATATACATAGTATATATACCCTCCATTTCAAAGTATAGGATCATTATTGACTTTTTAAAGTCAACTGAAGGCATTTCAAACTCAAAATTAATATTGATTCCTTTAATTTTAGTCAATATAATGATAAATATTGTAAATTATCTAAATAGTAGTATTTAGATTTATTGTTTCATAATTTTTAATAAATCAACTCAATTTTGAGTTTGAAAATGTTTCAAACTGCCTTTCAAAAGTCAACAATGATCTTATAACATAGGAAATGAGGAAATACTAACAACTTGGTTCGTTTATAACACTTTTGACTTCATAATGTGTAATGTTGTGAAATAATCATAGGTTACAAGACTCGTCCACATTGCTTTAGTCACTCATTTTTTATTAATTAATGGTTCTATGGCCCTTATTGTGCTATCAAGTTAAAACAAATTGGGACAAGGATCCCCTCCGTGATACCTTGTAACCAATTCCACCCGATACACATTTTAGCAACAAAAATATTTCATTTAACGACACAATAATATTAATTTGAAACAATTATGTTGCTGGTACCGTTGCTAAAAGCAATGTTTGTGTTATTGGGGAAAAAGGGTGAAAGGTGTAATGAATGGGATCCAAGTCTGACAATTGCTTCCCTTTCATGTTGGTCTTTTCTACCACGCGTTGCCTTTTGTTGAACATATCAAACCATTTCGTACAACTTCATCTCCTAGTTTTAACTTTCTTATTTCAGGTTTTAAAGCTCCTCCAAGGTGATGTTGAGATGATCAAGTGGGCAAGATTACAAGTTAATACTTCAGAAGGGTCTGATGCTATGTTACAAGCGAATTCTTTGGAAGAGACTGACACATTTGACGATGAAGGATTTTCACATTCGAATCTCCAAAACCACCTAAACCTTGCATTACTCGATGTAGAGGAGGAGGCTCTTTCCACAAGCAGCATTGAGCATAGTGTCTCATTAGAGGACTATCTTCGGGACAGATGGAGCCGCTCATCAAGCTTTGACTAACCCCGGCTCACCCAAAACTCAAGTAAACATAATAACTGTTTGATAATTCTTTTGTATAGTTTGCCGCTATTCTGGGATGTTTTTTTATGGGTGTTGGATGAGAGGTTGTTTGCAGGTGTGCCCTCCTCCTCCCTTGGTCTTGATTTGATCTCTTTTTGTTCTTCCCCCCCTCCCCTCCCTCCCTCCCTCCCTCCCTGGAATATTAGGTCAGCTCTGTTCTCATTTTCGAGTCAAGAATTGTACTGAAGTGTAATGTGTCGAATACTTTTATTAAAATGAGTGTAAGTAATCCGCTCCTACATATATTTTTGAAGAAGGCAAATAAATATGATTATCTTTTGTCAATTTTTTTAATCTTTACGATGCATTTGATTCGCAAATGGAAAATAAGAACGTTTGGTGATTCCAAAGACGATTGATCACTATTCATCATAATTATAATTTATTGAATAAATGTTTAACCGTGGATAATGTATCTGTAATTGTTTTAAATATGAATATTACGACTGTATTTTTATTTAAAAAGCCAATGCTTTTGATGCTGGATGTCTCCGGATCTTTTGTATACTTGTGTTGGTCAATAGATTCAGTCTATTCACTAGATGGACAACACAAGATGGAGTTTTCAATAAATGGATACATCTTTTTCAGTGCGGCAAATGCATTTTAGGTTCATATCTCTACCTTCCATCAAAATACTAAATCCTTCTCATAATATATGACGTTTTAGAATTATATACAAAAAATTAAGAAAATGATTATATAACATTAAATATAATATTAATTGTTTATAATACTGTTAACGCCTGATTTTATACGCTTAACAAAATTACCAAAACAACATGGCAAAATCGCGCTAATGATTGATTGTGTTGTTGTGAAATCAAACTTACGATTGGGATTACAAGTTGTATATTTGTGTTGTATCTCTTGTACCCTATGATATTCGTCCACCTGCATTCAACTAGGAGAAGGATTCTTTATCCCTCCAAATAAGGAAATACAATCCTATCTTAATAAGGACTCTCTCCTTGTCAAAATAAATATATTATGGGTCAACACCAAATTTAGCCCATTAAATAAATTGAGTTACACCTTGGCTAGACCCAAATAATCACACTCCAACATTGCCCCCAGTCTCTTATTTATAAATAAGGAACTTTTAAAAGAGAGAGTATACAAATTTATTCCAACAAAACGACTATATTTGCCGAAGACAAAATATCACACCTGAACTCCATGTGCCGAACTAAAATTGTTGGCTCCGAATATCGTCGCCCCACTCCTCTTGTTCACTCATAAGATAGATAAACAATTTCCCTTATTACTACCGAACATATAAAGAACCAACCTTATACCAACCGAACCAACCTTATCACTACCGAAGATATAAAGAACCAACCTTATCACAAACGAAGATATAAAGAAACAACTTTATCACAACCGAATATGTAAAACCCTAACTTTTATAAAATAAAAGTCTAATTTTAAAATTGTAAAATAATAAATTGATAAATGGTTAAACGAACATTTAATCGGATAAATGAGTAAATAAAGAGGAAGGAAAATATTTTTTTTAGCCATTTGGGCGGTTGATTGAATGAAAATCAAGGGGGGGGGGGTGGACAAGGAGGCAATGGTAGGGAAAAGGAAGAAGAAAAGAAAGAGAAGGAAAAAAAGGAAGGAAGAAAAAGGAGGAAATAAAGAGAAAAAAAGAGGAAGAAAGAGGGAAATAAAAGAAAGAGGAGAAGAGAAGAGAAAGAATTGGTGATTTCCCATTCTTATACTTTCTCCCGTAGCCCAAAATTTTCAGCAAAATATAAGAGAGAGAGAGAGAGAGAGAGAGAGAAGAAGAAGAAGAAGAAGAAGAAGAAGAAGAAGAAGAAGAAGAAGAATGAGTAATAAAAAGAAAAAGGTATGTTTAAACATTTGATTTATTTTTCTATTTAAGTTTTCATAAATTTATATGAAAAGATTTTGTTTATACTTGATTTAGATGATTTAAACTTGTATAAACAAGGATCAAATGAGAGAAATCAAGAAATCAAGTGAAAAACGAAATCTGAAAATTTTCATAAAAATTAGTTTACTACTTGATTTTCTAAAATCCATATTTCTTTGTGTATAATGAGTTAGGCGATGAGCCATATATCAAAAGAAAGTCCTGGAAGTAAGCTAACCGCATAAATTGGAATAACCTAAAAATTCTTTGTAGATTTTTTATGGTGACAGTTTGAGTGAAACTGGTACGAAGGACTCATAGTCCGAAAAATCAGTGTTCTTAAGTCTTATTGCGTGAGTTATAATTTTTAATCCGACCGTTGGATCGTTGTATTTTTGGATATGTTATGTATATATAAGTTGAGTATTTGTCCATAAATTTTGAATCGTTAAAAATTAACGAATGATTTGTTATGAATTTAAGAAGGTGTCTGATCCAGAAATTGTTGTAGTAGAAATTTCGGTAAGCATTTCTCTCTATGTTAGAGTCATAATTTGGGAAAACTTTCTTCTAAAAAGTTGTATATAATTAAATTTTACATGGAAGTACATAAGATCTGTATTTTTCTGATTAAAGTGCTAATTATTGTGAATTATTAAAATTTCTGAATATTGGTATTTATAATTAATTTATCAGAAAAATTATTTAGGCTGAAATATTTTTACAGAATGCTTATAATATCATCTTAGAATTTCTGTAAATTTTTGATGAATTATTGAAAAGGAGAAGTAATTATTGTATTTTTAAACTATTTACAGTTAGTTTGAAAATAGAAGAAATTCATAGAATATTCTATGAATGATGAAAAATTATGAAACTTGGTAAAAAATCTTATAATATTATTTTATACTTTTCAGACAGTTTTGGAGAATTATTGAATAACAAAATTATTTATTATATTTTTAAGCTATTTATGGTTAGTTTAAAAATGGAGGAAATTCATAGGAAATTCTATGAATGGTGGAAAATCATGATTTTTGCTAAAAAAATATTATAATAATATAAGATTAATATTGATGATGTTTTAATGATATAAAAGTATGTGAAGTTAGTATTTCTATTTTGAAGCTATTAAATGATAGTTTTTATAAATAGAAATAATTAAAGAAAATTGTTGGATAATCCGAAAAATGTAAAAATTGTTTGAAAAGTTCATAATCATGTTTTTTTAATATTTTAGAAGTGTTAGTAAGCTCATGAGGTGTCGGGATGAAAATGCACAAGTAATGAATGAGATAAGATAAAAACAAAAATAATATTTTTGTTAAAGTAAAAATGGTGATAAAACCAGAATAGTGAATTGTCATATAAAAGGTTTTAGATTTCTCAAGTTTTATTGTTCATTTCTATAGTTTTGGAATATGAATAATGATTTTATGCTATAAATAAAGATAACTTGAATGAATAAAGAATTATTAGTTGGTTTATATGTTATTCGAGATAAATATGATTTGATGTTGATCCCTACTTTTAATAGAATTTAAATTTTTTATAGCAAAGTATTGATTTGATTCTTACGTAAGAAGCCACTCATTATTTTATTCAATAATTGTCACAGTAGTTATTAAACAGTGATTTATATTATTGATTCTTAATTACGTAATAAGTCATCAGTCTTTTATTCAATAATTGCAACAGTAGTTATTGCACAACAAATCATATTATTTGATATGATATAATTATACCAGTTTGAAGTATTGTGAGTCTATGTTAATAATTGTGAATAATTGTTGAAAATGTATAAATAATTGATGAATAAAAGGTGTTGGTATGATATACAGATGTTTGTTCAATTATTTTCTTTTTACAAAAGTAAGTTTGGTAGGACTTGCTGTGAAACCCCAAATTTTATGAATAAAGATTTAAATTTCTCGAAATATTTTTTTTTAATATTATGGTGTGGATTTGATATAATGTTATAGTTGTGGGTAATATTTATAAATTTTGCAAAGTAAGCAAGTTGTTATATAATATTCGATGAATTAGGAGAATATTCTTTTTGTCGGGAATATTAAATGCAACGGCAGACAATCATTAGTGAACCCCACAACGGAAGTATTGTCGTAGTTAGAAAATGATGTAATTATCTTTTTATAAAGATAACTATGAAAAGTGTTACCGTTAAAACTGTTGAACTACCCGGTAGTAAAAGTACAGTAATACACGTGGTTACATAGTAGCACACGGTATTAATTATTGATGCTTACGTAAGAAGTCACTTAGTTATACTCAATTATTGCTACAGTAATTGTTGTATCATATCTCTCATATTATTGATTCAATTATTGTCACAGTATCATCTGCATAATATGTTATATTATTAAATCAATAATTGAGACGGAAAAATTATTCATATTATTATTTGCAATATTGACAATGTCTAGAAGTTCATCAAGGAGAGGTTTGGTCACCTAATCAAGGCGCCAATAAGGAGAAATCCTTATCGAAAACCCCCCTCTTTCCTGGGAACGACCTGGTTGTTAAATATTGTGAGTTATAATATTAATGATGAATAAGTTCGTGTTGATTAAAGATAAAATTGATAGTTCCATTGTGAGTGTTAGTGGAAATCGACATTTATTTCGATAATAATTGATGTCTGGAGGTTATATTGACCAATCGGGTAATCGGGGCACTTTTTCGTGTCGGAGTACTATTCACGTATTACTATTCACCCGGTTACTATTCACTCTAGTATTGTTCACTCGGGTATTTGAGACACTTTTTGTGTCGGAATACTATTCACGGGTTACTATTCACCCGGTTACTATTCACTATAGTATTGTTCATTCAGATATTTGAGACACTTTTCGTATCGGGGTACTATTCACGGGGTACTATTCCTAAAGTACTATTCACGGGGTACTATTCACTCGAAAAATATATTTCTTTTCGGTCCAAATTATTTTTGGGTACAATATTATTCCATGAGGAGATGTGATAAAAGTAAATCAATATGGATCGTTGGTTGAAGATATAATAGTAAATCAATATGGACCGCTGGTGGAAAGTTATAATAGTAAATTAATATGGATCGCTGGTTTAAAGTTTTAATAGTAAATCAGTATGGACCGTTGCTTTAAGTTTTAATAGTAAATCAATATGGTCCGTCCGTTTAAAAGTAAATCAATCTGGACCGTTCATGAATTAGTTACTATTCAGTCCATTCTCCTATAAATAGAAGCTCATTCCTTCATTATTTCTTACAAATTCACTGAAACTCTAGAGAGAGAAACTATAGAGAGAAAGAAGAAAAATATTCTGCTACTTCACTACTCCAGTATTCAATTTTTCTAAGGTAAGGGATATTATTTGTTGTACTCGTAAGAAATATTATTTGTTGTACTCGTAAGGGATATTATTTGTTGTACTCGTAAGAGATATTATTTGTTGTACTCGTAAGGGGTATTATTTCTTTCGTATCCATGAAGAGAGCTTCTGTTATTCCATTCTTTATTATTATGTTGGAATAACCTGTCTATGTGAAGTACCGCATACATGGTGAAATTCTTCGTTATTCCATTCTTTATTATTATGTTGGAATAACCTGTTTATGCGAAGTACCGCATATATGGTGAAATTCTTCCATTATTCCATTCTTTATTATTCATTGGAATAACTCGTGCATGCATGCGATCTATCGCATGCACAGTGAATTATATTGTTATTCCATTCTTTATTATTACGTTGGAATATCACGTCGGTCATGATTACGCATGACTGTTTCCATTCTTTATTATTACTGTTGGAATAATATGTCTATCTGATCTATCGCATGCATGGTGAATTCTTCATTATTCCATTCTTTTTATTATTCATTGGAATAACTTTGTCTATGTGGATTATCACATGCATGGTGAATGATCCTTCATATTCATTCCTTATTAAATTGTGGAAATGATATGTCTACGTGGATTACCGCATGACGGACAAAAATTCATTTGCAGTTTCATATATTCTATTATACTCAGTTGGTTAAAGTTTTGGCTTCTATACTCCATGAAATTAGTGGAATATCCTTGATATTTGCGCTTCATCCAAAGATCTTTTCATGGAAATATTCTTACGAGCATTCTTGAATTTTACTCCACAAAGCAGTATCATGTTGACAATTTGGACGTTATTGAGTTCAGGATAAATTAACTTTTAAATCTTTAAAATTTATTCTTGAACTTGTTTTATTGAATTGTCATCATCCTCATACTTATATTATGTTGAAAGTCATCTTTGGCTTACGTGCATAGATGGACTTAGTATGATTATGACCAGGGATTATTCGGTATAATCATGACCGTAATGTGACGAATGATGTGGTAAAAGTCCTCATTGGCATGTAATTCATTGGTGGACAGTTGTTGGTATGATTATGACCAGGGATTATTCAGTATAGTCATGACCATTGATGATTACATGAATATCCTTGGCCGTGGTGCATGAATGATTCAATTTTATTTATTAAGCTGAGTCTCAGCGATAAAGTTGATGAAAAACTTTTTAAATCATAGAAGATAGTAGATTTTATACTTTACTTGACTCTTCTAATGGATTGCTTATTCCGCTGTAGTTTTTGATCTAAAAATTGTTGTCTATTATATTCTATCAGTTGTTATACTGTTGAAGGCTATTGATAACTTATTCTGCATTAGCTTAGTCATAATATTTCTTACTGAGCTAGTTGAGCTCACCCTTTTGCTTTTATTGTTCTCTTGAGAAATGAGAAGCGATATTTCGATTCTTGCCGATTTCTTGCCTTGGCATATTGCGGCCAAGCGATTCTTGTGATGTTCGAGACAGCACGCAAAGAAGGCTAATGAATAGTAGCCGACTTTAGCCCAACAAACACAAATTTCACCCAATATACAATAATACCAACACTTAAAATAAATATACAACTATCATAAACATGATTGCTCACATTTACAACCAATTAGAACAATTTAACACTAACTAAAACTGTTTTAATTTCTCAAAATTCATTTTTTCATACAAAAACTCAATTTTTGATATTCATTCTAAAAATCATCACTGTGAATTCATTAGTTGGCCAAATCATCTCATTCAAATTACGTTATGTTCGTATCTCAATGAACTAACATATACAAGCTTCAATTTACCATTTCATATACTAATTAGCCACTAAAAGCGATACTTACATGAGCCATATGAAACATATATCTCTCGACATTATTTCTTCCCTACGCCAAAACTAATTTAGCATGCAATTATTGTTTAAATATAATCTCTATCATTATAGCATGTATAACCACCATAACTTAGTTACATAACAAAATTTAGAAGAAATAGAATTTACAGAGCATAGAAAAACTTTTGTCGTAGTTCACATATGTAGGCATATACATATATATAATATCCAAGTTGTAGAACATACCTTCAATTACCAACACAATCGCGCCAATTACTGAAATTGCTGTGAAAATTCTTAAGACTCTCTCTCAATTCTCTCTGAAGCTCTCACAAAACTCCTCTCTTCTCTAAGCTTTAGCAATTAGAATGCGTAATGATATAATACAAAACTAACATAGGCTTAATACTCATAATAAGTAACATCAGTTATTAGGATAAACGTATATAACATAAATATTTTATATTTATTATTTTATTTATATTATTTATTTTATTTAATTTCAAAAACTAGAAATCTCAAAAGCCATAAGGATTGTTTGGAAAAAACCCTTTAAATATTAAAGAATTAATATATGAAGTCTTTTTTGGCCAAAACTAAATTAAACTACTTTAATTTATTTTAATAACTCCTTATAGTATAGTTATTTGTCACACTATATTTAACCAAGCTTTCATATTTATTTTAATTAATTCAAATCACAATTAATTAAATAAATCCTTTAATCACATAACTCAATACAAATAATTAACCATTAAATTGAAATATTAATATAATAATCATTTTCTTAATTCATCAATTATTTATTTAATAAATAATTAACTAAACAAAATTAAATCAATTGAACAAATATTTATTCGACGATAATCATATCCATTAAATATTTATATAAATTAATAAATATTTAATATTACATTTAAAATTCTGGAATGTTACATCATTCCCTCCTTAAAAGGATTCTGTCCTCAGAATCACAATTCAAACAATCAAATCGTCACATTCTTCCCTACTTACAAAGATTTTGTTCCCAGAATCGAAGACATAGATTAAACAAATAACTTAGGGTAATTTTTCATCATTTCAGCTTCGAGTTCCCACGTTGCCTCTTCGACATTGTGGTTTCTCCATATCACCTTCACAGAAGGTATCACTTTATTTCTGAGCACTTGTTCTTTCCTGTCGACTATCTGGATAGGAGTCTCTTCATAAGACAAATCTTTATCGAATTGCAATGGTTCGTACTCGATCACGTGCTTGTAATCTGGTTTATACATGTGTAATCTGCAAAATGCGAAAAAATATTATGAATGTTTTCCAACTCGGAGGTAGAGCTACCTCATAAGCCACTTCCCCACTCTTCGTCGTAGTATCTCAAAAGGTCCAATAAATCTTGGTGAGCTTTCCTTTCTTGCCAAAATGAATTTTCCCTTCCAAGGAGAAACTTTTAGGAAAATGAAATTTCTACTTCAAATTCGTGATTTACTTTATGTTGATCGGCATACTTTTTTCTGTCTCATCTTGGTTGCTACCAATCTTATCCTGATGAGTTTGAAAACTTCAGCAGTTTGTTGTACAAGTTCTGGTCCTAACAGTTGGCGTTCACCGACTTCATCCCATCATAGTGGAGTTCTGCACTTTCTGCCGTACAATGCCTCGTAAGGTGGCATGCCGATGCTTGCATAATAACTGTTGTTGTAGGAAAATTCTAGAAACGGCAAATGTTTGTCCCAGCTTCCTTTGAAATCCATGATACATGCTCTCAGCATATCTTCCAAAGTTTAAATTGTTCGTTCGCTTTGACCGTCGGTTTGCGGATGGTATGATGTACTCATTCGCAACTGTATTCCCATACATTCTTGTAGTCTCTTCCAGAAGTTTGATGTGAACCTTGGATCTCTACATTCGATACAATTGATAACCGAATTCCATGTCTTGACACGATCTCTTTAACGTCTGATTTCACTAGCCGATCAAGATTAAATCTAATCTTTATTGGCAAAAGTGTGTGATTTTGTCAATCATCCACTATTACCCATATCGCATCGTATCCTTTCTGAGTCGTTGGAAGACCTACCACAAAATCCATTGTGATATGCTCCCATTTCCATTCCGGTATTTCCAATGGTTGAAGTAATCCGCTTGGTCTTTGATGTTCGGCCTTGACTCTTTGACATGTCAAGCATTTTGCCACACATTCGGCAACATCTCTTTTCATATTTGGCCACCAAAAATGTCGCCGCAAATCTTGATACATCTTTGTACTTCCTGGATGAATCGAATATCTTGTGTTGTGTACTTCGGTCAAGATTTCGTCTTTAAGCTCTGGCACTGCTGGAACCCAAATTCTTTCCTCGAACCGTAGTAGTCATTCGGTATCGATCTTGTATTTTACATCACTACCCTCAACCACTTTCTCTTTGATCATTTCGCATTCTTTATCTTGTAGTTGAGCACTCTTCACTTTGTCCACCAAAGTTGGACTAGCATCTATCTAGAATAGTCGTTCATCAGATTCCTTTGGAAATTTGATTTCCAACTCTAGCTTTGTCATTGCTGAAATAAGCTCCTCCTGAGTAGTTATCAGCATCAACTTCTCCCGACCTTTCCTACTCAAAGCATCTGCAACCACATTCGCTTTGCCCGGGTGATAAAAGATCTCACAATCGTAATCCTTTATCAATTCCATCCACCATCTTTGTCGCATATTCAGGTCCTTCTGTGTGAAAATATACTTCAGACTTTTATGGTCTGTGTAGATTTCATATTTCTCCCCATAGAGATAGTGTCTCCATATCTTGAGAGCAAATACTACTGCAGCCAATTCCAAATCATATATCGGATAACCTTTCTCATAATCCTTTAGTTGTCTTGATGCATACGTAATTACTTTCCCATTCTGCATATGAACACAACCCAACCCTTTATGTGAGGCATCACTATACACCATAAAGTTACCTGTACTATCTGGTAATGAAAACACAGGTGCCATGCTTAATTTATTCTTCAAATCCTGGAAACTTTCTTCACATTTCTCCGTCCAAACAAATTTCACAGCTTTCCTTGTCAAATTTGTTAATGGAGTGGCTATCTTAGAAAAATCTTGAATAAATCGTCTATAATAACCGGCCAGTCCTAAGAAACTCCTCACTTCTGACGGTGTTCTTGGTTGTTCCCAATTTAGTACAGCTTTCACTTTTGATGGATCCACGGAAATCCCATCTTTATCAATCACGTGCCTAAGAAATTGTACACGATCTAGCCAAAATTCGTACTTAGAGAATTTTGCGTACAACTTTTCCTTTCTTAGTGTTTTCCTTTCTTAGTGTTTCCAACTTTTCCTTTCTTAGTGTCGTCGATGAATACCACTACAAACTTGCCTAAGAATGGTTTAAACACCATATTCATTAAATCCATGAATGTAGCAGGTGCATTGGTTAAACCAAAAGACATCACCATAAACTCGTAATGTCCATACCGAGTTCTGAATGCCGTTCTAGGTATATCCTCCTTCCTCACTTTTAATTGGTGATACCCACTTCTCAAATCTATTTTCGAGAAGTATTTAGCACCCTTCAACTGATCAAACAAGTCATCTATTCTTGGCAATGGATATTTTTTTTTAATAGTGACTTTGTTTAATTCTCTATAATCAATGCAAAGACGCATTTACCATCCTTCTTTTTCACGAATAACACTGGTGCTCCCCACGGTGATACGCTTGGTTGAATATACTTCTTGTCTAACAACTCTTGCAATTGTACCATCAGTTCCTTGATTTCTACTGGAGCCATTCTGTACGGGGCCTTTGATATCGGTGCTGTTCCCGGCACTAAGTCGATCACGAACTCAATTTCTCTGTCAGGCGGAAGTCCTGGCAAATCCTCTGGAAACACATCCTCAAATTCCCTCACCATTGGTATCTCTTCCAGTTTCACATTCTTTTTCTGAGTATCGACTATGTAAGCTAAATAGCCCACACAGCCTTGACTCAACAATTTCTTGGCCTGCATCATCGTCAGACATTTCATTTGTCCAGGCGACATGCTACCAAAGAACACTACCTTTGACGGGGTCATAAGGTTTACACACTTCTTTTGACAATCAATTATCGCTCCATATTTGAATAGTCAATCCATTCCCAAAATAACATCAAACTCTCCAAGTCTAATCGGAATCAAATCTACCATCAAGATATTCTCCTTAATTTCCACCATACAGTTCTTGTATACGAATCTAACAGGGATTACCTCCTTATTCGCAATTTCTATGTTCAAAGGGAAATTCAGTTCTTCTCTAGGCAATTCTAACCTCTTAGCAAATTCATCAGAGATAAACGAGCAAGTAGCACCCGAATCAAACAATACATAAGCATTTATATCATTGATTGGGATAATACCTAACACCACATCTTTTGATTGCACAACATCTTGAACAGTCATGTTGAAAGTTCTAGCCGTGGGTTTGTTTGATGCTGTACCTCCACTGTTACCTCCATTGCTTCTGGTTCTCACTCCATCCTTCTTCTTAGGGCATTCACGAGCAAAGTGATCCTTGGATCCGCACGTGAAACACACGTTCTTCTTAGGTTGAGTTCAATTTGGGGAGATGTGACCCTCCTGGCCAAAATTGAAGCATACTCGTTTCCCCATCAAGCACGTACCATTGTGAAACTTCCCGCATGTAGAACATGCTTCAAACTTCTTGTTTTGTTGGTTACCCTGCTGGTTTCCAGCACCCACGTTTCCATTCCACTTCCTCTTCAAGTTGTTGTTGTTGTTGTTGTTGTTGTTTCCACCACTACCACCTCCATTCTTAATTTCCACCTCATTCTTCTTCTTCTTCTTCTTCTTCTTCTTCTTCTTCTTCTTCTTCTTCTTCTTCTGTTCCTGATTGAACTTTGTCACTGCCTCGCCCCCACCTTCAACGAGTATTGCTTTCTCCATCACTGCTGTGAAAGTCTTCAATTGGAACAGGGAAACCCTACTGTACAACCAGGGCTTCAGTCCCTGTTCAAACCTCTTCACCTTGCATTCATCCGTGTTGACTTGATAAGGTGCAAACCTCGCCAACTCGTTAAATTTAGCGGCATACTCAGATACCGTCATTGTTCCCTGCTTCAGTTACAAAAATTGCACTTCCAGCTGACCCTTCGAACTCTCGGAAAAATAGGTCTCGAAGAATATCTCCTTAAACCTATCCCAGGTCATCATCCCTGGTCCTTCTCGAGTTTTATTGGCCTCCACCAATAACTAGCCTCTGCTTTCAACATGAATGTTGCAAAAGTAGTATTCTGGTCATCCCCTACCCTAGCAACATCGAACACCTTTTCTATCTCCATAATCCAAGTCTGTGCCTCGATTGGATTCATCGACCCACCTAAATTGTGTGGTCCAACCACCTTGAACTCCTTAAACGTTGTTCCTTGGTTCTGTGGTTGATTCTGCAATGCTCCTGTTAGTAACGTCACTAATTGTTGAACGGGGTTAGCATCAACATTGTCGTTATTGTTGGTTCCTTCGGTGGTTCTCTGTCGTGGTGGTTGACGTCTGGGAGGCATTTTTTTTATTAAAAAAACACTCATTAAATTATTATTCAACCCTTTTAAGTAATTTCTACTTAACTTGCCTCCACAAAAGAAATAACCACATAATCACATAACACTCTGAATAAAATAACAACTTTTATTTATTCATAACCTCTTTGAAAATATAAAACAATAGCATCACTGCTATTTACATTACTTTCCTGAACTACAAAAGTTTCAGGACAACATCATCGTCATATCCCATAGGTTACATAACACTTGAGATTTACAATTTATTTAACATTTATTACTCGCATAACAACTACGATGTTCTACTAAGATACTGCTTAGCCTTACTACGTTCTTCTTCCATAATCCGGAATATTGTTCTGCGATCTAATACGTACGATGGCAGCGTCTCAAACTGAATCAGATAACCCATGACTCGATCTTGAGCTCGATTAACCACGGTGTTGAATACTCTATTCATCTTATCCATCTTCATTCTCTTTGCATGTGCATCTTTCACTGCTATCCCGGCTCGTTGAAACACTTCCTCATATGCGTCTTCGGCTCTTGCCCTCTTCGTAGCTTCTTCCCTTAGCTTATTCTTCAATTCAGCGACCTCCTCGATCAGTTGTTCTTTCTCTCCTTCAGTTTGTTCTAGCTTTTCCTCGACATTAGTCAGTCGTTCCTCACGATCCTGGATCTCATCGTCTTTCTGTGTCATTGCAGTCTGTTGTTCAGCTACTATTGTCAAGAATAAGCATGTGAATGTTATTCTTATTTATATATGATTTGATTATGATATATATGAATGAATATGCAAGTATGCTTGCATTAAGAAAAGCTATAAAGTCCTTTGATAGATAATAGAAACATGTGTACAAGGACTTAGAATGAATTGATCAAGTATGTTAGGTTGATCCTACATAAGCAAAACAGCTTTGTAAAGTCCTTAAAAAGAAATGATGTACAAGGACTATAAACATAGAAAGATCAAGCATGTTAGGTTGATCTTATGATGTAATAGATAGGCTTGTCGATCATTGAACACCGCACTGTAAATCGAGATCCGCCAGAGAGTCAAGGAAAACTCGAGAGCTATCGAGGCAGAATCGTAGTCTGCAAGATAGTAGATCTCGGAGTTCGTAGACTACCAGAAGAGACGAGGAAGGATCGTAGTGTGTTGAGGAAAACTTCCTCAGGTAGTAGTCTCTTTGAGGAAGTCGTGTTCGTAATCGTAGAGATAGCACCGCCACGAGCCGAATAGAACATCCGCCAAGTTGAGTCGTAAACGTAGACTACACTCGAGTCGTAGAGTCTACTAATGCCAAGTCAAGTCAAGGATCGTAGACTACACTCGAGTCGAGAGTCTCTGATTACATCATGAGAGATCGTAGTCGAGCAAGATCGGATGAAGACAACAAGCACAAGGTCGAAATCGAGAGTGTCAAGAGATCGATCTCGAGTCGTAGTGTCTGACGCATACCAAAGCGAGAATCGTAGAGTGCAGAACTACGACCTCAACAGATGTGCTCACAATGCCAAGGCAGAATCATAAAGCAAATACGATTCTTAACAAATGAGCACTCTCAGAATATCCAAAGGAATGAAGCCTCTGGTTGGCACTACAAAGATACATCCCATCATAAGGGAAACCAGAGAGCACTCAACGAATGGTATGCAAGCTAGCAGAAGATCTAAGCACCAACCCAATATCTAAATTGAGTTGTGAAGCCATTCAGGATGAAGTTTTCCATGAGGAGATTAGAAGAAGACTTCAGTAACTGACTAAGGAAAGTCAGCATGTGTAGTAGCTGTCAAATAAACAGAAGACTACGATCTTAGAAGCAACCATGATCGTAATGTTTGCCAAACAAAGAAAGAACTGATAAAGTGCATATAGAGGCACTGGACAGCTTCTGAAGAACAAGGCTAAAGTGATTAAGCATTGGGTCAGTCCATTGATGATAAGTGAACGGGAGATCACAAGGAGAAAGCGAGCTGGACACACCACAAATCTGAAGTACTTGCTATTCAGAAGGGGTCAGAACAAAGAAGTCAAGACATCAGTCTCTGAGAGCTGTTGAGGCAAATAGAAGTGTTGAAGCACTGCACAAAAGAAGGAAGAGGTGTTCTACATTGAAGATCCAATCAACACTCTTTAAGATCGTAGTGTTGTCTCTACCAGTCAACAAGACACTACGATCAAGTCCATGAAGACATGCATCAGAATCGTAGAGTACGAATGGCTGAAGATTGAAGCATTGACAACAGTTCAATCTGAAGGTTGATATTTGTACAAAAGCTTATTGAGAGCATCGATGCAAAAGAACAACCTCTGATCGAGAAATCAGAAGGAGGAAATAAAGTCTTCGACCTACCCAAGACATTAAAGTGACATCTCTGACAGGGTAGGTGAAACAGTAGGCTGCAGTGTCAAAAAAGTAAGACATGTCACATCTGCAGTCTACACCAAATAACTCGAGATCTGCGAAGCATTTCAAAGAGCTTCTAACGACTACTTCTCAACGGGAAGATTGGGAATGAGTATAAATATGCCAGAGCTTCAACGATCAAGAGTTGCTGATAATTGCAATGTTGCAGAATCGTTGAGTTAGTTAAAAATGCTATCGTTGACTCTACGAGTTCCACCTTAGCTCAAATAGATCAAGTCTAAGTGATAGTGAGACTACGAAGGTGGAAGTGAAGCAACTTTGAAGATGGACTTGAACATATCAAAACTTCACTTAACAAAGATAAGAATGCCCACAGAATTGGCATCTAAGCTAAGAGCCGAGAAGGACAAGAAGATAGCATTCAGAAGAGTGGCAATGCACAAGGCAGATCCTAAGAGCCACTCTACGATTCACCATGAACCGAAAGCTGAAGCAGAGCAAGTGCAAAACCATGTCTACCAATATGTTGAGAAGGGTTCAGGAAATGGTGATGGTTCACAGCTGACAATATACAAAGATGACCAGAACGTAAGAAGATCAGCTGCACCAAAGATGATGTGGTCCAGTCTCAAAGTAGAATGCAAAGAGGACCACACCAAGCTGCTAAGTTTAAAAGATGATCAAGCTTAAAGACAACTTAGCAGCTCAGCACCAACAAGAAGAAAAAGAAGAAGCCAGGGCCTGAGGGGTCCTTGTCCGGAGGGACTAAATGAAGTTTCATGCCTGCTGGGCTTCAAGAGTTCCTAGGGAACTAGAGACGTTCCAAGGCTGCTGGACTTGAAGAGTTCTTAGTGAACTAGAGTCCCAAGGCTGCTGGCCTTGAAGGAATCTTAGTGATTCAGGGTGCTGCCATTCCTTAGTGGAAATCCTGCTATTGAAAGCAGAATAGTGGATTAAGAGCTTGAGTCTCTGAACTACTTAAAACCCCTTGTGTCTTTTACATTATGTCATTTACATTATGTCTATTAACTGCTATAACTGCTATGTATATTTTAACTACTTACAACTGAACTAACTCTACGAACAATGTATGTATGATTATGAATATATCAATGAAGGAGATCTTTTACTTATTCCGCTATGCTTGAAAAGATTCTTATGTTTTTCATATGCTAATTTAATAGCAATACAAAATAAAAGAGAAAAGTATTTGAATTAAAAAGGATCTATTCAACCCCCCTTCTAGATCTATTGTGCCTATTGGGAACTAATAATTGGTATCAGAGCAGGTTCTCATGCTATTCAAAAGCTAATCGCTTTGAGTCTGATCCTAGGCACTAATATTGTTCTAAACTTAGTTTAGTAGTAAATCACCTGTTATATGTAGATGAGCTCACACGTTGGAAATATTGTGTACAGGTAAATGTGTATATACACCTGAAGCTGCTCAGATTGGTCCATGTTCTCGAGTATTGTATCAAAAGGACCAATCCTTGCCTGCAGTCAATCTTGTAGTCTGAAGACCAGACGAGATAGCTCGAAAGACATCAACAATAAAGAGTCAAGCATCCCCCAGTCTGAAAGATGAAAAGGCCATACATGCTAAGAAATATTTATCCAGAGAAGAAAGAAGATCTTCTCAAACATGTGTCTGGCCAACCAGCAGCTGGGTGCAAACTTTGTGAACTGAAGGATGTCAAAGAACTAAAGATGCTTAGATACTCAGGCTGCATCTTTAACACTACGACTGATTGATTAAAGGCCAACAAGAGCAATAAGTTGTCAGGATCAAAAGTGAAGCTATGCACATCTATGCCTAAACTCAGTATATTAAAGATAAATGACTGTTAAGAAACTGACAGTAAAAATGTACGGTTCCTCACTATTATACATGTGTACATCATAAATGCACCTTCTTATGAACCATAACAGTATTCTGTCAAGAAGTCAAAATCTACCTAAAAAGGTGAAGAGAGAAAGTAAGTTTGGCAGGACTTGCAGACACTCTACTTTTTCTAAAGTAGTATGGACCACAACTCTATTATTGAACAAATATTGTTGAAACGTGTACAAGTTGGTTTAATTTTCTCTGTGGGACCATAAATTCCACTTCCATTATTATATACCTCATTTGATTATTTTGTCAAAGCAGGTGTGACACCCCCAAATCCCGATACTTCATTACCTCAAGATTTGGTGTTCACGTAATCAAAACATTCATCTCTAACTACCCAATCATAATATAATTGAATAATAAAACCTGCCCATACAAGATTACTTTAATAAAAACATTATCTCCCAGGTTCTCTAACCTTTAATACAATCATTCAAGTGCGCAAATTAAATTATTACATCACATCATTATTAAAAGTTTGTTACTATAACAATAAAGTAAAATTACAAGTCTTCATCACTTGTACATTTTTCCCTTTCCTTTGCTAGTTGTAGGTTTATCTACCTTCTTAACCATAGCTGCAATAAGTGTATAAATATGCAAGAGTGAGCAAACAAAGCTCACTTGAAATAAGAATAAATATATTTACATTATTTGCCAAATAATAGGCTAAATAGAACTGAATGATATGTTCTATTAACATTACAACATTTTCCAATTCATAGGCTCAATAGAACTGAATGATATATTCTATTAACATTCTTAAATATACTACTGAGGGTCAAATGACCACGAACCATGTCCACAGTTATAAGTAATCTTTTAACTTTAACTTTAACAGTCATATGACTATAAGGACTCCACGTACTTAAGGGGGATCAATCCTTCGTACAATGTATTGTGCACAACCATTTCAACGCTAAGCGTAACCCCTAAACATAGGGTTGTTCATCTCAATATTTAGAGTACAAGTCCGCACCAAAGAAAGTTTGGTTTGGATAAGCTTTCAAGGGTAACTGAAGTTTAATAATCATCAACTAGGGAACTAGTTGAATCAACAATGCTTGATAATGCAATAGTTGTTTATTAACAACATAACTTAGAACATTTGAGAATCATAAATGAACTGATTATACATATCAAACTCATGCTTGAAATAACTATAGAGCATAAGCATTCAATAAATTGAATAAAATGGTTAACCTTTGGTTGAACAGTAAAATAAGCTAAGGTTCGAGTCTTATAACATTAGAAATGAAATTCCTGAACGTACATTTAACTGATAGCAAGCTGGAAACTAAAAACTTGCCCAATAATGTATTAACTCATGCAAAGAATTAAAATAGTTCAATAATAGAGATGAGAGTTCAAAACTACGTTCATTATATAATAATAGAACTTAAGAAACTTGCTTAACTGTAAATAAGTTAGAATGAATCAATCAATAAGAATTTCCAATAACATTAGAGTTAGAGTTTGCTCGAATGAATTTTAGGACAATTGATTTATTCAATAACAATTAAGATAAGAAGCTTGCTCAATCAAAAGCATGAAGTTATACAATATAATAATAGAACCTCAACGAAAGTGTAGAGTTAGAAAACTTACCTCGAGCGTAAGCTAAAATATTAAAACTCACGTTCACCTATACACAGTATTAAAACCACAACATCTATTAGACATACTAATATTCACTTTTCAATATAAAACGCATTACTAGCTAAACTTGTTATTTTAGCACAAGTCTTAAGCTACCACTTACATTTTATAATTCCCAAGTGTTAATCATCACAACACTTAACTAACGTTCATTGTATAAACTAAGTTATCACATAACGCGTTCTCACTTTACTAATCATTTTTGCAACCTTGAACTTACTAACCACAATTCACTATGTTATGTTAACCTTAACATTACACATTTAACATGCTAACACAGTTTCAGACCATGTTATGATGCTTTCCCAAATCTGCAGAAATAGAAGTCGAATCTCAAACCGGGGTATGGTGCAAATTATACCATACAAAAGCTTGGGACTCCAAGTAGCAACAGCGCCATTTTTTTTCGCTTAACACTGGCAGCAAATTGGCTTGTTTGTGTTGACAGCACTGACGAGAAGGCTAATGAACGATGAGTCACTTTAGCCCAACAAACACAAATTTCACCCAATAGAGCGATAATACCAACACGTAAAATAAATATACAACTATCATAAACATGATTGCTCACATTTACAACCAATTAGAACAATTTAACACTAACTAAAACTGTTTTAATTTCTCAAAATTCATTTTTTCATACAAAAACTCAATTTTTGATATTCATTCTAAAAATCATCACTGTGAATTCATTAGTTGGCCAAATCATCTCATTCAAATTACGTTATGTTCGTATCTCAATGAACTAACATATACAAGCTTCAATTTACCATTTCATATACTAATTAGCCACTAAAACTGATACTTACATGAGCCATATGAAAACATATATCTACTGACATTATTTCTTCCTACTGCCAAACGAATTTAGCATGCAATTATTGTTTAAATATAATCTCTATCATTATAGCATGTATAACCACCATAACTTAGTTACATAACAAAATTTAGAAGAAATAGAATTTACAGAGCATAGAAAAACTTTTGTCGTAGTTCACATATGTAGGCATATACATATATATAATATCCAAGTTGTAGAACATACCTTCAATTACCAACACAATCGCTTGCCAATTACTGAAATTGCTGTGAAAATTCTTAAGACTCTCTCTCAATTCTCTCTGAAGCTCTCACAAAACTCCTCTCTTCTCTAAGCTTTAGCAATTAGAATGCGTAATGATATAATACAAAACTAACATAGGCTTAATACTCATAATAAGTAACATCAGTTATTAGGATAAACGTATATAACATAAATATTTTATATTTATTATTTTATTTATATTATTTATTTTATTTTATTTCAAAACTAGAAATCTCAAAAGCCATAAGGATTGTTTGGAAAAACCCTTTAAATATTAAAGAATTAATACATGAAGTCTTTTTGGCCAAAACTAAATTAAACTACTTTAATTTATTTTAATAACTCCTTATAGTATAGTTATTTGTCACACTATATTTAACTAAGCTTTCATATTTATTTTAATTAATTCAAATCACAATTAATTAAATAAATCCTTTAATCACATAACTCAATACAAATAATTAACCATTAAATTGAAATATTAATATAATAATTATTTTCTTAATTCATCAATTATTTATTTAATAAATAATTAACTAAACAAAATTAAATCAATTGAACAAATATTTATTCGACGATAATCATATCCATTAAATATTTATATAAATTAATAAATATTTAATATTACATTTAAAATTCTGGAATGTTACATCATTCCCTCCTTAAAAGGATTCTGTCCTCAGAATCACAATTCAAACAATCAAATCGTCACATTCTTCCCTACTTACAAAGATTTTGTTCCCTTAATCGAAGACATAGATTAAACAAATAACTTAGGGTAATTTTTCATCATTTCAAACTTCGAGTTTCCACGCCGTTGCCTCTTCGACATTGTGGTTTCTCCATATCACCTTCACAGAAGGTATCACTTTATTTCTGAGCACTTGTTCTTTCCTGTCGACTATCTGGATAGGAGTCTCTTCATAAGACAAATCTTTATCGAATTGCAATGGTTCGTACTCGATCACGTGCTTGTAATCGGATTTATCTGAACAGAATATCAAATAAAAAAAAACATTATGAATGTTTTCCAACTCTGGAGGTAGAGCTACCTCATAAGCCACTTCCCCCACTCTTCGTAGTATCTCAAAAGGTCCAATAAATCTTGGGCTGAGCTTTCCTTTCTTGGCCCGTAGTGCATGGATAATTCATGGTCGTGATACTATTGAGCTGAGTCTCAGCGTTATTGATTTTACAGTTGTATGTCTTAGGCTTGTATTGCAAAGATGTACTGTTGATTTACCTGATTATAAATATGAATTGTGATTTAATTATAATATGTGGTGGTTTAGGTGAAGACAGGTGATGAGAGTTCTCTTTGTCTTGGGTATAACAAAGAACTGTTGATGAGTATTACATGAATGAAATATTAACGATGGACTTTTAATCTAGAGGAGATAGTAGACATTATGATCTACTTTACTCTTCTAATGGATTGTTGATTCCGCTACTATTATGGTTGAAAATTTGTATCTTCTACCATATGTTCTAAATATCTGAATTATTTTGATAATTTAATTATCTTAAGTCATGATATTCTTTACTGGGCTATTTATGCTCACCCTTTTACTTCACCACCCCTTTCAGGTAATAAAAGTGTAGCTGGAACTAGCAGAGAGAATATGGGTATAAAGTGGTGATACGAATTAGTCACAAGCCTAATCAAATTATGAAATGGTGGGGCATAATAATTGTACTGAGAATTTAAAATGTGCGTGACATATTTTATACATCATTTAAAAGTTATATTTGGTGAACTAAATAGGGTGATGCGAACTCGAATTTGAAAGCGTCAAAATGCACTCCATTAGAATAAGGAGGACATAAATCTTCTCGTATTCCTTTGGAGACTTGAAATATTTGCTGCTGTACTTTATATGACATTGTAATAATTTGAGTATGAATATTGTCGTATTATATACGTTACATTATTTATATTGAAACTAACAGTATATGTGTCGTCGTATATTGCACGACAATTGTATAAATGAGGTTGTTAGTAGTGTATTTTCTGGCGACCCAAGATGGGTGATGTATACCTATTTTGGGGGAGTCACAGAATATATAGAGAACCAATCTTATACCAACTGAACCAACCTTATCACTACCGAAGATATAAAGAACCAACCTTATCACAACCGAATATATAGAGAACCAACCTTATACCAACCGAACCTACCTTATCACTACCGAAGATATAAAGAACCAACCTTATCACAACCGAAGATATAAAGAACCAACCTTATCACAATTGAATATATAGAGAACCAACCTTATCACAACCAAAGATATAAAGAACCAACCGAATCACAACCGAATATATAGAGAACTAACCTTATCACAACCGAATATATAGAGAACCAACCTTATACCAACCAAAACAACCTTATCACAATCGAAGATATAAAGAACCAACCTTATCACAAACGAATATATAGAGAACCAACCTTATATCAACCGAACCAACCTTATCACAGTCGACGAATACACTGATAATTGAGCCAACCTTATTACAACTGAAGACACATAAATAACCCACCGAACACATCCAACTGAACACCAATTATAAAGTTCGTTTTGAGGAACTAAACGTATTCGTTTCGAAGAACTGTATAAATGTTTATTTTGACCGTTTGGGAGGACGATGGTCCGTCCTGAAGGATATTGTCCGATCGAGAGGACGATGGTCTGTCCCGAAGGAAGTTATCCGTTCGAGAGGACGTCGGTCCGTCCCAAAAGAAGTAATCCATTTGGGAGGATGATGGTCCGTCCCAAAGGATGTTTGACCGTTTGGGAGGACGTTGGTCCGTCCCGAAGGATATTGTACGATCGAGAGGACGATGGTCCGTTCCGAATGAAATTGTCCGTTCGAGAGGGCGTCGGTCCGTCTCGAAGGAAGTAATCCGTTAAGGAGGACGATGGTCCTTCCCAAAGGATGTTTAATCGTTCGGGAGGCCGTTGGTCCATCCCGAAGGATATTGTCCGATCGAGAGGACGATGGTCCGTTCCGGAGGAAGTTGTCTGTTCGAGAGGACGTCGGTCCATCCCGAACGGATAACTTCCTTCAGGAGGACGATGGTCCGTCCCAAAGGATGTGATCCGTTTGGGAGGACGATGGTCTATTCCGAAGGAAGTTATCCGTTCGAGAGGACGTTGATCCGTCCCATAGGATGTTATCAGTTTGGGAGGACGTTGATCCATCCCGAAGGAAGTTATCCGTTCGGGGAGGACGTTGATTCGTCCCAAAAGAAGTTTACCGACCTTATACCATCATCCGACCATTTATCCCTAAATATAGACAGCCGAAGACATGATGAAGCCAATGTGATATAGTCTGAGGCAAACTGCAATTATACGAAGAGGATTGTTGTTGCCCGAAGTGGGTTGTTGCCCAAATGTCATGGGAGAGCCGCCAAAGGTCCAACAAAGTACGAACTTTAATTGCCCCTGTAACGACCCAAAAATTCATACCATTTAAATCTCGACTTCGGTCGTTAACCATACATTTAACCTCAAATTTTACATCATTATTCGATATTAAAATCACTAAAATTGCGGAATATTTAAAACATTTATACATTTCCTTCTTTATTGCCCTAAATCGCGACCTTTACATCACATCTCTTCGATTCAAACTTATATCATGAATCGTTACAACAAAATGACTATACAAAGTCTTACATCATAAATAGATATCCATATACACCGGATAACTCAATTTACAATTCAACAACATGTTACATTCAAAATCTTACATAAATTTCTCATAAAACATAAGTAATCTTCGTGAATATAGATCTCTATAACTCACTTAGCACATATCCTTACCTTAATTCCTTGACCTGTAAAAGTGGTTATTTGCAAGAGTGAGCTCGACAACCCAGCAAAATCTAACAGTTTTCATGCATCACATAGCACATAATAACATGCTAAACATACATATCATAATAATTAAAATAACATGGCATACATGCTTTTAATTCACATAACAAATATAAAGATTGAGTTCCTTACTCAATCCTCATTATTTAACCAAAATAATGTAGTCATATAAATTTACTTTAACATTTCATGATTTCAACATGTATAACATATCATGCAATTTAAAATAGTTCATCAAGTCCACGTAGAAAATAGGAACCGAAAGACTTGCCTTGATCGTTGTTTACCAATAATAGATTAACAGCTTACAGTTATCTGCACTTCACGTGCCCTACACAATTATATAATCATACACATCAACTATTAGTCACATAACAACACATAGTAGTTGTAATATAAACTCTACTCCACATCTCATAATCTTTTCTATTAATTAGCACACAATGTTCAATTAGATTGTGTTAACTTTTCAACTTATGACTCACTATATTTCTTCTTAGTCAAACTCAAAGTTCATCCAAGTGCTTAAGTCTTGCTAGGACTACTTATTGGTTTTATATTAAACCCATTTCATATTCTATAATATTCATTTCAATTGAATTTAAACACTTTTTAAGTTCATTAACACTTGACACGGCGTTTCGACGTTCAATCGTCACAAGCCCGATTTGCCTCTCTTGTGTATGCTTACTATGCTTCTATAACTTATCTAATATATTATTTATTAATGTTATGAATCATTATATTTACTAACATACATGTTTTATAACTTAGGACATCATCTTTTATCGTCAGGAGCACTACACATGCATATGTGCATGCTCGACGCCCTCCGATTGCCCCCGAAAACACAACAGTCCTAAAGATGACCATTTTGACTACTGTTACAGACATCAAATTGAAAACCTTAAAGAACAAAAATTGTAGGTCTACTCGTCCTCGTTCCGGATCATCTTGAATCACCTCAATCGGAGTTCAGTATGAGAAAGTTATGGTTCATTTTACTACAAGAGGTCAAAACTGTCCGACTCAGACTACAATTCCGGCGCTGGGGTGCGAGGACTAAGCTAGCTAGTGGCGCCGGGGCACGAACTTTGGCGCTAGGGCGCGAATTTCAGCGCTGGGGCGCCGAAACTTGCAGAACCCAACCACAGGAGAACATAACAACTAATTTTGTCTATTTAACACTGCTAACATCTAAATTAACATGCTAACTTATATAAATTACACATATACACACTACCCAACACGCATATAATAGTTTAAACCACTAAACAATAATTTTAGAAAACTAAAATCATTGTACGCACTGTTTTAAAAAAACCAAAACTCCATTATTGACAATTATTTAGCACAGTGAACACTGTCATACCAATTTGATTCCAAATTTAATTACTTTAAACTTTGATTCTCTGTAGTTCATTCCCAATTAACCCTTCGCAGTTCAAATTCACAATGTCACAATTAATATATACTAATTTTGATATTTCTACAAACCACGTTCATACGTGAATGTTACTGTAAAAACTAATTCCTTTTCTTTAACACGTAATTAGCATACAATCTTGTCTATATGTATTAAACATACAATCACATATCTATATATGTTAGTATAACAATTACAAAAACATGGTTTACAAGAATTTTGTAAAAAACCTTATACATACAATCAAAAAAGAAGAACACAACAGATATATATATTACGTAAAAACATATGAGTATCTAATATTAAGGTCATAAACATACCAGTGTTGTTAAGAAATCTTGTTAAACACTTAGAAAACTTTTAAAGAACTCAAAGAAATTTCTCTAGAATCCCAACCTTTTTCTCTCGACTATCTATGACAACAATTCTCTAAAACCCTTTGTAACTTTTTTTTCTCTTTTCTTTTCTAAAGATTAGAGTGAAGCTACTAAGCGTAAACTAACTCATAGCTAGGCAACGTAAATAATAATAATACACCTACTAATGACCTTATTAAAAAAAAATAAATATATTTTATTTATATAATTTATAGCTTGTATTTATATTTTATTGATTTATTTTATGTATTAATCTATATTATTATAATTTAAAATTAAAGAAATCCAAAAGCCATAGGGCTTTGTTTGGTAAAACTAATTCAAAACTACTTTAATTTATTTTAATAACTACTTATAATATAGTTATTTGTCACACTTCTAATTAATTAGTTTTTCATACTTAATTAATTAATTCTAATAACAATTCATTGCATAATATAATAATTTATTTAATCATTATAAACTCTCTAACTTAATTATTAAATTAAATTAGAATATTATCTCATAATAATTAATTTCCTTAACTCATTAATTATTTATCAAACAAATAATTAACCAAATTAAATCAAATCAATTAAACAAATATTTATTCAACGATAAACACATCCATTAAATATTTATATAATTTAATAAATATTTAAATATTATAATTAAAAATCGGATTGTTACATCATTCCTCCTTATAAGGATTCTCGTCCTCGTAATCACAACTCAAACCACTCATTCATTATAATCTTCCCTACTTACAAAGAGATTCATCCCCGTAATCAAAGAAGACACAAATTAAACAAATAACTCATAGTAATCTTTCATCATTTTATCTAAATATAGGTTTTATATTTTCTACTACATTCATTACCTTAATAAATTCTAGGTTTCATTTCATAACTTTCACTTGAACTCAATTATATTTTGAGTATTATAAATCTTTTAACCCATTCATTTCTTTTTTCTAAGGATCGTTATCATAAACACTGGATATTACATTCACCCTTTCTTCTAAGAATTTCGTCCTCAAAATTTTATTATTAATCTTTATTCATTCAATCTATCAAAGTAGATTTTTACGTCACTACTATATTCATTCCTTGGGTTTTATAACCACTTCTTTCCACAAAGATCTTTCTGCAATTATTAACTTTTCTATTAAAAGTTTCACATTATTCTTTGATAACTCATATCCTTCTCACTTCAAAATCTATTTTCTCACTTATTCAACATATTCATCATTCAGTGTCGCATTCTACGACTCACTTCTTTCTAAGGAATACTTTCCTTTTTCACTTCCATCTTGCAGAATAACAAGAATCTTCCACAATTGTTCAATAATTGGGAAGTAGTATGAATAACTCAGGAATTTAAAAGATTCCAAATCATGCTGAGGGTCACAAGACCTTGAACTCTATTCTCTAGGTTTAATAGTGCTTCACCCCCCGGGTTCTTCACACTTTAAACCCTCTTTGGTAGAATGTTTATCAATCACAAAGACTGAAAACACCCTCCACTCGTACACTAGGTGGCCAACCTATTGTACCACTACGTTGGGCCGCAACGTAGTGTTTTGTAATGACTATATGCGTTACGCTCAGTACTTAGGGTGTTAAGCCCTTCGTACTATGTATTGTGCACAAACATTTCAGCGCAAAGTATAAACTAAGCGCAACCTCTAATAAAAGAGTTGTTCATCTCAGAATTTAGAGTGCAAGCATTCAACTGAGGGTCTAATGACCACGAACCATGTCCACAGTTATAAGTAATCTTTCAACTTTAACTTTAACAGTCATACGACTATAATGACTACAAGTTACTTAGGGGATCAATCCTTCGTACATGTATTATGCTCAAACATTTCAGCGCAAAGTATAAACTAAGCGCAACCCCTAAATAATAGGGTTGTTCATCTCAGCTTTTCAACATCTGAATCCGCACCAAAACAATTTGGTTTGGCATAACTTCTCAAGAAACTCTTGAATTTCATGAACATCTTTCAATATTTGTCTAGCTGAATCAAATAGCATAGACCTCTACAACAATTCGGACATCAACCGAAATATACATATATATATACATACATATGTATTCTCATATCTTAAAGAAATCTCAAAAATCTTTTTTTATGACGTCATGATACCGCACTGTATTTACAGTCCATTGAGGATTCCGTCATTTGGTGATTTTATCATACTACATCATACCATAGTGGGTTGACGATCCTTAGATCACATCCAACACTAGTAATACCGCATTGATGACTCCATCGCTTTTTATCATCTTTGCACCAAAGTTACATGATGCATTAATGATATAAAATACATTTTGATATATTCCAAATCATTTTTGTCAAGCCAAGCAATTAGCATAGACATACGAATAACAGTATTGTTGTTAAAACTCATTGGTTCCATCATTTGATCCAATGTTTTTCAAGAAAATAAAAGTGTAAACATCAAAGACGAAGTCAATAAATTTCAAAAGTCTAGCATAGCTAGTAGATTTAGAATACCTATGCTTCCACCATCAACTCCACTTTCTATAATGATCCATTGCTTAATAGGTCTATCTATTCCTATCATCCTCAATACTCCATTTACATTTATCTATACCTAGTTCATCAAACTTACCACACACGTTATGAGTTCAGAACTTGCCACAATCATATGAGTTTAAGAACTTATCCTAGTAAGACCATAAAGCGCCCATTCACCGAGGGGTTCAAAAATATACCATATAATTATGAGTCACGAACCTACCATAAGTATGAGTTTTAAGAACTCGCACTTAACCTTTAAATATTCTCTAACTATACTCTACCTATCTGTTATACACATGAGAAAAGAATCACCTTCTCAACAGGCATATAGCAAATAGCACGACACAAACATTCCAATGATTATCAATGTGATAAACTGAGTGCAAGCACAAAACCCTCGCCCATACAAAGGTTTGTACAACTTAGCCATCACATGAGTCCTCAATTGATATCCCACCTAACTCTATCTTGCTTAGAACTTGCTCTTTTGCTTCGATATTTAATTCCTCAGATCACATTATCTATAACTCCTCATGAATTTATCTTGTACTATATCATATTACATTATCTTCATAGCATCAAGCTATAATCATTCAAACATTACAGACCATCTTTCTTTTATAACTTAAACAGATCACGTCGTGATCTTATTCTATAATCATCTCCCTTAAAATTATTTTCTTAACTCGTGATCATTTTGTTTTACGATCCTCTTTCTTTCCCATTTTCATCATTTACGACATTATTCGTTATCTTGGCAATTGGAGTTAGGAAACTCCCATTTCTTATCTTTATATCTCTTCAAGATTCTTCTTTGAATCTTCTTGTTTATATAACAATTCTTCCTTTAAGAATTTCTAACTTCATTTACATCGCTCAAAATTTCATTCAAGTTCTCAACTCTCATCATACGTATCCATTTCTAAACTTGGTACACATCGAGTCTCTAACAGTTTCAATATGGTACGCTGAGTGGTTTTCCACAAACAACCAACAAACTAGGTTCCGAGTTGCTAGTTCGTATATACCTCCGCTCTATGAAGGAATCGTTTAGCCCAGATACCATACATCAACTACTAAAGAGTACAATTGCACCATACTTAGATATAACTCTCTATTCTTAACTTCTTTATCATTCTCTTTTTATAGACATTGTCTATTTATTATCACCTTACATCCTTATTATTGGAGTTGGGTAACCCCACATTCATATTCCTTATAACTCTGCGAGATTCTTCTTTGAATCCTTTCACCCAAGTTTTAATCCCTTATTGTTCAAACTCTATTTGAGCTTATTCGTTCATTATCTTCACCTCTCTTCTCTAAGGTTATAGCCTACGATACTCCTACCTAAGGTTTATAACCTACAACTTTGATGCCAACTGTAACGACCCCAAAATCCATATAATTTAAATCTCGACTTCGGTCGTTAACCATACATTCAACCTCTAATTTTACATCATTATTCGATATTAAAATCACTAAAATTGAGGAATATTTAAAACTTTTATACATTTCCTTCCTTATTGCCCTAAATCGCAACCTTTACATTACATCTCTTTGATTCAAATTTATATCATGAATCGTTACAACAAAATGACTATACAAAGTCTTACATCATAAATAGATATCCATATACATCGGATAGCTCAATTTACAATTCAACAACATGTTACATTGAAAATCTTACATACATTTCTCATAAAACATAAGTAATCTTCGTGAATATAGATCTCTATAACTCACTTAGCACATATCCTTACCTTAATTCCTTGACCCGCAAAAGTGGTTATTTGCAAGAGTGAGCTCGACAGCCCAGCAAAATCTAACAGTTTTCATGCATCACATAGCACATAATAACATGCTAAACATACATATCATAATAATTAAAGTAACATGGCATACATGCTTTTAATTCACATAGCACATATAAAGATTGAGTTCCTTACTCAATCCTCCTTATTTAACCAAAACAATGTAGTCATAAATTGATTTTAACATTTCATGATTTCAACATGTATAACATATCATGCAATTTAAAATAGTTCATCAAGTCCACGAGAAAATAGGAACCGAAAGACTTGCCTTGATCGTTGTTTACCAATAATAGTTTAACAACTTATTATTATCTCGCACTTCACGTGCCCTACACAATTATATAATCATACACATCAACTATTAGTCACATAACAACACATAGTAATTGTAATGTAAACTCTACTCCACATCTCATAATCTTTCCTATTAATTAGCACACAATGTTCAATTAGATTGTGTTAACTTTTCAACTTATGACTCACTATATTTCTTTCTTAGTCAAACTCAAAGTTCATTCAAGTGCTTAAGTCTTGCTAGGACTACTTATTGGTTTTATATTAAACCCATTTCATATCCTATAATATTCATTTCAATTGAATTGAAACACTTTTTAAGTTCATTAACACTTGCACGCTTTTCGACGCTCAATAAATCACACGCCCGATTTGCCTCTCTTGTGTATGCTTACTATGCTTCTATAACTTATCTAATACATTATTTATTAATGTTAACATCATTATATTTACTAACATTCATGTTTTATAACTTAGGACATCATCTTTTATCGTCAGAGCACTACACATGCATATGTGCATGCTCGACGCCTCCGATTGCCCCGAAAAACACAATAGTCCTAAAGATGACCATTTTGACTACTGTTATAGACATCAAATTGAAAACCTTAAAGAACAAAAATTGTAGGTCTACTCGTCCTCGTTCCGGATCATCTTGAATCACCTCAATCGGAGTTCGTATGAGAAAGTTATGGTCATTTTACTACAAGAGGTCAAAACTGTCTGACTGGAGATTACAGATTCATGAGAACTTCACTGGGTGCGAGGACTAGAACTAAGGCTATGGGCTAGTGGTGAAATTTCTAAATTTTGGGCGCTATTTTTGGCGCTAGCATGAATTTTTGGCGTTAAGGGCGCCAAACTTGCGTAACCCAACCACAGGAGAACATAACAACTAATTTTGTCTATTTAACACTGCTAACATCTAAATTAACATGCTAACTTATATAAATTACACATATACACACTACCCAACACGCATATAATAGTTTAAACCACTAAACAATAATTTTAGAAAACTAAAATCATTGTACGCACTGTTTTAAAAAAACCAAAACTCCATTATTGACAATTATTTAGCACAAAGTTGAAACATGGTATACCAAAATTGATTCCAAATTTAATTACTTTAAACTTTGATTCTATGAAGTTCATTCCCAATTAACATAGATGCAGCTTTCAAATTCACAATGTCATAAAATTAATATATACTAATTTTGATATTTCTACAAACCACGTTCATACGTAATGTTCACCGTAAAAACTAATTTCCTTTTCTTTAACACGTAATTTAGCATACAATCATATCTATATGTATTAAACATACAATCATTATATCTATATATGTTAGTATAACAATTACAAAAACATGGTTTACAAGAATTTTGTAAAAACCTTATACATAGTGAAAAGAAGAACACAAAGATATATTATAAATAAAACATATATAAAAGTATCTAATATTAAGGTCATAAAACATACCTTGTGTTGTTAAGAAATCTTGTTAAACACTTAGAATAAATTTTAAAGAACTCAAATATTTCTCTAGAATCCGAATTTTTTTCTCTCTCGACTTTCTAGACAATTCTCTCAAAATTTTTTTAACTTTTTTCTTTTCTTTTCTCAAGATTAGAGTGAAGCTACTAAGCGTAAAACTAACTCATATAAAAGTAGCCAACGTAAATAATAATAATACACCTACTAATGACCTTATTAAATATAGCAGCGATTACCATAACATATAAATAATATATTTTATGTATTTATATTTTAATAATTTATTTTAAATATTAATCTATATTATTATTTGGCAAAAAATTAAAAAGAAATCCAATATCCTTAAGCTTTGTTGGGTAAAACTAATTCAAAACTACTTTAATTTATTTTAATAACTACTTATAATATAGTTATTTGTCACACTTCTAATTAATTAAGTTTTCATACTTAATTTAATTAATTCTAATAACAATTCATTGCATAATATAATAATTTATTTAATCATTATAAACTCTCTAAATTAATTATTAAATTAAATTAGAATATTATCTCATAATAATTAATTTCCTTAACTCATTAATTATTTATCAAACAAATATTTAACCAAATTAAATCGAATCAATTAAACAAATATTTATTCAACGATAAACACATCCATTAAATATTTATATAATTTAATAAATATTTAAATATTAGAATTAAAAATCTGGATTGTTACATCATTCCCTCCTTATAAGGATTCTGTCCTCAGAATCACAACTCAAACCACTCATTCGTTACAATCTTCCCTACTTACAAAGATTCTGTCCCCAGAATCGAAGACACAAATTAAACAAATAACTCATAGTAATCTTTCATCATTTTATCTAAATATAGGTTTATATTTTCTACTACATTCATTACCTTAATAAATTCTAAGTTTCATTTCATAACTTTCACTTGAACTCAATTATATTTTGAGTATTATAAATCTTTTAACCCATTCATTTCCTTTTCTAAGGATCGTTATCATAACACTCGGGATATTACATTCACCCTTTCTTCTAAGAATTTCGTCCTCGAAATTTTTATTCATTAATCTTTATTCATTCAATCTATCAAAGTAGATTTTTACGTCACTATTATATTCATTCCTTGGGTTTTATAACCACTTCTTTCCACAAAGATCTTTATGCAATTATTAACTTTTCTATTAAAAGTTTCACATTATTCTTTGATAACCCATATCCTTCTCACTTCAAAATCTATTTTCTCACTTATTCAACATATTCATCATTCAGTGTCGCATTCTACGACTCACTTCTTTCTAAGGAATACTTTCCTTTTTCACTTCCATCTTGCAGAATAACAAGAATCTTCCACAATTGTTCAATAATTGGGAAGTAGTATGAATAACTCAGGAATTTAAAAGATTCCAAATCACGCTGAGGGTCACAAGACCTTGAACTCTATTCTCTAGGTTTAATAGTGCTTCACCCCCCGGGTTCTTCACACTTTAAACCCTCTTTAGCAGAATGTTTATCAATCACAAAGACTGAAAACATCCTCCACTCGTACACTAGGTGGCCAACCTATTGTACCACCACGTTGGACCGCAACGTAGTGTTTTGTAATGACTATATGCGTTACGCTCAGTACTTAGGGTGTTAAGCCCTTCATACTATGTATTGTGCACAAACATTTGGTAAGAAAGTATAAACTAAGCGTTAAACCTCTAATAAAAGAGTTGTTCATCTCGAATTTAGAGTGCAAGCATTCAACCGAGGGTCTAATGACCACGAACCATGTCCACGATTATAAGTAATCTTTCAACTTTAACTTTTATATCATATACGACTATAATGACTACAAGTTACTTAGGGGATCAATCCTTCGTACATGTATTATGCTCAAACATTTCAGCGCAAAGTATAAACTAAGCGCAACCCCTAAATAATAGGGTTGTTCATCTCAGCTTTTCAACATCTGAATCCGCACCAAAACAATTTGGTTTGACATAACTTATCAAGAAACTCATGAATTTCATGAACATCTTTCAATATTTGTCTAGCTGAATCAAATAGCATAGACCTCTACAATAATTCGGACATCAACCGAAATATACATATACATACATACATATGTATTCTCATATCTTAAAGAAATCTCAAAAATATTTTTTATGTCGTCATGATACCGCACTGTATTTACAGTCCATTGAGGATTCCGTCATTTGGTGATTTTATCATACTACATCATACCATAGTGGGTTGACGATCCTTAGATCACATCCAACACTAGGTAATACTGCATTGATGACTCCATCGTTTTTATCATCTTTGCACCAGGTTACATGATGCATTAATGATATAAAATATATTTTGATATATTGCAAATCATTTTTGTCTAGCCGAAGCAATTAGCATAGACATACGAATAACAGTATTGTTGTTAAAACTCATTGGTTCCATCATTTGATCCAATGTTTTTCAAGAAAATAAAAGTGTAAACATCAGCACGAAGTTAATAAATTTCAAAAGTCTAGCATAGCTAGTAGATTTAGAATACCTATGCTTCCACCATCAACTCCACTTTCTATAATGATCCATTGCTTAATAGGTCTATCTATTCCTATCATCTTCAATACTCCATTTACATTTATCTATACCCAGTTCGTCAAACTTACCACACGTTATGAGTTCAGGAACTTGCCAAAATCATATGAGTTTAAAAACATATCCTAGTCAGACCATAGGCGTCCATTCGCTGAGGGGTTCAAAAACATACCATATAATTATGAGTCACGAACTTACCATAAGTATGAGTTTTAAGAACTCGCACTTAACCTTAAATATTCTCTAACTATACTCTACCTATCTGTTATACACATGAGAAAAGAATCACCTTCTCAACAGGCATATAGCAAATAGCACGACACAAACATTCCAATGATTATCAATGTGATAAACTGAGTGCAAGCACAAAACCCTCGCCCATACAAAGGTTTGTACAACTTAGCCATCACATGAGTCCTCAATTGATATCCCACCTAACTCTATCTTGCTTAGAACTTGCTCTTTGCTCGATACGAATTCCTCGTATCACATTATCTATAACTCCTCATGAATTTATCTTGTACTATATCATATTACATTATCTTCATAGCATCAAGCTATAATCATTCAAACATTACAGACCATCTTTCTTTTATAACTTAAACAGATCACGTCGTGATCTTATTCTATAATCATCTCCCTTAAAATTATTTTCTTAACTCGTGATCATTTTGTTTTACGATCCTCTTTCTTTCCCTTTTTCATCATTTACTACATTATTCGTTATCTTGGCAATTGGAGTTAGGAAACTCCCATTTCTTATCTTTATATCTCTTTAAGATTCTTCTTTGAATCTTCTTGTTTATATAACAATTCTTCCTTTAAGAATTTCTAACTTCATTTACATCGCTCAAAATTTCATTCAAGTTCTCAACTATCATCATACGTATCCATTTCTAAACTTGGTACACATCGAGTCTCTAACAGTTTAAATATGGTACGCTGAGTGGTTTCCACAAACAACCAACAAATTAGGTTCCGAGTTGCTAGTTCGTATATACCTCCTCTCTATGAAGGAATCGTTTAGCCCAGATACCATACATCAACTACTAAAGAGTACAATTGCACCATACTTAGATATAACTCTCTATTCTTAACTTCTTTATCATTCTCTTTTTATAGACATTGTCTATTTATTATCACCTTACATCCTAATTATTGGAGTTGGGTAACCCCACATTTATATTCCTTATAACTCTGCGAGATTCTTCTTTGAATCCTTTCAAGCAAGTTTTAATCCCTTATTGTTCAAACCCTATTTGAGCTTATTCGTTCATTATCTTCACCTCTCTTCTCTAAGGTTATAGCCTACGGTACTCCTACCTAAGGTTTATAACCTACGGCTCTGATACCAACTGTAACGACCCCAAAATTCATACCATTTAAATATCGACTTCGGTCGTTAACCATACATTTAACCTCAAATTTTACATCATTATTCGATATTAAAATCACTAAAATTGCGGAATATTTAAAACTTTTATACATTTCCTTCTTTATTGCCCTAAATCGCGACCTTTACATCACATCTCTTCGATTCAAACTTATATCATGAATCGTTACAACAAAATGACTATACAAAGTCTTACATCATAAATAGATATCCATATACACCGGATAACTCAATTTACAATTCAACAACATGTTACATTCAAAATCTTACATAAATTTCTCATAAAACATAAGTAATCTTCGTAAATATAGATCTCTATAACTCACTTAGCACATATCCTTACCTTAATTCCTTGACCTGTAAAAGTGGTTATTTGCAAGAGTGAGCTCGACAACCCAGCAAAATCTAACAGTTTTCATGCATCACATAGCACATAATAACATGCTAAACATACATATCATAATAATTAAAATAACATGGCATACATGCTTTTAATTCACATAACAAATATAAAGATTGAGTTCCTTACTCAATCCTCATTATTTAACCAAGATAATGTAGTCATAAATTTACTTTAACATTTCACGATTTCAACATGTAGAACATATCATGCAATTTAAAATAGTTCATCAAGTCCACGTAGAAAATAGGAACCGAAAGACTTGCCTTGATCGTTGTTTACCAATAATAGATTAACAGCTTACAGTTATCTGCACTTCACGTGCCCTACACAATTATATAATCATACACATCAACTATTAGTCACATAACAACACATAGTAATTGTAATATAAACTCTACTCCACATCTCATAATCTTTTCTATTAATTAGCACACAATGTTCAATTAGATTGTGTTAACTTTTCAACTTATGACTCACTATATTTCTTCTTAGTCAAACTCAAAGTTCATCCAAGTGCTTAAGTCTTGCTAGGACTACTTATTGGTTTTATATTAAACCCATTTCATATCCTATAATATTCATTTCAATTGAATTTAAACACTTTTTAAGTTCATTAACACTTGACATGGCGTTTCGACGTTCAATCGTCACAAGCCCGATTTGCCTCTCTTGTGTATGCTTACTATGCTTCTATAACTTATCTAATACATTATTTATTAATGTTATGAATCATTATATTTACTAACGTACATGTTTTATAAATTAGGACATCATCTTTTATCATCAAGAGCACTACACATGCATATGTGCATGCCCGACGCCCTCCGATTGCCCCCGAAAACACAACAGTCCTAAAGATGATCATTTTGACTACTGTTACAGACATCAAATTGAAAACCTTAAAGAACAAAAATTGTAGTTCTACTCGTCCTTGTTCCCTATCATCTTGATTCGCCTCAATCGGAGTTCGTATGAGAAAGTTATGGTTGTTTTACTACAAGAGGTCAAAACTGTCCGACTCAGACTACAATTCCGGCGCTGGGGCGCGAGGACTAAGCTAGCCAATGGCTCCAGGGCGCGAACTTTGGAGCTGGGGCACGAATTTCAGCGCCGGAGAGCAAAATTCTGGCGCTGGGGCGCCGAAACTTGCAGAACCCAACCACGGGAGAACATAACAACTAATTTTTGTCTATTTAACACTGCTAACATCTAAATTAACATGCTAACTTATATAAATTACACATATACACACTACCCAACATGCATATACTAGTTTAAACAACTAAACAATAATTTTAGAAAACTTAAATCATTGTACGCACTGTTTTAAAAAAACCAAAACTCCATTATTGACAGTTATTTAGCATAGTGAACACTGTCATACCAATTTGATTCCAAATTTAATTACTTTAAACTTTGATTCTTTGTAGTTCATACCCAATTAACCATTCGCAGTTCAATTTTACAATTTCACAATTAACATATACTAATTTTGATATTTCTACAAACCACGTTCATACGTGAATGTTTACTGTAAAAACTAATTCCTTTTTTTTAACACGTAATTAGCATACAATCTTGTCTATATGTATTAAACATATAATCACATATCTATATATATTAGTATAACAATTACAAAAACATGGTTTACAAGAATTTTGTAAAAAACCTTATACATAGTTAAAAAGAAGAACACATAGATATATTATAACGTAAAACATATATGAGTATCTAATATTAAGGTCATAGACATACCTTGTGTTGTTAAGAAATCTTGTTAAACACTTAGACAGCTTGAAGAACTCAGCGTTTCTCTAGAATCCCAGCCTTTTCTCTCTTGACTTCCTCTGAGAATTCTCTCTAAAACCCTTTGTAACTTTTTTCTCTTTTCTTTTCTGAGTATTAGAGTGAAGCTACTAAGCGTAAACTAACTCATAGGCTAACCAACGTAAATAATAATAATACACCTACTAATGACCTTATTAAAAATAGCAGTTACCAAACATATAGCGTATAACTTGTATTTATATTTTATTGATTTATTTTATGTATTAATCTATATTATTATAATTTAAAATTCAAAAGAAATCCAAAAGCCATAGGGTTTTGTTTGGCAAACTAATTCAAAACTACTTTAATTTATTTTAATAACTACTTATAATATAGCTATTTGTCACACTTCTAATTAATTAAGTTTTCATACTTAATTTAATTAATTCTAATAACAATTCATTGCATAATATAATAATTTATTTAATCATTATAAACTCTCTAACTTAATTATTAAATTAAATTAGAATATTATCTCATAATAATTAATTTTCTTAACTCATTAATTATTTATCAAACAAATATTTAACCAAATTAAATCGAATCAATTAAACAAATATTTATTCAACGATAAACACATGCATTAAATATTTATATAATTCAATAAATATTTAAATATTATAATTAAAAATCTGGATTGTTACAGCCCCCCCAGTCTCTTATTTATAAGGAACTTATAAATAAGAGAGTATTCAAAAAGTCTCTTCGGGATTTTTATCCTCGAGATTTGTATCCTCACGATTTTTATCCTTGGGATTTGTATCCTCTGAATTTTTATCCTCGCAGATGAGCACGTTGGCACATGTTTAAGAATTGAATCCTTTAATTTCCTTCAGTCTGTGGTTGATGATGAAATCTAAGCCGCCTTTAAAACACTTCAATGATATAAAAGCTTAAACTTTTATCTCTGCGCTGGCTAAATTCGTTACTAGTGCGGTGACTCAGCACCAATTTATCATCACTTGGACCAAAGTGTTAATGTTTAGATTTTATATGCATCATGTGAATACTACCACTACATGCATAATATAAGAGATATAATATGTAAAGTTGTATCAATAATCAATTACGATTATGCTTCAATTGCTATTGACATAATACATATATACACACGTACAAGTATATATTTAATTTAATAAAAAGAATCACTTATCTCATTTGGTGAATCGGTGATTTTAAATCAACACTAGAACAAGTATCTTGTTTCCTACAGACGGCGCCAATGTTAACGTCTGATTTTGTACACCTGACGAAATCACCAAAACAACAGGGCAAAATCGCATTAACGTTTGATTGTGTTGTTGTGAAATCAAACTCACGAAATACATTCACATAAACATAAACAAAAGAATATAAAGTATGAATACAAGATTTACGTGGAAACCCAATTGAGAAAAAACTACGGGGAGAGAGAGAGTAATCCACTATAATAATATTGGGAGTACAAGTTGTATATTTGTGTTGTATCTCTTGTACCCTATGATATTTTGTTCCTCCTCCTCCAAACCCTAGCTTGTAGCCGTATATATAGAAGTAACCTCCACATGCATCCAACTAGGAGAAGAATCCCTTATCCCTCCAAATAAGGAAATACAATCTTATCTTAATAAGGACTCTCTCATTGTCAAAATAAATATATTATGGGTCAACACCAAATTTAGCCCATTAAATAAATTGGATTATACCTTGGCTAGACCCAAATAATCACACTCCAACAAATACCTTTTATCATATATTTATCTCATATTCTCTTATTTATATTATTTTCTTATAAAAAATAATTTTAAAAAAATTATAACTAATTCTTCTAAATTATATAAAACGTCAAATAATTTAATAGTTGATATAGCTAGATTCCCACTTTGAGCTAAATCTTTATAGCTTCAAAAGCCACCATGTGACGTGTTTTTACACCACATACTATGGAAGAGTCACTTGTCAAGAAGGCTTCTTCAGTAACAAGTTGTCAACCAAGTTTTAGGATGAAATAAAATGATGGCCGTAATTAAAATCAAATTATAATAGAATTGGAATCAAATACTTCATTTATATGTTTGGTACGTTATTTAAAAGTAATATTAGAATGGAATGAAATAGAATGCAATAATCAAAATATTCCTAACTAACTAACTAGCTATATATATATATATATATATATATATATATATTCCAAAATAAGACTAATACATATTAATATTATAATACTATATTATATATTTATATATAATATTATATATTATATAGTTGAGTTCATGTGAGTCGAGTTCGAGCTAAGTCTAAATGGGTCAAGCTTAAGCTGAACAAAGTGTAACCCGAGCTCGACTCATTTATATTTACGAACAAAAAAACCTTGTTCGAACTCTACTCGTTAGGTGAGCTCGAGCTGAGTAGAACTTTATTTTCAAACAATTCAATACATTTACAACCCTCTCACAAGGGAGTTAATTTCTTTCTTGTTGATAGGAAGTTGAGATGAAAAGAAAGGAAAATGTTGGGCCATGATATTTCACCATATTAGGCCGAATGGATTGGGCCTATTTATTTGGTTAATCTCTTGTGTAATATCCATTAGGTTTGGCCAGTTGGGCCAAGTTAGTGTATCCACTTGGTTGGATCTTGAAAGACTTGTGCTAAATTGATTGGATCGATCCACTACTTATCTAAATATCTAACTTTGACCATCAATGATGAATAATATAGCTGTTGACCGAAATGTTTGCAAGGTATTAATGTGGATGAGATCTTAATCGGCCGGCGGTGGAAAATAGTGACCAGTGATAGTGGGTGAACTGCATGTAGTTGACTGAGATCACCAAAATAGGGGGATTGGTGTCAGACAGTAGTGGGTGGCACGGTAAACCGTGTGATGCCCCCAAAATAGGTATACAACACCCATTCTGAGTCGTTAAAATACATGGTACAGAAACAACTACAACTTTATTAATACAACATAAAAACTGTGAGTTTAAATACAAATATTGTCATCTAGACAATATCCACACTCAAATAAGTCAGCAGTACAATTATTGATACATTATTTTACAAAAATGGTGAGGACTACTAAAACGACTTCTAGAACCATCATTCCACACCCCGACTAGTACTCACTACATTCTCGCTTCCTGAGAAGAAAAATGGAACAACAAGGAAAAGGGTGAGCTCAACTAGCCCAGTAAAGAACATTATAACTAAGATAATATAAAACAAATTATCGTTAGTCTTCAACAGGGAAAAATCTAATAGAATACAATAGACAACAAGTTTTAAATCAATATTCGTAGAGAAAATAATAATTCATTAGAAGAGTTAAGTAGAGAATGTAAACTACTATCTTCTATTTATGAATTTAAAAGTTCATCGTCGATATTTTATCCCTGTAACATCAATCAATATATATCTGGAATTAAATATTCATCTTTGCACTACAGGCCAAAGATATTCATCAGTTAGTCATGTTCATCTAAACACCTGTTCATCATTGCAATACAGGCCAAAGATATTCATCAGAAAATCATTAATTTTTGCACTACATGCCAAAGATATTCAGTAATATCATCATTTAGGACTGAGGATTATGAAAAATATTTTAAAGAAAACGAATCCAGTGAAACAAAAAAACAAGTATTAAGGATTCATACTTTAAATAACTCAAGTTCGAAAGTACTTCATAAATAATCAGAGTGGAGTAAAATTCAAGAATGATCAAAATATAGATCCAATCCAAGATAGGAATCATAACAGACGATCTTGGACACAGAAAAAAAAATTTAATTTTTCTGTGAATAGTGTAAATATTAAATGAATAGTCTTAGATATCGTGAATAGTCTTGATATCGTGAATAGTAACCCCAAAACTAAAAGATAGAAATTTCACAAAAAAATCATCATGCTTCGTGAATAGTACTCGTGAATAGTAACTCGTGAATAATAACTCATGAATAGTAACTCATAAATAGTAACTTGTGAATAGTAACTCATGAATAGTAACCCCGACATGAAAAAGTTCCAAATTTGATAAAAAATTTCCAACCAATATTTCGGCATAATGATATTGAAGAAATAATATCATTTTCGAATAAAATAACATCCCTTACCTAAAAAGGATAGTACTTCTGACTGGTATACTGGATATAGTGCTAAAAGAACTTGCACCGTATAGCAATACTCAAAGTACTAAAATACTCACAAGAATACGCTCAATATATCGAGATAGAAAGAGAGAGAAATCTGTAGTTTCTGGTGTGATTTTTAAATCTAACCTAAGCACCCTATTTATAGGAAAATGCTTAGAACACCAAAGCAGAAAATTTAATAAATTAATAATATTTTCAAAACTTACTCATACTCACACATTTGAATCTGATTTCAGCCACCAAAATAGCCCACCATAATGACTAAAAAGTTTTTCTAAACAAAAATATTTAAAACTTCCAAAATTTAATTATTTCAGAACTTTGGAACTTCAATAATTCATAATAAATAGCCCTTTTATCAGAAAATTTGAATCTCTCAATTTTCTATAAGAAATTCAATTCTCTACAACTTTGCAGAAGAAAGGTTTTCCAAATTCCAAACAGAAATTGACCGAAATCCATAAACGGCGATTTTACAAGCTATAATCAAAAATGGGCCCACAGACATGTTTAACATGTTTTAAACAACTTTTGCAACAAAAATACTCTTCCTCCTCATATACTCATATATCCCACATTCATTGTAAAAATATCATAGTTATTATATTATAATAATATAATAAAATATTATTTTATCAAAAAAGATAAAATATCATTTTTTAACAATTGTCACTTTAAAAATTTTCTTCATCTATAACCACATAAAATCAATATTTTCCTCATCATATAAATCAATAATTAATTATTCACAAATAATATTACAGAATCACAGTACTGGCAACCAGGCCGTTCTCAGGAAAGATGGGGCTTTCCAATAAGGATTTCTCCTTACTGGCGCGTAATTAGGTGACCAAACCTCTCCTTAGACAGAACTTTCTAGACATTGCCAATAATGTTTTCTAATAATATTATTCAGCTAATATGAATTATTGCTTCGATAATGGAAAATACTGTGTAGTGACAATTATTGAAACAACAGTAATATAAAATATCAACGCAACAATTATTGAATCAATAAAATAAAATACTGAACAATAACTACTGTAACAATTATTGAGTAGTGCCTTCTTACGTAAAAATCAATAATTGGTTCAATACTGTGTCTTCTTGTGCAACAACGCCAGACATCGTGTGTTTTAACCACCGGGTATTCCAACAAGTGTTAATTCAGTAACCACTACGCCAATTATTTTTAAACAACTTATACTTGTCGTTTTCTTCATCCAATCGCTTTCAGTTATGGGGCCCATAAAAGACTCGCTACTGGCCGCATGCGAATATTCTCCCAATGACAAAAAGAATATTCCACGACCAAACGAATATTCCCCGATAATAATGAATATTTTATAACCACCTGCTTATTTAAAAATATTTGCGCATTTTACCCATAACTAACCACATTAATCCAATTAACCCTTACTATTTCAAAATAATAAATAGAGGAAATTAAATTTCATTTATTAATAATTTGGGGTCATACAACCTCCCCTCCTTATGAAATTTTGTCCTCGAAATTGATGTACGTACCTGGTGTTTCGAAAAAATGAGGATACCTCGCTTTCATTTCCGTTTCCAACTCCCAAGTCATTTCTTCAATAGCATGGGTCCTCCACAAAACCTTAACTTGTGGTATAACCTTTGTGCGTAGGACATGATCTTTCCTATCCAAGATCTTGACAGGTACCTCTTCGTACGTTAAGTCTTCGACTATCTCATCCGGTTCTAACTCAATGATGTGGTTCGGGTCCTTCACATATTTATGTAGCACAAATATATGAAAAACATTATGAACACGAGACATACTTGGAGGTAACGCGAGTCTATAGGCCACATTTCCTACTCGTTCAAGAATCTGAAATGGACCAATAAATCGTGGATTGAGCTTTCTTCTCATCCCAAATCTTTTAACTCCCTTCCATGGAGCCACACACAACAATACATGATCCCCAATACTAAATTCCACGTCCTTTCGATGAAGATCCGCATAACTCTTTTGTCAATCCTGTGCCGTTTGTATACGTTGTCGAATCATTTGGATCTTCTCTTTAGTCGTTCGTACCAACTCTGGTCCCAACAACGTTGCTTCTCCCACCTCATCCTAGCATATTGGAGAGCGACACTTTCGTCCATACAATGCTTCAAATGGAGCCACACCTATACTTGCCTGATAACTATTGTTGTAGGAAAATTCCACCAATGGTAAATACTTTTCCCAACTCCCTTTGAAGTCTAGGACACAGAGTCTTAATAGATTTTCAAGAGTTTGAATAGTCCTCTCTGATTGTCCGTTCGTTTGAGGATGGTATGCCAAACTAAATCATAAATCCGTGCCCATAGCTTTTTGCAAGCTAACCCAAAATCTTAAAGTGAATCTTGGGTCACGATCCGAAACTATGGATACTGGCATGCCATGCAATCTCACAATCTCATCTACATATATACGAGCAAGACGTTCAAGGGAATAAGTCTCCCGTATCGAAAAGAAATGAGCAGACTTGGTTAATCTATCAACAATAACCCAAATAGCATTTATGCCTTGAGAAACCGTGGGAAGACCCGTAACAAAATCCATGGTAATGTGTTCCCACTTCCATTTTGGAATCTCAAGTGGTTGCAATGGACCCTTAGGCACTTGATGCTCCGCCTTTACACATTGACAAGTTAAACACATAGAGATAAACTTTGCAATCTCTCTCTTCATATTGTTCCACCAAAATATATGTCGAAGATCACGATTTGGTACTTCAAGGATGGATTGCAAATGGTGTATTGTGTGCCTCCATCATGATCTTGTACTTCAAATCAGAATCGTTAGGAACACAAAGTCTGGAGTGGACTCGAAGTATTCCTTCTTCATCGATTCTTGCTTCTGGAATAGCACCTTCTTGTACTTTCTTCTTCATAATCATCAGCTTCGGGTCTGTGGCTTGAGCAACTTTAACTTTCTCGATTAAAGTTGGTTCTATACGTATACTTGACATCATCTCACTCATTCCTGCATATAATCTTCTACTCAATGCGCCAGCTACTACGTTTGCTTTTACAGGATGGTATTGAATAGTGTGGTCGTAATCTTTCAACAGCTCGAGCCAACATCGTTGCCGCATGTTGAGTTCTTTTTGAGTGAAGAAATATTTGAGGCTTTTATGGTCTGAATATATCTCCACTTTCTCCCCATACAGATAGTGCCTCCAGATCTTTAGCGCGAAAATGACTACAGCCAACTCTAGATCATGAGTAGGATAATTCCTCTCATATTCTTTAAGTTGTCGCGAGGCATAAGCTATGACTTTCCCACGTTGCATGAGAACACACCCTAACCCTTTGCCTGAAGCATCGCTGTAGATAACAAATCCATCCAAACCAGATGGTATTGTCAAAACAGGTGCTGAAATGAGTCTCCTCTTGAGATCTTGGAAACTCTTCTCGCATTCCTCGCTCCATACGAATTTTGTATCTTTACGAGTCAGCTGAGTTAACGGGGTAGCAATTCGAGAAAACCCTTCCACGAATCTCCGATAATAACCAGCTAAACCCAGAAAGCTACGTACTTCGGTCACCGTCTTTGGTTTCTCCCAACTTTGTATTGCTTCAATCTTCGCCGGGTCAATAGACACTCCATGTTTTGACACCATGTGCCCAAGGAATGCTACTTCGTCAAGCCAGAACTCGCATTTCTTCAGCTTGGCATATAGCTTGTTATCACGAAGCCTTTGCAGTACCAGCTTCAAATGGCGCTCATGATCTTCACGGCTTTTGGAATAGATGAGGATGTCATCAATAAAGACAACAATGAACTGATCCAAATATTCCTTGAATACTCGGTTCATCATATCCATGAAAGCAGCAGGAGCATTAGTCAATCCAAAAGACATGACTAAGAATTCATAATGCCCGTACCGAGTTCTGAAAGCAGTCTTTGGAATATCCTCAGTTCTAACCTTCAGCTGATGATATCCAGAACAAAGATCGATCATTGAAAAAAATTGTGCTCCTTGTAACTGGTCAAACAGGTCATCAATACGAGGTAGCGGATACCTATTCTTGATAGTGACATGGTTTAATTTCCGGTAATCGATACAAAGTCGCATACTCCCGTCTTTCTTCTTTACAAATAAAACAGGAGCACCCCAAGGAGATGTACTAGGACGAATGAAATCGATGTCCAACAACTCCTATAGTTGGACCTTTAATCCTGAAGTTCAATAGGAGCCATTCGATATGGGGTTTTAGAAATGGGCTTTGTACCGAGTTCAAGGTCAATAAAGAATTCAACTTCACGTTCGGGGTGTACTGGGAAGTTCTTCAGAAATACGTCGGAAAGTTAATAACAATGGGAATATTATTCAAGTCGGCGTGTCTTTATTCAAATCCATAACATGGGCTAAGAAAGCTTGACATCCATTTTTAATAAGCGAATAGCTTTATGACTTGATATGACGGTGATTGATTTTAATGGTTTAGTTGCTTGAATTCGCTAACAAAGTTGATTAGGAATATGAAAACTAACAACCTTACGAAAACAATCAATTTTGGCATGATGAGTAGTTAACCAATCAATCCCTAAAATCACATCAAAAGCAAGTATCTTTAAAGAGATAAGGTCAACGGGTAATGTGATGGTGCCAACTTGGATCAAACAAGATTTATAAACAAAGTGGATGTGATGAAAGTTTCTCTAATGGAGTTTCCACAGATAGGTCAAAGTCTAATTTCTCCGGAGTCAAGTTTAAACGTTGAGCACAAGTAGGAGAGATAAATGAATGGGTAGCACCGATATCAAGTAATGTATAAACTTCGCATGGGTTCCTCGTATGTTGACCAGTCACGACAAACGCTCTTCCAGGAACCGTTGACTTTTTCACATTGTCATTGTTGAATCTCCTCTTTTTAAAATCTCCCCCCGACTTGCTTCTTCTATTTTTATGGCCACGATTACCACCAGAGTGGTTACCGCTTTTGTCGGAATGTTTTCCTCCCCGCTGGTTTTCACTGCTCCGATGACTGCTGCCACCGGTATGACCCTGGTTGTGGTCCCTTGGTTGAACGTACTCGCTATCTCACTCTAATAATTGAGCCCTTGTTGACAACATCTGAATATAAAGAAAATTTATGAGAGATAAGATATTGCCGAATCTCGGGTTTTAAACCTCTCAGAAACATCCTGGTCATTCGTTCCTCATTCTCTACCAAATGAGGTGAAAACCTGGATAACTCTGCGAACTTCGCCTCGTATTGGGACACTGTCATGTTGTTTTGTTCTAGTCTAATAAACTCTACCTCCTTCATATGGCGAATACTTTCAGGAAAGTATTTTTTGTTGAAAAGTTTCTGAAACGTTTCCCAAGATGTTTTTTGGCGGCGGTGGAGTACGCTTCATAGACTCCCACCGATGAATGCTTCGCCACGTAATATAAAGGTGGCGAATGGAACCTTCTGTTCCTCCGTGCATCCCAAGACATCGAATATCTTGGTAATTTGCTTGACCCATGTTTTTGCCATGATCGGATCTGGCGTTCCCTTAAATTCTGGTGGTCCCAACTCTTTGAACTGCTTGGCTGTGACAAGCCGCGCGTTGTTATCATTTCCACCCGTATTCTGTACACGAGTCTCCCTCGTCTGGTTTTGCATGAACTGCAAAAAACTCCTAAACATCCCGTCGTTCATCGTCTGCTCAGTGGTGTTGTTTACAGGAGGAATATTGCCTTCTGCTGCACGCCCCTCGGGTGGTGATTAAAGGTGTTTTCACGGTCTTATTAACTCCACCGTTAATATTCTCGGTTGCCATTCTTAAAATCGCTTATAAAACAAGGGTTAATTAAACAAATTAACATATCACATATTAACCATATACTTCAACTGACCAACAAATAAGCTTAGATATGACATACTAGCGAAGGATTACTCGTCTCTCCCCTCCTAGTACTATTCCCCGATCTCCGCCAGAGACCATATCGCTAAGCTCTGATACCAACTGTGACGCCCCCAAAATAGGTATACAACACCCATTCTGAGTCGTCAAAATACATGGTACAGAAATAACTACAACTTTATTAATACAACATAAAAACTGTGAGTTTAAATACAAATATTGTCATCTAGACAATATCCACACTCAAATAAGTCCTCAGTACAATTATTGATACATTATTTTACAAAAATGGTGAGGACAACTAAAACAACTTCTAGAACCATCATTCCACACCCCGACTAGTACTCGCTACATTCTCGCCTCCTGAGAAGAAAAATGGAACAACAAGGAAAAGGGTGAGCTCAACTAGCCCAGTAAAGAACATTATAAATAAGATAATATAAAACAAATTATCGTTAGTCTTCAACAGGGAAAAATCTAATAGAATACAATAGACAACAAGTTTTAAATCAATATTCGCAGCGGAAATAATAATTCATTAGAAGAGTTAAGTAGAGAATGCAAACTACTATCTTCTATTTATGAATTTAAAAGTTCATCGTCGATATTTTATCCCTGTAACATCAATCAATATATATATGGAATTAAATATTCATCTTTGCACTACAGGCCAAAGATATACATTAGTTGGTCATGTTCATCTAAACACCTGTTCATCTTTGCACTACAGGCCAAAGATATTCATCAGAAAATCATTAATCTTTGCACTACATGCCAAAGATATTCAGTAATATCATCATTTAGGACTGAGGATTTTGAAAAATATTTTAAAGAAAACGAATCCAGTGAAACAAAAGAACAAGTATTAAGGATTCATGTAAAACCACGACTTTTATAAAATAAAAGTCTAATTTAATTTATGATGATTATTTTTAAAATTTTAAAATGTTAAATTGATAAATGGTTAAACGAACATTAATCGAATAAATTAGCAAATAAAGAGGGGTATTACATCTTCTAGAAGGGGGAGGCGGCTAATTAATAACTGAATTATGAGTGGGAAATTATGGGGGAGACAAGAGTGAGTGGGAGGAAGAAAAATGAGGAAAGAAAATAAGAAAAAGGGGAGAGAGAAAAAGAAAAAAAGAGATAGAAAATAAAAGGTGGAAATAAAGGGGGGGCCTTGGTGTTGGCATGAGGAAGCCAATGTTCAGCAATCTCATACTCCTCCCGTAGCCAAAGTCTTAGAAGAGAGAGAGAGAGAGAGAAAGAAAAAGAGAAAGAGGAAGAGGAAGAAGAAAGAAATAAGTAAGAAATGAAAAGAAATCAAGAAAGGTATTTTTTTAAAATCTTGATTAGTTTAGTTTTATAGATTTTATGTAAAGATTACATACTTAGGTATGTATTGCATGTTTTAAACTTGTATAAACATGAATCAAATGAGAGAAATCTAGAAAACAAAAGAAGAACTAAATATGGAATTTTTAGAAAAATTAGTTTACTACTTGATTTTGTAAAATCCATAAATCTTTGTGTATAATGAGTTAAGAGATGAATCATATATCAAAAGAAAGCCCTGGAAGTAAGCTAACCGTAGAAACTGGAATCACCCAAAAATTCTTTGTGAATTTTACGTGGTGACAGTTTGAGTGAAACTTGTCCGGAGGACTCGAAGTCCGAAAAATCAGTGTTCTTAAGCTTTATTGGGTGAGTTATAATTTTTAATCCAACCGTTGGATCGTTGTAATTTTTAGATATGTTATACATATATAAGTTGAGTATATGTCCATAAATTTTGAACCGTTAAAGATTAACTTATGATTTGTTATGAATTTAAGGAGCTGAATGATTTAGAAATTATTGTAGCAGAAATTTTGGTAAGCCTTTCTCTCTATGTTTGAGTCAGAATTTGGCAAAAATCTCTTATACAAAGTTGTAGAAAATTAAATTTTACATGGAAGTACATAAGATCAGTATTTTTTTTATAAAGGTGTTAATTATTATGAATTATTGAAATTTCTGAATATTGAAGTTTATGATTAATTTATCAGAAACATTATTTGGGTTGAAATATTTTTACAGAATGTTTATAATACCATCTTAGAATTTTTATAAAATTTTGATGAATTATTGAAAAGCAGAAGTAATTATTGTATTTTTAAACTATTTATAGTTAGTTTGAAAATAAAAGAAATTCATAGAAAATTCTATGAATGATGAAAAATTATGAAACTTGGTAAAAATGGTATAATATTGTTTTATAATTTTTTGGACAGTTTTGCAAAATTTTTGAATAATAGAAATATTTATTATATTTTTAAGCTATTTATGGTTAGTTTAAAATAGAGGAAATTCATAGGAAATTCTATGAATGGTGAAAAATTATGAATTTTGCTAAAAAATATTATAATAATATAAGATTAATATTAATAATGTTTTAATGATATAAAAGTATGTGAAGTTAGTATTTCTATTTTGAAGCTATTAAATGATACTTTTATAAATAGAAATAATTATAGGAAATTGTTGGATAATCTGAAAAATGTGAAAATTATTTGGAAAGTTCAGAATACTATTTTAAATATTTTAGAAGTGTTAGTAAGCTCATGAGGTGCTGGGATGTAAACGCACAAGTAACGAATGAATTATGATAAAAATAATAATATTTTTGTTAAAGTAAAAATGGTGATAATATCATAGTAGTGGATTGCCATATACGAGGTTTTAGATTTCTCAAGTTTTATTAGTCACTTCTAAAGTTTTGGAATATGAATAATGATTTTATGCGATAAATAAAGACAACTTAATTGAATAATGAATTATTAGTTGGTGTATATGTTAGTCGAGATAATTATGAATTGATGTTGATCCTTACTTTTAATAGAATTTAAATTTGTTTATAAGTAAGGTATTGATTTGATTCTTACGTAAGAAATTACTCGGTATTTATTTTAATAATTATCACAGTAGTTATTACACAGTGACTTATATTATTTGATATGATATAATTAAACCAGTTGGCAGTATTAAGAGTCTATGTTAATAATTGTGAATAATGGTTCAAAGATTGAAAAAGGGTGTTGATTAAAGATAAGTATGATATACAGATGTTGTTCAATTATTTTCTTTTTTACAAAAGTAAGTTTGGCAGGACTTGCCGACACTCTACTTTTTATAAAGTAGTATGGACCACAACTCTATTATTGAACAAATATTGTTAAAACGTGTACAAGTTGGTTTAATTTTCTCTGTGGGACCATAAATTCTACTACCATTATTATATACCTCATTAGGTTATTTTGTCAAAGCATGTGTCCTAATTGTTTCCTCAATTTTCAGTATAAATAGGTTGCCCGGTTGAACAACTAAACACACACTATCACTATACTAAAAATATAGAATTCTTTTACTACAATATTGTTAGTATAATATTGTGAGTATTTCTATTGAGTGTATTGTTACTCCAAGTGTAGATAAGGAATGCAAGCAATGTTTAAGTTGATCAATTTCACAGAAAGCAAAATCAAGTCACATGCGAAGGTAATGGATATCATTATTGTGGTAAGGGGTATCATTTTTATGGTAAAGTGATATCATTTTCTTTCATACTCCATATTATGGTAAGATGTTATTATTCGTTTCTTCATATTTTCATTAAATGATGAAAGGTCCTGAAAGGATTAGAATATCCTTAATAGTTTGTGCTTCATCTATTATTATGTTATTAATTTGGACTCTGGATAATTAAGTTGAAAATCACTAAGATCTATGTTATCTTATTATTATGATGATCTATGTTTATTCATTATATATATCATTGTCATCATTCTCATGCTTATATTGTGTTGAAAGTCATCTATGGCCAAGAGTGCATAGATGGACTTGGTATGATTATGACCGAGGATTATTCTAAGATAATCATGACCATAATGTTACAAACGATGTGGTAAAAGTCATCTTTGGCCCGTAGTGCATAGATGGACTTGGCATGATTATGACTAGGATCATTCAGTATAATCATGGATCAGATTGAAAACACGAATATCCTTGGCCCGTAGTGCATGGATAATTCGTGGTCGTGATACTATTAAGTCGAGTCTCAAAGATTATTGGTTTTCTGCTTTTATGTCTTATGCACGTATTGCAAAGATGGATTGTTGATTTACCTGATTATAAATATGAATTGTGAATTTAACTATAATCTTTGGTGGTTCAGGTGAAGACAGGTGATGAGAGTTCTCTTTGTCTTGGGTACAATAAAGAACTGTTGATGAGTATTACAGGGATGAAATATTAACGATGAACTTTTAATTTAGAGGAGATAGTAGACATTATGTTCTACTTGACTCTTCTAATGGATTGCTTGTTCCGCTGCTATTATGGTTGAAAACTTTTATCTTCTACCATATATTCTAAATATCTGATTTAGTATTGATGAAGGCTATTGATAATGTAATTATCTTAGGTCATGATATTCTTTACTGGGCTGTTTGTGCTCACCCTTTTACTTCACCACCCCTTTCAGGTAATAAAAGTAAAGCTGGGACTAGCAGAGAGAACTTGGGTATAAAGTGGTGATACGAATTAGTCACAAGCCTAATCAAAATATGAAATGGTGTGGCATAATAATTATGTTGAGAATAATAAAATGTGTGTGACATATTTATATACATCATTTATTAATTGGTTTTTGTGAACAACTATAGGGTGATGAGGACCCGACCTTGAAAGCGTCAAAAATACACCGCATTAGAATGAGGAGAATAAAAATCTTCTCGTGTTTCTTCGGGACTTGAATTATTTGTTGCTGTACTTTATATGGCATTGTAATAATTTAAATATGAATATTGTCGTATTATATACGTTACAATATTTGTATTGAAACTAACAGTATATGTGTCGTCGTATTTTGCACAACAGTTGTATAAATGAAGTTGTATGTACCATGTATCTGGCGACCCAAGATGGGTGATGTATACCTATTTTGGGGGCGTCACAGTTGGTATCAAAGCTTAGGGATATGATCCCTGGCTGAGATGTGAGACAAGAACTAGGAGGGGAGAGACAGAGTTTTCCTTCACTAGTATGACCTACCTAAGTTTAATTAGTATTTAATTGGTCGGTCAGAGTATATGGATAATATGTGGTATGTTAATTAACCCTTATTTTGAAACTGTATTCTGAAATGATATCTAAAATACAGGAAATGAGCAATGGATGAACAATGAAACAGAGGAAGTAACATGTGAGCTAGTATTTGATATTCCTATCTCTTCGAACTACCAGGTACGTAAATTTCGAGGGTAAAATTTCATAAGGTGGGGTGATTGTAAAACCCCGACTTTTATAAAATAAAAGTCTAATTTAATTTATGATGATTATTTTTAAAATTTTAAAATGTTAAATTGATAAATGGTTAAACGAACATTAATCGGATAAATTAGCAAATAAAGAGGGGTATTACATCTTCTAGAAGGGGGAGGCAGCTAATTAATAACTGAATTATGAGTGGGAAATTATGGGGGAGACAAGAGTGAGTGGGAGGAAGAAAAATGAGGAAAGAAAAGAAGAAAAATGGGAGAGAGAAAAAGGAAAAGAGAGATAGAAAATAAAAGGTGGAAATAACGGGGGGGGCCTTGGTGTTGGCATGAGGAAGCCAATGTTCAGCAATCTCATACTCCTCCCGTAGCCAAAGTCTTAGAAGAGAGAGAGAGAGAAAGAAAAAGAGAAAGAGGAAGAGGAAGAAGAAGGAAATAAGGAAGAAATGAAAAGAAATCAAGAAATGTATTTTTTTTAAATCTTGATTATTTTAGTTTTATGGATTTTATGTGAAGATTACATACTTAGGTATGTATTGCATGTTTTAAACTTGTATAAACATGAATCAAATGAGAGAAATCTAGAAATCAAAAGAAGAACAAAATATGGAATTTTTAGAAAAATTAGTTTACTACTTAATTTTGTAAAATCCATAAATCTTTGTGTATAATGAGTTAAGAGATGAGTCATATATCAAAAGAAAGCCCTAGAAGTAAGCTAACCGTAGAAACTGAAATCACGCAAAAATTCTTTGTGGATATTTCATGGTGACAGTTTGAGTGAAACTGGTCCGGAGGACTCGAAGTCCGAAAAATCAGTGTTCTTAAGCTTTATTGCGTGAGTTATAATTTTTAATCCGAACGTTGGATCGTTGTAATTTTCAGATATGTTATACATATATAAGTTGAGTATATGTCCACAAATTTTGAACCGTTAAAGATTAACGTATGATTTGTTATGAATTTAAGGAGGTGACTAATCCAGAAATTATTGTAGCAGAAATTTTGGTAAGCCTTTCTCTCTATGTTTGAGTCAGAATTTGGCAAAAATCTCTTATACAAAGTTGTAGAAAATTAAATTTTACATGGAAGTACATAAGATCAGTATTTTTTTTATAAAGGTGTTAATTATTATGAATTATTGAAATTTCTGAATATTGAAGTTTATGATTAATTTATCAGAAACATTATTTGGGTTGAAATATTTTTACAGAATGTTTATAATACCATCTTAGAATTTCTATAAAATTTTGATGAATTACTGAAAAGCAGAAGTAATTATTGTATTTTAAAACTATTTATAATTAGTTTGAAAATAGAAGAAATTCATAGAAAATTCTATGAATGATGAAAAATTATGAAACTTGGTGAAAAATGGTATAATATTGTTTTATAATATTTGGACAGTTTTTCAAAATTTTTGAATAACAGAAATATTTATTATATTTTTAAGCTATCTATGGTTAGTTTAAAATAGCGGAAATTCTATGAATGTTGAAAAATTATGAATTTTGCTAAAAAATATTATAATAATATAAGATTAATATTAATGATATTTTAATGATATAAAAGTATGTGAAGTTAGTATTTCTATTTTGAAGCTATTAAATGATACTTTTTATAAATAAAAATAATTATAGGAAATTGTTGGATAATCTGAAAAATGTGAAAATTATTTGAAAAGTTCAGAATACTATTTTAAATATTTTAGAAGTGTTAGTAAGCTCATGAGGTGCTGGGATGTAAACGCACAAGTAACGAATGAATTATGATAAAAACAAAAATAATATTTTTGTTAAAGTAAAAATGGTGATAATATCATAGTAGTGGATTGCCATATACGAGGTTTTAGATTTCTCAAGTTTTATTAGTCACTTCTAAAGTTTTGGAATATGAATAATGATTTTATGCGATAAATAAAGACAACTTAATTGAATAATGAATTATTAGTTGGTGTATATGTTAGTCGAGATAATTATGAATTGATGTTGATCCTTACTTTTAATAGAATTTAAATTTGTTTATAAGTAAGGTATTGATTTGATTCTTACGTAAGAAATTACTCGGTATTTATTTTAATAATTACCACGAGTTATTACACGGTGACTTATATTATTTGATATGATATAATTAAACCGGTTAAGCGATATTAAGAGTCTATGTTAATAATTGTGAATAATGGTTCAAAGATTGAAAAAGGGTGTTGATTAAAGATAAGTATGATATACAGATGTTGTTCAATTATTTTCTTTTTTACAAAAGTAAGTTTGGCAGGACTTGCCGACACTCTACTTTTTCTAAAGTAGTATGGACCACAACTCTATTATTGAACAAATATTGTTAAAACGTGTACAAGTTGGTTTAATTTTCTCTGTGGGACCATAAATTCTACTACCATTATTATATACCTCATTAGGTTATTTTGTCAAAGCATGTGTGCTAATTGTTTCCTCAATTTTCAGTATAAATAGGTTGCCCGGTTGAACAACTAAACACACACCATCACTATACTAAAAATATAGAATTATTTTACAACAATATTGTGAGTATAATATTGTGAGTATTTCTATTGAGTGTATTGTTACTCCAAGTGTAGATAAGGAATGCAAGCAATGTTTAAGTTGATCAATTTCACAGAAAGCAAAATTAAGTCACATGCGAAGGTAAGGGATATCATTATTGTGGTAAGGGGTATCATTTTTATGGTAAAGTGATATCATTTTCTTTCATACTCCATATTATGGTAAGATGTTATTATTCGTTTCTTCATATTTTCATTAAATGATGAAAGGTCCTGAAAGGATTAGAATATCCTTAATAGTTTGTGCTTCATCTATTATTATGTTATTAATTTGGATTCTGGATAATTAAGTTGAAAATCACTAAGATCTATATTATCTTATTATTATGATGATCTATGTTTATTCATTATATATATCATTGTCATCATTCTCATGCTTATATTGTGTTGAAAGTCATCTATGGCCAGTAGTGCATAGATGGACTTGGTATGATTATGACCAGGGATTATTCGGTATAATCATGACCATAATGTTACAAACGATGTGGTAAAAGTCATCTTTGGCCCGTAGTGCATAGATGGACTTGGCATGATTATGACTAGGGATCATTCGGTATAATCATGACCGTAATTGAAAACACGAATATCCTTGGCCCGTAGTGCATGGATAATTCGTGGTCGTGATACTATTAAGCTGAGTCTCAGCATTATTGATTTTACAGTTTTATTTCTTATGCATGTATTGCAAAGATGGACTGTTGATTTACCTGATTATAAATATGAATTGTGAATTTAACTATAATCTTTGGTGGTTCAGGTGAAGACATGTGATGAGGGTTCTCTTTGTCTTGGGTACAATAAAGAACTGTTGATGAATATTACAGGGATGAAATATTAACGATGAACTTTTAATTTAGAGGAGATAGTAGACATTATGTTCTACTTGACTCTTCTAATGGATTGCTTGTTCCGCTACTATAATGGTTGAAAACTTTTATCTTCTACCATATATTCTAAATATCTGATTTAGTATTGATGAAGGCTATTGATAATGTAATTATCTTAAGTCATGATATTCTTTACTGGGCTGTTTGTGCTCACCCTTTTACTTCACCACCCCTTTCAGGTAATAAAAGTAAAGCTGGGACTAGCAGAGAGAACTTGGGTATAAAGTGGGGATACGAATTAGTCACAAGCCTAATCAAAATATGAAACGGTGTGGCATAATAATTATGTTGAGAATAATAAAATGTGTGTGACATATTTATATACATCATTTATTAATTGGTTTTGGTGAACAACTATAGGGTGATGAGGACCCGACCTTGAAAGCGTCAAAAATACAACGCATTAGAATGAGGAGAATAAAAATCTTCTCGTGTTTCTTTGGGACTTGAATTATTTGTTGATGTACTTTATATGGCATTGTAATAATTTAAATATGAATATTGTCGTATTATATACGTTACAATATTTGTATTGAAACTCACAGTATATGTGTCGTCGTATTTTGCACAACAGTTGTATAAATGAAGTTGTATGTACCATGTATTTGGCGACCCAAGATGGGTGATGTATACCTATTTTGGGGGCGTCACAGTTGGTATCAAAGCTTAGGGATATGATCACTGGCTGAGATGTGAGACAAGAACTAGGAGGGGAGAGACGGAGTATTCCTTCACTAGTATGACCTACCTAAGTTTAATTAGTATTTAATTGGTCGGTCAGAGTATATGGATAATATGTGGTATGTTAATTAACCCTTATTTTAAAACTGTATTCTGGAATGATATCTGAAATACAGGAAATGAGCAATGGATGAACAATGAAACAGAGGAAGTAGCATGTGAGATAGTATTTGAAATTCCTATCTCTTCGAACTACCAGGTACGTAAATTTCGACGGCGAAATTTCATAAGGTGGGGTGATTGTAAAACCCCGACTTTTATAAAATAAAAGTCTAATTTAATTTATGATGATTATTTTTAAAATTTTAAAATGTTAAATTGATAAATGGTTAAACGAACATTAATCGGATAAATTAAAAAATAAAGAGGGGGTATTACATCTTCTAGAAGGGGGAGGCGGCTAATAATAACTGAATTATGAGTGAAAAATTATGGGGGAGACAAGAGTGAGTGGGAGGAAGAAAAATGAGGAAAGAAAAGAAGAAAAAGGGGAGAGAGAAAAAGGAAAAGAGAGAGAGAAAATAAAAGGTGGAAATAAATGGGGGGCCTTGGTGTTGGCATGAGGAAGCCAATGTTCAGCAATCTCATACTCCTCCCGTAGCCAAAGTCTTAGAAGAGAGAGAGAGAGAAAGAAAAAGAGAAAGAGGAAGAGGAAGAGGAAGAAGAAGTAAATAAGGAAGAAATGAAAAGAAATCAAGAAATGTATTTTTTTAAAATCTTGATTATTTTAGTTTTATGTATTTTATGTAAAGATTACATACTTAGGTATGTATTTCATTTTTTAAACTTGTATAAACATGAATCAAATGAGAGAAATCTAGAAATCAAAAGAAGAACAAAATATGAAATTTTTAGAAAAAATAGTTTACTACTTAATTTTGTAAAATCCATAAATCTTTGTGTATAATGAGTTAAGAGATGAGTCATATATCAAAAGAAAGCCCTGGAAGTAAGCTAACCGTAGAAACTAAAATAACCCAAAAATTCTTTGTGGATATTTCGTGGTGACAGTTTGAGTGAAACTGGTCCGGAGGACTCGAAGTCCGAAAAATCAGTGTTCTTAAGCTTTATTGCGTGAGTTATAATTTTTAATCTGACCGTTGGATCGTTGTAATTTTCAGATATGTTATACATATATAAGTTGAGTATATGTCCACAAATTTTGAACCGTTAAAGATTAACGTATGATTTGTTATGAATTTAAGGAGGTGACTGATCCAGAAATTATTGTAGCAGAAATTTTGGTAAGCCTTTCTCTCTATGTTTGAGTGTGAATTTGGCAAAAATCTCTTATACAAAGTTGTAGAAAATTAAATTTAAATGGAAGTACATAAGATCAGTATTTTTTTTATAAAGGTGTTAATTATTATGAATTATTGAAATTTCTGAATATTGAAGTTTATGATTAATTTATCAGAAACATTATTTGGGTTGAAATACTTTTACAAAATGTTTATAATACCATCTTAGAATTTCTGTAAAATTTTGATGAATTATTGAAAAACAGAAGTAATTATTGTATTTTAAAACTATTTATAGTTAGTTTGAAAATAGAAGAAATTCATAGAAAATTCTATGAATGATGAAAAATTATAAAACTTGGTGAAAAATGGTATAATATTGTTTTATAATTTTTGGACACTTTTGCAAAATTTTTGAATAACAGAAATATTTATTATATTTTTAAGCTATCTATGGTTAGTTTAAAATAGAGGAAATTCATAGGAAATTCTATGAATGTTGAAAAATTATGAATTTTGCTGAAAAATATTATAATAATATAAGATTAATATTAATGATGTTTTAGTGATATAAAAGTATGTGAAGTTAGTATTTCTATTTTGAAGCTATTAAATGATACTTTTATAAATAGAAATAATTATAGGAAATTGTTGGATAATCTGAAAAATGTGAAAATTATTTGGAAAGTTCAGAATGCTATTTTAAATATTTTAGAAGTGTTAGTAAGCTCATGAGGTGCTGGGATGTAAATGCACAAGTAACGAATGAATTATGATAAAAACAAAAATAATATTTTTGTTAAAGTAAAAATGGTGATAATATCATAGTAGTGGATTGCCATATATGAGGTTTTAGATTTCTCAAGTTTTATTAGTCACTTCTAAAGTTTTGGAATATGAATAATGATTTTATGCGATAAATAAAGACAACTTAATTGAATAATGAATTATTAGTTGGTGTATATGTTAGTCGATATAATTATGAATTGATGTTGATCTTTACTTTTAATAGAATTTAAATTTGTTTATAAGTAAGGTATTGATTTGATTCTTACGTACGAAATTACTCGGTATTTATTTTAATAATTACCACAGTAGTTATTACACACTGACTTATATTATTTGATATGATATAATTAAACCCGGTTAGCGATATTAAGAGTCTATGTTAATAATTGTGAATAATGGTTCAAAGATTGAAAAAGGGTATTGATTAAAGATAAGTATGATATCTGAGGATGTTGTTCAATTATTTTCTTTTTTACAAAAGTAAGTTTGGCGGGACTTGCAGGCACTCTACTTTTTCTAAAGTAGTATGGACCACAACTCTATTATTGAACAAATATTGTTAAAAGCGTGTACAAGTTGGTTTAATTTTTCTCGTGGGACCATAAATTCTACTACCATTATTATATACCTCATTAAGTTATTTTGTCAAAGCATGTGTGCTAATTGTTTCCTCAATTTTAAAATATAAATAGGTTGCGGTTGAACAACTAAACACACACCATCACTATACTAAAAATATTGAATTATTTTACAACAATATTGTGAGTATAATATTGTGAGTATTTCTATTGAGTGTATTGTTACTCCAAGTGTAGATAAGGAATGCAAGCAATGTTTAAGTTGATCAATTTCGCAGAAAGCAAAATCAAGTCACATGCGAAGGTAAGGGATATCATTATTGTGGTAAGGGTATCATTTTTATGGTAAAGTGATATCATTTTCTTTCATACTCCATATTATGGTAAGATGTTATTATTCGTTTCTTCATATTTTCATTAAATGATGAAAGGTCCGAAAGGATTAGAATATCCTTAATAGTTTGTGCTTCATCTATTATTATGTTATTAATTTGGATTCTGGATAATTAAGTTGAAAATCACTAAGATCTATATTATCTTATTATTATGATGATCTATGTTTATTCATTATATATATCATTGTCATCATTCTCATGCTTATATTGTGTTGAAAGTCATCTATGGCCAGTAGTGCATAGATGGACTTGGTATGATTATGACCAGGGATTATTCGGTATAATCATGACCATAATGTTACAAACGATGTGGTAAAAGTCATCTTTGGCCCGTAGTGCATAGATGGACTTGGCATGATTATGACTAGGGATCATTCGATATAATCATGACCGTAATTGAAAACACGAATATCCTTGGCCCGTAGTGCATGGATAATTCGTGGTCGTGATACTATTAAGCTGAGTCTCAGCATTATTGATTTTACAGTTTTATGTCTTATGCACGTATTGCAAAGATGGACTGTTGATTTACCTGATTATAAATATGAATTGTGAATTTAACTATAATCTTTGGTTGTTCAGGTGAGGACAGGCGATGAGAGTTCTCTTTGTCTTGGGTACAATAAAGAAGCTGTTGATGAGTATTCTGAGGATGAAATATTAACGATGAACTTTTAATTTAGAGGAGATAGTAGACATTATGTTCTACTTGACTCTTCTAATGGATTGCTTGTTCGCCGCTATTATGGTTGAAAACTTTTATCTTCTACCATATATTCTAAATATCGATTTAGTATTGATGAAGGCTATTGATAATGTAATTATCTTAAGTCATGATATTCTTTCTTGAAATACATTTTGTGCTCACCCTTTTACTTCACCACCCCTTTCGGGTAATAAAAGTAAAATTTGGGACTAGCGAGAGAGAACTTGGGTATAAAGTGGTGATCTGAATTAGTCACAAGCCTAATCAAAATATGAAGCGGTGTGGCATAATAATTATGTTGAGAATAATAAAATGTGTGTGACATATTTATATATATCATTTACTAATTGGTTTTGGTGAACAACTATAGGGTGATGAGGACCCGACCTTGAAAGCGTCAAAAATACACCGCATTAGAATGAGGAGAATAAAAATCTTCTCGTGTTTCTTCGGGACTTGAATTATTTGTTGCTGTACTTTATATGGCATTGTAATAATTTAAATATGAATATTGTCGTATTATATACGTTATAATATTTGTATTGAAACTCACAGTATATGTGTCGTTGTATTTTGCACAACAGTTGTATAAATGAAGTTGTATGTACCATGTATCTGGCAACCCAAGATGGGTGATGTATACCTATTTTGGGGGCGTCACAATTCATACTTTAAATAACTCAAGTTCGAAAATACTTCATAAATAATCAGAGTGGAGTAAAATTCAAGAATGATCAAAATATAGATCCAATCCAAGATAGGAATCATAACAGACGATCTTGGACACAAAAAAGAAAATTTAATTTTTCTGTGAATAGTGTCGTATTCGTGAATAGTGCCGTATACGTGAATAGTAACTCCGACACTAAAAGATAGAAATTTCATAAAAAAATCATCATGCTTCGTGAATAGTACTCGTGAATAGTAACTCGTGAATAGTAACTCATGAATAGTAACCCCGACATGAAAAAGTTCCAAATTTGATAAAAATTTCCAACCAATATTTCGGCATAATGATATTGAAGAAATAATATCATTTTTCGAATAAAATAACATCCCTTACCTAAAAAGGATAGTACTTCTGACTGGTATACTGGATATAGTGCTGAAAGAACTTGCATCGTATAGCAATACTCAAAGTACTAAAATACTCACAAGAATACGCTCAATATATCGAGAGAGAAAGAGAGAGAAATCTGTAGTTTCTGGTGTGATTTTTAATTCTAACCTAAGCACCCTATTTATAGGAAAATGTTTAGAACACAAAAGCAGAAAATTTAATAAATTAATAATATTTTCAAAACTTATTCATACGCACACCTTTTGAATCTTATTTCAACCACCAAAATAGCCCACCATAATGACAAAAACGTTTTTCTAAACAAAAATATTTAAAACTTGCAAAATTTAATTATTTTGGAACTTCGGAACTTCAATAATTCATAATAAATAGCCCTTTTATTAGAAAATTCGAATCTCACGGGTTTTTATAGGAAATTCAATTCTCTACAATTTTACAGAAGAAAGTGTTTCCAAATTCCAAACAGAAATTGACCGAAATCCATAAACGGCGATTTTACAGGCTATAATCAAATTTCAGTCAAGAAATGGGCCCACAGACATGTTTAACATGTTTTAAACAACTTTTGCAACAAAAATACTCTTCCTCCTCATATACTCATATATCCCACATTCATTGTAAAAATATCATCGTTATTATATTATAATAATATAATAAAATATTATTTTATCAAAAAAGATAAAATATCAATTTTTTAACAATTGTCACTTTAAAAATTTTCTCCATCTATAACCACATAAAATCAATATTTTCCTCATCATATAAATAAATAATTAATTATTCATAAATAATATTACAGAATCACAAGATCGGGCAACTAAGTAGTTCCTGAGAAAGAGGGGCTTTCAATAAGGATTTCTCTCTTCTTGGCGTGCAATTAGGTAACCAAACCTCTCCTTGTACGTAACTTTCTAGAAATTGCCAATAATGTTTTCTAATAATATTATTCAGATAATATGAATTATTGCTTCGATAATGGAAAATATTGTGTAGTGACAATTATTGAAACAACAGTAATATAAAATATCAACGCAACAATTATTGAATCAATAAAATAAAATACTGAACAGTAACTACTATAACAATTATTGAGTAGTGCCTTCTTACGTAAGAATCAATAATTGGTGCAATACCGTGTGCTACTGTGCAACAATGCGTATTACTTTGTTTTAACCACCGGGTATTCCAACAGTGTTAATGGTAACCACTACGCCGTTATTTATAAACAACTTATACTTATCGTTTTCTTCATCCAATCGCTTTCCGTTATGGGGCCCACAAAAGACTGCGCCGTCGTACGAATATTCCCCGACAGCAAGAATATTCCACGACCAAACGAGTATTCCCCGACAATAATGAATATTTTATAACCACCTGCTTATTTAAAAATATTTGCGCATTTTACCCATAACTAACCACATTAATCCAATTAACCCTTACTATTTCAAAATAATAAATAGAGGAAATTAAATTTCATTTATTAATAATTTGGAGTCTTACAAACCGGGTTAGGGAGTATATGATAGTAAGGAGGTCGTCCAAGTAAAGGTAACTGATATTTTTCTTTCTCTCAATACACTAGATATTTTATCCTCCATTGTTAACCTTGTGATCGCCTGTGCTGACTCTCACGCCTGAGCTATCCCCCGACGGTCGAAGCCGCCAAGCTTTTGGTGTTGACTGTGTTTATTGTGCAGGATCAGAACGTCTTACGTGATTGGGACGTGGCAGTAGATCTTGGCATTAACATTGGCGCTAGAAGGAGGGGTGTGTTCTAGTGCTTTTGAGTTTTCAATCACATACGTTTAGTTATTCTACGTCGGAAGTTATGGTGAAGAGTAAAACTATTACACCGAAGGGACAGCCGAAGGCTGTAAGTTCTTCCATACAACGTATTTTTGTCAGGGATCATCTGGGCCCCTCAAAGAGTGCTCATGAGAGCACGGTTTCCAAGCACGATTCAGGGGATCCTCGTTCGAGGGCTCATGGTGAAGCCAGAAGGAGGTTGGTTTTTGCTGCTGACAAATAACATGGTCATGGCCGAAAATGAGTAGAAGGCACATTGCCTAAAACTCAGCACCGAAGTGGTCAGGATGACAAAGCTGCCAAGTTGGCAAAGATGGCAGACAAAGCATATGAAGTTATGAAAGTTCTTCTAAAGCAGAGGGAGGATATAGCCGAACAGATGCTTCGGATAGCCGAATTGAAGGACGAGGCATCCACTTATGTGCATTCAGAAAGGCGTAGTAAGTCAAGGGATGTACAACGACGAGAAGGAAAGGAGTCAGAGCATTCTGGTTATGTATCTCGAGGCCATCCACGGGCTCGAGGAAGATCTAGAAGTAAAACTCCTGAGGTATCAAAAAAATCACTTCATCTTGTTGGTTCTCGAGGTCATGGTGACAGTAAGCGAAGAATTAGATCAAGGGAGAATATTCCAGAGACTACAAAGAATGTGCATCGAATTGAGTATTCTCACCGTGATGACAGGGCCACATGCTAAAGTAGATCCAGGAGTCCATCGAGGGCAGTGGGATCTGAGGGAAGAGGTCAATCTACTCAGAAGAAGGTATCTCCGGAGAAAGAAGTCTCCTCAAAACTGGAAGGTGTAGACTTTTTGGTTAAAGAGTTGAAGGGGCTTCGAAAGCAACTGGCTGAAGTTCAACAAGTGAAGGATACTCCGGGGAAGAAGGCGTCTCCTTTTTCCTCGGATATTCTTAAGGAAAAGGTAGACCTACTAAAAAGTTACCCCATATGGAGAGTTATGATGGATCAGGGGATCCTTATGACCATAGTCAGGCGTTCGACCGACTAATGGATTACTATGATTTCACCGATGCTGCTAAGTGTCATACGTTCGTAACAACTTTGAGGAAAGATGCGAGGCAGTGGATGGGAACTTTGCCTGCAGATTCTATCTCGTTATGGTCTGGGCTATATGACAAATTTCATGCTCGTTTTGGGAGCAATAGAAGGAGAGGAAAACCTACGGGTTCTTTGGCACAGGTCTGAAAGTTTATAAATGAGTCCTTGGGTAAGTATGTGAAGCGCTTTAGGGAAGCAGTTGGCCAGGTGGCCGATCTCAATGATCTTCAGGCTGTTGGGTTGTTTCAGATTGGCTTAGATTTGGTGAAGTCTGAGAAATTGGTGAAGAAGTTGATGTTTCACCATCCGAAAAGCTTGGCCGAAGCCTTTGATAAAGCTGAAGGCTATATTGTGGTGGAGGAAGCTATGAATAGCTTGAAGCGTCCTTCTTTGGATAGAATAAAGGAGACATAAATCAAGGCCGAGGGTGATCAGAAAAGGAACGGGGGGAATAATAATCTGCCGGAGGGCAGTTCGAAGAAGTACAATAACAACTGGCGACAAGGAGGAAATCGCCCATCTTCTCCTACCCAGAAGGTGAATAGGGTATACACCAAATTGAACGTGGATAGGTCGGTAATATTGGATCAGATTAGGAATCAGCCGCACTATGAAGACATCGTGACAATATTAAGCCTGGACAGGGCAATACTCGGAAATTTTGTGGCTATCATCAAGCCACAGATCACGATACAAATGAATGTTGTAGTCTGAAGGATTTTGTGATGAGGAAGGTTCAGAGTGGTATGTTGGTTTAGTACGTGGCCGGAAGGGATCAACAGCAAGAACAGCAAAATGATAACCGTGCTGTTCAAGTAGTTCAACCGGTTCCACCTGTACAACCTGCTCCAAATCAACCGCCGAGGCACGTCGTTGATGTAATTACCGGTGGGACAGTAGGGAAATTAGTAGGGAAGAAGAGGCGATGTTATCTGGATTCGGTTATGTCTGTGGCGGGTGTTCTCCCGAAGATTGACAGGCCATTTCCAGGGACAATCATAGCTTTTACTGATGAAGATTATCCTTCGGAACCCATCGAACCTCATGAGGGGGCATTGGTGATAACTACTCAAGTAGGTTCAGTGGACATGAAGCGGATGATGATCGACTGTGACAACCCGAGAATTTTGAATATTTTTAAAATTTTTAATTATTGATTAAGGTTCAAAATTAGAACCTAGATAAAAATTAGTGTATGCGTTTGATATTTTTAAGATAGAATTTTGAGGATTTCAAAATTCTGTGAAGGATTTAAGTGAATTATTCAGGATTAAGAAAAACATGATTATGTTCTGTGTATATGTGTACAGTATGTGGTTAAGGGTCAAGGGTTGACCAGATAAACGATATCTGTAACAAACCCTAAGTATATATTAAGAACGTCAACGTTCAGTCAAAAAACCTTATTGAATTATAAGAAACCCTAGAAACCGGTTCTGAAAACCCTAATTTCAGTTCCGGGAATCCGAAACCCTAATTCGGTGCATGGAACCCTAAATTGGGAACGTAATGGCGTAAGTGTAAATAATTAAAATATTAATTAGGGTAAAGCTTAATTATTTAGTAAACCCTAATTTCAAATTATTAAACCCCAATTACGGATTTGAAACCCTAATTTGTAAATAGGGAAAAACCTAAGTGTTAATTTAGTAAGTTAATGTTAATTAGGAAACCTTAATCATAATTTTCAAGTTATAGTAATTAGAAAGCCCTAATCTAATTACGAAAATTTAATATCTAAATTAGAAAATTTATTTTTCTATTAGAACTTAATTAATGGTTTATAAACCCTAATCCGTGATTTTGACCCTAATTGCGTAATTAGCAATTTTAATTAGGAATTATTAATCCTAATTAGCAAGATTTAAAGTATGATTAAGAAATTATAATATAATTAGTAAATACTAATTATAAGTTAAAAATATTAATTTTCTATTTTTAAAACCTAAATTGGAAATTTTAGAAAATAACTTGTAAACCCTAAATTGGCTCAAACCCTAAACCCTAACCAAAGATCAGAAATCAGAATCTAAGCTAGAAATGGTAAGAACCCTAAATTTCGAAAATCTTGTGATCTTGTGTTAAAAGTTGAAATTGGTTGGTTAGAAATGTGTTAGACGGTGTTTTTGAGTGATCTGGGTTATTGGATCAAAGATCCATAACATCCAAGTGCACGAAATGGAAAAATTTTCAAATCTGGAAAAGTTGAAAAATAAGGCCTGACAGTCAAATGTCAAGGCCTCTAGATCTTTATGTGTTTGATGTTTGGTATAGTTTATGTTATAGATATGTTCTTTGATGTTAGGACTTTGATGTGAGACTTAAATGAACCTCAGATCATGTTTAGATTGAAAGATATGATCGGTCAAATCACGCCGACCGAAATTACATTTACAGGTAAACCTGAATTTCCAAAAAGTCGACAAGCATTTTGGAGGTTCGGATCTTCTTAAAATTCTGTTATTGTTTATGTCATGTTGTTGGTTGGATGTTGTAGTCTGACATGTATTCTACATACTCAAACCATTAGATCACCTGGCTCTTGCTCAGAACTAACAGGTTTTGTCAGGTACTTTGACCGGACTTAAATTCTTTAATGTGTTGTTGTTTGAATGATATTGTGGTATATAAATGGACCCTGACATCCCCTCTTCACGTGTAAAATTTTATAATACATTAGTCAAGACTGGAAATCAAGTATCGAAAGGCTCAAAGAAGGTACCTCGACTGTTCTTCAATTTCAGGAAAACCCAGAAATTGAAGAACAGTTTCTGACAATTTTTGAGAGGCTTGAATCGCACAGTTATGATGTATTTTGTCCAGGAAAAAAGTTGTTGATTGTAGTACTACATTAGTATTACAATTCTAATCAAATTACAAGCCGGAAAGCATTAGAAACCTAGATCAAATTCTGGTCAAACGTAGCCTCTCGGTAGTCTGACATGAAGGCTCAAGAACACTCAAGAACACCTATAGCGACGGTTTTGTCACTATAGTGCCCTTTTAGCGACAGTTTAATTAAGAAATTAATTATTAATTTTCAAAAATTATTTAAAAATAGATAAAAATGGTTTTTAATTATTAAAAATACAAAATAAATTCTGAAAAATTATTTTAAATTCTAAGAAATAGTTTTTAATGCAGTGATTGTTGAATACAAAATCAACATCAGCTTCGATACAAATACTGTGGTATGTGAGTTTAAAATTTATAATCATATAGATACCTATGGTTACTACAAATTACTATATTGATTACCTTTCTTAAGTTTTTCAAACTTAAAATTGTCACAAAGTTTGAATACTGAATGTTTTGCTTGCAAAATGTATTTGAAAACATGTTTTATATTATGATTACTAAAGTTATATAAATTGGTTACTGTCTAATGTTGGCTTGGTTACTGATTATTTTGTATTGGTTACTATGTAACATTATATTGTCTAATGATGTCTTAGTTACTGACTAATGTTGTCTTGGTTACTGCATAATATTACTAATTAATCTTTGACTTGATTCTTGACTAATCTTGACTTGGTTCTTAACGACTAATCTTGACTTGGTTACTATGTAATATTAAATTGGTTACAGACTAATGCTGACTTGCTTACTGTGTAACACTATAATGGTTATTGACTAATTCTAAATTGGTTACTGTATAAAATTATAATGCTGACTTGGTTACTGTGTAAAAATATTATTTAGTGAGTCATGCTAACTTGGTTACTGACTAATGTAAACTTAATTACTGCAGTGATTAATTGGTTACTATATTATTGGTTGCTGAAGCATATTAATGTACATTTCTACTTATGTTTTTTATATTAATGGTTACTTGTTAGCCAAATTGGATACATTCTTACAAAAGTGCGCTTTTAGTTGGTAACAAACAAATTATCTTTGGTTGTTTTTTACTATATAAAATGCAATGGAAAATGTGGTTATCTTGTGGTTACTAAATAAATATGTGTTGATTCTGATCTAAAATATATTTGGTTACTGTATAAAGTTGTTATGATTACTGAATAATGTTACGGTGTTTTATATTGGTTTGTTTTAATATGGTGGTTACTTATTGGCTATATTGGTTACCTACATACAACTGTTATAATTTAATTGGTAACAAATATCAATATACTGATTATTTCTATTGTAAGATGAATGTACAAATGTGTTTTATGTTCTGGTTATTAACATCATATAGTTTGGTTACTAGCTAACATTGATTTGGTTACTAAGTAGATATATGTTGGTTACTGTCTAATCTAAATTTGGTTACTGTATAATGTTTTTATGATTACTGTATAATATTAGTGTGTTTTATACTTGTTTGTTTTATATTGATGATTACTTATTGACTACATTGCTTAACTTCATACAACTGTTAGTCTTTAGGTGGTAACAAACTGATGCGGTTGAAGAGCAGGCGTGTCAATTTATGTAAAGATTTGATCTAGTGAGAATTTGGTAATTTTTGTCAAGTTTGAAGTGTCGGATTTTGGCGTTTTCGGAGCCTAATTTCATTGAAAATAGGTCAACAATCAAAAGTCACCAACTTTGCTGATGAAATGCAGTGTTTTTTGATCAAATTCCATCATTTAGGCCTTCAAAATTGCATGTAAAAATGTGATTTATGTTCTGGTTACTAAGATTATGTAATTTGGTTACTGTCTAATATTGATTTGGTTACTTTACAATGTTTATTCAGTTGTTAGACAATGGAGACTGACAATAACCAATGAAACAAATTTAATTGTTTACATGAATATATAATTGTTTACTATTAGTAACCATTAACCACATGGTTGGCAACATTTTTGATGGTGTACAGTAACCAAAATTGATGTTGATTAATATTTTAATTTTTGATTCCATCATAAGTTATCAATATAAAGTAAACATATACAAGCTTTATAACAGTCTTGATACAAGCTTATAACAGTCTTGCTACAAGCTTATAATTATATGGTTACTAACAAGCTTGTAACTATCTATGATAATTATCTGGTTACTAACAAGCTTGTAGATAAATAGGACACTCACACATGTACATTTAACAATTGATGTTTGTCCTGATACAAGCTTATAACTATCTAGTTACTAATAACAGTAACCATAATGTAACATAATAAAACAGTAACCATATAATTATATGATAGTAACCATAACAGGTTTTAATGGTAACCAAAACAGAAACATCATGTAATGAAACCCAGTTTAGGCAATCCATGTATACTAAACAATTACATATTAACCAGAATAAAAAATAAAAGTCTCCAAAATCCCACATTGAGGACACAATAATAGTAGCCAAACCATAAGGTAACAGTAACCAAAACATAATAAAGAAGTAACCAAATAGTTGTATGACAGTAACTAGAACATGCAGGATGTGTTTGTGGAAATGGAAGTAGAAATATAATATATAGCATAAACCTTGTAGAAGATATTTGAAGGAATTTACAAAAATAATACATCAATGTATACTAAGCAAATACATGGTTTATTATGACTTGGGTTTATTATTTACAAAAATAATACATCCACAAACTAATGATGCCTTAAACTTCTTATTTGTCTTGGGTTCAATTTCTTGGTAATAATGCAGGGGACTTCCATGTCACACCAAAATATAACTTTTCAATGAATTTTCTATTGCATTCCTCATAGTAAAGATTCCATAAGCGCAAATAAACAAAATCGATTTACACGGTCATTAGTAACGAGATATAAACAATATTTATATCATAAACAGTTTACCAAACAAATACATTGTAACCAAAACAACATATAAAAGTAACCAAAATCTCAATTGAGGGAAAAAGAATGGTATCCAAATCATAAGCTAACAGTAATAAAAAAATATACTAATGAAGTAACCAAACAGTTATATGTTAGTAACCAAAACATATATTAATGGTAACCAATACATAAACATCATATAGACCAAACAAAGTTTAGTCAACCCATATATACTAAGCAAATATATGGTAACCAGAACAACAAAAAACAGTAAGCAAAATCCCAACTCAAGGAAATAAAAATGGAATCCAAATCAGAAACTAACAGTAACAAAAAACATACTAAAGAAGTAACCAAATATTTATATGATAGTAACCAAAACATGTTTTAATGGTGACCAATACATAAACAACATGTACACCAAAACCAGTTTAGTCAACCATGTATACTAAGCAAATACATGGTAACCATAACAACATAAAAAAGTAACCAAATTACCAAATCAAGGTAACAAACATGGTATACGAATCTCAAGCTAACAGTAACAAAAACATAATGCAGAAGTAACCAAACAGTTATATAATAGTATCTATTTTTTATTACTTGACGTAGCTACAATGTAAGCATTACATCAAGCCCCCAGAAATTGGTCTTGTGTCAGTATATGATGCAGAAGTAAAATGGCAAAATGAAGATGAGACAATCATGATCATTCAAAAGCAGACTAGATATGTTAAGAGCCTAAACAATTTGAAAATAATTATCCACTTTAGCAAATATTATGCTGTTAAATGATGTCTATCACAAATAACCCAGTCATAGAGATAAAGAAAAATTCATTCAATAAAAAAATTAATATAAACAGAATGTCGCCAGAAGTACAGACTCATAGTATGACAACAACACTTCAACCATGTGCATACTGCATGGTAGGTTCCAAAAGGAGGCGGTTCTACCAAAGCAAGAACTCCATCGTCTGAAGAAGTAGATTCAGTTCGCTGACGACGAGTGGCTTCAAGAGGAGAGAGAGAAGTAGTAAGGGCGGAGAGAGAGAAATCGAACAAGAATTAAGGGTGGAGAGAGAGAGAGACCGAACGAGAAAGGAATGTTTGAGGAAGATGGAAACTAATTTGCCATGTCAGCCCATTAATACTAATCCCTTAATTTAAGGACTTTTAATTGTATTAGTATTGTAAATAAAAATGATGAACTGTAGTATTTTTGTAATTATTTTATGGATGTATGATTTTTGTAATTATTTTTAAAAATGTACTAATATATGTAATTAACCCAATAAAAAAACTTTATTAATTGCCTATGTTATATTTTCTCCCCAAGTCTTAATAATATTTTATGTTTGTTTGTAAGTATGATTTAGGGTCTCAAATTCTGTTTGACAGGTTGTCCTCTATTTTGATCTCAGGAATTCTTAATTACACAAAATAGAATAATATTTGAAAGTAGTATGCACATAAGTCAATTATATTTAATATAATGTATTATATACTTTGTAATATTATTTATTTATTAATAAAAAAATTCATTTATTAAAGACATTTTATTTTAGATTAAAAATAAAATTATTCCTAATCGTTGGATTACTAAAAAAGATATTAATGAATTTGGATAGATTGACACATACTTTACTTCCTTTTAGGAAGAGAATGATTGATTTCATAATCATTTGTGTGGAAACACTAAAATAAGTATGTTGGTGCATATTGGAGAATAAGCTTATTAAATGTGGCTTGCTAAAAGAATACCTAATGAAGTTTTACTTGTCGGTCAATAGGAATTCCTCTAGTGATAGTAGTACAAGTGATCCTTGAACTTGAGATTATGAAATTATCTTGTTTATGATGAGTTATACTTTGACATGTTTGATGAGTGACTTTCATACCTACGAATTTGATACTTTTCAGACTTAAACAGTTACTAATCCTTGTGTTTTAGTATTATTTTATGTGTTGGGTTGTATTTGTATTGCAAGGTCAGTTTGAGATGGCTAAGGCAGGAAGTGAATGGCAAAAACAGTAAAAGCAGACACAGTGGAAAATTTCCAGAGAAGTTACTTGTCGGGGCGAGCATTCCCTAAGCCAAATTACCCATCGAGGCGGGGGTACACATCATCAAGCAGATTTGGCGCTTTGTCAAGGCTAAAAGCTTGTGAAAGTTATGAAGTGTTCTGATGTAATTATAACTCTGGAGAGGTATAGCTGGTGGATTCAAGACGTGATTAGGAGAGAATAAAAGGCTTATTCAGTAGCAGGGAAGGATTATTATTGATTATAATCATCATCAATCATCACAATTAACAAACCTAATTTTGGATCGTGATTCTAGAAGATTGAAGCCAAGAAGTTGGAGAACGAAGATTGCAAAAGGATTGAAGAAGTGCAGTGGTTCTTTTTAATGTTTTTGTTCTTCAATTTCATCTTTGTATTCAGGATACTAGTTTCTTTATGAATTTTAGTGTTTAATTCATTCGTTATGAACTAATTTACTTTTTAAGCCTACAATAGATCTTTTTGCATAATGAAGATGGTCATGCTTCTATTTTAAATCATTGATGCTATTTTCAATTTCGTCTATTATGGTTTATGCTTTATGAGTTGTTTGATCACCAATTCCTTGTGAACCTATATGAATTCGAGAGATAAAGTATGGGTTTTGACCTAATCATAGTAGCGTGTGATTGTGATTTTTGCGTGTTGTTGGGTTTCATAATTTATGTTTAGGATAAATATACCTATACATCGCGCGTAATCTTATGAGAACTTGTGATTAAACCTTGTTTAATTGTAATTCACATAGAGATATAGTGAATTAGTTAATTAGAGTGTTCTGCTTAATTCTATCATTTGTGGATTTAAGTTGATATGTGTATAGTGCATTGAGAGATGGTTATATCTATTTTCGTGTTCTTGATTAACGAACTGAAATAGTTAACTTGAATTAAAAAGAAGTGTGTCAATCTAAGTGAAACATTAAGTGAAATTATAGACTTAATTCTCCAATATGTGATTAAAGTTTGTGGTAGTTAGTTGATTTTTTTTATTTAGTATTTTTTCATAAATTTCATCGCTTAATCATATCATTAGTTTAATAAAACTGAGATAATACAAGATTGGTAATTGTTAGGATAAAATTCAATAATTTTCTTTGTGGGAACGATACTCTACTTATCACTTTAATACTTGTTGACAACGCATACTTGCGTGCTGTGCGTAATTAGATTCTACCCAACAAGTTTTTGGCGTCGTTACCGGGGACTAATAATTGAGTTTATTACTTTCAATATCTGTTTAATTATATCAGTTTAAGTTAAACACTTTTTGTTTTATTTCTTGTTTCAGGTTCTCTTGAATAGTGCATGCAAACTCGATCAAAGAAGATAAACTTAACACCTTACGAGGACGATATTGAGAGAAAGTTTCAGAGGTTGAGTAAGTGGATAAAAGAGACTAGAGAGAACTTAGAACAACAAGAGACAATGGTTGCGGATGATCAGAAAGCATTGCGGGATTATGCCACACCAAACTGAGATTCAGTCGAGTATTTCCAGACCTGCTATTACTTCTAACAACTTTGAGATAAAGTCTGGTACAAAATAGATGATTTAGAACTCGGTGCAGTTTGGGGATTTGGCTAACGACGATCCGAATGAGCATCTTGTGAGCATTTTAGAAATTTCTGATACCTTCAAGACTAATGGGGTATCGGATGATGCAGTGAGACTTTGTTTGTTCCCATTCATGCTGAGAGATAAGGGGAATAGTTGGCTACATTCATTTATAACAGTTTCAATTACTACTTGGGATGACCTAACTCAGAAGTTCTTAGCAAAAATTTTTCCACCGACAAAAACAACAAAAATGAGTAATGAGATTACTACGTTGGAACAACAATATGGGGAGTCACTAAATGAAGCTTGGGAGATGTATAAAGAGTTATTGAAAAAAATGTCCACATCACGGATTGTCCAAATGGTTGCAGATGAATACCTTTTATAATGGGTTGAACATTAATCTTCGGACTAGCATAGACGCAACGTCAGGAGGAGTATTTATGGCTAAGAGGTTTGCGGAGGCATATGATTTGATTGAGACTATGGCAGCTAATAACTACCAATGGCCAACTGCAAGGATGACTCAACCTAAGGCAGCTGGAGTGTTAGAAATGGATGGAGTTACAACTTTAGCAGCTCATATATCTGCACTGTCGAAGAAAATGGACGCCCTCACTAGAGTACAGATTTAGCAGGTAGCATATGTGTGTGGGGGAACATCCAACATATCAATGTGAAATAAATCTGGCAGCGGTTCAGTTTGTGGGTAGTTATAACCGGCGACCAAACCCGTATTAGAGTACCTACAATTCGAGGGTAATGAACCATCCCAACTTTTTGGGGAGCAATAATCAGAATTAGCAGAACACTCCACGACCATCATACCCCCTGGTTTTCAAAATCAGCATCAACAGTCAGCTCCACAACATGAGAAGAAGTCCGATTTGGAGGAGCTACTTTTCAAATATATATCAGGTAATGAGGTGACAATGAAAACTCAGGCGGCTGCAATTAAAAATTTGGAAAATCAAAGGGGACAACTTGCAATTTCCTTGAACAATAGACCTCAAGGGTCTTTGCCGAGTGACACAAAAAAGAATCCCAGGGGAAATCAAGAGTAGTGTCAAGCTATTACACCTCGGAATAGAAAACAATTATGTGGGAAAAGTGCAAAACATTCGCCAAAGAAAGATGTTGAAGAAAGTGAAAAAAAAGTAGTTGAAGAGAAAAAGGGTGAAGAAAGACAAGGGGCTAAGGAACAGGGTAGATGTTGCACTAGTTGTTTATCCTCCACCACCGTTTCAACAAAGGGTTCAAAAGCAAAAGTTAGATAAACAATTCTCTAAATTCTTGGATCTTCAAAAAGCTACAGATAAACATTCCGTTTGCAGAAACCCTAGAATAGATGCCGAGTTATGCTAAGTTTATAAAGGGTATTTTGTCAAGGAAGAAGAAATTGGAAGATTACGAGACTGTAGCATTGACGGAGGAGTGTAGCGCGGAATTGAAACGAAAGTTGCCTCCGAAGTTGAAGGATCTGGGTAGCTTCACTATTCCTTGCACTATTGGAAGCATGTCCTTCAACAAATGTTTGTGTGATTTGGGTGCAAGTGTGAATCTTATGCCGCTATCAGTTACTTACCCGAGGGGAATTGTGGAAGATATATTGGTGAAAGTGATTAAGTTCATATTTCCAGCGGACTTCATTATCCTTGACTACGAAGAAGATAAGAACATTCCAATTATTTTACGGAGACCATTCTTAGCAACTGGGAGGACTCTCATCGATGTGCAAAGAGGAGAATTTACTATGAGAGTTCAAGACCAAGAGATTACGTTTAATGCTTTCAAAGCTATGAAATTCCCTACAGATAAGGAAGAATGTTTTAGGATGGATGTGGTTGAGAAAATGGGTAGTGAAGATTTGATTCGAGGTATGGATAGGGACCCGTTGAAAAACACATTGCTGGGAGATGTTAACTTGGATGATCCCAAGTTTATTGATTATTTGCACATGTTGGATGCATTACCTAGAGTGAGCAGATTCAAGATTCTGTTTGAGCTATTAGTAACTGCAAAAAAATTATCGGCACAGATGAAACCTTCACTAGAGGAACCATCTACACTTAAACTTAAACCTCTTCCTACACACCTCAAGTATGCATTTTTGGGTAATTCATCTAATTTACCTATTATTATTGCATCTGCACTTAACGATTTGTAGGAAAGTAAGCTGTTGAGGGTTCTCCGAGAGTACAAATCTGCTATAGGTTGGACCATTACCGATATCAAGGGGATAAGCCCTTCATTCAGTATGCACAAGATACTCTTAGAAGATGATGCAAAACCCATAGTAAAACAACAACAGAGGCTCAACCCGATCATAAAAGAGGTAGTGAAGAAGGAAATTCAGAAATGTCTTGATGCTGGGATAATTTATCCTATCTCGGATAGCTCATGGGTGAGCCCAGTACAGTGTGTCCCAAAGAAAGGTGGTATGACAATTGTGACCAATGAAGACAATGAGCTGATACCGACTCGGATAGTGACCAATTGGAGGGTATGCATGGATTACAGGAAACTTAACAAGGCAACCCGAAAGGATCACTTCCCCTTACCTTTCATTGATAAGATGTTGGATAGATTGGCGGATCATGATTACTACTGTTTATTAGATGGCTATTCGGGGTACAATTAGATTATAATTTTCTAGAAGACCAAGAGAAGACAATGTTCACATGCCCATATAGCACCTTTGCGTTTAGGAAGATGTCATTTGGACTGTGTAATGCACCAACAACTTTTTAGAGATGCATGATGTTAATATTTTCAGATATGGTGGAACGCAATTTAGAGGTATTCATGGATGACATTTCATTGCATGGGATACATTTGACAGTTGTTTAGAGAATCTGGTCATGGTACTTTAACGATGCATGGAAACCAATCTAGTGCTTAACTAGGAAAAGTGTCACTTCATGGTTGAAGAAGGAATCATCCTGAGGCATAAAGTCTCTGCAAAGGGGTTGGAAGTGGACCGTGCCAAATTAGAAAAAATTAAAAATCTTCCACCACCGACATATGTAAAGGGGATTCGCATATTTCTCGGTCATGCTGGATTCTACCATCGGTTCATAAAAGAATTCTCCAATATTGCAAAACCATTATGCAGTTTATTGGAGAAAGATGCAATTTTTAGATTTGATGAAGATTGTTTATTGGCGTTTGAGCAGCTAAAGAAGAAATTGACGACAACACCTGTAATCGTAGCACTGGACTGGACCATGCCATTTGAACTGATATGTGATGCTAGTGATTATGCGGTATAGGTTGTTTTGGGATAACACCGAGATAAAAAATTTCACGCAATCTACTACTTAAGAAAAACTTTGTCGGATGCTCAACTAAATTACACAACCATCGAGAAGGAATTACTAGCAGTCGTGTATGCCTTTGACAAATTTTGCTCGTATCTGATTGGAACAAGGGTTGTAGTGTATATTGACCATTCTGCTTTAAAGTATCTAATTTCCAAGAAAGACGCAAAGCGTAGACTAATTCGCTGGATTCTACTCCTTTAAGAGTTTGACTTAGAAATCAAAGATAGGAAGGGGACATAAAATCAGGTGGCTTCTGAAAGTAGTATGCATACAAGCCAATCATGTATGATGATAAAACATATACTTTTTAATCAATCTTATTTATTTATTAATAAAAGAATTATTTATTAAATACATTTATTTATCTACATGATGCTGTTTTAATAATATGTGATGAACCCATAGTTTTAAGCAATGCTTTTAGAAGCATGATGAGATCATACTAATTATGACGCCCCCAAAATAGGTATATAACACCCATTCTGAGTCGTCAAAATACATGGTACAGAAACAACTACAACTTTATTAATACAACATAAAAACTGTGAGTTTAAATACAAATATTGTCATCTAGACAATATCCACACTCAAATAAGTCCTCCGTACAATTATTGATATATTATTTTACAAAAATGGTGAGGACTACTAAAACGACTTCTAGAACCGTTATTGCATACCCCGACTAGTACTCGCTACATTCTCGCCTCCTTAGAAGAAAAATGGAACAACAAGGAAAAGAGTGAGCTCAACTAGCCCAGTAAAGAACATTATGACTAAAATAATATAAAACAAATTATCGTTAGTCTTCAACAGGGAAAAATCTAGTAGAATACAATAGATAACAAGTTTTAAATCAATATTCGCAACGAAAATAATAATTCATTAGAAGAGTTAAGTAGAGAATGCAAACTACTATCTTCTATTTATGAATTTAAAAGTTCATCGTCGATATTTTATCCCTGTAACATCAATCAATATATATCTGTAATTAAATATTCATCTTTGCACTACAGGCCAAAGATATTCATCGATTAAGTCATGTTCATCTAAACACCTGTTCATCTTTGCACTACAGGCCAAAGATATTCATCAGAAAATCATTAATCTTTGCACTACATGCCAAAGATATTCAGTAATATCATCATTTAGGACTGAGGATTATGAAAAATATTTTAAAGAAAACGAATCCAGTGAAACAAAAGAACAAGTATTAAGGATTCATACTTTAAATAACTCATGTTCGAAAATACTTCATAAATAATCAGAGTGGAGTAAAATTCAAGAATGATCAAAACATAGATCCAATCCAAGATAGGAATCATAACAGACGATCTTGGACATAGAAAAGAAAATTTAATTTTTCTATGAATAGTGTCGTATTCGTGAATAGTGCCATATACGTGAATAGTGCCATATACGTGAATAGTAACTCCGACACTAAAAGATAGAAATTTCACAAAAAAATCATCATGCTTCGTGAATAGTACTCGTGAATAGTAACTCATGAATAGTAACTCATGAATATTAACCCCGACATGAAAAAGTTCCAAATTTGTTAAAAATTTCCAACCAATATTTCGGCATAATGATATTGAAGAAATAATATCATTTTCGAATAAAATAACATCCATTACCTAAAAAGGATAGTACTTCTGATTGGTATACTGGATATAATGCTGAAAGAACTTGCACCGTATAGCAATACTCAAAGTACTAAAATACTCACAAGAATAGGCTCAATATATCGAGAGAGAAAGAGAGAGAAATCTGTAGTTTTTGGTGTGATTTTCAATTCTAACCTAAGCACCCTATTTATAGGAAAATGCTTAGAACACCAAAGCAGAAAATTTAATAAATTAATAATATTTTCAAAACTTATTCATACGCACACCTTTGAATCTGATTTCAGCCACCAAAATAGCCCACCATAATGACAAAAATGTTTTTCTAAACAAAAATATTTAAAACTTCCAAAATTTAATTATTTCGGAACTTCGGAACTTCAATAATTCATAATAAATAGCCCTTTTATCAGAAAATTCGAATCTCGCGACTTTTTATAGGAAATTCAATTCTCTACAACTTTGCAACAGAAAGTGTTTCCAAATTCCAAATAGAAATAGACCGAAATCCATAAACGGCGATTTTATAGGCTATAATCAAATTTCAGTCAAGAAATGGGCCCACAGAAATGTTTAACATGTTTTAAACAACTTTTACAATAAAAATACTCTTCCTCCTCATATACTCATATATCCTACATTCATTGTAAAAATATCATCGTTATTATATTATAATAATATAATAAAATATTATTTTATAAGAAAAGATAAAATATCAATTTTTTAACAATTGTCACTTTAAAATTTTTTTCAATCTATAACCACATAAAATCAATATTTTCCTCATCATATAAATCAATAATTAATTATTCACAAATAATATTACAGAATCACAAGATCTTTGGCAACTGGTAGTTCTGTGAAGAGGAGCTTTCCAATGAGGATTTCTCCTTACTGGCGCACAATTAGGTGACCAAACCTCTCCTTAGACAGAACTTTCTAGACATTGCCAATAATGTTTTCTAATAATATTATTCAGATAATATGAATTATTGCTTCGATAATGGAAAATACTATGTGGTGACAATTATTGAAACAATAGTAATATAAAATATCAACGCAGCAATTATTGAATCAATAAAATAAAATACTGAACAGTAACTACTGTAACAATTATTGAGTAGTGCCTTCTTACGTAAGAATCAATAATTGGTACAATACCGCGCATCTTCTTGTGCTGACAACAACGTAGACATCGTGTTTTAAACAACGGGTATTCAACACGGTGTTAACGGTAACCACTACGTAGTTATTTATAAACAACTTATACTTATCGTTTTCTTCATCCAATCGGTTTTACATTATGGGCCCACAAAAAGGCTGCATGGCGTCGTAATTTAATATTCCACGACAGCAAGAATATTCCACGACCAAACGAATATTCTCCGACAATAATGAATATTTTATAACCACCTGCTTATTTAAAAATATTTTCGCATTTTACCCATAACTAACCATATTAATCCAATTAACCCTTACTATTTCAAAATAATAAATAGAGGAAATTAAATTTCATTTATTAATAATTTGAGGTCTTACACTAATGAGATCTAAATTCTTAGATAGCTTAAAAACTAAAATATTCCTAATCAATAGATTACTAAAAAGAGGATTAGTGAATCTGGATACATTAGTACATACGTTGCTTGCTCATTAGATGAGGATGATTGATCTCATGATCATTTGTGTGGAGACACTAAAGCAAGTATGTAGGTGCTTATTGAAGAATAAGTTCACTGAACGTGACTCGCTCAGGAATACCTAATGGAGTTTTTGAAAGTAGTATGCGTACACGCCAATCATGTATGATGATAAAACATATACTTTTTAATCAATCTTATTTATTTATTAATAAAAGAATTAATTTTTTAAGGCATTTATTATCAACATGACGTTGTTTTAATAATATGTGATAAACTCATAGTTTTAAGCAATACTTTTAGAATCATGATGAGATCATGCTAATGAGATCTAAATTCTTAGATAGCTTAAAACTAAAATGTTCTCAATCGATGGATTACTAAAAAGGGGATTAGTGAATCCAGATAGATTGATATATATATTGCTTGCTCATTGGATGAGAATGATTGATCTCATAATCATTTGTGTGGAGACACTAAAGCAATTATGTAGGTGCTTATTAGAGAATAAGTTCACTGAATGTGACTCGCTAAGGAATACCTAATGGAGTTTTACTTGTCTGTCAATAGGAATTCCTGTAGTGATAGTAGTACAAATAATCCTTAGACTTGAGGTAATCATAGTATCTTATATATAATGAATTACACTTTGACTTATTCCTTAAGACTCTTAGAGTATATCAAAGGGTATGCTTGGGTGTAATAAGTTATATATGTAGATAATGAATGACCAATAAAGAATCTACCACTTCTAGTAAAAGAAGAGAAATATCCTATGTGATTCTATAAATGACAACCCATGAATCCTTGGCCAAAGTGGAATGAAATTAGAAAGTAGTTTCTAATTTGCATTCATTAGGAGTTGTGCATTTAGGAATCGAAATACGTATAATTAAATAAAATAAGACTTGACAGTAATTCCATATCTTATATTTAATTGAGACATTGTATGGTGGAAGGATTGAATTGTACGGTAACGATTAACTCAAAGGTTCTGTTATGATTAATGTTGAAATCTATATTATGTGAAAAGTCGTTGATCGCTAGGGAGACTTATTCCTATTGTAGAATAAATATTATTTATTTAAATATATTAATCGTTTAATTTAATTATTTAAATAAGATTAGAATTGTTCTAATAGATTTATTCACAACCAGTTTAATATAGAGAACCAAAAGGGTCACACCATAAAAGGAAGAATAATTATTTAATAAGTTAATAACATAATCGTAATAATATGTTAAGTATATTTAATTTAATCTATGGTGATAGAATACATTAAATAGCATAATATTTAATATTTAATATTTTGGAAATATTAAATATAAATTAATAAGAGGAGTCTTATTAATATTATTATAATTATAATTATTTTAATTTCTAAAAGAGTTTAGGAATTAATTTAATATTAGTACTCTCATTTAGATAAGTGGGTTTTATACCTACTTATGGAATACCAATTCACGCTGAACTATGCCCATCTTAAGTACATTTTAGTGTGTTTTTAGTTGCATTTCATGTTATTTTGCATTGCATATACTTAAAACTCCTTTTGGTGAAAAAGTGCATGAAAGCGACCTAATTTGGTGGAATTAGAAGGCGCGAGGCGAATGGATGCATGAAGCGAGGCACAAGCTGGGATATGCATGACATGAGGATCAAGTGGAGCAGAAGATTAAGCGTGGATGGACAAAAGGAAGGGCGGTGAATAGATCGATTCTGTGAGCGAGAACGAGAACTCCGAATTGCGAGAAGAAGCTAGCGGCGGAGACAAGCAGGACAAGCTTGAGCGCAGCACTTGTGAGCACTCAGATGGACAACATGACACACTATAAGTTGCGCACCCACGCGAGGATTACACTGGGGGAGTGCGCAGCCGCGCGTGATGCTAATTAATACTGATTTGTTTTATTTTAATTTTTAATTAAAAGAGTTGTAATTAGTTTAAAACGATTTCTGACTGGTGTCAGAGGGAGAATTATCATTATTGAGTTTTACGTATTTTACATTTTGGAACTAGGGTTTACACTCTGAGAGAGATTCCAACGTAGAGCGAAGCCTAATTCTATTTTTCTAATTCTTCTTGGGATTCTCTATCAGTGTGGATTTTTATTAGTAGTTGCTGGATTTATATGAGGATATGAACATTAAAAGTGGATTGTAATCAGCAATTGGTTTGATCATTTCTATCTTTCATCTTTCAATTGTTTGCTTATTATCCATGTTTAGCTTTGATCCCATAATGGCTTTTGGTTCGGTCATGAACTAAACTCCATTATGGGATTCTATGATTTTAATATGTAGTTTGGTTGCATGCTTGAATCTTTGGATTGTTTACACATAGCATATGGGATTTCTATCATGATTGTTTTGCATGTATGAATGCTTGATCACCATTCGCTTTTAATACTTGTATGGAATTGACAATGAACATGCAAGTATGGTTTTATAATCATGATAGCATACGTATATAGGAACATTTTATATGGCTTGTGTATTTCGTGAACCGGATAGACATATATTGTTTCATAGTATGAGTTAGAATAAGGCTTGTGCTTAAATTCAATATAATTGCAATTTCACATAGACATATAGTGATTTTGGTTATATTGATGATTACATAGAGTCTATAAACTTGTGGATCTTGTGTAAGTAGGTCGTAGTACATTGAAAAATGGCTATGACTCTTTTAGTGCTCTAGCTACTTTTCTGTGATATGTGAACAAGTCTTGCATGATAGTGGTGATTGAATGAAATATTAAATGAAGTTAGGATCTCATTACTTTCAGATTTGATTTATTACATCTTTATTATTGTTTTAGTCATTATTTGCGATTAGAGTATCAAACCCATTATAGTCATTAGTTTGAGCATATAAATATAGTGATTTAATTGATGCATAGTAATTTAAATAAAACAACTTTCCCTATGGGATCGGTACTTTACTTGCTCTGTATTACTTGTTGACACATGTATGCTTGCATGAGTTAGAGCTCTTTTGTTAGAACTAAAAAAAAAAATAACAAGTTTTTTGGCGTAGATTCTTAGGGAAAAGCGTTTAAATTATTATTATTATCATTAGTTTTAAGCTATATTGTATGACTTAGACAAATCCATTCTTATCTCATTTCCATTTTTTGTTTTTGTTTGAGGAACTTGTATATAATTTTTTTATGCTTGTGATCATCAACCCCGACTTAACACTATTTAGGGACAACATAAGCGGGAGAGGTTGGAAAGCGAGTGTTCTTAGAAATTTACAAGCCACGGTTAGAAAGTACCACGACTAATATGGCGGTAGAGGTACAAGGAGAAGAAGAAAGAGAGGAGCATAGGGCTCGAAGGAATATTCCATGCCCAATATTAATGGATTCTGATCTAGCATCGTCGGACCCGGTGATAGCGACCAATACATTCGAGATAAAAGCGGGGCCTTTATTAGGATGGTACAAAATTGAGTGCAGTTTGGGGGTGCTGCTGAGATGATCCGAATGAACACTGTTGAGTTTCATCGAAATTTGTGATACATTCGGATACAGCGGTGTGATGGAGGATGCTATCCAAACTTAGGCTATTCCCATTCTCATTGAGGATAAAGCAAGAAGTTGGCTTCATTCTTTGCCGGCCGGGATCTATAACTACATGGGAGGACTTAGCACGAAATTCTTAGCTAAGTTCTTTGATGGCTAAAGATTGCAAAGATGAGGACATCTATCTCTCGGTTTGAGCAACAACGAGGCGAGTCCTTATATGAAGCATGGGAGAGATATAAAGAGATCTTTGAGAAAGTGTCCACATCACGGTATGCTAGATTGGATGGTGATCAACACATTTTATAATGGATTGGGATGGCGGTCGAGGCCAGATTGTAGATGCGGTGCGGGGAGGGGCATTATGGGCAAAAAGCTATGAGGAAGCCTATAACCTTATCGAGACAATGGCATCAAAGCGAATTTTAGAATCCTACATCTCGAATGCCCTGACCCGAGGTTGCGGTGTGTTGGAAGTAGATGTTATCACATGGTTATCGGCATGAGATGGCGGCCATGGCGAAGAAAATAGATACATTAACGAGAAGGTAAAAGCGAAGGCGGTTGCCTTCGTATGTGAGATTTGTCTTGAGGTCACACTCGACAGATCAATGTCTTTATTAGCTTGGAGTCGGTATAGTATGTGAGCAATTCTGAGAAAAGACCAAGGTCGGTTTAGAACACATACCACCCCAACAAGCAGAAATCATCAAACTTTAGTTGGTTAAATAACCGAGGAATCGGTGAGAATCGGTTTCAATCAAATAATCGAGTTTCGAGACACAACCCGGTATGACCTACGGTTTAATCCTAGACCACCTTTTCGCGGGATTTTTTTCAACAACAACAACATCACACTCGGTTGCACCTCGGCAAGAAAAGAAATCGAAATGGAGGAGATGATGATGAAATACATGGCAAATCTGAAGTTATGATCAAAAGCCAGCGGTGGCTATTAAGAATCTGGAAACTCGGATGGGGGATATGGCGAACATGCTACAAGCAGGCCCCGGGGTTCATTCTTGAAGAAATGCTGAAACAAATCCACGAAGAGGCGGGAAGGAGCGGTGTCAAGCTATCACATTGAGGTGCAGGAAAAACACTACTGAGATACACTGCCAGTCGCGCGCCGCGTACCTGATTATCTTGAGGAAGAAGCGGCGGCCATATGAAGCGAAGAGCGGTGATTGATGAGGAAGAAAAAATCTGGAAAATTTTGAAGTTCGGTGAGGAGGAAGAAAGATAAAGCGAGTTAGGAGGAGAAGCTTAAGAGTTCGGTACCACCAATTCACCTCAAGTTCCGTTTCGCAAAGATTAAATAAGAAAAGGAAGATAAGCAATTGACAAGTTTACGGAGATATTTAAAAAGCTGCAAATCAATATACCTTTCGCCGAGGCATTGGAACAAATGCCAAGCTATGCAAAGTTCATGAAGGGTATACTGTCAAGGAAGAGGAGATTAGATGAATTTGAGACAGTAGCCTTGACGGAAGAATGCGGTGCGATGCTTGATGAATTACCTCGAAAATTTGAAGGATCAGGAAGTTTCACAATCCCGTGCACAATCGGGAAGATGAATTTTGAAAAGTGTTTATGTGATCTTGGGGCAAGCATAAATTTGATGCCCTTGTCAGTATTCAATCAGTTGGGATTGCCGGCTCCAAGGCCGACAAACATTGCGTTACAATTAGCTGACAGATCCATCACGTATCCACGGGGACTTGTTGAAGATGTCTTGGTGAAGGTGGACAAATTTATCTTTCCGGCTGACTTCATCATTTTGGATTACGAGGAAGATAAAAATATACCAATTATACTGGGGAGACCATTCTTAGCCACAAGCAGGACTTCGATAGATGTGCAAAAAGGGGAACTCACGATGCGTGTACATGATCAGGAGGTGACCTTTAACGTCTTTAAAGCAATGAAGTTCCCAACAGATGAAGAAGGATTCTTCCGGGTTGATGAGGTGAACCGGGTTCTAAATGATGAAGTACAGAGTATAGTGGATTGTGAACCATTGAGAAGTATCATTCTTTGAAAATTAGGATGTGGAGGATGAGGAATTAAATAAATTCGTTCAATATCTGGATACCACTCCACGATATGGAACCATTGCGGTATGTGATAAGTTTAGGACAAGCATCTTAAAGTGAATGGCGAGAGATTGAAGAGTGATTACGGTGGTGAGGTGGAGCGGAAAAGAAAGTCAGCTCGATTCTATCTCTGACATGAGACTCAGAGATAGTCAAGCTAATTGACTATAACTTAGCACTTGATGGGAGGCAACCCATTGTTTCCATCTCTACTTAGTATTTATGCAGTTCAAGTTGTTTGGTTTAGCTTAATTTCATTACTTGTTAGGATAGTATGAGTACCTTTATATGCTTATTCATCGTAGTCGAATCCGCGAGAGAAACGCGTGCGTGCATTGCATTGAAATTAGGGAGAGCAGAATAGGCATTCATTTTTATTTAGTAAACCATGCTTTGATAAGGTCCATTGATGTTATTGCGGTGTATTGGAGAGCATGCATTTACATCTTCTGATTCTAAAAAAAAAAAGCTAGCGGTGCAGTGTATCGGGGCCTTGTGATGGCCGCATAACAATTTAAGCCTGAGACATGCGCGCATGCATGCGATATACTGCCAGACCAGTTGCCCGCCATGGCATGACCCATTAAAAACTTCATGCGGTGGCATGCGCGCGACATCATACGTGGAAAAATTTTTAAGTTTAAAAACGTGATGGATATCAATTGGACTCTCATTTGAAATCAAAACAGAAGCACACCCATATTGTCTCTCCATAACTCACGTCTCTATCTCTCTATCGATTTACAAAATTGAAGCCGTACATCTCTCGATCGTGATTATCCACGATTCTCTCCACATTCAAAGCTCGAACCCACTCTCTTATCGATTGCATTATAAAACTAGGTTTCAAGAGAAAGTTATGCAACATCGATTGTGGAGGTAATATCATCATTTGTTTCTTCTTCATTCTCGGTCAAATCATCTGCACTATCTTTATCAATTGCAAATGGGTCCCAAAGCGAGCTCACTATTTCTATTTCATCTTCTTCTTCATCCTCCTCGGGTAGTCGAGGGAGGATATTGTTGATCACACCAAGTTTCTCAACTTGGAAGCTCGTGAGAGAGTATTCTTGAATTATGGCGAAAAGCGTTTATCAAGGGCGCGGTTTCAAACCGGAGAGGGCAAGATGGTCGATTGTGTGCCATGATTCATGAAAGAGGTTGGGGTGGGTATTTGCCACTCCCACACCCATTCAGATGGCGTAGTCAGAGAGTTTTATGCGATGCCAAGGTCACCATGGCGGTATATCTATGGTTCGCGTGGTTTGAGATAGATTATAGACCCCGTGCCATCGCGCCATTTTAGACTTCCGATACCACCATGATGAAATTTGCTAATTGGGTCATAGGTGCACATTTGGAGAGCAGGACATGGAGTTGGTTATTCTTTGAATTATGCGTGCACAGCACGAAATGGACCTATAAAGTTGGCGCGAATCAACCTCGCATATTCCCGGCCGCGCATACGACCCGATATACAAAGGCGTGGAATACATTCGTATGTATGAGCTTCGTGCCTTCTCTCATCGACCATGACGAAATAACGATGGGAGAGGGCAATTATACTATGGGCATAATCACCGGGAAATACATTGACATTGGTCATCTCATCCATCAGAATATGATGCGATATCTGCGGGGAGGCACCATTGGGAGCATTCCACATGTATCAGTGGTTGATATGCTATATGCTAATCAGGGATGCAACCGGGGCAACGAACAAATGCAATACCCAAGCCAGGACATAACTCATGCCACAATTGCAAAATTTGAGGATTGGGCAGGAGGTGTACCGCATCCGCACGGACTAGGTTTTATCATTCAGCCTACTTTCCCAGGCCGTCACATCATGACCCCTCAGACAGATGAGGCGAGGCCATCCATGCATGCACACCTGCACCATGGTGATCGCCAGCTCCGAAGGTTGGAACGCAAAGTCGATGCCATGTATAATAATTTTGGCATATTTGCGACAGGACTCACGAGGGCCTTGGCCGAAGCTATTGCGCAACAAGGAATGGCGCTAGTGTAGCCTTAGTTCGGGACAACAGTGCCATATCCAGCACCAGATTCACCACCCAAGGAGGGTGGTACCACTGATCATTAGGTGAGTTTTTTGTTAACCTTTACCTTCATTTAATGGGGCATTGAATATTATAAGTTTGGGGGTATTGGGGTAGTAGTGTAGTTGCATGTAGTTGTTTTTGCATGATTAGTTTAATTTTTTCATTATATAGTTTATTTTAGCATATAGTTGCATGTTTATTTGCATGTTCATTTTTAGTTTGCATGTCTCACAGTTCTTGCCGTATGGAAATTTTTGTCTAGCCGATGATGATAGTGAAATTTTGAAAGTTGTTTGAGTATGTTGGATAACATGAACCTAGCTATAATGTTTTACGATGAAGTTCATGTTCTTTGTTTAAATGCTTTCGGTTTACCTGATTGTGTTCACAATCACTTGTAGGTATAAAAGTATGTGTTGTATTACTCGATAGAAAAAATGTAGTCAAAAAGAAATATATGAAACATGGATGTAGACTTACAAAACATTGACATTTGGACTTTGGGAAAACATGGGTATCTATGTATATAAAAAAAAATAATAATAATAGTAATAACGTGGCTAGTCTTATTTTGGGAATACAGCTACTTGAGTAAATGCGCTTGGGGATTGTCTCTACACCTAGCGCCCTAAGGTCTTTCATGGTCTGGGAGTCGTTGATTGAAAGCTCGCTAAGGGGTAGCAGTGTTGCCTAATGGAGTAAGACATTGCACAGTCATGTGAAAAAAAAGAAGAAAAGAAAAATAGCAATAAACACCGCGGGAATGTGCGAAAATCACCCTCGTGAGTAAAAATAAAGCAGTTAAGCCCATTGTTGAACCTCAAGTTGTTTTGATATGTTGGAATAGTCTTCGTTGCATATGTATACATGATTCTTGATTTAAACTATAATTTTCTATTTTGAGCAATTTAGTATGTGTATTCTTTGCTTAAATCAAGTTTTGGTGAACATAACACACACACACAGAGTATATCTATAGCATTTATGAATTATCTGAGTGTACGACATTATGTCTACAGTTTGGTTTGAATCTGTATTCTTGAACACAGAAAAAAATTATTTGAGGCATTTTGAATTTGAATTTACGTGATGATATTTGGAACTTTGTGAGACTAGTTTGCATCATAGCTTAGTTGCATAGTATTGTAGCTGCATTTTCATTATTCATTAGTATACATTGCTTGAGGGCAAGCAACAGTTCATGTTTGGGGGTATTTGATGAGTGGGTTTTATACCTATTTATGGAATACTAATTCACGCGAACTATGCCCATCTCAAGTACATTTTAGTGTGTTTTTAGTTGCATTTAATGTTATTTTGCATTGCATATACTTAAAACTCCTTTTGGTGAAAAAGTACAGGAAATGGTCTGATTTGGAGGAATTAGAAGGCACGAGGCGAATGGACGCATGAAGCGAGGCACAAGCTGGGATATACATGGCATGAGGATCAAGTGGAGCAGAAGATTAAGCGTGGATGGACAAACGAACGAGTAGGTGAGCAGATCGATGATTGCGATGAAACCGAACCCGAGAATTACAGGTAGTGAGCATATGCGAGACAAGCTTGGGAGCGTGTGCTTGCATGTGAGCACCGGATGGACAACATGACACTGCTGCAAGTTCTTGGCTTGCGCGCGAGGATTACAACTGGGGGGAGGCTTGTGCGCCATGATGCGATGATTAATACTGATTTGTTTTATTTTAATTTTTAATTAAAAGGGTTTTAATTGGTTTGAAATGATTTCTGACTAGTGTCAGAGGGAGAATTATCATTATTGAGTTTAACGTATTTTATATTTTGGAACTAGGGTTTACACTCTGAGAGAGATTCCAACGTAGAGCGAAGCCTAATTCTATTTTTCTAATTCTTCTTTGGGATTCTCCATCGATTGTGGATTTTTATTAGCATTCTTTGGATTTATATGAGGATTTGAAGCGTTAATAGTGGTGGATAATCAACAATTGGTTTGATCGTTTCTATCTTTCATCTTTCAATTGTTTGCTTATTAGCCATGTTTAGCTTTGATCCCATAATGGCTTTTGGTTCAGTCATGAACTAAACTCCATTATGGGATTCTAACGGATTTTAATATGTAGTTTGGTTGCATACTTGATTGCTGGATTATTTCAAATAGCATATGGGATTTCTATCATGATTGTTTTGCATGTATGAATTCTTGATCACCATTCGCTTTTAATACTTGTATGGAATTGACAATGAGCATGCAAGTATGGTTTGTAATCATGATAGCATACGTATATAGGGTTGTTTTATATGGCTTGTGTATTTCGTGAACCAGATAGACATATACTGTTTTACACCGTATGAGTTAGAATAAGAGCTTGTGCTTAAATTCAATATAATTGCAATTTCACATAGACATATAGTGATTTTGGTTATATCGATGATTATATAGAGTCTATCGCTTGCGGATGATGTGTAAGTAGGTCATAGTACATTAAAAAATGGCTATGACTCTTTTAGTGCTCTTGGCTATTTTCCTGTGATATGTGAACAAGTCTTGCATGATAGTGGTGATTAAATGAAATATTAAATGAAGTTAGGATCCCATTACTTTTAGATTTGATTTATTACATCTTTATTATTGCTTTAATCGTTATTTGCGAATAGAGTAACAAACCAATTATAGTCATTAGTTTGAGCATATAAATATAGTGAGTTAATTGATGCATATTAATTTAAATTAAACAACTTTCCCTGTGGGATCGATACTTTACTTTCTCTGTATTACTTGTTGACACATGTATGCTTGCATAAGTTAGAGCTCTTTTGTTAGAACTAAAAAACGGGTAATTGGTTTGTGAAAATTTTTAAAATCTAATTTTACTTTGCTTCCGCTAATTTTGCAATTTGATTGCTGCTTTGATTTTTACAAAACCTTACAGTGGTATCAGAGCCAAACTTTATACGAATTATTAATTATTTTGATTCTATATATGTATGAATATGTATTTAGAATAATTTATTGGGTATTATTTTGTTGTATAAAATTTATTTTAAAAATAAATAACGATACTGTGACTTCGCTAGTACCGAACCTGCACATTCGCAGAAGTCTATTTTTTATATGATTACTTCCGTGTTTCACGACTTGGTTTAATGGTCTCGTCATTTATCGGATTGTATACGATATATTTATATATATATTTTATATATGTCATCCTGACATCATGTATCTCCTAGTTACTATATATATATATATATATATATATATATATATATATATATATATATATTTAATCAACTACTCTTTCTTTTTATAAAACTTCTTCTTTTCATTATTCTGAAATCACCTAACTTATCTGTAGTCCACCTAGTTCGTCGCAAACCTTTTGTAAGTCTCTTGGGTGAGCAGTGTTTGGTTTAAGAACATAGGTATGAGTCTTAAGGGTAAGAGGGTATGAATGAACGAATAATGAGTTAGAATTAGTTTATATAATTAGTAAAGATGAGTAGATTATTGAGATCCGACTCTTGATTTAATGTAAAGTCGAAACTTTGCCTCATGTTCCACGACATAGTTTAAAGAAGAACACAGTTATGAAAATATCAGTCAAGTTTTAAATAATCGGAACATACCCAGATTTTCTCCCAGAGAAATCTACTAGTTAACCTTTTTAGATAATTTCAAAACTAATTATAATGTTAAAACAGTTGAAAGATTTTTTGCAATTAATAAAGAATATGAAAATTTTAGTCTTTTGTCTCCTGATGTTATTAAAAGACATAAGAAGAAGGGTTATAATTTTATTCATATAGGTCTTGTTCAAGTTGCAGTTAAACCACTTAACATAAAAGAAATTAATTCATGTATCTACCTCTGCCTTAGAGACGCCAGATTTTTGAATTATCACCCTAGTATTATTGGAATTATGGAAGCAAGTCTGTATAATGGTCCAATACATTTCAATTACTTTCCTGACTTCACATTAAGCCTTAGTGATCATAATTTGCTAAAAGATTTGACTTTAAATATTAAAACTACCGGCGAGATAACTCAAATGATCGAGGGCTCTCAGCCTCTTGCTTTAATTTATAGGATTTATTATAAAACCATGAAAACTAACTTAAATGTTCATGCTCTTAATAAAAGTCCAAAAGATCAAACGATTTTAATCCAAATTTCAACTAGTGATGCTAATGTTCAGATCCCGAGAACCATCCTCTGGAAAGACGTTACGCTACCTAGTCAATGGACTTTACCCGGTGAAATACCTCAACAGCCCGTAGTCAATAACTTATTAAATGTTGAAAACATTAGACAATTTTCCGACGAAACTGTCAAAATAAGTTTTGAAAGAAGTAGAAGACCAGTAATCATAGAAGATTTTACTAGTTCTTCAGGACCTTCAGATCATACTCAAAGAATCTTTGAAGTACTCGATAACCCTTACATTAAAGATATAAAATTAAAAGGTATTCTTAATCAAGGACAAGCGAGTCATCCTTCCTATACTCAAAATGATCAGGTTGAGGAAGAAGATTCTTCTTCTCCGGCATCTTCTGAGTATCCTACTCAATCAGATTTTGATGCACCTATTAATAAACAATTAAGGGTCATTAAAAAGGAGTTTGTTTTAAATTGGGATAATCTAGTTAAAATTTTTAATTCCAAATCTAATAAAGAGAAAAGACATTTGTTTAGATCTAATCACTCTACTGAAAAGGAACGTGATAAGATTATCAACATGTGGAAAAGGTTTATAATTAATGAAAAAATAAACATTACTTTTTATAATTGGTATGAACAATATCAAAGTAAATGTAATGTTATTACTAAAACACAATGGGTTAGGGAAGATAAGTCGAGAACTTCTTCTTGTCATCCTCCGTTAGAATCTATTTTAATTAGATTAAAAATACTTGGGTCATTGCTAGTCCTTTAAGATTTAGGATAATAATAAAGATGATGATAAAAAATCATTGAGCAATTAAATTTTAGTAATCAATACTTTGCAAATTGTTGGTAGACAACTTGATAGGATTGAAGAAAAATCGAGAAGAAACCCGCTATTAAAAGACCCGATTCAAAGGTTGAACAACCTCTAATTAAATTACCAAAAAATAGACATAAGTTAGGTTTACCTAATCAAGATAATGAACTAACTCATGCTATTGATAAATTATTTAAAAAACTCAAAAATGAAGCCAGCTCAAGTGGCACTATAGCTCTTATTGATCAGGTTGAATCTGATAATGAAAGCGATAGTTCCTCCGATCGATCTAATCTTGTTTGAGAGACTGAATGACCAACTTAACAAATTAAGCTTATTAAAAACACTAGTATTACGAAATTGGTACTCTAGACCCACCCCTCTGAGTTCGAGGGATCTCTCTGGATTCGAGGAAAGAAATCTAGATAAACAATTTTCTGTTTCTTCTAATAAAATTTATGAATGGAATATTGATGGGTTTAGTGAACAAGAAATTTTAAATATATTATATCATATGTCAATGGTAGCTAATAGCTATATTACTAAGTTCAACAACATGTCTCAACCGGACATTGTTGAATTAATAGCTAGTGGATTCACTGGTATTCTTAGATCTTGGTGGGAAAAAAATCTCACAGATGATTCTAGAGTATCAATAATTCATGCTATCCAATTAGATGATGACGGCAATCCCATCTTTGATGAAGATGTTGGTATTGGTCCGCCTGACGGAGTTAATACTTTAATTTTCACTATAATTAAACATTTCGTTGGAACTCCTAGTAACATCACTGAGAGAATTCATGATCAGCTTAGTAACCTCACATGTCCCACTCTAAGTGATTTTAGGTGGTATAAAGACGTATTTACTTCAAGATTTATGATGCGCAATGATAGTAATAAACCATTCTGGAAAGAAAAATTAAATCGATGGTTTACCTTCATTATTTGCTCATAAAGTTAGAGAAGAATTAAGTAAAAATTTAGGATACATTGATTATGATAATTTAACCTACGGTGATATCATAAGCAATATTCAAAGAATTGGCTTAAAAATGTGTATTGATTTCAAATTATCTAAACAAGCAGGTAACGACAAAAATAAATCCAAATATGAGTTAGGAACATTTTGCGAACAATATGGTTTACCCCCACATTGCTCCCTACAAAAAAAGCACAGCGTAAACATATTGAGTCCCGTAAAAATCATAAACGCCATAAAAGAAAACATAAGCAAGATAAAAATATTAATCAGGAAAATTATTATACTAAACCTAAGTCATCTGGTAATAAATCAACCAAGAAGTCAAAGAAGTTTGACAAGAGTAAAATTGTTTGCCACAATTGTGGGCAAAAGGGGCACTATAAAAGTGAGTGCAGAGTTAAGGAAAAATTAGCTCATTTAAATATTTCAGCAGAAGACACTGAACAATTATTAGAGTTAATACGAATTGAAAACAATGTCAGCAATGACGAAGAGTTTGATATTCCTGAGTCTTTGTGTAGCAGCACTTGTAACGATGAATCAAATAGTGATAACGAAGTTATAGTATGTGCTGAAGATTGCAGTAATAACTGTTGTAAAAGAATAAATGTAATTACCAAAGAAGAAGAAGAAAGCTCTTTGTTAATTGATTTAATTAGTAAAATTACTGATCCTGAACTAAAAATTCAATACACAAAACAACTAAAAGATTTATTCACTAAAGATAAAAAAAGTCACTGATAAGATGGTTAGGGTCAAAGAAAAGCATGTCTTTAGTCTTAATAAAACTCTTGAGAGATTTAAATCCCCAGTTAAGGAGGTCACCCTCCCAGAACTAAATCAAGAAGTTAATAAACTTAAAAGAGAAATTTCTAATTTAAAATTAGACGTTGCTAACTTAAGAAAAGAGATTGAAGATAAGAAGTCAGATCTCCAAATTCATGATTCTTCCTCTAGTGAAGAAGATAATGATATTCCTGAGTCATCTGGAATTAAGGATGAGGCTGATCTTTTTATTCAAGGTCTCTCCCTTAAAAGAATTAAGGATATTACCATTCAAAAATGGTATATCTCCATTAATTTAGTCATTGATAAAACTTTCTCAATACAGCTCCCTGCCTTAGTTGACACTGGGGCAGATCTGAACTGTATTCAAGAAGGTCTTATCCCCACTAGATATTATAAGAAACTAGTGAAAAATTTAATTCAGCCAACGACAGTCAAATGGAAATAAAGTATAAGTTACCTAAGGTACATATCTGTCAGGATAGTATGTATTTTAAAACCTCATTTGTTTTAATTCGCAATCTCACAGATAAGATCATCCTAGGGTTACCATTTATATATTTATTATACCCATTTACTACCAGTAATAATGGATTAACCTGTGAACATTTAGGCAAAAAGATAACATTTAAGTTCCTTATTAAACCAAAAGAAAGAGATTTAAAATTTATTCAAGAAGAATCAATTTCTAAATCTTTGAATCTATTAAATTGCAAAGTTACTCATTTAAGCTTCCTAAAGGAAGAAATTAGATATAAACAAGTTGAAGAAGCGACTTAAGAATATGAGGTTCAAGAGAAAATAACTGAATTAAAAAATTATTTACATGATAATTTATGTTTTGAGTCTCCCAACGCCTTCTGGCATATGAAGAAGCTTGTAGTTAGATTACCTTATGCTAAGGAATTTAAAGAACATTTAATTCCCACTAAAGCTAGACCTATTCAAATGAGTCATGAACAAATGGAATTATGCAAAAAGGAGATTAATGGTCTTCTTAGTAAAGGTTTAATTAGACCTAGCAAATCACCTTGGTCTTGCCCTGCGTTCTATGTTAATAATGAAGCAGAAAAGGAGAGAGGTGTTCCCCGTCTAGTTATTAATTACAAACCATTAAACAAAGTTCTAGAATGGATTAGGTATCCCTTACCCAACAAGGAAGATCTCCTTAGTAGGTTAAGCTCCTCCACCATTTTCAGTAAATTCGACCTTAAATCAGGATTCTGGCAAGTTGCTATTCACCCTGATGACAGGTACAAAAAAGCATTCACCACTCCATTTGGTCATTACGAATGGAATGTTCAGTCATTTGGACTAAAAAATGCTCCCAGCAAATTTCAGAATATTCTTAATAATATTTTGAATCCCTTCAGTCATTCCATGGATTCTCAAGTGGCAATAATTAACTTTTTGTATTAGTTCTTTCCTTATTCTATAAAAGGAACTTGAACTTGGTTAACTAATTAGACTTCAAAAGACGCTGAGTTCCTTCTCAGTCGAATCTTTAGCCTCTACCGCTATTAGCCTTTCTCTATCCCTTCTTCTTCTCTTTTTAATGTTCTAAATAAGTTTGTAAGTCAATTTAAATTTCAGTTTTGTAAATATTAGTTTTGTAAATATTTCAAGTTATCAATAAAATTATTTATGTTTAGTAATAAACTGTGTTGTTATGCGCCATTTCTATTCACGTCTCTCCATACTCTCTCCTTCCACCCCAAATGGTACATTTTACATTTACTTTTACTAAGATAAAAGTAAAAAACATTTAACCTAAAGTAAAAGCAAAAATAATTTTCTTTTACTTTACTTTCGGCTGATTGACTGGAACAACAGTGATGTTGTGGTTGACTGCTTCCTGCTTTTGCCGAAAGCTAATGATGGCTGGTGCCATCACATCTCCTTTGATTGATTGGTCCGTAAAGTCCTGTTGTTGGTCTTGGGAGGCTGCTGATCATCTTCTCAGATGGATCACCATCCCCATATATAAAAGTTTGCAGAAACATTTAAAAACAAATCTAACTGTTTTTAATCAAAACCACTAATAGAATCAAGAACCAACCGTGTGGCTCTAATACCATATAACAGCGGGATAAGTTTTAATCAGAAAACTTAAACAGAAAAAAGAAAAGATTAAGAAGATGACCGGTGAATCGGTAAAGTAATCTCTTTCTTTTATTTATAAATAGTTGAGGAAAGGATTACAGTATATCCTGAATCTAACTGTTAAGGGAAGAAGGAAGTACGAAGAACTTCTTCTTCATCTAACTAGAAGAAGTAAGCAACAAGCTTCTTCTTCGGCTAACTCTAGAGAGAAGGGAGAGCGAACCAGAGGTGAGGCTGTAAGGAGGAGAGCCTTACAATTAAGCCTAAGTAACTCTGAACACTTTGAGTTACTTAAATAGAAAACTGAAAAGTAAATTACTTTTGAATCACGCAGGATTCACTATTACATTAACTGAAGTAAAAGTAATTTACTAAAGTAAAAGTAAAAGTAAAAGTAAGAAACATTTTACATTAACATTTACTAAGGTAAAAGTAAAAACATTTTACTTTAAGTAAAAACATTTAACCTAAAGTAAAAGCAAAAGTAATTTTCTTTTACTTTACTTTTGGCTGATTCACTGGAACAGCAGTGATGCTGTCGTTGATTGCTTCCTGCTTTTGTCGAAAGCTGATGATGGCTGGTGCCATCACATCTCCTTTGATTGATTGACTGGTCCGTCCCTGTTGGTGCCGGAGGGCGCTGTTGATCATATTCTCAGATGGATCACCATCCCCATACATTTCGACCCCAAAATTTTTATCCAGGAAAATACCCTTTCAGCCCCAAAAATATGGTTTATAAAGGAGAAAAAAAAATTCACCGAAAAATTGGTCAAAATCTTCAAAATTTCTTAAATTTTGTAAAGAATTTTTTGTTTAAAAACAAATCAGACTGAATATGAAGGAGAGAGTATGGAGAGAGGTGAATAGAAATGGCGCATAACAACACAGTTTTTTACTAAACATAAATAATTTTATTGATAACTTGAAATATTTACAAAACTAATATTTACAAAACTGAAATTTAAATTGACTTACAAATTTATTTAGAACATTAAGAAGAGAAGAAGAAGGGGTAGACAAAAGCTAACAGCGATAGAGGCTAAAGATTCGACTGAGAAGGAACTCAGCGTCTTTTGAAGTCTGATTAGCTAACTAAGTTCAAGTTCCTATTATAGAATAAGGAAAGAACTATTACAAAGTTACTATTACAAAAAGTGAATTATTACAGAAAATAATTACTATTGATTAACAGTAAAATAGTGCTGACTTTTTTTTACTATTCATGGACGCTTGCTTTTGACTAAATAAATGAGGTATTTTGGATGTTGATGAATTTGCTTTCGGTGGAAAAGCAGGAGATTCTTTTGACTAAGGTTGCTTGGGAAGGCGGTGCTTGATTGAAATTTCACGGAGCAGTGCTTATGGCGAGATGTCAAACAAAAGGGTCTTGAGCATCTTGAAGATTGACGGTACTGTAAGGGTCATAACTATCATCATCTTTGGCCTGTAGTGCAAAGATGAATGATTTCTGATGAATATCTTTGGCCTGTAGTGCAAATGTGAATGATTTCTGATGAATATCTTTGGCCCGTAGTGTAAAGATGAACAGGTGTTTAGATGAACATGATTAGTGATGAATATCTTTGGCTGTAGTGCAAAGATGAATATTTGATTCGAGATATATATTGATTGATGTTACTGGGGATAAAAGATAGGCGATGAACTTTAAAATTCATACATAGAAGATAGTAGTTTGCATTCTCTACTTAACTCTTCTAATGAATTATTATTTCATTATGAATATTGATCTAAAAGCTGGTTGTTTAATGTATTCTCTCGATTTTTCCTGTTGAAGACTAACGATAATTTGTTGTATATTATCTTAGTCATAATATTCTTTACTGGGCTAGTTGAGCTCACCCTTTTCCTTGTTGTTCCATTTTTCTTCTCAGGAGGCGAGAATGTAGCGAGTACGAGTCGGGGTGTGGAATGATGGTTTTAGAAAGAGTTGTTTAGTAGTACTCACCATTTTTGTAAAATAATGTATTATTAATTGTGATGAGGATTTAGTTGGGTATAGATATTGTCCAGATGATAATAATTGTATTTAAACTCACAGTTGTTATGTTGTATTAATAAAGTTGTAGTTGTTTCTGTACCATGTTATTGACGACTCAAAATGGGTTGGATGGAATGGACCTATTTTGGGGGCGTCACAGTTGGTATCAGAGCTTAGGGATATGATCTCTGGCGGAGATCGGGGAATAGAACTAGGAGGGGAGAGACGAGTAAATCCTTCGCTAGTGTGTCCTACCTAAGCTTATTTGTTAGTTGGTCAGTATATAGGGATATTATGTGATATATTGATTTCCTTAATTAACCCTTGTTTTATGACGATGTATTTGAGAATGTCAATTGAGAATATTATGATGGAAATGAGGCCAGTAGAGCGCTTTGTACTCATCAACGAGGAGAGCGTGCAACAGTGGTAATGTTCCTCCCGTGAACAACACCACGGGCAGAGATGATGAATGAGGGATGTTTAGAAACTTTTGCGGTTTATGCAAAATCGACGAGGAGACTCGTGTTCAAAACATAGGAGGAAATGATAGCAATTCACGGGTGGTCACGGCGAAGACAATTCAAAGAGTTGGGACCACTGAGTGCTGGGAAAGCGGATCCGATCATGGCGGAAACATGGGTCAAGCAAATTACCAAGATATTCGATGTCTTGGGATGCACGGAGGAACGAAGGTTCCATTCGCTACTTTTATGTTCCCAGAATGTGAGGCAGATTCTTGGTGGGAATCGTGAAGCGTACCCATCCATTTGCACAAAGATGTCATGGGAGACATTTGAAGCAGTTCAATGACAAGTACTTCCACGAAAGTATTCGTCTATATGAAGGAAGTGGAGTTTATTAGATGGAGCGAGAATAACATGGCGGTGTCCGAAGACGAAGGCGAAGTTCGCGGAGTTATCGAGTTTGCACCTCATTTGGCGGAGACCGAGGAGCGTATGGCGGATGTTTACGAGAGGTTTGAAACCCGGCATACGTCGATATCTCATTTCTTATAAATTTTCTCTCTATTCAGATGTTGTCAGCGAGGCTCGGTTGTTAGAGGCGAGATAACGATACGTTCAACCGAGGGACCATAAACGAGGATCATCATCAAGAAGATAGCGATCATCGAATAACGATAACCGGTGGAGAAAGAAGAATACGGACAAAGCGGTAACCACTCTGGTGGTAATCGTGGCAATGAAAATAGAAGAAGCGAGTCAAGAGGAGATTTTAAAAGAGGAGATTCAACAACGACCATGTGAAGGCGTCGGCCAAAGAGTAATTTGGTTCCAAGGAGGAGAAAGACCACCGTCGTATGTTACAAATGCGGAAAGAGGGACATATCACCCAAGCGCCCACAGCAGTTCGGTATGCTATAATTGTGGAAAGGAAGGACATATATCTTTCGAGATTGCAGTAGCGAAACCTAGTTCGGTGGGGACGGTGACTCAAAAGATCATCGAGAAAAGTCAAAGTCAACGGTTCTAGAAGAGCGTTTGTCGTGTAATGGGGTCAAAATCGAGGAACCCGAACGAGTTTAGTACGGGTTAGTTAATTATAATTCTTGCGAAGTTTATACCTTACTAGATCTGGGTTCTACCCATTCTTTTATCTCTCTTGCTTGTGCTCAACGCGTTTGAACTTGACTACGGAGAAATTAGACTTTGACCTATTTATGGAGACTCGTTAGGAGAAACTTTCATTACATCCGTTGTTTAGAAATCTTGCACGATTCAAAGTTGGCACTATCACATTACCGTTAACCTTATTTCTATAGAGATATTTACTTTTGATGTGACTTTAAGGTTAACTACTCATCATGTCGAAATTGATTCCTTTCGTAAGGTTGTTAGTTTTCATATTCCTAAGCAACCTATTATTCGAATTCAAGCAATCAAACCATTGTAGTCACACATTTTCATATCAAGCCATGAAGTCATTCGTTTATTACGGATGTCAAGTTTTCTTAGTCCATGTTATGGATTTGAATAAAGACACGTCAGATTTGAATAATATTCCTGTTGTTATTGATTTTTCCTGACGTATTTCCTGAAGAATTTCTTGGCTTACTTCCAAAGCGTGATATTGAATTTGTATCGACTTTGAATCCGGTACAAAACCCATTTCTAAAATCTCATATCGAATGGCTCCTATTGAACTTCAGGAGTTAAAAACCCAACTATAGAAGTTGATACCCGAGCCTCTAACTGGTGACTTCCTTTATGGAATGCACCGAAGCCAGACTCTCCGTAGGGGATACCATATTCGTGCGATAGTAAACTGATAGGTGTCATTGTAAGGTGCTATCCATTGTTGAGATATGAGTCACAGTTGAGAACAACCTAAGTCGGTAATCGAAATACGTAGCTTTCTAGGCTTAGTTGGTTATTATCGAAGATTCGTGGAAAGATTTTCTCAAATCGTTATTCCATTAACGCAGCTAACTCGTAGAGATACAAATTCGAATGGAGCAAGAAATGTGGGAAGAGCTTCGAAGAACTCAAGAGGAGACTCATTTCAAAGACATGTTACGACCATGCCATCTCGAAAAGCGAACGTGGTAGCCGACGTGTTGAGTAGAAGATCGTATACAAAATCTGAGTACGATATTGTCAAAGACTCATTTCGTATAATTTACAAATAATAGAGATGGAGATGAAAACTCTAGGTACCCACGTGATGATATACGAGCATAATCGACTTTAATCGATAAAGTTAAAACTGTTCAAGCTACACACCGGAGCTGATGAATTTGAAGAAGGAGGTACAAGAAGTTGTTATTTCAAAAGCGAGAATCGGTGAGGTGAGGAAAGCTCAAACCTTCGATTTATTAATCCATTTTAAATTCTCGATCGAATAGGAACTGTGGCCTATAGACTCGTTTTACCGCCAAGTATGACGCGTGTTCATAACGTTTTTCACGTATCGATGTTACGTAAATATGTGGACGACCCGAACCACGTCATTGAGTTAGAACCGTATGAGATAGCCGAAGACTTAACGTACGAGGAGGTACCTGTCAAGATCTTGGATAGGAAAGAACATGTCCTATGTATCGAGGTTATACCACAAGTTAAAGTTTTGTGGAGAAACCATGCTATTGATGAAATGACCTGGGAGTTGGAAACGGAAATGAAAGCGAGGTATTTTCATCTTTTCGAAACACCAGTTACGTATGTCAATTTCGAGGACGAAATTTCATAAGGAGGGGAGGTTGTAAGACCCCGAATTTTTTAAATAAAAAGGAATTTCCTTTATTTATTATTTTGAAATAGTAAGGGTGGATTTGATTAATGTGGTTAGTTATGGGTAAAATGCGCAAATATTTTAAATAAGCAAGTGGTGATAAAATATTCATTGTTGTCGGAGAATATTCGTTTGGTCGTGGAATATTTGATTGTTTGGGAATATTAAATTTACGCTGGCGTAACCATGTGTGGGCCCCATAATGGAAAGCGATTGGAGGAAGAAAAAGACAAGAATAAGTTGTTTATAAATAACTAGCGTAGATTATTACCAATTAATCTATTGGAATACCCAAAGTGGTTAAAACACACTAATACGCGTTGTTGAACAAGAGAATTTGCAGTATTGCACCAATTATTGATTCTTACGTAAGAAGGCACTACTCAATAATTGTTACAAGATAATTCTTTATTCAAGTATTTTATTTTATTGATTCAATAATTCTTTGCATTGATATTTTATATTCCGTTGTTTCAATAAATTGTCATTACACAGTATTTTCCATTATCAGAGCAATAATTCATATTATCTGAATAATATTATTGGATAACATTATTGGCAATGTCTAGAAAGTTCTATCTAAGGAGAGGTTTGGTCACTAATCAAGGCTTGATGAGGAGAGATCCTTATCGAAAGCCCCCTCTTTCTGAGGAACTACCGTTCTTAAGATTGTGATTTCGTAATATTATTTGTGAATAATTAATTATTGATTTATATGATTAGGAAAATATTGATTTTATGTGGATATAGATGGAGAAAATTTTTAATGTGACAATTGTTGAAAATTAATATTTTATCTTTTTCTGATAAAATAATTCATTTAAGTATATTATTATATTTTAATAATATGATAATGGTGATATTTTTACAATGAATGTGGGATATATGAGTATATGAGGAGGAAGAGTATTTTTGTTGCAAAAGTTGTTTAACACATGTTTTGTGTGTCGGTAGACCTATTTCTTGACTGAAATTTGATTATAGGCTGTAAAATCGTCCGTTTATGGATTTCGGTCAATTTCTGTTTGGAATTTGGAAAATCTTTCTTCTGCAAAGTTGTAGAGAATTTAATTTCCTATAAAAACTCACGAGATTCGAATTTTCTGATAAAAGGGCTATTTATTATGAATTATTGAAGTTCCGAAGCTCCGAAATAATTGATTTTTGGAAGTTTTAATTATGTTTTTTAAGAAAAACGTTTTTTACATGCTTGGGACTCATTTAACATGTGTGGTTGATGGCTGAATTCAGTTGGTATGCGTAGGAAAATTTAGAAAAATATTAATATTAATTTATTAAATTTTTCTACTTTGGTGTTCTAAGCAATTTCTATAAATAGGTGCTTAGGTTAGAATTGAAAATCACACCAGAAACTGAAGTTTTCTCTCTCTATATTATCGAGCGTATTTTTGTGAGTATTTTGAGTATACTTTGAGTATTGCTATATGGTGAAAGTTCAAGTTATAGCCTATATCCAATTGTTTTCAACTAAATCTTGTCTTTTCGAGGTAAGGAGTGTTATTTTCTTCTCAAATGATATTATTTCTTCAAATATCATTATGCTGAAATATTGGTTGAAACTTTTTATCAAATTTGGAACTTTTTCATGTCGGGGTTACTATTCATGAGTTACTATTCACGAGTTACTATTCACGAGTTACTATTCATGAGTACTATTCACAAAGCGTGAAGATGTTTTTTTATGAAATTTCTATCTTTTGGTGTCGGAGTTACTATTCACGTATACGGCACTATTCACGAATACGACACTATTCATCAAAAAATGAAAATTTTCCTTTTCGTCCAAAATATTTATTATGGATACTAGCTTTGATTGTATCCATGTTTTGATCATTCTTGAATTTTACACCACTATGATTATTTTTGAGGTATTTTTGGACGTGGATAAAATAAAGTATGAATCCTTAATCCTTAATCCTTGTCATTTTGTTTCCCTGGATTCGTTTCTTTAAAAATATTTTTCATCATTCTCAGGTTTTAAATGATGATATTATTGAATATCTTTGGCCTGTAGTGCAAAGATGAATGATTTCTGATGAATATCTTTGGCCTGTAGTGCAAAGATGAATGATTTCTGATGAATATCTTTGGCCCATAGTGCAAAGATGAACAGGTGTTTAGATGACCATGACCAACTGATGAATATCTTTGGCCTGTAGTGCAAAGATGAATATTTGATTCCAGATATATATTGATTGATGTTACAGGGATAAAAGATAGACGATGAACTTTAAAATTCATACATAGAAGATAGTAGTTTGCATTCTCTACTTAACTCTTCTAATGAATTATTATTTCCGCTGCGAATATTGATCTAAAACTTGTTGTTTAATGTATTCTCTCAGATTTTTCCTGTTGAAGACTAACGATAATTTGTTGTATATTATCTTAGTCATAATATTCTTTTACTGGGCTAGTTGAGCTCACCCTTTTCCTTGTTGTTCCATTTTTCTTCTCAGGAGGCGAGAATGTAGCGAGTACGAGTCGGGGTGTGGAATGATGGTTTTAGAAAGAGTTGTTTAGTAGTCCTCACCATTTTTGTAAAATAATGTATTAATAATTGTGATGAGGATTTAGTTGGGTATGGATATTGTCCAGATGATAATAATTGTATTTAAACTCACAGTTGTTATGTTGTATTAATAAAGTTGTAGTTGTTTCTGTACCATGTTATTGACGACTCAAAATGGGTTGGATGGAATGGACCTATTTTGGGGGCGTCACAGAAGGAAGAAATTCTTTCTTAACTTGGCTAACTATCCTATCAACACCGAATTTATCCCACCATTTTATGAAAAACTGACGGGAGACATAGAGAATGGGAGAAACAGCCGTATGGGACATTTGAATACCGGACGTCGGTGACTGAAAAGTGGTAACTTGGCATGGAGTGAGAATGATGTATTGCCACTTGAGAATCCATGGAATTTTGTATTTACTGATAAAAAGAAGGAAGACTGAGATTCCCTCAAACTTGGGATGATATTTATTGTGAGTAGTAAAATGAGTGAATTGAGCTTGGAGGAGATCAGGAAGAATCTCTAAGCAAGGACCAAACCTAGACCACCAGATGGTGAACCAGAATGGGAATTGACTCTTGAATTTGTGGTCGAATTGTAAAAACCACGAATGACTATGATCTTCATTCTGATTCAGAAAGATTTTATTCAATGCTTCAACATAATCAAAGTAACAATAAGAATTATTTTGACTGGAAAGCTGCCTAAGATCGGAAGGAGAACCTCCCCAATCTGAGAAATTAAGAATTTGTTTAATATACAGGGAATGATAAAGAATCTTTGATTCATTATCTTTGGCGTAAATAGGCTTAATAAATATTGACTCGGTCTCAAGGAGGATGTCTTTATAATACGCAAGGGATTTATAAGGAGCCCATGGAATGAAATGCCATCCAGTAGGAAAATACTGGGCAGCGAGCTGAATGGGATCATTTTTAGGCTTCATGTGAAGTTCTAAATGAAAAAAATGTTGTTCCCACTTTAGAAGATACTCAGAAGCGGTATAACTGGGTTTTGAATATGTAGCCTTTGACGGATTACTGTATGGATCAATTGGTTTGGGTTGACTGGCTAAAATAGAAGAAAAGGGCTTTGGAATTGTTCCATGAACCTGAAATTTGTTAACTGGGTTTGGTTGGGGAACATGATTGACTGGGTGAGGAACTAAAGTTCCTTTTAACTGATAATTTAGGCCAGGAGGGCAGCCCTGCCCACGAGAAGAAGGTCCTCCTCGCACACTCATGATGCAGATATAGTACCTGTGTTATTGAATTCACGTGTAAGAAAATCAGGAACTTAATTGTTACTACCTTTAATATATTCAATATCAAAATCAAAGATACTCAGAAGAGCTTGCCATCTAGCGAATGAATGCTTATAGGCGACGTTCTCAACGTCTTTTTCAAGAATAAATTTTGCTGATTTACAATCTATCCTAACAATGAATTTTTGATTCAATAAGTCACATTGGAATTTATTAATACATAAAACAAGTGATAAAATTTCTTTTTAATAGTATTATAATTTAATTGAGTAATATTCCATGCGCCAGAATGGAAACGAACAATTTGTTCAGGAGAAGGAGTTAACTTCTATTTGAGAATGCCACAGAATCCAATGTCAGAGGCATTAGTTTCAACTATTTTGAATGCCGAGTCATTTGAAATGCCAAGGCAAGGCAAAACCTTAACATATTTTTTGACTTGTTGGATGACAGATGTAAGACCCCAACTTATTAAAAATAAAATCGAATTTTCTCTAATTATTATTGTGAATAATAAGGTATTAATTTGATATAATTCTCTAGTTATGGGTGAAATTTGCAAATTTTGCAAAATAAGCAAGTGGTTATAAAATAATCATTGTTGTCGGGGAATATTCGTTTGGTCGTGGAATATTCTTGTTGTCGAGGAATATTCGTACGACGACGCAGTCATTTGTGGGCCCCATAACAGAATAACTGTCGGATGAAGAAAATGAAAAGTTTGAGTTTTTATAAATAACGGCATAGTTGTTGCCATTAACACTGTTGGAATACCCGGTGGTTAAAATACAGTAATACACGTGGATGCACAATATTTTTGAATTATTGATTCTTACGTAAGAAGGAACTACTCAATAATTATTACAGTAATTACTGTTCAATATTTTATTTATTGATTCAATAATTGCTGCGTTGATATTTTATATTATTGTTGTTTCAATAATTATCACTGCACAGTATTTCCCATTATCAGATCAATAATTCATATTATGTGAATAATATTATTAGATAGTATTATTGGCAATGTCTAGAAAGTTCTGTCAAGGAGATGTTTGGTCACCTAATTGCGCGCCAGTAAGGAGAAATTCTTATTGGAAAGCCCCCTCATTCCTGGGAACGGCCTGGTTGTCATAATTGTGATTCTGTAATATTATTTGTGAATAATTAATTATTGATTTATATGATAAGGAAATATTTATTTTATGTGGATATAAATGATGGATATATTTATTTTTATGTGGATAAAAATGAAAGAATTAATGCTGAGGTGTTTTATCAGTATTTTGTCGGTGTGGAGGTATTAAAAATCATCCGTTTGTGGATTTCAGATATTTTCTATTTGGAATTTGGAAAAACTCAAAGCTACAAAGTTGTAGAGAATTCTATTTCAGGCAGAATGGACATAAAATTCGTATTTTACTTATAAAAGGGCTATTTTCTATGAATTACTGAAGTTTTAGAAAATAAAATGAATTTTTAATTGGGTGGGACCCACTTTGGTTGGTATTGAATGCATGTGGGCTGCTGGGAATTTTTCAAAATGGGCATGCTAGCTGATTCAAATAAGTTGGCGTGGAAGAAAGTTGATTAAATATTATTATCTTATTATTTTAGTCTCCTATGACGTTATAGCATTTTCCTATAAATAGACGCTTAGGTTAGAATTGAAAATCACACCAGAAACAAGTTTTCTTTCTCTCTAGATTATCGAGCGTATTTTTGTGAGTATTTTGATACTTTGAGAGTTCTTTATTCAAGACAAGTTTCATTAACACTATATAGAAATTCATCAAATGATGCGGTTATTTTGAGGTAAGGGATGTTATTTTCTTCGTAAATGATATTATTTCTTTCAACATCAATATGCCGAAATATTGGTCTGAACTTTTTATCAAATTTGGAACTTTTTGTCTCAGGATTACTATTCACGTATAAATCACTATTCACGAATACGACATTATTCACCGAAAAATAAAATTTTTCCTTATTGTCCAAGATGTCTATTATGATTACTATCTTTGATTGTATCCATGTTTTGATCTTTATTTTTGAATTCTGCTTCACAATTGGTTATTATGAAGTATTATTGATCTTGGATAAACTGTTATACGAATCCCTACTATTTGTCCTTCTATCTCACTGGATTCATTTTCTTTAAAATATTTTTCATCATCCTCAGTCCTAAATGATGATATTACTGAATATCTTTGGCCTGTAGTGCAAAGATGAATGATTAACTGATGAATATATTTGGCCCGTAGTGCAAAGATGAACAGGTGTTGAGATGAACATGACCAACTGGTGATACAAATGAATATCTTTGGCTTGTAGTGTAAAGATTAATATTTGATTAAAGATGTATATTGATTGTTGTTACAGGGATAAAATATTGATGATGGACTTTTAAATCTTAGATGATAATAGAACTCATTCTCTACTTGACTCTTCTAATGGATTGTTGTTTCCGCTGCAGTTGTTGATCTAAAACTTGTTGTCTATTATATTTTATCAGATTTTTTCCTGCTGAAGACTAATCATAATTTGTTGTATATTATCTTAGTCATAATATTCTTTACTGGGCTAGTTGAGCTCACCCTTTTCCTTTTTGTTCCATTTTTCTTCTTAGGAGGTGAGAACATAGCAGGATCTAGTCGGGGTATGGAGTGATGGTTCTAGAAAGATGTTTTAGCAGTCCTCACTATTTCTGTAAAATAGTGTTTGAATAATTGTAATGAGGACTTATTTGAGTGTGGATATTGTCTATAAGACAATATTTGTATTTAAACTCACAGTATGTGTTGTCGTATTTTGCACGATAATTGTATTATTGAAGTTGTAGTTTGCGTTATGTACCATGTATTTGGCGACTCAGAACGGGTGTTGTATACCTATTTTGGGGGCGTCATAGTTGGTATCAAAGCTTAGGATATGGTCTCAAGTGAGATCGGGGAATAGAACTAGAGGGAGAGATGAGTAAATCCTTCGCTAGTGTGTCCTATCTAAGATTATTAGTTGGTCAGTCATAATATAGGGATATTATGTGATATGTTAATTTGTTTAATTAGCCCTTATTTTATGCTATTATTTAAGAATGGCTGCTGAGAATGTTAACAATGGAGTGTATGAGACTGTGGAACAACCTTTAGTTACAAACCAGGAAAACGTGCAACAAGAAGGCAATATTCCTCCTGTAAACAACACTACCGAGCAAACGATGAATGATGGAATTTTTAGGAGCTTTTTACAGTTAATGCAAAATCAGACGAGGGAGACTCGTGTACAAAATACGGGTGGAAGTGATAGCAACGCGCGGTCTGTCACAGCCAAGCAGTTCAAGGAGTTGGGACCACCAGAATTTATTGGAAAGCCGGATCTGATCAAGGCGGAAACATAGGTCAAGAAAATTACCAAGATATTCGATGTCTTGGGATGCACAGAGGAACAGAAGGTTCCATTCGCCACCTTTATGTTCCGCGGTGAGGCGGACTACTGGTGGGAGTCTGTGAAGCGTACCCAGCCTGCTGCACTCAACATGTCTTGGGAAACGTTTCAGAAACTATTCAATGACAAGTACTTTCCTGAAAGTATTCGTCATATGAAAGAGGTAGAGTTTATCAGACTGGAACAAAATAATATGACGGTGTCCCAGTACGAGGCGAAGTTTGTTGAGTTATCGAGGTTTGCACCTCATTTGGTAGAGAATGAGGAACGAATGACAAGAATGTTTCTGAGAGGTCTAAAACCCGAGATTCTTCAATACCTTATCTCTCATAAATTTTCTCTGTATTCAGATGTTGTCAACAGGGCTTAATTATTAGAGCGAGATAGTGAGTATGTTCAATCAAGGGACCACAACCGTGGTCATATCGGTGGATGATGCTGATCATCGAGCGATGATAACCAATGAGGAGGAAAAATACAAACAAAGCGGCAGAACCACTCGGGTGGTCATGGTGGCCATGATAATAGGAGAGGTGAGTCAAGTGGAAATTTCGTAAAGAGGAGATTCAACAATGACGGAAGACATCAGCAGAAGACACCAAAGAGACCAACAACAAATTCTAGGGGAGGAGAACGACCGCCAGTTAGATGTTACAAATGCGGGAAAGAGGGACATATCAGCCCAAACTGTCCACAGCAATCCAAGGTATGTTAAAACTGTGGAAAGGAAGGCCACATAGCTCGGGATTGTTCTGTAGTAAAACCAAGTTCAACGGGGATGGTGACTCCAAGGGCTGTCCCGGATAAGTTAAAATCAGCGGTTCCTGGAAGAGCATTTGTCATGACTGGCCAAAACGTGAGGAACCCGAACGAGGTGATCATGGGTAAGCTAATCTTGAACTCTTGCGAAGTTTATACCTTACTAGATACCGGTTCTACCCATTCTTTTATCTCTCCTGCCTGTGCTCAACATTTAAACTTGACTCCGGAAAAATTAGACTTTGATTTATCAGTGGAGACTCCGTTAGGAGAAACTTTTGTTACGTCCACTGTTTATAAATCTTGCTTAATCCAAGTTGACACTATCACATTACCTGTTGATCTTATCTCTTTAAAGATACTTGCTTTTGATGTGATTTTAGGAATTGGTTGGCTAACCACTCATCATGCTAAAATTGATTGTTTTCGTAAGGTTGTTAGTTTTCATATTCCTAACCAACCTGTCATATGAATTCAAACTACTAAACCACTAAAATCAGTCACGGTCATATCAAGCCATAAAGCTATTCGTTTATTGAAAAATGGATGTCAAGCTTTCTTAGCCCATGTTATGGATTTGAACATAGACAAGTCAGATTTGGATAATATTTCTGTTGTTAAAGAATTTCCTGATGTATTTCCTGAAGAACTTCCCGGTATACCCCCAGAACGTAATGTTGAATTCTTTATTGATCTTGAACCGGGTACAAAATCCATTTCTAAAACCCCATATCGAATGGCTCCTATTGAACTTCAGGAGTTAAAAGTCTAACTACAGGAATTGTTAGACATAGGTTTCATTTGTCCTAGTACATCTCCTTGGGGTGCTCCTGTTTTATTCGTAAAGAAGAAAGATGGGAGTATGCGACTTTGTATTGACTACCGAGAATTAAACCATGTCACCATCAAGAATAGGTATCCGCTACCTCGCATTGATGACCTGTTCGACCAGTTGCAAGGAGCACAATTCTTTTCAAGGATCGATCTTCGTTCTGGATATCATCAGTTGAAGATTAAAACTGAGGATATTCCAAAGACTGCCTTTAGAATTCGGTACGGGCATTATGAATTCTTAGTAATGTCTTTTAGATTGACTAATGCTCCTGCTTCTTTCATGGATATAATGAACCGAGTATTTAAGGAATATTTAGATCAGTTCGTTGTTGTCTTTATTGATGACATCCTCATCTATTCCAAAAGCCGTGAAGATCATGAGCACCATTTGATGCTGATACTTGAAAGGCTTCGTGAAAACAAGCTTTATGCCAAGCTGAAGAAATGCGAGTTCTGGCTTGAGGAAGTAGCATTCCTTGGGCACGTGGTGTCAAAACATGGAGTATCTGTTAACCTTGGTGAAGATTGAAGCGAAGAAAGTGTTGGGGGCAACCGAAGTCGGTGACCGAAGTGCGTAGCTTTCTGGGTTTAGCTGGTTATTATCGGAGATTCGTGGAAGGATTTTCTCGAATCGCTACTCCGTTAACTCAGCTGACTCGGAAAGATACAAAATTCATATGGAGCGAGGAATGCGAGAAGAGTTTCCAAGAGCTCAAGAGGAGACTCATTTCAGCACCTGTTCTGGCAATACCATCTGGTACGGATGGATTTGTTATCTACAGCGATGCTTCAGGCAAAGGTTTAGGATGTGTTCTCATGCAACATGGGAAAGTCATAGCCTATGCCTCACGACAACTCAAAAAATATGAGAGGAATTATCCTATTCATGATCTGGAGTTGGCAGCAGTCGTATTCACGTTGAAAATTTGGAGACACTACTTGTATGGGGAGAAAGTGGAGATTTATACGAACCATAAAAGCCTCAAATATTTCTTCACCCAAAAGAACTCAACATGTGCAGAACGACATTGGCTTGAACTATTGAAAGATTACGATCACACTATTCAATATCATCACCGAAAAGCGAACGTAGTAGTCGGCGGCGATTGAGTAGAAGATCATATGCGAAAGACGAAAGTGCGATATTGTCAATGCAAAGGCCCATTCGTATGACTTGCAAACGATGGAGGTAGAATTAAAGACTCAGGGACCCATATGATGATGGCGTAATATATCTGAGTAGAACCGACTTTAATCGATAAAGTTAAAGCTGCTCAAGCTACGGACCTGGAGCTGATAGTTATGAAGAAGAAAGTATAAGAAGGAGCTATTCCAGAAGAGAGAATCGATGAAGAAGGAATACTTAGATTCAATTCCAGACTTTGTGTTCCTAACGACTCTGATTTGATGCATAGAGTCATAATGGAGGCACACAACACACCGTTTGCAATCCATCCTGGGAGTACCAAAATGTATCATGATATTCGACATACATTTTGGTGGAATAATATGAAAAGAGAAATCGCGGAGTTTATCTCGAGGTGTTTAACATGTTAACGTGTAAAGGCGGAGCATCAAGTGCCAAAGGGTCCATTGCAACCACTTGAGATTCCAGAATGGAAGTGGGAACACATTACCATGGATTTCGTTATAGGTTTTCCCAAAGTTTCTCAAGGCATAAATGTTATTTGGGTTATTGTTGATAGATTAAACAAGTCTGCCCATTTCTTGCCGATACAAGAAACTTATTCCCTTAAACGTCTTGCTCGTATGTACGTGAATGAGATTGTGAGATTGCATGGCATGCCAGTATCCATAGTTTCGGATCGTGACCCAAGATTCAGTTCAAGATTTTGGGTTAGCTTGCAAACAGCTATGGGCACAGATTTATGATTCAGTTCGGCATACCATCCTCAAACGGACGGATAATCAGAGAGGACTATTCAAACCCTTGAAGATCTATTAATTCTCTGTGTTCTAGATTTCAAAGGAAGTTGGGATAAGTACTTGCCACAGGTGGAATTCTCCTACAACAACAGTTATCAAGCAAGTATAGGCATGGCTCCATTTGAGGCGTTGTATGGACAAAAGTGTCGTTCACCAGTATGCTGGGACGAGGTGGGAGAAGCAACATTGTTGGGACCAGAATTAGTACGCATGACTACAGAAAAGATCCAAATGATTCGACAACGTATTCAAACCTCACATGATCGACAAAAGAGTTATGTTGATCTTCATCGAAAGGACGTGGAATTTAATATTTGGGATCATGTATTGTTACGTGTTGCTCCATGGAAGGGAGTTACAAGATTTGGAAAGAGAGGAAAGCTCAATCCACGATTTGTTGGTCCATTTGAGATTCTTGACCGAATAGGAAATGTGGCCTATAGACTCGCATTACCTCCAAACATGTCTCGTGTTCATAATGTTTTTCACATATCTATGCTTTGTAAATATGTGAAATACCCGAACCATATTATTGAGTTAGAACCAAACGAGATAGCCGAAGATTTAACGTACAAGGAGGTACCTGTTAAGATCTTGGATAAGAAAGAGCATGTCCTACGCACCAAGGTTATACCACAAGTTAAGGTTTTGTGTAGGAACCATGCTATTGAGGAAATGACCTGGGAGTTAGAATCGGAAATGAAAGCAATGTACCCTCACCTTTTCGAAACACCAGGTACGTATGTCAATTTCGAGGACGAAATTTCATAAGGAGAGGATGTTGTAAGACCCCAACTTATTATAAATAAAATTGAATTTCCTCTAATTATTATTGTGAATAATAAGGTATTAATTTGATATAATTCTCTAGTTATGGGTGAAATGTGCAAATTTTTCAAAATAAGCAAGTGGTTATAACATAATCATTGTTGTCGGGGAATATTCGTTAGGTCGTGGAATATTCTTGTTGTTTGGGGAATATTAAATATTTGACAGTAGCGATCATTTGTGGGCCCCATAACAGAATAACTGTCGGATGAAGAAAATGATAAGTTTGAGTTTTTATAAATAATGACGTTGTTGTTACCATTAACACTGTTGGAATACCCGGTGGTTAAAATACAGTAATACACGTGGATGCACAATATTTTTGAATTATTGATTCTTACGTAAGAAGGAACTACTCAATAATTATTACAGTAATTACTGTTCAATATTTTATTTTATTGATTCAATAATTCTTTGCGTTGATATTTTATATTATTGTTGTTTCAATAATTATCAACGCACGATATTTCCCATTATCGGATCAATAATTCATATTATGTGAATAATATTATTAGATAGTATTATTGGCAATGTCTAGAAAGTTACATCGAGGAGATGTTTGGTCACCTAATTCATGCGGCCTTGAAGAAGGAGAAATTCTTATTGAAAGCCCCCTCATTCTGAGGAACTACTGGTTGTCATAATTGTGATTCTCGTAATATTATTTGTGAATAATTAATTATTGATTTATATGATAAGGAAATATTTATTTTATGTGGATATAAATGATGGATATATTTATTTTATGTGGATAAAATGAAAGAATTAATCTTTGAGGTGTTTTATCAAGATTTTTGTCGATTGTGGAGGTATTAAAATCATCCGTTTGTGGATTTCGGATATTTTCTATTTGGAATTTGGAAAACTCAAAGCTACAAAGTTGTAGAGAATTCTATTTCAAAGTAGAATGGACATAAAATCAGTATTTTACTTATAAGCGGGCTATTTTCTATGAATTCTTTGAAGTTTTAGAAAATAAAATGAATTTTTAATTGGGTGGGACCCACTTTGGTTGGTATTGAATGCATGTGGGCTGCTGGGAATTTTTCAAAATGGGCATGCTAGCTGATTCAAATAAGTTGGCGTGGAAGAAAGTTGATTAAATATTATTATCTTATTATTTTAGTCTCCTATGACGTTATAGCATTTTCCTATAAATAGACGCTTAGGTTAGAATTGAAAATCACACCAGAAACAAGTTTTCTTTCTCTCTAGATTATCGAGCGTATTTTTGTGAGTATTTTGATACTTTGAGAGTTGCTATTCAAGACAAGTTTTCGGCAAAGACTATATCCAAATTCAATTGAAATACGGTTATTTTGAGGTAAGGGATGTTATTTTCTTCGTAAATGATATTATTTCTTTCAATGTCATTATGCCAAAATATTGGTCTGAACTTTTTATCAAATTTGGAACTTTTTGTCTCAGAATTACTATTCACGTATACGACACTATTCACGAATACGACATTATTCACCGAAAAATAAAAATTTTCCTTTTTGTCCAAGATGTCTATTATGGTTATTATCTTTGATTGTATCCATGTTTTGATCTTTATTTTTGAATTCTGCTTCAGAATTGGTTATTATGAAGTATTATTGATCTTGGATAAACTGTTATACGAATCCCTACTATTTGTCCTTCTGTCTCACCGGATTCGTTTTCTTTAAAATATTTTTCATCATCCTCAGTCCTAAATGATGATATTACTGAATATCTTTGGCCTGTAGTGCAAACATGAATGATTAACTGATGAATATCTTTGGCCCGTAGTGCAAAGATGAACATGACCAACTGGTGATACAAATGAATATCTTTGGCTTGTAGTGTAAAGATGAATATTTGATTAAAGATGTATATTGATTGTTGTTACAGGGATAAAATATTGATGATGGACTTTTAAATCTTAGAAGATAGTAGAACTCATTCTCTACTTGACTCTTCTAATGGATTGTTGTTTCCGCTGCAGTTGTTGATCTAAAACTTGTTGTCTATTATATTTTATCAGATTTTTTCCTGTCGAAGACTAATGATAATTTGTTGTATATTATCTTAGTCATAATATTCTTTACTGGGCTAGTTGAGCTCACCCTTTTCCTTTTTGTTCCATTTTTCTTCTTAGGAGCTGAGAACATAGCAGGATCTAGTCGGGGTATGGAGTGATGGTTCTAAAAAGATGTTTTAGCAATCCTCACTATTTCTGTAAAATAGTGTTTGAATAATTGTAATGAAGACTTATTTGAGTGTGGATATTATCTAGAAGACAATATTTGTATTTAAACTCATAGTATGTGTTATCGTATTTTGCATGACAATTGTATTATTGAAGTTGTAGTTTTCTTTCTGTACCATGTATTTAGCGACTTAGAATGGGTGTTGTATACCTATTTTGGGGGCGTCACAACAGAAGTGTGAATGTCGGTCCAGGGAGGGGGATTACTTTGTAAACGCTGAAATAGAGGTTTACAAATCTTCCTGAGATATTGGTAAAACTTGCCAATATAATTGAGCGATCCCAGAAATCTCTGTAGCTATGTTTTGTCGGTAATCTTATCTGGAAAATGGTCGGCAAATTGAATAGCTCTGTCAATAGGCCGAGTGAGTCCACGATAGAGGATTAGACCGAAAAACCTGACTTTTGTCAGAAACAGACTACACTTGGAAGGAGAAAGATCAAGACCATTGGTTTTAACTGTTTTGAAGAACGAATTCAAATGTTTAATATGCTTTTCAATAGTCTTGGAAAAAACAAGGATGTCATCAATATAGACAATAACGAAATGACTGAAGGGATTCAAAATATTGTTAAGAATATTGTGAAATTCGCTGGGTGCATTTTTTAGTCCAAATGACTGAACATTCCATTCGTAATGACCGAACGGAGTGGTGAATGCTGTTTTGTACCTGCCATCAGGGTGAATAGCAACTTGCCAGAATCTTGATTTAAGGTCGAATTTACTGAAAATGGTGGAGGAGCTTAACCTACTAAGGAGATCTTCCTTGTTGGGTAAGGGATACCTAATCCATTGTAAAACTTTGTTTAATGGTTTGTAATTAATAACTAGACGGGGAACACCTCTCTCCTTTTCTGATTCATTATTAACATAGAACGCAGGAGAAGACCAATGTGATTTTCTAGGTCTAATTAAACCTTTCCTAAGATGATCATTAATCTCCTTTTTGCATAATTACATTTGTTCATGACTCATTTGAATAGGTCTAGCTTTAGTGGGAATTAAATGTTCTTTAAATTCCTTAGCATAAGGTAATCTAACTACATGCTTCTTCCTATGCCAGAAGGCGTTGGGAGACTCGGAACATAAATTATCATGTAAATAATTTTTTAATTCAGTTATTTTCTCTTGAACCTTGTTACTCTTAAGCTGCTCTTCAACTTGTTTATATCTAATTTCTTCCTTTAGGAAGCTTAAATGAGTAACTTTGCAATTTAATAGATTCAAAGATTTAGAAATTGATTCTTCTTGAATAAATTTTAAATCTCTTTCTTTTGGTTTAATAAGGAACTTAAATGTTATCTTTTTGCCTAAATGTTCATAAAAGTTAATCCATTATTCTTTGGTTGTAAATGGGTATAATAAATATATAAATGGTAACCCTAGGATGATCTTATCTGTGAGATTGCGAATTAAAACAAACGAGGTTTTAAAACACTTATTATCCTGACATATATGTACCTTAGGTAACTTATACTTTATTTCCATTTGACTACCGTTGGCTGAATTAAGTTTTTCACTAGTTTTCTTATAATATCTAGTGGGGATAAGACCTTCTTTTATGCAGTTCAGATCTGCCCCAGTGTCAACTAAAGCAGGGAGCTGTATTGAGAAAGTTTTATCAATGACTAAATTAATGGAGATATACCATTTTTGAATGGTAATATCCTTAATTCTTTTAAGGGAGAGACCTTGAATAAAAAGATCAGCCTCATCCTTAATTCCAGATGACTCAGGAATATCATTATCTTCTTCACTAGAGGAAGAATCGCGAATTTGGAGATTTGACTTCTTATCTTCAATCTCTTTTCTTAAGTTAGCAACGTCTAATTTTAAATTAGAAATTTCTCTTTTAAGTTTATTAACTTCTTGATTTAGTTCTGGGAGGGTGACCTCCTTAACTGGGGATTTAAATCTCTCAAGAGTTTTATTAAGACTAAAGACAGGCTTTTCTTCGACCCTAACCATCTTATCAGTGACTTTTTTATCTTTGGTGAATAAATCTTTCAGTTGTTTTGTGTATTGAGTTTTTAGTTCAGGATCAGTAATTTTACTAATTAAATCAATTAACAAAGAGCTTTCTTCTTCTTCTTTGGTAATTACATTTATTCTTTTACTACAGTTATTACTGCAATCTTCAGTACATACAGTAACTTCGTTATCACTATTTGATTCATCGTTACAAGTGCTGCTACACGAAGACTCAGGAATATCAGACTCTTCGTCATTGCTGACATATTTAACTGAGCTAATTTTTGCTTAACTCTGCACTCACTTTTATAGTGCCCCTTTTGCCCACAATTGTGGCAAACAATTTTACTCTTGTCAAACTTCTTTGACTTCTTGGTTGATTTATTACGAGATAACTTAGGTTTAGTATAATAATTTTCCTGATTAATATTTTTATCTTGCGTATGTTTTCTTTTATGGCGTTTATGATTTTTACGGGACTCAATATGTTTATGCCTGTGCTTTCTGATAAGTAGGTTTTAAACCTACTTATCAGGTATCTGTTACTTGAATTATTTGCTTAATCTCATGTTTCTTAGTAACTTTTCATGTATTTTGTGTTCGTTTTGTAGATTATATGCTTGGGAGTTGAAATCGCAAAGAATTGGTATGAAAACGCAAAGAAAAGCAATCCGGACATCGTTTGGGCTTTTATGCTTATTTCATGTTCATGGTTTGGAACTTGGATTACATTAATGCACGAAAAGTGCGAATTTTGGTCCAATTTGAGTCCGAAAATGATTGTTTCGATCCGATTGACACAAGGACTTCCAAGAGAACTTCCAAGAGGACTTAAAGACATATGAAGAGACTTATAAAAGGAGGAGAGTCACAAGGATTACAGAGATTAGAGACTAGATAGAGGATTCCATTAGATTAGATTAGAGTAAATTAGATCAAAACACTAGTTCTAATTAGATTTGGAGATTGAAGCAACTTGAAGACCATTGATGATCAAGAGCCGGAGCTTGAGGAAAATGGAGATCTACTGACAACAGATTTATTCTTTACTCTACTCTTATATTTATCTTTTAATGATTATTCAATTGTGGATTCTTAGTTTTAATTCAATAATCATGAACTAATTCTTTGTTGGAGATTACAATGGATCTTATTGTGTAGTTTATTTTAATATGCTTCGTTATCAATTATTATGTTCTATTGTGAGGATTGTTTATTGTGATTTGGACTTAATTGTTTAATTGATTGGCCATTAATTACCGTGATAATCTATATGAACTCGAGAGATGAAGTATTGATTTAGATTTTATTATGATAGCATGTGTCATGAATTTTGTCAATAACAGATTTTTGATTATTGTTAAGGTAGAGATACGCTTGACATCGCATGTAATCGGATAGAGAACTTATTCTTCAACCTTCTTTAATTGTAATTCACATAGAGATATAGTGGGTTAGTTGATTAAGGTGTTTAACGGATTTCTATCTTAATTATGGATTGACGTTAATATGTGTATTATGCATCGAGAGGTGGTTTTATCCGCTTTAGTGTTCTTGATTAACAATTCATGATAGAGAATAATTGATGAGAAGTGTGTTAACTTAAATGAAGCAATAAGTGAAGTTGTGATCTTAAATCTCCGTAATCTGATTTTTAATTAGTGATAATTAGAATTAGTGTAATTAAATAATTTAATTTATATAATTTGAAATTCATTCATTTAAATAAGATGGAGTTGGTTACGGGTTAGTACTTGGTGATTTTCTATTAAACAATTCCTCGTGGGAACGATACTCTACTTTCACTTTATTACTTGTTGACCATGTATACTTGCGTGTTGTGCGTAATTAGATTTTACCCAACAAGTTTTTGGCGTCGTTGCCGGGGAATTAGTTTAATATTTTTTTACCAATATTAATTTCAATTAAATTAGTCTTAATTTAAACATTTTTATTTTTATTTTTAATTCTCTTCCTATATTTCTCTCTTTTCAGGTATCATGGATGACTTTACGTATCAATGGCCATACACGAACATGACTCAACCAAGGGAAACATGGATTGATGGACTTAATACATCTTCTATAGAGCCAATACAAATTGAGGTAACTTCGAAGACGTTGGAGGTTATTCGAGCCCAACAGAGTCGAAGGATGGCAAGAATGACTCAGCCAAGGGGAGCGGAGATTGACAGACTTGCGACACTTTCCGCGATAATTGTAATAATGAAGTTATAGTTATTTTCTGTACCATATATTTGGCGACTCAGAATGGGTTATTTGGACCTATTTTGGGGGCGTCACAAAAATCCCCTCTATTTATCTCAATTCACTTGGCTTCTCAAAACACATTTTTAATAACATTCATAATTAATATTATAACTCACAATATTAACAATCAGATCATTCCTAGGAAATAGGGGGCTTTTCGATAATGATTTCTCCCTATTGGCGCACAATTAGGTGACCAAACCCCTTTCCTCGACAGAACTTTCTAGACATCGTCAATAATACAAATAATAATATGAATAACTTTGTCGTTTCAATTATTGATTTAATAATATAAAATATTGTGACAATAATTGAATCAATAACGTGAGATATTATGTAGCAATTACTGTGATAATAATTGAATAAAACTTAGTGACTTCTCACGTAAGCATCAATAATCAAAGATACTATACAATATCGTGTGCTACTATGCAACCACGCGTATTACTGTACTTTTATCACCGGGTATTTTAACAGTTAACGATAAAACTTTTGCCGTTATTTTTATAAAAAAGTTATTTCTATCATTTTCTAACTCCGATAGTAATTCGATTGTGGGGTCCACCAATGATTGTGTCGTCGTACGAATATTCCCTGATAAAACGAATATTCCCCGACCAATCGAACAACTTGCTTACTTTGCAAATTTTGTAAATATTACCCACAACTATAATGTAAGACCCCAACTTTTAATAAATATATAAAATCAAATTTCCTCTAATTATTATTTTGAATAATACGGTGTTAATTTGATATAATGATTTGGTTATGGGTGAAATGTGCAAAATTTGCAAAATTAAGCAAGTGGTTATAAAATATTCATTGTTGTCGGGGAATATTCGTATGGTCGTGAAATATTCTTGCTGTCGGGGAATATTCGTACGACGGCGTGATAAGTAGGATTTACACCTACTTATGGAGTACAAATTCACGCGAACTATGCCCATCTCAAATGCATTTTAGTCTGTTTTAGCTGTATTTTAGGTTAAATTGCATTTCGCATACTTAAAACTCCTTTTGGTGAATAAGTGCAGGAATTGGCCTAATTTGGTGGTGATATCGGGCACGAGGCTAATGAAAGCGTAAGGTGAGGCAAAAGATAGGATGTGCATAGGATTGAGTGGATCATGGATGGACAAGCATGGATATACATAGGACATGTCAGTAGCAGCAGCAATATTGCAGAACCAAGATAAGGAGCAGGATAAGAAGACATCAATTTGAAGTCGTTTACGGTACGTATGCGGCAAAGATAGCTTAAGTTGCAGCGCGCTGCTGAAGTTCCCAACCAAACCAGACAACTCATCGCAAGTTACATAAATTGCGAAGGAAAGGACAAGCCTTTAGAGGCGCTTGCATATGCCATGAGACCGGAATAATATTGTACCAAAAAATATTGTACCCAAAAATGATTTGGACCGAAAGAAAATATATTTTTCGGGTGAATAGTATCCCGTGAATAGTACTTCGGGAATAGTACCCCGTGAATAGTACCCCAACACGAAAAGTATCCTAAATACCCGAGTGAACAATACTAGAGTGAATAGTAACTAGGTGAATAGTAACCCGTAAATAGTACTTTAACACAAAGTGTCCCAAATACCCGAGTGAACAATACTAGAGTGAATAGTAATCGGGTGAATAGTAACCCGTGAATTGTACTCCGACACGAAAAGTGCCCCGAATACCCGATTTGTCAATATAACCTCCAGACATCAATTATTATCGAAACAAATGTCGATCTCCACTAACACAAATAATTCCAACACAATGAAACTATAAAATTCATCTTTAATCAACACGAACTTATTCATCATTAATATTATAATTCACAATATTTAACAACCAGGTCGTTCCCAGGAAAGAAGGGGCTTTCCGACAAGGATTTCTCCTTATTGGCGCGCAATTAGGTGACCAAACCTCTCCTTGACAGAACTTCTAGACATTGTCAATATTGCAAATAATAATATGAATAACTTTGCCCTCTCAATTATTGATTTAATAATATATCATATTATGAAGATGATACTGTAACAATAATTGAATCAATAATATGAGAGATATTATGCAGCAATTACTGTAGCAATAATTGAGTATAACTGAGTGACTTCTCACGTAAGCATCAATAATCAATACTGTGTGCTACTATGCAACCACGCATATTACTGTACTTTTATTACCGAGTAGTTCAACAGTTTTAACGGTAACACTTTTGCCGTTATTTTTATAAAAATAATTTTGTCGTTTTCTCAATCCGACAATAATTCCGTTGTGGGGTCCACCAATGATTGTACCATCGTACGGATATTCCCCGATAAAAAGAATATTCCCCGACCAATCGAATATTATACAACAACTTGCATACTTTGCAAAATTTATAAATATTACCTACAACTATAACATTATATCAAATCCACACCATAATAATAAAAAAAATATTTTGAGAAATTTAAATCTTTATTCATAAAATTTGGGGTCTCACAATCTCCCCTCCTTATGAAATTTCGCCCTCAAAATTTATGTACGTACCTGGTATGCCGAAGAGATGAGGATACCTTGACTTCATTTTAGATTCTAACTCTTGAGGTATAACCTTTGAGTGTTGAATACGATCTTTCTCATCCAAGATTTTAACACGTATCTCTTCATACGTTAAATCTTCTGCTATCTCGTCTAGTTTTAATTCAATAATGTGGTTCGGGTCATCCACATATTTACGTAACATCGATACGTGAAAAATGTTATGAACACGTGATAAGTAGGTTTTATACCTACTTATCCGGTATCTATTACTTGAATTATTTTCTTAATCTCATGTTTCTTAGTTACTTTTCATACATTTATGTTATTTTATAGGCGATGACACATCATTGGCATGAAGAAGCAAGGGAAAGGAATTCAAACATCTTTTGGACTAAAATACGCAAGTAAATGCAAGAAGGGAATATTGAAGGTCTTTTAACAACAATTTGGATGCATGTTCTTGGCTTGGAGTTTGGAATTTATTGTAGATCTACTTCTTAGCACTCCGGAACATCTTAAATCGTCCCAATCGGAGTTCGGATGCGAGAGTTATGGCCTTTTTATCAACAAGATCAAATCTAAGAGTTGTCATGTTTGCCATTTACACATCATCTACTTCAAGCTCGATTTCTGCCTTGTTCCAGCCCGAATCTGTCAATTGTCAAAGCCTGAAAGTTGTAGATCTCGTCGTTATCTTCGATTTGATAGGTGGCAGACCCCGTAATTCTTAGCGGATCAAAATGTTATGCCTATTTTACTAAAGGACATCGCAGCAGGAAACAGGGTAGCGTGGACCGCGCTAGGACCACGCTTAGGCCACGTAACCCATCACTTCTGAGGCGCAGAGCAAGACCTGAATGGCTTGGGGACAACATGGGAAGCTTAGGTGGCATGTAGACAAGCTGCGTTTTTGGGTTATTTGGTGTCCAATTTGAGCTAGAATAGGATTCTTAGTTGCCTAACTTGCTAGGATATCCATTAGAACTATAAATACATGAGGAGAGGCATAAAAGAGAGAGATCTAGATTAGTTTAGGAGGATTCAATTAGATTAGATTAGAGTAAATTAGATCAAAACCCTAGTTCTTATGGGATTGGGAGATTGAAGCAACTTGGAGACCATTGAAGATCAAGAGCATGTGCTTGAGGAAGATGGAGATTTGCTGACAACAAATTTATTCTTTACTCTACTCTTATTTTTATCTTTTAATGATTATTCAATTGTGGATTCTTAGTTTTAATTCAATGAACTAATTCTTTGTTTGAGATTACAATGTATCTTATTGTGTAGTTTATTTTAATATGCTTCGCTATCAATTATTATGTTCTATTGTGAGGATTGTCTATTATGATTTGGACTTAATTGTTTAATTGATTGGCCATTAATTACCGTGATAATCTATATGAACTCGAGAGATGAAGTATTGATTTAGATCTTATCATTATAGCATGTGTCATAAATTTTGTTAATAGCAGATTTTTGATTATTGTTAAGGTAGAGATATACTTGACATCGCATGTAATCTGATATAGAACTTATTCTTGAACCTTCTTCAATTGTAATTCACATAGAGATATAGTGGGTTAGTTGATTAAGGTTTTTAACGAATTTCTATCTTAATTGTGGATTGACGTTAATATGGGTATTATGCATCGAGAGGTGGTTTTATCTGCTTTAGTGTTCTTGATTAACAATTCAGGATAGAGAATAATTGATGAGAAGTGTGTTAACTTAAATGAAGCAATAAGTGAAGTTGTGATCTTAAATCTCCGTAATCTTAATTTAACTAGTGGAATTTAATAGTAGTTTAATTTATATAATTTCTAATTCATTCGTTTAAATAAGATTAAATTGGTTACGAGTTAGTACTTGGAGATTTTTATTAAACAATTCCTCATGGGAACGATACTCTACTTTCACTTTATTACTTTTTTAACACGTATACTTGCGTGTTGTGCGTAATTAGATTTTACCCAACAAGTTTTTGGCGCCATTGCCGGGGAATTAGTTTAATATCTCTTTGCCAATATTAATTTCAATCAAATTAGTCTTAATTTAAACATTTTTATTTTTATTTTTAATTCTCTTCCTATATTTCTCTCTTTTCAGGTACCATGGATGACTTTGCGTATCAATGGCCATACATGAACATGACTCAACCAAGAAAAACATGGATTGATGGACTTAATACATCTTCTATAGAGCCAATACAAATTGAGGTAACTTCGAAGACGTTGGAGGTTATTCGAGCCTAACGGAGTCGAAGGATGGCAAGAATGACTCAGCCAAGGGGAGCGGAGATTGACAGACTCGCGACACTTTCCGCAATGTATGCACAGATTGAAGAACTTTCGAGGAAGTTGGACGTTTTTGCAGCCCAAATGAGTCGAAGGATTGCAGTTATTTGTGACTATTGTGCTGGAAATCACCCGAGTAATCAATGCACCATCAATCTTGGGCCTGTACAGTATGGTGGTAACTACCTCAATTAGTATGTATATGATAATTATGATCAAGTTTGGGGGTATCACCCGGATTCTTCATGGAGCTACAACTATCAAGACCAATACTCTATTCCAGATCCAACATACACGCCAGATTTCTCATATCAACCTCCATTAAAAGAAGAAAAGTCAAAGTTAGAGGAATTGTTGTCCAAGTTCATAGCATCAAATGAGGAGAGGAGGATGAATCAAGAGATATCACGTCACAATCTGCAGAACCAGATAGATCAAATGCTCAAATCCTTGAACAACTGTCCTCAAAATAATTGGTGTTATGACGAGGATTTCGAGATTGATGAAGTGCCAGAACCAAATCTACAACTGGATGAGACACGAGATGTTGAAAAAAAAAAGAGACAAATGGGGATAGTGACAACAAGGTCGGTGAAGAACTAACTATGAGTACTAACAAGGATGAGCCGATGTTATTAGTGCCCCAATTTCCTTCTCCACCAAAGTTCAAGGATCCGGTTAGATTTGCAAAATCAATCCCACTTGATAGCCATGTCGTCGGCAAGGCTCTTTATGACATGAGAGCTAGTGCAACAATGAAGCCGTGGTGGGAAGAGAAAGAGAAGATAGACAAAGAGCCCATTGTGTTTGACATACTTCCATGCCCACATATGATCACAAACACAATGGAGATAGCACCTAGTCATGTGCCCTTCTTCATTGAGATTATACCGAGTCAAAGCATGCTAGGTGACTTTGATGCTATGGCCATCGCTTTTGGGAACCTCCCAAAGGATTATTTGCTAATGATGGATGAAGGGTTCCTCAATTACCGAAGAGGAATTGGATAGCGTTGACCAGACAAAGTCAGGCTGAAAGACTATAATTCAAGCGCTAACTGGGAGGCAACCCAGGAATTTTTATTTATTTATTTATATGCTTTCCTAGTTTATTTAGTAGATAAGAATCCAAGTGTTATTCTAATCCATGTTGTCTCTCTTCATTGCGGGTATTGGAGGTTCAATGGATAGGAAAATGATCGTCGCCGCCAACACCACCATCACCACAAGCATAAATGATTACAAGGAAGTCCTCGTCTACTTCATGCTTTATTTTACAATGAGGACATTGTAATTGTTAAGTTTGGGGGAGTTAAATAATTTAGGTTTATTTATGTTTGCATTCATGTAGTGTAATTGCATAATAGTTTGCATAGTAGAGTAGTTGCATAATAGTTTGTATTTATAACTATAAAAAAAATTCAAAAATTCAAAAAAAAATTATTAGTTAGTTACTATGTTCATTTGCATGAATCCAGTTGTTAGATAGTTTACAGTTTGTTTTGGTCAATGATGAGATTGGAATTGGGTAGACAAGTATAATACTGACCATTAGAGCTTTGATGTGATTTCTTGTTATGAATTGAGTCTTTTTCTGTTTGAAACTGGTATAATAAAGATAGTACAGTAAAAACAACTTGTTGAATGATTGAGTTTAAATTGTTACATAATGGGATTCTAAAGGATAATGCTAGTTTGAATGAAAGAATGACAAGAACAAGTAGTGATGACGAAAGTTAGACAAGAACCTAAGTTTGGGGGAATATTTGGGGTATATAAGCTTCTAAAAAAATATCGAGTTAAATAAATTGAGTCCTGTGGTGGGTCGAAAAGAAGTGTGAAATGCACTCCTCATAAACACAGGCGTGAGATGGAGCATAAAACGCACTCACTATCCAAAAAGAAAAAAAAGAGAGAATAAATAAAACGGGAAATAAGAGCAAAAAGTCCCCGTAGATGAAAAATGAAGCATAAGTATCCCATGTTGACTCTCGATATTAGTAATTAATTAATTTTAGTTGGATCTAGCTTATTTTTGGATTTCTTGAGTTTACACTGTATGATGCCTTCGAAGAGACTTGTTATGTGTTAAATTTGATTTTATATCAGTTAACATTGTTGTGGAGCACACACGCACTATACCAGTGAGAACAGTTTAAGATTTGATGATTGACTATGAAATTGTTGATTGGTTTTGATATGAAGTATTATCAGAAATGAAGAATCTCAAAGAAAAAGAAGGGCTAAGGAGTACGCCAACCCACCTTCACGAAAGAGCTCAAGGAAATAGAGATAAGTTGAAACTTAAATTTCCTATTGATGTAATGCTGAATTGTAATATCTTCTGATCATCAATAAATTCATGCTTATTCTCTAGAAATTTCATTTGCTTCCTTTGAAATACTAAGTCATGTTTAAATTTCCTGCAAATGCATCTAGTCACTAATAATCATGACAACAAATCTCCTTGGTTATGTCAACATCAAATAGGGGGAGATTGTTGGGAGAATGCATTCTATGATTTGATGTTTTAATGTATAAAGCTCATGATTGTTTGTAAGGTCCTTCAATGAAATTTATGTACAAGGACTTAGTGATAGATCAAAGTTGTTAGGTTGATCTAAGATCTTAACGTGTATCATTCTTTAATAGAATGTATAGATAGAAAAGATCAAAGCTGTTAGGTTTATCTTGAGATGTAATAGATAGGGTTCGAAGAATCATAGTGTATCATCTGATCAACAATGCAGAAGTCAAGGCAGAAACGTAGAGCTTAACGGATCGTAGTGTGTGCTTGCCTTGAAGGGACTCTTCAAAAATCGTAGAGTGGTCCCAACGTTTGCCGAGCCAAACTCCACGATCGCAGTATGCTGAAGGAAACATGAAGTTTACAAGTCAACGATCGTAGTCTGCTCTCGGGAACGTAGAGTCAACAACACGAGCAAGTAAGGATCGTAGTGTGCAAGGGTTTAAGAGAAATCGTAGTGCTTTCTAAATGATAGCATCAGATCAAACACCAAGGCAACAAGTCACTACGATCTGAATCGTAGAGAATCATAATCCAAATCGTAGAGCATCATCTGTCTGATGTCAGAAAACGTCGAGCCTCATGATTTGTGTAAAGGTAGATTTCAACATATGAGGAATGGATTCTAGACGCTGCAGTACTCATCAGTCCCAGAGTAAAGAAATATCCTTAGTATGCAACAAAGAAGCGTATTGAAGAAGCTAAGGATAGTACCATGGATAAGAGGGACAAAACATCTTTTCAGGTGGTAGGTGAGAAAGTAGTCTATTGTGTCAGTGGGCCAGAATGCAATTTCAGAAGATGTGCAGAAATGTCTCCATCACAGTAAAAAAAGTTCAGACGCATTTAATGCCACAACGGATGGATCCAATGGATACTTTTCAACATCACATATATGTAGATCAGACAGATGAGAGAGAACTAAGCAAGCATTAAACAAATAAAGTGAACATCTCTCAAGCTTAACTCTACGATCTGAGATATTGCAAAGCTTGCTCAGCTACTCACTTCTTTAGAACAAGTGCTTACACAGCGACTGAGTAGCAACCAACAAGAACACAACATTATCAACCAACTGAAGAAGAGTACCAAGTCTGCTGGACTTGAAGAGTTCATAGTGAACTATAAGAAAGCCAAGTCTGCTGGACTTGAATAGTTCAAGAGTGAACTAAGAAGTTCCTAAACTGCTGGTCTAGAAGGAATCTGTGTGATTCAGAAGTTGTAACATACATCCTTAGTGGATATCCTACTCGTTGAGTAGAAGAGTGGACTAGGAGCTTTAAGTGCTCTGAACCACTTAAAAATGACTGTGTCATTTACATTCATATCATAACCGCTATATCTGTTATAACTGCCTCACCCTCATTACTCCATTGCTTGGTAAAGAAGATTAAAACAAACATTTATTCCGCTAAGTTTTAATCATTATTAAAGAACATGTTTAAAACGAATTTTTTTAAAATTTCTATTCAACCCCCCCCCCCCCCTTATAGATAACTATTGTGCCAACTAGGAACTAACATATCCGTACGATGGTACAATCATTGGTGGACCCCGCAACAGAATTATTGTCGGATTGAGAAAACGACAAAAATATTTTATGAAAATAATGGCGGAAGTTTTACCGTTAACTGTTGAAACACCCGGTGTTAAAAGTACAGTAATATGCGTTGTTGCATAGTAGCACATGGTATTGATTATTGATGCTTACGTGAGAACTCACTCAGTTTTGCTTATTTTATGGACCCCCTATTTTGCCCATTTTTCAAAATAATTAGTAGAAAATTATTTTATATAATAAAGGTGGGGCCCACATGTGGGGACCACATATGGGGCCCACATGTGATGTATGACATCTGAAAATAGGAGTGAGAGGAAGTTACGTAAAGGAGAGGTAAAATATATTTATATATATGGTATGTGATGTGTGTATATATATATATATAATATAATGTGAGTGGAAAGTGGTGGAAAAGTGATAATATGAAAGTGATAGGTATAAGGTGTGTGTGTGTGTGTGTGAAAGTGATGTGTGTGTTTGTAATATTAGTGGAGGATGGTGGAAAAGGTGGAGTGTATTATATATATATTATATGTGGTGTGGGTAATATATGTATATATATTATATGTGGTGAGTGTGTGTGTGTGTGTGTGTTGGTAAATGTGAGTGGTGGAGTGTGTGAATAGTAAGTGTTTTTATATGTTATATATGGGTGAGTGGGTTGTGGTGGAGAATTTGATGGGTGTTAGTGATGTTGTAATATTATATATATATATATATATATATATATATATATATAATTATCATGTGAAGATTGACTAAAGGGGAGGGGGGAATTACATTGATGGGAGGGAATGGCTAGATATTAGCATTGTATGATTATAATATATGTATATTATGATAGTGGGATTATATATAATTCTTGTTTTATTTGGTTGATTGAAAGAAAGAAAAAAATGCGTCAGTCATGTGTTGAAAAATTCAGCCCGTAATAATATTTCGGTTGCGTCCATGAATTATCTCTCAAATAGTATCATTTCTATTCTCCTATAAATAGAAGCTCATTCCTTCATTATTTCTTACGAATTCACTGAAACTCTAGAGAGAGAACTTATAGAGAAACTATAGAAAAGTATTCTGCTACTTCTCTACTCTTATATCCAATTTCTTTTACGGTAAGGGGTATTATTTATTTCATATTTTGAAGAGATATTATTTTTAGTATTCATATGAATATTATTTTCGTTCAATATTCGTAAGGAATATCATCTTCGTTCAATATTCATAGGAATATTATTTTCGTTCAACAATTGTAAGGGGTATTATTTCTTTTGTATTCATGAAGAGAACTTCTGTTATTCCATTCTTTATTATTCTGTTGGAATAACCTGTATACGCGGGATACCCTATACTTGGTGAAATTCTTCTGTTATTTCATTATTTATTATTCGTCGAGAATATCATATATACGTGCGTTACGCTACTTTGGATAAGTTCCATTATTTATTATTCTCGGAATATCACATGCATGCGTTCTATTACTGGACCGGGTTCCATTCTTTATTATTCATTGGAATATCCGTCTTTGTGTTTTACGTGGGACCGGTTCCGTTATTTATTATTCTCGTTGGAATAACTTTGTATATGCGAGGCCTATCGATATATGGTGATTTCTTTTGTTATTCCATTCTTTATTATACTCGGTTGGTTAAAACTTTGACTTCTATACTCTATGAAATTAGTGGAATATCCTTGATATTTGCGCTTCATCCAAGATCTTTTCATGGAAATATTCTTTTGAGCATTCTTGAATTTTACTCTACAAAGCGAAGATCATGTTGACAATTTGAACGTTATCGGTTCTGGATAAATTAATTCTTGAACTTGTTTTATTGAATTCTTATATCATTGTCATCATCCTCATGTTTATATTATTTTAAAAGTCATCGTGGCCTAGTAGTGCATAGATGGACTTGGTATGATTATGACCAGGGATTATTCGGTATAATCATAACCGTAATGTTACAAATGATGTGGAAAAAGTCCTCATTGGCCCGTAATGCATTGATGGGACGCTTTTTGGTATGATTATGGCTATGGATTCTCTTTGGTCAGTAGTGCAAAAAGATGAATTGTTTTATGGCATGATCAGGACCGTTGATGAAAACATGATTATCTTAAGTCGTAGTGCATGGATAATTCGTGGTCGTGATACTAAAGAATATTCTTGGCCATAGTACATGGGTGATTCGATGATGTGGATTATTTATTAAGCTGAGTCCCAGCGACAAAAGTGATGAAAAACCTTTTAAATCATAGAAGATAGTAGATTTTATTCCCTATTTGACTCTTCTAATGGATTATTTGTTCCGCTGCAGTTAAACTTGATAGTTATTATATTTTATAAGTTTAACACTGTTGAAGGCTAATGATAAATTATTCTGCATTATCTTAGTCATAATATTTCGTACTGGGCTAGTTGAGCTCACCCTTTCTTTCACCGCTCTTCGTGAAATGAGAGAACGAAATGGGACTAGTCGGGGAACGAGTGATGGTCCTAGATGGTGCATTAGTAGTCCTCACTATTCTGTGAAATAGTGTGATAATAATTGTAATGAGGACTCCTTTTGAGTTTGTATACTCTCTAGTAGACAATATTTGTATTCAAACTCACAGTTTATGTTTTGTCGTATTGTACACGACAGTTGTATTATTAAGTTGTATTTGAATTCTGTACCATGTATCTGGCGACTCAAGATGGGTGATGTATACTTATTTTGGGGGCGTCACAAGTAGTATGAATATTAACACTATGGGTATTAAACCATCATTTAGGTCATAACCCCAACCTAGAACCTAACCACGTTGGTTAACACCTTAACGATTCTGAAATCACACTACAAACCTTATCATTTATATTTAACTCTTGAAAACATCACCTTTAGTTTCATTTTATAACTTATTTAAATAATTATCTCAAATATTTACACTTTTCATTACAACACATTGACATATGTTATTATAGTATATATCATGTTTTAACATCATTAACATGCATGCTACACTAACACAAGTCCGTTACACATGACTTACAATTAAGCAGACTTCACTGCTCATGATCGAAACTTAATGCGGCTGTGTGAGTAATATATATTGAGCTATCACATACCACATGACATCAAGGCCTCCTCCGCTCAAATGCTGGCATGCGCTGCGTGATGCACCAGACTCGCTTTTCTGAAGCTCAAAATAGACTGCTTTTGGCCAAAAATACCCAATTCTACAGAACTTCTCCCAAATTCAATGTTTATACCTTGTCATACTATAATTATACATTCTAAACACCATTTTATATACAAAAACATTACATAAACATCATCTTGAAGAATCAAAACCATATTTTCCCCAAATTTCTTCATTTTTATACTTTTAACGAATTTGATCGTTACGAACTCGTTTCTTAATGAATTGACATGATTTAAACTTCGTTGTTTTCGTTTCTTGACATATTACATAATCCAATAACAAACTACAGATTATTACACATATAGAGCATCAATTTTTGTACTTTCCAAAGCCATATAATGAGAACATAACACTATTATTTCAATTTCCTTCCTCAAACCCAATTTCACGTGTATGGCAACCAACAATTACACACACACACACACACACACACACACACATATATATATATATATATATATATATTGATAATAACAGATTCTACAAAAATAATACATATAAATCTATTTTCAACAACAATCCCACATACTTCCAACAACAATATCAAAACTTAATAGTTAAAATTAAAGTAGGTTATACCTTGATTATATGCTAGCAAAAGATGATAACAAGGTTTAGCAATCCCCTCCTTCCTCTTGAAATCTCAGAGATTCCCCTCTCAATTTCTCACTCTCAATACTCTGTGTTTTTCTCTCCAAACCTTCTCTGCAATATACTGATAACTAGCCTTAAGAGAAAAAATGCGTAAAAATAACATGGCCACTCCCTGACGTAGTCTTTCAGTTAGAAAAATAAAAAGACGCCAGTTGAATAATGCCAAAGGCCATAAGGCCTTGTTTGGCTACCAAACCACTTTATAAGCTAAATTGTTTTTATATTATTATATAATATAGTCTCCAATTGTCACACTTTTAATTTAGTTAATTTATATAACTTTAATTTTGCTGATTTAAATAACTTATAATAATAATAAAATTCTTATTATCATTATATCTTATAATTAATAAATAATTATATATCTAATTTAATTAATAAATTAGACACATCACTTTATTTCATTTATTTATTTCCTTTAAATCAAACAACTCATTTAATTTAATTATCTTCTTAAATATTAAGCAATTGATTTAATTTAATTATTTTCTTAAATTAAATCCTTCAAATAAAATTATCAATATTCAATTCAATTAACATTAAGTAATTTAGTTACAAAATAATTCACCAAAATTCATCTATTATTTATTTTCCTTAATAAATAAATTATTTAAAATATTTATTTAATTCAATAAATATTTAAATTAAGTTACAAATTTCTCAATCGTTACATCATTCCCTCCTTAAAAGGATTCTGTCCCCAGAATCACAACTCAACAAATTTATTCGTCACATTCTTCCCTCCTTAACAAGATTTTGTCCCCAGAATCTCTATACAAGATCAAGCAAACAACTGAGGATAATTCTTCATCATAACGCTTTCAAGTTTCCACGTAACTTCCTCAGCATTGTGGTTCCTCCAGATTACCTTAACAGAAGGTATCACCTTATTCTCAGTACTTGCTCTTTTCTGACAACAATTTGAACAGGGACTTCTTCATATGTTAAGTCTTTCACAAACTGTAAGGGCTCAAATTCTATAACATGCTTATAATCAGGCTTATATGGTCTCAATACCGAGACATAGAAAATATTATGAATATGTTCCAACTCTGGAGGTAAAGCTACCTCGTACGCCACTTCGCCAACCCATCGAAGCACTTCAAAAGGTCCTATAAATCTTGGGCTTAATTTCCCCTTCTCGCCAAACCGAATTTTCCCTTTCCAAGAAGATAGTTTTAAGAAAACATAACTACTAACATCGAATTCCCGATTTTGTCGGTGTTGATCGACATATTTCTTTTTTCTATCTTGTGCAGCTATTAATCTCGCTCGAATCACTTTGATGATCTCGATAGTCTACTGTGCAGATTTTGGACCCAATAGTTGACGTTCACCTACCTCATCTCAGCACAACGGAGTTCTGCATTTTCTGCTGTATAACGCTTCGTAAGGCGGCATGCCAATACTCACGTGATAACTATTATTATAAGCAAATTTCACCAATGGCAGATGGTCATCCCAATTTCCTTTGAAATCCATTATACATTCTCTGAGCATATCTTCTAGTGTTTGGATAGTTCTCTCGCTTTGTCCATCGGTCTGAGGATGGTATGATGTGCTCATTCTCAGCTGTGTTCCCAAACATTCTTGTAATCGTTTTTAGAAATTTGATGTGAAACGTGGATCTCTGTCTGACACAATGGACACATGTACACCGTGTCTTGAAATGATTTCCTTAACGTACAGTTTTGCTAACCGATCTAGGGTAAGTCGAATCTTGATCGTTAAAAAGTATGCCGACTTTGTCAATCGATCAACAATCACCCAAACGGCGTCATAACCTTGCTGAGTCGTTGGAAGACCTACCATAAATCCATTGTGATATCCTCCAATTTCCATTCTGGTATCTCTAACGGCTGCAATAATCCGCTTGGCCTTTGATGTTTAGCTTTGACTTTCTGACACGTTAAACATTTCGCCACACACTCAGCCACATCCTTCTTTATATTCGGCCATCAAAAATGATGTCTAAGATCCTGGTACATTTTTCTTACTTCCAGGGTGAATCGAATATCGTGAGTTGTGAGCTTCACTCAAAATTTCCTCTTTAACTTCTGGTACTGGCGGAACCCAAATTCTCCCTTCGAATCAAAGTAACCCTTCCGAATCGATTTAGAATTTGCTTTTCTCCCCTTCAGATTTCTTCTATTTTATCTTTTTGCATTCTTTATCCTGAAGTTGTGCGTTCTTCACTTTATCTACCAACGTTGAATCATTTCCTATCTGGAACAACCTTTCATCGGATTTTTTCGGATATCTAATTTCCAACTCCATTTTAGCCATTTCCGACACTAACTTATCTTGAGCAGTCACCAACATTAACTTCTCCCATCCCTTCATGCTTAGAGCATCAGTAACAACATTCGCCTTTCCTGGATGATAGAAAATTTTGCAGTCATAGTCTTTGATTAGCTCCAACCATCTTCTCTGTCTCATATTCAAATCTTTTTGTGTAAAGATATACTTCAGACTTTTATGGTCAGTATATATTTCACACATTTCTCCATAAAGATAATGTCTCCAAATCTTCAGGGCAAACACAACCGCAGCCAACTCTAAGTCATGAGTCGGATACCCCTTCTTATAATCTTTTAATTGACGTGATGCATACACAATAACTCTGTCGTTCTGCATAAGCACACAACCTAGTCCTTTATGCGATGTGTCACTATACACTACAAAATTCCCTGTATCATCAGGTAATGATAACACAGGTGTTGTATTTAACCTCTTCTTCAATTCTTGAAAACTTTCCTCACACTTCTCCGTCCAAACAAACTTAACTGCTTTCCTGGTTAAATTCATCAACGGGGTCTCGATCTTAGAAAAGTCCTGAATAAAACGCCTCTAATAACCTGCCAAACCTAGGAAACTCCTTATCTCTGATGGTTTCTTTGGCTGATCCCAGTTTACTACAGCTTCAACTTTCGATGGATCTACCGAAATTTCGTCTTTATCAATAACATGCCCGAGAAACTGTACACGTTCCAACCAAAACTCATATTTTGAAAATTTTGCGTACAACTTCTCTTTTCTCAATGTCTCCAACGTCACTCTTAAGTGTTCCACATGTTCTTCCTTGTTCTTAGAATACACAAGGATATCATCAATAAACACCACTACAAATTTATCTAAGAATGGTTTAAACACCCTGTTCATCAAATCCATGAACGCTGCAGGTGCATTGGTTAAACCAAATGACATAACCAGAAACTCGTAATGACCATACCGAGTTACGAATGTCATCTTTGATGCGATCTTCCGCCTCACCCTCAGTTGATGATAACCACTCCTCAAATCTATCTTTGAAAAATACCTCGCACCCTTCAGTTGATCAAACAGGTCATCGATTCTTGGTAACGGATACTTATTTTAAATCGTGACCTTATTCAATTCTCGGTAATCAATGCAGAGCCGCATCGATCCATCCTTCTTCTTGACAAATAAAATTGGCACTCCCCATGGCGATACGCTCGGCTGGATATACTTCTTGTCGAGCAGTTCTTGCAGATGCACCATCAACTCTTTGTCGATCTAGCGGTAGACCTGACAAATCGTCGAGAAATACGTCTGCAAAATCTCTTATGATCGGTATCTCTTCTAACTTCGCACTTTTCTTCTGTGTATCAACTATGTAGGCTAAGTATCCTACACATCCTTGTCTTAACAACTTTTTAGCTTGCATCACTGTCAGACAACTTGCTTGTCGAGGTGACTTGCTGCCATAGAACATAACCTTTGACAGAGTCATAAGGTTAACACACTTTCTTTGGCAATCAATTACTGCTCTGTGATTGAATAACCAATCCATTCCTAGGATAACATCAAATTCACCAAGTCTAATTGGTATCAAGTCTACCCTCATTTCTTGACCCCTTATAACCACTCTACAATTCTTATATATGAATCTAACAAGAATCAGTTCCCTATTTGTAATCTCTATGCTCAAACGATAATCTAATTCTTCCTAAGGCAAATCTAAGTTTTGAGCAAATTCATCAGATATAAATGAACAAGTAGCACCCGAATCAAACAGTACATAAGCATTAATACCATTAATCTGAATGATACCTGACACCACATCCTTAGACTGAACTGCATCCTGCACGGTAATATTGAAAGTTCTCGCAGTAGGTCGGCTTAACTAAGTTGGTCCAGAGATAGTCAATGCACCACCACCGTTGTTGTTCCTTGCTTCAACTCAAGAAATTTCACTTCCAGTTGCTTCTGAGAACTTGCTGGAAAGTACATTTCGAAAACATTTCCTTGAATCTATCCCACGCTATCACTCCTTGTCCTCCACGAATCTGATTTGTTTGCCACCGGTAGCTAGCTTTGGACTTCAGAATGAACGTTACGAACGCAGTCTTCTGATCTTCATTAACTCTAGCAACGTCAAACACCTTCTCCATTTCCATGATCCAGGTTTGGGCTTCCATTGGATTCATAGACCCTTGAAACTCTGGCGGTCCAACCGCTTTAAATTCCTTAAAAGTCGTGACGTGAGCTTGCGGTTTATTTGCAAGTGCACCCGTCAACAGATCTACCAACTGCTGAACCGGATTAGTGTTGGTCTCGTTGTTATTATTAGTAGACCCCTCAAGAGGTGCTTGTTGACGTGGTTGTCTTCTTCTAGGAGGCATTTTCTGTTAAAATATACGTTTATTAGTTCATTACTCAACTTCTTGGGTATTTGAAGTTTAACTTAAACATTCCAAGATTAAAGCTATAACACATAACATTTCAAATAAACTCTAATATTTTATTCATTCATAATGTTTTAAACATACTAAAGATAGCATATCTGCTATAAACATCCACTTTCCTTAACTAAACCAGTTTCAGGATTACATACTCATACTATCCCTTTATTTATCTCAAAATATGGGATTCACAACTTGTTTATTCATATAATTAACCTCATATTATTATCACTCTTATTATATCTAGGCATATTAAGACGTTGTAAGGCCTCTCGACGCTATTCCTCCATGATACGGTACGCCGTCCTACGATCCATCACGAACCACGGCGAGTCTTCAAACTGAGATGGGTAATAATGGACTCGATCCTGGGCCCTATCAATCACAGAATTAAAAGCATAATCCATCTCCTTCATCTTGCCTTTTTTAACTTGAACTTTAGCCTCAGCACGGTCTGCACGTTGAGTCGCCTTCATCCAAGCGTCCTCTGCCCTTGTACGCTTAGCTGATTCCTCCTTGAAGTCATCTTTCAACTTCTCCATGTCAGTCTTCATCTTCTCGTTCATTGCCAACATGTCTTCATGCTGACCCTTGGTATGAACTAAATCCCATTCTGTGTTTCTGAGTTTTGAATCAAGTTCCTGAATCTCTACATCCTTCTGCTCCAACGCAACATGATGCATCTCAACCATCTCCTTTAGCTCCTCAACATTATCCTGTAACTGCAGCATCCCCAAATCTGGGTACTTTTTACCACGAATATGGTATACTAATTCTATAATTATTGCGGAAGATATAAACATAAATTGTTTATACATTAAACTTTAACACAACATTCCCAAGGTCTACAACCTTAACTTAATACATACATTCAATATCTTAAATGTTTACAATACTATTTTCATCAGAAGATTTAATAAATCTAACTGCACCATAATTTAGTCTTGCGGTTTGCCTTTACTTCTGTCTTTACTCGAGCTTTCCTCTAAATCTGAAAATTTTATCATGATATAGCAAGGGTGAACAACAAATTTGCCCAGCAAGTTAAATTTATTTGAGGATATATCATGATTAAAAGAATTGAACAATAAGCTAGCTAACTTTCAACAATATAAACATTGTGAAAGAGCATGAACAAATTTTCTTAGCTGAACGACCAAGTGAATAAAAATGAATGGTCAAGCATAAACATGAACACATTAACTGAACCAAATGGTAATGAAGGTGATTAGCCTTTCATACCTGATTAACATTTACAACATGCACAACGTGCGAATCAATAATCAGTATAGACGTGAATAATCAACAATAATCATTCACTAACATGCTTTGAACATACAACTCAAGTTTGAGTTAGGAAACTTGCATGCACCGCTAATTACCGCTAAGCAATCTAATGTAATCGCTTATGAAAGACCTATCAATTATAAGATTAATCTTTCAGTTAGCATAACATACCTGTTAGCTCATAATACTATTACTTTATACATAAATTATCTAACCCTTAATCAAATATTAGATAACACCTTACAACATTAGTATTATTATCATTTGTTGATAATTCTTTAATCACTATATCATATCCATTATGATTTAACACTCACCTTTTCATTTCATAAGTTATTCTTTAACATCTAATAAGTTAAATACTAATCCAGTAGCCTGGATTCTAAATCTAGCAACCAAATTGTCAATCCAGCAGACTGGATTCTAAATCCAGCAATCCAAACGACAATCCAACTAACTGGATTCCAAATCTAGCAACTAGATTGCAATCCAGTAAGCCTGGATTCACCAATCCATCAATCCAGCAAGCCGGATTCTAAATCCTTCAATTCAGTAAGCTGTTTTTCAATCCAGCAAGCTGGATTCCATATCATTATCATGAAAATACCAAATCAGCTTATTATTTTTCTATCCTTTTTCCAAACACATATACATATATTTCATACACAAAAAGTATTTTTCCATTATTTTCCATCTTCCTTAGGTCTTTTTCAAAAATCATTTTTAGTTAATTACTTAAGAAATTAGCCCCATCACACTTAACTCCAAAAATTCCCTAATCTTGGCGGGATCTTACACATGTTAACGTGAGTCTCCAGTTTAAATTTCGTGGCCATCAGAGTTATAAAACTCCGGTTATAGCGATTTTTGTCGAAAAATCACAAAAATTTAAATGGTCATAACTTGGTCATTTTAAGTTAGAATGAGCTCATATTTGGACAGGAGGTACTTAATATCATATATTCTCATATCCCAAAAGGCTGGAATGTTTCTAACAAATTACGTTGCCGAAACAGCCCTTTAAAATCTTTGGCAGTTTACTTTTGCAATTTGTAGTTTTAGAGTCCTTTCCTAAAACTTAAATAAAGTGAGATCTATAACTCCAATTAACGATCCGTCAATTTTGTTGGATTCATATTTTCCCGATATACAATTTACATCTATCATAATCCATATTTGGACATGTTAAGCACTCGAAAATTAGCCCAGAAGTGGCTGGTAAAAACTATTGTTCTAACAGTTTTCTTAGCTTTGAGTAGTTTGGGATAAATTCTATAACTTGCTCATTTTTCAACCTAATTGAGTGATTCCAAAGGGGTTTTATCCTTAATACATAGATCTAGGATCCCAAGAAAATAAATCACAAATATCCATCATAGATTTCAAAAATCAAAAGCTAGATCACACTTTCAAGTTTAAGCTTTTTGGAAAATTCTATTTTTCTATTCCTTTTGATTCCAACCAAATCAACACCCAATATGGGTAGATCTAAACATAAAACACTCATCAACATGGATACCCATAGTTTTTGAGTTTAGAAACATAGATTCAAGGTTTGATTTATAATAATCAAAAATTATATAAACAAAATGGGTTTATACCTTTGCTTGATTTTCTTTCTCCTTCAAAAATATGAGATGGATCTTGGGTGTATGAAGATCAAAATCTTCTCTTTTCCTTCTCCTCTTAGAACTGCCGTATGTAGATCTCTCTCTCTCTCTCCCTCTAGTCTCTCTCTTTCTCCCTCTTAGTTTATGTTAGATAATAAGATGAAAAGAAAAAGATAAGACTTAGATTTGGATTGTTGGAAAAGTAAGTATAGATATATTTGGTATATCTTTCCCTAATCTACAAACATATCTAGCTCTCCTCTCTCCCACTCAATTACAAAGTGGTTGCTTGCAAGCATTAACAAACATGTTGGCAAAATAAAAAGATGACACATATGTGACACCCCCAAAATTAGGTATACATCACCCATTCTGAGTCGTCAGATACATGGTACAAAATTCAAATACAACTTCATTTATACAGCTGTTGAGTTGTCGTATAGAATACGACCACAGTTAACTATGAGTTTTAATAAAAATATATGTAACTCTCATGGTACCTCAATCACAACCTTACAATGGTACTTTACATAAAAGTTACAATCAAAAACTATTTTAGAAACTAAAATCTTTGGGAAGTGCTCAAGGAAACCTTCGTACATGGGAGGCCATGCGTCTAGGTTATAATAGATATCATATGTCCACAGAATTATCCTTGGTTGACCCAATAGACCCCAAAGAAAAACGAGAAGATTACTATCATCTTCTTTCCAATGGTGAGTCTTCTCTTGACATATAACTATCTCCACTGTCTCCAAGTGAATATTATATTTTAAATAAACTCCAAGATCATATAGGTAGTGCCCGTAGATATACTCAGCAAGTGGATGCGCACAACCCTGTCTTATAATAACACGAGGTTGTATGTCATTAGACATCTTGTATGATAGTGGCAAAACACCCTTCCAAAGTTGGGTTCACCTCACCCTATTTGATTCACCAAATATAACTACTAAATGTTGTATAGAATACAACACACTTTTCTATACTGTTTTGGGAGAACCTCCACAGCTAGAGACCACTGTTCTACCCTATTATCCCCGCTCGACCCGGAAATACTCTTACGGCAACACTCTTATTACCTGAAAGGAATTGTGAAGCAGAAAGGGTGAGCACAACTAGCCCAGTAAAGAATATCATGACTAAAGATAATTAAATTATCAATAGCTTTCATCAAAAATAAATTAGAGATTTAGAACATATGGTAGATGATAAAACTTTTCAACCATAGTTGCAGCGGAACGAACAATTCATTAGAAGAGTCAAATAGACCATAAGGTCTATCTTCTCTATGTTAAAAGTCCACCAATAATGTTTTATCCATGTAAAATAAATCAACAGTTCCTATCCACAATCATATGAATAACTCATAATCATAATTGTTGTTCTAAATTCCTCTTCACAACCAGGACGAAGATAATTTTCATCACCTATCTTCACCTGAAACATCAAAAATCATGGTTATACCAAATCAGAATTCGTGCTCATAATCATACTAATAAATTCATCTTTGCACTACGGCCAAAGATATTCATTAACAATTCATCTTTGCACTACATGCCAAAGACATACAATTGTATTTTAGAAGAGTCAAGTAGAGCATGATATCTAATATCTTCTACGAAATAAAAGTGTATAATAAATATTTTATCGCTGAGACTCAGCTTAATAAATAATCCACATCATTGAATCACCCATGCACTACAGCCAAGGATATTCGTTAATGTCACATCCATGAATTTATATTTCATCACTGAGACTCAGCTCGATAATCAATCCATATCACTGAATTATCTATGCACTACGGCTAAGGATATTCGTTAATATCACGACCACGAATTATCCATGCACTACGGGCTAAAGATAATCGTGTTTTCATCAACGGTCATGATCATGCCATAAAACAAATCATCTTTGCACCTTGGTCGAAGAGAATCCATAGCCATAATCATACCAAAAACTGTCCATCAATGCACTACGGGCCAATGAGGACTTTTTCCACATCATTTGTAACATTACGGTCATGATTATACCAAATAATCCTTGGTCATAATCATACCAAGTCCATCTATGCACTCGGCCAAAGATGACTTTCAACATAATATAAGCATTAGGATGATGACAATGATATAAGAATCAATCAAATGAGATAAAGGATAAATATTAAACATTTATAATATAATTTATCCAACGTTCAATAATAACCAAATGTTATCAATCACGTAATAATCTCATAATCTAATATCATTAATATTATAACAATATTTTAATCATTTCTTAAACTTATAAATAATTTATTTCAATTGTTTACACTTTATCAAATAATGTATTTAATCATTCAAAAATGACATACTCATAAGATTTCATAATCAATGATCAAATCCCTCATCAAAATCTGCATATACCCTATATAGGATTCTCAAGCCATAAAATCCTATTTTCCAATTTTATTACTTCACATAACATATTTAATTCATTTACTCATAACTAGTTCACTTTTATGAAAAATACCAAATCAGTCCCAAAAATATTTCTTTTCTGGGATTTAGCAGAATATAGTCCCATCTTGAACATATATTTTTCTCATAATTTTTAAAATTCATTTACTATTTTTCATATGGCTAAAACTGCTGAATATTTAGACATTTATCATAAATTGTACTTTTGTCCAAAAATTCTGAAATTTACAGGGTATACTCCTGTTATATATATACATGTACTACCAATAAAAATTTTACCAATTTTGAAGTTAACCACAAGGAGTTATAAGGGTTTACTTTTAAAATAGTCTTTTCCCATAAAATCCATAACTCTTAATCTATACATCCAAAAATCGATATTTTTGGACACAATCTAGAAAACTCATCAAATTATCATTTTAAATTTTTCCAGAATTTTGAGGGTCAGAAAAATTATGAAATTGCCCCTGGAAGAAACCCCTTTTTAATGAAAATACTATTCGTATGTATACGAAGGATCATTTACAATGCATGCGGTAATCCACATAGACAGGTTATTTCAACAGAATAATAAAGAATGGAACTAGGTCATGCATAAACGCACGCATGTGATATTCCAAGAGAATAATAAATAATGAAATAATGTAAGAATTCACGGTATGCGATAGACCGCATGCATGTGTTATTCCAATGTAATAATAAATAATGGAACTGTGTCATGCGCAGAACGCAGAGATGTGGATATTCCGACGAGTAATAATAAAAAATGGAATAATAGAAGAATTTCACCATATATATAAAGATTTCGACAGACAAAAGTTATTCCAACATAATAATAAAGAATGTAATAAATGAAGAATTTCACCATGTATACTAGTAGTCCAGCAGATACAAAAGTTATTCCAATGTAATAAAGAATGGAATAATGTAAGTTCTCTTCATGAATACGAAAAGAAATAATACCCCTTACTATAATAATAATAATAATATCCTTTACTTAGTATGACAATTATATCCCTACCTTAAAAAAAGAAAAGAATTCAATCGGTAGGAGGGGAATATACTTGAAGAAAACTTCAGACTACGCTCAAAGCTTTCTTAAACTCTAAAGAAATACGCTCAAGATTATAGAAGAAGAACTCTCTCTATAGTTTCTCTCTCTAGAGTTTCAGGGAATTCGTAATAAATAACGAAGGAATGAGCTTCTATTTATAGAAGAATGGACTTCATAGTAACTAATTCATGAACGGTCCAGATTGATTTACTTTTAATCAGACGGTCCATATTTAAAGAAAAATCTTTTAAATAAAATATAATATATTCTATTTATAATCTAATAAAACGAAAAAAGTTATAAAAGTATTATGTTTTATATAAAAATATTTTACTATGCAAAATACTATACAGGCACTATGCAACACTATGCAGGCACTATACAAACACTATGCTTAATAAAATATAATATATTCTAATTATTGTCTAATAAAACAGATAACTTTATAAAAGTATTCTGTTTTATATAAAAAGATTTTACTATTAGCCTAATAAAACGAATAACTTTATAAAAGTATTCTATTTTATATAAAAAGCTTTTCTGTTTTATTACATTAATAATACTAATAAAACAAAACTGAGTGACTTATCACGTAAGCATCAATAATCAATACCGTGTGCTACTATGCAACCACGCGTATTACTGTACTTTTAACACCGGGTGTTTCAACAGTTAACGGTAAAACTTCCGCCGTTATTTTTATAAAAATATTTTTGTCGTTTTTTTTCAATCAAATAATAATTCCGTTAATGGGGTCCACCAATGATTGTACTGTCAGACGACGTATATTTCTCGACAAAAAGAATATTCCCCGACACAACGAATATTTTATATCAACTTGCTTACTTTGCAAAAAAAAAATTCACATATTACCCTTAACTTTAAACTTTTATCAATTTAACTATTTACCAAAATAGAAAAATTGAATACTTTTATTTCATAAAATTCAGGGTCTCACAACATAAGAGGAGTAGGTAGGAGTTGTTCACCAACTAAAGTAAGCAATCATTACATTCTTCCCCCCTCCTTTTTCCTCTCTAATATCCGGCCACTTGGCCTAATAATTCTCCAAATTTTTCTTTCTTTTTTATTTTACTTTTATTCCATTATTTAGCTTGCTAAATGTCCAAAAAGTCCATCTTCCATTGGGCTAAGTTTTGGGCTCCCAGTTAATTCTTTTGGGCTTCTAAATTAAAATTTTTGGCTACAACAACTAACATCTTCCAACACTTCTTATTTTACCATTCCCTAATTATTTAATTAGGATTCTCATTTCCTCAATTATAACATAAATTCTTACTCATGCACATTTATTTCCTTGACCCAATTAGAATTGCTATAATTAGGTTATAAAATTTATTAGTTGAGATATATAAATTAAATCTCTTAGACTTAGTATATATATTTATATACTAATATTATCCCATATTATAACCTCTTAGGTTATTTAGCTATCACACCTAATACATATATATTAGGTTACATAATTTCATTCTTAATTCACTTACTCACATATTCATACAAAATAATTTAGTAACATGAGACATGGTCCACAATTCTTAGATTAGGTCACAAGTATATAATTAAAATACTAGAACCACATAAACATAATCTTATGAACTCATACACTAAATATATACCTCATTATCAGACTATCACTTATAATCTATCAAATCATTCAAGTTCTTCTCCAAAAATTTTGAAATCCTTATAATTCCTTTACAGAAACGTCAAATCCATACAATTTTTTTTGCCTAGGTTTATTATTTAACCTTTATTCAATATTTTAAGATTTTATAAAATTGTCCTAATTATCGGGTTTTCACATTCACCCCTTCTTCTAACAATTTCGTCCTCGAAATTACAGTCCACTAATCACCACTCCTTTTATTCAGCAAAACTAGGTTCTCAAATTAACCTTTACTTAATTCCATGCTCAATTTAATGAGTACAACTTGCTTCCTACTAAGAGGAGCTCTACTACAATCACATTCTTCCATGACTTCAGTCTAAGGAGTTAAAACTTTTCAAATCATGCTGAGGGGTCATATAGACCATGAACACGTAGTTTTAACGATATTAATATAGCAAAACAGTAAATTACTAGGTATGTTTACAATCACAAAGAAGGTAAACTATCGTTGCTAGTACTTTAGGTGATTAGCCTATCGTACGCGTACGTCATGCATAACGTATTAATCATGTTTAGCGAATATTTACGCTACTAGATTGGATTATTTTATCCAAACAACATAGTTCACCTCAGTGTTATCATAGGATTCTGCACCAAAATAATTCGATTCGGGAAAATTTTCAAAGATACTTTGAATTTTCATAAACATTTGTCTAGCTGAATCAAATAGCTTAGACGCATATCAAATAATTCGAATTTCAATTGAAACATTGGTAGCCACATTCAGTTGGCAATAATTTACCTTTAAAATTCTTAAAAATCACTTTATGACATCATGATACCGCATTGTATTTACAGTCTGTTTGAGGATTCCGTCATTTTGTGATTTTTTCATACTACATCATTCCATAGTGGCTGACGATCCTTAAATCACATCCAACACTAAGTAATACTGCATTGATGAATCCATCATTTTTGTCATTCTGCATCAGGTTCCATGATACATTGATGATATTAAAAAACAAAATTTTGATAATTCAAATCATTTTTGTCTAGCCGAATCAATTAGTATAGACTATTCTTTAAACCGTTCAAAAATCATTGCAATTCAGTTTTATCATCTCAATAGGTAACGATGTGTCAGTGGCCCGAAGTCCACTCATACACAATGATCACCAGAAGTTGAGAATAAAAATTCATTTTCCAAAAAGCACCTAGTGCATTTTTAGCTTGATGCCAAAAACTTCGAAGTATAGCATAGCTAGAAGATTTGGAATACCTATGCTTCCACCATCAACTTCACTTTCTCTACTGATCCATTGCTTAATAAATCTATCTATTTCTATCATCTTCAATTCTCTATTCACACGTAACTATACCCAGTTCGTCAAATTTACCACACATTATGAGTTCATGACCTTTCCACAATCATATGAGTTTAAGAACTTGTCCTAGTCAGACCTTTGGCATCCATTCGCTGAGGGGTTCATAAATATTTCATACAATTATGAGTCACGAACGTACCATAAGTATGAGTTTTAAGAACTCATAATTAATCTTATATTCTCTACTTATAACCTATCTATCTGTTATACACATGAGAAAGGAATCACCCTCTCATCATGCATAAAGTAACTAGCGCGACACAAACATTTCAATGATTATCAGTATCAGAAACTAAGTGGTCGTCAAACAAAACTCGGCCACTAATCAATATAGGAAGCTAAGCGGACAATTCCCCGCCCATACAAAGATTTGTTCAACATAACCACTATATCGACCAGGAAGCTAAGTGATTCTAAAACCAAGTACAAATTCCCCGCTCATATAAGGAATCATACAATCTCAGCTGCTGATATGAGTCCTCAGTTGAAATCCTACATAATCCTAGTTCTATACTTTCTCCAAACGAATTTCATTTAATCCGTATTTACAATTCATAACTCTTTCATGAGTTTTCATAGTAGAATTTCACAGTACAACTGTCGTACAACAATTCTATTATAAAGTTTTCAATCATTTGATTGATCCTTCTCCTGCTATGACCTTATCAGATCACGTTGTGATCTCATATTATAACCGTATTATGATCGTTTTATTTTACGATATTCTTTTCCTTTAATCATATAATATTATGATTTTACACTTTTCATCTTATAGACTTTGTCTATTTATTATCACTTTTCATCTTTATTACAGGAGTCAGGTAACTCCGGATTCTTATCTTTATAGCCCTTCGAGATTCTTCTTTGAATCTTATTTATCTTTCTCTTTAATTTAATGATGAATTTTCTAAATTCATCTCTTATCACTTAAACTCGATCTGAGTTTATTCCTTATCATCATCTCCGCGGTTATAGCCTAAAGTACCCCTACCTAAGGTTTATAACCTACAGCTTTGATACCACTTGTAGCATCCCCAAATCCGGGTACTTTTTACCACGAATCTGATATACTAATTCTATAATTATTGCGGAAGATATAACATAAATCGTTTATACATTAAACCTTTACACAACATTCCCAAGGTCTACAACCTTAACTTAATACATACATTCAGTATCTTAAATGTTTACAATACTATTTTCGTCAAAAGATTTAATAAATCTAACTGCACCATAATTTAGTCTTGCACTTGCCTTTACTTCTATCTTTACTCGAGCTTTCCTCTAAATCTGAAAATTTTATCATGATATAGCAAGGGTGAACAACAAATTTGCCCAGCAAGTTAAATTTATTTGAGGATATATCATGATTAAAAGAATTGAACAATAAGCTAGCTAACTTTCAACAATATAAACATTGTGAAAGAGCATGAACAAATTTTCTTAGCTGAACGACCAAGTGAATAAAAATGAATGGTCAAGCATAAACATGAACACATTAACTGAACCAAATGGTAATGAAGGTGATTAGCCTTTCATACCGGATTAACATTTACAACATGCACAACGTGCGAATCAATAATCAGTATAGACGTGAATAATCAACAATAATCATTCACTAACATGCTTTGAACATACAACTCAAGTTTGAGTTAGGAAACATGTCTGCACAGTTGATTACCGCTAAGCAATCTAATGTAATCTCTTAGAAAAGACCTAGCAATTATAAGATTAATCTTTCAGTTAGCATAACATACCTATTAGCTCATAATACTATTACTTTATACATAAATTATCTAACCCTTAATCAAATATTAGATAACACCTTACAACATTAGTATTATTATCATCTGTTGATAATTCTTTAATCACTATATCATATCAATTATGATTTAACACTCGCTTTTTCATTGCATAAGTTATTCTTTAACATCTAATAAGTTAAATACTAATCCAGTAGCCTGGATTCTAAATCTAGCAACCAAATTGTCAATCCAAAGAAATGGATACCAAATCCAAAGAATCAAATGGCAATCCAAATTAATCTGGATTCCAAATCTAGCAACTAGATTGCAATCCAGTAAGCCTGGATTCACCAATCCATCAATCTAGCAAGATGGATTCTAAATCCTTCAATTCAGTAAGCTATTTTTCAATCCAGCAAGCTGGATTCCATATCCTTATCATGAAAATACCAAATCAGCTTATTATTTTTCTATCCTTTGTCCAAACACATATACATATATTTCATACACAAAAAAGTATTTTTCCATAATTTTCCATCTTCCTTTGGTATTTTTCAAAAATCATTTTTAGTTAATTCCTTAAGAAATTAGCCCCATCACACTTAAATCCAGAAATTCCCAACTCTTGGCGGGACCTTACACATGTTAACGTGAGCCTCCAGTTTAAATTTCGTGGTCATCGGAGTTATAAAACTCCGGTTATAGCGATTTTCGTCAGAAAATCACAAAAATTAAAATGGTCATAACTTGGTTATTTTAAGTCGGAATGAGCTCATTTTAGGACAGGAGGTACTTAATATCATATATTTTCATATTCCAAAAGGTCGGAATGTTTCTCACAATTTAAGTTGCGAAACAGCCCTTTTAAAATCTTTGGTAGTTATTTTTGCAATTTACAGTTTTGGAGTCCTTTGCTAAAACTTAAATAAAATGAGATCTATAACTCTAATTAACGATCCGTCATTTTTTTTGGATTCATATTTTTCCGATCTATAATTTGCATCTATCAAAATCCATATTTGGACATGTTAAGCTCCCAGAAATTAGCCCGGAAGTGGCTAGTAAAAACTGTTGTTCTAACAGTTTTCTTAGCTTTGAGTAGTTTGTGATAAATTCTAGAACTTGCTCATTTTTCAACCTAATTGAGTGATTCCAAAGGGGTTTTATCCTTAATACATAGATCTAGCATCCCAAGAAAATAAATCACAAATATCCATCATAGATTTCAAAAATCAAAAGCTAGATCACACTTTCAAGTTTAAGCTTTCCGGAAAATTCTATTTTTCTATTCCTTTTGATTGAAACCAAATCAACACCCAATATGAGTAGATCTAAACATAACACACTCATCAACATGGATACCAATAGTTTTTGAGTTTAGAAACATAGATTCAAGGTTTGATTTACAATAATCAAAATTATATAAACAAAATGGGTTTATACCTTTGCTTGATTTTCTTTCTCCTTCAAAAATATGAGATGGATCTTGGGTGTATGAAGATCAAAATCTTCTCTTCTCCTTCTCCTCTTGGGACTGCCGTATGATCTCTCTCTCTTTCTCCCTCCCTCTAGTCTCTCTCTTTCTCCCTCTTAGTTTATGTTAGATAATAAGATGAAAAGAAAAAGATAAGACTTAGATTTGGATTGTTGGAAAAGTAAGTATATATATATTTGGTATATCTATCCCTAATCTACCAACATATCTAGCTCTCCTCTCTCCCACTCAATTACCAAGTGTTTGCTTGCAAGCTTGAACAAACATGTTGGCAAAATAAAAAGATGACACATAAGAGGAATAGGTAGGAGTTGTTCACCAACTAAAGTAAGTAATCATTACATTCTTCCCCCCTCCTTTTTCCTCTCTAATATCCGGCCACTTGGCCTAATAATTCTCCAAATTTTGCTTTCTTTTTTATTTTACTTTTATTCCATTATTCAGCTTGCTAAATGTCCAAAAAGTCCCTCTTCCATTGAGCTAAGTTTTGGGCTCCCAGTTAATTCTTTTGGGCTTCTAAATTAAAATGTTTGGCTACAACAACTAACATCTTCCAACACTTCTTATTTTACCATTCCCTAATTATTTAATTAGGGTTCTCATTTCCTCAATTATAACATAAATCCTTACTCATGCACATTTATTTCCTTAACCCAATTAGAATTGCTATAATTAGGTTATAAAATTTATTAGTTGAGATATATAAATTAAATCTCATAGACTTATTATATATATTTATATACTAATATTCTCCAATATTATAACCTCTTATGTTATTTAGTTATCACACCTAATACATATATATTAGGTTACATAACTTAATTCTTAATTCACTTACTCACATATTCATACAAAATAATTTAATAAATTAAGACATGGTCCACAATTCTTAGATTAGGTCACTAGTATATAATTAAAATACTAGAACCACATAAACATAATCTTATGAACTCATACACTAAACATATACTTCATTATCAGACTATCACTTATAGTCTATCAAATCATTCAAGCTCTTCTCCAAAAATTTTGAAATCCTTAAAATTCCTTTACAAAGACATCAAATCCATACAATTATTTTATGCCTAGGTTTATTATTTAACCTTTATTCAATCTTTTAAGATTTTATAAAATTGTCCAAATTTTCGGGTTGTCACAATAACTCTATGTTACGATCATACAAAGCATCATACATCTCAGCCGATACAGAGTTTGGTGGAAACTCCACAGGATCCTCATCATCATCATCCTCCTCTATCTCCGCAGGACTATCCTCCTCGGGATCGGTCATAGGCTCATCCTCCTGGATCAACTGTTCCCGCACTACATGAATATCCCGGGGTTCGTCATCTCTAGGTACCTGAGGTATCACCTCTCTAGCTGGACTGGATCCTCCTTCGTCAGACATCTTGACAATAAAATATTTTAAGTTTTACTTAGTATTTTCGATACTCGCGATCACATAAGTTATTAATGTGACACCCCCAAATCCAGGTACTTCGATTCCACAGGATTTGGTGTTCACTGTACAAATATCATCTATCTATTTACCCATAATAAATTCAAACCATGCAATAGATAGAAATAAATCTTCCCCTTATGGGGTTACAACATCTGAATAATAAACATAATCCCAGGTCATACTAACCTTAAACATCTGTGCGGAAACATAAATAAATAAGTCTTAAACAACATCATTAACTTAAGTCTTAAACATAAATACATCATCATATAAAACAACAAATCTTCATCACTTGTTAATCTTGCGGCATACTGAGTTGGTTGACGTTGTTGTCTTCTTCTTGGCGGCATAATTCTGTTAAAATATATGTTTATTAAATCTCTATTAAATTCTCTAAATAGTTAAGACTTAACTCAACAATTTAATATAATTATTTAACACAGTATCTCAAACAACTTGATATATATTCATTCAAACTAAAAGTTTTAACATCAAACGATAGCATCACTACTATTTACATCATCTATCCTGAGATAAAGAATCTATAGGATTTAAAATATTAAAATATTCCTTCGTTCATAAACACATCGGAATTTACATATAAAAACTAATTAAGTCTTTCACATAATTAAACACATTCTATCACTGTCTGTCAAGGCGCTGAATAGCCTTGCTACGCTCCTTTTCCATGATACGAGACATCGTACTGCGATCCAGCATGTATGATGGAAGTCCTTCGAACTAGATGGGGTACCTAAAAACTCGATCCTGGGCCTCATCCATTGCATGATTAAGTGTAGAGTATGTCTCTCCAAGCTTTGCCTTTTTTGCATGACCATCCTCTTTCGCAAGATCAGCACGACGTGACTCTCTCACCCAGCCTTCCTCTGCTATGATCAGCCTTTCAGAGCTTTCCTTCAGTTCCTTCTTCAACTTTTGCATCTATGCGGTCTTATCTTTGGTTTGACCCTTCTCGTGGACCAAATCCCATTCTACATTTCCCAGTCATGAGTGAAGAGTCGAAATCTCCCTCTCCTTCTACTCGAGAGTAATCTACTGAATAATCCCCCGCTCAATCAGATCCTCAGACATCATTTCAGACTCCACGTTACGGTCGATAATGTGTCGTACATCTCAGCATCAATGGAGTGATATGGAAACTCCTCTTCTTCCTCTTCCTCTTCAAATTCCTCCTCGGGATCCTCCTCAGATCGGGCCTCGTGTTCATGCTCCCGACCAACAATGGTGATCAATGGAGATGACTCCTCGTACTAATCTGCTCCCCTAACGACATGAATGTCTCGTGTGACACCCCCAAACCGGTACTTCAATTCCACGGATTTGGTGTTCTTCAGACAAATATCATCTATCTATCTACCCATAATAAATGCAACCCGTGCAATAGATAGAAATAAAATCTTCCCCTTAAGGGTTACAACATCCAAATAATAATACAATCCCAGGTTAAACTAACCTTAAACATATGTGCGGAAATATAAACAATAAGTCTTAAGTAACATCAATTCTAATTACATCACATAAATAATCAGTCTTCATTACTTACTAAGCTTGCCCTTGCCTTTACTAGTGGAAGGTTCGTCTGCTCTTTCGTTCTTAACTGCAACGTTATTATTATGCAAGAGTGAGCACGATTGCCCACAAGTATAACAATATAATAATGAATAATAACATGGGAGAGAAATAATAACTTCTGGAATAAGAGCTCAACTTTTGAATCAAGAATGAATAACAAGAATCAAAAGATTTCTGAGGGTCATAAGACCTTGAACTATGTCCTAGGTTAACAAGGGTTATACTTGAAACCTTTAACAGTCATAAGACTATGGACCTTTCTACTCGTACTTGGAGGGATCAACCCTTAGTACCATACTATGCACAATATCTTAACGCTAACGCATAAGTAAATCCCTTTGAAGGGTTGTTCATCTCAGTTTGACATTCGAGTCCGCACCAAAGGAAGTTTGGTTTGGATAATTCAATAAGGGTTCTGAAATTTAGAACGTTCATCAACTATGGACTAGTCGAATCAATAAGGTTTCGCTAGTCTAATAAGGTTCAACAATAATGATAATTAAATTGAATAATAATCTCAATAGGTATACAATAGGACAATTATTGTATAACAGAATCATGCTTTGAAAAGATAATCAATCTTTAATATAACAATTGAAGTTGATTAATAATAATGAGAATAACTCAATAATGATAACAAGTAGGGTTAGGAAACTTTCCTCGTACGTAGATTACACTTTAACTAAACTCATTTTTTGATTTAAATCCTACATATAATTTCCATTCACAACTATAGTTAATTATAATGTAACTAGTCATCATAAGTTCATTTTCTTTGTCTAACTTTGATTATGACTATACTTAGTCAATTTATCACATTCATTGTCACATAAATTACACTTCACCAATAACAAGCTAATTATGTATTCAATAATTCAATCCACATGCAATTATGTTATTGACATGATAATAATCTGTTTTAACATCTTACTGTACTTCTAATATCACATCCATGGACTTAAACACTTTAGAATTCTCGTTTCTGAACTTTCGGAGAGAGGTATTTCATGGCATCCATCATATATCGATTTCTCGGTCATGCATTTGCCACACATGGCTTCTAGTCAATGGCATTATGGCATGGTTTCAATATTGTACATGACTCTTATGCATGTAGCTGCATGATGTATACAGCGCATCAGACACAGAAATGGCTGTTTGCGAAAATCGCAGAACATGCCAATTTGTGACGCCCTCAAAATAGGTATACAACACCCATTCTGAGTCGCCAAATACATGGTACAGAAATAAATACAACTTCAGTAATACAATTGTTGTGCATAATATGACAACGCTTATACTGTAAGTTTGAATACAAATATTGTATACTAGAGAGTATACAAACTCAAAAGGAGTCCTCATTACAATAATACAATTGTCATGCAAAATACGACAACACATACTGTGAGTTTAAATACAAATACTGTCTTCTAGACAATATCCACACTCAAATAAATCCTCATTACAATTATTCAAACACTATTTTACAGAAATAGTGAGGACTGCTAAAACATCTTTCTAGAACCATCACTCCATACCCCGACTAGATCCTGGCTATGTTCTCACCTCCGGAGAAGAAAATGGAACAAAAAGGAAAAGGGTGAGCTCAACTAGCCCAGTAAAGAATATTATGACTAAGATAATATACAACAAATTATCATTAGTCTTCAACAGGGAAAAATCTGATAAAATATAATAAACAACAAGTTTTAGATCAACAACTACAGCGGAAACAACAATCCATTAGAAGAGTCAAGTAGAGAAAGAATTCTACTATCTTCTAAGATTTAAAAGTCCATCGTCAATATTTTATCCCTGTAACAAAAATCAATATTCATCTTTAATCAAATATTCATCTTTGTACTACAGGCCAAAGATATTCATTTGTATCACCAGTTGGTCATGTTCATCTCAACACCTGTTCATCTTTGCACTACGGGCCAAAGATATTCATTAGGTAATCATTCATCTTTGCACTACAGGCCAAAGATATTAGTGATATCATCATTTAGGACTGAGGATGATGAAAAATATTTTAAAGAAAACGAATCCAGTGAGATAATAGAATAAATATTAGGGATTCGTATTACAATTTTATCCAAGTTCAATAATACTTCATAATAACTAATTTTGAAGCAGAATTCAAAAATAAAGATCAAAACATGGATACAATCAAAGATAGTAACCATAATAGACATCTTGGATAAAAAGAAGAAAATTTCATTTTTCGGTGAATAGTGCCGTATTCGTGAATAGTGTCATATACGTGAATAGTATCGTATACGTGAATAGTAACTCCGACACAAAAAGTTCTAAATTTGATAAAAACGTTCACCAATATTTTGGCATAATGATATTGAATAAAATAATATCATTTAAGAAGAAAATAACATCTCTTACCTCAAAATAACCGTATTTCTGACTAAATTTCGGATATAGTGCTGACAAAAACTTGCACTGAATAACAACTCTCAAAGTATCTAAATACTCACAAAAATACGCTCAATAATCTAGAGAGAAAGAAAACTTGTTTCTGGTGTGATTTTCAATTCTAACCTAAGCGTCTATTTATAGGAAAAATGCTAGAACGCCATAGGAGACTAAATAATAAAATAATATTATTTAATCAACAAATTCTCTATGTATGCTTTGAACAAGTCTAGCATGCCTTCTTTGAAAAACAAACCAGCAGCCCACATGCTTGAAAAACCAAAAAGTGGGTCCCACCCATAATTTAATAAAAATTATTTTATTTTCTGAAACTTCAGTAATTCATAATAAATAGCCATTTTATCAGAAAAATTTGAAACTCGTGTGTTTCCATATGAAATTTAATTCTCTACAACTTTGTAGAAGAATGGTTTTCCAAATTCCAATCAGAAAATACCCAAAATCCACAAACGGATGATTTTTAATTCCTCCAATCTGACAAAATACTGATAAAACACCTCAACATTAATTTCTTCATTTTTATCCATATAAAATAGATATATCCAACATTTATATCCACAAAAATAAATATTTCTTCATATGAATCAATAATTAATTATTCACAAATAATATTACAGAATCACATTTATGACAACCAAAGTAGCTCCTGTGAAAGAGGACTTTCCAATAAGGATTTCTCCTTAATGGCGCCGCAATTAGGTGACCAAACCTCTCCTTGATGTAACTTTCTAGAAATTGCCAATAATGCTATCTAATAATATTATTCCAAATAATATGAATTATTGATCCGATAATGGAGATGATGTGCAGTGAAAATTATTGAGCAACAATAATATAAAATATCAACGCATCAATTATTGAATCAATAAAATAAAATATTGAGCAAGAATTATCGTAACAATTATTGAGTAGTGCCTTCACGTAAGAATCAATAATTCAACAATATTGTGCAATACTGGTGCTTCTTTGTGCAACCACGCCAGACATCAGTATTTTAACCACCGGGTATTCCAACAGTGTTAACGGTAATAACTACGACGTTATTCAATTTTGTCGTTTTCTTCATCCGACCGTTATCCGTTATGGGGCCCACAAATGGTTGCGCCGTCGTACGAATATTCCCCGACAGAAAGAATATTCCACGACCAAATGAATATTCCCCGACAAATGAATATTTTATAACCACTTGCTTATTTTGAAAAATTTTGCACATTTCACCCATGACCAAAGTATTATATCAAATTAATACCTTATTATTCACAATAATAATTAGAGGAAATTTGATTTTATTCATTAATAAGTTGGGGTCTTACACAATTTCTACCAATTTTTCTTATTTCTACACGAATTTAGACTTACCCATACACATATAATCACTACTTAACCTTCTAGCATGACTTTAACATGTTTAAACACATAACTAATAGAATTAACACATTTAATTTTACTGTACTTGATGTTCTTGAAGGTTTTGAACATAAATCATGAATTTTAATACTACAGATTCGTTATAACACCGAATCCGTTCATTTAAGGTTTGGTCTCTTTCGTATCGACATGCATAATCAAATAAGAGTATAAGTTTTACAAAATCATTTATGTTTGACACATTAAAATCACGTTTAAGGCCATATGGCCATAACCCAAACTCTGTAAGTTTTGAACAACATATACGACATGTTTTATGATACTGATGATATGGTCTACATAATATATATATATATATATATATATATATATAATCAAATACAATTTGATAACATTTAACACATATATAAACTTATAATCATATCCTTTCCCAATTACAGAGATTTTCAGAAAACTTGAAAGCCATTTTTTTATGAAAACTTAATGACGTAAAAGAATAATTTGGGTTTGGAGAAATTACCCAAAGCTTAGATTAGAAGATATGATCGCTGATGATCCTTTCACAAATACCTGTTGATTACACACTCATAATTCCCTCAATTCTTAATTCTCTCTCTTTGTGATTGCTTTGTTCTTAGACTTAGAAAAATAGGAAATAAAAGAATACGTAATATAACAAAGGGAAAAGGGAACTGATGCACATAATTGTCAGTTAACCTAGTCATGGGTAACTGCTAATAACTCCCACTAAGGCCATGTTTGGCTAGTCTTAATAGATTTCAAAACAATTTAATTTAATAAAGCTTTATCATACAGTTTAATTAATGTCACACTCCTTCATAAAATAAATCAATATTTTATTTAATTTACTTTAAATAAAATATAATAAATTCTTATAAATTCACATAGTCACATAATTAAATTTCTCATTAATAAATAATGTCAAATTATTAACTCTCTAATTAATAATTAAATTAATTAAAATACCAATAAGCTTATTAAATATTTCTTTTAATACAATAAGCTCACAAAATCACATACTTCGATAATAAAAATTCTCCACATTAATTTAATAAATGTAACACATATAATTAAATTAATCTACCACAATTGCATCAATTAATTATTTAATCTAATAATATAAATCATCAAAAATATTTTTTTAATTCAAAAAATATTAAAATTCAATTATAAAAATCTCGTTCGTCACACTCTGGGCTCCTCCTCTGTAGGTATTATAGGTACTCAGGGTTCCTCCTCCCCTACTCGACTAGTTCCTCCAACATCCGACATCCTGACAATAAAATTTCAAGTTTTAATTACTAAGTCGTACTAGTGAGCACATAATTTAACACATAAGCACATAAATTCTTTTATTATCTTCAATGAATTACAAAAACTCATTTCCTAGAACTCGATAAGAGTTTTCCATCACTATGTTCTTTCTATAAGGCTACTACCTAAGGTTGTTCCCCCACCTAAGGTTCATAACCTACAGCTTTGATACCAACATGTGATACCCCCAAATCCAGGTATTTCGATTCCACGGGATTTGGTGTTCACTGTACAAATATCATCTATCTATCTACCCATAATAAATGCAAACCATGCAATAGATAGAAATAAATCTTCCCCTTATGGGGTTACAACATCTGAATAATAAACATAATGCTAGGTCATACTAACCTTAAACATTTGTGCGGAAACATAAACAAATAAGTCTTAAACAACATCATTAACTTAAGTCTTAAACAGAAATGCATCATCATATAACAACAAATCTTCATCACTTGTTAATCTTGCCCTTGCCTTTGCTAGTAGAAGGCTCGTCGGACCTTTCGTTCTTAACTGCAATGTTATTATTAAGCAAGAGTGAGCAGTATTGCCCACAAGTAAAATAATGAAATAATAATGTATAATAACATGCGAGTGAATCAAAGACTTTTGAAATAAAAGCTTAACTTTTGAATCAAGAATGAATAACAAGAATCAAAAGATTTCTGAGGGTCATAAGACCTTGAACTATGTCCTAGGTTAGCAAGGGTTATGCTTGAAACCTTTAACAGTCATAAGACTATGGACCTTTCTACTCGTACTTAGGGGGATTAGCCCTTAGTACCATACTGTGCACAATATCTTAATGTTAACGCATAAGTAAATCCCTTTGAAGGGTTATTCATCTCAGTTTGACATTAGAGTCCGCACCAAAGGAAGTTTAGTTTGGATAAATAAGGGTTCTGAATTTAGAACGTTCATCAACTATGGACTAGTTGAATCAATAAGGATTCGCTAGTCTAACAAGGTTCAACAATAAATGATATTTATAATGAATAACAATCTCAATAGGTATACAATAGAACAATTATTGTATAACAGAATCATACTTTGAAAAGATAGTAAATCTTTAACATAACAAATGAACTTGATTTATAAACTTGAATAATGATAACAAGTAGGGTTAGGAAACTTGCCTCGTGCATAGATTACACGTTAATAAAATACGTTCCTTGAATTTAATCCTACATACCATTTACATTCACAAAACCAGTTAATTATAACTTAACTAATCATCAAACATTCATTCTTTTTGTCTAACTCGAATTATGACTATACTTAGTCAATTTATTACACTTAATGTCACATAATTTACACTTAATGAATAACAAGCTAATTATGTATTCAATAATTCAATCTACATGCAATTATATTATTTACATGTTAAGTATCTATTTTAATATCTCATTATACTTCTAACATATCTCTATGTTCTTTAATTTAAGATGTTATCACACTGTTAGACTTGAACATAAAAAAAATAATTCATTTCTGAACATTCTGCAGAGTGGTGGCTGTATTTCACTTTTTAAGCTTAAGCCTAACCGTGTTTGCATGCGGTGGCCTTCTGTCCCGAGTCATCGCTGGCTGGCGGTGGCACTGCGGCTCAAGAATTAAGGCACGAGCCAGCCATGCATGGAATGAGTAAACCGCTCGCGATTCGCGAAAAATTGCGAATACAAACCAAAAACTCCAATTAAATTATTACTACTAATTTAATCAAACCCATATGATATAATTCATACATAATCATTACCCAACATTTATATAATGATTTTAATCCATTAAAACACATAATTACAGAATTAAAATGTGTAAATTTCACTGTTCTTGATGTTCTTGAAGGTTTTGAACATAAATCATGAAAATTAATACTACGGATTCGTTATAACACCGAATCTGTTCATTTAATGTTTGGTCTCTTCATATTAACATGCATAATAATATACGAGTATAAATTTTACAAAACCATTTATGTTTGACACATTAAATTTACGTATAAGGGCCATATGGCCAAAACCCATACTCTGTAAGTTTTGAGCAACATATACGATGTATTTTCATGAAACTGATGACATGATAACTTACATAATATATAATTGAATACGATTTGATAACATTTAATACATATACAACACATAATCCATACCCTTTATAAATACAGAGACCTTACAGAACTTTGAAAGCCATATTCATAAAAACTTTAATAACGTAATTTATAATTTGGGAAGGAGGAGATTACCCTGAGTGTAAGGTGTAGATTAGAAAGCTCAGATGTTTCTTCAATTACCCACTCTTAGTCTCCTTCTCAAAATCTTAATTCTCTCTGACAATTCTCAAGCTCTCTCTCTGAATATTTTCTAGACTTAGCAATAATGAAAGGAATAAAGAAGACGTCGTAGTAATACAGGAAGGAACTGACACGTTGTGGTCAGTTACCCAATCATGGGTTAACTGTCCTCAACTCCCATTAAGGCCATGTTTGGCTAGCTTTAAAAGACTTAATCCCATTTAATTTAATAACTCTTTTATCTTATAGTTTAAATCATGTCACACCCTTACACAATAATTCAAATATTTTATTTAATTTAATTTAAATAAAATATAATAATTTATCATTAATTCACATAATCATATAATTAGTCTCATTTATTAATAATGTCAAATTATTAAATCTCTAATTAATTATTATATTATTTAAAATAACATTAGGCTTATTAAATATTTCTTTAAATTCAATAAGCTCACATAAATACATACTTGAATAATAAATATTTCCACATTAAATTAATAAATATAACACATATCATTAAATTGATCTATCACAATTGCATCAATTAATTATTTAATCTAATAATTAAATCATCGAAATTATTTATTTAATTCAATAAATATTAAGAATTAAATTACAAAAATCTCGTTCGTCACAATTAACACATAGCACATAATGTCTTTTATTATTTAACTTCAATGGATACCTCAATCCATTCCTTAAAACCCGATAAACGTTAAACACCTCTATATTTTCTGACTTCTTAAAGGCTACTTCCTAAGGTTTTCCCCACCTAAAGTTTATAACCTAAAGCTTTGATACCAACCTGTGACACCCCCAAATCTGGATACTTCATTTCCACCGAATTTGGTGCTCACTATCAAAATAAATACATCTAACTACCCATAATAAAGGATAAAACATTAAATAACTTTAAAAAATAATTTTTCTCATTAAAGGGTTACATCATCTCATAAACAATCCCTGATAATCTAACCTTAAAATTATTACATCAGTTTGCGGAATACATTATAACATAAAACAAGTCTTATAACTTCAAGCATTTAAATAAACTTTAACTAATTCTTCATCACTTAGACATCTTTCCCTTTCCCTTGCTAGTAGACGGATCATCACCTCTTTCGACTTTAGCTGCATTGTTTAATTGCAAGAGTGAGCAAACAATTGCTCACTGACATAAAGATAATATAATAACAAAATGAGAGTGAACAACAAATACTGAATAATAAAGAACTTGTTCTACGAATCAAAATAGAAAACAAGTTCGAACTTTAATTATCTGAGGGTCTTAAGACCACGAACTATGTCCACGGTGTTTAGGTATTATTACCTTAACCTTAACAGTCACTAGACTGTACAGACTCTTCTTAACGTACTCAAGGGGATCAGCCCTTTATACCATATATTGTGCACAAACATCTAAACGTTACACGTACAAAATCCCCTATGTTAGGGTTGTTCGTCTAAGTTTGAATTTAGAATTTCCGCACTAAAGAAAGTTTAGTTTGGAACTAGCTTATCAGTGTTTCTAGAATTTTAGAACACCTATTCAAATTCCAACAATAAAGTTTTAATACAAGAGTGTATAACTGAATAAGGCTATCAAAGTCAAAGATCGAATATTAACAATATATAACTGAATAAACATGATACAAATGCAAAGTACTATGTTCAAAGAAGTAGAACAATCTCCTTTGAATCAATGTGTTAGAACAATATACGTTTTTAATAACAATAACAATAAATGAGAATGTAAAACTCATTCGATGTAATGAATTAGGTTACATGAGCTTGTTCAATGTACATAAAAATAGAATCAATAGTCTTGTTCAATGAAAGTTTAGGTTTAGAAACTTGCACAATTATGAAAGTAGAGTTAGAGAACTTGCCTTATTTGTAAGCTACACAAGTGTAAAATAATCTACAATTACCCTACATACATCATTACAATCTTAACAATAATTAGTTGTATGAATATTAACACTATGGGTATTAAACCATAATTTAGGTCATAACCCCAACCTAGAACCAAACCACGTTGGTTAACACCTTAACGATTCTGAAATCACACTACAAACCTTATCATTTATATTTAACTCTTGAAAACATCACCTTTAGTTTCATTTTATAACTTATTTAAATAATTATCTCAAATCTTTACACTTTGCATTACAACACATTGACATATGTTATTATAGTTTATATCATGTTTTAACATCATTAACATGCATGTTAAACTAACACAAGTCCATTACACATGACTTGCAATTAAGCTGGAACTTCGCTCTCATGATGCTACTCATGGATCGACTGCTTGAGTAATATAATATGTAATCGACGCACCTTGTGACCGCCGCCGCTCAAATAAATGTTGCAGCGCTTGCATGCGATGCATTGCACTTCGCTTTTTATAGAAGCTCGAAAACATACTCTGTTTTGGCCAAAAATACCCAATTCTACAGAACTTCTCCCAAATTCAACGTCTACACCTTGTCATACTATAGTTATACATTCTAAACACCATTTTATATACAAAAACATTACATAAACATCATCTTGAAGAATCAAAACCATATTTTCCCCAAATTTCTTCATTTTTATACTTTTAACGAATTTGATCGTTACGAACTCGTTTCTTAATCAATTGACATGATTTAAACTTCGTTGTTTTCGTTTCTTGACATATTACATAATCCAATAATCTGACACACTTTTTGCAGGGCTCTGATCTTGATGTTGTTAGTTGGTTAGGCTATGTTATTGTTATGGTTGCGTAGACTAACATAAGAACTATCGATCCATGCCTTTATAACTCCCAGATCATGCCCAAAATCGAATTAATTGGTGGTCAAAGTAGGGTGGATGAAGCTGCCGGATAAAGATTCTGGGTAACCCAGAAATCTTCAAAGGCAGTTCCTGACTACTACTTTGACCGGCTTAGATCTCTCTTATGTGTTGATAAAATGCTATAAAAGTGTTTGATAATTGTACTCTAACAGCAATACTACAAGTATGAATCATTAGAACAAACATATCAAGCCCAAAACATTTTATTCAAGGCTTGAAATGTAGGTGCCTCAACAGTTCTTCATTTCTGGAAAACCCAGAAAATGAAGAACAGTTCTGACAATCATTTTGGAGATCAAGATCTTTCTGTTATGATGTGGAATGGACATGAAACAAGTTGGTGATTGTAATATTACATTAATACTACAATCCTAACAAAATTTCAAGCCCAGAATCATTGCGATCTAATTGTTATTATTAGTCAAACTAGCTAAGTTGAAAACTGTCGATGAATTTCTTGGTTTGACGAAGAACACTCAAGAACACTTGTAACGACAGTTTCGTCGCTATAGGGCCCTTTAGTGACAGATATTTTTGGAAATTAATTATTTTTATTAAATAATTAAAGAAAATTATTTTTTAATTATTAAAAATATAAAATAAATTATTAAAAATTATTTTTAAGTCTGAAAATTAGTTTTTAATAATTTTTAATATATTTCATAAATAATTAATATTTTTGAGATATTAAAGGTATTTAATTTATTTAATTATTATATTAAATAAATTATTTAAAAATAATTTTAATATTGGAAAAATTATTCAAAATTATATTATGATATAAGAAAATATTTGAAGTTATTTTTAATGACTTTTAATATTTTGTGATAAATTTCATTAATAAATTAATATTAATGATCATTAAGTTATTTAATAAATAAAATAAATAAATAAATAAATAATGATTTTATTATATTAAAAATTATTTTAAATAATAATAAGTTATTTAAAAATATTTGAAGTTATAAAATATAACTTTTAATATTTTAAAAGTAATTTTCATTAATTAATTATTATTAATGATATTAAAGTTATTTAATATTTATATTAAATAAATTAGTTTAAAAATGATTTTAATATTAGAAAAATCATTTTAAATGAAAATAAAGTGTTTAAAGATATTTTAAGTTATAAAATATAACTTTTAATATTTAAAGGATAATTTCATTAATAATTTAATATTAATAATTATTAATTTATTATTAATGATATTAGATTTATTTAATAATTATAATAAATAAATAGTTTAAAATGGTTTTATTAATTTAAAAATCATTTAAAAAGGATATAAATGAATTAAAAATATTTTAAATAATAATTAATGACTTTTAATATTTTAATAAATAGTACATTATTTAAAAATGATTTTAATTGTTTTAAAAATTATTTAAGGGTAATATTAATACTTTAAAATATTTTAAGTTATTATAAATAACTTTAATATTTTGACAATGGTTTCATTAATAGTTTAATATTAATTAAATATTAATGATAATATAATTAATTAATATTTAAATTATTTAATAATGATTTAGGTGTTTGAAAATTCATGATAAATTATAATAGATGTTTAAAATTATTATAAGTCATTTTAAAATAATATGGTGATCGATATTATAGGATGTAGTCTTAGACTCGATAATTACTCGATAAAACCGCTTGCAAGATAATCGGCAATGTTTGTTTTAAATTGATCTGGACTTAGACATTTTGACGGTATTTATGATTGTTTGTGATTCAAAGACTGTTGAATATATGTGCCAATGTGATTAGGTTGTGTGCTGACTGCAATAAGCAGTGCTATGCGTTGCGATATGTTATTCTAATAAGTGAAATGATCTTATTACTGATAGGTGGTTATATAAAAGATAAAACTAAGTTGCGAACTGTAAGCAGCGTATCAGGCAAGAATCATACCTTTGCATTTCCTTTATGCAATGGACAGAAATAAGAAAGTTTCATAATTATATTATTATTGTACTAGATTATTAACCCTATTGTTATATATGTTATATCCGATCATTGATTATCAACATGTTACTATACTGTAATTCAGATATATATATTTTGTTTGTTAATTTCTAAATATGGTTATTCAAGTGTCCCCACTTGCATAATCATTGTATTTAATTACATGTTGATATATATATATATATATATATACCTATTGATCACCAGTATGTATACAATAAGTAAAAGCCGTCTAAGCTATTTGATCAGCTAGACACATATTTAGAAATATTGTTGAACATGATAAAACCTTCTTGTATCCAATTAAATTGTTTTGGTTCGGATTCCCGACTAAGTATAAACATCTCGAACAGGGGAAAACTTTTATGCGCCTAAGGCGGACGGAGTGAACGATACCCTCGTTCTTACATATAGTGTTGATCAATACAGGGCATAACGGGCTGATCACCCCCCGTGCCCATAAGTTATGACGGTTTACAGATGAAGTTCTGTTTAAATCTATTCAAAAATTGAAAACAAGTTCATAGTATGTCACCTTAACCCTATTTATAGTCAATACGTAGTTTCAAAAATTTGATAGAGAGTTGTTATGTTATTATTATCGGTTCAGGTTACTTCACAACTATTTATTTGTTATAGAAGGGTAGTACAAAGAAAACATTTAATCCTTTCAGCTAATATTTATAATTGTTATTACTTGCTGGGCACTCAAATTCTCATATTTGCTTAATTTAAATGTTTTCAGCTAAGTGTGAACAACCTGAAGGCTCTGCTAAGAACAAGGAAAAAGGAAAGGTTGTTGAATGATTGCAATGTTATCTTATGTAATAGTTGGATATTATTAAGACAAAGACATATATTATCTATCATGCTATATAGTGAATGTAATAAAGGTTACGTACTTGGGAGCTAGACTCTGATGATTATGTAAATTAAGTTTAATATTTGTATTATTGTTATTATTATTATTATTATTTCGCTCATAGAAATGGTATCGTGAAGCACCGAGTTCGGGTTTCAAGTACCTGAATTTGGGGGCTTTACAGAAAGTGGTCAACTAGTGACATTTTTATGTTGTCAAACATGAAGGGATATTACCGTTGGGAAAAGTGAACCTCAAATAATTTCAATCTTTGAAAATAATTTCTCAAACCCTTCAAACTGAAATACAACGTGTTAAGAAAATGAAGTCCACAACCAAGCAGTTAAGAAAATGAGGTTCTAATTTCCAAACTTCAGGTTTCCATCCCAATTAGCCACCGAAGAAAATACTCCAATAAAGCCCATAAAAGGGAAGCTCAACACTACATAATAATTCAGCCTGATTAAGTAAGAATCACCTTATCAAACCATTTACGATAAAAGAACATGCTACTACTTTTAGCATAATACCCAATAGAAGAAATTAACTCCAAAAAGCACCTACAGAGCTCAGTCATGAAACAATATTGTTCCCATTCAAAGTTTCAAGCTATCACTTATACGATGTTGAACTAATCATATGTAATTAATTCAGAACTGTCATAAACACAAATTTAGCATTTTTCTGATAAAAGGGCTATTTATTAAGAATTATTGAAGTTTCTGAATATTGTTTAAATTTAGAACATTTTAGTGGGATTTTCAAGAAGGGTGGCCCCACTCTTGTCCTTGTGGAGTGCTAAGAAATTTTAAAGTTTGATTTCAAGTATGGTGTGCGTGAGAATTTGTAATAAAATATTAATTTATTAAATTTTAGTCTGCCGTTCTAGCATTTTTTTTATAAATAGGGTGCTTAGTTAGAACTGAAAATCACACCAGAATCAATAGTTTTCTCTCTCTATAATATTGAGCGTATTTTTGTGAGTATTTAGATACATTGAGAGTTGCTATTCAGTGCAAGTTACTTCAACATTATATCCGATATTTCATCCAAAAGTATTATTCTTTTGAGGTAAGGGATGTTATTTTCTTCGTAAATGATGTTATTTCTTTTACTATCATTATACTAAAATATTGGTATGAATTTTATTATAAAATGTTTACCTTTTCATGTCGAGGTTACTATTCACGTATCGATACTATTCACGTATAAGGCACTATTCACGAATACAGTACTATTCACGAAGTATGATTTTTCTTGTGGAATTTCTACCTTTTCGTGTCGATGTTACTATTCACGTATACGACACTATTCACGAATACAACATTATTCACAGAAAAATGAATTTTTCTCTTCTTTGTCCAAGATGTCTATTATGGTTACTATCTTTGATTGTATCCATGTTTTGATCTACATTCTTGAATTTTACTCCATTATGGTTTATTATGGAGTATTTTTGAACTTGGATTATCTAAAGTATGAATCCCTAATCTTTGTCCTTTTATCTCACTGGATTCGTTTTTTAAAAATATATTTCATCATCCTCAGTCCTAAATGATGATATAACTGAATATCTTTGGCCTGTAGTGCAAAGATAAATGATTACCTGATAAATATATTTGGCCCGTAGTGTAAAAATGGACAGGTGTTAAGATGAACATGACCAACTGGTGATACAAATGAATATCTTTAGCCCGTAAAGCAAAGATGAATATTTGGTTCAAGATGTATATTGATTGTTGTTACAGGGATAAAATATTGATGATGGACTTTTAAATCATAGAAGATAGTAGATTTCATTCTCTAATTAACTCTTCTAATGAATTGTTATTTTCGCTACGAATATTGATCTAAAATTGGTTGTCAGTTATATTTTATGTGACGCCCCCAAAACAAGTATACATCACCTATTCTGAGTCGCCAAATACATGGTACAGAATACAAATATAACTTAATTATACAACTGTCGTGCAAAGTACGACAAAACATAAGCTGTGAGTTTTAATACAAATATTATCGTCTAGACAATATACAAACTCAAATTCAATATTATTACATTTATTTTCCCACTATTTCACTGAATAGTGAGGACTACTAATGCTATCATCTGGTCCGTCACTCCGTTCCCCGACTATTCCTCGCTACGTTCTCATTTCGAAGAGAACAAATGAAAGTAAAAGGTGAACTCAACTAGCCCAGTAGGAAATATTATAACTAAGATAATGTAGAATATATTATCGTTAGCCTTCAACAGTGTTAAACTGATATAATATAACAACCATCAAGTTTAACTGTAACGGAACAAGCAATCCATTAAAAGAGTCAAGTAGAGAATAAAATCTACTATCTTTTATGATTTAAAAGGTTTTTCAATACTTTTATCACTAGGACTCCGCTTAATAAATAATCCACATCACTGAATCACCCCTGCACTACGGCCAATGATATTCTTTAGTATCACGACCACAAATTATCCATGCACTACGGGCCAATGATATTCGTGTATTCATCAATGGTCATGATCATGCCAACAACTGTCCATCAACGTACTACGGGCCAATTAGGACTTTTTTCACATCATTTGTAACATTACTACCATGATTACACCGAATAATTCCTTGTCATAATCATACCAAGTCCATCTATGCCCTATAGGCCATGAGATGACTTTCAACAAAATATAAACATGAGGATGATGACAATGATATAAGAATTCAATAAAACAAGTTCAAGAATTAATTTATCCAGAACCAATAACGCCCAAATTGTCAACATTATCTTTGCTTTGTAGAGTAAAATTCAAGAATGCTCGGAAGAATATTTTCATGAAAGGATCTTTGGATGAAGCGCAAATATCAAGGATATTCCACTAATTTCATGGAGTATAGAAGTCAAAAATTTAACCAACTGAGTATAATAAGGAATGAAATAACAAAAGATATCACCAGGCATGCGATAGACCAAGACAGCGAGTTATTCCAACAGAATAATAATTAACGGAACAGTCCGCTTAAAAGCGCAGAGATAGGATATTTCAATAGAATAATAAAAGGCGGAATCAGTCAAAGCGTAAAACGCATGCATGAGGATATTCCAATAGAATAATAAAGAGCAGAATCAGTAAATTGTAAAGCGCATGCAGATGAGGATATTCCAATGTAATAATAATGAATGGAATAATGTAAGAATTTCACCAAGTATAGGGTAGCAGCGTATCTGATTATTCCAACCGAATAATAAATAATGGAATAACAGAAGTTCTCTTCATGAATACAAAAAAAATAATACCTCTTACCTTGGAAAAACTGAATACTGGAATAGTGAGGTAGCAGACTTCTCTTCTTCGTTCTCTCTATAATTTATCTCTATAATAATCGCTCTAAAGCTTTTGTGAATTGGTGAGAAATGAAGGAAGAATGAGCTTCTATTTATAGGAAAATATAGTTTCGATAATTGCACGTTTTGGGGTTTGAAAAATAACAGTACAATACCTCCAACTTTTTTTCATTTTTAATTTAGTCCTGCAAGTATTATCAAACTTGCACCACCTCCCCTAATAGTAAATAATGTGAATCAATAGTTCAATCATGTGAATCAATAGTATAATCATGTGAAAAATACGAATTACAGTATAGTACCTCCATCTATACCTCCATTTTTAACTTAGTCATGTAAGTATTATCAATCTTGCACCAACTCCCCTAATAGTAAATAATGTGATTCAATAGTACACACATGTGAATAAATAGTTATATAAGCATGTGAATTAGTAGCAATTAACTGCTCATTTATCCGATAAATTACTTGATTTATCAATATAACCCCTAGACATCAATTATCATCGGAATAGATGTCGATTTCCACTAACACAAATAATTCCAACACAATGGAACTATCAAAATTCATTTTTAATCAACACAACTTATTCATCATTAATATTATAACTCACTATATTTAACAACCAGGTCGTTCCCAAGAAAGAGGGGGCTTTCCGATAAGGATTTCTCCTTATTGGCGCGCAATTAGGTGACCAAACCTCTCCTTGACAAAACTTCTAGACATTGTCAATATTGCAAATAATAATATGAATAACTTTGTCGTCTCAATTATTGCTTTAATAATATAAAATATTATGCAAATGATATTGTGACAATAATTGAATCAATAATATGAGAGATATGATGTAGTAATTATTGTAGCAATAATTGAGTATAACTGAGTGACTTCTCACGTAAGCATCGATAATCAATACCGTGTGCTACTATGCAACCACGCATATTACTGTACTTTAAACACCGGGTGTTTCAACAGTTAACGGTAAAACTTCCGCCGTTATTTTCATAAAGTATTTTTGTCATTTTCTCAATCCGACAATAATTCCGTTGTGAGGGTCCACCAATGATTGTCTTGGTTTGCATCTGAATATTTCCTGTGAAAACGAATATTCCCCGACCAATCAAATATTATATAACAACTTGCGTACTTTGAAAAATTTGTAAATATTACTCACAACTATAACATTATATCAAATCCACACCATAATATTCAAAAATATATTTCGAAAAAATTTAATCTTTATTCAAAAAGTTGGGGTCTTACAACCTCCCCTTATTATGAAATTTCGCCATCGAAATTAGGGTGCGTACTTGGTATGTCGATGAGGTAAGGATATCTTGATTTCATCTCAAATTCTAACTCCCAGGTCATTTCTTCCACATCGTGGTTTCTCCACAAAACTTTGACTTGAGGTATAACCTTGGAGCATAGAATATGATTTTTTTTTTATCCAAGATTTTAACAGGTAACTCTTCATACGTTAAATCTTCCTCTATCTCGTCTGGTTCTAATTCAATAATGTGGTTCGGGTCTTTCACATATTTACGTAACATAGATATGTGAAAAATGTTATGAACACAAGACATACATGGCGGTAAAGCGAGTCTAAACGCCACAGTTCCTACTCGATCGAGGATTAAAAATGGGCCAATGAATCGAGGGTTGAGCTTTCCTCTCTTTCCAAATCTCGTAACTCCCTTCCATGGAGCAACACGTAATAACACATGATCTCCAATATCGAATTCCACGTCCTTTCGATGAAGATTAGTATAACTCTTTTGTCGATCTTATGAGGTTTTTATACGTTGTCGGATCGTTTGAATCTTTTCAGTAGTCATACATACCAACTCCGGTCCAAACAATGTTGCTTCACCCACCTCATCTCAGCATACTGGAGAACGACACTTTCTTCCATACAACGCCTCAAATGGAGCCATGCTAATACTTGTTTGATAACTGTTGTTGTAAGAAAACTCCACCAATGGTAGGAACTTATCCCAACTTCCCTTGAAGTTAAGGACACAGAGTCTTAATAGATTTTCAAGAGTTTGAATGGTCCTCTCCGACTGCCCGTCCGTCTGAGGATGATATGCCGAGCTAAATCGTACATTCGTGCCCATAGCTTTTTGCAAACTAACCCAAAATCTTGAAGTGAATCTTGGGTCTCGATCAGAAACTATGGATACTGGCATACCATGCAGTCTTAAAATCTCGTTTATGTACATACGAGCAAGACGTTCAAGTGTATAAGTTTCTCGTATAGGTAGGAAATGAGCAGACTTGGTCAATCTATCAACAATGACCCAAATTGCATCTATGCCTTGAGAAACCTTGGGAAGACCAGTAACGAAATCCATGGTAATGTATTCCCACTTCCATTCTGGAATTTCAAGTGGTTGCAATGGACCTTTTGGTACTTGATGCTTCGCCTTGACTCGTTGACAAGTTAAACACCTTGAGATAAATTCTGCTATCTCTCTCTTCATATTGCTCCACCAAAATGTATGTCGAAGATCACGATACATTTTGGTACTCCCAGGATGGATTGTAAACGGTGTGTTGTGCGCCTCCATCATGATTTTATACTTTAAATTAGGGTTGTTAGGAACACAAAGTCTGGAGTTGACTCGAAGTATTCCTTCTTCATCGACTCTTGCTTCCGACATAGCACCTTCTTGTACTTTCTTCCTCATACGCATCAGCTCCAGGTCTGTAGCTTGAGCAGCTTTAACTTTATCGATTAAAGTCGGTTCTACTCATATATTTCCCATCATCACATGGGTCCCTAGAGTCTTTATCTCTAACTCCATCCTTTGCAAGTCATACAAAATGGGCCTTTGCGTTGACAATATTACACTCGTACCCGCATATGATCTTCTACTCAGTGCATCAGCTACTACGTTCGCTTTTCCAAGATGGTATTGAATAGTATGATCATAATCTTTCAACAGTTCGAGCGAACGTCGTTGCCGCATGTTGAGTTCCTTTTGAGTGAAGAAATATTTGTGGCTTTTATGATCCGTATAGATCTCCACTTTCTCCCCATACAGGTAATGCCTCCAAATTTTAAGCTCAAAAATGACAGCTGCCAACTCTAGATCATGAGTAGGATAATTCCTCTCATATTCTTTAAGTTGTCGTGAGGCATAGGCTATGACTTTCCCATGTTGCATGAGAACACATCCTAAACCTTTGCCTGAAGCATCACTATAGATGACAAATCCCTCCGAGCCAGATGGTATTGTCAGAACAGGTGCTTAAATGAATCTCCTCTGGAGTTCTTGAAAACTCTTCTCACATTCCACGCTCTAACCAAATTTTATATCTTTTCGAGTCAGCTGAGTTAATGGAGTAGCGATTCGAGAAAACCCTTCTACGAATCTCCGATAATAACCAATAAGCCGAGAAAGCTACACACTTTGGTCCATCGATTTAGGTTGCTCGACTTTGAATTGCTTCAATCTTTCTTTGGGTCGATAGATATCCCATGATTTGATATCACGTGCCCAAGGAATGCAACTTCCTCAAGCCGTAACTCGTATTTCTTCAACTTGGCATATAGCTTGTTTTTCACGAAGCTTTTAGAGTATCGACCTCAAGTGTTGCTCATGATCTTTACGGCTTTTGGAATATAAGAGGATGTCATCAATAAAGATGACCACAAAATGATCCAAATATTCCTTGAATACTCGGTTCATCATATCCATGAAGGCAGCAGGAGCATTAGTTAATCCAAAGGACATGACTAGGAATTCATAATGCCCGTACCGAGTTCTGAAAGCCATCTTTGGAATGTCATCGGTTCTAATCTTCAATTGATGATATCCTGAACGAAGATCAATCTTTGAAAAGAATTTGGCGCCTTGTAACTGGTCAAACATGTCATCAATACGTGGCAATGGGTACCTATTTTTGATGGTGACATGATTCAACTCCCGATAATCAATACAAAGTCGCATACTCCCATCTTTCTTCTTCACTTAATAAAAGCAGGAGCACCCCAAGGAGCGTACTAAGGCGAATGAAACCAATGTCTAACAATTTCCTGATTTGGGTCTTTAACTCCTAAAGTTCAATAGGAGCCATTCGATATGAGGCTTTGGAAATGGGTTTTGTACCGGGTTCAAGGTCGATACAAAATTCAATTTCACACTCTAGGGGTAGGCCAGAAAGTTCTTCGGGGAATACGTCAGGAAATTTATTAACACTAGAAATATCATTCAAAACTGACGTATTTTTGTTTAGATCCGTGACATGAGCTAAAAAAGCTTGACATCCGTTTTTTCAATAAACAAATAGCTTTATGGCTTGAAATGACATTGATTGATTTTAATGGTTTAGTTGTTTGAATTTGCATAATAGGTTGGTTAGGAATATGAAAGCTAACAACCTTACAAAAATAATCAATTTTTGCATGATGAGTAGTTAACCAATCAATCCCTATAATGACGACAAATGCAAGTATTTTCAATGAAATAAGATCGACAGGTAATGTGAGGGTACCAATTTGAACCAAACAAGACTTATAAACAGTGGATGTAATGAAGGTTTCTCCCAACGGAGTTTCAACAGATAAGTCAAAGTCTAATTTCTCCGGAGTCAAATTTAATCGTTGAGCGCAAGTAGGAGAAATAAAAGAATGGGTAGAACCGGTATCAAATAAGGTATAGACTTCGCTAGAGTTTATGATAAGCTTACCCGTGATGACCTCGTTCGGGTTCCTTGCTTTCTGAGAGGTCACAACAAATGCTCTCCCTTGCACCACCGGCTTTGACTTTTCTGGGACGGCCTTTGGTGCCTCCATCCTAGCTGAACTTGTCTTCGGTGAATGACAAAATCGGGCTAGGTGACCTTCCCTTCCACAATTATAACACACTTTGGATGGCATCGCGCAGTTTGGACTGTTATGTCCCTCCCCTCTGTATTTGAAGCATATGATAGGTGGTCGTTCTGCTTCCTTAACCACGGTTGCTAGTGCTGATATCTTTCTATCATTGTTGAATCTCCTTTTCTTGAAATATCCATTTTTACTGTCTTGGCCATGATTACCACCGAAGTGGTTACCATTTCTGGCATGTTGACTCCCTCCACGTTTGTTGTCATCGCTTCGATGACTGATACCACTAGTATTTTCATGTTATCGGCTGCTTTCTCTTTGTTACGTTGACTCGTTACCGCGCTCCAATAACTGAGCCCTATTTACAACATCTGAGTACAAACACAATTTATGAGAAATTAGATATTAACGTATCTCCAGTTTCAAACCTCTTAAAAACATTCGTGTCATTCGCTCCTCATTATCGACCAAATGGGATGCAAATTGGGATAACTCCGCAAATTTAGCCTCATATTGTGACACGGTCATATTGTTTTGCTCCAACTTGATAAACTCCACCTCTTTCATGTGACGAATACTTTCAGGAAAATACTTGTCGTTGAATAGCTCTTGGAACTTCTCCCAAGACATCTTGAGTGCGTCAGGCTGGGTACGTTTTATAGATTCCTACCAGTAATTTTCCTCTTCACGCAACATGAAGGTGGCGAAGGGAACCTTTTGCTCCTCGGAGCATCCCAAGACATCAAATATCTTGGTGATCTGCTTTATCCACGCTTCCGCCTTAAGTAGTTTTGGCTCTCCAATAAACTCGGGTGGTCCCAACTCCTTGACCTGTTTAGCGGTGACCGTTCAAGAGTTTCCAGTGTTTCCACCTGCATTTTGAACATGAGCCGTTCTCGCCTGATGTTGCATGAATTGTATAAAGCCTCTGAACATTCCATCGTTCATCATTTGGTCAGTGTTGTTGTTTGCATGAGGATTGTCGCCTTCCTGATGCACATTATTTTGATTGTTGATCTGTGGAGACTCAACGGTCTCTTGTGCCCCATTGCTATTCTCAACATTCTCGAATGCCATTTTCAAATACTGCCACAAAACAAGGGTTAATTGACATGCAACATATTATCTCTATACTCTGACCAACCAATTAAATACCAAAAAATTAGGTAGGTCATACTAGCGAAGGAATTCCCCGTCTCTCCCCTCCTAGTTCTAGTCTCACATCTTAGCCAGGGATCATATTCCTAAGCTTTGATACCAACTGTGACGCCCCCAAAATAGGTATACATCACCTATTCTAAGTCGCCAAATAAATGGTACAGAATACAAATACAACTTAATTATACAACTATCGTGCAAAGTACGACAAAACATAAGCTGTGAGTTTTAATACAAATATTGTCGTCTAGACAATATATAAACTCAAATTCAATATTATTACATTTATTTTCCCACTATTTCACTGAATAGTGAGGACTACTAATGCTATCATCTGGTCCGTCACTCCGTTCCCCGATTAGTCCCTGCTACGTTCTCATTTCCTGAAGAGAACAATGAAAGTAAAAGGGTGAGCTCAACTAGCCTAGTAGGAAATATTATAACTAAGATAATGTAGAATATATTATCGTTAGCCTTCAACAATGTTAAACTGATATAATATAACAACCATCAAGTTTAACTGCAACGGAACAAGCAATCCATTAAAAGAGTCAAGTAGAGAATAAAATCTACTATCTTTTATGATTTAAAAGGTTTTTCAATACTTTTATCACTAGGACTCCGCTTAATAAATAATCCACATCACTGAATCACCCCTGCACTACGGCCAATGATATTCTTTAGTATCACGACCACAAATTATCCATGCATTACGGGCCAATGATATTCGTGTATTCATCAATGGTCATGATCATGCCAACAACTGTCCATCAACGTACTACGGGCCAATGAGGACTTTTTTCACATCATTTGTAACATTACGGTCATGATTACACCGAATAATTCCTTGTCATAATCATACCAAGTCCATCTATGCCCTATAGGCCACAGATGACTTTCAACAAAATATAAACATGAGGATGATGACAATGATATAAGAATTCAATAAAACAAGTTCAAGAATTAATTTATCCAGGAACCAATAACGTCCAAATTGTCAACATGATACTGCTTTGTAGAGTAAAATTCAAGAATGCTCAGAAGAATATTTTCATGAAAGGATACTGGATGAAGCGCAAATATCAAGGATATTCCACTAATTTCATGGAGTATAGAAGTCAAAAATTTAACCAACTGAGTATAATAAGGAATGGAATAACAAAAGAAATCACCAGCATGCGATATCAGACAGGTGAGTTATTCCAGCAGAATAATAATTAACGGAACCCGGTCCGGCGTAAACGCATATGCGGGATATTCCAACAGAATAATAAAGATGGAATCGGTCAAGCGTGAAAAGCGCATGCATGTGATATTCAACGAGAATAAGAAAAGCGAGAATCGGTCCGCCGTAAAACGCATGCATGTGATATTCCAAATGAATAATAATGAATGGAATAATGTAAGAATTTCACCAAGTATAGGGTAGCAGCATATCTGATTATTCCAACCGAATAATAAATAATGGAATAACAGAAGTTCTCTTCATGAATAAAAAAAAAATACCCCTTACCTTGGAAAAACTGGATACTGGAATAGTGAGGTAGCAGACTTCTCTTCTTCGTTCTCTCTATAATTTATCTCTATAATAATCACTCTAAAGCGTTTGTGAATTGGTGAGAAATGAAGGAAGAATGAGCTTCTATTTATAGGAAAATATAGTTTCGATAATTGCATGTTTTGGGGCTTGAAAAATAACAGTACAATACCTCCAACTTTTTTTTCATTTTTAATTTAGTCCTGCAAGTATTATCAAACTTGCACAACCTCCCCTAATAGTAAATAATGTGAATCAATAGTTCAATCATGTGAATCAATAGTATAATCATGTGAAAAATACGAATTACGATTATAGTACCTCCATCTATACCTCCATTTTAACTTAGTCATGCAAGTATTATCAATCTTGCACCAACTCCCCTAATAGTAAATAATGTGATTCAATAGTACACACATGTGAACAAATAGTTATATAAGCATGTGAATTAGTAGCAATTAATTGCTCATTTATCCGATAAATTACCCGATTTATCAATATAACCCCTAGACATCAATTATCATCGGAATAGATGTCGATTTCCACTTACACTAATAATCCCAACACAATGGAACCATCAAAATTCATTTTTAATCAACACAACTTATTCATCATTAATATTATAACTCACAATATTTAACAACCAGGTCGTTTCCAGGAAAGAGAGGGATTTCCGATAAGGATTTCTCCTTATTGGCGAGCAATTAGGTGACCAAACCTCTCCTTGACAGAACTTCTAGACATTGTCAATATTGCAAATAATAATATGAATAACTTTGTCATCTCAATTATTGTTTTAATAATATAAAATATTATGCAAATGATACTGTGACAATAATTGAATCAATAATATGAGAGATATGATGCAACAATTACTGTAGCAATAATTAAGTATAACTGAGTGACTTCTCACGTAAGCATCAATAATCAATATTGTGTGCTACTATGCAACCACGCGTATTACTGTAATTTTAACACCGGGTGTTTCAACAGTTAACGGTAAAACTTCTGCCGTTATTTTCATAAAGTATTTTTGTCGTTTTCTCAATCCGACAATAATTCCGTTGTGGGGGTCCACCAATGATTGTGTCGTTGTACAAATATTCCCTATTAAAATGAATATTCCCCGACCAATCGAATATTATATAACAACTTGCGTACTTTGCAAAATTTGTAAATATTACCCACAACTATAACATTATATCAAATCCACACCATAATATTCAAAAATATATTTCGAGAAAATTTAATCTTTATTCAAAAAGTTGGGGTCTTACATTTTATCTGAATTATTGAAGGCTAATGATAATTTGTTCTACATTATCTTAGTCATAATATTCTTTACTGGGATAGTTTAGCTCATCATTTTCCCTTTTGTTCCATTTTTTCTTCTTAGGAGGCAAGAATATAGCGGGAACTAGTTGGGGTGTGGAGTGATGTTTCAATAATTGTAATGAGGAATTATTTGAGTTTTAATACTGTCTAGAAGATAATATTTGTATTTAAACTCATAGCATATGTGTTGTCGTATTTTTCACGATAATTGTAATAATGAAGTTATAGTTATTTTCTGTACCATGTATTTGGCGACTCGAAATGGGTTATGTGGACCTATTTTGGGGGCGTCACAAAAATCCCCTCTATTTATTTCAATTCAGTTGGCTTCTCAAAACACATTTTTAATAACATTCATAATTAATATTATAACTCACAATATTAACAATCAGATCATTCCTTGGAAATAGGGGGCTTTCCGATAAGGATTTCTCCCTATTGGCGCGCAATTAGGTGACCAAACCCCTTTCATTGACAGAACTTTCTAGACATCGTCAATAATATAAATAATAATATGAATAACTTTGTCGTCTCAATTATTGATTTAATAATATAAAATATTGTGACAATAATTGAATCAATAACGTGAGATATTATGCAGCAATTACTGTGACAATAATTGAATAAAACTTAGTGACTTCTCACGTAAGCATCAATAATCAAAGATACTATACAATATCGTGTGCTACTATGCAACCACGCGTATTACTGTACTTTTATCATCGGGTATTTTAACAGTTAACGGTAAAACTTTTGCCGTTATTTTTATAAAAAAGTTATTTCTATCATTTTCTAACTCCGATAGTAATTCGATTGTGGGGTCCACCAATGATTGTGTCGTCGTACGAATATTCCCTGATAAAATGAATATTCCCCGACCAATCGAACAACTTGCTTACTTTGCAAATTTTGTAAATATTACCCACAACTATAATGTAAGACCCCAACTTTTAATAAATATATAAAATCAAATTTCCTCTAATTATTATTTTGAATAATACGGTGTTAATTTGATATAATGATTTGGTTATGGGTGAAATGTGCAAAATTTGCAAAATTAAGCAAGTGGTTATAAAATATTCATTGTTGTCGGGGAATATTCGTTTGGTCGTGAAATATTCTTGCTGTCGGGGAATATTCGTACGACGGCGTGATAAGTAGGATTTACACCTACTTATGGAGTACCAATTCACGCGAACTATGCCCATCTCAAGTGCATTTTAGTCTGTTTTAGCTGCATTTTAGGTTAAATTGCATTTCTCATACTTAAAACTCCTTTTGGTGAATAAGTGCAGGAATTGGCCTAATTTGGTGGTGATATCGGGCACGAGGCTAATGAAAGCGTAAGGCGAGGCAAAAGATAGGATGTGCATAGGATTGAGTGGATCATGGATGGACAAGCATGGATATACATAGGACATGTCGAAGAATAAAGAACAATATTGCGAGAACCAAGCTAAGGAGCAGGATAAGAAGACATCAATTGCAAGTCGGCGGTAGGCAAAAAGATAACGGAAGTCTTGGCGCACATGAAGTTCCCAACCAAACCAGACAACCCATCGTAAAGTTCTTGTGCATGAGAAGGACAAGTTTAGGAGTGCTTGGCGCTTGTGCATGAGACCGGAATAATATTGTACCAAAAAATATTGTACCCAAAAATGATTTGGACCGAAAGGAAATATATTTTTCGGGTGAATAGTACCCCGTGAATAGTACTTTGGGAATAGTACCCCAACACGAAAAGTATCCCAAATACCCGAGTGAACAATACTAGAGTGAATAGTAACCAGGTGAATAGTAACCCGTGAATAGTATCACGACTAAAAGCATCCCAAATAACCGACTGAACAATACTAGAGTGAATAGTAATCGGGTGAATAGTAACCCGTGAATTGTACTCCGACACGAAAAGTGCCTCGAATACCCGATTTGTCAATATAACCTCCAGACATCAATTATTATCGAAACAAATGTCAATCTCCACTAACACAAATAATTCCAACACAATGGAACTATAAAATTCATCTTTAATCAACACGAACTTATTCATCATTAATATTATAATTCACAATATTTAACAACTAGGTCGTTCCCAGGAAAGAAGGGGCTTTCCGACAAGGATTTCTCCTTATTGGGGCGCAATTAGGTGACCAAACCTCTCCTTGACAGAACTTCTAGACATTGTCAATATTGCAAATAATAATATGAATAACTTTGCCCTCTCAATTATTGATTTAATAATATATCATATTATGCAGATGATACTGTAACAATAATTGAATCAATAATATGAGAGATATTATGCAGCAATTACTGTAGCAATAATTGAGTATAACTGAGTGACTTCTCACGTAAACATCAATAATCAATATTGTGTGCTACTATGCAACCACGCGTATTACTGTACTTTTACTACCGAGTAGTTCAACAGTTTTAACGGTAACACTTTTGCCATTATTTTTATAAAAATATTTTTGTCGTTTTCTCAATCCGACAATAATTCTGTTGTGGGGTCCACCAATGATTGTACCATCGTACGGATATTCCCCGACAAAAAGAATATTCCCCGACCAATCGAATATTATACAACAACTTGCATACTTTTCAAAATTTATAAATATTACCCACAACTATAACATTATATCAAATCCACACCATAATAATAAAAAAAAAATTTTGAGAAATTTAAATCTTTATTCATAAAATTTGGGGTCTCACAATCTCCCCTCCTTATGAAATTTCGCCCTCGAAATTTACGTACGTACCTGGCATGCCGAAGAGATGAGGATACCTTGACTTCATTTCAGATTCTAACTCTTGAGGTATAACCTTTAAGTGTTGAATACGATCTTCCTCATCCAAGATTTTAACATGTATCTCTTCATACGTTAAATCTTCTACTATCTCGTCTAGTTTTAATTCAATAATGTGGTTCGGGTCATCCACATATTTACGTAACATCAATACGTGAAAAATGTTATGAACACGTGATAAGTAGGTTTTATACCTACTTATCCGGTATCTATTACTTGAATTATTTTCTTATTCTCATGTTTCTTAGTTACTTTTCATACATTTATGTTATTTTGTAGGTGATGACACATCATTGGCATGAAGAAGCAAGGGAAAGGAATTCAAACATCTTTTGGACTAAAATACGCAAGTAAATGCAAGAAGGGAATATTGAAGGACTTTTAACACCAATTTGGATGCATGTTCTTGGCTCGGAGTTTGGAATTTATTGTAAATCTACTTCTTAGCTTTTCAGAACATCTTGAATCATCCCAATCAGAGTTCGGATGCGAGAGTTATGGCCTTTTTATCAACAAGATCAAAGCAAAGAGTTGTCATGTTTACCATTTACACATCATCTACTTCAAGCTCGATTTCTGCCTTGGTCCAGCCCGAATCTGTCAATTGTAAGAGCATGAAAGTTGTAGATCTCATCGTTATCTTCGATTTGATAGGTGGCAGACCCCGTAATTCTTAGCGGATCAAAAGTTATGCATATTTTACCAAAGGACGCACAACTAGCGATGTGTAGGGTGGCGCACGCTAGGCCACCGAACCGTAACCATCACTGGAGGCCAGGCAGCCCCTGAATGGCTTTATGGACGGTAGCAGGGGCACGCGCTAGGTGGTAGGTAGAGACAGACATTTTGGGTTATTTGGTGTCCAATTTGAGCTAGAATAGGATTCTTAGTTGCCTAACTTGCTAGGATATCCATTAGAACTATAAATACATGAGGAGAGGCATAAAAGAGAGAGATCTAGATTAGTTTAGGAGGATTCGATTAGATTAGATTAGAGTAAATTAGATCAAAACCCTAGTTCTTATGGGATTGGGAGATTGAAGCAACTTGGAGACCATTGAAGATCAAGAGCAGGAGCTTGAGGAAGATGGAGATTTGCTGACAACAGATTTATTCTTTACTCTACTCTTATTTTTATCTTTTAATGATTATTCAATTGTGGATTCTTAGTTTTAATTCAATGAACTAATTCTTTGTTTGAGATTACAATGTATCTTATTGTGTAGTTTATTTTAATATGCTTCGCTATCAATTATTATGTTATATTGTGAGGATTGTCTATTATGATTTGGACTTTCACTTTATTACTTTTTTAACACGTATACTTGCGTGTTGTGCGTAATTAGATTTTACCCAACAAGTTTTTGGCGCCGTTTCCGGGGAATTAGTTTAATATCTCTTTGCCAATATTAATTTCAATCAAATTAGTCTTAATTTAAACATTTTTATTTTTATTTTTAATTATCTTCCTATATTTCTCTCTTTTCAGGTACCATGGATGACTTTGCGTATCAATGGCCATACATGAACATGACTCAACCAAGGGAAACATGGATTGATGGACTTAATACATCTTCTATAGAGCCAATACAAATTGAGGCAACTTCGAAGACGTTGGAGGTTATCGCAGCCCAACGGAGGCGAATGATGGGCAGTTATGTATGACTATTGTGCTGGCAATCATAAAAGTCATCAATGCACCGTCAGTTTTGAACCGGTACAATATAGTGGTGACTACTTCAATAACTATGTTGATCCTAACTATCACCAAGATTGGGGGTTGTTGCCTCTTTTATAGTTCTTATAAAAGAGCTCTAACTCATGCAAGTATACACGGGTCACCAAGTAATACAGAGTAAGTAAAGTATCGATCCCACAGAGAAAGTTGTTAACTTTAGACTACTATGCATTAACTAACTCACTATATTTATATGCTAAGACTATAAACTTAATTGTTGATTTGAATCATTTATAATTACAAACTAAAAATAAGAATATTAACGAATTAAATATGATGTGGAAACAATGGGATCCTAACTTCATTCAATATTTCATTCAATCGTCATATGTCATGCAAAAAGTGTTCACATATCACAGGATAATAGCCAAGGGCATAAAAAGTTTGAAGTTATAACCATTTTCCAATGCACTATAACCAACTCACATATCATCTACAGATGTTAGAATCTATGTGATCACCAATACCATCACAATTACCATATTCCTATGCGTAATTGCAATCCTATTGACTTTAAACACAACCCTTATTCTAGCTCATACGGCAAAACAGTATATTCCTATCTGTTTCACAAAATATGCAATCCCCATATTCGCATGCTATCATAATTTCTCATATGTTCATTTCCAATTCCATACAAATACTAACATGAAGATTATCAGTCATTCATATATACAAACCAACCATGATAGATAATCCATATGATATGCAAAACAAATCTAACATTTAGATGTGCAACCAAACGACATATTAAAATCCGTTAGGATCCCATAATAGAGTTTAGTTCATGGCGGAACCAAAAACCATTATGGGATCAAGACTAAACATGATCAATAATCAAGCAAATGAGATTAAGAGAGAAAGAACAATCAAACCGAAATGCTGAATAGTAATCAATGATTAACTATGAAAACCCCAAAGAATTCCATTAACAATAATCAAAATCCACAATGGTGAAGAACTCCAAGAAGAAGAAAATAAGACGTTGTGGCTTCGTTCTCCGTTGGACTCTCCCCCAAGGTGTAAACCCTAATTGCTACAATGAAAGTTACGTAATAAAAGTCAAATCCCCCTTTGACATACGTCAGAATCACTTTATACCAATTACACATCATCACATTGCTTAATTAAAAGTAAAACAAATTCTGAAGATCGACGATAAATGCGCTTGATCACGCGTGGCTCTAAGATATCATCTCATGGTCGCGAGACTTACAAAGAAGCTTCGCTTCCCCAGAGGTCTTATCAGCATGTCATTTTGCTTTTGCCTCATGGCATGGCCATGCATGGTCATGCCTCATGAGCAGCGTGACTTGCAGAAGGTTCCTTATATAAAGCCCTACTTTCACGCGCCATGTGAGTCTTCTCTTGTTATATGTTGCCACGGTCGCATGCTTATATTCTGAGTTCTGAGTCCTGGTTTTTGGTCTGCTGCTGTTGCTACTTGTTCATTCTTGCTTAATCCCTTTTTCTTGCTTGATTTCCATGCCTTATTGTACCCCCATGCCATGCACATCCTCGCCATGACTAGCCTTCATGCATTCGGCCACCGATACCTCAATTTCCCAAAATGACACCGATTCCTGCACTTATTCACCAAAAGGAGTTTAAATATATGCAATGCAGAATAATATGAAATGCAACTAAAACACAATGAAATGTGCTCAAGGTGGGCACAATTCGCATGGATCGGTATACAATAAGTGAGTAAAAATATCACTTATCAGGGGTATCACCCGAATTTTTCATGGAGCTATAAATATGATGACCAACATTACGCTCTAAATCCATCATACACACCAGAATTTTCATGTCCACCTCCAGTATCATAAGAGACAGATAATTCAAGGTTGGAGGAATTATTTTCCAAGTTCATAGCAGCAAATGAGGAGAAGAGAGTATTCAAGCGAGGTCAATTCAAAATCTTCAAAATAAGATAGATCAATTGCTCAAAGCCTTGAACAACTGTCCTCAAAACAATTGGTGCTATGATGAGGATTTTGAGGTTGATGAAGTGCCCGAGCAAAATCTACAACTGGATGAGACACGAGATGTTGAAAAAGAAGAGAGAAGTGGGGATAATGAAAACAAGGTTGGTGAAGATCAAGGGTCCAGTTAGATTTGCAAAATCGTGCCCACTTGGTAGTCATGTCGTCGGCAAAGCTCTTTATGACATAAGAGCGAGTGAAACATTGAAGCCGTGGTGGGAAGAGAATGAGAAGATTGACGAAGAGCCCATTGTGTTTGACACACTTCCATGCCCAAATATTATCACAAACATAATAGAGAAAACACCTAGCTGTGGGACGTTCTCAATTAAGAGCATACCAAATCAGAGCGTGCTGGGTGACTTTGATGCATTGGCCACCACAAATGGGAACCTACCAAAAGCTATATTATTTTCGATGGATGGAGGATTCCTCAACTTTCGAAGAGGAATTGGATAGCATTGACCAGACAAAGTCTGGCTGAAGGACTATAAATCAAGCGTTTATTGGGACGCAACCCAAGCTCTAAACCTTTTCTTCCTTATTTATTCTTTATATTTTAGTTTATAGTCTAGCTCAAATATTTAGTTTTCAAAGAATAATGACTCCATAATGGTATGCTTTCACAGTAAGGCAAGAAAAGAGAGTCACCAAGTTATCGCCCCCCATAATACGGGAGCCTATACAAAGCTCTGAGATATCTGTTGTAAAGGCGCGCTACTACCGTAACTCTCATCGATATGCGGTAGCGAACCGCGCTTAATTTTTCCGATCCACAGTAGCAGGCGCGTCATATATCTAATGCATAATGGCGGCGCGCCAATGCTACACCATGCTATCGAACTCCTAGCGCGGACCGCGCTACCAAATCATAAACGCAATGGCAGGCGCTATATTACGCCAAAGAACTCCTCGACCTCATAGGCGGGCGCTATATCTCATGCATATCCACGGGTGGCAGCGCGCCGCCTCAAAAAATCCGAGCGTTAAAAGTGGTTTAATTGCAATGTTAGTCAAGTCCAACTCAAGTGTGGTTCCCGATTTATTCCAATGTGTCCGACCTATTCTCCGGACTTAGCGCAGACAAGGAGGAAAATTTGTATTTTCGTGGAAGTCCTCTCTTTTATTTTTTTTCCTATCTTAGCCATTGAGGACAATGTCATTTTTAAGTTTGGGGGCATTTTAGTGTCGTATTGCATATAGTTAGTTATTTACATTGTAGTTCAGTATAGTTACATTTAGTTTTGCATTCTTGAAAAAAAAATTAGTTAGTTACTATGTTCATCTTGCATGATTCCAGCTGTTAGATAGTCCAGTTTATTTTGGCCAATGATGAGATTAGAATTTGGTAGACAAGTATAGTACCGACTATTAGAGCTTTGATGTGATTTTTTGTTATGAATTAAGTCTTTTTCTGTTTGAAACTGGTATAATAAGGATAACACAGTAAAAATAACTTATTGATTGATTGAGTAAATTGATACATAATGGGATTCTAAAGGATAATGCTAGTTTGAATGAAAGAATTACAAGAACAAGTAGTGATGGCGAAAGTTAGAAAAGAACCTAAGTTTGGGGGAATATTTTGGGTATATAAGCTATAAAAAGAATAAGAGAAAAAAAAACAGAAAAAGAAAAAAATGATATTGAGTTGAATAAATTGAGTCCTGTGGTGGGTCGAGAAGAAGTGTGAAATGCACTCCTCATAAATACAGGCATGAGATGGAGCGTAAAACGCATTCACTATCCAAAAGAGAAAAAAAAAGAAAAGAAAAGAAAAAAGAGAAAAAGAATAAAACGGGAAATAAGAGCAAAATGCCCCCGTAGATGAAAAATGAAGCATAAGTATCCCATGTTGACCTTCGATATTGGTAATTATTTAATTTTAGTTGGATCTAGCTTGTTTTTGGATTTCTTGAGTTTACATTGTATGATGCCTTCGAAGAGACTATTTATGTGTTAAATTTGATTTTATATCAGTTAACATTGTTGTGGAGCACACACGCACTATATTAGTGATAACAGTCTAAGATTTGATGATTGATTGAAAAATTATCGATTTGTTTTGATATGGTGTATTATCATGTTTACTTGATTTTTCTAAGGCCGATTGAATAGACTTATTTCTGTCATTACTACTGGATTCGTAGGCATGTAGATTAGTTGCATTGCATCGCATTATTATTTTGTGTTTTTGCTTGAGGACAAGCAAAGGTTTAAGTTTGGGGGTATTTGATAAGTAGGTTTTATACCTACTTATCTGATATCTATTACTTGAATTATTTGTTTAATCTCATGTTTCTTAGTTACTTTTCATACATATATGTTATTTTGTAGGCGATGACACAGCATTGGCATGAAGAAGCAAGGGAAAGGAATTCAGACATCTTTTGGACTAAAATACACAAGTAAATGCAAGAAGGGAATATTGAAGGACTTTTAACACCAAGTTGAATGTATGTTCTTGGCTTAGAGTTTCGAATTTATTGTAGACCTACTTCTTAGCTTTCCGGAACATCTTGAATCGTCCCAATCGGAGTTCGGATGCGAGAGTTATGGCCTTTTTATCAACAAGATCAAAGCAAAGAGTTGTCATGTTTGCCATTTACACATCATCTACTTCAAGCTCAATTTCCGCCTTGTTCCAGCATGAATCTGTCAATTGTAAGAGCATGAAAGTTGTAGATCTCGTCGTTATCTTCGATTTGATAGGTGGCAGGCCCCGTAATTCTTAGCGGATCAAAAGTTATGCATATTTTACCAAAGGACGTCACAACAGGAAACAGGATAGCGCGGACCGCGCTAGGACCGCACTAGGCCACCAGAACCACTGCTACAGGAGCGCGGGCAGCCCCCAGAATGGCTTGCGGACAGCGCGGGGCGCGCTAGGCGGTGAGTAGACAACGTTTTTGGGTTATTTGATGTTCAATTTGAGCTAGAATAGGATTCTTAGTTGCCTAACTTGCTAGGATATCCATTAGAACTATAAATACATGAGGAGAGGCATAAAAGAGAGAGATCTAGATTAGTTTAGGAGGATTCAATTAGATTAGATTAGAGTAAATTAAATCAAAACCCTAGTTCTTATGGGATTGGGAGATTGAAGCAACTTGGAGACTATTGAAGATCAAGAGCAGGAGCTTGAGGAAGATGGAGATTTGCTGACAACAGATTTATTCTTTACTCTACTCTTATTTTTATCTTTTAATGATTATTCAATTGTGGATTCTTAGTTTTAATTCAATGAACTAATTCTTTGTTTGAGATTACAATGTATCTTATTGTGTAGTTTATTTTAATATGCTTCGCTATCAATTATTATGTTCTATTGTGAGGATTGTCTATTATGATTTGGACTTAATTGTTTAATTGATTGGCCATTAATTACCGTGATAATCTATATGAACTCGAGAGATGAAGTATTGATTTAGATCTTATCATTATAGCATGTGTCATGAATTTTGTCAATAGCAGATTTTTGATTATTGTTAAGGTATAGATATGCTTGACATCGCATGTTCTTGAACCTTCTTGAATTGTAATTCACATAGAGATATAGTGGGTTAGTTGATTAAGGTGTTTAACGGATTTCTAACTTAATTGTGGATTAACGTTAATATGGGTATTATGCATCGAGAGGTGGTTTTATCTGCTTTAGTGTTCTTGATTAACAATTCAGGATAGAGAATAATTGATGAGAAGTGTGTTAACTTAAATGAAGCAATAAGTGAAGTTGTGATCTTAAATCTCCGTAATCTTAATTTAACTAGTGGAATTTAATAGTAGTTTAATTTATATAATTTGAAATTCATTCGTTTAAATAAGATTAAATTGGTTACGGGTTAGTACTTGGAGATTTTTATTAAACAATTCTTCATGGGAACGATACTCTACTTTCACTTTATTACTTTTTTAACACGTATACTTGCGTGTTATGCGTAATTAGATTTTACCCAACAAGTTTTTGGCGCCGTTGCCGGGGAATTAGTTTAATATCTCTTTGCCAATATTAATTTCAATCAAATTAGTCTTAATTTAAACATTTTTATTTTTATTTTTAATTCTCTTCCTATATTTCTCTCTTTTCAGGTACCATGGATGACTTTGCGTATCAATGGCCATACATGAACATGACTCAACCAAGGGAAACATGGATTGATGGACTTAATACATCTTCTACAGAGCCAATACAAATTGAGGCAACTTCGAAGACGTTGGAGGTTATCGCAGCCCAACGGAGGCGAAGGATGGCAGTTATGTGTGACTATTGTGCTGGCAATCATCAAAGTCATTAATGCACCGTCAATTTTGAACCGGTACAATATAGTGGTGACTACTTCAATAACTATATTGATCCTAACTATCACCAAGATTGGGGGTTGTTGCTTCTTTTATAGTTCTTATAAAAGAGCTCTAACTCATGCAAGTATACACGGGTCAACAAGTAATACAGAGTAAGTAAAGTATCGATCTCACAGAGAAAGTTGTTAACTTTAGACTACTATGCATTAATTAACTCACTATATTTATATGCTAAGACAATAAACTTAATTGTTGATTTGAATCATTTATAATTACCAACTAAAAATAAGAATATAAACGAATTAAATATGATGTGAAAACAATAGGATCCTAACTTCATTACAAATTTCATTCAATCGCCATATGTCATGCAAAAAGTGTTCACATATCATAGGATAATAGCCAAGAGCATAAAAGCGAGTTATAACCATTTTCCAATGCACTATAACCAACTCACATATCATCTACAGATGTTAGAATCTATGTGATCACCAATACCATCACAATTACCATATTCCTATGCGTAATTGCAATCCTATTGACTTTAAACACAACCCTTATTCTAGCTCATACGGCAAAACAGTATATTCCTATCTATTTCACAAAATATGCAATCCCCATATTCGCATGCTATCATAATTTCTCATATGTTCATTTCCAATTCCATACAAATACTAACATGAAGATTATCAGTCATTCATATATACAAACCAACCATGATAGATAATCCATATGATATGCAAAACAAATCTAACATTTAGATGTGCAACCAAACGACATATTAAAATCCGTTAGGATCCCATAATAGAGTTTAGTTCATGGCGGAACCAAAAACCATTATGGGATCAAGACTAAACACGATCAATAACCAAGCAAATGAGATTAAGAGAGAAAGAACAATCAAACCCAAACGCTGAATAGTAATCAATGATTAACTATGAAAACCCCAAAGAATTCCATTAACAATAATCAAAATCCACAATGGTGAAGAACTCCAAGAAGAATAAAATAAGACGTTGTGGCTTCGTTCTCTGTTGGACTCTCCCCCAAGGTGTAAACCCTAATTGCTACTATGAAAGTTACGTAATAAAAGTCAAGTCCCCCTCTGACATACGTCAGAATCAATTTATACCAATTACACATCATCACATTGCTTAATTAAAAATAAAACAAATTACAAAGATCGACGATCGCAATGAACCGCAGTGGCTCTAGTGTATATCGTCTCGTGGCAGCGAGACTTGCGAGAAGCTTCGGTTTCCCAGACGTCTTATCGCTACGTCGGTCGCGCGCTTCGCCCATGGTGGCGTGACTTGCAGAAGGTTCCCTATGTAAAGCCCTACTTTAACTTTCGGGCGCGCGAGTCTTCTCTTGTTATTCATGGCGTGGCGTGGCTTGTGTTCTGCAGATTTCGACTGGTTTTTGGTGGTCTGTCTGCCGCTACTTGTTCATTCTTGCTTAATCCCTCTTTCTTGCTTGATTTCCATGCCTTATTGTACCCCCATGCCATGCACATCCTCGCCTTACGACTAGCCTTCATGCATCCGCTCACCGATACCTCAATTCCCACCAAAATGACACCGATTCCTGCACTTATTCACCAAAAGGAGTTTAAATATATGCAATGCAGAATAACATGAAATGCAACTAAAACACAATGAAATGTGCTCAAGGTGGGCATAATTCGCATGGATCGGTATACAATAAGTGAGTAAAAATATCACTTATCAAGGGTCTCACCCGAATTTTTCATGGAGCTATAAATATGATGACCAACATTACGCTCTAAATCTATCATGCACACCAGAATTTTCATGTCCACCTCCAGTGTCACAAGAGACAGATAATTCAAGGTTGGAGGAATTGTTTTCCAAGTTCGTAGCAGCAAATGAGGAGAAGATGAGTAATCAAGCGAGGTCAATTCAAAATCTTCAAAATAAGATAGATCAATTGCTCAAAGCCTTGAACAACTGTCCTCAAAACAATTGGTGTTATGATGAGGATTTTGAGGTTGATGAAGTGCCCGAGCAAAATCTACAACTGGATGAGACACGAGATGTTGAAAAAGAGGAGACAAGTGGGGATAATGAAAACAAGGTCGGTGAAGAACTAACTGTGAGTACCAACGAGGATGAGCCGATGTTATTAGTGCCCCAAGTTCCTTCTCCTTCAAAGATCAAGGGTCCAATTAGATTTGCAAAATCGTGCCCACTTGGTAGTCATGTCTTCGGCAAAGCTCTTTATGACATAAGAGCGAGTGAAAACAATGAAGCCGTGGTGGGAAGAGAATAAGAAGATTGAAGAAGAGCCCATTGTGTTTGACACACTTCCATGCCCAAATATTATCACATATATAATGGAGAAAACACCTAGCTGTGGGAAGTTCTCGATTAAGAGCATACCAAATCAGAGCGTGCTGGGTGACTTTGATGCATTGGCCACCACAAATGGGAACCTACCAAAAGCTATATTATTTCCGATGGATGGAGGATTCCTCAACTTTCGAAAAGGAATTGGATAGCATTGACCAGACAAAGTCTGGCTGAAGGACTATAAATCAAGCGTTTATTGGGAGGCAACCCAAGCTCTAAACCTTTTCTTCCTTATTTATTCTTTATATTTTAGTTTATAGTCTAGCTCAAACATTTAGTTTTCAAAGAATAATGACTCCATAATGGTATGCTCGCAGGTAAGGCAAGAAAAAGAGAGTCACCAAGCTATCGCCCCATATAGCGCGAGCACGCTACACAACGTTACACAAAGATCTGACATAAATATGGCACGCTACTACCCCGAACTTCTATCGACATGCCGGTGCATCGCGCTAATTTGTCGATCCCACAGCGCGGGGCATGCTATATCTAATGCATAATGAGCGCGGGGTGCGCCAATGCTACACCATGCTACTGAACTCCTAGCGCGGACCGGCCATAAATACATAGGCACAAAATACGGGGGTGCGCTACTACGCCAAAGAACTCCTCGACCTCATAAGCGGCAGCGCGTATTATCTCATGATATATCACGGCGGCGGGCCGCCTCCTCGAAAAAAATCGAGGCGTTAAAAGTGGTTTAATTGCAATGTTAGTCAAGTCCAACTCAAGTGTGGTTCCCGATTTATTCCAATGTGTCTGACCTATTCTCCAGACTTAGCAGACAAGGAGGAAAATGCTATATTTTCAGGGAAGTCCTCTCTTTTAATTTTTCCTATCTTAGCCATTGAGGACAATGTCTGTTTTAAGTTTGGGGGCATTTTAGTGTCGTATTGCATATAGTTAGTTATTTACATTGTAGTTCGTATAGTTACATTTAGTTTTTGCATTCTTGAAAAAAAAATTAGTTAGTTATTATGTTCATCTTGCATGATTCTAGCTGTTAGATAGTCCAGTTTATTTTGGCCAATGATGAGATTAGAATTGGGTAGACAAGTATAGTACTGACTATTAGAGCTTTGATGTGATTTTTTGTTATGAATTAAGTCTTTTTCTGTTTGAAACTGGTATAATAAGGATAGCACAGTAAAAACAACTTGTTGATTGATTGAGTAAATTGATACATAATGGGATTCTAAAGGATAATGCTAGTTTGAGTGAAAGAATTTCAAGAACAAGTAGTGATGGCGAAAGTTAGACAAGAACCTAAGTTTGGGAGAATATTTTGGGTATATAAGCTATAAAAAGAAAAAGAAAAAAAAATAGAAAAAGAAAAAGAAAAAAATGATATTGAGTTGAATAAATTGAGTCCTGTGGTGGGTCGAGAAGAAGCGTGAAATGCACTCCTCATAAACATAGGCGTGAGATGAAGCGTAAAACGCACTCACTATCCAAAAGAGAAAAAAAAAAGAAAAGAAAAGAAAAGAAAAAAGAGAAAAAGAATAAAACGGGAAATAAGAGAAAAATGCCCCCGTAGATGAAAAATGAAGCATAAGTATCCCATGTTGACCCTCGATATTGGTAATTGTTTAATTTTAGTTGGATCTAGCTTGTTTTTGGATTTCTTGAGTTTACATTGTATGATGTCTTCGAAGAGACTATTTATATGTTAAATTTAAATTTATATCAGGTAACATTGTTGTGGAGCACACACGCACTATATTAGTGATAACAGTCTAAGATTTGATGATTGATTGAAAAATTATCGATTTGTTCTAATATGGTGTATTATCGTGTTTACATGATTTTTCTAAGGCCGATTGAATAGACTTGTTTCTGTCATTACTATTGGATTCGTAGGCATGTAGATTAGTTGCATTGCATAGCATTATTGTTTTGTGTTTTTGCTTGAGGACAAGCAAAGGTTTAAGTTTGGGGGTATTTGATAAGTAGGTTTTATACCTACTTATCCGATATCTATTACTTGAATTATTTGCTTAATCTCATGTTTCTTAGTTACTTTTCATATATATATATTATTTTGTAGGCGATGACACAACATTGGCATGAAGAAGCAAGGGAAAGGAATTCAGACATCTTTTGGACTAAAATACGCAAGCAAATACAAGAATGGAATATTGAAGGACTTTTAACACCAAGTTGAATGTATGTTCTTGGCTTGGAGTTTAGAATTTATTGTAGACCTACTTCTTAGCTTTCCGGAACATCCTGAATCGTCCCAATCGGAGTTCGGATGCGAGAGTTATGGCCTTTTTATCAACAAGATCAAAGCAAAGAGTTGTCATGTTTGCCATTTACACATCATCTACTTCAAGCTCGATTTCTGCCTTGTTCCAGCCCGAATCTGTAAATTATAAGCGCATGAAAGTTGTAGATCTCGTCGTTATCTTCGATTTGATAGGTGGCAGGCCCCGTAATGCTTAGCGGATCAAACGTTATGCCTATTTTACCAAAGGACGTCACAGCAGGAAATAGGGTAGCGCGGACCGCGCTAGGCCACCAGAACGACTGCTACAGGAGCGCGGGCAGCGCCCAGAATGGCTTGCGGACAACGCGGGGCGCGCTAGGCGGTGGGTAGACAGCGTTTTTGGGTTATTTGGTGTCCAATTTGAGCTAGAATAGGATTCTTAGTTGCCTAACTTGCTAGGATATCCATTAGAACTATAAATACATGAGGAGAGGCATAAAAGAGAGAGATCTAGAATAGTTTAGGAGGATTCAATTAGATTAGATTAAAGTAAATTAGATCAAAACCCTAGTTCTTATGGGATTAGGAGATTGAAGCAACTTGGAGACCATTGAAGATCAAGAGCAGGAGCTTGAGGAAGATGAAGATTTGCTGACAACAGATTTATTCTTTACTCTACTCTTATTTTTATCTTTTAATTATTATTCAATTGTGGATTCTTAGTTTTAATTCAATGAACTAATTCTTTGTTTGAGATTACAATGGATCTTATTGTATAGTTTATTTTAATATGTTTCGCTATCAATTATTATGTTCTATTGTGAGGATTGTCTATTATGATTTGGACTTAATTGCTTAATTGATTGGCCATTAATTACCATGATAATCTATATGAACTTGAGAGATGAAGTATTGATTTAGATCTTATCATCATAGCATGTGTCATGAATTTTGTCAATAGCAGATTTTTGATTATTGTTAAGGTAGAGATATGCTTGACATCGCATGTAATCTGATAGAGAACTTATTCTTAAACCTTATTCAATTGTAATTCACATAGAGATATAGTGGGTTAGTTGATTAAGGTGTTTAATGGATTTCTATCTTAATTGTGGATTGACGTTAATATGGGTATTATGCATCGAGAGGTGGTTTTATCTGCTTTAGTGTTCTTGATTAACAATTCAGGATAGAGAATAATTGATGAGAAGTGTGTTAACTTAAATGAAGCAATAAGTGAAGTTGTGATCTTAAATCTCCGTAATCTTAATTTAACTCGTGGAATTTAATAGTAGTTTAATTTATATAATTTGAAATTCATTCGTTTAAATAAGATTAAATTGGTTACAGGTTAGTACTTGGAGATTTTTATTAAACAATTCCTCGTGGGAACGATACTCTACTTTCACTTTATTACTTGTTGACCACGTATACTTGCGTGTTGTGCGTAATTAGATTTTACCCAACAACACACGACATACTTGAGGGTAAAACAAGTCTATAGGCCACAGTTCCTACTCGATCAAGGATTTTAGATGGGCCAATAAAATTGAGGGTTGAGATTTCCTCTCTTCATCGATTCTTGCTTCTAGAATAACGCCCTCTCGAACCTTCTTCTTCACATTCATCAGCTCTGAGTATGTAGCTTGAGTAGCTTTAACTTTATCGATTAAAGTCTATTCTAATCGTATATTCGTTATCTTCACGTGGGTCCCTAGAGTCTTTAACTCTATCTCCATCATTTATAAGTTATACGGAATGGGTCTTTGTGTTAACAACATCACACTCGTAAACGCATACTGTGATGCCCCCAAAATAGGTATACAACACCCATTCCGAGTCGCCAAATACATGGTACAGAAAGCAAACTACAACTTCAATAATACAATTGTCGTGCAAAATACGACAACACATACTGTGACTTTAAATACAAATATTGTCTTCTAGACAATATCCACACTCAAATAAATCCTCATTACAATTATTCAAACACTATTTTACAGAAATAGTGAGGACTGCTAAAACATCTTTCTAGAACCATCACTCCATACCCCGACTAGATCTTGCTATGTTCTCACCTCCTGAGAAGAAAAATGGAACTAAAAGGAAAAGGGTGAGCTCAACTAGCCTAGTAAAGAATATTATGACTAAGATAATATACAACAATTTATCATTAGTCTTCAACTGGAAAAAATCTGATAAAATATAATAGACAACAAGTTTTAGATCAACAACTGCAGCGGAAACAACAATCCATTAGAAGAGTCAAGTAGAGAAAGAATTCCACTATCTTCTACAATTTAAAAGTCCATCATCAATATTTTATCCCTATAACAACAATCAATATACATCTTTAATCAAATATTCATCTTTGCACTACAGGCCAAAGATATTCATTTGTATCACCAATTGGTCATGTTCATCTCAACACCTGTTCATCTTTGCACTACGGGCCAAAGATATTCATTAGGTAATCATTCATCTTTGCACTATAGGCCAAAGATATTCATCAGTTAATCATTCATCTTTGCACTACAGGCCAAAGATATTCAGTAATATCATCATTTAGGACTGAGGATGATGAAAAATATTTTAAAAGAACGAATCTAGTGAAACAAAATAACAAATATTAGAGATTCGTATTACAGTTTATCCAAGATCAATAATACTCCATAATAACCAATTTTGAAGCAAAATTCAAGAATAAAGATCAAAACATGGATACAATCAAAAATAGTAACCATAATAGACATCTTGGACAAAAAGGAGAAAATTTCATTTTTCGGTGAATAGTGCCGTATTCGTGAATAGTGTCGTATACGTGAATAGTAACCCCTACACAAAAAGTTCCAAATTTGATAAAAAGTTCAAACCAATATTTCGATATAATGATATTGAAGAAAATAATATCATTTAAGAAGAAATAATATCCCTTACCTCAAAAAGACAGTACTTCTGACTGGAATACTGGATATAGTGCTGAAGGAACTTTCACCGTATAGCAACACTCAAAGTATCAAAATACTCACAAGAATACGCTCGATAATATAGAGAGAGAAAGAGAGAAAACTTATGAATTCTGGTGTGATTTTCAATTCTAACTTAGCCCTCTATTTATAGGAAAATGTTAGCACGCCGAAGCAGACTTGACCTGCAACCTGATGGCTTTACCTGCTACTATTCCCATCGACCACATTTGAATAAAAATTCAGCATATTTCTTCACCAACCACAAGTGGGGTCCACTCAATTCTAGAATTTTCCACCAAAATCATTTATAAACCTAAATTCTGAATCAGTCACCTCTTAAAATTCATAACAAATCATACGCTCATTTTTAACGGTTCAAAATTTTGTGGACGTATACTCAACTTATATATGTATAACATATCCAAAAATCACAACGATCTAACTATCAGATTAAAAATTATAACTCACACAATAAAGCTGTAAGAACACTGATTTGATCTTTTAATACCTCCAATCCGATAAAATACTGATAAAACACCTCAACATTAACTCCTTCATTTATAACCACATAAATAAATCCATCATTTATATCCACATCAAATAAATATTTCCTTATCATATGAATCAATAATTAATTATTCACAAATAATATTACAAAATCACATTTATGACAACCAGGCTGTTCCCAGGAAAGAGGGGGCTTTTCGATAAGGATTTCTCCTTACTAACGCGCAATTAGGTGACCAAACCTCTCCTTGACAGAACTTTCTAGACATTGCCAATAATGTTATCTAATAATATTATTCAAATAATATGAATTATTGATCTGATAATGGGAAATACTGTGCAGTGACGATTATTGAAACAACAATAATATAAAATATCAACGCAGCAATTATTGAACCAATAAAATAAAATATTGAACAGTAATTACTGTAACAATTATTGAGTAGTGCCTTCTTACGTAAGGATCAATAATTCAACAATATTGTGCAATATCGTGTGCTACTGTGCAACCACGCGTATTACTGTATTTTAACCACCAGGTATTCCAACAGTGTTAACGGTAACAATTACGCCGTTATTTATAAAACTCAAACTTGTCATTTTCTTCATCCGACAGTTATCCGCTATGGGGCCCATAAATGGTTGCGCCGTCGTACAAATATTGCCCGACAGAAATAATATTCCACGACCAAACGAATATTCCCCGACAACAAAGAATATTTTATAACCACTTGCTTATTTTGCAAAATTTGCACATTTCACCCATAACCAAAGTATTATATCAAATTAACACCTTATTATTCACAATAATAATTAGAGAAAATTCGATTTTATTCATTAAAAAAATTGGGGTCTTACACATACGATCTTCTACTTAACGCGTCAGCTACCACGTTCGCTTTTCCCACGATGATATTGGATGGTACGATCGTAATCTTCAACAGCTCGAGCCAACGTCTTTGGCACATTACATGTTCATTTTGGGTGAAGAAAATATTTGAGGGTTTTAGAAATGAGTTTTGTATTGGGGTCAATACAAAATTCGATTTCACGCTCTAGGAATAGGCTATGAAGTCTTCAAGAATATGTCGGGAAATTTATTAACAATAGAAATATCATTCAAAATTGTGACCCTCATCCAAGACTTGGATAGTACATCACATTGATACCTATTAACTTGTTATCGTCATTCACGACGTCGCCTATAGAAAGTCTGGCTTCGATGCATTCCATACAAGGAAGTCACCAGCGAAAGGCTCGAGGCCCTTTACTTATGACTTGATATGACAATGATTGACTTTAGTGATTTGGTTGCTTCAATTCGCATAACAGGTTGGTTAGGAATATGAAAGCTAACAACCTTACGAAAAGCATGATGAGTAGTTAACCAATCTATTCCTAAAATCACATCAAAGGCAAGTATTTTCAAATAGATAAGATCGACAGGTAACGTGAAAGTGTCGATTTGAATCAACAAGATCTATAAACAGTGGAGGTAACAAAGGTTTCTACTATCGAAGTTTCAACTAATAAGTCAAAGTCTAATTTCTCCGAAGTCAAATTTAAATGTTGAGCGCAAACAAGAGAGATAAAAGAATGGGTAGAACCGGTATCTAATAAGGTATAGACTTGCAAGATTTTATAATTAACTAACTCGTGCTAACTTCGTTTGGGTCACTCGCTTTTGAGAAGTCACAAAAACGCTCTTCACGAAAACCACCGACTTTGTTTTGTCCAGTATCCGCCTTTGGTGCCACCGCTTCAAATTGGACTTGACTTCACTATACGACAAAATCGAGCTAAATGACCTTCTCTTCTTGAAATTTCCACTTCTATTATCTTTGGCATGATTACCTAATCAAGTGGTTACCATTCTTGGCATGATAATTTCCCCACGATGGTTATCATTGTTCATGGCGTTGCCTTTGGTATGATTATTATCGTATTGTTGGTCGTTACCTTTTGGTTGAGTTAACTCAACGGTCTTATGTGCTTCATTGCTTATCTCAGCATTTTTAGATGCCATTTTCAAACACTGCCACAAAACAAGGGTTAATTAACATGTCACATATTATCCTTATACTCTGACCGACCAATTAAATACCAAATAAACTTAGGTAGGTCATACTAGCGAAGGAATTCCCCGTCTCTCCCCTCCTAGTTCTTGTCTCACATCTCAACCAGGGATCATATCCCTAAGCTTTGATACCAACTGTGACGCCCCCAAAACAGGTATACATCACCAATCTTGAGTCGCCAGATACAAGGTACTGAATACAAATACAACTTAATTATACAACAATCGTGTAAAATATGACAAAACATAGGCTGTGAGTTTTAATACAAATATTGTCATCTAGACAATATCCACACTCAATAGAGTTCTCATTACATTTATTATCACACTATTTCATAGAATAGTGGGGACTACTAATGCACCATCTAGGACCATCACTCTATTCCCCGACTAGTCCCAGCTACGTTCTCATTTCCTGAATAGAATAGTGAAAGAAAGGGTGAGCTCAACTAGCCTAGTAAGAAATATTATGACTAAGATAATGCAGAATAAATTATCATTAGCCTTCAACAATGTTAAACTGATAGAATATAATAGACAACAAGTTTAACTGCAACGGATCAATCAATCCATTAGAAGAGTTAAATAACGTATAAAATCTATTATCTTCTATGATTTAAAAAGTTTTTCATCAACTTTATCGCTGAGACTCAGCTTAATAAATAAAATCGAATCATCCCTGCTCCACTGCTAAGGATATTCATGTAATGATCAATGGTCATGACTATACCGAATAATCCCTGGTCATAATCATACCAACAACTGTCCACCAATGAACTACAGGCCAATGAGGACTTTTACCACATCATTCGTCACATTACGTCATGATTATACCGAATAATCCCTGGTCATAATCATACCAAGTCCATCTATGCACGTAAGCCAAAGATGACTTTTATCACAATATAAGTATGAGGATGATGACAATGACATAATAATTCAATAAAAAAAGTTCAAGAATAAATTTTAAAGATTTATAAATTAATTTATCCAGGAACCAATAACGTCCAAATTGTCAACATGATACAACTTTGTAGAGTAAAATTCAAGAATGCTGAGAAGAATATTTCCATGAAAAGATACTGGATGAAGCGCAAATATCAAGGATATTCGACTAATTTCATGGAGTATAAAAGCCGAAACTTTAACCGACTGAGTATAATAGAATATATGAAACTGCAAATGGATTTTCACCCTCCATGCGGTAATCCACGTATACAGATCATTTCCACAATTTAATAAGGAATGAATACAAAGGATCATTCACCATGCATGTGGTAATCCACATAGACATGTTATTCCAATGAATAATAAAGAATGGAATAATGAAGGGTTCACCATGCGCAATAGATCGCATGCAGAAAGTTATTCCCAAGCGTAATTATAAATAATGGAACCGGTCCCAGCATAAAAGTTACGCATGTGATATTAACGTAATAATAAATAATGGAACCAGTCCGGCAGTAACGCACATGCATGTGATATATTCGATGTAATAATAAATAATGGAACCCAGTGCGGCGTAAATGCACAGACATTATATTCCGACAGAATAATAAAGAACGGAATATTAGAAGAATTTCACCATTTATTCGGTACTTCGCATAAACAGGTTATTCCAACAGAATAATAAGAATGGAATAACAACTGAATTCACCAGGCATGCGATAGACTGCATAGACATGTTATTCCAATAGAATAATAAAGAATGGAATAATAGAAAAATTTCACCATGTATGTGGTACTTCGCATAAACAGGTTATTCCAACATAATAATAAAGAATGGAATAACAGAAGTTCTCTTCATGAATACGAAAGAAATAATACCCCTTACGAGTACAACAAATAATATCCCTTACCTTAGAAGAAACTGGATATTGGAAAGTGAAGTAGCAGAATACTTTTCTTCTTTCTCTCTATAGTTTCTCTCTCTAGAGTTTCAGTGAATTCGTAAGAAATAATGAAGGAATGAGCTTCTATTTATAGGAGAATGGACTGAATAGTAACTAATTCATGAACGGTCCAGATTGATTTACTTTTAAACGAACAGTCCATATTAGTTTACTATTAAAATTTAAAGCAACGGTCCATATTGATTTACTATTAAAACTTTAAACCAGCGATCACAATTGATTTACTATTATAACTTTCCACCAGCGGTCCATATTGATTTACTATTATAGCTTCAACCAACGGTCCATATTGATTTACTATTATAACTTCAACCAACGGTCTGAAAAATTATCACATCTCCTCATGAAATAATATTGTACCCAAAAATGATTTGGACCGAAAAGAAATATATTATTCGGGTGAATAGTACCCCGTGAATAGTACCCCGTGAATAGTACCCCGTGAATAGTACTCTAACATGAAAAGTGTCCCAAATACCCGAGTGAACAATACTAGAGTGAATAGTAACTGGGTGAATAGTACTTCGACACAAAAAGTGTCCCAAATACCTGAGTGAATAATACTAGAGTGAATAGTAATCGGGTGAATAGTAACCTGTGAATAGTACTCTAACACGAAAAGTGCTATGAATACCCGATTGGTCAATATAACCTCCAGACATCAATTATTATCGAAACAAATGTCGATCTCCACTAACACAAACAATTCCAACACAATGGAATTATAAAATTCATCTTTAATCAACACGAACTTATTAATCATTAATATTATAATTCACAATATTTAACAACCAGGTCGTTCCCAGGAAAGAGGGGACTTTTCGATAAGGATTTCTCCTTATTGGCGCGCTCCTTGACAGAACTTCTAGACATTGTCAATATTGCAAATAATAATATGAATAACTTTGTCGTCTCAATTATTGATTTAATAATATATCATATTATGCAGATGATACTGTAACAATAATTGAATCAATAATATGAGAGATATGACGTAGCAATTACTGAAGCAATAATTGAGTATAACTGAGTGACTTCTCACGTAAACATCAATAATCAATACTGTGTGCTACTATGCCACCACGCGTATTACTGTAATTTTACTACCAAGTAGTTCAACAGTTTTAACAGTAACACTTTCGCCGTTATTTTTATAAAAATATTTTTGTCGTTTTCTCAATCCGACAATAATTTCATTGTGGGGTCCACCAATGATTGTACCGTCGTGCGAATATTCCCCGACAAAAAGAATATTTCTCCACCAATCTAATATTATACAACAACTTGCATACTTTCCAAAATTTATAAATATTATCCACAACTATAACATTATATCAAATCCACACCATAATATTAAAAAAAATATTTTGAGAAATTTAAATCTTTATTCATAAAATTTGGTGTCTCACATTCATATTCAGTTACCTCTATGTCAATACCTTTATCATCGAACGTTAATTTAATTGACATACTTTTTGATTTATATTTTTTGAATCCAAACCTTTTGAGCAAGTGTTGCCTCTTTTTTACGACTAACAAAAGAGCTCTAACTCATGCAAGCATACATGCGTCAACAAGTAATACAGAGCAAGTAAAGTATCGATCCCACAGAGAAAGTTGTTTAACTTAAACTACTATTTATTAATTAAATCACTATATTCATATGCTCACACTATAAATTAAACTTGGTTTGTTCTTGAATTGCAAGTAACAACTAAAACAATATAAACGATATAATAAATGATATTGGAACTAATGGGATTCTAACTTCATTCAATATTTCATTCAATCACCACTATCATGCCTGACTTGTTCACATATCATAGGAAAGTAGCCAAGAGCACTAAAAGAGTATTAGCCATTTTTCAATGCACTAAGACCTACTTACACAGCATCCATAGATGATAGACTCTATGTAATCATCAATATAACCAATAACACTATATGTCTATGTGAAATTACAACAATATTGATTTTAAGTTCAAGCTCTTATCTTAACTTATACGATGAAAACAAAGATATGTCTATCGGGTTCACGAAAATACATAAGCCATATAACACAAATTTCTATATACGTATACTATCATGATTACAATCCATATTTGCATGTTCATTGTCAATTCCATACAACATCGAAATGAATGGTGATCAAGCATTCATGTATGCAAAACAATCATGATGGACATCCCATATAATATGCAAAACAACCCAAACATTTAAGTGTGTAATCAAACTACATAATAAAATCCGTTAGAATCCCATAATGGAGTTTAGTTCATGACTGAACCAAAAGCCATTATGGGATCAAAGTTAAACATGATCAATAAGAAACAATTGAAAGATGAAAGATAAAACTATCAAACCCAATTGCTGAGTACACATCAATATTCAATCCTCATAAGATTCCAACAAAAACTAATATTCATAATCCGCTCTCGTAGAGAAATCCCAAGAAGGAGTGGAAAATAGAGTTATAGCCTCCCTCTGCGTTGGAATCCTCTCTAGAGAGTAAAAAAACCCTAATTACGATGTAAAGATACATGAAAAACTAATAAAATGTCGAATGATACCCCTGACACCAGTCAGGAATCATTTTAAATCAATTACAACCTTTAAAATTTGGAAATAAAATAAAACACATCAGTAGCATCAGACATCGCGTGGTGCTAGCGCTTCTTCTGAAGATAATAGTCTCGCATGCATGAGACTTGCGAGAGGTTCGTATGGCTGCCCAATCTCGCGCGCGCTCCATAGGCTTGTCTTTCTCGCGGTCGCATGACTTGCAGTAGCATCCAAGATCGGGTGAGTAATCGCAGCAGACGCGTCCTCATATTATTATTTTGCATGTATCGCTGCGGCTTGCAATCTGCAAATCCTCGGTTCTGTTTTCTCTATCATTGCTTTTGCTGTCTCATCATGCTCTATCTCCTTGCACCAATGCACCTTCATGCCATGCATATCCCATCCTTCTTCCTCGTTTCAAGCATCCATTTGCCTTATGCTCTATAACACCACCAAAACAGGCCGATTCCTGCACTTATTCACCGAAAGGAGTTTTAAGTACGTGCAATACAAATTAACATGAAATGCAGCTAAAACAGACTAAAATGTACTTGAGATGAGCATAGTTCGCATGAATTGGTACTCCATAAGTAGGTAAAAATCCTACTTATCAAATACCCCCAAACTTGAACCATTGCTTGCCCTCAAGTAATGCATACTAATGAATAATGAATGATGCAACTATATTACTATGCACTTAATTCTCACATTGTCCCAACCATTATAAACATTCAGTCCAATTTGCCTCAGCGAAGTTTTTCTAGATTTGAGAATACAAATTCAAACCAAACTGCAGGCATAATGTCATATACTCAAATAATTCACCCATGCTATCTGAGATGTGTGTGTGTGTGTGTGTGTTGTGTTACCAAGATGCTTGATTTACGTGTAGAATGCTCATGCTATCTTGCTCAAACCGAAAAAATTATAGCATTAATCAAGACTTATGTTTATATATGTGACTCGAACTATTCCAACATCTTAAAACAAACTAAGGTTCAACTTCGAGTTTATCTCGCTTTATTCTACTCACGAGGGGTAATTTCGCACTTTCTCATGATGTTTATTGCTATTTTCTATTCTTTCTTTTTCTACATGACATAAATTGCAATGTCTTACTCCATTAGGCACATGCTACCCATTAGCGAAGCTTTCACCAACGACTCCTGCACTCATGAAAGACCTTAGGCGCTAGGTGTAGAGACAATCCCCCAAAGCGTTTTTACTCAAGTAAAGCTAGGGCCGAGAAATAAGACTAGCCATGCTATTTCTACTTTTCTTTTCTTTTTTTTATACACATATACCCATGTTTTCCTAGAGTTTAAAAATTGATGTTTTATACAGTCTCAAAGCCACTTTTCACATATTTCTCTTTTTAACACTACATTTTTTCGTCGAGCAAAAGACACGTGTTTCTTATACCTACAAGTACTTGTGAACCCATTTGTGCAAACCGAGAGCATGTATACAGCATTATGAATTTTGTTGTATAAAACGTTATAACTCAGCTCAAGTTATCCAAAATATTCAGAATTCATTTAAAAACTTCACTTTCATCATTGGCTAGACAAATTTATTTCTAAACGGCAAGGATTGTGAGGTAAGCAACATGCAACTATGTGCTAAAATGTAAAACTAAACATGCATATAAAAATTAAATTAATCATGCAAAACTAATAAAAAAAAATTACTAACTACTACCTAATACCCCCAAACTTAAAATATTCAATGTCCCAATTGAATGAAGGTAAAAGGTATGAAAACTCCCCTAATTATCAGTGGTGCCACCCTCCTCGGGTGGTGAGTCCGGTGGTGGATATGGTGCTGCTGTTCCAAACTAAGGCCATTCTTGTGTTGTTCTTTGTTGCGCAAACGCTTCGGCTAAAGCCCTTGTGAGTCCCATCGCAAATGTGCCCAAATTGTCATACATGGCATCAACCTTGCGCTCTAACCTTCGGAGCTGTCGATCGCCATTGGTGGCACGCGCGTGTGTGGACAGGCCCGCTTCGTCTGTTTGTGGGGGTTGTTGTTCTAGAATCCTAGTCCGCGTGGATGCGGTACACCACCTGTCCACTCCTTAAAATTCGCAATAGTAGCATGAGTGATTACATGGTGTGAGTACTGCAGCGGCTCATTATGCCATTGGATTCCTTGTTGAGTACAGAGCATGGCTATCACTGATGCATGCGGAATAGTCCCATTCCTATTCCCACGCATATAATTCAGCATGTTTCTGTGGATTAACAGGCCGATATCGATGTACTTCCCTTTGATGATTCCCCACAAAATAATCGTCCGCTCAATCGGTATGGCATTATAATGAGCTGACGGTATGAGCTTGGCACAAATAAACAAGTTCCAGGCCTAGGCATACCGATTCAATGCTGACGACGGAAGCGATTTTGGTTCCGTTGTTCCTGTCTTATACTTCCATTTGGTGCCCGGGATACACAAATCAGTAAGCACAACTACGAGATCCGTCTCAAAGTACTCTCCTTCTAACCAATTGTAAGACCCGGTAGGAGGTGCATCATATATGTTGAATACTTCTCGGATCGCGGAAGGGCGATAATTCACCTGTTCTGCTCGAACAATCGTAATGCCTCTTGTTAGCAACTTCGTGGCATTAGCATAGAATTCACGAACAATCCCCACCGGAATGGGCATAGGAGATGCAGTTAAACCAACCCAATCTCGTTCGCGTATCATTTGCCAAAGTTGGCCATCCTATTTTGTCGGTTGGAATCCCCGTTCCTTCACATAAGATTTAGCCATACTCCGATAATAGTCTTGTTATGCTTCCAAACTGACAAATCTGCTCTCGTCCATGACCTCCTCTTCCCGGTGATCGAAAGAAAATTCGGATAAAGATGAGAGTGAGATTGTACGTGCACGTTTTGGACCCATGGGGGGTGATAGAGAGAATGGGAAGGAATTTTGGATGAATGTTCCTCAGATTTAGTGCTTCACACCCCCACAAAGAAACCTAAAATTATGCCAGGAACGTGATGGTTGGGTATGAACTAGGATAAGAGTTACTTAGTCGTCTGAATATAGGAGAGATAATGAATATGGCTTTTATAGTGGAGGATAAACCCAACTCAGACCGCAACTCGAATCTGTGACTTAAAACGTTTTCCACGTCTACGATAATGATGCAATACATGGCAGCTTGACTATGGAATTCAAGCGCTGCACGCCGCACCGGCCAGACCGGTATGCTCATGCAACATGTGGTAGCTGCATGGCATGTGCTTAATTCCTTGCACGGCCGCGAGATCCTATCTTTTGCAGTTTTGTATGCTATTTGTAGTTGCATCAAGAGAGAAATGTGTGCTATCCATTGCACCTGCAATTCATCAACAAACGGCATCAGAATAGATTTTTATCACATACATCATTTTATGTAATCCAGATACACGCTCCCCTATACTGTCAGCTATTATGTAAATGTGTTAACTCAGGAAGTAATAAATCAACGAAATAAACAAAAAGTGAAAGAGAAATTTTAGATAAGAAAAATTATGGGTTGCCTCCCATCCAGCGCTAAGTTATAGTCAATTAGCTTGACTGTCTCTGAAGCTCATGTTGAAGAAAGAATTGAGGCGAATTTCTGTCTGTCTACCTCACCACTATAATAATGTTTTAAACGCTGACCATTCACTTTAAAAGGCTTATCAGGTGACGTATCAAATATTTTGATCGCACCATACGGAGAAACAGTTTTCACTGTGAATGGTCCTGACCATCTCGATTTCAGCTTTCCAGGAAAAAGTTTCAGTCTAGAGTTGTACAACAAAACCCTTTGTCCTGGTTCAAATGCTCGCTCAATGATTTTTTGATCATGTCATTTTTTCACTTTCGCCTTATAAAGTTTCGAATTCTCGTATGCCTGCAGTCTGAATTCATCCAACTCATTGAGTTGGTAAAGGCGTTTCTCCCCAACAGCTGTTAATTCAAAATTTAATTTTTGAATGGCCCAATATGCTTTATGCTCTAGCTCCATGGGAAGGTGGCAAGCTTTTCCATATACGAGTTGAAAAGGAGACATTCCTAACGGTGTTTTATATGCTATCCTATAAGCCCATACTGCATCATCTAGCTTCAACGACCAGTCTTTTCATGTAGGATTTACAACTTTCTCCAGAATTCTCTTGACCTCTCGATTTAACACTTTTGATTGGCCATTTGTTTGTGGGTGGTATGCTGTAGCGATGCGATGCTTCACCCCATATTTAGCCAACAAAGCTGTAAACTGCCTGTTGCAAAAGTGACTGCCTTCATCACTGATAATAGCCCTTGGAGTCCTAAACCTCGTAAAGATACTTTTGTGTAAAAATCTGAGGACAACCTTAGCATCATTTTTCGGAAGAGCTGCCACTTCTACCCATTTTGAGACATAATCGACAACAAGCAGAATGTAGAGATTTCCGCAAGAAGAAACAAATGGCCCCATGAAATCAATTCCCCATACATCAAAAATTTCAACTTCCAAGATTGTATTTAAAGGCATTTCATTCCTTTTAGAGATGTTTCCCATTCGCTGACATTTATCACATTGCTGGACAAAATTGTATGCATCCTTGAAAATTGTCGGCCAGTAGAATCCCGCTTGTAGTATTCTCGCCGCTGTTCTTTCGCCTCCATAGTGTCCACCATACACAGTAGAGTGATAATCCTGCATAATCCTCTCGGTCTCGCTATATGGAACACACCTTCGTATAACTTGATCAGAACACTGTTTGAACAAATAAGGCTCATCCCATATGTACCATTTGACATCATGCAGAAATTTCTTCTTCTGATAGCCCACCACATCGGAAGGTAGCAATTTACTTACCAAATAGTTTCGCATAATCTGCAAACCATGGCACTTCCCTTTCACCACAAACAACTGTTCATCTGGAAAAGATTCATTAATTAACATCTTGTCGTTTGTTTCCCTTTCCGGATTCTCAAGTCGCGATAAGTTATCTGCCACTTGGTTTTTAGTGTCCTTCCTGTCCTTGATTTCTAAATCAAATTCCTGCAGTAGTAAAACCCATCTGATCAACCGAGGCTTTGCATCCTTTTTCGCCACTAAATGTCGAATAGCAGCGTGATCCGTATACACTATCACTTTTGTGCCGATCAAATAAGCTCGAAATTTATCAAATGCGTACACTACTGCTAGTAATTCTTTCTCCGTGGTGGTATTGTTCAACTGTGCGTTTGTAAGGGTCTTGCTGGCATAGTAAATAACATGGAACATCTTTTCTTTCCTTTGTCCCAAAGCAGCCCCTACAGTGTAATCACTGGCATCACACATCAGCTCAAATGGCAATTCCCAATCTAGAGCAGTAATAATTGGTGCTGATGTCAATTTTCCTTTCAAATGCTCGAATGCCGACACACAAGCATTATCGAAGATAAAAGGCGCATCCTTCTCCAATAAACTGCATAATGTTTTAGTTATCTTGGATAAGTCTTTTATAAATCTACGGTAGAAACCTGCATGGCCCAGAAAGCTACGAACACCTTTTACTGACGTAGGTGGTGGCAATTTCTCTATAGTTTCCAACTTTGCCCTATCTACCTCGAGCCCCTTCTTCGATACTTTGTGTCCAAGTATGATTCCTTCCTATACCATAAAATGGCATTTTTCCCAATTTAGTACCAGATTTGTTTCAACACATCGCTTCAACACCATCACCAAATTTTTGAGACTTAGGTCAAACGAGTCTCCGAAAACTGAGAAGTCATCCATAAATACTTCCACATTCTGCTCTACCATATCTAAAAATATAGCCATCATGCATCTATGAAAAGTGCCTGGAGCATTGCACAACCCAAAAGACATCCTTCTGAAGGCAAATGTGCCCTATGGACATGTGAAAGTTGTCTTCTCTTGGTCTCCTGGAGCTATTATTATTTGATTGTAGCCCGAATATCCGTCCAATAGACAATAGTATTCATGTCCTGCTAATCTGTCCAGCATCTGATCAATGAATGGTAGTGGAAAATGATCTTTCCTTGTAGCTTTATTAAGCTTGCGGTAGTCCATGCAAACTCTCCACCATGTCACTGTTCGTGTTGGAATCAACTCATTGTTCTCATTAGTCAATACTGTCATGCCACCTTTTTTCGGTACACACTGCACTGGGCTCACCCATGAGTTGTCTGAGATAGGATAGATTATTCCTACATCCAACCATTTTAGTACCTCTTTCTTAACCACTTCTTTCATTATCGGATTAAGTCTCCTTTGCTGCTCAACCGATGGTTTACTTTCGTCTTCCATCAGGATTTTGTGCATATAAAATGAAGGGCTGATCCCTTTGATATCCGCTATGGTCCATCCAATCGCTGATTTGAACTCTCGGAGCACTCGTAGTAGTTTTTCTTCCTGAAAAGATGTTAGTGCAGAAGAAATAATCACAAGTAGCTTAGAATCTGTATTTAAAAATGCGTACCTGAGATGATCTGGAAGTGGTTTCAATTCAAGTTCTGGAGGTGACTCCAGAGATGGTTTTAATTTTACGGTGGTTTCTCCTGCTTATGTCAATGGTTCAATAGGTATCCTGAATTTCCTGACTTGTGGAGTGGTATCCAGATATTGCACAAGTTCATCCAGTTCCTCTTCCTCCACATCTGAATTTTCAGCAATTACACTACTCAAAGGTTTAGCAACTACCCGCCTTTGTACTTCATCATTTATGACCTGTTCCACCAACTCAACCAAGAAACATTCTTCTTCGTCTGCTGGAAACTTCATAGCTTTGAAAACATTAAAGGTGATTTCTTGATCATGAACACGCATAGTGAGTTCCCCCTTCTGCACATCTATCAGAGTTTTTCATGTGGCTAAGAATGGTCTTCCTAATATGATTGGTATATTTTTGTCCTCCTCGTAGTCTAGAATGATGAAGTCAGCTGGGAAAATAAACGTGTCCACCTTTACCAACACATCCTCAATAATTCCTCACGGATATGTGATCGATATGTCAGCTAGCTGTAATGATATGTTTATCGGCTTTAGATCCGGCAATCCCAACTGATTAAACACTGACAAGGGCATCAAATTTATGCTTGCCCCAAGATCACATAAACACTTACTAAAGTTCAACTTTCTTATAGTACATGGAATTGTGAAACTGCCAGGATCCTTCAACTTTGGAGGTAATTTCTGTTGAAGCACTGCACTGCATTCCTCTGTCAAGGCTACTGTTTCAAACTCATCTAATCTCCTCTTCCTTGACAATATACCCTTCATAAACTTGGCGTAGCTGGGCATTTGTTCCAATGCCTAGGCGAAGGGTATGTTGATCTGTAGCTTTTTGAACACCTCCAAGAATTTACTGAACTGTTTATCTTCCCTTTTTTTCATTAATCTCTGCGGATACGGAACCTGAATGTGCATTGGTGGTACTGGACTCTTAACTGTCTCCTCTAAGCCTGTTTTATCTATCTCTTCTTGCCAATCCTCAGATTTCTCCAAATTTTCCTGCCCATTGGCTGGTTCCTTCGCCGCCTCACTTGTGGCGCGCTCTCCTCAAGACATTCATTCTCATGGTGGTGCGCGATTTACAAGATGATGTGTCCTTCCAGATCTCAATGTAATCGCTTGCATTGCTCCTCCCTTCTTCTTGGATTCGTCTCTGTGTTACTTGGCAATGAACCCTGGGGCCTGTTAGTAAGCATGTTCGCCATCTGCCCCATTTGAGTTTCCAAATTCTTTATAGCCACTGCTTGGCTCTTGATCATAACTTCTTTGTTTGCCATGTATTTCATCATCATCTACTCCACTTTTGATTTCTTTTCTTGCTGAGGTGCAGCTGGAGTGTGATGTTGCTGTTGTTGTTTAGAAAATCCTGGCAGGAAGGGTGGTCTAAGATTAAATTGCGGCTGCGCAGGCTGTGTCTGAAATTGGTTGTTTGGTTGAAACTGAGCTTGCTGATTCCCTTGATTATTCGACCAACTAAAATTTGGATGATTTCTGTTGTTGGGGTGGTATGTGTTCTGAAATTGGCCTTGGTCTTTTATGTAGTTGCTCACATACTGCACTGATTCTAAGCTGATAGCACATTGGTCCGTTGAGTGTGACCCCGCACAAATCTCACATATATAGGCAACTTTACCTTTCCTTTAACCAAAGTATCTATCTTCTTTTCCATAGCTGCCATCTGTGCTGATAGCTGAGTAATGGCATCAACCTCCAATACACCTGCAACTTTAGTTTGTGGCATTCGGGATGTAGGATTCTAAAAATCATTTGATGTCATTGTCTCGATAAGATCATAGGCTTCCTCATAGTTCTTTGCCCATAATGCACCTCCTGCAGCTGCATCTACAATCGGTCTAGACTGCCATCCCAATCTATTATAAAACGTGTTAATTACCATCCAATCTGGCATACCGTGATGTGGGCACTTTCTCAGCATTTCTTTATATCTCTCCCATGCTTCATGTAACGATTCGCCCTGTTGTTGCTAAAATTGAGAGATAGCTATCCTCATCTTTGCAGTCTTAGCCGTTGGGAAAAACTTAGCTAAGAATTTCTATGCTAAATCCTCCCACGTAGTTATAGATCCTATTGGCAGAGAATGAAGCCAACTTTTTGCTTTATCCCTCAATGAAAATGGGAACAACCTTAGTCGAATAGCATCCTCCGTCACACCGTTGTATCTGAATGTATCACAAATTTCAATGAAACTCAATAGATGTTCATTCGGATCATCCGTAGTAGCACCCCCAAATTGAACTGTATTCTGCACCATTTGAATAGTGCCAGTCTTGATCTCGAAGGTATTGGCCGCTATCACTGGTCTAACTATGCTGGACTGTAGTCCGTTGATATTGGGCATGGAATACTCTTTCAGAGCCTGATGCTCCTCTCTTTGATCTTCTCCTTGTGCCTCGATGTACCATGTTACCGTCGTGTTTTCAACTGTTCTTGTAAATTTCTACGTACACCCGCTTTCCAACCTCTCCCGTTTATATTATCCTGAACAGGTATTAACTTGGGGTTGGTTGACCGTGTGCGCATAAAAATTTATCCAAATTCCTGAAGAAAAAAACAAAAACTGAAATGAGATAAGACTAGAATTGTTTAAGTCATACAATATAGCTTAAAACTAATGATAATAATACTACATTAAACACCTTTCCCCGGCAACGGCGCCAAAAACTTATTGAAAGTAGTATGCACACAAGCCAATCATATTTGATGATCAAGCATATACTTTGTAACAATCTTATTCATTTATTAATAAAAAGTATTAATTTATTTAAAGGCTTTTAATTATCTACATGATACTGTTTTATAATATGTGATAAACCCATAGTTTTAAGCAATGTTTTTAGAATAATGATGATGATCATTCTAATGAGATTTAAATTCTTATAAAGCTTAAAACTAAAATAGTTTCCAATCGTTGGATTACTAAATTGGGGATTAGTGAATCCGGATAGATTGGTACATACGTTGCTTGCTCATTGGATGAGGATGATTGATCTCATGATCATTTGTGTGGAGACACTAAAGTAAGTATGTAGGTGCTTATTAGAGAATAAGTTCACTGAACGTGGCTCGCTAAGGAATACCTAATGGAGTTTTACTTGCATGTCAATAGGAATTCATGTAGTGATAGTAGTACAAGTGATCCTTGGACTTGAGATCATCATAGTATCTTATGTATGATGAGTTATACTTTGACTTATTCCTTAAGACCCTTAGGGTATATCAAAGGGTATGCTTGGGTATAATAAGTTGTACATGGAGATAATGTATGATCAATAAAGAATCTACCACTTCTAGTAAAAGAAGAGAAATGTCCTATGTGATTCGATAAATGACAACTTAGTAGTCCTTGGCCAAGGCAGAATGAAATTAGAAAGGAGTTTCTAATTTACATTATTTGGGGTTGTGCATTTAAGAGTCGAAATACATATAATTAAATAAAATAAGACTTGACAGTAATTTCATGTCTTATATTTAATTGGGACATTGTATGGTGGAAGGATTGAATTGTACGGTAACTATTTACTCAAAGGTTCTTTTATGATTAATATTGAAATCTATATTATCTGGAAAGTCATTAATCACTAGGGAGGCTTATCCCTATTGTAGAATAAATATTATTTATTTAAATAAATTATTAATTTAATTTATTTATTTAAATAAGATTAGAATTGTTCTAATTGATTTATTCACAACCGGTTTAATATGGAGAACATAAAGGGTCACACCATAAAAGGAAGAATAATTATTTAAGAAGTTAATGGCATAATCGTAATAATATGTTAAGTATATTTAATTTAATCTATAGTGATAGAATAAATTAAATAGCTTAATATTTATTATTTAATATTTTAGAAATATTAAATATAAATTAATAAGAGGAGTTTTATTAATATTATTATAATTATTATTATTTTAATTTCTAAAGGAGTTTAGGAATTAATTTAATATAAGTACTCTCATTTATTCCTAATAGGATTAGGAGGGAAAATTAGTTAAAGGAGTTTAATTAATTATCCCTAATAAGATTAGGGAGCTTAATTAATTAAAGGATTTTAATTAATTAAAATAAAATCCAATTCCTTAATTATTAAGGAGGGTTGCCCACATCTATAAATAAGAGGAGTCTTATTATGGGTGTAAGGGGTTGTTAACTTTTACAACATACGTAATTCCAAAATTTGGGAGAGTACGCTCCTTTTCTATAAAGATAGAAAACTAGGGTTTTGCCAAATACCCATCTTCTTGAATTCTTCTTCTTCCTTGGTTGATCACCTCTAGAGGCCAAACACTTGGGTGGCTAACGTTGATCAAAGGAAGGAACCAAACCCGGTGGATTCAAATTGAACGCGAAAAGGATTGGAGGTGAACTTGTACCTGAGGAAGCTCGGATCTTCAAGGGTATGATTTTTATTCTTTCTTTTTTGTTTAATTAATAATTGAGCATAAAGGGTGATCCGGGTATATGGTTTGTAAAATTTTTAAAACTCTGATTTTTCACGTTTCCGCTTATTTTGTGCAATTTGATTGCGTTCATGAATATTACAAACCTAACACTTATTGCCTCTTTTTTACGACTAACAAAAGAGCTCTAACTCATGCAAGCAAACATGCGTCAACAAGTAATACAGAGCAAGTAAAGTATCGATCCCACAGAGAAAGTTGTTTAACTTAAACTATTATTCATTAATTAAATCACTATATTCATATGCTCACACTATGAATTAAACTTAGGTTGTTCTTGAATTGCAAGTAACAACTAAAACAATATAAACGATATAATAAATGATATTGGAACTAATGAGATTCTAACTTCATTCAATATTTCATTCAATCACCACTATCATGCCTGACTTGTTCACATATCATAGGAAAGTAGCCAAGAGCACTAAAAGAGTATTAGCCATTTTTCAATGCACTAAGACCTACTTACACAGCATCCACAGATGATAGACTATATGTAATCATCAATATAACCAACATCACTATATGTCTATGTGAAATTGTAACCATATTGATTTTAAGTTCAAGCTCTTATCTTAACTTATACGGTGAAACAATATATGTCTATCTGGTTCACGAAATACATAAGCCATATAACACAGCCCTATATACGTATACTATCATGATTACAGTCCATATTTGCATGTTCATTGTCAATTCCATACAAATACTGAAACGAATGGTGATCAAGCATTCATGTATGCAAAACAATCATGATGTAGACATCCCATATAATATGCAAAACAACCCAAAGATTTAAGTGTGCAATCAAACTACATAATAAAATCTGTTAGAATCCCATAATGGAGTTTAGTTCATGACTGAACCAAAAGCCATTATGGGATCAAAGTTAAACATGATCAATAAGAAACAATTGAAAGATGAAAGATGAAACTATCAAACCTAATTGCTGAGTACACATCAATATTCAATCCTCATAAGATTCCAGCAAAAATTAATATTCATAATCCGCTCTCGTAGAGAAATCCCAAGAAGGAGTGGAAAATAGAGTTATAGCCTCCCTCTGTGTTGGAATCCTCTCTAGAGAGTAAAAAACCCTAATTACGATGTAAAGATACGTGAAAAACTAATAAAATATCGAATGATACCCCTGACACCAGTCAGGAATCATTTTAAATCAATTACAACCTTTAAAATTTGGAAATAAAATAAAACACATCAAGAAGATCGGACTTCGCCATGATGACTAGCGCTTCTTCCGAAGATAATAGTCTCATGGTAGCGAGACTTGCGATAGAGGATTGTATGGCTGGCCGATCACGCACGTGGGCACACGCTCCATAGGCTTGTCTTTCCTGCGGCCATGAGACTTGCAGTAGCATCCAAGATCTGGCTGGGTAATCATGTATGCCAAGCGTCTTCAAGGCTATTTTGTCACAGCGGCATGCATGGCTTGCAATCTGCAAACTCGGTTCTGTTTTTCTACCATCTGTCGCTTGCTCCGTCATGCTCTATTTCCTTACACCAATGCACCTTCATTCCATGCATATCCCATCCTTCTTCCTCATTTCAAGCATCCATTTGCCTTATGCTCCATAACACCACCAAAATAGGTCGATTCCTGCACTTATTCACCAAAAGGAGTTTTAAGTACGTGCAATGCAAATTAACATGAAATGCAGCTAAAATAGACTAAAATGTACTTGAGATGGGCATAGTTCGCATGAATTGGTACTCCAAAAGTAGGTAAAAATCCTACTTATCAGCAAGCCTTTTGTGTAATTGAGATACTTTGATATTTTCGGCATTTGAATGTCATGAATTATATCTTCTTGTGGATTAGAATCATCCTGAATAGGTTCCTCAATGCTTTGACATAATTCTGATTCCTATTCTTGTTGATTATCTAATCCAACTTGTTGAATTTGCTTATTCGGCTGGCTAGTTTTCACTTTCTAGTTTGCTAGATTTGCAGTAGTCTCCAAATTTCTTGAAGAAGTTTATGTTTTTTGTTTGTCGAATCCATTCTACTGATTCTTCTTATCCAGTCTGCTATTTTTTCTTATTCAATTTGCTAGATTTACTTATCAAGTCTGCTGAATTTATTTTCACCGATAGTATCACCCATTTTGATAAGGTGTTATCGGATTACCGATCACTAAACACGCGCAAGTATATGTGTTCTAACAAGTAATACAGTGACAAGTAGAGTGTCAGACCCACGAGGACAAAGTACTAACGCTATTCAAACACTAAAATTTATATCAATTCAGTCTTATCTAAACAAGTAAATAAGGAAGGTGTGTTTAAGACTATATGATTAAAACAGTAAAATATAAGATCTAGTTGTAACAAATATGGCAAGCTAGGATTACAACTCCCTTAATGCTTCGTCTAATCTCCTAACTCTCCATTTAACTAACAAATCACAAGAATGGCCAGCCGAGAACATTAAGTACACATAAGCCTCTTCTGATGGTCAAATGCAAATCCCTTAGCTAGATAAATCACAATATTCCTAGGGTTATTAAGCTTAATCTCAATGGTTAATCATCGTCTTTCCTCGGGTCTATTTGAAGACCTCTCTTCGAAACCATGCTCTTGCCAAGGATGATTGAGTTGTATTTGTTCCAAGCCTCTGCGGTAATAAATTTCGCCTTGTCCCATTTCTACGCCGATGAGGATGAACTACCCTCGGTTCGCTGCCATTTTGATGTCATAGCAGAGTTGTTGCTTGTTGCAGTCTAATAATGCCAAACTCAAATCAATATCGATGTTGAATGCAAACCCAAACCAATGTCAAGTAGGTGCCCAAGTGTGCCCAAGGAAACCCAACAAAATCCTCCTTAACTTAGCTTCGTCGAATTATCAAAATGAACCCAAACTCCCAAGCTAATATGCAAGCCTTTGAGTGGAAAAGAATTCTTAACATCAATCCCAACAAAATCTGCCCAAAACAACTCAAAAGTTGACTCAGGCAATTTGTTGAACACCTTGTGTGCTGCTTCCTAACTTCACTTTGACAAAGCTTGCTTGAATGCCCTCTAACCCAATTTCCCTCAGTGGAAATCAATCACACAGATAAATAGTTGGAAAAATAATCCACAAATCCAATATGAATTAAAACTCAAAGTTCAAGTTAAACTAGAGTTTTTGTGGAGAAGAATAGATATACCAAATACCTTTACATGAAGAACCCTAGCTTGATAGCCACTATTGTGTGATCAATCTGTGATGTGAGCAATTGAATGGGGTTCAATTTGGTCGACGATGTGTTCTCATGTCGAAAGTTAGGGCTTGGGGAAATATGGGCTCGGCTGGGCGTTGAGAGCGTTAAACTAGAGTTTTTGTGGAGAAGAATAGATATACCAAATACCTTTACATGAAGAACCCTAGCTTGATAGCCACTATTGTGTGATCAATCTGTGATGTGAGCAATCGAATGGGGTTCAATTTGGTCGACGATGTGTTCTCATGTCGAAAGTTAGGGCTTGGGGAAATATGGGCTCGGCTGGGCGTTGAGAGCTGTTGAGAGAAAGGGTTGATATGGCCTTGGCTGTCGAGTTTTGAGTGTCTTTTAAAAAACAAAATTTTGCTACCGGCGTTGCGGTGCTGGGTTTTCTTCTTTGTGAGGCACTACGGTGCCGTCTCTTAATATTAGAATTTGCCGAGGCACTGCAGCGCGAGACCAAGGACAAACTTGTTCGCTGCGGCGTAAGTAAGTAGTAGGTTGGGGAGAGTTAGGCGCTTCGGCACCTGGTGAAAGGCCTTTTGAGGCACTGCAGTGCGGGATCTGAAATCTGAGCTTTAATGCAGGCATTACGGTGTGACTTTAAGTACAAAATGGTGGCGCAGCGGCACCAGCCCTGCACCAGGCAAAATTATTTTAGGCAAACAGCACAGTAGATCGAGGCTAATATTAAACTCAACAACAACAGACTCCAACAAGCATATCTAAACAAGACCTTAACATAACACTAAATGTGACGCCCCCAAAATAGGTATACATCACTCATTATGAGTCTCCAAATACCTGGTACATAATTGAAATACAAACTTCATTTATACAATACGACAAAAGCGTAGCTGAGAGTTTTTACATGAATATTGTCTCATAGACAATATCCAAACTCAAATAGAGTCCTCATTATATTTATTATCACACTATTTCATAAAATAGTGATGACTACTATAGCCACCATCCTGGACCATCATTCCATTCCCCGACTCGTCCCAGCTATATTCTTATTTCCTGAAGAGAATAATGAAAGCAAAAGGGTGAGCTCAACTAGGCTAGTAAGAAATATTATGACTAAGATAATGCAGAATAAATTATCGTTAGCCTTCAATAGTGTTAAACTGAAAGAATACAATAAATAACAAGTTTAACTGCAGCGAAACAAGAAATCCATTAGAAGAGTTAAGTAGAGCATTATATCTACCATCTTCTATGATTTAAAAAGTTTACCATCAATTTTATCGCTGAGACTCAGCTTAATAAATAATCCATATCACTGAATTATCCATGCACTATGGGCAAAGGATATTCATTAGTATCACATCCACGAATTATTCATGCACTACGGGCCAATGATATTCATGTTATCACCAATAGTCATGATCATGCCAACAACTGTCCATCAATGCACTACGAGCTAATGAGGACTTTGACCACATCATTTGTAACATTACAGGTCATGATTATATCGAATAATCCCTGGTCATAATCATACCAATCAACAGTCCATCTATGCACTACGGGCCAAAGATGACTTTCATCACAATATAAACATGAGGATGATGACAATGATATAAGAATTCAATTAAATGAGAGCAAGGATAAATTTTAAAGATTTATAATTCAATTTATCCAGAATTTAATAATGTCCAAAATGTCAACATGATACTGCTTTGTGGAGTAAAATTCAAAAATAATATTATATCAAAAATGATTTGGACGGAAAAAAAATCAACTTTTATCATGAATAGTACCCCGGGTGAATAGTACCTGAGTAAATAGTACCACGTGAATAGTACTTCGAGAATAGTACCCCATGAATAGTATCTCGGCATGAAAAGATTAAAAATTATCAAGAATGTTCAGAATAATATTTATAACTCCCCAGAAAAATTGGATTTTAGGAGAATTAAATTTTTATTTGATTATGTGGATTAAATGAATTTAATTGATTATTTATGGGAGTAAGATAATTAAAGGTCGTTCTATGACCTAGTTATGTCGGAACATTGTAGTATTTTGGCTACATGGTAGAATTAAAGTGTTTGAATTTCCAAGATGAAAATAAAAGCTTTCCGAGAAATTTTCTGAAAAACACTATTCACGCATTTCTGCTCGGGAATTATTTTTGAATTTTTGAGAAATACGTAACGATAGAATATCCAATAATATTTCAGTTATGGCAAACGCAGTTTTTCACCTGCGGACTTAAAATCTAACGGTTAAGGAAAGTGATTTCCGAGAAGGAATTTAAATGTGTATAATGAATTAAGCGATGATCGTATAATACGTAGGTATTGTACGAGTTAATGAATACGAGTACGATACGAGGTATTATACGAGTATGTATGAATGATGGTATGTCGTATATGTTGAACATGTGTACGAGTTAGAATACGAGAATTATACATATAGTATACGTTATAAGGCTTTAAGCTCTGTGTAATGGATTTGTTGAATTGTGTAGGAAATTGTATTGTCCAATAGGAAGTATGATAAGGCCCAAATGTAGGAATGGTTAAGTCCAATATAAATTAATGAACAAGCCCAAGTATTTGTTTAATTACAAGCCCAATGAATAAGTTAAGATTAATTAAGTTAAAGGCCCAAAGTAAGAACCAATGAGTTATGGGATGGTTTAAATGTGACGCCCCCAAAATAGGTATACATCACCCATCTTGAGTCGACAAATACATGGTACAAAATTCAAATACAACTTAATTATACAACAGTCGTGTAAAATACGACAAAACATAATCTAAGAGTTTTAATAAGAATATTGTCATCTAGACAATATCCACACTCAATGGAGTCCTCATTTAATTTATTGTAACACTATTTTATAGAATAATGAGGACTACTAAAACAACCATCTGGACCATCAATCCTTTCCCCAACTCGTCTCGGCTATATTCTCATTTCCTGAAGAGAACAGTGAAAGAAATGGTGAGCTCAACTAGCCCAGTAAGAAATATTATGACTAAGATAATGCAGAATATATTATCCTTAGCCTTCAACAGTATAACAACTGATAGAATATAATAGACAACATATTTTAGATCAACAACTGCAGCGGAATAAGCAATCAATTAGAAGATTCAAGTAAGGCATAAAATCTACTATCTTCTATGATTTAAAAAGTTTTTCATAAACTTTATCGCTGAGACTCAGCTTAATAAATAAAATTGAATCATCCCTGCACCACAGCCAAGGATATTCATGTAATCATCAATGGTCATGATTATACTAAATAATCCATGGTCATAATCATACCAACAACTGTCCATCAATGAACTACAGGCCAATGAGGACTTTTACCACATCATTCATTACATTACGGACATGATTATACTGAATAATCCCTGGTCATAATCATATCAAGTCCATCTATACACGTAAGCCAAAGATGACTTTCATCACAATATAAGCATGAGGATGATGACAATGACATAATAATTCAATAAAACAAGTTCAAGGATAAATTTTAAAGATTTATAATTTAATTTATCCGAAATCAATAACATCCCAATTGTCAAACATGATACTGCTTTGTAGAGTAAAATTCAAGAATAATATTCATGTACCAAAAATAATTTGGACATAAAAGAAATATATTTTTTGGGTGAATAGTACCCCGTGAATAGTACCTTGACACGAAAAGTGTCCCAAATACACGAGTTAATGATACTAGAGAGAATAGTAATCGGGTGAATAGTAACCCCTGAATAGTAACTCGTGAATAGTTTTCTGGCACCAAAAGTGTCCCGAATACCCGAGTGAATAATACTAGATTGAATAATAACCGGGTGAATAGTAACCCATGAATAGTAACTCGTAAAAGAAAAATACCAAAGAAAATGATATTCTATGACGAGTACAAAAGAAATGATATCTCATACGAGTATAATAGAATATACAAAATTACAAATGGATTTTCACCCGCCATGCGGTAATCCACGTAGACAGATCATTTTCACAATTTAATAAAGAATGAATACCAAGGGTTATTCACCATACATGCTGATGTAGTCCCAGAGTGAGAAAGTTATTCAATAGAATAATAAAGAATGGAATAATGAAGAATTTCACCATGCATATAGTAGAAAGCAGATCAAAAGTTATTCCAATGTAATAATAAAGAATGAAATGGTAGAAGAATTTCACCATACATACGGTAGTCCGCATAGACAAGTTATTCCAACAGAATAATAAAGAATGGAATAACAAAAGAATTCCACCATGCATACGGTAGTCCGCGTATACAGGTTATTCCAATAAAATAATAAAGAATGAAATAACAGAAGAATTCACTATGCATGCGATAGATCAAGATGCAGATAAAAGTTATTCCAACGAGTAATAATAAAGAATGGAATAACGAGAAGAATTCACACGTGCATGCGATAGATCACATGATGTATGATTATTCCAATGTAATAATAAAGAATGGAATAACAACCCTTACGAGTATTGAAAGAAATAACTCTCTTCATGAATACGAAAGAAATAATACCCCTTCCCTCAGAAGAAGACTGGAAACTGGAGTAGTGAAGTAGCAGACTTCGCTTCTTCTTTCTCTCTATAGCTTTTATCTTTATAATTACTCTTGTGAGACTTAGTGAATTGGTGAGAATGAAGGAAGAATGAGCTTCTATTTATAGGAAAATATAGTTTCGATAAATGTACGTTTTGGGGCTCGAAATATTACTGTATAATACCTTCCTCTTTTTCTTTATTTTTAATTTAGTCCTGCAAGTATTATCAAACTGGGACAACCTCTCCTAATAGTAAATCATGTGAATTAATAGTTTATTCATGTGACTTAATAGTATAATCATGTGAAAAAACTAATTATAGTATAGTACCTTCAACTATACCTCCATTTTTAATTTAGTCATGCAAGTATTGTCAATCTTGCACCAATTTCCCTAATAGTAAATCATGTGAATCAATAGTACACACATGTAAACACATAGTTATAAGCATGTGAATTAATAGAAAGTGATTGCTCATTTATCCGGTTAATTACCCGATTGGTCAATATAACCTCCAGACATCAATTATTATCGAAATAAATGTCGATTTCCACTAACACTAATAATTCCCACACAATGGAACTATCAATTTCATCTTTAATCAACACGAACTTATTCATCATTAATATTATAACTCACAATATTTAACAATCAGGTCGTTCCCAGGAAAGAGGGGGCTACCCGATAAGGATTTCTCCTTATTGGCGCGCAATTAGGTGACCAAACCTCTCCTTGACAGAACTTCTAGACATTGTCAATATTGAAAATAATAATATGAATAACTTTGTCGTCTCAATTATTGATTTAATAATATAAAATATTGATACTGCTATAATAATTGAATCAATAATATGAGAGATATGATACAGCAATTACTATAGCAATAATTGAGTTTAACTGAGTGACTTCTTACGTAAGCATCAATAATCAATACCGTGTGCTACTATGTAACCATGCGTATTACTGTACTTTTACTATCGGGTAGTTCAACTATTTTAACGGTAACATTTTCGCCGTTATTTTTATAAAAAGATAATTCTGTCATTTTCTAACTATGACAATACTTCTATTGTGGGGTCCACCAATGATTGTGCCGTCGTACGAATATTCCCAACAAAAAGAATATCCCCCGACCAAATGAATATTTTATAACAACTTGCTTACTTTGCAAAAAATTTCAAATATCACCCTTAACTTTAACCTTTTATCAATTTAACCATTTACGAAATAAAATAATAATTATAAGAAAATTGAATACTTTCATTTCATAAAATTTTGGGTCTTACAATCTCCCCTCCTTATGAAATTTTGCCCTCAAAATTTACGTACGTACCTGGTATGTCAAAAAGGTGAGGATACCTCGACAGATTCTAACTCTTGAGGTATAACCTTTGAGTATCGAATATGATCCTTCTTATCCAAGATTTTAACACGTATCTCATCATACGTTAAATCTTCTGCTATCTCGTCTAGTTCTAATTCAATAATATGGTTTGGGTCGACCACATATTTACGTAATATCGATATGAAAAAAACGTTATGAACATGATACATACTTAGCGGTAAGGCGAGCTTATAGGCCACAGTTCCTACTCGATCGAGGATTTCAAATGGGCCAACTAAATCGAGGGTTGAGATCGACTCTTGCTTCTAGAATAACGCCCTCTTGAACCTTCTTCCTCGTATTCATCAGCTCTGGGTGTGTAGCTTGAGCGACTTTATCTTTATCGATTTAAAGTCGGTTCAAATCGTATATTCGCTATCTTCACATGGGTCCCTAGAATCTTTAACTCTATCTTCATCATTTGTAAGTTATACGAAATGGGTTTTTGTGTTAACAACATTGCACTCGTAAACGCATACGATCTTCTACTTAACGCATCAGCTACCACGTTCGCTTTTCCACGATGATATTGAATGGTATAATCGTAATCTTCAACAGCTCGAGACAACGTCTTCGGCGCAATATACGTTTGTTTTAGTTGAAGAAATATTTGAGGGTTTTCGAAATGGGTTTTGTACTGGGGTCAATACAAAATTTGATTTCACGCTCTAGGGGTAGGCTAAGAAGTCTTCAAGAATACGTTAGGAAATTTATTAACAATAGAACTATCATTCAAAACTGTGACTCTCATCCAAGACTTGGATAGCACATCACATTGATACCTATCAACTTGCCATTATTATTCACAACGCCCCTACTTAAAAGTTCGGTGCATTCTACACAAGGAAGTCACCAGCGAAAGGCTCGGGGCTCTTTACTTATGGCTTGATATGACAGTGACTGACTTTAGTGGTTGGTTGCTTGAATTCGCATAACAGGTTGGTTAGTGTGACGGCCCCGAATCCGAGGTCCCGAATCACCGCGGATCCAGTTCGATCATTCTATACAACTATTACTATTTGTGGAAGATATAAACATAAATTGTTTATACATTAAACTTACACACTATTCCCCAAGGTCGAGTAACCTTAACTTAATACACAATACATAACTTATTTAATACATAACATTATTATCATATAGCACTATTACAAAACTAATCTCGCACGTAAACTAAAGTTGGAACTGTCTTGGACCTTTCCTTGTATCCGACGCGTTCGTCTTAATCTGCAATATTTTATCATTATATAGCAAGGGTGAGCATAAGATTGCCCAACAAGTTTAAATTCAACAATATAACGATATATCATGATTGAAATGATTTGAATAATTGGCTGGCTATAATTCTACAATATAATTGTGAACTAGCAGGAACAAATTTATGACTGAACAAGTATTATACATGAACAAATATATCTGAAACAACTGGTAATGAAGGTGATCAGCCTTTCATACCTGACTTATACATGCAATATGTACAGAGTACAATTTATGGCAACCAGCAATGATTAAACATAAGCTTATCCGAATAAAACAACTCTTAGTAGAGTTAAGTAAAAACAAACTTGCCTGAACCGTTGATTACCGCAATGCAATTTATAACGCTTTATTAGAAGACCTAATATTAGTAATATATATCTCCAATATTAGAATAATATCATCACAATATAATACAATAATATATATATATATATATATACATAGAATAACCTACACACATAACACATAACACATAACCCTATCAGTCTATAACACACATAATGTGACACCCCCAAATCCGGGTACTTCAATTCCACGGGATTTGGTGTTCACTGTACAAATATCATCTATCTATCTACCCATAATAAATACAAGCCATGCAATAGATAGAATAAAAATCTTCCCTTAAGGGTTACAACATTCGAATAATAATAATACAATCCCAGGTTGAACTAACCTTAAACATCTGTGCGGAAATATAATTAATAAGTCTTAACAACATCATTAACTTAAGTCTAATATAAATACATCATTAAACAAAATAACAAGTCTTCATCATTTGTTAACTTTGACCTTGCCTTTACTAGTGGAAGGTTCATCGGTTCTTTCGTTCTTAACTCCAATGTTATTATTAAGCAAGAGTGAGCATTATTGCCCACAAGCATAACAATGAAATAACATTATAATAACATGCGAGTAAATCAAAGACATCTGAATAAAAGCTCAACTTTTGAATCAAGAATGAATAACAAGAATCAAAAGAATTCTGAGGGTCATAAGACCTTGAACTATGTCCTAGGTTATCAAGGGTTATACTTGAAACCTTTAACTGTCATAAGACTATGGACCTTTCTACTCGTACTTAGGGGGGATCAGCCCTTAGTACCATACTGTGCACAATATCTTAACGCTAACGCATAAATAAATCCCTTTGCAGGGTTGTTCATCTCAGTTTGACATTCGAGTCCGCACCAAAGGAAGTTTGGTTTGAATAATTCATCAAGGGTTCTGAAATTTAGAACGCTCATCAACTATGGACTAGTCGAATCAATAAGGGTTCAATAGTCTAATAAGGTTCAATAATAATGATATTCAAATTGAATAATAATCTCAGGAAGTATACAATAGGACAATTATTGTATAACTGAATCATGCTTTGAAAAGATAATCAATCTTTAATATAACATTTGAACATGAATAATAGTAATGATAATTTACTCGAGGTAAATAATAAACTTGAACAATAATGACAAGTAGGGTTAGGAAACTTGCCTCGCGTCGTAAGCTAGCGATTACTACTTCAATTCACCACAAATCCTACACACATACCATATGTATTCACGATATTCATTAGTTACATTTTACTTAATTATTTAATATAAACTCCACTTTATTTAACAAATCATTACCCTTCTAATTTAATTACTTAATTAAATTACAATATTTTCATTCTCTTACTATTATTACACTCGAATAAATTATTTTATAATAATTTTCATCGAATATTTATTTTATTCCATAAATATCTCAATTAAAATATTTACTTTATTTTATAAATATTTTAATAATAATTTTCATCAAATATTTATTTTATTCCATAAATATCTCAATTAAAATATTTAATTTATTTTATAAATATTTTAATAATAATTTTTATCTCTAATATTTATTTTATTCTATAATATCTCAATTAAAATATTTAATTTATTTTATAAATATTTTAATAATAATTTTCATAATAAATATTTATTTTATTCCATAAATATCTCAATTAAAATATTTAATTTATTATATAAATATTTTAATAATAATTTTCATCAAATATTTATTTATACCATATTTAGGAAAACTTTAAAAGACGTAAAATAAGAATTGGGTTGGATAGAATTACCCAAAGCGTAGTGTAGATTTTAATAGGAGATGAATTCCTTCTCAATTCCTTCTTCAATCACTGACTCACAATTCTCCTTAACCATTATCAGATTCTCTCTAACTAGTTTTATCATACTTAAGAAAATGAAATAAAAGAATACGATATATATTTTATAAATCTGGCGTAGTTGTGGTCGGTTAACCAATTCGTAGTTCGCCTCAACCACTACTAAGGCCTTGTTTGGCTATTCAATATAATTCATTCTCATTTAATTTGATAAACTTCTTATACTATAGTTTAATTAATGCCACACTCCTTTATAAAATAAATCAATATCTTATTTAATTTATTTTAAAATAAAATCTAATAATTTTTCATAAATTCTCATAGTCATATATTTAATTTTCTCATTAATAAATAATGTCAAATTATTAACTCTCTAATTAATAATTAAATTAATTAAATAACATTATGCTTATTAAATATTTCATTTAATACAATAAGCTCACACATAATGACATACTTGAATAATAATTATTCTCTACATTAATTTAATAAATGTAACACATAATTAAATTAATCTACCACAATTGCATCAAATAATTATTTAATCCAATAATTAAATCATCGAAAATATTTATTTAATTCAATAAATATTAAAATTAATTTACAAAAATCTCGTTAAATCACATCTTTCCCCCTTAAAAGGATTACATCCACAGAATCACGACTCAATAAATTCGACCAATTTACATTCTCCCCCCCACTTAAAGGTAATCGCTTTCAAATAATTAAGTAAATAAATGAGGGTAATTCTTCATCATATTCTCTTGAAGAGCTTCTTCTGTGGTTCCTCCAAATTACCTTAATGTAAGGTATAACTTTATTTACGAGACCTTGTGACAGAACGTAAGATAAGTCTTTCTCAAAATGCGGGGTTCGTATTCAATTACATGCTTGAATAGGGCGTAATATCGACATTCTGAAGGTAAAGGCTATGCTACTTCAGATTCTTCCAAGACTTCAAATGGTCTACAATGAATCTTGGACTCAAAAACACGATCTTTCTTTCCGAGGAGAGACCTTTAAGAAAACATAATCGATTCAAACTCGATATTTTTATGATGTGGATCAACGATATTTCTTCTGTCGATCTTGAGTACGGATCACTTTGACTAAATTGTACTGCAATTCTCGGCCCTCAATTGTCTTTCACCAACTTCATCTCGGAGTTCGCACTTTCGTCGTATAACGCCTCGTGGCCATTATCCATCTTAAACTCTACTAATGGTAGGTGATCATCCCAATTTCCTTTAAAGTCCATCACACGTGCTCTTAGCATATCTTCGAATCGTTCTCTCACTCATCCAGTTTGTTTGAGGGTGGTAGTCTTCATTCGCAATTTGCATTCCTCAGAGGCACCTAAATTTGATTTTTGATACCTATTCAATTGATCGGAACTCCGTGCCTCGAAACAATCTCTTTACGTATAACCTCGCTTGGTGATCTAAGTTGAATCTTATTTTGATCCTTCTTGGTACGAAATGTTTTCAAGATCTGGTACAGTACTAGAGTGAACTATGAGCCTCGCTCAAAATATCTTCCTTAATCTCCTGATTTGGTGGTACCCAAATTCACTCTCAAATGAATCCATCTTAAATCTGGTTCGGTTCCTTGAGATATCTTATTTGTCACCTTTTGCATTCATCATCCACAAGTGAGCCTCCTTCCTTTATCTAGTAGAGGATACATTGCATATGAAATATCTTCTTATCGATCTCCATAGGATACTTCACTTCCAACTCCAGTTTTTCCATTTCTGTAATTAGCTCCTCCTGAGCAGTCAACATCATCAATTTCTCACGACCCTTTCTACTTAAGGCGTCGGCAACCACATTTGCTTTACCCGGATGGTATAAAATCTCACAGTCGTAATCTTTAATTAATTTTAACCATCTTCTTTGACGCATATTCAAATCCTTCTGCGTGAAAATATATTTTAGACTCTTATGGTCCGTATATATTTCACACTTCTCCCCGTATAGATAGTGCCTCCAAATTTTCAAAGCAAAAACAACTGTAGCTAACTCCAAGTCGTGGGTTAGATATCCCTTCTCTTAATCCTTCAATTGTCATGATGCATATGCAATGACTTTGCCGTTTTGCATTAGCACACAGCCAAGTCCTTTATACGATGCATCACTATAAACAACAAAATTTCATGTATCATCCGGAAGAGATAACATAGGGGCCGTACTCAACCTCTTCTTCAATTCTTGAAAATTTTCCTCACACTTATCCGTCCAAATAAATTTCACAGCTTTTCGAGTTAAATTCGTTAACGGAGTTGTGATCTTGGAAAATTCTTGTATGAACCTTCTATAATATCCTGCCAATCCAAGAAAACTTCGTACTTCCTACAGCATCCTCGGCTGATCCCAGTTAATCACAGCTTCGACTTTGAATGGATCTACTAAAATTCCATTTTTATCGATCACGTGCCAAAGAAATTGCACTCGTTCAATCCAAAATTCACATTTCGAAAACTTGGCATACAACTTTTCCCTTCTCAATACTTCCAACGTTAATCTCAAATGCTCTTCGTGTTCTTCTTTGGTTTTCGAATTAACCAAAATGTCATCTATTAAAACCACTACAAACTTGTCCAAAAACGGCTTGAACACACCATTCATTAGTCCCATAAATGCTGCAGGAGCATTCGTAAGACCAAACAAAATTACAAAAAATTCGTAGTGAGCATATCGTGTTTTGAACGCTATCTTCGGTACATCCTCTGGCCTCACCTTCAGTTGATGATAACCGCTTCTCAAGTCTATCTTGGAAAAGTATCTTGCTCCTTTCAATTAATCAAACAAGTCATCGATCCTCGGTAATAGTTATCTGTTCTTAATCGTGACCTTATTCAGTTCTCTGTAGTCAATGTAGAGCCGCATCGATCTGTCCTTCTTTTTCACGAATAACACCGGCGCTCCCCACGGCGAAATGCTCGGTTGAATGTACTTCTTATCCAACAATTCTTGTAGTTGTACCATTAATTCCTTCATCTCTACTGGTGCCATTCGGTATGGTGCCTTCGATATTGGAGCAGTTCCTGGCGCCAAATCGATCACGAAATCTACCTCTTTATCTGGTGGAAGTCCTGGCAAATCGTCTGGAAATACGTCGACGAAGTCCCTCACAATCGCTATTTCTTCTACCTTCGGATTCTCTTTTCGACTGTCGACTATGTAAGCTAAGTATCCTACACAGCCTTGTCTTAATAACTTACTGGCCTGCATCATCTTCGGATAACTCGCTTGTCTAGGCGACTTGCTACCATAAAATACAACCTTTTTTGAGTCATAAGGTTAATACGCTTCTTTTGGCAATCAATTACAGCCCCGTAATTGAATAATCAATCCATTCCCAAAATAACGTCAAATTCCCCAAGTCAAATAGGGATAAGATCTACATTCATGATATTACCCTTAATATCCACTCTACAATTCTTATGTACGTACTTAACAGGGATTATTTCTCTATTCGCAATTTCTATGTTCATGGGGTAATCAAATTCATCCTTAGGCAAATCTAAATTCTTGGCAAAGTCATCGGATATAAAGGAACAAGTAGCACCCGAATCAAATAAAACATAAGCATTAATTTTATTGATCGGAATAATACGACACCACATCACGGATTGAGCGCATCTTGCACCGTCATGTTGAATGTCCCAAGGCGGTCGATTCGGTTTGTTGCGATTGATGTCGGTGATGGTTAAGGTATTTCCACCGTTATTTCCGGTTTCCCCCGATCCCGACCCTCCGATCCCTTCTTGGGACAATCTCTTGCCAGATGGTCCTTCGAACCACAAGTAAAACAAGCACCCTTCTTTGGGTTTGGACAGTTTGGTGCTATGTGGCCTTCCTGACCACAATTGTAGCACACTCTTTTTCCTTTCATACAAACTCCCAGATGGGCTTTCCCGCAAGTCGGGCATGCTTCGATTCTTTTCTTCTGATTACCTTGCTGATTCCCCGATGATGAGCTGTCGTTCCGCCTTTTCTTCTGATTGAAATTTCCACCTCATGTGCCACTTCCACTGGCCTTGTTATTAATTTCACCTTCACTCTTCTTCTTCTTCTGATCTTGATTGTACTTGGTCACTGCATCGCTTCCTCCTTCGGCGAGGATGGCCTTTTCCAGTACTCCAGCAAACGTGTTTAGCTGAAACATTGATACCTTGATGTACACCCAAGGCTTTAGTCCTTGCTTGAATCTTCCGCTTTCTTTTTCGTCAGGTGTGTACTTGATACGGGCGACCTAACCTCGCTTAACTCGTTGAATTTTTAGCGTAGTCGGGTATGCTCATGTTTCTCGCTTGGTTCAAAAATTGAACTTCCATCTGATTCTGCAAACTAGTTGGGAAATATATTTCAAAAAACATCTCTTTAAATCTCTCCTACGTAATTACACCTTCACCTCCTCGCACTTTGTTTACTTGCCACCAATAGCTAGCCTCAGACTTTAGCATAAACACTGCAAAAGCGGTCTTCTAGTCTTCTCTAACTCTAGCAACGTCGAAAACTTTCTCTATTTACATAACCCACGTTTGAGCCTCGATTGGGTTCATGGAACCTTTAAACTCTGGCGGTCCCACCGCCTTGAAGTCCTTAAACGTTGTGTTTGGTGGAGCTTGAGGTTGGTTATTCATGGCTCCAGTTAGTAAGTTCACTAACTGCTGCACGGGATTAGCGTTGGCATTATTGTTATTATTGGTTGACTCTTCCTGAGCCGGTTGAAGTTGTTGTCTTCTCCTTGGCGGCATTTTTCTGTTAAATAAACGCTTTATTATAACTTTATTTATTTCTCTAAATAGTTAAGGCATTACTCAACAATTTAACATATCACTTAACACATCATCTCGCATAACTTGATATATTTGCATTCAAATCAAAGTTTTAACATTAAACGATAAGCATAAGCGCTATTTACATCAACTATCCTGGAATAAAGAATCCACATGATTTAAAACATTCAAATATTCTTTCGTTCATAAACACGTCAGAATTTACATCAAAAAAACTAATTAAGTTCTTCACATAATTAAATAAATCATATCACTATCGGTCGAAAGTCTTGATTAGCCTTATTTACGCCCTCTTCTAAGATGCGATGCACCGTCTGCGATCCATCATGTACAATGGTAGTCCTTCTAAGCTGGATTGGGTACCTCAAAACTTCGATCTTGGGTCTCATTCATTGCCTTGTGAAGTGTAGAGTACGTTTCCCCAATCTTCGCTTTCTTTGCGACTATCATCCTCTCGCACGATCATTTCGATGCGATTCTATTACTGACCTTCCTCTGCTATGTTGAGCCTTTGGCGGTTTCCTTGATTCCTTCTTGATTTCTCTATCTCCTCGGTCTTATCTTGGTTTGACCCTTCTCATGGACCAAATCCCATTCTACATTTGCGGTCAAGAGTGAAGAGTCGAAATCTCCTCTCCTTACGCTTCTAGAGAAATATAGCCATTTCATTTCACCAATCCACGGACCTCGTCTCGTAACTCCACGTTACGATGTGCGTATAACGTGTCTTACATCTCAAAGATCAACGGTGTACCGTGGTAACTCCTCTTCTTCCTCTTCCTCTTCCTCAACAAATTCCTCCTCAGGATCCTCCTCAGGATCAGTCTCAGGTTCATGCTCCTGACCAACAACGATGATCAATGGAGATGATTCCCTCTCTGACGTTTGCTCCCTAACGACATGTGTATGTCTGGGGCTCCTCCTCGCTTCGGTACTATAGGTACACTGGTTCCTCCTCAAGAGGTACTATAAGTACTCGGGTTCTTCCTCCCGACTTGACTAGCTTCTCCAACATTCGACATCCTAACAACAAAATTTTAAGTTTTAGTTACTAAGTCGTATCATCTAACGCATACTTTAACACATAAGCACATAAAGTCTTTTATTATCTTCAATGAATTACATAAATTCATTTCTTATAACTCGATAAGAGTTTTCCATCACTATCTTCTTTCTATAAGGCTACTACCTAAGGTTGTTCCCCACCTAAGGTTCATAACCTCTGACTTTGATATAAAACTTGTGACTCCCCAAATCAAAGTACTTCAATTCCACGAGATTTGGTGTCCTCATCATCTATCTAAATATCATCTATCTATCTACCCATAAAAATAAATGCCATGCAATAGATAGAATAAAAATCTTCCCTTAAGGGTTACAACATCCTAATAATAATAATACTCCCAAAGTTGAACTAACCTTAAACATCTCGTGCGTAAATATAATTAATAAGTCTTAACAACATCATTAACTCAAGTCTAATATAAATACATCATCAAACAAAATAACAAGTCTTCATCATTTGCTAACTTTGACCTTGCCTTTACTAGTGGAAGGTTTATTGGTTCTTTCGTTCTTAACTGTAATGTTATTATTTAGCAAGAGTGAGCACTATTACCCACAAGTATAACAATGAAATAACATTATAATAACATGCGAGTAAATCAAAGACATCTGAATAAAAGCTCAACTTTTGAATCAAGAATGAATAACAAGAATCAAAAGAATTCTGAGGGTCATAAGACCTTGAACTATGTCCTAGGTTATCAAGGGTTATACTTGAAACCTTTAACGAGTCATAAGACTATGGACCTTCTACTGCATTTGGGGATCCCTTAGTACCATCTTATGCACAATATCTTAACGCTAACGATAATAAGTAAATCCCTTTGCGGGGTTGTTCATCTCGGTTTGACATTTGAGTCTCGCACCAAAGGAAGTTTGATTTGGATAATTCATCGAGGGTTCGAAATTTAGAAGCGCTCATCAACTATGGACTAGTCGAATCAATAAGGGTTCGCTAGTCTAATAAGGTTCAATAATAATGATATTCAAATTGAATAATAATCTCAGGAAGTAACAATAGGACAATTATTGTATAAACTGAATCATGCTTTGAAAAGATAATCAATCTTTAATATAACATTTGAACATGAATAATAGTAATGATAATTTACTCGAGGTAAATAATAAACTTGAACAATAATGACAAGTAGGGTTAGGAAACTTGCCTCATGCGTAGGCTAAACGATTACTACTTCCGTTCACCACAAATCCTACACACATACCATATGTATTCACGACATTCATTAATTACATTTTCACTTAATTATTTAATATAAACTCCACTTTATTTAACAAATCATTACCCTTCTAATTTAATTACTTAATTAAATTACAATATTTTCATTCTCTTACTATTATTACACTCGAATAAATTATTTCATAATAATTTCCATCGAATATTTATTTTTTTCCATAAATATCTCAATTAAAATATTTACTTTATTTTATAAATATTTTAATAATAATTTTCATCGAATATTTATTTTATTCCATAAATATCTCAATTAAAATATTTAATTTATTTTATAAATATTTTAATAATAATTTTCATCGAATATTTATTTTATTCCATAATATCTCAATTAAAATATTTAATTTATTTTATAAATATTTTAATAATAATTTTCATCGAATATTTATTTTATTCCATAAATATCTCAATTAAAATATTTAATTTATTTTATAAATATTTTAATAATAATTTTCATCAAATATTTATTTTTTTATTTTTTTTTATTTTTTTTATTTATTATTATTATTTATTTTTTTATTTATTTTTTGACCGTCGGGGTGGGGTAATTTAGTTTAGTAGCATGCTACGGGCAAGCTTACCTGTGCTCATTTTCGTAGTTTGCGATTCTGCGATTCTTGAACATAACAAGGCCAAATTAGGCTAAAAATCAATCACAGGTAAAATTATACATGAATATGGCCATAACTTCCAATTATTTATTTTTACACGAATTTAGACTTACCCAATCATTGTAATACATATATAATCATTACTTAACCCATCTAGCATGATTTTTAACAAGTTACAACACATAATTTGCAAAATCAACACATTTACTTCCATTGTTCTTGATGTTCATGAAGGTTTTGAAAATAAAACGTAAAAATTGTCACAACGGATTCGTTATAACACCGAATCCGTTTATTTAAACTTTGGTCTCTTCGTATCAACATGCATAATAATATACGAGTGTAAAATTTAGGGATAATATATGATCAACACATGAATTATCACGTATAAGGCCATATGGACATAACCCAAACTCTGTAAATTTTTGAAATAACAATTCATAGTATTATGAAACTTATGATATGGAATCATATACAATATATATAAGATATGTTATGCTACTCGAATTATTACATATATACACATAATTGTTACCCCATTCAACTACAGAAACTTTACAGAGGACTTAAGCCATATTTAGGAAAACTTTAAAAGACGTAAAATAAGAATTGGGTTGGATAGAATTACACAAAGCGTAGTGTAGATTTTAATAGGAGATGAATTCCTTCTCAATTCCTTCTTCAATCACTGACTCACAATTCTCCTCAACAATTATCAGATTCTCTCTAACTAGTTTTATCAGACTTAAGAAAATGAAATAAAAGAATAAGCATATATTTTATAAACTGACGTAGTTGTGGTCAGTTAACCAATTCGTGGTTAACTGCCCTCAACCACTACTAAGGCCTTGTTTGGCTATTCAATATAATTCATTCTCATTTAATTTGATAAACTTCTTATACTATAGTTTAATTAATGTCACACTCCTTTATAAAATAAATCAATATCTTATTTTACTTACTTTAAAATAAAATCTAATAATTTTTCATAAATTCACATAGTCATATATTTAATTTTTTCATTAATAAATAATGTCAAATTATTAACTCTCTAATTAATAATTAAATTAATTAAATAACATTATGCTTATTAAATATTTCATTTAATACAATAAGCTCACATAATGGCATACTTGAATAATAATTATTTCTACATTAATTTAATAAATGTAACACATAATTAAATTAATCTACCACAATCGCATCAAATAATTATTTAATCCAATAATTAAATCATCGAAAAATATTTATTTAATTCAATAAATATTAAAATTAATTTACAAAAATCTCGTTAAATCACATCTTTCCCCCTTAAAAGGATTACGTCCCTAGAATCACGACTCAATAAATTAGGACCAATTACATTCTCCCCCCTTACAAAGATTTTGTCCCCAGAATCGCTTTCAAATAATTAAGTAAATAATTGAGGGTAATTCTTCATCATATTCTCTTCGAGTTCCCACATAGCTTCTTCAGCGTTGTGGTTCCTCCAAATTACCTTAACAGAAGGTATAACTTTATTTCTGAGACCTTGTTCTTTTCGGTCGACAATTTGGACAGGAATTTCTTCGTAAGATAAGTCTTTCTCAAAATGCAGGGGTTCGTATTCAATTACATGCTTGTAATCGGCCTTGTAGGGGCGTAACACAGAAACATGAAAGACGTTGTGGACATTCTCGAGTGATTGAGGTAAGGCTACCTTGTACGCTACTTCACCGATTCTTCTCAGTACTTCAAATGGTCTAATGAATCTTGGACTCAATTTTTCTTTCTTTCCGAACCTGATCTTTCCTTTCCAGGGAGAGACCTTCAAGAAAATATAACTACCTGATTCAAACTCGATATTTTTACGATGTGGATCAGCGTATTGCTTCTGTCGATCTTGAGCCACTACCAGTCTTGCTCGGATCACTTTGACTATTTCTGCCGTCTGCTGTACCAATTCTAGCCCTAGCAATTGTCTTTCACCAACTTCATCCCAGTAAAGCGGAGTTATGCACTTTCTGCCGTATAACGCTTCGTAAGGCGGCATGCCTATACTAGCGTGGTAATTGTTGTTGTAGCCGAACTCTACTAATGGTAGGGGATCATCCCAATTTCCTTTAAAGTCCATCACACAGGCTCTTAACATATCTTCTAATGTCTGAATCGTTCTCTCACTCTGTCCGTCTGTTTGTGGGTGGTAAGCTGTACTCATTCGCAATTGCGTACCCATTCATTCCTGAAGACGTTTCCAAAAATTTGATGTGAAGCGTGGATCCCTATCTGAAACAATTGATACCGGAACTCCGTGCCTCGAAACAATCTCTTTTACGTATAGCCTCGCCAACTGATCTAAGTTGAATCTTATTTTGATCGAAATGAAGTGTGCAGATTTCGTCAGTCGGTCAACGATAACCCATACTGCGTCGTAGCCTTTCTGAGTCGTCAGAAGGCCAACCACGAAGTCCATTGTAATATGTTCCCATTTCCACTATGGGATCTCTAACGGTTGTAGCAATCCATTCGGTCTTTGATGTTCCGCTTTCACTTTCTGATAGGTCAGACACTTGGCAGCACATTCTGCAACATCACGCTTCAAATTCGGCCACCAGAAATGTTGTCTAAGATCTTGGTACATCTTGGTACTACCAGGGTGAATCGAATATCGTGAACTATGAGCCTCGCTCAAAATATCTTCCTTAATCTCTGTGACTGGTGGTACCCAAATTCTACTCTCAAATCTCAGTATTCCTTCCTTATCCATCTTAAATCTCGGTTCGGTTCCTTCAGATATCTTCTTTGTCACCTTTTTGCATTCATCATCCTGAAGCTGAGCGTCCTTCACTTTATCTAGTAGAGTTGTACCAGATTGCATCTGAAATAGATTTTCATCGATCTCTATAGGATACTTCACTTCCAACTCCAGCTTCTCCATTTCTGTAATCAGCTCCTCTTGAGCAGTCAACATCATCAATTTCTCATGACCCTTTCTACTTAAGGCGTCGACAACCACATTTGCTTTACTCGGATGGTATAAAATCTCACAGTCGTAATCTTTAATTAATTCTAACCATCTTCTTTGACGCATATTCAAATCCTTCTGCGTGAAAATATATTTCAGACTCTTATGGTCCGTATATATTTCACACTTCTCCCCGTATAGATAGTGCCTCCAAATTTTCAAAGCAAAAACAACTGCAGCTAACTCCAAGTCGTGGGTCGGATATCCCTTCTCGTAATCCTTCAATTGTCATGATGCATACGCAATGACTTTACCGTTTTGCATTAGTACACAGGCAAGTCCTTTATGCGATGCATCACTATAAAGAAAAAAAAATTCATGTATCATCCGGAAGAGATAACACAGGGGCCGTACTCAACCTCTTCTTTAATTCTTAAAAAAATTCCTCACACTTATCCGTCCAAATAAATTTCATAGCTTTTCGAGTTAAATTCGTTAACAGAGTTGTGATCTTGGAAAAGTCTTGTATGAACCTTCTATAATATCCTGTCAATCCAAGAAAACTTCATACTTTCAACGGCATCCTCGGCTGATCCCAGTTAATCACGGCTTCGACTTTGGATGGATCTACCGAAATTCTGTTTTTATCGATCACGTGCCCAAGAAATTGCACTCGTTCAATCCAAATTTCGCATTTTGAAAACTTGGCATACAACTTTTCCCTTCTCAATACTTCCAACGTTAATCTCAAATTCTCTTCGTGTTCTTCTTTGGTTTTCGAATAGACCAAAATGTCATCTATTAAAACCACTACGAACTTGTCCAAAAATGGCTTGAACACACCATTCATTAGTCCCATAAAAGCTGCAGGAGCATTCGTAAGACCAAACGAAATTACTAAAAATTCGTAGTGACCATATCGCGTTCTGAACGCTGTCTTCGGTACATCCTCTGGCCTCACCTTCAGTTGATGATAACCGCTTCTCAAGTCTATCTTGTAAAAGTATCTTGATCCTTTCAATTAATCAAACAAGTCGTCGATCCTCGATAATGGTTATCTGTTCTTAATCGTGACCTAATTCAGTTCTCTGTAGTTAATGCAGAGCCGCATCGATCCGTCCTTCTTTTTCATGAATAACACCGGCGCTCCCCACGGCGATACGCTCGGTTGAATGTACTTCTTGTCCAACAATTCTTGTAGTTGTACCATTAATTCCTTCATCTCTACTGGTGCCATTCGGTATGGTGCCTTCGATATTGGAGCAGTTTCTGGCGCCAAATCGATCACGAAATCTACCTCTCTATCTGGTGGAAGTCCTGGCAAATCGTCTGGAAATACGTCGACGAAGTCCCTCACAATCGGTATTTCTTTAAACTTCGGATTCTCTTTTCGACTGTCGACTATGTAAGCTAAGTATCCTACACAGCCTTGTCTTAATAACTTCCTGGCCTGCATCATCGTCAGACAACTCGCTTGTCTTGGCGACTTGCTACCATAAAATACAACCTTTGACGGAGTCATAAGGTTAATACGCTTCTTTTGGCAATCAATTACAGCCCCGTAATTGAATAACCAATCCATTCCCAAAATAACATCAAATTCCCCAAGTCAAATAGGGATAAGATCTACATTCATGATATTACCCTTAATATCCACTCTACAGTTCTTATGTACGTACTTCACAGGGATTATTTCTCTATTCGCAATTTCTATGTTCATGGGGTAATCAAATTCATCCTTAGGCAAATCTAAATTCTTGGCAAAGTCATCGGATATAAAGGAACAAGTAGCACCCGAATCAAATAATACGTAAGCATTAACTTTATTGATTGGAATGATACCTGACACCACATCACGGGATTGAACTACATCTTGCACCGTCATGTTGAAAGTCCGGGCGGTCGATCGGTTTGTTGCGGTTGGTCCGGTGATGGTTAAGGTATTTCCACTATTATTTCCCCGGTTTCCTCCTGATCCTGACCCTTCCGATCCCTTCTTGGGACAATCTCTTGCCAGATGGTCCTTCGAACCACAAGTAAAACAAGCACCCTTCTTTGGGTTTGGACAGTTTGGTGCTATGTGGCCTTCCTGACCACAATTGTAGCACACTCTTTTTCCTTTCATACAAACTCCCAGATGGGCTTTCCCGCAAGTCGGGCATGCTTCGATTCTTTTCTTCTGACTACCTTGTTAATTCCCCGATGATGAGCTGTCGTTCCACCTTTTCTTCTGATTGAAATTTCCACCTCCTGTGCCACTTCCACTGGCCTTGTTATTAATTTCACCTTCACTCTTCTTCTTCTTCTAATCTTGATTGTACTTGGTCATTTGCATCGCTTCCTCTTTGACGAGGATGGCCTTTTTCGAAGACTCAACAAACGTGTTTAAATTTGAAACATTGATATCTTGATGTACACCCAAGGCTTTAGTCCTTGCTTGAATCTTCGGCTTTTCTTTCATTAAGTGTGTACTTGATACGGGCTAACCTCGCTAACTCGTTGAATTTAGCGCGTAGAGTGCACGCTCATGTTTCCTCGCTTGGTTCCAAAATTGAACTTCCATCTGATTCTGCAAACTAGTTGGGAAATATATTTCAAAAAACATCTCTTTAAATCTCTCCTACGTAATTACACCTTCACCTCCTCGCACTTTGTTTACTTGCCACCAATAGCTAGCCTCAGACTTTAGCATAAACATTGCAAAAGCGGTCTTCTGGTCTTCTCTAACCCTAGCAACGTCGAAAACTTTCTCTATTTCCATAACCCATGTTTGAGCCTCGATTGGGTTCATGGAACCTTTAAACTCTGGCGGTCCCACCGCCTTGAAGTCCTTAAACGTTGTGTTTGGTGGAGCTTGAGGTTGGTTATTCATGGCTCCGGTCAATAAGTTCACCAACTCTTCGCATCGGATTAAGCGTTAGCATTATTGTTATTATTGGTTGACTCTTCCTGAGCCGGTTGACGTTGTTGTCTTCTCCTTGGCGGCATTTTTCTGTTAAATAAACGCTTTATTAGAACTTTATTTATTTCTCTAAATAGTTAAGGCATTACTCAACAATTTAACATATCACTTAACACATCATCTCAGACAACTTGATATATTTGCATTCAAATCAAAGTTTTAACATTAAACGATAGCATAACTGCTATTTACATCAACTATCCTGGAATAAAGAATCCACATGATTTAAAACATTCAAATATTCTTTCGTTCATAAACACGTCAAAATTTACATAAAAAAAAACTAATTAAGTTCTTCACATAATTAAATAAATCGTATCACTATCGGTCAAGGTACTGATTAGCCTTGTTACACTCCTCTTCTAAGATGCGATGCATCGTCCTGCAATCCATCATGTACAATGGTAGTCCTTCAAACTGGATTGGGTACCTCAAAACTCGATCTTGGGTCTCATTCATTGCCTTGTTAAGTGTAGAGTATGTTTCCCCAATCTTCGCTTTCTTTGCACGACTATCATCCGCTGCACGATCAGCTCGATGCGATTCTATTACACAGCCTTCCTCTGCTATGTTGAGCCTTTCGGCGGTTTCCTTCAGTTCCTTCTTTAGTTTCTCTATCTCCTCAGTCTTATCTTCAGTTTGACCCTTCACATGGACCAAATCCCATTCTACATTTTCCAGTTGAGAGTGAAGAGTCTAAATCTCCCTCTCCTTCTGCTCTAGTGTAATATGCTTTGAATAACCGCTTCGGCTCGCTTTCGGTCAAATCTCGGACCTCGTCTCGTAACTCTCCGCTATTTACGGTCGTATAACGTGTCATACATCTCAAAGATCAAGCGGTGTACCGTGGTAACTCCTCTTCTTCCTCTTCCTCTTCCTCTTCCTCTTCCTCTTCCTCTTCCTCTTCCTCAACAAATTCCTCCTCAGGATCCTCCTCAGGATCAGTCTCAGGTTCATGCTCCTGACCAACAACGATGATCAATGGAGACGATTCCCCTCTGCACTCAAATTGCTCCCTAACGACATGTATGTCTCGTGGCTCCTCCTCTGCTCGGTACTATAGGTACACGGGGTTCCTCCTCGATGGAAGTACTATAAGTACGGGGTTCTTCCTCCGACTTGACTAGCTTCTCCAACATTCGACATCCCGACAACAAAATTTTAAGTTTTAGTTACTAAGTCGTGATCATCTAACATACTTTAACACATAAGCACATAAAGTCTTTTATTATCTTCAATGAATTACATAAATTCATTTCTTATAACTCGATAAGAGTTTTCCATCACTATCTTCTTTCTATAAGGCTACAACCTAAGGTTGTTCCCCCACCTAAGGTTCATAACCTACAGCTTTGATACAAACTTGTGACTCCCCCATATCCGGGTACTTCAATTCCACGAGATTTGGTGTTCACTGTACAAATATCATCTATCTATCTACCCATAATAAATGCAAGCCATGCAATAGATAGAATAAAAATCTTCCCTTAAGGGTTACAACATCCGAATAATAATAATACAATCCCAGGTTGAACTAACCTTAAACATCTGTGCGGAAATATAATTAATAAGTCTTAACAACATCATTAACTCAAGTCTAATATAAATACATCATCAAACAAAATAACAAGTCTTCATCATTTGCTAACTTTGACCTTGCCTTTACTAGTGGAAGGTTTATTGGTTCTTTCGTTCTTAACTGCAATGTTATTATTTAGCAAGAGTGAGCACTATTACCCACAAGTATAACAATGAAATAACATTATAATAACATGCGAGTAAATCAAAGACATCTGAATAAAAGCTCAACTTTTGAATCAAGAATGAATAACAAGAATCAAAAAGAATTACGAGGGTCAAAAGACTTGAACTATGTCCTAGGTTATCAAGGGTTATACTTGAAACCTTTAATGATCATAAGACTATGGACCTTTCTACTTTCGTACTTAGGGGGAAATTTCTTAGTACCACATTGTGCACAATATCTTAACGCTAACGATAAGTAAATCCCTTTGCAGGTTGTTCATCTCGATTTGACATTCGAGTCCACACCAAAGGAAGTTTGGTTTGGATAATTCATCAAGGGTTCTGAAATTTAGAACGCTCATCAACTATGGACTAGTCGAATCAATAAGGGTTCGCTAGTCTAATAAGGTTCAATAATAATGATATTCAAATTGAATAATAATCTCAGGAAGTATACAATAGGACAATTATTGTATAACTGAATCATGCTTTGAAAAGATAATCAATCTTTAATATAACATTTGAACATGAATAATAGTAATGATAATTTACTCGAGGTAAATAATAAACTTGAACAATAATGACAAGTAGGGTTAGGAAACTTGCCTCGTGCGTAGGCTAAACGATTACTACTTCCGTTCACCACAAATCCTACACACATACCATATGTATTCACGACATTCATTAATTATATTTTCACTTAATTATTTAATATAAACTCCACTTTATTTAACAAATCATTACCCTTCTAATTTAATTACTTAATTAAATTACAATATTTTCATTCTCTTACTATTATTACACTTGAATAAATTATTTCATAATAATTTCCATCGAATATTTATTTTTTCCATAAATATCTCAATTAAAATATTTACTTTATTTTATAAATATTTTAATAATAATTTTCATCGAATATTTATTATATTCCATAAATATCTCAATAAAAATATTTAATTTATTTTATAAATATTTTAATAATAATTTTCATCGAATATTTATTTTATTCCATAATATCTCAATTAAAATATTTAATTTATTTTATAAATATTTTAATAATAATTTTCATCGAATATTTATTTTATTCCATAAATATCTCAATTAAAATATTTAATTTATTTTATAAATATTTTAATAATAATTTTCATCAAATATTTATTTTTTATTTTTTTATTTTTTTATTTATTATTATTATTTATTTTTTATTTATTTTTTTGCCGTCGGCTTGGGTGGGGTAATTTAGTTTAGTAACATGCGTGGGGCTGAGTTACCCAAGCTCATTTTTCGTAGTTTTCATAGATTCATAGATTCATGAACATAACAAGGCCAAAATAGGCCAAAAATCAATCATGTGTAAAATTATACATGAATATGGCCATAACTTCCAATTATTTATTTTTGCTAATTTAGACTTACCCAATCATTGTAATACATATATAATCATTACTTAACCCATCTAGCATGATTTTTAACAAGTTACAACACATAATTTGCAAAATCAACACATTTACTTCCATTGTTCTTGATGTTCATGAAGGTTTTGAAAATAAAACGTAAAAATTGTCACAACGGATTCGTTATAACACCGAATCCGTTTAAGCATATATTTTATAAACTGACGTAGTTGTGGTCAGTTAACCAATTCGTGGTTAACTGCCCTCAACCACTACTAAGGCCTTGTTTGGCTATTCAATATAATTCATTCTCATTTAATTTGATAAACTTTTTATACTATAGTTTAATTAATGTCACACTGCTTTATAAAATAAATCAATATCTTATTTAATTTACTTTAAAATAAAATCTAATAATTTCTCATAAATTCACATAGTCATATATTTAATTTTCTCATTAATAAATAATGTCAAATTATTAACTCTCTAATTAATAATTAAATTAATTAAATAACATTATGCTTATTAAATATTTCATTTAATACAATAAGCTCACATAATGACATACTTCGAATAATAATTATTCTCTACATTAATTAAATAAATGTAACACATAATTAAATTAATCTACCACAATTGCATCAAATAATTATTTAATCCAATAATTAAATCATCAAAAAATATTTATTTAATTCAATAAATATTAAAATTAATTTACCATAAGCTTATCTGAATAAAACAACTCTTAGTAGAGTTAAGTAAAAACAAGCTTGCCTGAACCGTTGATTACCGCAATGCAATTTATAACGCTTTATCCGGAAGACCTAATATTAGTAATATAGATCTCAATATTAGAATAATATCATCACAATATAATACTATAATATATATATACATAGAATAACCTAAACACATAACACATTACCCTATCACCTATAACACACATAAGACTCTTCAGATCAAGTCAAACTATTACACCGAGTTGAACCCTTTAATAAAATCCGACATCCCGATTTTGCTCTAATGGACAATTATCAAGTCTAAGTTCAATTAAACTCGACTTAACACTTAACAATTATCTTAAATAATGTTGTTAACAGTTAAAACATTTATCAAAGTCTCGTAATAATTTTTAAATAATTATTACTATTTATCATGAATTTTCAATCATTAAAAACGTATTTAAAATTATATAAATAGCACATAATTCTTTTATCATTAATATATATTTATTATCAAATATTAATGAAATACATGTCATAATATTATAATATATTTATAATATCACAAAGTATTTTTAATACTTTAAAATCACCTTTATATAATTTTAAACAATTAAATTCATTATCCGATAATTTCTATTAATATTAAAATATTAATATTTTCATGACAAAATATCATAAGTTATATTTTATAACTTAAAATATTTTTATAATACTTAAATCATATTTATATGATTTATAAACCATTAATTCTATTTTTCCTTAATTTATTTAATATAGTTATTAAATAAACTAATTACCATTAATATTGATTAATTAATGAAATTCATCCCAAAATATTAAAAGTCACTTAAAATAACTTAAAATATTTTTTTACCATAATATTATTTTTCATGATTTTTCATGTATTAAAAATCATTTTTAAATAATTTATTTAATATTATAATTAAATAAATAAAATACTATTTATATTCCAAAAATATTAAATATTTATGAAATATACTCTAAATAATTAAAAACTATTTTTCAGACTTTAAAATAATTTTTCATAATTTATTATGTATTTTTAATAATTAAAAACTATTTAATTCGATTTATTTAATTAAAATAATTATTTTCTAATTTATCTATCGCTAAAGGTACTTATAGTGACAAAACTGTCACTATAGGTGTTCTTCAGCCAACCCAGATATTCATAAGCTGCTAACAGGTTGCCTAGTTTGACCTCAATTAAAATAGTGTAGTTGATGATTTCTGGGATCGGTTTTCCACTACTGTTGTAGTATTATCGACACACTACAAGCTTAATCAACCTTCATGGCCAAAACATAACTAATCTGTGTGATCTAAGCTACATAAACTGTAACGACCGAGAAATTCGAATCTTATTGTAAAATGATTTTATTAAGTTAAATAATAATAAAATCATATTTCATGTGTTATCAAGATGGTTGTCATTGTATAACCTATTGATGTTAAAATATCGTAGTATTTGGGCTACGTGGATGAATTAAAGTGTTTGAATTTCCAAGACGAAAATAAAAGTTTTCCGAAAAAATTTTCAAAAAATACTATTCATCGGTATTTGCTCGGGATATAATTTTAAGTTTCCAAGAAATACGTAATGATGGAATAACAAGGTAAGATGGATTATGTAATAAAAAACTAGTTATGGAAAATATAATAAATCGCTTGTGGACTTAATTTATAAATGTTAAGTAAAGCGAAGTGTTAAGAAATAAGTAATAATGGTATGATACGTTGGTATTGTACAAAGTAATGAAAACGAGTATAATACGAAGTAATATACGAGTTGGTATGAATGATGAAATACCGTATATAAATTCTATAAGAATTAGAATACGAAAATACATCAAGAAATGTTAATGGACTTGGATGATTGATTAATAATTAGGGACAAGTCCAAATGAATTATAGGGAGAGGCCCAACTATTATTAATGAACCAATAAGTGTTTATTAATGCAAAGCCCAAAGGATTTATTAATCCAAGCCCAAAACTAAAGTCCAATAAATTGGTTGACCCATGGGGCAAACCATATTAATATGGTTGAATGTGTGGTGACCAAGTGATGTGGTGATCAAGTAAGTGTGATGATCAAGTAGGAGTATTGACCAAGACTAAAGAGTAATGACCAAGTGTAGGATTTAAGTTGTACCTTGCAAGTAATGAATAGTAAGGAAGTGGTTTAAGGAGGTGGGATGTTTTAAAGACTAAACTACCCTAACCTTGGAAATTCTATAAATAGAAGAAGCTTTCAAGCCATTTGTTGGTTGCTCAAATAATCTAGACATCACAAAGTTCTTAAGTGTTAGAGAGATTAAGTTGCAAATAAGTCACTTCCATAAGCCAAGAAAAGAAGAAGCTACTTATCAAAGACTTCTAAAGTAAGACTTCTTCTCCAAATATCTTCTATCTCTATCATGATAGGATGATAAGAAAAGTGGGATTAAGAAACATGAATGAGTAAGTAATGAACTTAAGCCAATTAAGTTAGTAATAAGTCATTTAAGCTAGCATGAGTTATAAACTTATGTAAAAATAATATGAACTTGTAAGAAGTTTATTAAGAGAAATGAAATGAATGTAAAAGAACTTATATGATTATATGTATCATGTATACCTAAGTTAAGTTATATGTTGAGAACTTATGAGAAATGATGGTTAAGAAACTTTAATTGTCATAAGTCATAAATAATCAAATCTTAAGTAGTTTATAATTTGACAAGTTATGAGCTCTTGAAGAATAAGTCCAAAAATCCAACCATGAATATAAGTTGTTGTATTAAGGATGTTAAAATGTTCACATGATGAATGGAATTCATTTGTAATGTTGAACAAATCATAAGAATGAAGAATTGCCGAAATTTGCACGATTGGACGATAAATGTCGAATACGTAAAATTCTCGGAATGAAAGTCAAATTTTGTGTTGGATCACGAAACCTTTGTTTTCCAATAGAGACAAGTCATAATTGGCATTTAAGAGTTGCGGACTCGAAAATGACCGGATTCCGACTTAGAACGAAGAAACGAGCGTTGAACATTCACGAACGTTTATCGTTTACGTTAAAAATGAACCAATAGGTGAATTTTTAGCAAACAAAGTCAAATAGATAAAATTCTTGAATGGTCATATAGAGTACGTAAATTGTGAACCGTAGGCTTTTGAACGAGCCAATTCGGACTTATAACGAAGAAGTTATGCATCCGAAAAGTTCACAAAATTTCAAAACTGAAATTATTATCTGGTGCACAGAGTTGGCGCCGCGGCGCCAACCCTAGGAAAAAGACCCGCGCCGTGGCGCGGAACAATAACCGAGCATACTACAAGAGTTCGCCGCAGTGCGAACCTTAGTTCAATAAGTGAAATAGCGGCTAACAGCCAAGTCGGTCGTCGAGATGTGATAAGGCTCATGTGGCAGCACGAGATGTATGTAAGTATAAATCTGGCGCCGCAACGTCAGTCTCAGAACAAAGATAGTAAGGAAATTTTCTAAGTGCAAAGAAAAGAAATGGAAGTAAACATAACTTAAGGGAGGTAATGTAACATTGTTAAACTTTGTTAAACCTTAAGGAATGTAATGTAAAGGTTAAGATAGCCTAGTCAAATATAAATGCAATGGTAAATGACAAACCGGAACGAATATTAATTGAATCTAGTACACAATTAGATTGAAATAAAGAGTATGATATAGTCATATACATACTTGATTATATGTGACCTAATGTAAGGCATTATGTGATCATGTATTGTAGAGACTTGAACGACTTGAACGACTTGAATATAAAGTTAAAACACCGTAGCAGACGCTAAAGGCAAGTATTCTAACTCTTGTTTCAGTTCAATCTGAACAAGTTTTTGATGTTCATGTATTCTTTCACATGAATTGAGATATGTTAAAGTTAAAGCCAGTTCCTTTGGCTAGACTTAAAATATTGATAATCTAATCATGTATTGTCAATGGTTGCTATCTTTTGTCAACTACTTGTATGGTTTTCAACAGAAGACTGAAATGTTAAACAAATGTTTGGTCGGTAAAACGACAGGCACGTGAGGTTGCCAAATGCTTAAACGTACATACGTTTAACGGATGTAGTGTTGATCAACATAGAGTACAATAGGCTGATCACCTAGAAGTGCTCGTAAGTAATATTGGGCTTACAGATTTGCTTCCGGGTTGTCCTTTTCCAATAAAGAATGAATAATTGAGGTCTCTGACCGGAGTGAATGTTTTACTAATATTGTTGTTATTGTAAAACATTTTGAAAGAAAAGATGAAGTGCTATTTTGAATTATCAATAGTACTTCATAACTATTGTTCAGTTATCGAAGATATACGATTTATATGTGTCAAGCATGTTGTTATTAAATTGTTATACTTGCTGAGCTAGTTATGCTCACTCTTTCTTGAACCATATGAATACAGCTAAGACTGAACGTCCCGATGGATCAGGAAAAGATAAAGGAAAAGCTAAGGTAGATTTCTAAGTTGTTTTGTAATAGTATAGGTCTATTGTTGTAATGTAACTGATATTATGACAAAGAACCTTTGTAATGGGTTTAGAACTTGGGAAATATAAATATTACTTTAAGTATATAGAGGGTATATTCGTTCTTTGAGACTTTTCAATTGAATGAATGTATGAATGTTGTACAGTATAGCACCATCTGTCGGGTTGGAAGATACCCGGATTTGGGGCGCTACATAAACCATTGTCAGACCTGTTCTTGATGTTCTTGGCTGCCCAGAAACATCAAGTCGTGTCCGGTCAACGTTTTTGGGGGCCATACATCTCTCGATTGGTTCACGTTATAGTTGATTTAGACGTCGGGCCTTGCAAAGACACTAACATAGTACATGGTATAAGGTCGTATAGGGTCTAACAATCATACATCTGCAAGATCTAAGCCCATAAAGAACTTGTCAGACCGCTGCCACAAAATTCTAGGTTACCCAGAAAATAAAACTGAACGATCAACTATGTTTGACCGATTATTACAACCGATATGTTGCTCCCCAAGGTTCGAGAGCACTATAGAATTGTAGTACTCATGTCATAATATAATCTAGATGCAAACATACATCCTAAAAGCTTTATAATAACGAACTCAAAGTCGGTCAAAATCCTTTGTCGAGCGTGTTCTTGAGTTTTACGGGTTTCGAGAAAAAAGATTTAAATGTTCAGTCGATGGACTTTGGATAGTGAATAACTTTTGATATACACAAGCAATGATCCTGATTCTTCTTTCAGATTATAAACAACACTACCAGCTATAACATTCAACGTTTAATACACCAAAACAATAAATAAACACGGATCTAAGAGGCCTGAATTTTGGTTGTCAAATAGATTTACAAACTTTTCCAGATTTTCTAAAACTCCTATTTCGAGCATCTAGATGTTATAGATCCTTGACTACCAACCCAGATCACTCAAAGACACCCTCTAACAAAACTTTAAATAACAACTAACATCAGATCTAAGTATTTCGAAAAATTAGGGTTCTTACCTTTTTCTAACTTTGATTCTTGATTCTAACTCTTGGATCTGATATTAGCTTGCTATGAACTGATCTTAGCTCAACTTTTAACTCTCTCTCACTCCCCATTCCTGAAATATAGAGAGAGAAGTGTTTGGAGAAAAATGAAAATGCAAGAAGCCATTTTCTCTCTCTTAATCTTATATGTAATAATGTAATGAGTTGGCTGGCAAATTCGGCTGAGATAGATGATATTGGTCACATGTTATGCTTAGGGTTGGTCACCAACTCACACTAGGGAAAGACTTGTAAGCAATCTACTAAATAATACAATAAGGGTAGAATGGTCATTTTGCACCTAATTTTAATGGCATTCTTGTCAATTAGCCAAATGTGACGCCCCCAAAAAAGGTATACAACACCCATTCTGAGTCGTCAATGTAATATCCGAGATTTTTTTTTATGTAATTTAAGAATTATTAATAAACAAATTTATATGAAACTTTTGAAAGATTTCATTTATTAGATGTATATGTGTTGTACATATATGTGTTATTTCAAGATATGTGATGAGATGTATTTAAATGGTTGGTTTAGTTTTATTTAACTATTTAAATTGATTAAGTAGGGAATTATTCTATTTATTACGTGGGATTGTATTAAATTATGACCTGGAGTTCGAAGCGGAATTTAGAGTCACGGATTGCGTATTCGAGTCCGGAACGTCGAAATTAGTCAGGATAGACTGTAATCACGAAAAAGTGTCACGGTTGACTTTTTGGTCAAAGTCAACCAGTTGACTTTTTGAGGGGAAAGTCAACCAGTTGACTTTTTTGAGGGAAAAGTCAACTACGAATTTCGGAGATGAGTTTGACGAAACGGATAGTTCCACAACGTCCGGAACGTCGACTTTAGTAGGAACCGATATAAGTATCAAACACGTTTGGCTACAGAGGGTAAAATGGTCAAAATAATGTATTAAATGATTAAATTAATTTTAGTATTATTTTAATAGAAAAATGCAGCAGCCGTGGGGCCCACGTGACAACTAAATTAGGACAAGGGAGGGAGCATTAGTATTATAAGGTAATGATGGGGGAGGGAGTTACAACTCTTTACAATCCAAGACCTTTCTTTTCTCTAACCCCCACCCATATTAATTGAATTTATATAATATACTTATTACATATAATTATATTGGAGATGAAATGGTTGGAAAATCATTTGGTTATCATGTTCTACATATACTCTCTATCCAAGTTTTCTCCCTTTTTGTAAGAAAATCCTACCGTAAGTAAAGTTAAGAGTGAGAGAGGAAAGAGCTTGAGAGGGTGGTGAATTCTAGAGTTTTGGGGAGTCTAAACAAGCAAGTGAGGAGGATTTTCAGAAACTAAACAAGAAGAAATCCATCAAGTAAGCAACTCATGAACTTTTATATGTTTTCAAGGGAAATAGCTAGAAAATGCCTCTTAGTTGCTAATTTTTTCAAATCATGGTAATTTAGTTAGTTTGTTTGTTGTAATATATTCATATATGTTAATACATGAGATCTGGACGGTAGGAATCGAATCCATGCATGCTAGAATCAAAATCATGATTTTTGTCAAAGTTGGTTAAAAAGTGTAATCTTTGATTTTTTGGTTTTTCGGAGCCTTGGATTTGTAGTTTAGATGACTCGATTAGCGTATGTAATAATTTTATAAAATAGTATATAGTATGAAATCTCATCTGGCCCAAATTTCATCAGAATCGGAGTTATAATGATCAGGTTATGAAAATCGTAAGCAAGCATGTTCATACTAAAATATGCAGAAAATCTAGAATTTCCAGATTTTTTCTAAGTATAAAACTAGTGCTGGCATGACTTTCTATGCAGTTGGTTTGTGGTCTTAGCATGCTAGTTTTATGAATGCTATATTTTTGTAAAATACCTTGCTGTATGAGGTTTATTGTGCCCAAGTATCATGGTCATATCATCTTTAGATTAGCGGGAATAAAATGTAAAAAGTGGGCTTGAAACGAAAATTTGATGTCTTTCTTGGGCTGTTGGGATCGAGTCTGTTTGAGGGGCTTTTTCAGTCCCTTGTGTTGTACTTTAAAAATTCTGGAAAACTTTGTAGTATTAATATAAGAAGATATGAAGGTCTGTAAAATTTGAGAAATTTTGGCCATACGGTTTGAGAGTTATGAATTTTACTGGTTAGGGACACTTTTTGAGAAGATAATAGAATAACTCTTTGTGTGTAAGTCCAAAAATTACGAAATTTTTACTGGAAGTTCATGTGTATAACAGGAGTTAACCGAAAAATTTTAGAATTTTTGGAGCTAATCTCGATTTATGAAAAATATGAGAATATTTGGCTATTATGGACTATTTAAAAATAGTAGATGAATTTTAAAAATTTGGAGAAAATTATATGTTCAATGTGGGACTATATTCTACAAAATCCCAGAAAAGAAATATTTTTGGAATTGAATTGGTATTTTTTATATAAATGATGCTATATGGATAAATGAATTTAATTATATATGTGATGTCATAATTATGGAAAATGAGATTTTCTGACTTGAGACCCTTAAGCTATTTTATGCAGATTTGTGGTCCGAAAAATGTCACAAATTTATGCATCCTAGTTTCTTTTATTTGACCGTGTGGCCTATTTATAGTAACATGTTAGGTAATTGAATTGTATTTGAATACGTGTGAGTTTAATCTTTTTATTAAAATAAAAGGGAACCATTACACTTCAAAGTGGTGTTTGAGAACTAAATTACTTAACGTGACACATGTGAATAGGTTACGTGAAGGGCTAGTAGATAGCAGTAATTGTAGAGAAGCGTAATGCAAGTTTCTTACCCTATTTTTCATTATGAATTTATTCAACTCTTTATTGATTGATTGCTGGTGAGGTAAGTTTGGGCTTGTGATTAATTAATCATTCATTCGTGCAAGCTCCTTTATTGTAAAGTTCTATAACTTCAATTATGATGCGAAATATTATTGATGATTATTAGGTTCTATTGCAATCGCTATACTTTAAAGTTCATTATTCCCTTAATGAACTACATTCAAGCATGCTTTCTAGCTTTCGTTCCAGCTAGATGTTATTGATGCAAACATAATATATTGTTTAAACAATTCAAATCCTTTGAAGCTATTTGATGTTTACCAATCCAAATTGCTTTGGTGAGGTCCCGTATGAATACTAAGATGAACAACCCGGATAACGGGGTAACTGATGACGGGAATATAGTCCCATTTACGCTTATGCGTTTAAACTTTATACTTGTGCACAATGTAGAGTACGATAGGCTTATCACCTAGAGTACTTGCAGAGACCGTTTATAATTTATTTGATTGTTAAACCGTCTGATAGTTTTTGATGAAACAAAGTAATGTTCAGGGTATCTAACACCCCTTACTATGTTATTGAGAATTCCAGAACTCTTATCTTGATATTCCAGTTTATCTCTTGATATTTATTTCAACTGTTGAGAAATATTCATACTAATGCTTTTACTTGATGTATGTTCTCAAACTACTTTATATACTTCTTTGGGCAATTTGTGCTCATCCTTGCTTAAACCTTTCGATTAAAATTTGATAATGTACCCGAGGGCTCGGGCAAGGACAAAGGAAAGTCTAAGATGAAATGATAAGAGTTATTTATGGAATAATTATATTTTCGCATATGATGTGATGTAGCGATAAACGCTAAGTTTAAGTTTCAGTTTATTAAAGGTTGTAAAGACTTGGGACTTTATTTTGAACAAGTATGTAATAGTTAATATTATTATTATTATTATTATTATTATTATTAGAGTTACTTAGATAGATGATGATGTATGTTATATCGTGAGCACCATTTCCTGTCATCGATGTTACATTTAATTTGGGAAATCATATCCAAAATACATGGTACAGAAACAACTACAAATTTATTAATACAACATAAAAACTGTGAGTTTAAATACAAATATTTTCATCTAGACAATATCCACACTCAAATAAGTCCTCATTACAATTATTGATACATTATTTTACAAAAATAGTGAGGACTACTAAAACGACTTTCTAGATCCTTCATTCCATACCCCAACTAGTACTCGCTACATTCTCGCCTCCTGAGAAGAAAAATGGAACAAAAAGGAAAAGGGTGAGCTCAACTAGCCTTGTAAAGAATATTATGACTAAGATAACACAGAACAAATTATCGTTAGTCTTCAACAGGAAAAAATATAATAGAATACAATAGACAACCAGTTTTAAATCAATCTTCGCAGCGAAAATAATAATTCATTAGAAGAGTTAAGTAGAGAATGCAAACTACTATCTTCTATATATGAATTTAAAAGTTCATTTTCGATGTTTTATCCCTGTAACATCAATCAATATATATCTGGAATTAAATATTTATCTTTGCACTACAGGCCAAGGATATTCATCAGTTGGTCATGTTCATCTAAACACCTGTTCATCTTTGCACTATGGGCCAAAGATATTCATCAGAAAATCATTCATCTTTACACTACATGCCAAAGATATTCAGTAATATCATCATTTAGGACTGAGGATGATAAAAAATATTTTAAAGAAAACGAATCTAGTGAAACAAAAGAATAAATATTAAGGGTTCGTATTTCAGCTATTCCATGTCCAAAAATACCTCATAAATAATCAAGTGGAGTAAAATTCAAGAATGATCAAAACATGGATACAATCAAAGCTAGTATACATAATAGATATTTTGGACGAAAAATGAAAATTTAATTTTTCTGTGAATAGTGTCGTATTCATGAGTAGTGTCATATACGTGAATAGTGTCGTATACGTGAATAGTAACCCCGACACTAAAAGACAAGAATTTCACAAGAAAAATACTCACAATATTTCGGTATAATGATATTGAAAGAATTAATATCATTTTAAAAAAATAATATCCCTTACCTCGTAAAGACAGTACTTCTAATTGAAACACCGGATATAGGCTATGAATTGAACTTGCACCGTATAGCAACACTCAAAGTATTAAAATACTCACAAGAATACGTTCAATATATCGAGAGAGAAAGAGAGAGAAAACTTCAGTTTCTGGTGTTATTTTCAATTCTAACCTAAGCACCCTATTTATAGAAAATTGCTTAGAACACCAAAGCAGAAAATTTAATAAAATATAAATATATATATATATATATATATACATATTAATTTCCTACGCACACGTTTTTAGTCAAAGATCAGCCATTCAAGTAGCTTACATCACAAAAAATGTTTTTGTGAATTAAAATATTTTAAACTGAAAAAAATTAATTATTCCAGAACTTTAGAACTTCAATAATTCATAATAAATAGCCCTTTTATCAGAAAAATTCAAACCACATGTCCTTTCTATAGGATATTCCATTATCTACAACTTTACAGAAGAAAGTTTTTCCAACTTCCAAACAGAAATTGACTGAAATCCATAAACGGGCGATTCTACAGGGAATAATCAAATTTAAGTCAAAAAATGGGTCCACAGACATGTTTAACATGTTTTAAACAACTTTTGCAACAAAAATACTCTTCCTCCTCATATACTCATATATCCCACATTCATTGTAAAAATATCATCATTATGGAAGTATTGTGATTCTGTAATATTATTTGTGAATAATTAATTATTGATTTATATGATGAGGAAAATATTCATTTTATGTGGATATAAATGGAGAAAATTTAAAGTGACAATTGTTGAAAATCGATATTTTATCTTTTCTTCACAAATAATATTACAGAATCACAATCATCGTGACGGTAGTTCCATGAAAGAAGGAGTTTTCCAATAAGGATTTCTCCTTACTGGCGCGCAATTAGGTGACCAAACCTCTCCTTAGGCAGAACTTTCTAGACATTGCCAATAATGTTATCTAATAATATTATTGAGGATAATATGAATTATTGCTCAGATAATGGAAAAATTGTGTAGTGACAATTATTGAAAAACGGTAATATAAAATATCAACGTAGCAATTATTGAATCAATAAAATAAAATCTTGAGCAATAATTAATGTAACAATTATTGAGTAGTGCCTTCTTACGTAAGAATCAATAATTGGTGCAATATCTGGTGTCTTCTTGTGCAACAACGCGTATTATTATATTTTAACCAAGGGTATTCCAACAAGTATTACTTGGTAACAACTACGTAGATTATTTATAAACAACTTATACTTGTCGTTTTCTTCATCCAATCGATTTCAGTTATGGGGCCCACACAAGGTTTGCGCCGTAAATACGAATATTCCCAAGCAAGAAGAATATTCCACGACCAAACGAATATTCTCCGATAAAAATGAATATTTTATAACCACTTGCTTATTTAAAATATTTGCGCATTTTACCCATAACTAACCACATTAATCAAATCAACCCTTACTTTTTCAAAATGATAAATAGAGGAAATTAAATTTCATTTATTAATAATTTGGGGTCTTACAACCTCCCTTCCTTATGAAATTTCGTCCTCAAAATTGACGTACGTACCTGGTGTTTCGAAAAGATGAGGATACCTCGCTTTCATTTCCGTTTCCAACTCCCAGGTCATTTCCTCAATAGCATGGTTTTTCCACAAAACTTTAACTTGTGGTATGACCTTCGTGCGTAGGAAATGCTCCTTCCTATCCAAGATCTTGACAGGTATCTCTTCGTACGTTAAGTCTTCGGCTATCTCGTCCGGTTCTAACTCAATAACGTGGTTTGGGTCTTTCATATATTTATGTAGAACAGATATATGAAAAACATTATGAACACGAGACATACTTGGAGGTAACGCGAGTCTATAGGCCACATTTCCTACTCGGTCAAGAATCTAAAATGGACCAATAAATCGTGGATTGAGCTTTTCTCTTTTCCCAAATCTTGTAACTCCTTTCCATGGAGCCACACGCAACAATACATGATCCCCAATGTCAAATTCCACGTCCTTTCGATGAAGATCCGCATAACTCTTTTGTCGATCCTATGCCGTTTGTATACGTTGTCAAATCGTTTGGATCTTCTCTGTAGTCACTCATACCAACTCTGGTCCCAACAACGTTGCTTCTCCCACCTCATCCTAACATACTAGAGAACGACACTTTCGTCCATATAATGCCTCAAATGGAGCCACACTTATACTTGCTTGATAGTTGTTGTTGTAGGAGAATTCCACAAATGGTAGGTACTTATCCCAACTCCCTTTGAAATCTAGGACACAAAGTCTTAATAGATCTTCAAGAGTTTGAATAGTCCTCTCTGATTGCCCGTCCGTTTGAGGATGGTATCTTGAATGAGCAAGCAAATAAATCTGTGCCCATAGCTTTTTGCAAGCTAACCCAAATTCTTAAAGTGAATCTTGGGTCACGATCTGAAACTATGGATACTGGCATGCCATGCAACCTCACAATCTCATTCACGTACATACTAGCAAGACGTTCAAGGGAATAAGTCTCCGTGTCGGCAAGAAAAAGCGAGACTTGGTTAATCGATCAACAATAACCCAAATAGCATTTATGCCTTGAAAAACTGTGGGAAGACCCGTAACGAAATCCATGGTAATGTGTTCCCACTTCCATTTCGGAATCTCAAGTGGTTGCAATGGACCCTTTGGCACTTGATGCTTCGTCTTTACACGTTGACAAGTTAAACACCTCGAGATAAACTTTGCAATCTCTCTCTTCATATTATTCCACCAAAATGTATGTCAAAGATTACGATACATTTTGGTACTTCCAGGATGGATTGCAAATGGTGTATTGTGTGCCTCCATCATGATCTTGTACTTTAAATCAGAATCGTTAGGAACACAAAGTTCTGGAGTGGACTCGAAGTATTCCTTCTTTCGATTCTTGCTTACGGAATAACACCTTCTTGCACTTTTTCTTCTTCATACGCATCGGTTTTAAGTGCGTGGCTTGGAGAAACTTTAACTTTATCGATTAAAGTTGGTTCTATACTTTATACTTGACATCATCGCCTTTTCGTTCACGCATATGATCTTCTACTCAATACATCGTCACTACCACGTTTGCTTTTCTAGGATGGTATTGAATAGTGTGGTCGTAATCTTTCAACAGCTCGAGCCAACATCGTTGCCGCATGTTGAGTTCTTTTGGAGTGAAGAAATATTTGAGGCTTTTATGGTCTGAATATATCTCCACTTTCTCCCCATATAGATAGTGCCTCCAGATCTTTAGCGCAAAAAAAAGCATTGCGCGCTAACTCTAGATCATGAGTAGGATAATTCCTCTCATATTCTTTAAATTATCGCGAGGCATAGGCTATAACTTCCCACGTTGCATGAGAACACATCCTAGCCCTTTGCTTGAAGCATCGCTGTAGATAACAAATCCATCCGAACTAGATGGTATGGTCAAAACAGGTGCCGAAATGAGTCTCCTCTTAAGCTCTTGGAAACTCTTCCCGCATTCCTCGCTCCATACGAATTTGATATCTTTCTGAGTCAGCTGAGTTATCGGGGTAGAGATTCGAGAAAACCTTTCCATGAATATCCGATAATAACCAGCTAAGCTCAAAAAGCTACGTACTTGGTCCACCGTCTTTGGTTGCTCCCAACTTTGTATTGCTTCAATCTTCGTGGGTCAACAGATACTCCATGTTTTGACACCACGTGCCACAGGAATGCTACTTCCTCAGCCGAACTCGCATTTCTTCAACTTCGGCATATAGCTTGTTTTCACATGACCTTTGGAGTACCGACTTCAAATGGTGCTCATGATCTTCACGGCTTTTGGAATATATGAGGATGTCATCAATAAAAAGACAACAACGGCCGATCCAAATAATCCTTGAATACTCGGTTCATCATATCCATGAAAGCCGCAGGAGCATTAGTCAATCAAAAGACATGACTAGGAATTCATAATGCCGTCTTGGAGTTACGAAGGCGGTCTTGAATATCCTCAGTTTTAACCTTTAGCTGATGATATCCAGAACGAAGATCGATCTTTGAAAAGAATTGTGCTCCTTATAACTGGTCAAACAGGTCATCAATACGAGGTAGCGGATACCTATTCTTGATAGTGACATGGTTTAATTCCCGGTAATCGATTCAAAGTCGCATACTCCCATCTTTCTTCTTTACAAATAAAATAGGAGCACCCCAAGGAGATGTACTAGGACGAATGAAATCGATGTCCAACAACTCCTGTAGTTGGACCTTTAACTCCTGAAGTTCAATAGGAGCCATTTGATATGGGGTTTTAGAAATAGGTTTTGTACCAGGTTCAAGATCAATAAAGAATTCAACTTCACGTTCCGGGGGTAGACCGGGAAGTTCTTCAGGAAATACGTCAGGAAAGTCAATAACAACAAGAATATTATTCAAATATGACCTGTCTTTATTCAAATCCATAACATGGGCTAAGAAAGCTTGACATCCGTTTTTTAATAAACGAATGGCTTTATGGCTTGATATAACAGTGATTGATTTTAATGGCTTAGTTGCTTGAATTCGCACAACAGGTTGGTTAGGAATATGCAAATTAACAACCTTACGAAAACAATCAATTTTGGTATGATGAGTAGTTAACCAATCAATCTCTAAAATCACATCAAAAGCAAGTATCTTTAAAGAGATAAGGTCAACAGGTAATGTGATGGTGCCAACTTGGATCAAACAAGATTTATAAGCAAGTGGATGTGATGAAAGTTTCTCTAATTGAGTCTCCACGAGATAATTCAAAGTCTAATTCTCTCGAGTCAAGTTTAAGCGTTGAGCACAAGCGGGAGAAATAAATGAATGGGTAGCACCGGTATCTAGTAAGGTATAAACTTTGCATGAATTTATGATTAGCTTACCGTGATCACCTCATTTGGGTTCCTCGCATGTTGACCCATCACGACAAACGCTCTTCCCAGGAACCGTTGACTTTGACTTTTACGGGATGACCTTTTGAGTCACCATCCCCACTTGGACTTGGTTTCGCTTCTGACAATCTCGGCGATATGTCCTTCCTTTCCATAATTATAGCATACTTTGAACTATTGTGGACGGTTTAATGATATGTCCCTCTTTTCCACATTTATAGCATACAACCGGTGGTCGTTCTCCTCCCTTAAAACCCGGTTGATCTTTGGTGTCGGCGTCTTCAGCGGTGACATTGTTGAATCTCCTCTTTTTAAAATCTCCCCCAAACTCGCTTCTTCTATTTTCATGGCCACGATTACCACAAGAGTGGTTGTCGCTCTTATCTGTATTTTTCTTTCTGCGCTGGTTATCGTTGTTCTAATGACTGCTGTCATCGGTATGATCCTGGTTGTGGTCCCTCGGTTGAACGTACTCGTTATCTCGCTCTAATAATTGAGCCCTGTTGACAACATCTGAATAGAGAGAAAATTTATGAGAAATGAGATATTGACATATGCCGGGTTTCAAACCTCTCAGAAACATCCGAGTCATACGTTCCTCATTCTCCACCAAATGAGGTGCAAACCTAGACAACTCTGTAAACTTCGCCTCGTACTGGGACACCGTCATGTTATTCTGCTCCAGTCTAATAAACTTCACCTCCTTCATATGACGAATACTTTCAGGAAAGTACTTATCATTGAACAATTTCTGAAATGTCTCCCAAGACATCTTTGAGTGCGTTGGATGGGTGCGCTTCACATGAGACTCCCACCATGAGTGATACGCCTCTTCCCACGGAACATAAAGGTGGCGAATGGAACCTTCTGTTCTTCTGTACATCCCAAGACATCGAATATCTTGGTAATTTGTTTAACCCACGTCTCTGCCTTAATCGGATCCGGCTTTCCAATAAATTCGGGTGGTCCCAACTCTTTGAACTGCTTGGCTGTGACAAACCGTGAATTGCTATCATTTCCTCCTGTATTTTGAACACGAGTCTCCCTCGTATGATTTTGCATGAACTGCAAAAAGCTTCTAAACATCCCATCGTTCATCATCTGCTTAGTGGTGTTGTTTACAGGAGGAACATTTCCAGCCTGTTGCACGTTCTCCTCGTTGGTGAGCAAAGGTGTCTCCACGGTCTCATTTACTCCACTATTAACATTCTCAGTCGACATTCTCAAATACTGCCATAAAATAAGGGTTAATTTAACAAATTAACATATCACATAATATCCCTATATTATGACCGACCAATAAATAAGCTTAGGTAGGACACACTAGCGAAGGATTTACTCGTCTCTCCCCTCCTAGCTCTATTCCCGATCTCCATGGAGATCATATCCTAAGCTCGATACCAACCGTGGTGACACCCCCAAAATAGGTATACAACACCCATTACGAGTCGTCAAAAAATACATGATGCGAAACAACTACAACTTTATTAATACAACATAAAAGCGTGAGTTTAAATACAAATATTGTCATCTAGACAATATCCACACTCAAATAAGTCCTCATTACAATTATTGATACATTATTTTATAAAAATGGTGAGCACTACTAAAATGACTTTCTAGATCCTTCATTCCATACCCCAACTAGTACTCGCTACATTCTCGCCTCCTGAGAAGAAAAATGGAACAAAAAGGAAAAGGGTGAGCTCAACTAGCCTTGTAAAGAATATTATGACTAAGATAACACAGAACAAATTATCGTTAGTCTTCAACAGGAAAAAATATAATAGAATACAATAGACAACCAGTTTTAAATCAATCTTCGCAGCGAAAATAATAATTCATTAGAAGAGTTAAGTAGAGAATGCAAACTACTATCTTCTATATATGAATTTAAAAGTTCATTTTCGATGTTTTATCCCTGTAACATCAATCAATATATATCTGGAATTAAATATTTATCTTTGCACTACAGGCCAAAGATATTCATCACTTGGTCATGTTCATCTAAACACATGTTCATCTTTGCACTACGGGCCAAAGATATTCATCAGAAAATCATCTATCTTTGCACTACTTGCCAAAGATATTCAGTAATATCATCATTTAGGACTGAGGATGATAAAAAATATTTTAAAGAAAACGAATCTAGTGAAACAAAAGAATAAATATTAAGGGTTCGTATTTCAGCTATTCCATGTCCAAAAATACCTCATAAATAATCATAGTGGAGTAAAATTCAAGAATGCTCAAAACATGGATACAATCAAAGCTAGTATCCATAGTAGATATTTTGGATGAAAAACAAAAATTTAATTTTTCTGTGAATAGTGTCGTATTCATGAATAGTGTCGTATACGTGAATAGTGCCGTATACGTGAATAGTAACCCCGACACTAAAAGATAAAAATTTTGAAAAAATACTCACAATATTTTAGGTATAATGATATTGAAAGAATTAATATCATTTAAAAAAAATAATATCCCTTACCTCGTAAAGACAGTACTTCTAGTTGAAACACCGGATATAGGCTATGACTTAAAGTTGCACCGTATAGCAACACTCAAAGTATTAAAATACTCACAAGAATACGCTCAATATATCGAGAGAGAGAGAGAGAAAACTTGGGTTTACGGTGTGATTTTTAATTCTAACCTAAGCACCTATTTATAGGAAATTGCTTAGAACACCAAAAGCAGAAAATTTAATAAAATATAATATATATATATATATATATATATATTAATTTCATACGCCACTTTTTTAGTCAAAGATCAACCATTCAAGTAGCTTACATCACAAAAAACGTTTTTTTGAATTAAAATATTTTAAACTTAAAAAAATTAATTATTCCGGAACTTCGGAACTTCAATAATTCGTAATAAATAGCCCTTTTATCAGAAAAAATCGAACCACATGCCTTTTCCATAGGAAATTTCATTATCTACAACTTTGCAGAAGAAAGTTTTTCCAAATTCGAAACAGAAATTGACCGAAATCCACAAACGGCCGATTCTACAAGCTATAATCAAATTTCAGTCAAGAAATGGGCCCACAAACATGTTTAACATGTTTTAAACAACTTTTCCAACAAAAATACTCTTCCTCCTCATATACTCATATATCCCACATTCATTGTAAACATATCATCATTATTATATTATAACAATATAAAAAAATATTATTTTATCAGAAAAGATAAAATATCGATTTTCAACAATTGTCACTTTAAAAATTTTCTCCATCTATATCTACATAAAATGAATATTTTCCTCATCATATAAATCAATAATTAATTATTCACAAATAATATTATGAGAATCACAATCATCGACAACCGGGCACCTCCAGGAAAGAGGGGCTTTCAATAAGGATTTCTCTTCTTGCGCCGCAATTAGGTGACCAAACCTCTCCTTAGACAAAACTTTCTAGACATTGCCAATAATGTTATCTAATAATATTATTAGGATAATATGAATTATTGCTCGATAATGGAAAATATTGTGTAGTGACAATTATTGAAACAACGATAATATAAAATATCAACGTAGCAATTATTGAATCAATAAAATAAAATCTTGAGCAATAATTTGTAACAATTATTGAGTAGTGCCTTCTTACGTAAGAATCAATAATTGGTGCAATACCGTGTGCTACTGTGCTACAACGCGTATTACTGTGTTTTAACCACCGGGTATTCCAACAGTATTAACGGTAACAACTACACCGTTATTTATAAATAACTTATACTTGTCATTTTTGTTCATCCAATCGCTTTTCGTTATGGGGCCCACACAAGGTTGCGCCGTCGTACGAATATTCCCCGACAGCAAGAATATTCCACGACCAAACGAATATTCTCCGATAAAAATGAATATTTTATAACCACTTGCTTATTTAAAATATTTGAGCATTTTACCCATAACTAACCACATTAATCAAATCAACCCTTACTTTTTCAAAATGATAAATAGAAGAAATTAAATTTTATTTATTAATAATTTGGGGTCTTACACCAAACCCTTAGGGTTTAGGGTTTGGGTTAGGGTTTAAGGTTTGAGCCATTTAGGATTTAGGGTTTGGAAAAATAATTCTAGAATTTCCAAATTAGGTTTTCAAAAATAAAAATTTATATTTCTAAATTATAATTAGAATTTTCTAATTATAATAAAATTTCTTAATCATAATTTAAATATTGCTAATTAGGATTAATGATTCCTAATTAAAATTGCTAATTAAGCAATTAGGGTCAAAATTGATCATTAGGGTTTACAACCCACGAATTAGGGTTTCTAATAGAAAAATAAATTTCCTAAATTAGAAATTAAATTTCGTAATTAGATTAGGGTTTTCTAATTACTATAACTTGAAAATTAGGATTAATATTTCCTAATATCATTAAAATTATTTAATTAACACCCAGTCTTTCCCTAATTACAAATTAGGGTTCCTCAACCAGAAATTAGGGTTTCAGATTTTGAAATTAGGGTTTTCTAACCAATTTGTTAAGATTAGCCCTAATTAATCTTATCATTATTTAAACTTACGCGATTAGGTTCCCAATTTAGGGTTTCATACACTGAATTAGGGTTTCGGATTTCTAGAATTGAAATTAGGGTTTCCATAACCGATTTCTAGGGTTTCTTATTAATCGCTAGGGTTTTATAACCGAACGTTGACGTTCTTAATATATAATTAGGGTTTGTTACATATATCGTTTATCTGGTCAACCCTTGACCCTTAACCACATACTGTACACATATACAACCATATACAAGAATATTTTCACGTATTTCCTTAATCTGAATAATTCACCTAAATCCTTCACGAATTTTGAAATCCTCAAAATTCCATCTTAAAATATCAAACGCATACACTAATTTTACATCAGGTTCTAATTTTGAACCTTAAATCAATTAATAAAATTTTTAAAAATATTCAAAATTCTCGGGTTGTCACATTCACCCCTTCTTCTAAAAATTTTGTCCCCGAAATTTACCTTACACCTTATACCATACACCATACACTATACACCATACACCATACATACACAGCATCACATGCTACCCAAAACACCATTCACAAGAGTAAAAATTTTAAATTTTGTTGAGTCAAATAGACTATTTGTCTGTCATTTTCGCAACGGTTTTATGAAAATTCATCCGCAAACCGTCATAACTTACAGACACAATGGGTGATTAGCCCGATATGTCTGTCTTGGCAATCTTGATTTTATCTTAAGCTTCTTGATTGCCATAGGCACAAAATTCTACCTCAGTCTTATTGGATTCCGCACCAAAACAATTTGGTTCGGGAAATTTTTTTCAATGAACACTTAAAATTTTCATAAACTTTAGTCTAGCTGAATTGAATAGCATAGACTCATATCAATAATTCAATTCAATCGAATTATTTAAGTGTAGCCAAGCCCCGATGGCAAATTAAAATTTTTGAAAATATTTTTGAGAATGACGCCATGATGCCGTACAGTTTTTTAACAGTCCGTTTGAGGATGCCATCATTGTATGACTTTGTCATAACACATCATACAATAGTGGAACAACGATTTTAGATCAAATTCACACCAAGTATTCATGTATTTACAACTCCATCAAATTTTTATCATCTCTGCACCAGGTTACATGGTACATGAGTGATAAATAAAATATATTTTGATATTTCAAATCATTTGCGTCTAGCTGAAATAAGTAGCATAGACAATACTTTAAACCGTTTCAAAAATGATTACGAGTCTACATATTATTTTTTTTCAAAAGCACATAGTGCGTATTTAGCTTGATGTCAATCATTTTGAAATCTAGCATAACTAGGAGTTTTGGAAAACTTAATTCTTCACTAATAATCATTTGCTTAACAATCTATATGTTCCTATTGTCTTTAATACTCCATTTACACACAACTATACCCAGTTCGTCAAACCACACTTATGAGTCCATAAATTGCCATAATCATATGAGTTTAAGAACTTTCCTAGACAGACTTTTGGCGTCCATTTGCTGAGGGGTTCATAAACATTTCATATAACTATGAATCAAGTATGTCACATAAGTATGAGTTTTAAAAACTTGTACTTAACCTTATATTCTCTACCTATGACCTATCTATATGTTATACAAATGAGAAAGGAATCACCCTCTTAACATGCATATATCAAATAGCGCGACACAAACATTTCAATGATTATCATTGTCAAAACTAAGTAGTTTTTATACCAAGTACAATTTCCCGCCCACACAAGGAATCATATAACTCAGCTGCTGACACGAGTCCTCAATTGAATCCCCACCTAACAATAACTCCCTTCTCAATACGAATTTCATTTAATCCATATTCATAATCCATAACTCTTTCATGAGTTTTCATAGTACAATTTCATAGTACAACTGCCACATAGCAAACTTTGTTGTAACTTTACAATCATTAGATTGATTCTTATTTCATACTATCACTTAATCAGATCACGGGGTGATCTTATCGTATATATTACGATTTATTTATATGTCTTGATCGTTTTGTTTTACGATCTTCTATCAGTGCACTTTTAGTCTTTTAGACTCTATCTATTTCTCACTATTGTTCAACTTTATTATCAGAGTTAGGGAATTCTGTATCTCATAACTCACCGAGATTCGTCTTTAAATCTTATCGACCAACTAACTCTATTTGAGTTAGTACTTATCCTAATTATTGCGGTTATTAGTCTCAGGTATTCCTATCTAAGGTTCATAACCTACAGCTTTGATACCCAACTGTGACGGCCCCGAATGCAAGGTCCCGAATCACCGCGGATCCGGTTCGATCATTCTATAAAACTATTACTATTTGCGAAAGATGTAAACAGAAATTGTTTATACATTAAACTTACACATTATTCCCCAAGGTCGAGTAACCTTAACTTAATACACAATACATAACTTATTTAATACATAACATTATTATCATACAGCACTATTACAAAACTAATCTACTTACGTAAACTAAAAGTTGGAACTATCTTGGACCTTTCCTTGTATCCGATAGCGTTAAATCTTAATCTGCAATGTTTTATCATGATATAGCAAGGGTGAACATAAGATTGCCCAGCAAGTTTAAATTTAACAATATAACGATATATCATGATTGAAATGATTTGAATAATTGGCTGGCTATAATTCAACAATATAATTGTGAACTAGCAGGAACAAATTTATGGTGAACAAGTATTATACATGAACAAATATATCTAAAAACACTGGTAATGAAGGTGATCAGCCTTACATACCTGACTTATACATGCAATATATACAGAGTACAATTCATGGCAATCAGCAATGATTAACCATAAGCTTATCTGAATAAAACAACTCTTAGTAGAGTTAAGTAAAAACAAGCTTGCCTGAACCGTTGATTTCCGCAATGCAATTTATAACGCTTTATCCGAAGACCTAATATTAGTAATATAGATCTCCAATATTAGAATAATATCATCACAATATAATACTATAATATATATATATACATAGAATAACCTAAACACATAACACATTACCCTATCAGTCTATAACACACATAAGACTCGGTATCAAGTCAAACTATTTACGATCGAGTTGAACCCGACAATAAACCCGACATCCCGAAGCGATTCTAGTCGGACAATTATCAAGTCTAAGTTCAATTAAACTCTGACTTAACACTTCACAATTATCTTAAATAATATTGTTAACTGTTAAAACATTTATCGAAGTCTCATAATAATTTTTAAATAATTATTACTATTTATCATGAATTTTCAATCATTAAAAGCGTATTTAAATAATATAAATACCACATAATTCTTTTATCATTAATATTTATTTATTATCAAATATTAATGAAATACATATCATAATATTATAATATATTTATAATGTCACAAAGTATTTTTAATACTTTAAAATCACCTTTATATAATTTTTAAACAATTAAATTCATTATCAGATAATTGCTATTAATATTAAAATATTAATATTTTCATGACAAAATATCAAAAGTTATATTTTATAACTTAAAATATTTTATAATACTTAAATCATATTTATATGATTTATAAACCATTAATTCTATTTTTCTTAATTTATTTAATCTAGTTATTAAATAAACTAATTACCATTAATATTGATTAATTAATGAAATTCATCCCAAAATATTAAAAGTCACTTAAAATAACTTATAATATTTTCTTTTTATAATCTTATTATTTTTCATGATTTTTTCATGTATTAAAATTATTTTTAAATAATTTGTTTAATATTATAATTAAATAAATAAAATACCATTTATATTCCAAAATATTAAATATTTATGAAATATACTCTAAATAATTAAAAACTATTTTTCACACTTTAAAATAATTTTTCATAATTTATTATGTATTTTAATAATTAAAAACTATTTAATTCGATTTATTTAATTAAAATAATTATTTTCTAATTTATGTGTAAGCTAAAAGGTACCTATAGTGACAAAATTGTCACTATAGGTGTTCTTGATCAACCCCGATATTCAAGTCGCTACTGAGTTGCCTAGTTTGACCTCAATTAAAACAGTGTAGTTGATGATTTCTGGGATCGGTTTTCCACTACTGTTGTAGTATTATCGACACACTACAAGCTTAATCAACCTTCATGGCCAAAGCATAACTAATCTGTGTGATCTAAGCTACATAAACCATTGTCAGACCTGTTCTTGATGTTCTTGGCTGCCCAAAAACATCAAGTCGTGTCCGGTCAACGCTTTTGGAGGCCATACATCTCTCGATTGGTTCAGGTTATAGTTGATTTAGACGTCGGGCCTTGCAAAGACACTAACAGAGTACATGGAATAAGTTCGTATAGGGTCTAACAACCATACATCTGCAAGATCTAAGCCCATAAAGAACTTGTCGAATCATTGCCACAAAATTGCAGGTTACCCGGAAAATAAAATTGAGCAGTCGACTATGTTTGTGGGATTATTATTACAACCGATATGTTGCTCCCCAAGGTTCGAGAGCACTATGGAATTGTAGTACTCATGTCATAATATAATCTAGATGCAAACATACATCCTAAAAGTTTTATAATAACGAACTCAAAGCCGGTCAAAGTCACTGTCAAAACGTGTTCTTCAGTTTTCTGGGTTTCCCAAAAAATTGATTTCGTGTTCGGTCAATGGACTTTGACTGTGAATAACTTTTGATATACACAAGCAATGATCCTGATTCTTCTTTCAGATTACAAACAACACTACCAGCTATAACATTCAACGTTTAAAACACCAAAACAATAAATAAACACGGATCTAAGAGGCCTGACTTTTGGTTGTCAGATAGCTTTACAAACTTTTTCAGATTTTCTAAAACTCCTATTTCAAGCATTTAGATGTTATAGATCCTTGATCTACCAACCCAGATCACTCAAAGACACCCTCTAACACAACCTTAAACAACAACTAACATCAGATCTAAGTATTTCAAAAATTAGGGTTCTTACCTTTTTCTAACTTTGATTCTTGATTCTGACTCTTGGATCTGATATTGGCTTGCTATGAACTGATCTTAGCTCAACTTTTAACTCTCTCTCACTCCCCATTCCCGAAATATAGAGAGAGAAGTGTTTGGAGAAAAATGAAAATGCATGAAGCCCTTTTCTCTCTTAATCTTATATGTAATAATGTAATGAGTTGGCTGGTAAATTCAGCTGAGATAGATGATATTGGTCACATGCTATGCTTAGGGTTGGTCACCAACTCACACTAGGGCAAGACTTGTAAACAATCTACTAAATAATGCAATAAGAGTAGAATGGTCATTTTGCACCCAATTTTAATGACATTCTTGTCAATTGGCCAAACCTTTAGGGGTTAGGCACTACACCAACAATGGCCTCTAGTGAAGGACAAATTCTTCCTTCACTAGAGGCTATATATCACTCACAAGTGATTTATTGTGAAAAAATATTTTCTTCACACGAGTGCTCGCATTAGACCTCCTCGCAATTGGGTATCCTTCGCTAAGTAGTAACTAAATATTTTTTGTGAAGGATATATTGTGAATAACTTTTTTATTCACAAATTGTATTTAGTAATGGAATATTGTTATTTAATGAAAGATTGATTTCCTTCACAAATAATATTTTAAGAAGGACTATTTGAAATTAGTGAATAACTTGATTCCCTCACAAATAATATATTGTGAGGAATAAATTTATTTAACGAGAGAATATTTTCCTTCACTAATTATAAATTAAGAATCTTTTCTTCAAATTCATGAGAGAAATTCTTTCACAAATTATAAATTTGTAAATAAAAATTAATTGCTAAATAATCAAAATTCTTTAAAAATTATAATTAATTTTAAATCATTAATTTCATATTTATTATTATTATTAATCTCTATAAAAAATATTAAATTTATTTTTCAAGTAAATATAAATATTGCCATACTTTTTTCAAACTAATTGATAAGCTAATGCATAAAGAGCTAATAAAATCAAAATTTCTCATATAAATAGATCATAATACTCGAGTCACAATAACTACAAAATTTGTTATTGTATCTTGGTCTCACAAAGAACATAGTACCTACAAAATTTATTAACTAACATAAGAAAACTGAAAGAATAACAATGAACTAGAAGGAATAAAGTGTGACATGTTAGATCCACTTCATCATCATTTTCTTCAAGAAAATCAAGGTTGGGCATGTAAACTTCATGCTGCAATAGAAACACCAAAATTCAATTTCAATAAGACGAGAAATAAAAAAAGATAAAACTGGTGAACTTAAATTAAAAAAGAAAAGAAAATAAAAACCTCTTTTGACAACAGACAATGGTGTCACCTTTACATTATGTTACTTCCATATGTTACATGGCATTCACAGCACCTATAACTCTAGATTCACCAGTATCCAATTGCCTCAAGTATTCATACAACATGGTCAAGGCCCCATAACTTTGAAGATAAATAGATGCAATCAAATAACCAAAATTCACCCAACTCAAAATTTACTACTACACATAAACAGAGGTAAAATTGTGAACCAGAATACAACATTTGAAAAGATAGCTAATGAAAAAAAAATACGATCACATAAACAGAGGTAAAATTACCATGGTTCAGTAGAATGTAGATCTACGGATTTTACTCTTTCTAACCTCTGAGCAAGTTTTCTCTGATCCAGTAATAATTGTCAGTAAATGCTAAATAACACAAACAACTGATAGTTTACAGAATATTAACAAGTATATAATCTACTAACTAGAAAAGTTCAAGTTAAAATTCAAATGAAAAAAAATCAATACCTTTATTTCAAGTCTGAGAGGCTGTTCCACACCAATACTAGTAGAAGGTATATTCATGAAAATCAATACCTTTACTATGTTGCATACATGCTGGTTAATCAGCTTAAGTGATGCCTTATTCTTCATGCAGGCCAAAAGAACCTGAAGTATCTTCATTAGTACCACTTCTTCAGAGGCAGGATCAGTCACCTCAAACCGACAACTTGTCACAGCATCAACTATCAAACATAACATATATATTGACAACATCTCTCCCTGACCTGGAACTAACCTCTATCAAGGTTAATAAGCTGAATAGTTTATTTATTATTTTAAATTAAATCTGTGAATCAGTCAAACTGAGTGCATGCAGACTTTAGAAGATTCATTTAGGAATGACTTCTTCAGAAATTGTTACCGTATTACATTATCTTCTTTGTCAATTAAATGTTTGTTTAACAGTTTCTCGACCTAGTTGATTAAATATATTTTTACTCACAACGCAATAAGGACAAAATACTTTTTCAATGGATTGGAATCCATATTAGATTTTCAATTTGTTGGAATCAACTAGCACAAACACATATATATTGGCAAACGGTATTTTCATAGACAAAATGAATCGCAAATTACTTGTCAAAAATGTACCTGTAGATGGTGAAGAAGGGTCAACAACTGGTGCTTTGTGCTTGTTGTGTTGTTCTTAATATATTCAGCAAGCAGATATGAGCATTAATTGAAAAATGAAGCTAAATAATAAGATGAATCCTTAGAAGCAATGTCAAATCTCATATGCAAATGTGATAGAAGATGCAAAGCCACAAATTAGAAAATCAAGCAGACCTTTATCTATCCGTAGAACTCTTTAGAGTGCAAGTTGACAGTGAGCCCGTGTGGGATAACATACCAGATCAAAAACTAAACAAAGCTAAGTTGTTTGATATATCTTATTCCACCAACTTAGAATTGAAAATGAAATAAATTGAGAATTGAAGTTGGGTAAGACCAACTTCTAGCTTGAGAAAGCATACTCTTCCTGGTAATGCAACGATCATTTGACAAAATGCACTAGTTATGTTGCAAAACTCTTCAAATTATAAAAAGGTAGGGGGAGAGGATTGTATAGCTTCTATCCTAGATTCTTAAGAGTAATGGCAGACTTAAGGTGGGGGGGGGGGGGTACCCAAACACTGCCATTGATGCATAAGTGATAGTACAGAGAAGAAAACATAGGAACATGACCTGCAATGAACAACGACAGAGTGAAATCAAGAAATTTCTATATATAATCAAAGCAACTAATTTAACTTGGCTACATTTGACAACTCGATTCCAAATTTTTGTTAAAATTTGATGCTCAATTCCCTTAATTCTAAGGCTTGGAATTAAGTTGCAGAACACAGATATATGCTAATCCAAGTATATTGAATTACCTTGGATAAATTCTTTTTATTTCTCATAGAAGTGTAAAGGTAGGAAAAACTGGATGAGCACAATAGCAGAAGGCATACAAGCTAACAGCAGTAGGGATACCCTTAAAATTTATAACATCTCCCCTTTCATGAAATCCAATGCCACCAAATGCACCAGTCCAAAAACTTGAGACAAGAATGACAGCAGAAGCTACAACTCCAGTAGCATAAATATAAGAAAGAATGCTCATGTTGGTTAACCAAATTGTGGGCAGTATAATGAGAGCCACAATCATTACAAAACCATTTTTATCAAATTGTGACATTGAAGAGACATTTTTATAAAAAATTGTGACACAGAACACAGATACACATCCTGTCCAATATTTCTATTCCATTTTTCAATCTGCCTAGAAGAACTCTAATAGAAAACCAAAAAGCAATGAAAGAACCCAAAACAAACAGCTCAAAACGGGGCTCTGACCAAATAGAAAGAACCAAAAAGCTAGCTCTACACTGAATTTTAGATCCAATATGAAAGAATATGAAAATCACATTGTCAAACATCTTTTCAGTACACGTCTCATTTTTTTAAGATTTTCCTTTAATTTTTCACATTTTTTGTTCAGTAATTTAGCTTTGCATAAAAGAAAACAAGAGGAACAATGCAGCCTAAAAGGGCATATGCCTCAGGGCTTGGCAAATAGAGAAAGAAAAGAGAACATTATGAGCATATACACCACAAAACTGCAAAAGCAAAAACAATTTTAGTATACAATTTTAGATGGGTAGCTGGCTAGTTGGCTAGTTGTTCTATACGTTATACGTGTAAATTTCTTAAAATTCCTGGAAGCTTACCCTTTTCATTTGATTGTAATAACTAGTTTCATAGCTAGCTTTCTAAGTTACTACAAATATAGGCTAGGCTAGGTATATAATATAAAGGAATTTGTTTATTACTAGCATGCGTATATATTTTTGTTTTTTTCTTATGAGAATATATTTATACTGTTATTAATTAATTAAAATCTACTAGCATATAGTAGTACCTGAAACTCGGAGAGAATATTTGGCATCTGGTCCTGTTGAAGTAGAAGTAATGTACAAGTGTCCAGAAGAGGAAGAGAATAGTTATTAGGTGTAGTGTTCAAAGTGTTTGTTGTGGATTGGTTTGGGCTGTAGCATTGTGGCACATCATCTGCCTGCTGTGGTTCCTCCAAGCTACTCACCCCCTTCATTAATTAATTACATATTCATGTCACAACATGTATCAGCTTATTATAAATATACATGCATACATATATATATTATAATCTTTTTTGGTTTTTATTTTTATACCTCTGGTTTGACCATAAATGCATCCAAGTCTATTCCGAAGTCATAGAACATGGGATTCACAGAAGCAATCTTCATTGAAAGGAACTGAAAAATGGGAAATTTAAACAAAAATCAATTTTAATTAATAAATTAGTATCAGAAATCTATATATATATATATATATATATATATATATATATATATATATATATATATATATAAAATTCATGCAAATGAAGGTGTAAAGAAACAGGGTTCAGAAAAGTAAAGTAAAATGTTACCTCAACTTGATTTTGAAGGGACTGGACATAGTTAATTATTTCATCCAACAGAAGGGCTTTGCCTGTTACCTATTTTCAATAAGAGCCACATGAAGCTGTCATTTATTTCCGGTTCCAAAGGAGTTAAAAAAACAAAAAAATAAACAGATTGTTGACCTTGTCACACCCAGGTACAAGAGCTTGAAACATCTTCATCCTCTCACTTATTTTCTCTCTCCTCACCTGAAAATTAAGTAACCCCCAGTTGGTTAATTTGAATAGGTATGATTTATGTGTAGACCAAAAGTAATTAATTACACATCTAAAAGACTAAATTCATAACCTATAACAACATTAAACCACCCATTCAACCTTGTAACTAAAGCCCAACCATTATCACAAAAAATGACCCACCTGAATACCTAAAATCTTCTTGACAGCAAGACTTTTGAACAAGTAAAATGTGAATAGAAAAACCTACAATTACCCAAACAGGTTTAAGAAAGAGCAAGTCTTAATGTAATCGCAGACATTTAGACATTTAATCGCAAACAGGTTTAAGAAAATTTCTGTCTTACTGTTTCACCTTATCAAATGATTTGCACGGGATCCCTATTGATTTTGGCACTAGATGTGAGGTGTTGGTATATCAATTCTCAAACAAGTTCATCAAAGTACTTAAAAATGTATGTTTACAAATTAATAAGAGATGCATAATCTGTCCTTACCTTATTCTTTGGGTAAACTTTCCCCTTGTACCAGGTGGGCCTGTTTTGAAGGTTTATAGGAACCAATTTGATCTTTTCTTGCAACCCCTGCATTTCCAAATTTAAGGAACAATCAACTACTCCAACTCAAGTCCAATCAATCCTAATAAATTGGTGTGAAAGACAATATCAGTACAATCTGAAAAATTACTAAACAAACCAAGAGTCCAGAGTTAATAGCAGGTACCGAATGATGGATTAGTTATATTTACTAACATTCATACCTCTAACTTGTAAACTGTTTGGAAGAAGTATCATATAGTATAATAAGTTTCTAGTGCAAACGAAAACAAGACAAAAACAATATATAGTGACAGAGGAGTAAGTACGAACACAAAACCTTCAAATTCCTGGCGATCCACACATGCTGCGCAAACGGGCATAAGTAATTGATATACAACCTTCAAGCAAATACAGCCAACAACCAAACGTAATCATCATATATAATGAACGAATTACCTAGTATGAGAACAAGCAAGTAAAATGTGAAAGAGTTCCGGATATTACATCGTCCAATGGAAATTCTGTGAACCATATGAACCAACTCACTCTCGCAGCTTCGCCCAGATTCACAAATCTTTAGTCCCAAACTTTAGTCTGCTTTATCCATTTCAGATCTCCATTCAGCTTCTTTGGCTTTAGAAATGACGAATGAAGATAATTTGTGGGAAAAATTGGAGCGAAGATACAGAAATAATTTGGGGGCCCTGATGGTTACCATAGTTCAGTGCATGCTTGACATAGGGCCATGACATATATGATTGTAAAAACACGAAACAACAAAAACAAGAAACAAGTACACAAACCAGATTACAATGTAAAGAATAAAAAGGTATTAGACCAACCTCCTCAACACTGAGCTCCCAATACTCTTTGACCTCCATTGTGTTTGCTAATTTGGCGAGTGCCTCCAAATATTTGTTAGTTATGTCTTTCTGATATCTCTTTCTCCTGCATTTCCCAAAACATATGACCTCCATTAACATATGACCATATTCAGTACTCGTATTTCCCAAAACCCATACACAATCTCAAAATTGGTCTAAATTTTACAACTTTTTATAATAATTCTCCTACCTAATCATAGTTTTTGATGGCTGTATAGGTTAACTGTAAATTAATCACTGAATTAATATCCAAAACTCACCTGTCTCGAAATTTTGGCACAAACACCAGGGGTACTCCCCTTAGCAATGGTATTTTGCTGCGACGCTTTGAGCTTGCTCTTGAAAGCATCGTACCACGTGAAGGTAACCGTGTTGATGTGGTCTTTGTCTGGAGAAATCGGTAATCGTGATTCGACGGCGGTGAGGGCTTTAAAGTAATTTTGGAGGAGGTCGCGACGTGAAGAGAGAGAATCGGCAGGGCCGGCGCGTTCCAGATCGGAGCGGAGTTGTTTGAGGGTTTGGAGATCGTCTTCGAGGTTTTGGGCCTCACGCTCGGAGTAATTGAGTCTGGCTGGGGGCTAGGGCTAGGGCTAGGGCTAGACTATTATTCATATTATTATTTCAAGTGACGTGTGCGCTGCGCAATACAGCAAATCAGCAGTACATGGCTTAATTTTTCTGTCATTTTTTTCCGATCAAATTCTTAGTTTAGCAAAAGATCACTGTTCGTAACTCGTTTGTTCACAGAGGAAGCTTTATAAGTGGCAACGATATCTTCCTTGGACGACGTCATATAATCAGACTTTACTATTTCTCACATAATCAGATTCTTAATTTAATATTGTAAAAAATTTAATATATTTATATTATAATTTATATTCACCACAATTAAGTTTAAAAAATTATTTAGAACAAAACAGCGACTCCCTCGCAAAAAACTTCTGAATAATAATATATAGTGAGTAATAATTCCTTCACTAAATAGATTTTTTTCTCGCAAATTTTCATCATAAATTGGTTCCAAAAATCTTTTTATCACCCCAATTTTGCGAGAAAAAAAATATAAATTGTGAAAGATGTTTCTTTCGCTAATAACTATATTGTCACTATACTTTTTTCCTTCACTGTTCCTTCGCTAAACAACTCCTCATGTGAAGGAATAAATTCTTTCACAAAATTTCCTTCGCTAGAGGCCATTTTTGGTGTAGTGAGGGTTTGGGTTAGGGTTTAGGGTTTGAGCCATTTAGGGTTTAGGGTTTGAAAAAATAATTCTAAAATTTCCAAATTAGGTTTTCAAAAATAAAAATTTATATTTCTAAATTATAATTAGAATTTTCTAATTATAATAAAATTTCTTAATCATAATTTAAATATTGCTAATTAGGATTAATGATTCCTAATTAAAATTGCTAATTAAGCAATTAGGGTTAAAATTGATCATTAGGCTTTACAACCCACGAATTAGGGTTTCTAATAGAAAAATAACTTTCCTAAATTAGAAATTAAATTTCTTAATTAGATTAGGGTTTTCTAATTACTATAACTTGAAAATTAGGATTAATATTTCCTAATTATCATTAAAATTATTTAATTAACACTCAGTCTTTCCCTAATTACAAATTAGGGTTCCTCAACCAGAAATTAGGGTTTTCGATTTTGAAATTAGGGTTTTCTAACCAATTTGTTAAGATTAGCCCTAATTAATCTTATAATTATTTACACTTACGCCATTAGGTTCCCAATTTAGGGTTTCATACACCGAATTAGGGTTTTGGATTTCCAGAATTGAAATTAGGGTTTCCAGAACCGGTTTCTAGGTTTCTTATTAATCGCTAGGATTTTCTAACCGAAGGTTGACGTTCTTAATATATAATTAGGATTTGTTACAGATATCGTTTATCTGGTCAACCCTTGACCCTTAACCACATACTGTACACATATACAACCATATACACAGAATAGTTTCACGTATTTTCTTAATCCTGAATAATTCACCTAAATCCTTCACAGAATTTTGAAACCCTCAAAATTCTATCTTAAAAATATCAAATGCATACACTAATTTTCTGTCTAGGTTTTAATTTAGAACCTTAAATCAATTAATAAATTTTTTTAAAATATTTAAAATTCTCGGGTTGTCACAGTTAGGAATATAAAAGATAACAACCTTACAAAAAGCATGATGAGTAGTTAACCAATCGATTCCTAAAATCACATCAAAAGTAAGTATTTTCAAAGAGATAAGATCGACAGGTAACGTGAAAGTGTCGATTTGAATCAAACAAGATTTATAAACAGTGGAGGTAACGAAGGTTTCTCCTAACGGAGTTTCAACCGATAAGTCAAAGTCTAATTTCTCCAGAGTCAAATTTTAACGTTGAGCGCAAGCAAGAGAGATAAAAGAATGGGTAGAACCAGTATATAATAAGGTATAGACTTCGCAAAAATTTTAATTAACTAACCCGTGATAACTTCGTTCGGTTTCCTCGTCACGAAAAACGCTCTTCCTGAAACCATCGACTTTGTTTTGTCTGTATCCGCCTTTGGTGCCATCGTCTCAACTAGACTTAACTTCGCTATGGAGTACATTCCACCCTCAATTGCTTCATCGTATTCCTGATCCATGATTTGAATCATTACACTTCGATCCATGATTTGAATCATTACTCTCCGATCCATATTAAATTGGGGTTGACCGCTCTACACAGGGTAATTCTGAATTGGATTCTCTCAATTATTGTCCAAAAAGAGAAATCCATTTCATCTATTTTAGCCTTATTGGATCGGACGTCTTTTTCTACAATATCAACACGTCGTGCGGCTTTTACCAATGCATCCTCCATTCTCATTCGTTCAATTGTTTCTTCTTTCATCAGAATTTTGATCATAGAATTCTTAGATTCCAGCTCTAATATCTTATACTCTGCCAAAGAGTGCTTCTGTTCAAGCATCGCACATCGGGTAACACAATTTTGAATTGTTGCATCCCTTTGCTCCACGACCGCCTGCCGTTCTTCAACTTGTTCTTCTAACTCATGAATACGATTTTGCAATTCTACATTTTGATCATAAAGTTCTTCTAATATATTCTCCTCACGTTCCTCTTCTTTCTCACTCTCAGCTGCTACCTCTGCAACTAGCTCGGGTGCAACTATTAATTCTTCACTCATCACATGGATATCTCTAATCCTTCTTCGCCTGACATCACATTATCCTGGTTGGTGATTAGAGGTGTCTCCACGGTCTCATTCACTCAATTATTAACATTTTTAGCTGCCATTGTTAAACATTGCCACAAAACAAGGGTTAATTGACATGTCACATATTATCCCTATACTCTGACCGACTAATTAAATACCAAATAAACTTAGGTAGGTCATACTAGCGAAGGAATTCCCCGTCTCTCCCCTCCTAGTTCTTGTCTCACAACTCAGCCAGGGATCATATCCCTAAGCTTTGATACCAACTGTGACGCTCCCAAAATAGGTATACATCACTCATCTTGAGTCGCCAAATACATGGTACAAAATTGAAATACAACTTAATTATACAACAGTCGTGTAAAATACGACAAAACATAATCTAACAGTTTTAATAAGAATATTGTCATCTAGATAATATCCACACTCAATGGAGTCCTCATTTCATTTATTGTCATACTATTTTATAGAATAGTGAGGACTACTAAAACAACCATCAAGACCATCAATCCGTTCCCCGACTCGTCCCAGCTATATTCTCATTTCTTGAAGAGAACAGTGAAAGAAAGGGTGAACTCAACTAGCCTAGTAAGAAATATTATGACTAAGATAATGCAGAATAAATTATCCTTAGCCTTCAACAGTATAACAACTAATAGAATATAATAGACAATAAGTTTTAGATCAACAACAGCAGCGGAATAAGCAATCCATTAGAAGATTTAAGTAGGGCATAAAATCTACTATCTTCTATGATTTAAAAAGTTTTTCATCAACTTTATTGCTGAGACTCATCTTAATAAATAAAATCGAATCATCCCTGCACTAGGGCCAAGGATATTCATGTAATCATCAATGGTCATGATTATACCGAATAATCCCTGGTCATAATCATACCAACAACTGTCCATCAATGAACTACAGTCCAATGAGGACTTTTACCACATCATTCATTAAATTACGGTCATGATTATAACGAATAATCCCTGGTCATAATCATACCAAGTCCATCTATGCACGTAAGCCAAAGATGACTTTCATCACAATATAAGCCTGAGAATGATGACAATGACATAATGTTTCAATAAAACAAGTTCAAGGATAAATTTTAAAGATTTATAATTTAATTTATCCAGAAATCAATAACGTCTAAATTGTCAACATGATATTGCTTTGTAGAGTAAAATTCAAGAATAATATTCATGTACCAAAAATAATTTGGACAGAAAAGAAATATATTTTTCGGGTAAATAGTACCCTGTAAATAGTACTTCGGGAATAGTACCCCGTGAATAGTATCCCGACACGAAAAGTATCCCGAATACCCGAGTGAATAGTAATCGGGTGAATAGTAACCCGTGAATAGTAACTCGTGAATAGTTTTCTGGCACAAAAAGTGCCCCGAATATCCGAGTGAATAATACTAGATTGAATAGTAACCAGGTGAATAGTAACCCATGAATAGTAACTCATAAAAGAAAAATACCAAAGAAAATGATATTCTATGACGAGTACAAAAGAAATGATATCTCATAGGAGTATAATAAAATATAAAAAACTGCAAATGGATTTTCACCCGCCATGCAGTAATCCACGTAGACAGATCATTTCCACAATTTAATAAAGAATGAATACGAAGGGTTATTCACCATGCATGCGGTAGTCCGCGTAGACAGGTTATTCTAACAGAATAATAAAGAATAGAACAATAGAAGAATTTCCCCATGCATATGGTAGTCCGCATATACAGGTTATTCCAACAGAATAATAAAGAATGAAATAATGAAAGAATTTCACCATGCATATGGTAGTCCGCATAGACAAGTTATTCTAACAGAATAATAAAGAATGGAATAATAGAAGAATTCCACCATGCATACGGTAGTCCGCGTATACAGGTTATTCCAATAAAATAATAAATAATTGAATAACAGAATAATTCACCAGGCATTCGATAGACCACACAGACAGGTTATTCCAACAGAATAATAAAGAATGAAATAACAACCCTTACGAGTATTGAAAGAAATAACTCTCTTCATGAATACGAAAGACATAATACCCCTTACCTCAGAAGAAGACTGGATACTAGAGAAGTGAAGTAGCAGACTTCGCTTCTTCTTTCTCTCTATAGCTTCTCTCTCTATAGCTTCTATCTCTATAATTGCTCTTGTGAGACTTAGTGAATTGGTGAGAATGAAGGAAGAATGAGCTTCTATTTATAAGAAAATATAGTTTCGAGAATTGCATGTTTTGGGGCTTGAAATATTACAATATAATACATTCCTCTTTTTTTCATTTTTAATTTAGTCATGCAAGTATTATCAAACTTGCACCACCTCCCCTAATAGTAAATCATGTGAATTAATAGTTCATTCATGTGACTCAATAGTATAATCATGTGAAAAAACTAATTACAGTGTAGTACCTTCAACTATACCTCCATTTTTAATTTAGTCATGCAAGTATTATCAATCTTGCACCAATTCCCCTAATAGTAAATCATGTGAATCAATAGTACACACATATGAACACATAGTTATAAGCATGTGAATTAATAGCAATTAATTACTTATTTATCCGGTTAATTACCCGATTGGTCAATATAACCTCCAGACATCAATTATTATCGAAATAAATGTCGATTTCCACTAACACTAATAATTTCCACACAATGAAACTATCAATTTCATCTTTAATCAAATGAACTTATTCATCATTAATATTATAACTCACAATATTAAACAACCAGGTCGTTCCCAGGAAAGAGGGGGCTTTCCGATAAGGATTTCTCCTTATTGGCTCGTAATTAGGTGACCAAACCTCTCATTGACAGAACTTCTAGACATTGTCAATATTGAAAATAATAATATGAATAACTTTGTCGTCTCAATTATTGATTTAATAATATAAAATATTGATACTGCGAAAATAATTGAATCAATAATATGAGAGATATGATGCAGTAATTATTGTAGCAATAATTGAGTATAACTGAGTGACTTCTTACGTAAGCATCAATAATTAATATCGTGTGCTACTATGCAACCACACGTATTATTGTACTTTTACTACCGGGTAGTTTAAAAGTTTTAACGGTAACACTTTCGCCGTTATTTTTTATAAAAAGATAATTCTGTCATTTTCTAACTACGACAATACTTCCATTGTAGGGTCCACCAATGATTGTGCCGTCGTACGGATATTCCCGACAAAAAAAATATTCCCCGACCAAACAAATATTTTATAACAACTTGCTTACTTTGCAAAAATTTTCAAATATCACCCTTAACTTTAACCTTTTATCAATTTAACTATTTACGAAATAAAATAATAATTATAAGAAAATTGAATACTTTCATTTCATTAAACTTGGGGTCTTACATTAAACCCATGGGGCAAACCATGGATGATCCAAAGTAGAGAGCAAGTATACTTAATGGCTAAATAAGTGTGGTGACTAAGTAGACTTAATGACCAAGTAGACTTAATGACCAAGTAGACTTAATGGCCAAGTGTTGTGAGGAACAAGTTTACTTAATGCTTAAGTAAGGAATAGTAAGGAGGTGGAGTGACTTGATGACTATTATACCCTCACTTTGAGATTTCTATAAATAGGAAGCTTGCTAGCTCATTTGTTAGTTGTTAGATTTTCATCCAATAACTTATAGCTTATTTGCTTAAGAGAAAAAGCTAGTCTTTCATAGTTCAAGAAGTAAGAAGAAGATTAAAGATTAACCAAGTGATATTCAAGTGTAAGAAATCCTAAATAATGTTTCTCTTTCTCTTCCATTGTTAGAGAAGTGAGTAGTAGTAGAACATGTATGCTAAGAAGGAATAGGAATGATGAATTAAAGGGCTTAAAGTCTTAAATAAGCCGTAATTAAGTCATGTTGTATGATAAGTAATAAATGAAGTTATGAACCAAGGAAGAATTTGTAGGAACTTGTAACATGTTGTACATTAATGAAATTAGTATAAGAAGAAGCAAGGATGGTGGTTAGAAGTCTTGAACCATAATAAATCATGAGAAAAGAAATCATAAGTAGTTTATAGTTTTATAAGTTACAAACTAACAAAGAACAAGCAATAACTTATCATGTTTATAAGTTAATGAAGTATGTAGGTCAGGATGTTAGTATGACGGAATGAATCCATTTAAAACGAAGAACAAATCTTAAGTAACGAAGTTTTTGCGGAATTCACGAGTTTGGACAATAATTGTCGAATTTGTGAAATTCTCGAAATGGAACTAGAATTTTGATATTGAGCTTGGAAACATTAGTTTTCAATGGAGTCAAGTCTTATTTGGCATTATAGAGTTGTGGACTCGAGAATGACCAAATTTCGACTTAGAACGAAGAAACGAGCATTGAACGTTCACGAACGTTTATCGTTTTCGTTAAAAATGGACTAATAGGTGAATTTTTAGTTAAAGAAGTCAAATAGATAAAATTCTTGTATGAACACGTAGAGTATGTAATTTGTGAACCGTAGGCTCTTGAACGAGCCAATTCGGACTTGTAACGAAGAAGTTACGAGCCCAGGAGTTTCACAAAGTAGAAAAACTGTATAAGTTTTTTGGTGCACAGAGCTGGCGCTGCGGCGCCAGCCCAAGGCCAAATAGGTTGCACCGCAACGCCGAGCATGGTCGGATGAAGCTGTAACCTACTGAAGAGTTGCGCCGTAGCGCGACCCGTAATGAAGGGACTCATGTGGCACAGTCACTGAAAGTCCCGATCTTTTTAGCCCAATGTGTGCATGCCATGATGTGGCACAAAGAAGGAATACTATCGCCGTAGCACCAACCTTAAATTTTATACAATGAAGAATGTTTATATATGGAGCATGAATGGTAAATGATTAACAATTAATTAAGGATCTTAATGTAACATTGTTAAGACATATTTAAACCGTAAGTATGATCACTTAAGGTTGAAGTAACGCAATTGCATATGAACGTAAGAATGACGTAACAGAAAGCCATAACCAATAATAACAAATCTAAGTCATAGTTAGATTGAGAAGAAGGGTAAGATTATTTAGGAATCATGTATGTTCATTCATGACCTAATGTGGTATGTTATGTGGTTATGTGTTATAGAAACCGTAAAGACTCAAAGGGAAGGCAAGTTTTTCTTAAACGGTTGTCTAACCTTCGTGTTAGCCATGTTTTTTGTGATTCATGTTATGAGATGCATGAATTGTTTTACTAAAGGGTCGATGCCAGTTTTACCTCGGCTAGACTAATCTTGAAGAGTTGATTTATTTATTTACAAGTATTTCAATATAGAATTGCTAATGCTATCCTACGCCAATTGTTTGGTATGGATTAACGGTAAGTCTGAATATGAATAAACAAATGTATTTTTCATCGATTATTCGATGGGTACATGAGGTTGCCACAACTTAAATGTATATACATTTAATGGATGTAGTGTTGATCAACATAGAGTACTATAGGCTGATCACTTAGAAGTGCTTGTAAGCTATGCCGGACTTATGGACTTAGTGTTGGGTTATCCTTTTTAAAGAAATTATGAAATGTTCATGGTCTTGGACCAGAATTAATGTTTTACTGAATATTGTTATTGTAAAATGTTTTGAAGGAAAAGAAATTCTATTTTGAGTTATTGATAGTACTTCGTAACTATTATCCAGTTATTGAAGATATACGATTCCTATGTTTCAAGCATGTCGTTTAAATGAAATTGTTGTACTTGCTGAGCTTGTTATGCTCACTCTTGCTTGAACCATATGAATGCAACTAAGAACAAAGGATCTGGAAAGGATAAAGGGAAGGCTAAGGCGAACCTATAGATTACCTATGTAATAGTATAGGTTTGTAATGATAATATTTAATATTATGACAAGAATAAATGTAACGGTTATACAGAACCTTGGGAATGGTAGTATGGTTTTGGAATAATTATAAGACATATTCGTTCTTTAGAGGCATTTCAATTGAATGTTTGTGTGAACTGTAACACCGTGTAGCACTATATGTCGGGTTGGAAGAGACCCGAATTTGGGGGCGTCACAGGTTGGTATCAAAGCCTTAGGTTATAAAACTTAAGGGGGGAAGAACCTTAGGCTAATAACCTCGTTAAGGAAGGAAAAGTCCGAATGAAGTAAACTCGAGCTTTAGTTAAGTCGAATGAGTTAATAAGGTATTGAGGAAACTTAGTACCGAAAGATTTAAAAAAATTGAAAGTAACCCTAAATAAATTAAATGTGATTTGTGCTTATACTATTGTGTGTTATATACTAATCAACATGTTATGTGTTATTATAGGATGTCGATCGATAGCTTGATGTATAGAGACATACTCGTGGTAAGCGAAGAAATGGTGAACAAAGTAGAGCCTGTACCCATGCCAGTGGCGGAGGTACCAATAGTGATTATAGAGGAGTCAGAGATAGTGGAGTACTTTTCTGAGGAGAACTACTCTGAGGGAGATATGGATATAGCATCATACCTTAATATGATGAGCGATATGGGGGAAGGAGTGGAGGTAACATCGGTTGATACAGTGGTACCTACACTAGAGTCATCACCTCCAGATGCAATGAGAGCATTGTATATGGCAGCTCTTGACAGGAATGTTCAACTGGGTACAGTTGTGCATAATCAAAATGAAGAGATTAGTTCTCTTTATGAAGCGAAGGAGTCTGCTGAAGCAGATTTTGAGTCAGGGCATGATGAGAAGGTGCTTATAATAAATAAGGCTAGAGATTATATGAACGAGGTAATAGAGCTTCGTAAGGAACTAGAGGAAAAGGACCAGAAGATAGCACGGATGTCTTACATCCATAAGAGTGCTCATAATTATTTCAAGCTAAAAATTTCTGGTTATACCATTGAGTCGGGACAAACTCGACATATGATTAGTCGAGATATTGTGTCAACTCTTGCGAATGAGAAGCACGAGGATGCTGATATGCATTATTAGAAGTCTAGAGTTATACATATGTTGGTAATGACGTAAAATCCTCTTTTGTTTAAAAGGGTAATCTTTTTGTAAATCCCAACTTTTGTGAAGTTCAAGTGCGAGATAAAAATGTAATAGCTTTTGGCTATGGAAAGCAAATTGTAAATAGTTTCAAACTATGAAGAAGCATATGAATATAATGAAGTTTTCATTTAATATGCTTTGTTATGGTATGAGTTGTTTGGCAAATAATAACAAAGTAAATAAATAGATAATAATGAAATTTTATCAGAAAATGCCGCCATGGAGAAGACAACGTAATTAGGAAGCGGAATCACATAATGATAACCAAGGGGGTCAAAACAATCCTATGCAAGAGTTCATTAATTTATTAACGGCTACATTTAACCAAACTGGAGGGAGAGTACCCGCGGGACCTAGGGTAGCCAGAACAACTACCTTTAACGAGTTTAAAAGCGTAGGTCCACCGGAGTTCAAAGGAACGACAGACCCATTAGAGGCCCAGACATGGGTAAAATAAAAATAAAATAGAGAAGACGTTCGTTATTACAAACATAGTTGAGGTGCAAAAGATTTCTTTTACGACTTACATGATAAAAGGGGAAGCCATCTTTTGGTGGAAGGCTCACCAGGGTTGGGCTAGAATAGATGCGGTAACGTGGGAACAATTCAAGAAAGTTTCTTCGAGAATTATTTCCCTACAAGTATGTAGGGAAGGAGGGAGATTAAGTTCTTAGAACTTAAGAAAGGGGACATGACGGTTCCACAGTGCGCAGCCAAATTCAATAAATTGGCAAGGTTTGCTCCACATCAAGTGGACACTTAGGAGAGAAAGGCTCGTAGGTTTGAGCAGGGCCTGAAACCCTGGCTCTATAGTAGGATTTATGTGTTCCAGAGTGTTTCCTATTGGACCATTATGGAGAAGACAATTATAGCGAAGGGTGGTAGTGAGGCGTTAACCCAATACCATAAAGAGAGAAAGAAAGAATAAGAGCAAGTGAGAGGGAGGGACCAAGGCAGAAAGTGCCAGTAGTAGTGGCAGTATGCTAAAAAGAAAGAATTTTAACTCCGGATATACTAGAGTGAGACAAGGGGATCCTAAGCATAGGATCAGAGCGTGTAATACATGTGGAAAGACTCATCTAGGAGTCTGTCTAAAAGGGGGTATAAGTACCTTTAAACATTAAGGTAAAAGATGAGGAAATAACTTTAGTTAATTATATTCGTGGAAATTGTTTCATGAATAATAAAGGTAAACAAGTATCCGTAGATATGCACTGATAATGTTGAGCGGATTTGAAGTAATTCTCGGTATGAATGGGTTAATTAACCATAGAACCGTAACAAATTGTTATGAGAAAAGTGTGAATCTTCAGTTTTCTCAGAAAATCCAAGGTAGTATTTTACGGTAATAAATCACCGGAACATTCTTGTTGTCTAGCCTTGACGCAAGTTAGGAGGATGTTAAGTAAGGGGATGAGCCGTTACGTTGCGTATCGACTATCGTAAGAGGAGTAAAATAGTGGTTAAGAATAAATACCCATGGACTAGGTTCGATGATCTATTTGATCAGTTGAAGAAGGTAAAGAATTTTCCTAAGATAGATTTACGTACGGGGTATTGTCGGTGGGACGTAAAGAAGGACGAGGTACCTAAGATGACGTTCAGAACTCGTTATAGTTATGACAAGTTTCTGGTTATGTCATTTGGGTTGACTAATATGCGGAAGATAAACTTTCCATAAAGGGCGCTGAGCAAGACGGTGGTAAGCTGATAGGTACTCTTGTGAGGTGCTATGGTTGAGAGTACCATTAGCATCACATAGTGTTCAAATAATATTTGGACAAAGATGTCGTAATGATCATTGGTGATGTTCTAGTCTATTTTAAGACGCCAGAAGATCACGCTGAACATTTGAAGATAGTGTGAGAAACACTATGGGGGGAGAAGGTTGATACAGAAGTCACTAAGTATGAATTTTAGCTTAAAAGATATACAGATATGTTATTGATAAGTATGTTGGGAATGAGAAGTGAGAAAATAGTTTCAAGAATTAAAAGGAAGGTTAAGTGAGGCACATGTATTGTCTTTATCAGATAATACGGGGAATTTTATAGTGTATCTCGATGTTTCACATAGATGACGGGGTTGCGTGATCATGTAGCATGGCAAGGTCATTGTGTACGCATCACGCCTGTTAAAGGATTATGAGGAGGTTTATCATACTTATGATCTATAATTGGCAGCTGTAGTTTTTGAATTAAAAATCTGAAGATAGTATTTATACGGGGAGAAGTGTGAGATATACACGGACTCTAGGAGTTTGAAATATATCTTCACACAGAAGGAGTTATATATGAGGTAGAGAAGGTAATTAGAATGGATAAGAGATTACGACTGTGATATGTTATATCATTCAGGAAAGGTAAACGTAGCAGCCGATGCGTTAAGTAGGAAGGGTAGGGGAAGCTATCGATGTTAACAACTCGGAATGAGTTAATAACGGAGATGGCAAGAACATAGTTAGAAGTTAAATTATGAAATGAAGAGGTAGAAATGTTATTCACAATATAGACTCAATCCACGAAAATGGAACGAGTTAAGTAAGTACAACTAAGTAACAAGAAGTACAAGCGAATGAAGAAGAGGATGTAGGATGAAGAGAAGATCAAGTATAATCTTATTTTGAAGGATGAATTTGAGTTCCAAATATTTACGAGTTAAAAGAAGGACTAATAAAAGTAAGATATTGTAATATGTTAATAAATGTTTAACTTCCAACTCAAATTAATGATAGGAAGGAACAAGTTCTGTGAAATAAAATAATACCTTCGGTAAAGGTGAATGTGAGGAACCACAATGCCGAAGAAGCAACGTGGGGACTTGAGATTAAAAAAAAATTCCTCAATGGTGTAGGTATTATTAGCGAGATTCTGGGGACAGAATCCTTATAAGGGGGGAAGAGTGTAACGCCCCAGAAAAATAGAATTTTAGGAGAATTAAATTTTTATTTGATTATGTGGATTAAATGAATTTAATTGATTATTTATGAGAGTAAGCTAATTGAAGGTCGTCCTATGACCTAGTTATGTCAGAACGTCGTAGTATGTTGGCTACGTGGTAGAATTAAAGTGTTTGAATTTCCAAGATGAAAATAAAAGCTTTATGAGAAATTTCCCAGAAAATACTATTCACACATTTCTGCTCGGGAATTATTTTTGAATTTCCGAGAAATACGTAACGATAGAATATCGAGGTAAGACAGAATATCCAATAATACTTCAGTTATGGAAAACGCAGTTTTTCACCTGCGGACTTAAAATCTAACGGTTAGGGAAAGTGATTTCCGAGAAGGAATTTAAATGCGTATAATGAATTAAGCGATGATCGTATAATACGTAGGTATTGTACGAGTTAATGAATACGAGTACGATACGAGGTATTATACGAGTATGTATGAATGATGGTATGTCGTATATGTTAAACAAGTGTGTAATTAGAATCTGAGAATTATCGTATAGATATCGTTATAAGGCTTTAAGCTCTGTGTAATGGATTTGTTGAATTGTGTAGGAAATTGTATTGTCCAATGGGAAGTGTGATAAGGCCCAAATGTAGGAATGGTTAAGTCCAATATAAATTAATGAACAAGCCCAAGTATTTGTTTAATTTCAAGCCCAATGAATAAGTTAAGATTAATTAAGTTAAAGGCCCAAAGTAAGAACTAATGGGTTATGGGATGGTTTAAACCCATGGGGCAAACCATGGATGATCCAAAGTAGAGAGCAAGTATACTTAATGTGTAAGACCCCAACTTTTATAAATAAAGATTAAATTTTCTCGAAATATATTTTTGAATATTATGGTGTGGATATGATATAATGTTATAGTTGTGGGTAATATTTATAAATTTTGCAAAGAAAGCAAGTGGTTATATAATATTCGATTGGTCGGGGAATATTCGTTTTAACAGGGAATATTCGTACGATGGCACAATCATTGATAGACCCCAAAACGGAAGTATTGTCGTAGTTAGAAAATGACAAAATTATCTTTTTATAAAAATAACGGTGAAAGTTTTACCGTTAAACTGTTGAACTACCCGGTAGTAAAAGTACAGTAATACACGTGGTTGCATAGTAGCACACGGTATTGATTATTGATGCTTACGTGAGAAGTCACTCAGTTATTGCTACAGTAATTGTTGCATCATATCTCTCATATTATTGATTCAATTATTGTCACAGTATCATCTGAATAATATTTATTATTATTAAATCAATAATTGAGACGACAAAGTTATTCATATTATTATTTACAATATTGACAATTTCTAGAAGTTCTATCAAGGAGAGGTTTGGTCACCAAATTGCGCGCCAATAAGGAGAAATCCTTATCGGAAAGCCCCCTCTTTCCTCGGAACGACCTGGTTGTTAAATATTGTGAGTTATAATATTATTGATGAATAAGTTCGTGTTGATTAAAGATGAAATTGATAGTTCCATTGTGTTGGGATTATTAGTGTTAGTGGAAATCGACATTTATTTCGATAATAATTGATGTCTGAAGACTATATTGACCAATCAGGTAATTAATCGGATAAATGAGCAATTAATCACTATTATTTCATATGCTTATAACTATTTGTTCACATGAGTGTACTATTGATTCACATTCATGTACTATTAGGGGAGGTGGTGCAAGATTGATAATACTTGCATAACTAAATTAAAAATGGAGGTATAGATGAAGGTACTATACTGTAATTAGTTTTTTCACATGATTATTCTATTAAGTCACATGAATGAACTATTAATTCACATTATTTACTATTAGGGGAGGTGGTGCAAGTTTGATAATACTTGCAGGACTAAATTAAAAATGAAGAAAAAGAGGGAGGTATTATTATGGTAAATTTTGAGCCCCAAAAACGTGCAATTATCGAAACTATATTTTTCTATAAATAGAAGCTCATTCTTCTTTCATTCTCACCAATTCACTAAGTCTCACAAGAGCAATTATTATAGAGAGAAATTATAGAGAGAAAGAAGAAATTATAGTGAAGTCTGCTACCTCACTATTCCAATATCAAGTTTCTTCTAAGGTAAGGGGTATTATTTCTTTCGTATTCACGAAGAGAGTTATTTTCTTTCAATACTCGTAAGGGTTGTTATTCCATTCTTTATTATTATGTTGGAATAACATGTCTGTGCGGTCTATCGTATGCCTGCTGAATTCTTTTGTTATTCCATTCTTTATTATTCTGTTGGAATAACCTGTCTGTGCGGTCTATCGCATGCATGTTGAATTCTTCTATTATTCCATTTTTATTATTCTGTTGGAATAATATGTCTATGTGGACTACCGCATGCATGGTGAATGATCCTTCGTATTAATTCCTTATTAAATTATGGAAATAATCTGTCTACGTGGATTACCGCATGGCGGGAAAAAATCCATTTGTAGTTTCATATATTCTATTATACTCAGTTGGTTAAAGTTTTGGCTTCTATACTCCATGAAATTAGTAGAATATCCTGAATATTTGCGCTTCATCAGTATCTTTTCATGGAAATATTCTTCTAAGCATTCTTGAATTTTACTCCACAAAATAGTATCATGTTGACAATTTGGACATTATTGATTTCTAGATAAATTAAATTATAAAAATTTAAAAATTTATCCTTGAACTTGTTTTATTGAATTCTTATATCATTGTCATCATCGTCGTGTTTATAATATGTTGAAAGTCATCTGTGGCCCGTAGTGCATAAATGGACTTGGTATAATTATGACTAGGGATTATTCGGTATAATCATGACCGTAATGTTACAAATGATGTGGTAAAAGTCATCATTGGTCATAGTGCATTGATGGACAGTTGTTGGCATGATCATGACCATTGATGAATATACGAATATCCTTGGCCCGTAGTGGATGGATAATTTGTGGTCGTGCTACTACTGAATATCATTGGCCGTAGTGCAGGGATGATGTGATTTATTTATTAAGCCGAGTCTCAGCGATAAAAGTGATGAAAAACCTTTTAAATCATAGAAGATATTAGATTTTATTCTCTACTTGACTCTTCTAATGGATTGCTTGTTTTGCTACAGTTAAACTTGATGTTTGTTATATTTTATCAGTTTAACACTGTTGAAGGCTAACGATAAATTATTCTGCAGTATCTTAGTCATAATATATCTTACTGGGCTAGTTGAGCTCACCCTTTCTTTCACTGTTCTCTTCAGGAAATGAGAATATAGCTGGGACGAGTCGGGGAACGGATTGATAGTCCAGATGATTGTTTTAGTAGTCCTCACTATTCTATAAAATAGTGTGACAATAAATGTAATGAGGACTCCATTGAGTGTGGATATTTTCTAGATGACAATATTCTTATTAAAACTCTTAGATTATGTTTTGTCATATTTTACATGACTGTTGTATAATTAAGTTGTATTTGAATTTTGTACCATATATTTGGCGACTCGAGATGGGTGATGTATACCTATTTTGGGGGCATCATAGTTGGTATCAAAGCTTAGAGATATGATCCCTGGCTAAGATGTGAGACTAGAACTAGGAGGAGAGAGATGGGGAATTCCTTTGCTAGTATGACCTACCTAAGTTTATTTGGTATTTAATTGGTCGGTCAGAGTATAGGGATAATATGTTGCATGTCAATTAACCCTTATTTTGTGGCAGTATTTAAAAATGACATCCGAGAATGTTTAGAATAGCAATGGAGCACAGGAGACCGTTGAGTCTGCACAAATCAATAATCAGGATAATGTGCATCAGGAACGCGACAATCCTCATGCAAACAACAACACTGACCAAATAGTGAACAATGGAATGTTCAGAGGCTTTATCTGATTCATACGACATCGGTAGAGAGTGGTGATGTCTAAAATATAAGTTGAAAACGAAAAACTCGGGGATGATTTACCGCTAAGCGATTCAAGGAGTTGGGACCACCGGAGTTTATTGGAGAGCCAAAACCACTTAAGACGGAAGCGTGGATAAAGCAGATCACCAAGATATTAGATGTCTTGGGATGCTCCGAGGAGCAAAAGGTTCCCTTTGCCACCTTTATGTTGCGGGAGAGGCAGATTACTGGTGGGAATCGGTAAAGCGTACTCAACCTACCATACTGAAGATATCTTGGGAGAAGTTCCAAGAACTATTCAACGACAAGTACTTTCTCGAAAGTATTCGTCACATGAAAGTGGTAGAGTTCATCAAGTTGGAGCAGAACAATATGATCGTGTCATAGTACGAAGCTAAGTTTGCTGAGTTGTCCCGGTTTGCGTCTCACTTGGTTGATAATGAGGAGAGAATGACGCGGATGTTTCAAAGAGGTTTGAAACCTGAGATACGTCAATATCTAATTTCTCATAAACTGTGTTTGTATTCATATGTTGTAAATAGGGCTTAGTTAATTGATAAAGTTAAAGATGCTTAAGCTACAGACCTGGAGCTGATGCCTATGAGGAAGATAGTGCAAGAAGGTGCTATGCCGGAAGCAAGAATTGATGAAGAAGGATTACTTCGAGTCAACTCCAAACTTTATGTTCCTAACGACCTTGATTTAAAGTATAAAATCATGATGGAGGCGCACAACACACCGTTTACAATCCATCCTGGGAGTACTAAAATGTATCGTGATCTTCGTCATACATTTTGGTGGAGCAATATGAAGAGAGAGATAACGTTGTTTATCTCAAGATGTCTAACTTGTCAACGAGTCAAGGCGGAGCATCAAGTACCAAAAGGTCCATTGCAACCACTTGAAATTCCAGAATGGAAGTGAGAGCACATTACCATGGATTTCGTTACTAGTCTTCCCAAGGTTTCTCAAGGCATAGATGTGATTTGGGTCATTGTTGATAGATTGACCAAGTCTGCTCATTTGTTACCGATACGAGAAACTTATAAACTTGAACGTCTTGCTCGTATGTACATAAATGAGATTGTAAGATTGCATGGTATGCCAGTATCCATAGTATCTGATCGAGACCCAAGATTCACTTTAAGATTTTGGGTTAGTTTGCAAAAAGCTATGGGCACGGATTTATGATTTAGCTCGGCATATCATCCTCAGACGGACGAGAAGTCGGAGAGGATGATTCAAACTCTTGAAGATCTATTACGACTCTGTGTCCTTGACTTCAAGGAAAGTTGGGACAAGTTCTTACCATTGGTGGAGTTTTCCTACAACAACAGTTATCAAGCAAGTATTGGCATGGCTCCATTCGAGGCGTTGTATGGAAGAAAGTGTCGTTCTCCAGTATGTTGGGATGAGGTGGGTGAAACAACGTTGTTGGGACCAGAGTTGGTACGTATAACTACGGAAAAGATTCAAACGATCTGGCAACGTATAAAAACCTCACAAGATAGACAAAAGAGTTATGTTGATCTTCATCGAAAGGACGTGGAATTCGATATTGGAGACCATGTGTTGTTACGTGTTGCTCCATGGAAAGGAGTTACGAGATTTGAAAAGAGAGGAAAGCTAAATCCTCGATTCATTGGCCCATTTTTAATCCTCGATCGAGTAGGATCTGTGGCCTATAGACTTGCTTTACCGCCAAGTATGTCTCGTGTTCATAACGTTTTTCACATATCTATGTTACGTAAATACGTGAAAGATCCGCACCACATTATTGAGTTAGAACCGGACAAAATAGAGGAAGATTTAACGTATGAAGAGGTTCTTGTTAAAATCTTGGATAAGAAGGAACATGTTCTACGCTCCAAGGTTATACCTCAAGTCAAAGTTTTATGGAGGAACCACGATGTTGAGAAAATGACATGGGAGTTAGAATTTGAAATGAAATCAAGATATCCTTACCTCTTGACATACGGTCGTACCCTAATTTCGAGAGTGAAATTTCATAAGAAGGGAGGTTGTAAGACCCCAACTTTTATGAATAAAGATGAATTTTCTATAAATATCATTTTAAATATTATGGAATGAATTTGATATAATGTTATAGTTGTGGGTAATATTTATAAATTTTGCAAAATACATGAAGTTGTTATATAATATTTGATTGGTAGGAGAATATTACGTTTTAATAGGAATATTAAGTGCAATGGCACAATCATTGGTGGACCCCACAATAGAATTATTGTCGAGATTGAAAGCGACAAAAATACTTTATGAAAATAGCGGTGGAAGTTTTCTGGTTAATTATTGAAACACTAAATTGTTAAAAAAAATGCGATGTCTGGCGTGGTTGCATAGTAGCACGATATTGATCATTGATCTTACGTGAAAAGTCACTCGATTTTGTTCAATTATTACTACGATAATTGTTGCATAGTATCTCACGTTATTTGATTGATTATTGTCGATATTTTATATATTATTAAATCAACAATAGAGATAACAAAGTTATTAATATTATTATTTGCAATATTAGCGATGTCTAGAAGTTACATCGAGGAGAGGTTTGGTCACTAATTTGCGCGATAGGGAGAAATCCTTATTGAAAGCCCCTACTCACAGGAGCGACACGGTCGATTAATATTGTGAATTATAATAATGATGATGAATGTTGTTAAAAATATTGAGGAAAATTTTATGAGGTATTTGTTATAAAATCGACATTATATGGACCCATCATTTTCCTTAATATTTATAACAAATACCAATTTATAACAAATACCTCATAAAATTTTCCTCAATATTTTTAACAACATTCATCATCATTATTATAATTCGCAATATTTAACAACCAGATCGTTCCCGGGAAAGAGGGCTTTCGATAGGATTTCTCCTATCGCCGCAATTGCAGTAACCAAACCTCTCTCAATGTAACTTTCGGCATATCGTTAATATTGCAAATAATAATATGAATAACTTTGTTGTCTCAATTATCGATTTAATAATATATAAAATTTTGACAATAATTGAATCAAATAACGTGAGATACGATGCAACAATTACTATAGCAGTAATTGAATAAAACTGAGTGACTTCTCACGTAAGCATCAATAATTAATATTGTGTGCTACTACGTAACCGCGTGTATTACTACTTTTATCACTGGGTATTTCAACAGTTAACAGTAAACTTCCGTCGCTATTTTTATAAAAAGATAATTTTGTCATTTTCAACTCGGATAATAATTATTATGGGGTCCAATTACCGATGTCGTGCATTTAATATTTCTGTTAAAACGAATATTCCTTACAATCGAATATTTTATAACAAATTGCATACTTTACAAAATTTATACATATTACCCACAACTATAACATTATATCAAAACTACACCATAATATTAAAAATGAAATTTCAAGAAAAAATAATCTTTATTTATGAAAATTGGGGTCTTACAACCTCCCCTTCTTATGAAATTTCATCCTCGAAATTAGGGTATGTACCTGGTATGTCGAAGATGTGAGGATACCTTGATTTCATTTTAGATTCTAACTCCAAGGTCATTTCCTCAACATCGTGGTTTCTCCACAAAACTTTGACTTGAGGTATAACCTTGGAGAGTAGAATATGCTCCTTCTTATCCAATATTTTAATAGGTACATCTTCATACGTTAAATCTTACGCTATTTCGCCCGGTTCTAAATCAATAATATGGTTCGGGTCTTTCACATATTTACGTAACATGGATATGTGAAAAACGTTATGAACACGAGACATACTTGGTGGTAAGGCGAGTCTATAAGCCATAATTCCTACTCGATCGAGTATTTCAAATGGGCCAATGAATCGAGGATTGAGCTTTTCTTTCTTTCCAAATCTCGTAACTCCCTTCCATGGAGCAACACGTAACAACACATGTTCTCCAACATTGAATGTCACGTCCTTGGAGTGAAGATCAAGATAACTCTTTGTCACGATCTTTGAGGTTTTTATACGTTACCGGATCATTTGAATCTTTTTTCGTTGTCATGCGTACCAATTTTGGTCCCAACATTGCTTCACCCACCTCATCCCAGCATACTGGAAAATGACACTTGCGTCCATACAACGCCTCAAATGGAGCCATGTCGATGCTTGCTTGATAACTATTGTTGTAACGACCCCAAAATTTATACAATAATATTCTTCTTCTCGATCGTTAACAATATAACTTTAATATATCTTTACATCATTATTCGATATTAAAATCACTAAAAATGCGGAATATTTAAAACTTTTATACATTTCCTTCTTTATTTCCCTAAATTGCAACATTTACATTACATCTCTTTGATTCAAATTTATATCATGAATCGTTACAACAAAATGACTAACAAAGTCTTACATCATAAATAGATATCCATATACACCGGATAGCTCAACTTACAATTCATCAACATGTTACATTCAAAATATTAAATGCAATTCCCATAAAACATAAGTAATCTTCGTGAATATGGATCTCTATAATTCACGTAGCACATATCATTACCTTAAATCTTTTACCTGTAAAAATGGTTATTTGCAAGGCTGAGCTCGACAGCCCAGTAAAATCTAACAGTTTTTATGCATCACATAGCATATAATAACATACTCAACATATATCTCATAAACATTGGACTAACACAACATACATGCTACATTTTATATAACAAGTATAAAGATTGAGTTCCTTACTTAATCAACATTCATTATTCAATCAACGTAGTCATAAATTGAATTTAACGTTTCATTATTTCAATATATATATAACACATCATGCTCTTTGCAACAAATATTTAAAACATTTCATCATCAAGTTCACATAACAAATAGGAACTGAAAGACTTGCCTTGATCGTTGTTTACCAATAACAGTTTAACAGCTTACAGTTATCTGTACTTCACGTGCTCTACACAATTATATAATCATACACATCAACTATTAGTCATATAACACAACATAGTAATTATAATGTAAACTCTACTCCAAATCTCATAATCTTTCCTATTAATTAGCACACAATGTTCAATTAGATTGTGTTAACTTTTTGACTTATGTAATATTCAAAATTCATTCAAGTGTTTAAATCTTGCTAGGAATCATTATTGGTTTTATATTAAACCTATTTCATATTTTATAATATCCATTTCATTTGACTTAAAACCCTTTTTACGTTCATTAACACTTATCACGGCATTTTGACATTTATTCGTCATACGCCCGATTTGCCTCTCTTGTGTATGCTTACTATGCTTCTATAACTTATCTAATACATTATTTATTAATGTTAAGCATCATTATATTTACTAACATTCTTGTTCTATAACTTAGAACAACATCTTTTATCGTCAGAAGCACTACACATGCATATGTGCTTGCCCAACGCCCTCCGATTGCCTCTGAAAACACAATAGTCCTAAAGATGACCATTTTGACCCTTCATAACGATTTCAAATTGAAAACCTTAAGGAATAAAATTTGTACGCCTACTCGTTCGTGTTCCGAATCATCTTCAATCACCTCAATCGGAGTTCGTATGAAAACGTTATGTTCATTTTAGTAAAACATGTCCGGTTAATTTTTTTTCCAAAATTTGCTAGTAGCCTACCCCCCCTCCCTCGGTCAGGCGGGGTTTTTATACTAGGGGGCACTTGATGGGGTCCCTTCTACTAATTCGCGATTTTTCATCCCAAACACTACAGAAAGCCAAATTAAGCCTTTAAACTCCTTTTCTAACAACCATACCAACCTACCCAAGGTGTAATATGTTTACAGAAACATAAACTAATGTTTCTAACACGTTTCTAACCAAATAAACAACATAAACATTAAAGATTACAACTTTTAATTTCACTATTTCTCTTTTTTCTTCTTCTTTTGACATTCATAGCGAAATTCTTCGCTGTGAATTCGTTTTTAAACCAATTCAAGTAATTCCAATTGTGATAACTCATATTCTTAACATACTAACATAATACATGATCATTTTTAACAATAAATCATAACCAAACATCAATTTGATAGTTTAAAAAGCCATTTTTTAGAAATTAATTCACAGAAAATCATTATGAACACAATTCCTCTTGTTAATCAAAATTACATGGATTGAATTGCTAGAACAACCATATAACTTATAATCAAACACCATGAACATGATTTCATCATGTTCATCATATCTCTGTGAATTGAAACCTTTGAACAACTATAAAAATCTCATGTAAGCGTATACATGAAAACATATGAACACCATATATACATATAAATTCACAATCATAAAAACCTAATTTTACAAAGACTAAATACAAAACATCCTAATTTAGTATAGGGTTAGTTTGATACCTTTCTAGGTTGAATTAGGAGAAAAGATGGAGATGATGAAAGATTTTCTTTTGTTTTCTTAAGTTTTCCATTCTTCTTCTTCTTCTTCTTCTTCTTCTTCTTCTTCTTCTTCTTCCTCCTCCTCCTCCTCCTCCTCCTCTTCTTCTTCCCTTTGTTCTTAGTTTAGACTTAGGTTTAGAAAACTAACGTAACTTAGTGTATATACAATATACATATAACACATATAATTATAGAATATGTAACTCCCAATATAATTACATATACTAATTATCAATTTAATATATAAGTTACAAAAATTAGAATTTTAAAAGCCCTAAGGCTTGTTTGGCAAATCCATATTAAAATAATGACTAAATCGTTCCTTAAGCCTTGTTTGGCAAAACAAGATTAAAATAAGAATTTCAAAAGCTCTAAGGCTTTGTTTGGTAAAACCAAATTAAAACTCTTTTAATTTATTTTCATAAGTCATTTATAATATAGTTTATTGTCCCACATTGTTTACTTGGATTTCCATATCCAATCTTTATTAAATAAACTAATTACCACATACTAAATAAATTTCCCACTTAACCAAATATCACAAAATTATAATCTCATTATAATTTTATTTAATAATTAATATATCACTTTAATTATTAAATTACGACATCAATATAGAAACTCATGTAATCTTTAACAACTCTCTAATTGTTAAATTAAATTAGAGTATTATCTAATAAATTTAATTCACAAATATATACTAACAACAATCACATAAATAAAATATTTATTTAACTTAATAAATATTTTAAATTATAAAAAAAATTCTGGATTGTTACAGTTATTGTGGGAAAATTTCACTAATGGTAAGAACTTGTCCCAACTTTCTTTGAAGTCAAGGACACAAAGTCTTAATAGATCTTCAAGGGTTTGAATAGTCCTCTTTGATTGTCTGTCCATTTCAGGATGATATGCCGAACTAAATCATAAATATGTGCCCATAGCTTTTTGTAAACTAACCCAAATTCGTGAAGTGAATCTTGGATCTCGATCAGAAACTATGGATACTAGCATACCATGTAGTCTTAAAATCTTATTTATGTATATACGAGCAAGACGTTCAAGTGTATAAGTTTCTCGTATAGGTAAGAAATGAGCAGACTTGGTCAATCTATCAACAATGACCCAAATTGCATCTATGCCTTGAGAAACCTTGGGAAGACCAGTAATGAAATCTATGGTAATGTGCTCCCACTTCCATTCTAGAATTTCAAGTAGTTGCAATGGACCTTTTGGCACTTGATGCTCCGCCTTGACTCATTGACAAGTTAAGCACCTTGAGATAAACTCCGCGATCTCTCTTTTCATATTTCCCCACCAAAATGTATGTCAAAGATCACGATACATCTTGGTACTTCCGGGATGGATTAAAAATGGTGTATTGTGTGCCTCCATCATGATTTTATACTTCAAGTCAGAATCGTTTGGAACACAAAGTCTGGAGTTGACTCGTAATATTCCTCCTTCATTGATTCTTGCTTCAGAATAGCACCTTCTTGCACTTTCTTCTTCATACGCATCAGCTCCAGGTCTGTAGCTTGAGAAGCTGTAACGACCCCAAAATCCATACAATTTAAATCTCAACTTCGGTCGTTAACCATACATTAAATCTCTAATTTTACATCATTATTCGATATTAAAAACACTAAAATTACGGAATATTTAAAACGTTTATACATTTCATTCTTTCTTTCCCTGAATTGCAACCTTTACATTACATCTCTTTGATTCAATCTTATATCATGAATCGTTACAACAAAATGATTATACATAGTCTTACATCATAACTAAATATCCATATACATTGGATAGCTCAACTTACAATTCAACAACATGTTACGTTCAAAATATGAAGTACATTTATCATAAAACATAAGTAATCTTCGTGAATATAGATATCTATAACTCACTTAGCACATATCTTTACCTTCAAATCTTGACCTGCAAAAGTGGTTATTTGCAAGAGTGAGCTCGACAGCCCAGCAAAGTCTAACAGTTTTCATGCATCATATAGCACATAATAACATGCTCGATATACATCTCATTAAAGTAACATGGCATACATGCTTTTAATTCACATAACAAATATAAAGATTGAGTTCCTTACTTAATCATCATTACTTAGCCAAAATAATGCAATCATAAATCGACTTTAACATTTCATGATTTCAACATGCATAACATATCATGCAATTTAAAATAGTTCATCAAGTCCACGTAACAAATAGGAACCGGAAGACTTTCCTTGATCGTTGTTTACCAATAACAGTTTAACAGCTTACAGTTATCTACACTTCACGTGCCCTACACAATTATATAACCATACACATCAACTATTAGTCACATAACAACACATAGTAATTGTACTGTAAACTCTACTCCTTATCTCATAATCTTTCCTATTAATTAGCACACAATGTTCAATTAGATTGTGTTAACTTTTCGACTTATGTCTCACTATATTTCTTCTTAGTCAAACTCGAAGTTCATTCAAGTGCTTACGTCTTGCTAGGACTACTTATTGGTTTTATATTAAACCCATTTCATATCCTATAATATTCATTTCAATTGAATTGAAACACTTTTTAAGTTCATTAACACTTGGCACGGCGTTTCGACGTTCATTCGTCACACGCTCGATTTGTCTCTCTTGTGTATGCTTACTATGCTTCTATAACTTATCTAATACATCATTTATTAATGTTAAGCATCATTATATTTACTAACATACATGTTTTATAACTTAGGACATCATCGTTTATCGTCAGGAGCATTACACATGCATATGTGCATGCCCGAAAACACAACAGTCCTAAAGATGACCATTTTGACTACTGTTACAGACCTCAAATTGAAAAACTCAAAGAACGAATATTGTAGGTCTACTCGTCCTCGTTCCGGTTCATCTTGAATCACCTCAATCGGAGTTCGTATGAGAAAGTTATGGTCGTTTTACTACAAGAGGTCAAAACTGTCCGACTCAAACTACAATTAAAATGACAAAAGTGCGAGGACTAAGCTAGCTACTAGTAACTTTTTGGGCGTGAATTTCAGTATTTGGGCGTGAAATTCAGTGCTTTGGCGCCTAGAAACTTGCAGAACCCAACCACGGGAGAACAAAACAACTAATTTTTGTCTATTTAACACTGCTAACATCTAAATTAACATGCTAACTTATGTAAATTACACATATACACACTACCCAACATGCATATACTAGTTTAAACCACTAAACAATAATTTTATAAAACTTAAATCATTGTACGCACTGTTTTAAAAACCAAAACTCCATTATTGACAGTTATTTAGCACAGTGAACATTGTCATACCAATTTGATTCCAAATTTAATTACTTTAAACTTTGATTCTCTGTAGTTCATACCCAATTAACCATTCGCAGTTCAATTTCACAATTTCACAATTAACATATACTAATTTTGATATTTCTACAAACCACGTTCATACGTGAATGTTTACTGTAAAAACTAATTCCTTTTCTTTAACACGTAATTAGAATACAATCTTGTCTATATGTATTAAACATACAATTACATATCTATATATGTTAGTATAACAATTATAAAAACATGGTTTACAAGAATTTTGTAAAAAACCTTATACACAGTGAAAAAGAAGAACACATAGATATATTATAATGTAAAACATATATGAGTATTTAATATTAAGGTCATAGACATACCTTGTGTTGTTAAGAAATCTTGTTAAACACTTAGACAGCTTGAAGAACTCAGCGTTTCTCTAGAATCCCAGCCTTTTCTCTATTGACTTTCTCTGACAATTCTCTCTAAAACCCCTTGTAACTTTTTCTCTTTTCTTTTCTCAGTATTAGAGTGAAGCTACTAAGCGTAAACTAACTCATAGGCTAGCCAACGTAAATAATAATAATACACCTACTAATGACCTTATTAAAATTAGCAGTTACCAAACATATAACGTATAATTTGTATTTATATTTTATTGATTTATTTTATGTATTAATCTATATTATTATAATTTAAAATTCAAAAGAAATCCAAAAGCCATAGGGCTTTATTTGGCAAACTAATTCAAAACTACTTTAATTTATTTTAATAACTACTTATAATATAGTTATTTGTCACACTTCTAATTAATTTAGTTTTCATACTTAATTTAATTAATTCTAATAACAATTCATTGCATAATATAATAATTTATTTAATCAATATAAACTCTCTAACTTAATTATTAAATTAAATTAGAATATTATCTCATAATAATTAATTTCCTTAACTCATTAATTATTTATCAAACAAATAATTAACCAAATTAAATCGAATCAATTAAACAAATATTTATTCAACGATAAACGCATCCATTAAATATTTATATAATTCAATAAATATTTAAATATTATAATTAAAAATCTGGATTGTTACATCATTCCCTCCTTACAAGGATTCTGTCCTCAGAATCACAACTCAAACCACTCATTCGTTACAATCTTCCCTACTTACAAAGATTCTGTCCCCAGAATCGAAGACACAAATTAAACAAATAACTCAGAGTAATCTTTCATCATTTTATCTAAATATAGGTTTTATATTTCCTACTACATTCATCACCTTAACAAATTCTAGGTTTCATTTCATAACTTTCACTTGAACTCAATTATATTCTGAGTATTATATATCTTTTAACCCATTCATTTCCTTTTCTAAGGATCGTTAACATCAACATTCAGGATATTACATTTACCCTTTCTTCTAAGAATTTCGTCCTCAAAATTTTATTTATTAATCTTTATTCATTCAATCTATCAAAGTAGATTTTTACGTCACCACAAAGATCATTCTGCAATTATTAACTTTTCTATTAAAAGTTTCACATTATTCTTTGATAACTCATATCCTTCTCACTTCAAAATCTATTTTCTCACTTATTCAACATATTCATCATTCAGTGTTGCATTCTACGACTCACTTCTTTCTAAGGAATACTTTCTTTTTTCACTTCCATCTTGCAGAATAACAATAACCTTCCACAATTGTTCAATAATTGGGAAGTAGTATGAATAACTCAAGAATTTAAAAGATTCCAAATCATGCTGAGGGTCACAAGAACTTGAACTCTATTCTCTAGGTTTAATAGTGCTTCACCCCTCTGGGTTCTTCACACTTTAAACTCTCTTTGGCAGAATGTTTATCAATCACAAAGACTGACAACACCCTCCACTCGTACACTAGTTGGCAAGTCTATTATACCACTATGTTAGGCCACAACGTAGTGTTTTGTAACGACTATATGCGTTACGCTCAGTACTTAGGGTGTTAAGCCCTTCGTACTATGTATTGTGCACAAACATTTCAGCGCAAAGTGTAAACTAAGCGCAACCTCTAATAAAAGAGTTGTTCATCTCAGAATTTAGAGTGCAAGCATTCAACTGAGGGTCTAATGACCACGAACCATGCCCACAGTTATAAGTAATCATTCAACATTAACTTTAACAGTCATACGACTATAAGGACTTCAAGGTACTTAGGGGATCAATCCTTCGTACATGTATTGTGCACAAACATTTCAGCGCAAAGTATAAACTAAGCGTAACCCCTAAATAATAGGGTTGTTCATCTCAGCTTTTCAACATCTGAATCCGTACCAAAAACATTTAGTTTGGCATAACTTCTCAAGAAACTCTTGAATTTCATGAACATCTTTCAATATTTGTCTAGCTGAATCAAATAGCATAGACCTCTACAACAATTCGGACATCAACCGAAATATACATATACATACATATATATGTATTCTAATATCTTAAAGAAATCTCAAAATTTTTTTATGACGTCATGATACTGCACTGTATTTACAGTCCCTTGAGGATTCTGTCATTTGGTGATTTTATCATACTACATCATACCATAGTGGGCTGATGATCCTTAGATCACATCCAACACTAAGTAATACTGCATTGATGACTCCATCATTTTTATCATCTTTGCACCAGGTTACATGATGCATTAATGATATAAAATACATTTTGATATATTGCAAATCATTTTTGTTTAGCCGAAGTAATTAGCATAGACATACAAATAACAATATTGTTATTAAAACTCATTGGTTCCATCATTTGATCCAATGTTTTTCAAGAAAATAAAAGTGTAAACATCAGCACGAAGTCAATAAATTTAGAAAGTCTAGCATAGCTAGTAGATTTAGAATACATATGCTTCCATCATCAACTCCATTTTCTATAATGATCCATTGCTTAATAGGTCTATCTATTCCTAGTATCCTCAATACTCCATTTACACTTATCTATACCCAGTTCGTCAAACTTACCACACGTTATGAGTTTAGAAACTTGCCACAATTATATGAGTTTAAGAACTTATCCTAGTCAGACCATAGGCGTCCATTCGCTGAGGGGTTAAAAAATATACCATATAATTATGAGTCACGAACCTACCTTAAGTATGAGTTTTAAGAACTCGCACTTAACCTTATAATATTCTCTAACTATACTCTACCTATTTGTTATACACATGAGAAAAGAATCACCTTCTCAACAGGCATATAGCAAATAGCGCGACATAAACATTTCAATGATTATCAATGGGATAAACTGAGTGCAAGCACAAAGCCCTCGCCCATACAAAGGTTTTTACAACTCAGCCATCACACGAGTCCTCAATTGAAATCCCTCCTAACTCTATCTTGCTTATAACTTGCTCATTGCTCGATACGAATTCCTTGTATCACATTATCTATAACTCCTCATGAGTTCATCTTGTACGATTCGTAGTACAATATCTTCATAGCATCAAGCTATAATCATTCAAACATTACAAACCATCTTCCTTTTATAACTTAAACAGATCACGTCGTGATCTTATTCTATAATCATCTCCCTTAACATTCTTTTCTTAACTCGTGATCGTTTTGTTTTACGATCCTCATTCTTTCCCTTTTTCATCATTTACGACATTATTCGTTATCTTGGCTTTTGGAGTTAGGAAACTCCCATTTCTTATCTTTATATCTCTTAGATTCTTCTTTGAATCTTCTTATTTATATATAAAAAAAAATTCTTCCTTTAAGAATTTCTAACTTCAGTTACATCGCTCAAAATTTTCATTCGAGTTCTACACTTTCATCATACGTATCCAATTCTACACTTGGTACACATCGAGTCTCTAACAGTTTCAATATGGACGCTGAGTGGTTTCCCATAAACAACCAACAAACTAGGTTCTGAGTTATTAGTTCGTATATACCTTCGCTCTATGAAGGAATCGTTTAGCCCAGATACCATACATCAACTACTAAAGAGTACAATTACACCATACTTAAATATAACTCTATATTCTTACGTCTTTATCACTCTCTTTTTATAGACATTGTCTATTTATTATCACCTTACATCCTTATTGTTAGAGTTGGGTAACCCCACATTCATATTCCTTATAACTCAGTGAGATTCTTCTTTGAATCCTTTCACGCAAGTTTTAATCCCTTATTGTTCAAACTCTATTTGAGCTTATTCGTTCATTATCTTCACCTCCATTCTCTAAGGTTATAGCCTACGGTACTCCTACCTAAGGTTTATAACCTACAACCACATATGCACATGATTCCATCGTCCATTATAAAAATATGAATTATAGAGACTATACTATAAAACACAGTAAACCTTAAGAACACAGAGACTAAGGAATTATACTATAAATCATATATGTTAAGATTATGTAACATACCTTAAATTTGTTCAGACAATCTTTGCTTAATCACTGATAATAGCTTGAAGAATACATAAGTTTCTCTTATTTCTCTCTCTAAGACCTCTGACAATTTCTCTCAAAACCCTTTGTAACTTTTTCTCTTTTCTTTTCTCAATATTAGAGTGAAGCTACTAAGCGTAAACTAACTCATAGGCAAGCCAACGTAAATAATAATAATACACCTACTAATGACCTTATTAAAAATAGCAGTTACCAAACATATAACGTATAACTTGTATTTATATTTTATTGATTTATTTTATGTATTAATCTATATTATTATAATTTAAAATTCAAAAGAAATCCAAAAGCCATAGGGCTTTGTATAGTAAACTAATTCAAAACTACTTTAATTTATTTTAATAACAACTTATAATATAGCTATTTGTCACACTTCTAATTAATTAAGTTTTCATACTTAATTTAATTAATTCTAATTACAATTTATTGCATAATATAATAATTTATTTAATCATTATAAACTCTCTAACTTAATTATTAAATTAAATTAGAATATTATCTCATAATAGTTAATTTCCTTAACTCATTAATTATTTATCAAACAAATAATTAACCAAATTAAATCGAATCAATTAAACAAATATGTATTAAATGATAAACACATCCATTAAATATTTATATAATTCAATAAATATTTAAATATTATAATTAAAAATCTGGATTGTTACAGAAGCTTTAACTTTATTGATTAAATTCGGTTCTACTCGTATATTTGCCACATCACGTGGGTCCCTGGAGTCTTTAACTCTACCTCCATCCTTTGCAAGTCATATAAAATGGGCCTTTGCGTTGACAATATCGCACTCATACCCGCATATGATCTTCTACTCAATGCGTCAGCTACTACGTTCACTTTTCCAGGATGGTATTGAATGGTATGATCATAATCTTTCAATAGCTCGAGCCAACGTCGTTGCCGCATGATGAGTTCCTTTTGGGTGAAGAAATAATTGAGGCTTTTATGATCCGTATAGATCTCCACCTTCTCCCCATATAGGTAATGCCTCCAAATCTTAAGCGCAAAAACGACTGCTGCCAACTCTAGATCATGAGTAGGATGATTCCTCTCATATTCTTTGAGTTGTCGCGAGGCATAGGCTATGACTTTTCCATGTTGCATGAGAACATATCCTAACCCTCTGCCTGAAACATCGTTGTAGATGACAAATCCCTCTGAACCAGATGGTATTGTCAGAACAGGTGCTGAAATGAGTCTCCTCTTGAGTTCTTAAAAACTCTTCTCATATTCCTCGCTCCAACTGAATTTTGTATCTTTCCGAGTCAGCTGAGTTAATGGAGTAGCGATTCGAGAAAACCCTTCTACGAATCTCCGATAATAACCTGCTAAGACGAGAAAGCTACGTACTTCGGTCACTGACTTAGGTTGCTCACAGCTTTGTATTTCTTCAATCTTCGTTCGGTCAACAGATATTCCGTGATTGGATATCACGTGCCCAAGGAATGCTACTTCCTTAAGCCAGAACTCACATTTCTTCAACTTGGCATATAACTTGTGTCAGGAATAAGCATGTGAATGATATTCCTATTTACATATGATTTGATTATGATATATATGAATGAATATGCAAGTATGCTTTCATTAAGAAAAGTTGTAAAGTCCTTTGATAGATAATAGAAACATATGTACAAGGACTTAGAATGGACTGATCAAATATGTTAGGTTGATCCTACGTAAGAAAAATATCTTTGTAAAGTCCTTGAAAAGAAATGATGTACAAGGACTATAAATATAGAAAGATCAAGCATGTTAGGTTGATTAAGCATGTAATGGATACGCAAGGATGCCTCCTAATGCACATGAACAAAAGGAAATCACACCTCACTGAGAAGACAGTATAAACATGGGGAAGTAGTGATATGTTAAGGAACAACAGCACTGAGATATACTATGAAGCAATGTACCAGCTACAGAGTCCCAAAAATTTATGGATGATGAACCAAATGAAGATCTATAGTAAGTAGAAACGTCTCAAAATGTAGTACTGATAACCTATCAGCCACCCAACTCAAAATCGTGGAGTGCCTACGATCAAACATCTGATCGTAGTGTAATAGCAGGAGGAGACCACGATTACAACAAATGGAATTGTCTAAAGTTGGTAGAGGACCTCCCTAGCAGAAAATATCAAATGAGATATCAGTGCAAATCACTTCTAAAGTATTTCATCTGGAAAGCGCCTCAGGGACAAACTTGACCCTTAGCTCACTCTAAGAGGTTGACCCTTCCTGAGCTACCTTAACCCAGAAGGATTGCTTAGTCAAGTTCATCTCAAGGACCAAGACAGTCAACGATCGTAGAGTAGAGTTTGAAGAGATCTCAACGATCGTGGTGCAACCTCAACGATCATAGAAGCAGACTCGACGATCACAGTCCTACCAGAATACACTAGCTCATGGTAAGCTCGAAAGAACTAAATAATTGCTCAACCATTCAGAGTATGAGGAGATAAGGTCTAATACTGGTTGGAAAGATGTCCTGAAGATTCATCATAGAAGTAAAAGTACCCAAACCTTCATAAAGAACATCAGTGGTTGAACTATGCAGTTTCAAAATGAGGAGTAATGTCAAAACCATCCACTGCAGCATCTCTCAAAAGATGATCGTTAAGTCGACAAAGGAAAACGTAGAGTCCATAGCTGCCTTATCATGCTACTCTACGAACCAAAATGGTCAACGGTCAATCCACGTCATTGACGCCTATTTGTTTTAAAAAGGGACATTAAGCTGAAGAGTTAATGGGGGAGTTACTGATAAGTGGGTTTTATACCTACTTATCAGATATCAATTCACGTGAACTACGCTTATCTTAAGTACATTTTAGTGTATTTTTAGTTGCATTTTGTTTATTTTGCATTGCATGTACTTAGAACTCCCTTTGGTGCAAAAGTACAGGATATGGCATAATTTGGTGATGATAGATGGCATGTGATCAATGAAGGCATGACATGGGGATCAAGTGGAGCAACGAAACCAAGCATTGGTGCATAAAAGAATGAGCAGCAGGATAAAGCAGTAGAAGCAGCATAATGCAGGATCAACACTACAGAAGCCGCACGGCCGCGCGGCTATATGAGCATAAATTCGCGCGCCCGCGCAATCACCCGGATGAGACATATTTTGAAGAGGCGATGCGCTCGCGCGTTGAGAATACAAGGAGGAGGCGCGCCGCGGCGCACGATGTCCTAAAGTTCTTGAAATTTGTTTTATTTTACTTTTTAATTTTAAGGGTTATAATCGGTAAAAAACAATTCTGACTAGTGTCAGACGTATCATTCAATAGTTTAACGTGTTTTTCATATTCGTAACTAGGGTTTACACTTGGAGAGTATTCCAACGTGAAACCAATCATAGATTTCGTATTTTCTACCCCTTCTTTGGAATTCAGTATTTGTGGATGGTTTATATTATTTTTGCTGGATATCATAGAAGATTTGCACGTTACATTGGGTTTATAATCAGCAATTGGGTTTGATCAATTCTTTCTTCTCTTTCTCAATTGTATGCTTATTATCCATGTTTTGCTTTGATCCCATAATGGCTTTTGGTTCAGTCATGAACTAAACTCCATTATGGGATTCTAACGGACTTTAATATGTAGTTTAATTGATTGCTTGAGTGCTGGAATGTTTTACATATCATAAGGAATTTCCATCATGGTTGTTTTGCATGCATGAATGCTTGATCACCATTCGTTCTCAGTACTTGTATGGAGTTGAAAAATAACATGCGAATATGGATTGTAATCATGATAGCATGCGTATATAGAAATTTCATTTTGCATAGCTTTGTATTTCGTGAACCGGATAGACATATCTTATTTCAAGTATGAGTTAAAATAAGGGCCTGTGCTTAAATTCAATATGGTTGCATTTTCGCATAGACATATAGTGATTTTGATTATATTGATGATTACATGGTGTCTATCACATGTGGATACTGTGTAAGTAGGTCATAGTACATTGAAAAATGGCTATGTCTATATTAGTGCTATTAGATACTTTTCTGTGATATGTAAACAATCTTGCATGATGGTGGTAATTAGATGAAGTAAATGAAGTTAGGATCCCATTATTTCCAGATTTGATTCATTACCTTATTATTCTTGATTTAGTCGTTATTTGCAATTAGAGTAATTCATAATTATAATCATTGGTTTAAGCATATTAATATAGTGATTTAATTGATGCATAGTGGTTTAAATTAGACAACTTTTCCTGTGGATCGATACTCGACTTATTCTGTATTACTTGTTGACGCATGTATACTTGCATGAGTTAGAACTCTTTCGTTAAAACTAAAAAGAGGCAACAAGTTTTTGGCGCCGCTGCCGGGGATTGGCGTTTAAATTTTTATTATTATCATTAGTTTTAAGCTATATTTTATAACTTAGACAAATTTAATCTCATCTCCTTTCCATTTTTGTTTTTGTTTTTGTTTCAAGAACTTGTATAAATTTTTATGTGCACATGATCATCCAACCCCGGCTTAACACCTGCTCAGGACAACATAAATGGGAGAGGTTGGAAAGCGAGTGTTCATAGAAATTTACAAGCACAGTTAGAGGGTACTACTTCTAATATAGCAGCCGAGACACAAGGAGAAAAACAAAGAGAGGAGCATAGGGATCTGAGAGAATATTCCATGCCTAATATTAATGGATTATAGTCCAGCATATTCAGACCAACGATAGCAGCTAATACATTCGAGATAAAAAATGGGCACTATTTAGATGGTACAAAATTCGGTACAGTTTGGGGGTGCCGCTACAGATGATCCGAATGAACACCTGTTGAGTTTTTATTGAGATATGTGACACGTTCAGATATAACAGGGTGACGGAGGATGCTATCAGACTTAGGATGTTTCCATTCTCATTGAGGGATAAAGCGAGAAGTTGGCTTAATTCTTTGCCAACAGGATCTATAACTACATGGGAGGACTTAGCACAGAAGTTCTTAGCCAAGTTTTTCCCAATGGCTAAGACTGCGAAAATGAGGACAACAATCTCTAAGTTCGAACAACAGCAGGGTGAATCCTTATATGAGGCATGGGATAGATACAAAGAGATGCTACGGAAGTGTCCGCACCAGGGAAGGCCAGATTGGATGGTGATCAACACATTCTATAACGGATTGGGATGGCAGTTTAGACCGATTATAGATGTAGCTGCATGTGGAGCATTATGGGCGAAGAGCTATGAGGAAGCCTATAACCTCATCGAGACAATGACATCAAACGATTTTCAAAATCTTACATCTCGGATGCCATAACCCAAAGTTGCAGGTTTGTTATAAGTGGATGCTATCACGCAGTTTTCAGCACAGATGGTAGCCATGGCGAAGAAAATAGATATATTAACGGAGGGTAAAACGAAAACAGTTGCCTTTGTATGTGAGATCTGTGTGGGGTCACACTCGACAAATCAATGTGCTATCAGCTCAGAGTCGGTACAGTATGTGAGCAATTATAGAAAAGGCCAAGGTCAGTTTCAGAATACATACAACCCCAACAACCGTAATCATCCAAACTTCAGTTGGTCAAATAATCAAGGAAATCAATGAGAATCGGTTTTATTAAATCAATAGTTTTGATCATGACCGGTATGACCACGGTTTACTCTAGACCACCTTTTCCGCCGAGATTTTCTCAACAAAAACAACATCACACTCCAGTTGCACCTCAACAAGAAAAGAAATCAGAAATGGAGGAGATGATGATGAAATACATGGTGAATACAGAGGTTATGATCAAAAGCCAAGCAGTGGCTATTAAGAATCTGGAAACTCAGATGGGGCAAATGGCAAGCATGCTTAACAACAGGCCCCAGGATTCATTGCCGAGTAATACAGAGATAAATCCATGAAGAGACGGGAAGGAACAGTGCCAAGCGATCGCATTGAGGTCTGGGAAAAATATTGCAGACACTGAAAGTCGCGCACCCGCGCCCAATTATACTAAGGAGGCCACGCGGCCACGCGAGGTAGAGCAGCAAAATGCTGAGAAAGAAAATCTGGAAAATTCTGAGGTTCCACATGAAGAGAAAGATAAAGAAAGGTCAGTTGAGAAGCCTATTAGCTCAGTACCACCAATTCACCCTCAGGTACCGTATCCGCAGAGATTGAATAAGAAGAGAGAAGATAAACAGTTCAGCAAATTCTTGGAGGTATTTAAAAACCTGCAGATCAACATACCTTTCGCCGAGGCATTGGAACAAATGCCAAGTTATGCAAAGTTCATGAAGGTTATATTGTAAAGGAAGAAGAGATTAGACGAGTTTGAGACAGTAGCCTTGATAGAGGAGTGCAGTGCAGTGCTTCAGTAGAAGTTACCTCCGAAGCAGAAGGATCTGGGCAGTTTCACAATTCCATGCATGATTGGAAAGATGAACTTTGATAAATGTTTGTGTGATCTTGGGGAAAGTATCAATCTGATGCCTTTGTCATTGTTCAATTAGTTGGGATTACCGGATGCAAGGCCGAAAAACATTTCGTTGCAGTTAGCTGACAAATCCATCACATATCCACGGGGAATTATTGAAGATGTATTAGTGAAAGTGGACAAATTTATCTTTCCGGCTGAATTCATCATTTTGGATTACAAGGAAGATAAAAATATACCAATCATACTGGGAAGACCATTCTTAGCCACAGGAAAGACTTTGATAGACGTGTAGAAGGGGGAACTCACTATGCGTGTTCACGATCAAGAGGTCACCTTTAATGTCTTCAAAGCCATGAAGTGTCCAGCAGATGAAGAGGAATGTTTCCCAGTTAATTGGGTGGATCGTCTATTAAATGATAAAGTAGAGAGTCTGGTGGAGTATGAACCTGTGAGAAGTGTAATTGCTAAAATCTCAGAGTTGGAGGAATTCAGATTATAGGCGTATGAGAATTTGAAGCTGTACAAAGAGAAGGTGAAGTAATGGCATGACCAAAAGATCTTTGATAGAACATTCGAACCGGGACAAAGGGTTTTGCTTTATAACTCCAGACTTAAATTATTTCCTGGGAAACTGAAATCAAGATGGTCTGGGCCATTTATAGTGAAGATTGTCTTTCCGCATGGTGCAATTGAAATATTTGATATGTTTTCGGACAAGCCTTTCAAGGTGAATGGACAGCGATTGAAGCATTACTGGGGTAGTGAGGTGGACAAAAATGAAGTCACCTCAATTCTGTCTTCAACATGAGATTCTGAGACAGTTAAGCTAATTGACTATAACTTAGCGCTTGATGGGAGGCAACCCATTATTTTTATCTTTTCTCTTTATTTATTCAATTCAAGCTGTCTTGTCAGCTCATTTTCATCTTTATTTAGGATCATGTGATTTTTCTTGTAGAATTAACATAGCAGCAAAAATTGAATAGGAGCATGTTTATGCACTTCATGGAAATGAGAGTGATACAATAGACACGCATGTTGTCTAGTAAATCTTACTTTGATAGTGTCTATTGGTGTATGCAGGTGAAGAAACAATATGCAGTACTGCCTTACAGCATGAAAACCAGCAGTGCAGAATTCAATCTCGTACGGCCGTGCATGAATATACTATACAACTCGCGCGCCCGCTCACTCCAAATTTATGTGTTGAACACGTTCTCTCGCCCATATAAAGCAACCCATTGAACACTTTCTGCCATGTAGGCTTGCGACATCAGACGTGGAAATTTTTTTAAGTTTAAAAACGTGTTGGAGATCATTTGGGCTCTTATTTGAAAACATAACAGAAGCACAATCACCATGATCTCTCCAAAACACACGTCTCTTCCTCTCTATCAGTTACACAATTGAAGCCATCAATCTCTCCACCATGTAATCATCCATGATTTCTTCCACGTTCCACATCTACTCAACCTCTACACTGCAGTATAAATCTAGGGTTACTGAGTGGGTGGTGCAAAAATGAGTTTGGGCCTATTCTCCTCATCGGTTTCTTATTCATTACCAAGCAAATTATCTTCATTATCCCTATCAATTGCAAATGGGTCCAAAGAGGGCACGATCTTCCTCTTCCTCATCATCATCTTCCTCTGGCAGTCAAGGGGAGGATATGGTTATCACACCAAGTTTTTGGATTTGGAAGCCCAGCAGGAGTATTACCGAATTGTGACCAAAACCTTTGTGAAAGAAAGAGGGTTCAAACCTGAAGGGCAAGATGGTCAGCTATGTGACATGATTCGTGAAAGAGGATGGCTTAGATTGACTTCCACGCCCATGCCTACCCCAATGGGAATTGTCAGAGAATTCTATGCGAATGCGAAGGCAACAATGAGTGGATTATCCGTAGTGCATGGCGTGCAAGTGGATTTTAGACCTCCTGCAATTAGGGCAATTTTTAGGTTAACTGACACACCACCGACTGGGTCTGCAAATTGGGTAGCAGGTGCACATATGGAAATGGACTTGGAATTGGTTATTGCTAAATTGTGCGTGCCTGACATGAAGTGGACTTATAAAGCCGGCACGAATCAGCCTCGCATATTTCCCTCCGTAGCTTTAAATCAATATGCTAAGGCGTGGAATTTGTTTATATGTGCCAAACTAGTTCCTTCGTCTCATCAGCACGAGATCATAGTGGAAAGGGCAATCATTCTATGGGGCATTATCACCGGAAAATATATCGATGTGGGTCATCTCATCCATCAAAATATGTTGCGCTATCTGCAGGGAAGCACTACAGGGAGCATTCCACACGCGTTAGTTATAGCTATGTTGTGCGCTAATCAGGGCTGCCATTGGGACAATGAGCAAATTCAGAACCCAAGCCAGGATATCACCTACACCACCATTGCAAAATTCGAGGATTGGACAGGAGGTGAACCGCATCCGAGAGGATTAGGTTTTATCATCCAGCCCACTTTCCCAGAGCCACCACAGCAGCCCTCTCAGACAGATGAGGCAGGCCCGTCAGCTTAAGTTCCTTTTGCTACTGGGGATCGACAGCTCCGAAGGTTGCAGCGAAAAGTCGATGCCATGTACGACAATTTTTCAGCGTTTGCAACAGGGTTAACGAGGTCATTGGCAGAAGCTTTTGCACAGCAGGGGACAATGCTTGAGTGGCCTCAATTCAGGACAGATGTGCCATATCCACCACCAGATTCACCACCCGCAGAGGGTGGTGTACCGAGCATTGGGGAGTTTTCAGAACCTTCCTTTACCTTCATTCACTGGGACATTGAATATTATAAGTTTGAGGGTATTGGGGTAGTAGTATAGTTGCACGTAGTATCTGCATGTTAGTTTAGTACTTGTATTTAGTATTTGCATGTTTAGTTTGCATATAGTAGTTTCTTGTCAAAAAATTTTGTTTATTATGTGTGTATGTTTAGTTTGCATGTCTCACAGTTCTAGCTTTATGGAAATTTTGTCTAGCCGATGATGATAGTGAATTTTGAAGATTTTTGAGTATTTTGGGATAAAATGAGCTAAGATATAATGTTTGACACAATGCAATTCATAATGCTGTTTAAATGCTTTCGGTTTGCACGGCCTGTTCACAAACACTTGTAGGTATAAGAATTATGTGTTTCATTGCTCGATAGAAAATGTAGTTTTAAAAATGGAAATATGTGGAAAGTGAACTTAGACTGTATAAAACATTGATATTCAAACTTTGGGAAAACATGGGTATGGGTATGCTATAAAAAAAAAAAAAAATAATAATAACGTAGCAATAGTCTTATTTTGGGGCCCTAGCTACTTGAGTAGAAAACGCGCTTAGTAGGGTGTCTTAACACCTAAGCGCCCTAAGGTCTTTCATGATCTGGGAGTCGTTGGTTGAAAGCTCGCTAAGGGGTAGCAGTGTTTGCCTAATGGAATGAGGCATTGCACAGTCATTTGAAAAAAAAAGAAAAAAAAAGAAAAATAGAAATAAACACCGCGGAAAAGTGCGAAAATCGCCCTCGTGAGTAGCAATAAAGTAGTTAAGCCCATTGTTGAACCTTAGTTTGTTTTAATATGTTGGAACAATATTTGTTGCATAAATATACATGAGTCTTGATTTAAACTGTAATTTTCTGTTTTGAGCAATTTAGCATGTGTATTCTTTGCTTAAATCAAGTTTTGGTGAACACAACACACACACACACACAACATCTCTATAGCATTTATGAATTATCTGAGTGTATGACATTATACCTATAGTTTGGTTTGAATTTGTATTCTTGAATCTGGAAAAATTCGCTGAGGCATTTTGGACTGAAATTCTGTAATAGCTGGAACAATGTGAGACTAGTTGCATCATAATTTAGTTGCATTTTCAGTGTTTTATGTGTATGCATTGCTTGAGGGCAAGCAACAGTTCAAGTTTGGGGGTATTTGATAAGTGGGTTTTATACCTACTTATCGTATATCAATTCACACGAACTAGGCTTATCTTAAGTACATTTTTGTGTTTTTTTAGTTGCATTTTGTTTATTTTGCATTGCATGTACTTAGAACTCCTTTGGTGCAAAAGTGCAGGATATGGCATAATTTGGTGATGATAGATGGCATGTGATCAATGAAGGCACGACATGAGGATCAAGTGGAGCAACGAAACCAAGCATTGGTGGATAAAAGAATGAGTAGCAGGGAGAAAGCGAGAAGGCAATGAGAATGTATGATCAACACTATGATCAACCTTTGCGGCGTGCTGCCATGACTATATATAGCATAAATTGCGCTACTTGCATGCGATCACCCGGATGAGACAGATTTTAAAGACGCGCTACCGCGACGAATATCAAAAGGAGAAGTAGGCGCTGCCGATGATGCACGATTTCTTGAGCCGTTTATTTTATTTTGGTTTTTAATTTTAAGGGTTGTAATCAGTAAAAAAAAAATTTGACTGGTGTCAGACGTATCATTCAGTAGTTTTACGTGTTTTTCATATTCGTAACTAGGGTTTACACTTGGAGAGTATTCCAACGTGAAACTAATCATAGATTTTGTATTTTCTACTCCTTCTTTGGAATTCAGTATTTGTGGATGCTTTATATTATTTTTGCTGGATATCATTGAGGATTTACACGTTACATTAGGTTTATAATCATCAATTGGGTTTGATCAATTCTTTCTTCTATTTCTCAATTTTTTGCTTTTTATCCATGTTTTGCTTTGATCCCACAATGGCTTTTGGTTAAGTCATGAACTAAACTCATTTATGAGATTCTAACGGACTTTAATATGTAGTTTAATTGATTGCTTGAGTGCTGGACTATTTTATATATCATAAGGAATTTCCGTCATGGTTGTTTTGCATGCATGAATGATTGATCACCATTCGTTTTCAGTAATTGTATGGAGTTGAAAAATAACATGCGAGTATGGATTGTAATCATGATAGCATGCGTATATGGGGCTGTTTTACATAGCTTTGTATTTCGTGAACCAGATAGACATATACTGTTTCACCGTATGAGTTAAAATAAGGGCTTGTGCTTAAATTCAATATGTTTGCATTTTCGCATAGACATATAGTGATTATGGTTATATTGATGATTACGTGGTGTCTATCGCATGTAGATACTATGTAAGTAGGTCATATTACATTGAAAAATGGCTATGTCTATATTAGTGCTCTTGGCTACTTTTCTGTGATATGTAAACAATCTTGCATGATGGTGGTAATTAGATGAAGTATTAAATGAAGTTAGGATCCCATTATTTCAAGATTTGATTCATTACCTTATTATTCTTGATTTAGTCGTTATTTTCAATTAGAGTAATTCACAATTATAATCATTGGTTTAAGCATATTAATATAGTGATTTAATTGATGCATAGTGGTTTAAATTAGACAAATTTCCCTGTGGATCGATACTCGACTTACTTTGTATTACTTGCTAACGCATGTATACTTGCATGAGTTAGAGTTCCTTTGTTAAAACTAAAAAGAGGCAACAGTTACAGCTCATTACTGGGCAACGTGCAACCAATGGTTGGTTGACACATCACTGCTTATGCAGAGTCAGAAGGAACTTCCATAAAGACAAATTCAAAATTTGCAAACAATTATCAGAAACTATCAAACCTCTCTCCTTCTCATTTTTAAACCCTAGAATCCTCTTCGAAGCCAAAATCAATTAACCCTCCAGAGCCTTGCCCAAATCACAATCAGTTATCTCTCATAAACCTGTCTGAATCAAATACCCATATTCTTCAAACTATTCAAATGGCAGATTGGTGAGTAATCACTGGCATTCATCTCGGAACCAAGTCATTTGAGAAATCCGAAAAGAAGTTCAGAGACATTCTTGAACTTGTGAAGAAAGCTGGATTCTTAGAATGTCTTGAGGCAAGCACTCGAGTCTGACGCCCCAAAAATAGGTATACATCACCCATTCTGAGTCGCCAAATACATGGTACATAAATCAAATACAAACTTCTTTTATACAATACGACAAAAGCGTAGCTTAGAGTTTATACACGAATATTGTCTCATAGACAGTATTTAAACTCAAATGGAGTCCTCAATACATTTATTATCACACTATTTAATAGAATAGTGAGGACTACTAATGCTATCATCTGGACCGTCACTCCATTCCCCGACTAGTCCCAGCTACGTTCTCATTTCCTGAAGAGAACAATGAAAGCAAAAGGGTGAGCTCAACTAGCCCAGTAATAAATATTATGACTAAGATAATGCAGAATAATTTATCGTTAGCCTTCAACAGTGTTAAACTGCTAAAATATAACAAACATCAAGTTTAACTGCAGCGAAACAAGTAATTCATTAGAAGAGTCAAGTAGAGCATAAAATCTACTATCTTCTATGATTTAAAAGGTTTTTCATCACTTTTATCATTTGAGACTCGACAATAAATAATCCACATCATCAAATCACCCCTGCACTACGGCCAATGATATTCTTTAGTATCACAACTACAAATTATACATGCACTACGGGCCAAGGATATTCGTGTATTCATCAATGGTCATGATCATGCCAACAACTGTCCATCAATGCACTATATGGGCCAATTAGGACTTTTACCACATCATTTGTAACATTACGGTCATGATTATACCGAATAATCCCCGGTCATAATCATACTAAGTCCATCTATGCATTACAGGCCACATATGACTTTCAACATAATATAAACATTAGGATGATGACAATGATATAAAAATTCAATAAAAACAAGTTCAAGGATAAATTTTTAAAGATTTATAATTTAATTTATCCAGAAATCAATAACGTCCAAATTGTCAACATGATACTGCTTTGTGGAATAAAATTCAAGAATAATATGCATGTATCAAAAATAATTTGGACAGAAAAGGAATATATTTTTTGGGTGAATAGTACCCCGTGAATAATACCATGTGAATAGTACTTTGAAAATAGTATCTCGTGAATAGTACTTCGGGAATAGTACCTCGTGAATAGTACCCCGACATGAAAAGTGCCCCAAATACCCGAGTGAAAAATATTTGGGTGAATAGTAATCGGGTGAATTATGATGCCCCCAAAATTAGGTATACATCACCCATCTTGGGTCATCAGATACATGGTGCAAAATTCAAATACAACTTACTAATACAACTGTCGTGTACAATACGACAAAACATAACTGTGAGTTTGAATACAATTATTGTCTAATAAAGATTATACAAACTCAAAAGGAGTCCTCATTACAATTATTAACACACTATTTCACAGGATAGTGAGGACTACTAATGCTATACTCTGGACCGTTACTCCGTTCCCCGACTAGTCCCCACTATGTTCTCATTTCCCGAAGAGAACAGTGAAAGAAAGGGTGAGCTCAACTAGCCCAGTAAAAAATATTATGACTAAGATAATGCAGAATAAATTATCGTTAGCCTTCAACAGTGTTAAACTGATAAAATATAACATCACCAAGTTTAACTGCAGCAGAACAAGCAATTCATTAAAAGAGTAAAGTAGAGAATAAAATCTACTATCTTTTATGATTTAAAAGGTTTTTCATGACTTTTATCGTTGGGACTCAGCTTAATAAATAATCCACATCATTGAATCACCCATGCACTACGGCCAAGGATATTCTTTAGTATCACGACCACAAATTATCCATGCACTACAGCCAAGGACATTCGTGTATTCATTAATGGTCATTATCATGCCAACAACTATCTATCAATGCACTACGGGCCAATGATAACTTTTACCACATCATTTGTAATATTACAGTCATGATTACACCGAATAATCCCTGGTCATAATCATACCAAGTCCATCTATGCACTACAGGCCACAGATGACTTTCAACATAATATAAACATGAGGATGATGACAATGATATAAGAATTCAATAAAACAAGTTCAAGAATAAATTTATCCAGGAACTAATAATGTCCAAATTATTAACATGATATTGCTTTGTAGAGTAAAATTCAAGAATGATCAGAAGAATATTTCTATGAAAAGATACTGGATGAAGCGCAAATATCAAGGATATTCTACTAATTTCATGGAGTATAGAAGTCAAAACTTTAACCAACTGAGTATAATAAAGAATGGGATAAAAGAAATCACCATGCATGCGGTACTTCGCATAGATAGGTTATTCTAACAGAATAATAATAACGGAACTAGGTCAGCCAAAATTTGCACTGATAGGATGTTCCAACAGAATAATAAAGACGGAACCAGGTCCTGTGTAAAACACACAGACATGATGTTCCAACAGAATAATAATAAAGACGGAACTAGGTCCGGTGTAAAACACGCAGACAAGATGTTCCAACAGAATAATAATAAAGACGGAACAAGGTCTGGTGTAAAACACACAAACAGGATGTTCCAACAGAATAATAGAAGAATGTCACCAAGTATAGGGTAAATCAGCATACAAAGTTATTCCAACAGAATAATAAGCAATGGAATAACAACAGATTCTCTTCATGAATAAGAAAGAATAACACCCTTACATTAGTAGGAGATTGAATCTGTAGTAGTGTAGTAGTAAGAATGAATACTCTTCTTCTTCTCTCTTATTCTCTATACTTTCTCTCTCTATAGCTTGAATGAATTCGTGAAAAATAATGAAGCAGTTGGCCTCTATTTATAGAAGATTTCTAGCTTAGCACTTGAAATGTGAAAAGGCAAGTGGCTTGACAATGGTGATGTGAAAAGAAAAGTGGTTTGGCGCTTTTGTAATGTGAAGCGACAATTGGTTCGGACTTTTGTAATATGAAACGACAAGTGGTTTGACGTCTGGTAAAGGTAGTTACTATTGAAGAAGGTAATTTATTGACGAAGGTAATTACTATTGACGAAGGTAATTACTATTGACGAAGATAATTACTATTGTCGAAGAGACTCTTAGATGATGACATATGGCCCCCCCATAAAATAACCAAACTTACCACAATCGTCTCATAATAGACTCTTTATATACATCAAGGATTGAATAAATATTACCACAAATCATTTTATTTTTAATCAACACATATAATATTTCAACAATTATTAATCATTTATAACTTGTCGTCTCAATTATTGATTTAATAATATAACATATTATACAGATGATACTGTGACAATAATTGAATCAATAATATAAGAGATATGATGCAGCAATTACTATAGCAATAATTGAGTATAGCTGAGTGACTTCTCACGTAAGCATCAATAATCAATATCGTGTGCTACTATGAAAACACGCGTATTACTATACTTTTACTACCGGGTAGTTCAACAGTTTTAACGGTAACACCTCCACCGTTATTTTCATAAAGTATTTTTATCGTTTTCTCAATCTGACAATAATTCCGTTCATGGGGTCCATTAATGATTATCTTGTGCATCGAATATTCCCCGACAAAAAGAATATTCCCCGACCAAATGAATAATTTATAACAACTTGCTTACTTTGCAAAATTTATAAATATTACCCACAACTATAACATTATATCAAATTTACTCCATAATATTCAAAAATAATATTTATAGAAAATTCATCTTTATATATAAAAGTTGGGGTCTTACAACCTCCCCTTCTTATGAAATTTCGCCCTCGAAATTAGGGTACGTACCTGGTATGTCGAAGAGGTAAGGATACCATGATTTCATTTCTGATTCTAACTCCCAAGTCATTTCCTCAACATCGTGGTTTCTCCACAAAACTTTGACTTGAGGTATAACCTTGGAGCGTAGAATATGTTCCTTCTTATCCAAGATTTGAACAGGAACCTCTTCATACGTCAAATCTTCCGCTATTTCGTTCGGTTCTAACTCAATAATGTGGTTCGGGTCTTTAACATATTTACGTAACATGGATATGTGAAAAATGTTATGAACACGAGACATACTTGGCGGTAAAGCGAGTCTATAGGCCACAGTTCCTACTCGATCGAGGATTAAAAATGGGCCGATGAATCGAGGATTGAGTTTTCCTCTCTTTCCAAATCTCGTAACTCCTTTCCATAGAGCAACACGCAACAACACATGATCTCCTATATCGAATTCCACGTCCTTTCGATGAAGATCAGCATAACTCTTTTGTCGATCTTGTGAGGTTTTTATACGTTGTCGGATCGTTTGAATCTTTTCCATAGTCATACGTACCAACTCTGGTCCCAACAACGTTGCTTCACCTACCTCATCCTAGCATACTAGAGAACGACACTTTCTTCCATACAACGCTTCGAATGGAGCCATGCCAATACTTGCTTGATAACTGTTGTTGTAGGAAAACTCCACTAATGGTAAGAACTTGTCCCAACTTCCCTTGAAATCAAGGACACAGAGTCTTAAAAGATCTTCAAGAGTTTGAATTGTCCTCTCCGACTGTCCATCCGTCTGAGGATGATATGCCGAGCTAAATCGTAAGTCTGTGCCCATAGCTTTTTGCAAACTAACCCAAAATTGTGAAGTGAATCTTGGGTCTCGATTAGAAACTATGGATACCGGCATACCATGCAGTCTTACAATCTCATTTATGTACATACGAGCAAGACGTTTAAGTGTATAAGTTTCTCGTATCGGTAAGAAATGAGCAGACTTGGTCAATCTATCAACAATGACCCAAATCGCATTTATGCCTTGAGAAACCTTAGGAAGACCGGTAACGAAATCCATGGTAATGTGCTCCCACTTCCATTCTGGAATTTCAAGTGGTTGCAATGGACCTTTTTGTACTTGATGCTCCACTTTAACTCGTTGACAAGTTAGACACCTTGAGATAAACAACGCTATCTCTCTCTTCATATTGCTCCACCAAAATTTATGACGAATATCATGATACATTTTGGTACTCCCTGGATGGATTGAAAACGGTGTGTTGTGCGCCTCCATCATGATTTTATACTTTAAATCAGGGTCGTTAGGAACACAAAGTCTGGAGTTGACTCGAAGTATTCCTTCTTCATCGATTCTTGCTTCCGGCATAGCACGTTCTTGCACTTTCTTCCTCATATGCATCAGCTCCATGTCTGTAACTTGAGCAGTTTTAACTTTATCGATTAAAGTCAGTTCTACTCGTATATTCACCATCATCACATGGGTCCCTGGAGTCTTTAATTCTATCTCCATCCTTTGCAAGTCACACAAAATGGGCCTTTGCGTTGACAATATCGTACTCGTACTTGCATATGATCTTCTACTCAATGTGTCAGCTACCACGTTCACTTTTCCAGGATGGTATTGGATGGTATGATCATAATCTTTCAACAGTTCAAGCCAACGTCGTTGTCGCATGTTGAGTTCCTTTTGAGTAAAGAAATATTTGAGGCTTTTATGATCCGTAAAGATCTCCACCTTCTCCCCATACAAGTAATGCCTCCAAATCTTTAGTGCGAAGATAACAACGGTGCTAACTCTAGATCATGAGTAGGATAATTCCTCTCATATTCTTTGAGTTGTCTTGAGGCATAGGCTATGACTTTCCATGTTGCATGAGAACACATCCCAACCCTTTTCCCGAAGCATCACTGTAGATGACAAATCCCTCCGAGCGGATGGTATTGTCGTAAGCAGTCTTTAAATGAGTCTTCTCTTGAGTTCTTGAAAACTCTTCTCACATTCTTCGCTCCAACCGAACTTTGTATCTTTCAAAAGTCAATTTGAGTCAATGGAGTAGCGATTCGAGAAAATCCTTCAACGAATCTCCGATAATAACCAGCTAAACCGAGAAAGCTACGTACTTTGGTCACTGATTTAGGTTGCTCCCAGCTTTGAATTGCTTCAATCTTTGCTGGGTCAATAGATATTCCATGACTTGATACTACGTGCTCAAGGAATGCTACTTCATCAAGCCAGAATTCGCATTTCTTCAACTTGGCATAAAGCTTGTATTCACGAAGCTTTTGGAGTGTCAGCCTCAAGTGTTTCTCATGATCTTCATGACTTTTGGATTAAATAAGGATGTCATCAATAAAGACGACCACAAAGTGATCCAAATATTCCTTGAATACTCGGTTCATCATATCCATGAAGGCAGCAGGAGCATTAGTCAATCTAAAGGACATGACTAGGAATTCATAATGCCGTCATCGAGTTCGAAAAAAGTCTTTTCGAATGTCATCGGTTCTAATCCTCAATTGGTGATATCCGGAATCTAAGATCAATCTTTGAAAAGAATTTGGCTCCTTGCAACCGGGTCAAACGGGTCATCAATACGTGGCAATGGATACCTATTTTTGATGGTGACATGATTCAACTCCCGATAATCAATACAAAGTCGCATACTCCCATCTTTCTTCTTCACGAATAGAACAGGAGCACCCCAAGGAGAAGTACTAGGATGAATAAAGCCAATGTCTAACAATTCTTACAGTTGGGTCTTTAACTCCTGAAGTTCAATAGGAGCCATTCGATATGGGGCTTTGGAAATGGGTTTTGTACCGGGTTTAAGGTCGATACAAAATTCAATTTCACGCTTCGTGGGGTAGGCGGGAAGTTCTTGGAGAATACGTCAGAAATTTATTAACAATAGAAATATCGTTCAAAACTGACGTATTTTTGTTTAAATCTGTGACATGAGCTAAGAAAGCTTGACATCCATTTTTCAATAAACGAATAGCTTTATGTCTTGAGATGACCATGATTGATTTTAATGGTTTGATCTCTTGAATTCGCATAATAGGTAGATTAGAAATATGAAAGCTAACAACCTTACGGAAACAATCAATTTTTGCATGATGAGTAGTTAACCAATCAATCCCTAGAATCACGTCAAATGGAAGTATTTTCAATGAAATAAGATCTACAGGTAATGTGAGGGTACCGATTTGAACCAAACAAGACTTATAAACAGTGGATGTAATGAAGGTTTCTCCCAACGGAGTTTCCACAGACAAGTCAAAGTCTAATTTCTCCAGAAGTCAAATTTAATCGATGGCGCAAGTAGGAGAAATAAAAGAATGGGTAGGCGGTATCAAATAAAGTATAGATTTTCGTTAGAGTTTATGATAAGCTTACCTGATGATGACCTCATTCGAGGTCCTTACTTTACGGGAGGTCACAACAAACGCTCTCCCTTGACTCTGGGTTTTGACTTTTTCGGGATGACCTTTGGTGCCTCCATCCTAGTGAATTTGTCTTGGTGAACAACAAAAATCGGGCTAAGTGACCTTCTCTTCCATAATTATAACATGCTTTGGACCGCATCGCGCAGTTTGGACTGATGTGCCCCTCCCCTCCGCATTTGAAACATATGATAGGTGGTCGTTCTATTCCCTTAACGACATGTGTTGGTGCTGACGTCTTTCCATCATTGTTGAATCTCCTCTTCTTGAAATGTCCATTCTTATTGTGTTGGCCCTGATTACCACCAAAGTGGTTAACATTTATGGCATGTTGATTCCCTCCACGCTTGTTGTCACCGCTTCGATGACTGCTCTCGCTGGTATTATCATTTTGCCGGCTGCTCTCTTTTAGTTGTGTTGACTCGTTATTGCGCTCCACTAACTGAGCCCTATTTACAACATCTGGATATAAACACAGTTTATGAGAAATAAGATGTTGACGTATCTCCGGCTTCAAACCTCTTAAAAACATCCGTGTCATTCTCTCTTCATTATCCACCAAGTGGGACGCAAATCGGGATAACTCCACAAATTTAGCCTCGTATTGCGACACGGACATATTATTTTGTTCCAACTTGATAAACTCCACCTCCTTCATATGACGAATACTCGGGAAAGTATTTGTCGTTGAACAGCTCTTGGAACTTCTCCCAAGACATCTTGAGACGGGGAGTTGAGTGCGTTTTACCGATTCCCACCAAGAATCCGCCTCACAAGAACATAAAAGCTGCAAGGGAACCTTTTGCTCCTCGAGCATCCCAAGACATCAAATATCTTAGTGATCGCTTTATCCATGCTTCCGCCATAAGTGGTTTTGGCTCTCCTTAAACTCCGATGGTCCCAGCTCCTTGAATCATTTAGCGGTGACCGCCCGAGAGTTTCGGTGTTTCCACCGCATTTTGGACGAGAACCGCCTCGCTTTCTTTGTTGCATGAATTGCATAAAGCCCCTGAACATTTGATCATTCATCATTTGGTCAGTGTTGTTGTTTGCATGAGGATTGTCGCCTTCCTGATGCACATTATCCTGATTATTTATATGTGGTGAATCAACGGTCACCTGTGCTCCATTGCTATTCTCAACATTCTCGGATGTCATTTTCAGATACTGCCACAAAACAAAGGTTAATTGACATGTAACATATTATCCCTAAATTCTTACCGACCAATTAAATACCACATAAACTTAGGTAGGTCATACTAGCGAAGGAATTCCCGTCTCTCCCCTCCTAGTACTATTCTCACATCTTAGCTGGATCATATCCTAAGCTTTGATATTAACCGTGGCGCCCCCAAAATTAGGTATACATCACCATCTTGGGTCGCCGGATACATGGTACAAAATTCAAATACAACTTACTAATACAACTGTCGTATACAATACGACAAAACATAACTGTGAGTTTGAATATAATTATTGTCTACTAGAGATTATACAAACTCAAAAGGAATCCTCATCACAATTATTAACACACTATTTCATAGAATAGCGAGGACTACTAATGCTATCCTCTGGTTCCCCGACTAGTCCCTGCTATGTTCTCATTTCCTGAAGAGAACAGTGAAAGAAAGGGTGAGCTCAACTAGCCCAATAAGAAATATTATGACTAAGATAATGCAGAATAAATTATCGTTAGCCTTCAACAGTGTTAAACTGATAAAATATAACAACACCAAGTTTAACTGTAGCGAAACAAACAATCCATTAAAAGAGTCAAGTAGAGAATAAAATCTATTATCTTTTATGATTTAAAATGCTTTTCATGACTTTTATCGCTGGGACTCAGCTTAATAAATAATCCACATCATCGAATCACCCCTCAAGACTACTGACCAAGGATATTCTTTAGTATCACGACCACAAATTATCCATGTACTCTGACCAAGGACATTCGTGTATTCATTAATGGTCATGATCATGCCAACAACGTCAAAGAATGCACTACGGAACAATGATAACTTTTACCACATCATTTATAACATTACGGCCATGATTACACCGAATAATCCTCGGTCATAATCATACCAAGTCCATCTATGCTTCACATGTGCCACAGATGACTTTCAACATAATAAAAAACATGAGGATGATGACAATGATATAAGAATTCAATAAAACAAGTTCAAGAATTAATTTATCCAGAACTAATAATGTCCAAATTGTCAACATGATATCGCTTTGTAGAGTAAAATTCAAGAATGATCGGAAGAATATTTCCATGAAAAGATCTTGGATGAAGTTTAAAAATCAAGGATATTCTACTAATTTCATGGAGTATAGAAGTCAAAACTTTAACCAACCGAGTATAATAAAGAATGGAATAAAAGAAATCACCATGCATGCGGTACTTCGCATAGACAGGTTATTCCAATAGAATAATAATAACGGAACCAGGTCAGGCAAAATTTGCACCGACATGATGTTCCAACAGAATAAAAAAGACGGAACCAGTGCGGTGTAAAACACACATGATAGGATTTTCCAAAGTAATAATAATAAAAAAAGCGGAACCAGTAGGTGTAAAACACGCAGATGAGGATGTTCCAACAGAATAATAATAAAAGCGGAACCGGTCCCGTACAAAAACACATGCACAGGATGTTCCAACAAAATAATAGAAGAATGTCACCAAGTATAGGGTAAATCAGCAGATATCTGAGTTATTCCAAATGAATAATAAGCAATGGAATAACAACAATTCTCTTATTGAATAAGAAAGAATAACACCCCTTACATTAGTAGGAGATTGAATCTCTGCAGAGTGGTGTAGTATGAATACTCTTCTTCTTTCTCTCTTATTCTCTCTATACTTTTCTCTCTATAGCTTGAATGAATTCATGAAAATAATGAAGCATTAAGCCTCTATTTATAGAAGATTTCTAGCTTAGCACTTGAAATGTGAAAAGGCAAGTGGCTTGATTTAATCGGTGATGTGAAAAGAAAAGTGGTTTGACGCCAAAGAATGTGAAACGACAATTGGTTCGGACGCACTGTAATATGAAATGGCAAGTGGTTTGACGTCCGGTAAAGGTAGTTACTATTGACGAAGGTAATTACTATTGATGAAGGTAATTTACTATTGACGAAGGTAATTACTATTGACGAAGGTAATTACTATTGACGATGGTAATTACTATTGTGAAGGTAATTACTATTTGGCGAAGATAATTACTATCGATTGAAGAGACTCTTAGATGATGACATATGCCCCCCATAAAATAACAAAACTTACCACAAACGCCTCATAATAGACTCTTTATATACATCAAGGATTGAATAAATATTACCACAAATCATTTTATTTTTAATCAACACATATTTAATCTTTCAACAATTATTAATCATTTATAACTTGTCGTCTCAATTATTGATTTAATAATATAACATATTATACAGATGATACTGTGACAATAATTGAATCAATAATATAAGAGATATGATGCAACAATTATTTTAGCAATAATTGAGTATAATTGAGTGACTTCTCACGTAAGCATCAATAATCAATACCGTGTGCTACTATGCAACCACGTGTATTACTGTACTTTTACTACCGGGTAGTTCAACAGTTTTAACAGTAACACTTTCGCCGTTATTTTTATAAAAAGATAATTCTGTCGTTTTCTAACTACGACAATACTTCCATTGTGGGGTCCACCAATGATTGTGCCTTCGTACGGATATTCCTAACAAAAAGAATATTCCCCGACCAAACGAATATTTTATAACAACTTGCTTACTTTGCAAAAAATTTCAAATATCACCCTTAACTTTAACCTTTTATTAATTTAACCATTTACGAAATAAAATAATAATTATAAGAAAATTTAATACTTTCATTTCATAAAATTTGGGGACTTACATCGAGTATATGCTGAATTGGTTAATGAGTTCTACTCAAATGCATCCATAAATTTTGGAACCCTTTCTACCAAGGTCAAATGTCAGTCTTTAAAGCTGAAATCATCCGATATCAATCAATGCTTAGGCTTTCCTGACCTAGGACTAAAAAGCCTTGATGAGATCGACACTGAACAAGCGAAGAAGATTATGGGATACCAAAGAAACCCTAGTCTGAAGGACATGAAGAAGAAGGAGTTTCCTGAGGAATTCGAGCTCCTTGCTGAGATAGTGGGAAAATGTATACTATGCAAGGATGCTGCACATGACACTGTGCTTGTTCAGCAGTTGAAGATTATGTCTGCAATAATTCTGAAGAAGCGAATAAACTTTGAAGCTATCTTGTTCGATCAGATCTCCAAATGGGTGGAAAGGGCTGAGATAAAGAAGTTTACAGATAGATCCCTGACTAAGGTCTTTCATGGATGACTGCTGAGTATTGTGATGAAGAAGAAGCTAGGAAGCAAGATCAAGGATGATGAGGGAGAGCCTCTAAATGTTGACAAAGTGATGTCTCCTCAGCTGTTTGTAAACTGGAAGAAGAACCCAAAGGAAAATAGGAGGCTAACAACAGCTGGGAGTAGAAGCAAGGTCTCTATAAAGAAGAGAAAAGTTATGAATCTGGTGACTCTGTACCAACAGCAACCACACAAACAAGGAAGAAATCCAAAGGTGTAAAGAAAACTGAGGCCCTACCAAGAAGTCTCGCCACCGGAAAACAAGGATGAAGGAGAAAAAGTCCTGACTGCAGAAACCACTAATAGAAGAAGTAACAGACTGCTTCAAGGGCCATCAAGAAAGCACTAGTTCCCCAAGAAAGTCTATCTGAAAAAGAAGAGGACGTAGAGTCAGAAGAAGAGAAGGGAACTGATAGACTCAAGTTTGAGTCCCCAAAGAACAAATCCAGCAATGAAGCTAAAGTTGGATTCATGGGAGAAAATACTGACTCTGATGATGAAGAAGAATGCACTAGCCCTGTGGATAACTCTCAGAGTATTCACTCTGATGATGAAGAAAAGCTACAAGATGACCCAACTGCATCTCCAAATGGAAAAGCTTCAACAAGCTCAGATGATGGGTCAAATGATGTTGATTCGGAAGAAGAAGGACCTGCCCCTGCCAATGCTGAACGTCAAGAGTTTTCCTGATGATTCAAAAGCCTCAGAGTCTGAAGAGGAAGAAGAGTTTGACTCTCCTATAGCTGAACCTCCAAGGAGAAGAAAGAGCGACAGACTACTTGACAAATTTGCCCCCGAGAAGAAAAGTGCTGAGAAAGAGAAGAAATGGAGAAAGATTCTGATTCTGCACATCAGGAATCAGAGGAACCAGAATACTATCATGTTCTCTCTTTAGCTAGGATTAACAGAAGAATAACGGTGGAAGTCTCAAATGAACCACCAGAAGTACCTCTAGAAAGATGGTTTTTCTAATGGATGCCTTGGTTAAAGGCACATACTGAATGAGATGGAAGCTACTTCAGCTGGTGCTACTCTCAGTTTCCAAGCCTAGAGCTGGTGGCTCAGAACTTCCCAAGGGTGAAGAATTATGCAACAGTGATGATCAAAAACCAGCCCCACTACAAAGTTTACTGACATGCTGGAAATCATTATATTCCTTATGATCGTAGAGTGGACTCTGATGGCAGAAGGATTATGGCCAAGGAGATGATCGTAGAGTTTGTTCACTCTACCAATGATGTTGATCAAGTCCAAAATGAGAAGCCTACATCTGCCCAAGCATAGCTATCTGACATTCCTTCATCCTCTAATAGCGATTGGTATTCAACGATTTTTTAAATTCTCAATACTTTTGTAAATCTGTCCAATGATGAAAATCGTAGAGTCCAATCTGGTATTTAACAAAAGGCTGCCTAAACAGATGACCAAATTCCTATGGAGTAGGAGCTGTTGAAGAATTCTGATGAGCTGGTTGAGAAGATATCTCTAATCAATGAAGAGTCGAATACATTGATAACAACAAAAGATAACTCAGTTCAAGATAGACTCCAAGCCACTATGGCTGATATATCTCTCAAAATCAAAGAGAGAGATCACATCTATCTGAAGGCTATAAATGATCAGAAGGCAGAAGCTCTACGAGCACATAAGGCCAATGAAGAACAACTTCAAGTCCTCTCTGACAAGATTGACAACATGAATCTGTCTTTCTCTCTACAACTTGAGCTGAGCCAACAAGAACTCAAGATTGAAATTGGTAACTCCTCTTACCTAATGGAGAAACTAATGTCCAACATGGAGCAGCTCTCCCAAGTGATTAATGACAAAAAGGGGGAGAAAAAGAGGCATAGAAAGAGGCATTTAAGAAAGAGGAAGAAGAGCAGAAGGAAAAAAGAGAAGAAGACAAAGAAGAAGACAACAAAAGAAGAAGTTGAGTCATCATCTGAGGGGGAGCCAAGGGAAGATGAGCCTGTGTTTGTAGAGGCTGAGGGGGAGCCAAAAGAAGAAGAAGAGGAGCATACATCTGAGGGGGAGCAGACAAAAGAAATGAAGTCCACATCCCAAGGGGAGCAGGAGCAAAAAGGTCAAACAGATGAATAGCTGATCAACAGACATCCTGGAAATATACATAGAGTCAAAGAGGTACATCTCTAACTAGTTAGGTATGTTCTGGATCCAGGATGTAAAATGTATGAGTGTATTAAATTCCATATTATTATAAATGACATTCATGATTATCTGTTTTAGAAATATAGTTGCTCACTGTATATAAGATTCATGCATAACATGCATATGCACTTATTGTTTTTGTCATAATCAAATAGGGGGAGATTGTCAGGAATAAGCATGTGAATGATATTCCTATTTATATATGATTTTATTATGATATATACGAATGAATATGCAAGTATGCTTGCATTAAGAAAAGATGTAAAGTCCTTTGATAGATAATAGAAACATATGTACAAGGACTTAGAATGGATTGATCAAATATGTTTGGTTGATCATACATAAGCAAAATAGCTTTATAAAGTCCTTGAAAAGAAATGATGTATAAGGACTATAAATATAGAAAGATCAAGCATGTTAGGTTGATATTATGATGTAATAGATAGGCATCGATCGATCGTCGTTAATCGCACTGTAAATCGTGATCCGCCAGAGAGTTAAGGAAAACTCGAGAGCTATCGAGGCAGAATTGTAGTCTGGAAGATAGTAGATCTTGGAGTTCGTAGACTGCCAGGAGAGACGAGGAAGGATCGTATTGTGTCGAGTAGAACTTCCTCGGAGCCATAGTCTCTTTGAGGAAGTCATGTTCGTAATCATAGAGGATGACCTACCTACTGGTAGCCGACCGAGTATCTGCCAAGCCAAGTCAAGAATCGTAGACTACACTTAGAGTCGTAGAGTCTACTGATCTTATCAGAGGCAGAGATTATAGTCGAGCAAGATCATATTAAGACAACAAAACCAAATTCAAAAATTGTAGAGTGTCAAGATCTGATCTCGGAGTCGTAGTGTCTGCACAGCCGAAGCTGAATCGTAGAGTGTAGAACTAAGACTTCAATAGATGTGCTCACAATGCCAAGGCAGAATCGTAGAGCAAATACAATTCTCAACAATGAGCACTCCCAGAATATCTAAAGGAACGAAGCCTCTGGTTGGTACTGAAAAGATACATCCCACCTAAAGGAAACCAGAGAGCACTCAACGAATGGCATGCAAGCTAACAGAAGATCCAAGCACCAACCCAATCAACATTCAGATTAAGTTGGGAAGTCATTCGAGATGAAGTCTTCCACAAGTTGATCAGAAGAAGACTTCAGTAACTGACTAAGGAAAGTTAGTAAGTTCAGTAGCTGTCAAGGAAATAGGAGACAATGATCTTGGAAGCAACTAGGATCATAGTGTTTGCCAAACAAAGAAAGAACTGATGGAGTGTACATAGAGATATTGGTCAGCTTCTGAAGAACAAGGCTGAAGTGATTAAGCATTGGGTCAGTCCATTGATGATAAGTGAACGAGAGATCACAAGGAGAAAGCGAGCTGGACACGCCATAAATTTGAAGTGTCTTGTTATCAGAAGGGGCCAGAGCAAGGAGTCAAGCCATCAGTATCTTAGAGCAGTTAAAGCAAACAGAACAATGTGTCTTTTAAAGCAAACAGAATAATGTGTCTTTTAAAGCAAATAGAATAGTTAAAGCAAGCAGTTATTCAGGGTGATGCCCTTCCTTAGTGGAAATCCTGCTAGTTGAAAGCAGAAGAGTGGATTAGGAGCTTGAGTCTCTGAACCACTTAAAATCCCTTGTGTCTTTTACTTTATGTCATTTACATTATGTACATTAACTGCTATAACTGCTATGTATGTTTTAACTGCTTACAACTAAACTGACTCTAAGAACAATGTATGTATGATTATGAATATATCAATGAAGGGGATCTTTTACTTATTCTGATGTGCTTGAAAAGATTCTTATGCTTGTCATATGCTAAATCATTAGCAATACAAAATAAATGAGAAAAGTCTTTGAAATTAAAAAGGATCTATTCAACCCCTCCCCCCCTTCTAGATCTATATTGTGCCTACTGGGAACTAACAACTTGTTCTCGCGAAGTTTTTGGAGTATCAGCCTCAAGTGTTGCTCATGATCTTCATGACTTTTTAGAATATATGAGAATGTCATCAATAAAGACAACCACAAAATCATCCAAATATTCCTTGAATACTCGGTTCATCATATCCATGAAGACAGCAGGAGCATTAGTCAATCCAAAAGACATGACTAGGAATTCGTAATGCTCGTACCGAGTTCTGAAAGTAGTCTTTGGAATGTCATCAGTTTTAATCTTTAACTGGTGATATCTGGAACGAAGATCAATCTTTAAAAATAATTTGGCGCCTTGCAATTGGTCAAATAGGTCATCAATGCGTGGAAATGGGTACCTATTTTTGATGGTGACATGATTCAACTTCCGATAATCAATACAAATTTGCATACTTTCATCTTTCTTCTTCACGAATAGAACATAAGCACCTCAAGGAGACGTACTAGGATGAATGAAATCAATGACTAACAATTCCTGTAGTTGGGTCTTTAACTCCTGAAGTTCAATAAGAGTCATTCGATATGGGGCTTTTGAAATGGGTTTTGTACCGGGTTCTACAAAATTTGATTTCTAGCTCTGGGGGTAGGCCAGGAAGTTCTTCGGGGAATACGTCAGGAAATTTATTAATAATAGAAATATCATTCAAAACTTACGTATTTTTGTTTAAATCTGTGACATAGGCTAAGAAAGCTTGACATCCGTTTTTCAATAAACGAATAGCTTTATGTCTTAATATGATAGTTATTGATTTAGTGGTTTGGTTGCTTGAATTCACATAATAGGTTGGTTAGGAATATGAAAGATAACAACCTTACGAAAATAATCAATTTTAGCATGATGAGTGGTTAACCAATCAATCCCAAAAATCACATCAAAAGCAAGTATTTTCGAAGAGATAAGATCGATAGGTAACATGCGGTTACCGATTTGAATCAAACAAGACTTATAAATAGTGGATGTAATGAAAGTTTCTCGCAATGGAGTTTCAACAGATAAGTCAAAGTCTAATTTCTCCGGAGTTAAATTTAAACGTTGAGCACAATTGGGAGAAATAAAAGAATGGGTAGAACCGGTATCAAATAAGGTATAGACTTCGCAATAGTTTATGATTAGCTTACCCGTGATGACCTCGTTCGGGTTCCTCGCTTTCTGAGAGGTCACACCAAACGCTCTCCCTTGAACTATTAGTTTTGACTTGTTTGGGACGGCATTTGGTGTCACTATCCCAACTGGACTTGGCTTTACTGCACGACAAAATCGAGCTAGGTGACCTTCTCTTCCATAATTATAACACATTTTGGACTGCAACGTACAGTTTGGACTGATGTGTCCCTCCCCTCCGCATTTGTAGCATACGATCGGTGATCGTTCTCCTTCTTTAACAACGAGTATTGGTGCTGACATCTTTCCCTCATTATTGAACCTCCTCTTCTTAAAATTTCCACTCTTATTGTCTTGACCATGATTACCACCGAAGTGGTTACCATTTCTGGCATGTTGATTCCCTCCACGTTTGTTGTCACCACTTCGATGACTGCTTCCACTTCTAGTATCTCTTTGCCGGCTACTATCTCTTGGTTGGGTCGACCTAATATCACGTTCCAATAACTGAGCCCTATTTACAACATCTGAATACAAACACAGTTTGTGAGAAATAAGGTATTGACGTATTTCGGGTTTCAAACCTCGCAGAAACATTCACGTCATTCTCTCCTCATTATCAACCAAATGGGATGAAAATCGGGACAACGCGGCAAACTTAGCCTCGTACTGCGACACGGTCATATTGTTTTGCTCCAGTTTGATAAACTCCACCTCTTTCATGTGACGAATACTTTCGGGAAAGTACTTGTTGTTGAACAGTTCTTGGAACTTCTCCCAAGACATCTTCAGTGTGGCAAGTTGGGTACTCTTTACGAATTCCCACCAGTAATCTGCCTCTCCTCTCAACATGAAGGTGGCAAAGGGAACCTTTGGCACCTTGGAGCATCCCAAGACATCAAATATATTGGTGATTTGCTTTATCCACGTCTCTGCCTTCAGTGGTTCTGGCTTTCCCACAAACTCTGGTGGTCCCAGCTCCTTGAACTGTTTAGGGGTGACCATCCGAGAGTTTCCAATGTTTCCACCTGCATTTTGAACAAGAGTCTCTCTTGCCTGATGTTGTACGAATTGCAGAAAGCTACTAAACATTTCTTCATTCGCCATTTGGTCGGTGTTGTTGTTCACCTGGGGATTATTGCCTTCCTGATGCACATTATCATAGGTATTGATTAGTGGTGACTCAACGGTCTCATGTGCTCAATTGCTTAACTCGACATTTTCGGATGCCATTTTCAAACACTCCCACAAAATAAGAGTTAATTGACATGCCATATATAATCCCTATATCCTGACCGACCAATTAAATAACAAATAAACTTATGTAGGTCATACTAGCGAATGAATTACTCGTCTCTCCCCTCCTAGTTCTAGTCTCACATATCAGCCAGAGATCATATCCCTAAGCTTTGATCTCAACTGTGACGCCCCCAAAATAGTTATACATCACCCATCTTGAGTCGTCAAATAAATGGTACTGAATATAAATATAAACTTATTTATATAACACGAGCTGAGACTTTTTACACAAATATTATCTCATAGAAAATATTCAAACTCAAATTTAATCCTCATAACATTTATTTTCACACTAAATAGTGAGGACAGCTAAAACAACCATCTCGGATCGTCACTCTATTCCCCGACTAGTCCCGGCTATGTTCTTATTTCCTGAAGAAAACAATGAAAGCAAAAGGGTGAGCTTAACTAGCCCAATAAGAAATATTATGACTAAGATAATGCAAAATAAATTATCGTTAGCCTTCAACCGTGTTAAATGGATAAAATATAATAAACATCAAGTTCAACTGCAGCGAAACAAGCAATCTATTAGAAGAGTCAAGTAGAGCATGATATCTACTATCTTCCATGATTTAAAAAGTTTATCATCAATTTTATCGCTGAGACTCAGCTTAATAAATAATCCACATCATCGAATCATCCCTGCACTATGGCCAAGGATATTCATTAATATAACGACCACGAATTATCCATGCACTACAGGCCAAGGATATTCGTGTTTTCATTAATGGTCATAATCATGCCAACTACTGTCCATCAATGCACTACGGGCCAATGAGGACTTTTACCACATCATTTGTAACATTACGGTCATGATTATACCGAATAATCCCTAGTCATAATCATACCAATCAACAGTTCACCTATGCACGTAAGCCACAGATGACTTTCATCACAATATAAGCATAAGGATGATGAAAATGATATAAGAATTCAATTAAAAGAAAGCAAATGATAAATTTTAAAGATTTATAATTTAATTTATCCATAATTCAATAATGTCCAAATTGTCAACATGATACTGCTTTGTGGAGTAAAATTCAAGAATAATATTGTATCAAAAATGATTTGGACCGAAAAGAAATTAATTTTTGTCATTAATAGTACCCCGGGTGAATAGTAACCGAGTGAATAGTATCCCATGAATAGTACTTCAGGAATAGTATCCCGTGAATAGTACTCTGGCATGAAAAAGTTAAAACTTATCAAGAATACTCAAAATAATATTTTCATAAAAAGATATTGGATGAAGCGCAAAATTCAAGGATATTCTACTAATTTTATGGAGTATAGAAGCCAAAAAACAAAATGAGTATAGAATTCGAAATCTGAAATGAAATAATATTACTTATATGCTACAGAGTATGGGAGAAAATATTATTTTATACGAATATTGAACAAAAATAATATCTCTTACCTTAAAAAGAAGAGTATTCCGACTGGTATAGCGGGGATATTCGTGAAGAAAATTTGAACTATTTACTATGCTCAAAGCTTCCTTAAACTCTAAAGAAATACGCTCAATATTATAGAATAAGAATTCTCTGATTCTGGTGTGATTTTCAATTCTAACTAAGCATCCTATTTATAGGAGAATGGAAGGATACTATTTAGAAAAACAATTCATGGGTGAACAGTAAGATTTCAGACGAAAGAAGAAGAAAATCAGACGCCCAACTTTCATAATTATTCACATAAAACAAACTTATATATACACACATCACTATCACCCCCCACCACCACATATCATCCACCACACACATACACACATCACTTTCATTTTATTTTTTTCCCACCACCACTACTTTTCCACCACACATGTAAGACCCCAACTTTATAAATAAAGATTAAATTTTTCTCGATATATATTTTGAATATTATGGTGTGGATTAATATAATGTTATTGTTGTGGGTAATATTTATAAATTTTGCAAAGTATGCAAGTTGTCATAAAATATTCGATTGGTCATGGAATATTCGTTTTAACAAGAAATATTCGTACAGACCTGGAGTTGATGCGTATGAAGAAGAAAGTGCAAGAAGGTGTTATTCCGGAAGTAAGAATCGATGAAGAATGAATACTTCGAGTCAACTCCAGACTTTGTGTTCCTAACAACCCGAATTTAAAGTATAAAATCATGATGGAAGCGCACAACACACCGTTTGCAATCCATCCCAAAAGTACCAAGATGTATCGTGATCTTTGACATACATTTTGGTGGAGCAATATGAAAAGAGAGATCAAGGAGTTTATCTCAAGGTGTTTAACTTGTCAATGTGTCAAGGCGGAGCATCAAGTGCCAAAAGGTCCATTGCAACCACTTGAAATTCCAAAATGGAAGTGGGAGCACATTACCATGGATTTTGTTATTGGTCTTTCCAGGGTTTGTAATATCCCGAGTGTTGATGTTAACGATCCTTAGAAAAGAAAATGAATGGGTTAAAAGATATATAATACTCAGAATATATTGAGTTCAAGTGAAAGTTATGAAATGAAACCTACAATTTGTTAAAACGATGAATGTAGTAGAAAATATAAAATCTATATTTAGATAAAATGATGAAAGATTACTTATGTTTTATGAGAAATGTATTTCATATTTTGAACGTAACATGTTGTTGAATTGTAAGTTGAGTTATCCAATGTATATGGATATTTAGTTATGATGTAAGACTTTGTATAGTCATTTTGTTGTAACGATTCATGATATAAGATTGAATCAAAGAGATGTAATGTAAAGGTTGCGATTCAGGACAAGAAAGAAGGAAATGTGTAAACGTTTTAAATATTCCGCAATTTTAGTGTTTTTAATATCGAATAATGATGTAAAATTAGAGATTTAATGTATGGTTAACGACCGAAGTTGAGATTTAAATGTTATGAATTTTGGGGTCGTTATAAGTTGGTATCAAAGCTGTAGGTTATAAACCTTAGGTAGGAGTACCGTAGGCTATAACCTTAGAGAAGGAAGGTGAAAATAATAAAAGAATAAGCTCAAGTAGAGTTTGAATAATAAGAAGTAATTTAAGAAATTTATAAAGAAGGGATTTAAAACATGCGAAAGAGGATTCAAAGAAGAATCTTGCAGAGTTATAAGGAATATGAATGTGGGGTTACCCAACTCCAATAATAAGGATGTTAGGTGATAATAAATAGACAATGTCTATAAGAAGAGAATGATAAAGAAGTTAAGAATAGAGAGTTATATCTAAGTATGGTGCAATTGTACTCTTTAGTAGTTGATGTATGGTATCTGGGCTAAACGATTCCTTCATAGAGCGGAGGTATATACGAACTAGTAACTCGAAACCTAGTTTGTTGGTTGTTTGTGGGAAACCACTCAGCGTACCATATTGAAACTGTTAGAGACTTGATGTGTACCAAGTGTAGAAATGGATACGTATGATGAAAGTGTAGAACTCGAATGAAATTTTGAGCGATGTAAATGAAGTTAGAAATTCTTAAATGAAGAATTGTTTTATAAACAAGAAGATTCAAAGAAGAATCTTGAAGAGATATAAAGATAAGAAATGGGAGTTTCCTAACTCCAAAAGCCAAGATAACGAATAATGTCGTAAATGATGAAAAAGGGAAAGAATGAGGATCGTAAAACAAAACGATCACGAGTTAACAAAAGAATTTTAAGGGAGATGATTATAGAATAATATCACGACATGATCTGTTTAAGTTATAAAAGAAAGATGGTTTGTAATGGTTGAATGATTATAGCTTGATGCTATGAAGATAATGTACTATGATAGTACGAGATAAACTCATGAGGAGTTATTGATAATGTGATACGAGAAATTCATATCGAGCAAAGAGCAAGTTATAAGAAAGATAGAGTTAGGAGGGATTTCAATTGAGGACTCATGTGATGGCTGAGTTGTACAAACCTTTGTATGGGCGAGGGTTTTGTGCTTGCACTCAGTTTATCACATTGATAATCATTGAAATGTTTGTTTCGTGCTATTTGCTATATGCCTGTTGAGAAGGTAATTCTTTTCTCATGTGTATAACAGATAGGTAGAGTATAGTTAGAGAATATTATAAGGTTAAGTGCGAATTCTTAAAACTCATACTTATGGCAGGTTCGTGACTCATAATTATATGGTATGTTTTTGAACCCCTCAAATGAATGGACTCCTATAATTCGACTAGGATAAGTTCTTAAACTCATATGATTGTGGCAAGTTCTGAACTCATAACATGTGGTAAGTTTGATTTAACCGGGTATAGATAAGTGTGAATGGAGTATTGAGGATGATAGGAATAGATAGACCTATTAAGCAATGGATCATTATAGAAAGTGGAGTTGATGGTGGAAGCATATGTATTCTAAATCTACTAGCTATGCTAGACTTTCGAAATTTATTGACTTTGTGCTGATGTTTACACTTCTATTTTCTTGAAAAACATTGGATCAACTGATGGAACCAATGAGTTTTAACAACAATACTGTTATTCCTATGTCTATGCTAATTGCTTCGGCTAGACAAAAAATGATTTCCAATATATCAAAATGTATTTTATATCATTAATGCATCATGTAACCTGGTGCAAAGATGATAAAAATGATGGAGTCATCAATGCAGTATTACCTAGTGTTGGATGTGATCCAAGGATTGTCAACCCACTATGGTATGATGTAGTATGATAAAATCACCAAATGACGGAATCCTCAACAAACTGTAAATACAGTGCGGTATCATGACGTCATAAAAAGATTTTTGAGATTTCTTTAAGATATGAGAATACATATTTATGTATGTATATGTATATTTCGGTTGATGTCCGAATTGTTGTAGAGGTCTATGCTATTTGATTCAGCTAGACAAATATTGAAAGATGTTCATGAAATTCAAGAGTTTCTTGATAAGTTATGCCAAACCAAATTGTTTTGGTGCGGATTTAGATGTTGAAAAGCTGAGATGAACAACCCTATTATTTAGGGGTTGCGCTTAGTTTATACTTTGCGCTGAAATGTTTGTGCACAATATATAGTACGAAGGGCTTAACACCCTAAGTACTGAGCGTAACGCATATAGTCGTTACAAAACACTACGTTGCGGCCCAACGTAGTGGTACAATAGGCTGGCCACCTAGTGTACGAGTAGAGGGTGTTTCCAGTCTTTGTGATTGATAAACATTCTGCCAAAGAGGGTTTAAAGTGTGAAATCGGGGGTAAAGCACTATTAAACCTAGAGAATAGAGTTCAAGGTCTTATGACCCTCATCATGATTTGGAATCTTTTAAATTCCTGAGTTATTCATACTACTCCCCAATTATTGAATAATTGTGGAAGATTATTGTTATTCTGCAAGATGGAAGTGAAAAAAGAAAGTATTCTTTAGAAAGAAGTGAGTCGTAGAATGCGACACTGAATGATGAATATGTTGAATAAGTGAGAAAAGAGATTTTGAAGTGAGAAGGATGTGAGTTATCAAAGAATAATGTGAAACTTTTAATAGAAAAGTTAATAGTTGTAGAATGATCTTTGTGGAAAGAAAGTGGTTATAGAAACCAATGAATGAATGAAGTAGTGATGTAAAAATCTACTTTGATAGATTGAATGAATAAAAATTAATAAATAAAATTTCGAGGATGAAATTCTTAGAGGAAAGGGTGAATGTAATATCCTAAGTGTTGATGTGAACGATCCTTAGAAAAGGAAATGAATGAGTTAAAAGATATATAATACTCAGAATATATTGAGTTCAAGTGAAAGTTATGAAATGAAACCTACAATTTGTTAAAGTAATGAATGTAGTAGGAAATATAAAATCTATATTTAGATAAAATGATGAAAGATTACTTATGTTTTATGAGAAATGTATTTCATATTTTGAACGTAACATGTTGTTGAATTGTAAGTTGAGTTATCCAATGTATATGGATATTTAGTTATGATGTAAGACTTTGTATAGTCATTTTGTTGTAACGATTCATGATATAAGATTGAATCAAAGAGATGTAATGTAAAGGTTTCGATTCAGGGCAAGAAAGAAGGAAATGTATAAACGTTTTAAATATTCCGCATTTTTAGTGTTTTTAATATCGAATAATGATGTAAAATTAGAGATTTAATGTATGGTTAACGACCGAAGTTGAGATTTAAATTATGAATTTTGGGGTCGCTACAGGGTTTCTTAAGGCATAGATGTAATTTGGGTCATTATTGATAAATTAACCAAATCTGCTCATTTCTTACCTATACGAGAAACTTATTCACTTGAAAGTCTTGCTCGTATGTACATAAATGAGATTGTAAGACTGCATGGTATGCCAATATCCATAGTTTCTAATCGAGACCCAAGATTTACTTCACGATCTTGGGTTAGTTTGTAAAAAGCTATGGGCACGGATTTATGATTTAGTTCGGCATATCATCTTAAAATGGACGGACAGTCGAAGAAGTCTATTCAAACTCTTGAAGATCTATTAAGACTATGTGTCCTTGACTTTAAGAGAAGTTGGGACAAGTTCTTACCATTAGTGGAAATCTCCTATAACAACATTTATCAAGCAAGTATCGGCATGGCTCCATTTGAGGCGTTGTGTGGAAGAAAGTGTCGTTCTCCAGTAAGTTGTGATGAGGTGGGTGAAGAAACGTTGTTTAGACCAAAATTGGTACGTATGACTATGGAGAAGATTCAAATGATCCAGCAGCGTATAAAAACCTCAGAAGATTGACAAAAGAGTTATGCTTGTCTTCATCAAAAGGACGTGGAATTCAATGTTGGTGATCATGTGTTGTTATGTGTGGCTCCATGGAAAGGAGTTATGAGATTTGGAAAGAGAGTAAAGCTCAATCCTCGATTCATCGACCCATTTGAAATCCTTGATCGAGTAAGAACTGTGGCCTATAGACTCGCTTTACCGCCAAGTATGTCTCATGTTTATAACGTTTTTCACATATCTATGTTACGTAAATATGTGGAAGACCCGAACCACATTATTGAGTTAGAACCGGATGATATAACGGAAGATTTAACGTATGAAGGGGTACCTGTTAAAATCTTGGATAAGAAGGAACATATTCTACACTCCAAGGTTATACCTTCAGTCAAAGTTTTGTGGAGAGACCACGATGTTGAGGAAATGACCTGGGAGTTAGAATCTGATATGAAATCAAGGTATCCTCACCTCTCCGATATACCAGGTATGTACCCTAATTTTGTGGATGAAATTTCATAAGAAGGGGAGGTTGTAAGACCTCAACTGTAATATCCGAGATTATTATGTAATTTACTAATTATCAATAAATGAATTTATGTGAAACTCTTATGTGATTTCTATTATTAGATGTATATGTGTTATACATACATGTTTACTTTTAAGTTATGTGATGAGGTATGTGTAAATGGTTAGTTTAGATGAATTTAACTATTTGAGTTAGTTATGTAATTAAATTCATTAATTGCATGTGAGGGGATTAAAACATGAGATTGATTTCGGAGGGGAATTTAGAGACGTGGACTGCGTATTTGAGTCCGGAATGTCAAAATTAGTCGAGATAGACTGTAACCATAAAATGTGTTGTGTTTGACTTTTTGGTCAAAGTCAGCCACAAATTTCGGAGGCTAATTTGATGAAACAGATAGTCTAATGATGTCCGGAACGTTGATTTAGTAGGAATCGATATTAGTATCGAAACGTTTGGCTACGGAGGGCAAACTGGTCAAAATAGTTTATTAAATGATTAAATTGATTATATTAATATTTTAATAAATAAGTGCAGCAGCCATGGGGCCCACATGACAACCAAATTGGGACAAGAGAGGGAGTATTCATATTACAGGTAATGAGGGGGGAGGGAGTTACAAACTCCTTAGAAATCTAAGACCTTTCCTTTCTCTAACCCCCACCCCATACTAAATTGAATTTATACAATATACTTAAACATGTAACTTATATTGGAGATGGAAAGGCTAGGAAAATCAATTGATAACATATTTTATATATACTCCCAATCCAAGTCTCTTATTCCTCTTTGTAAAAATCCTACCGTGAGTGAAGTTGAGAGTGAGAGAGGAAGGAGCTTGAGAGGGTGGTGAATTCTAGAGTTTTTAGAGACTAATCAAGCAAGGAGAATCATTGGAGGAGTTCGAGCAAGTAGAATTCATCAAAGAGGTAAGCCATGAACTCTCTTTTCCATGTTCTTAAGTAAAAATGAGAGAATACGCTTATGTGACTTTTTGCGAATAATTTGTTTTGGACTTTGTGATGCTATGCTACTGTTAGTTGATGTTATGTGGATGGAGGAATGAACGTTCTGGTTTAATCATGCCTTAATATCATAGAGATTTAAGGAATTATGTCATGCATGCCAAATATTTGATAATATGACTCTATGATGCTAATTTGATTATATCATGGAAATTTAGTGAGTTCAATTGTTTTAACATGTGTATTTATATGAGTATAGATGACCTGGACATTAAGAAGAATTTAATTGCATACTAGAAGCAAAATCACGAATTTTTGTCAAATTGGGTTTAACTAGTAATATTTGACTTTTCGAGTTTTTTGGAGTCTTGGAATCATGGTTTTTGTGACCCGATTATGGTAGGTAATAATTTTGTAAAATATTATGCTATATAAAGTATATTGTGTCCAAGTTTCATGGTCAGATGTTCTGTAGTTTGGTTGGAATTTGATGTCCCGTTTTCTTAGAACTATTTTGGATCAGTCTGTCTCGGGGGCATTTTCATCCACTTTTTGTACTTTAAAAATTCTGAAACAATTTGGAGTGTTAATATAAGAAGATATGAAGGTCCTGTAAAAATTTGAGAAGTTTTGTCCATAAGATTTGAGAGTTATGGATTTTATGGCTAAGGGCACTATTTGAAAAGATACCCGAATAACTCTCTGTGTATAAGTCCACATATTACGAAATCTTTACTGGAAGTACATGTATATAACAGGAGCTAACCCTGAAAATTTCAGAATATTTGGAGCTAATCTCGATTTACGAAAAATCTGAAAATATTTGGCTATTATGGACTATTTAAAAATAGTAGATGGATTTTAAAAATTCCGGGAAAAATATATGTTCAATGTTGGACTATATTCTGCAAAATCCCTGAAAATAAATATTTTTGAGACTGATTTGGTATTTTTCATATAAATGATGTTATATAAAAAAATGAGTTTAATTAAATATGTGATGTCAAAAATATGGAAAATAAGGGTTTCCGACTTGAGACCCTTATGCATATTTTATGCAGATTTTTGATGGAGGTTTGGCTCCAAAAAATATCAAAAATTTATGTTTCCCAGATTCTTTTATTGAACCTCGTGGCCTATACGAAGCAACATATTATGTAATTGAATTGTATTTGAATACGTGCGAGTTTAATCATCTTATTAAAATAAAAAGGAACCATTACACTTCGAAGTGGTGTTCGAGAACCTAATTGCTTAACGTGCACATGTGAATAGGTTACGTGAAGTGCTAGTAGATAGCGGTAAATTGTAGAAGACATATCAGGCAAGTTTCTTAACCCTAAGCTTCTATTGAGCAATTATTCAATCTTTACTCACTGTTGTTGCAGTGAGAGTAAGTATCGGACTTGTGCTATTTACTTTTTGTACAAGTTCCTTTGTTGTAAAGTTATATAACTGCAATTTCCTTGCAAGTGTTATTGATGATTACTCCGTTAGTATTACAACTGCTATACTTTAAATTTCTATTTCTTTAACGAACTGTTTCCAAGTATGCTTTCTGGCTTTTTGTTTCGACTAGATTTTATTGATGATAAGTGATATAACCTTTGAACAATTCAAATCCTTTAAAGCTATTTAATGTTTACAAATCCAAATTACTTTGGTGCGGTCTCGCTTGAATACTAAGATGAACAACCCGAATAATCGGGCCAAACAGATGTAGGACATATAGTCCCATTTATGTTTATGCAGTTAAACTTTATACTTGTGCACAATATAGGGTACGATAAGCTGATCACATGGAGTACTTTCAGAGACTGTTTACAATCTATTTTATTGTTAAACCGTCTGATGGTTTTCGATGAAACAAAGTAATGTTCAGGGTATCTAACACCCCTTAGTATGCTATTGAGAATTCCAGAACTCTTATCTTGATATTCATGTTTATCTCTTGACAATTATTTCAACTGTTGAGAAATATTCATACAAATACTTTTACTCCTGATGTATGTTTCAAACTATTTTATATACTTGCTGGGCAATTTGTGCTCATTCAACCTTTCAGTTAGGGCTGAGAACGCTGAGGGCTCGGACAAGGACAAGAGGAAGTCTAAGATGAAATGATGAGAGTTATTTATGTCATAAGTTATATTTCCAAATATGATGTAATGTAGCGATAAACGCTAAGTTAAAGTTTTAGTTTATTTAAGGTTGTAAAGACTAGGGATTTTATTTGAATAGATATGTAATAGATATTATTATTATTGTTATTATTTCTAGAGTTTATGTAGTTAGGTGGTTATGTATGTGTATCGTGAGCACCACGTCCTGTAATCGAGGTTACACGGATTTGGGGGAATCACAGGTTGGTATCAAAGCAATAGGTTATAAACCTTAGGTGGGGAACCTTAGGGAAAGTTAGTGGAATAAATAAGGAGATGAACTCGCGTAGAGTTCTAGGGGTTGTGTCAAATCTATTTTTTTCTAAAAATAAAAACATCTATTTTAAACTACTAACCAAGTTATTTTGTCTTTTTTGAAGGATGTCAGGAGAAGAGGAGGTTAGAGATATCTACGTTGTGAGTGAGTAGTTGTTGACAGCTGTACCTGAGACTATAGCTAAGGCAGCAGCTGACTCAGACCTAGAGGAGTATCCTGAAGAGGAAGAGGAACCCGAGGAGGACTCCGAAGAAGCACTTGAGGATACTTTGTTGGATGAGTTGATGGATAGGATTACAGAGTTGGATGACAGATTTCATAAGTTGGAGGAGCTGTATCAGGGGGAGCAGCAGGCTGCAGCATTGCTTGAGGAATTGGTGCATCACCTGGTAATTAGGAATACGGGCATCAGACCAAAAGGCGAATAGGTTGGAGGATGAGAAAGTAGCTATTAGGACCCACTTTGGACATACCATTAATGGGTTAGAGTCGAGGATACAGAGTCTCCAAAACCGACAATGATTATTACTACATTACGGAGAGATGAGAGGAGAGAGGCCGTGCTTCTAATTGAGAAGCTATGAGCGAGTTAGAAGGTGAAGTGAGAGATAAGAATGTTAGGATGGACAGGATGAAGTATGCATTTAAGTCAGTACATGGGAGGTTCCAGCATAGGGTGTTTCACTTTTCACGTGAGGAGTACCGGTCTAGACATACCATAAGCCGTGGGCTGGTGCTAGAGGTGGCGGATGAAGAGCATGAAGACACCATTAGGCGGGGTCTTTAGTTTATTCGTGATGCACTGTTACTATTAGCGTTTAGAACGTTTAGCTATGAAATAAAACATGCTTTTGGTTTTTTCCAAGTACTTTGGTTTAAAGTGATGTAAATGGCTTAGTGTCATAAGATGATGAGATACTTTGTTATTATGGTTTGTAAATAAATATGCCTTTATTTAAATATGTGATGTGATGATTAAGTGTTATATGAATTATAAATGTTGTAGAGAAAGTTATAAAATGATAACATAAGTTTATTTAAACAGAAAGATGGTTAGAGGAAGACGTCGTCAAACACTAGATGGGTCAGGCGTTAATGCTGGGGATCCACCAAACCCCATGAAACAATTGGTAGACATGTTAGTGGGGGCACTTCAGAATCGAACCCCGAATACCAATAACCCTCCAGCTGTGACACCCCCAAATCTGGGCACCTCAATCCCACAGATTTGGTGTTCACTGTCCAATAAAATCATAACTAACTACCCATAAACAAAGAATATAATTAAACTCAAAAGTTTAAATAATCAATCTCCCATTAAAGGGTTACATAATCTAAAATAAATCCCAGGTCATCTAACCTTTATTACAATCATCAGTGGAAAATTAAAACATGATCATAATTACATCTATTATATAAGCTTCATAAATAAAAGGTAAATTAAACGTTGTCGTCTAATCAAGCATTTTGTCCCTGCCCTTGCTTGTAGAAAACTCTTCAAACTTCTTAACTTCATTTGCAATGTTTTGTGCAAGAGTGAGCAAACAATTGCCCACAAGAAGGATAATATACAATAACATTTTATGAATGACAATTAACTGAGCTTTCAATGGTAAAGTTTTCTTACCAGAACAATAAACTTTAATTCAACAACTATGAGTTCAAAGGAATAATGAACGTTAAGTTAACAATAGATATCAACATCAAAGATTACACTGAGGGTCACAAGACCACGAACTATACTCTAGGTCTCAAGTATTTCTACTTTAACCTTTAACAATCTAAAAGACTATAATCATCATCTATGTCCTAGGTTAACGGAGTTTCTCTCTTTGTAGAACCTTTAACGATCTAAACGACTATATGGACCATCATTAGTACCCGGTGTGATCACCATTTATACTATGTATTCACATGAAACATTTTAACGCTATTGCGTATTTCTAAAATAATCCCCTAATAATAGGGTTGTTCATCTCAACTTAGATTATCAGGTTCCGAACCAAATAAAAATTGGTTGGGAATTAGCTTCCAAGGAATTCTAGATCTTTAGAATGCTCATCAACCAAGTACTGGTTGAATCAGATAGAAATAAATAACTATTCAAGAGTTTGATTATAATATCTTCATGAGCAAGGTATATCGATGAATCAATAAGAGCTAGAGTATTAACAATTTCTAAATTGAACAAATGTTATCATCGACAACATGCTTTCAAATTTTGTGTGAGTCCATATGCAAACCAAAGGAAGTTTGGTTTGGGTTGACTTCAAGGGTAATTTAGAGTTTAGAACATTCATCAACTAAGGATTAGTTGAATCGGTAAAGAATTGCTAGATAACTTAGAGTTCGGTACAAAAATGTAGGATAGTACAATGACATTGGAGAACGGAGATCAAACAACAATTATTAGTAACTGAATAAACAACATTACAGACTTTGAATAACAAAAGTAATCTCGTTTGAAGTAAAGAAATAAAGATTAACTAATTTGCTCAACAATAAATGAGAGTTAAAGAATTCGCATAACAATAAATCGTTAAACAAGAGATTAGAGTTAGAGAATTTGCATAAGTATAACGTAATAGTGAAAAGTAACCTTGCTGAATAATAAAGTAACAAAGGTTACGGAACTTGCCTCGTGCGTAGGTTAAATAATCACTACTCACGTTCACCACAAGTCCTACACATACCATATGTATTGACAAAACACATTAGTTAGACTAATATTAGTTTCATATAGCTCACTAATAACATCACATCTTTTCATAAATATCACTATTTAACTTTATTACAACTACTTAAGTGATCAAGTCATTGCACCACATACACATTAACAACTTGATATAACATCCTATTACATGTCCAACACGTTACTGTTAGGTTATACTAATACACAAAGGATTGCACTTGCATCCGTGCATCCCGACGCCCTCTGATGGCCTCCAAATACACAACAGTCCTAAAGATGACTATTTTGACCCTTCATAAAGATTTCAAATTGAACTACATAAAGACTAAAAGTTATAGGTCTACTCGTCCTCGTTCCGGATCATCTTGAATCGCATCAATCGGAGTTCGTATGAAAACGTTATGCTCGTTTTACTAAAATATGTCCGGTCAGTTATTTTTTTTCCAAAATTTTGTCTTGACAGAATACCCTCTGCGGTGGCGGGGTTTTACACTAGGGGGTTCACCAAGGGGTCTCTGCTACGACTTCACGATTTCAGCTCTAGAACACTACGGAAAGCCAAATTAGGCCTCCAAGCTCCTTTCTAACAACCATACCAACCTACCCAATGTGTAATAGGTTTACAGAAACATAATCTAATGTTTTCTAACGCGTTTCTAGCCATCTAAACAACATAAACATCCAAATTAGAACCATTAATTTTCACTATTTTTGCTAAAGCTTCACTTTTTGAAGTTTCAGTGAAAAATCATCACTGTGACTTTTGTTTTCAACCAAAATAGTTAATTCAATATATGCTTATGTTTATTCATCCTTTTTCAAATTCAATAGTCAATTTATAAATTAAACAACTAATTAGACCTTAATTTTACTTTAAACTAAGCCATATTCATATATTTTCATATAAACACTCTGTAATATAGTTTTCTTCACAAAAATACATACACACATGAATTAGTTTATCTATACTCACATATAACTTATGAAAACAACCTTTTAACAAACAATTATCATATAAAGCTATATACACAAGAAATTCATCTTTACAAAAACTTTATAGAGAACTTTTGGAGAAGAAGATAACCATAGCTTTTAGAAAAAATAGGAGCAAGATGATACCTTAATTTAGAAGAAGATGATGGCTATTTTCAAGCTTCTTCTCTTTATCAAAACCTTCTTTCGCTCAACTTTTCTCTGTATTCTTCTTCTTCTCCTCTTTCTTCTTCTGAGTCTTTCTCCTAACCCTATTCTAACTTACGTACTAAACCCAATATAACGTATAGGTAATAATATATGTATTAAGTATATAATATAATTATAACTTTAATCGACATCGCTTTTTTTTTCCTTAAAACTCAAAAGCCATAAGGCTTGTTTGGCTAACTAACTAAAAATTAACCCATTAAATCTTACACCTTGTTTGGTAAACCTATTTAAAATAAATTAATTAATCCCTATACCTTGTTTGGTAAAACATCATTAGATTAAAGACTTAATATGCATTAAGACTTGTTTGGCCAAAACTAAATTAAACTCCTTTAATTTATTTTAATAACTCCTTTATATTAAGGTTATTTGTCACCCTTTTATTTAATTAAATTTTAATAATCAATTTAATTAATTCTAATACTAATTTATTAAATTACTTTAACACATAAATCAATACCACATAATTATAATTTCTTTTATAATTATAACTTTATTTAATCAACTAACACTTCATTTTATCTACAAATTCAATTCAAAATATAATAATTCATTTAATTATTATAAACTCTCTAACTTAACTATTAAATTAAATTAGAATTTTATCTCATAACAATTAATTTTCTTAACTCCTGAATTATTTACTTGACAAATAATTAACTAAATCAAATCAGATCAAATTAAACAATTATTTATTCAACAATAAACATATCCATTAAATACTTATATAATTCAATAAATATTTAATATAACACTTTAAATTTCTGGAATGTTACACCAGTGGCCCAAGTGGCACACTTTAAGGACTTCAAGAGCGCGGGACCCCCTGAGTAAAAAGGAACCACTGAACCCATCGAAGCTCAGACACGGATCAAAGAAATAGAAAAGGCGTTCGATATTGCCCGAGTTGAAGATGAACAGAAGACAATCTTTGCCACATATATGCTGAAGGGCGAAGCCAACTTCTAGTGGGAGGCAAACCAGACCAGGGCTGGAGAAGGTGTGATACCGTGGGAGGGGTTTAAAAAAAATTTCTTCGAAAACTATTTTCCTGTGAGTATGCAGAGTAGCATGGAGATGCGATTCCTGAAGCTGAAGCAAGACGACATGACAGTACCTCAATACGCAGTGAAGTTCAACGAGCTGGCGAGTTTCGCACCTCATCAGGTTGACACTGAGGAGAAGAAAATGAGGAGGTTTGAGCAGGGCCTCAAACACTGGTTATGCAGATAAGGGGAAGTCTAAGATGAAATGATGAGAGTTATTTATGTAATAAGTTATATTTCCGCATATGATGCAATGTAGCGATAAACGCTAAGTTAAAGTTTCAGTTTATTTAAGGTTGTAAAGGCTTGGGATTTTATTTGAATAGATATATAATAGATATTATTATTATTGTTATTATTTTCGGAGTTTATGTAGGTAGATGGTTATGTATGTGTATCGTGATATAAAGTCCCTGAATCCGGATACTTGAAACTCGAACTTAGTGCTTTACGATACCATTTCTATGAGCGGAATAATACTAATAATAATAACAATAATATAAATTATTGACTTAACTTACATTTATCAGAGTCTAATCCCAAGTACGCAACTTTTACTACATTCTTTACATGATATATAATACATATCATTAACTTAATCTGATCTATCTATTACAAATGATACCAATAACATAATACATTTGCTTTCCTTTTAACTTGTTCTGGTGAGCCTTCTAATTTCATTCACACTTAGTGAAAACATTTAAATTAAGCAAGGATGGGCATTTGAGTGCCCAACAAGTATTATATATATATATATATATAAGCTGAAAGAATTTAAATGTTTTCTTTATAATACCCTTCTACAACAAGTCAATAGTTGTGAAGTAATCTGTACCAATAATAATAACATAACAACCCTCGTTCAAATTTTTGAAGCGTGTATTGTCTATATATAAGGTTTATGTGACATACTATGAATATTGTTTTCATTTTTCAAAAGGTTAAGCAGAAATTCATCATAAGAAACCGTCATAACTTACGGGCTTTAGGTTGTACTTCCCATGGGCCTGTATTGATCGATACTACATTGCTAGAACGATATTATCATTCATCCTTTGTCCGCCGTAGCGCATAAAAATTTTTTCGTGTTCAGGATGTTCATACTTGTCAGGGTTCCAAATTTTTTTTTATCTTATTCAACAATAATCTATAATTCAAGATATATGTATATCAAGGTGTATCAACATGTGATTAAATACAATGATTATCCAAGTGGGGACACTTGTATAATCATTTATAAAATAATGAAGCAGAATAAATATCGAATTACCATATACTAGCATGTTGATAATCAATGAGGCGTATATAATATAGGTTTAACAATGCATACGGTAATAGTATAATTACGAAACATTCTTACACTTGTCCATTGCATAAAGAAAATGCAAAGGAAGGATACTTGCACTCGATCTATTTGATTATAATTCTGTGACTTAGATTTATCTTTTCTATCACGACCTATCATTAATCAAATCATTCGTTCGATTAGAACAATATAACATAACACATAGTATTGCATATTGCAGTCAGTTCATAACCTAATCACATTGTCACACACGTTTCACGGTCGTTGTATCACAAACAAACACATATACAAACACATTACGTAAGTCGGTTCAATTTACGAAAACTGCTTGGGCGCATCAAGCGGCTTTATCGAGTGAAAATATCGAGTCTAAGACTCTATATGAAGTTCAATATCCATATAGACTAATTAAATAACAATTCAAAACATTTATAAATGACTTATAATCATATTCAAACAATTATCATAATTTATCACGAATTTTCAAACAAGGAATCATTATAAAATGATTTAAATATCAAATAATTCTATTACCATTAATATTTAATTAATATTAAACTATTAATGAAACTATTACCAAAATATTAAAGTTATTTATAATAGCGAAAATATTTTAAAAAAGTACTTATGTTACCCTTAAATGATTTTTAAAAAAATTAAATTCATTTTTAATAATTACCATTAATATTAAAATATTAATGAACTATTTATCTAAATATTAAAAGTCATTAATTATAACTTAAAATATTTTTAATTCATTTATATCCTTTTAAATGATTTTTAAGTAAAATCATTTTTAAGTTCTTTATTTAATATAATTATTAAATATACTTAATATCAATAATCTTAAATTAATATCATTAATATTAAAATATTAATAAAATTATCCCTTAAATATTAAAAGTTATATTTTATAACTTAAAATATCTTTAAACACTTTATCTTTATTTAAAAATGATTTTTATAATAATAAAATCATTTGTAACTAAATTATTTAATATAATCATTAAATAAATCTAATATCATTAATATAAAATTTATTAATGAGAATTCTCCAAAAATATAGAAAAATATATATTATAAGTCAAAATATTTTCTAACACTTTATTCTCATTTAAAATGATTTTTAAAATAATAAAATCATTTTTAACTTATTTATTTAATTAAACAATTAAATAAATCTAATATCATTAATATTAAATTATTAATGAAAATTCTCCAAAAATATTAAAAATTACATTTTATAACTCAAAATATTTTTAAATACATTAATCTTATTTAAAATGACTTTTCATAATATTAAATCATTTTTCTCTAATTTATTTAATACACTAATTTAATAAATTAAATATCATTAATATTCAATTAAATATAAATATTAATGAAAAATATCCCAATTAATTCGAAATTATTTTTCATAATTTAAAATAATTTTTAAAACTATTTTTAGTAATTTTATAATTTATTTCTTATTTTTAATCATTTTAGGGAAAAGCGAGAAAATAGAAAATAAATAAGCAAGTCATTTGAAGGGCTATAGTGACACTTTACATCATTATAGGTGTTCTTGGCCTCAAGAACCTTTATCGGAATAGGATTCTCAAGCTACTACACGGTTTGGCCATTTATTAATCTTAGATCGGTATGTTCGGGGCCTTCTAAAAGCGTTTATCTTGCGGACAAAATGCATACGACTACAATAATCAACCACTATAAAAGTAATACATCAACACAATCTAAAGATTCAAGCTCTCAAACATCTTTGTCGGATGGTTTACGGGATTTTACGGGCTTAAGCGATTCGAGTTGCCATATTGACCTCAATTTAATCTATGTCACTGGTCTTGGTTCTGTGGTTTGGTGGCTCGAACATGTAGTACTAGTGTCGAGTGCGATCTTAAAGCGTAGCAACTAAGATTATCATCAGCAGAATAACCATGAATCATACGGTCAAAGTTATGTCGAATGGCTTGTTCATATTTTACAGGTTTTCCGAAAAGCGAAGAAATCGATTCGGGTTGGCTAGTTTGACCACATTTCTGATCAATATGAAGCGATTATAAGAGTTCTATGGACCCGGATCGTAGTCCATCCTACAAGCTACAACATTTACCAATCATCAACATCAAAAGCTAAAACAGACCGAGCGGATCTAAAGGCCTAAACCTCTTGTCAGAAGCTGATTTCAATTTCTGGGATTGCCCAGGTTTGACTCGGTCATGGCCGGTCAACGATCTTTGACCGTTAATAACATGCAATCTACATATTCAATGGCTATTCTACCACTTGCAGATGAAATTCCACATAGCAACCTATAGATCTAACACATAACAGCTTACAAATCATGAACAGACAAAGATCTAGAGCATCTGACATATCTTGTCAGAACACAGAAATTGCTCAAGAACAATTTTTGAAAAACTTCATTTTAAGGCACTTTGATGCTATGGATTCATGATAGAACATCATAGATCTTCATAAAACATCCAATAGCAATATTCTAAACACCCAAACACAAAAAATTTTCAAGCATACAAGATCAAAAATAAAAATAGGGTTATACCTTTTTGATTCCAATTTTTTGATTCTTTTCTCTCTAATCGATATTGTTGTTCTAGGGGGTTATATATATGGTGATTTACTAGTTATTTTCGGAGGCTAGGAGAGAAGGAGAGTTGGTGAGAGCTTTGGAAAGAATTTGATCAAAGTGTGTACACTTTCTCTCTCTCAAAATTATATATATTGTTTGATTCATTGAATGAGCTGATTGGCTGTCAATTGGAGCTTAATTGGCTGATAAAATAAGTAACACAAGTCAATGAGTTGGTTACCTAACACAAATACACCAAGATTTGCAAGCTAGCTCTCTAAAATAAGAAAAAGGGCATAAAAGACATTTGATAATTCAATTTAATGGCAAAATTGAAACTTGACAAACCCTTAGGGTTCAACCCTAAGGTTTAGCACATAGCATAATTAATTTTAGCAACTAGGGTTTAGAAATGAAATGAAATAAAATAATTTTAGTTTCTAAAATTTATAATTAGGGTTTATAAAATAATTTAAGTTTCTTAATTAAATAAAAGGTTTTAATTTACTTATCACCTTGCTAATTAGGATTTAAGAAACACTAATTAACATTACATTGCCCAAATTAGCGCTTAGGGTTTACAATTACAAAATAGGTTTACTAATTTAGAATTTAGGGTTTATAATATAGAAAAATAATAATAATAAGGATTTTGAATAATTATGATTCTCCCTAATTAGGGTTAATACATATAACAGCAATCATAAATCACATTATCATGATTACATAACGGCTTAACAAATTCTCAAAGTCGTGAATGACTTTCGCATTAGGGTTTCAAATCAATTAGGGTTTAACAGTTTGAAACTAGGGTTTCTATTTTTAAATTGTGGTTTCTAAATATTAAATAGGTTTTAATAACAAAATTATATAATGCATAACATATATCATATAACACAGTTAAACAACAATCTTGAACTCACAAATTTAAGTTTCAAATTAGGGTTTTATCGGTCAGTAAGGAAATTGCTTTCAGATTAACCTTACAAGCATAACATACATATTTATAGCACTAAAAAATCAAAATATAATTAATATTATAATATTATTATCATTATTCCTTAATCCAGCACCAGAATTAGGGTTTATCAGACTAGTATTAGGGTTTATAAAAATATTATTAGGGTTTGGTAAGTAATATAATAAAAGCTATTCCACACATTAACATTACACACATAACCATACTTATCTATAACACTGACAAATAATAATATTATATTATTATTCTCATTCCTTGATCAAAACCCAAAATTAGGGTTTGGATTCCATATCGATTTATCTTTCATATAAAACATTAATAATTAAGTTAAAATAATTAACTTAATTATTACGAAATAATATCATATAATAAAATAGTTATAATAATAATTTTAATAATCATTATATATATTATTTAAATAATATATAAACTTATTTACATGGAAAATAAATAATAAAAACATTTTTACTATAAAATTAATTATTATAAGAATATGATTTATAATGAGCAATAATTCTAAAATAAAATCATTAAGTAATCATTTATGTAATAAATATATTTTATATTCATCACATAAATACATACATAATACCTTTCACGCATTCTTACCATTAAAATAAATAATAATAATAATAAAAAAAATTTATCATAAAATTTACGATTTAATTATATAGAAAATATCGGGTTATTACATTCACCCTCCTTATAAAGATTAGTCCCGGAATCACCTTTTAAAATCTATACTTACCAGGGTACATAACATACACAACCATTGCAAATAGATCTCGATCATAATTGATCGATCCAGATCTTTAACTATTCAGCAAAAAGCTTATCTATTTTCTTAAACTGAAATTTGATTCCTAAGAGAACTCAAATTCCTCCTTCAAAATACTTTATAAAAATAATTTACTATATAAAAAAATTATACATATAAGAAAATAAAATTGGTTGAGTAATACACAGGTTGCATCCCCATTTTCTCTAGAATCTGAAACGATCTTGTTGAAAGGCGCTTGCGGTTGATTTCATTGGTTTGTTTGTTGATGTTGGTCCCGTTGTCACCAATGTCCTGCTACCTTTTTCTGTATTCGCATTCCTTATTTCCCTTTTTCCTTCTTGAACAGTCTTTCACCTTATGCTTCATTGATTCGCACATAACACACCTATTATACATTCTTGGATTGGGACAGTTAGGAGAAATATATCCCTCCTGTCCTCATCACTTGCCACACACAAACTTTCCTTTTAATCACATGCCGGCTTATTTCCGGTATTATCAAAATTATCTTCTTTTATCATTATAGGTGACAAAAGTTGTCTTTTGCCCCTCAGTTATCCTAGCTATCACATACACTTCTCTGAGGTTGGGTTGATCTTCTAAATCTGGCGGTCCGGTTGTCTTGAAGTCTTTGAAGTTTGTCGATAGATTATGCGGTTGATTTCCGTGATTGGTATTACATTACTGCGCATAGCTTGATCGTCGCATTCATAAAAATTACGTATAAAGATGCGGTTGTCTTCGACTTTGTTGTGAGGTCTTCTTCCTTTGGTTTCGTTTTTTCGTCTTGGCGACATTTTCATAAATTATTCTTACATACTAAGCCTTATCGCAAACACTTAACATATAAGCATAAAATTTTCTATTCAACTAATCATGTACTCAAAATATTAGATTTTGAAAACTTTGGTCTCTTGTAATAACCGGTGACCAAATAAATATCTACTATCTTTATACCAACTTATTCCATTAATCAACATAGACTCATATTCATAACACTTGACATACCTTAGAACATCTTTTGCTTTAAACATCCATTTATCCCTTTGTGACTTGAAAGTGAAATCATTTGCCATACCTTATACAAAATATTACATTACACCAACATACCTATCATATATACCACCTAAAATCATACATATTCAACTAATACTAATACTACCTATTCTTTACACATTCACTAACGATCAATTGCTTAGTAACCTATCTATTTCCATTATCCTCAATATCCATTTACACATAACTATATCCACTTTGTCACAACTTTCAACACCTTATGAGTTTAAGAACTCATCACAAACATATGAGTTTAAGAACTCGACATTGACCACATATTCTTTAACTATACCTTACCTATCAGTTACACTATCGTTTCTGGGTCCAATACTATACTTTCCAAAATAACCACCTCATTGAGGTAGCTTTCAATGTGAGCCTTTATTTCAGCTATTGGCTTTGATATTGGCTTGGTCATGGAGATTGACTTATTTTTTACTACCTAAAGATATCCTAATCCTTTTTCTTTCTGACACCTACACACACATTATCTTGATTAGCACATAATATATACACACAACACATAATAGTTTTATAAGTTATCTTTTATTTTGTTTGACGATGAATTTATTCAATTCATCTCCTTTTTAAACTCTATATGTGTTATTTATATTTTCAACATTTCCCTTTGTTTTAAGGTTATAGCCTAAAGTCTAACCCACCTAAGGTTTTTAACCCTAAAGCTCTGATACCAAAATATAAAGTCCCTGAATCCAGATACTTGAAACCCGAACTTAGTGCTTTACGATACCATTTCTATGAAGCGGAATAATACTAATAATAATAACAATAATATAAATTATTGACTTAACTTACATTTATCGAGTCTAATCCCAAATCATGACCTTAACTACATTCTTTACATGATATATAATACATATCATTAACTTAATCTGATCTATCTATTACAAATGATACCAATAACATATATACATTTGCTTTCCTTTTTACTTGTTCTGGGACGAGCCTTCTAGCTATTCACACTTAGTGAAAACATTTAAATTAAGCAAGGATGAGCATTTGAGTGCCAACAAGTATTATATATATATATATATATATATATATATATATATATATATATATAAGTGAAAAGAATTTAAATGTTTTCTTTATAATACCCTTCTACAACAAGTCGATAGTTGTGAAGTAATGTCATACCAATAATAATAACATAACAACCCTCGTTCAAATTTTTGAAGCTGTGTATTGTCTATATATAAGGTTTATGTGACATACTATGAACATTATTTTTATTTTGAAAAGGTTAAGCGAAATTCATACATGTAAAATAAAATCATAACTACGGGACTTTAGGTTGTACTTCCCATGCATACTGTATTGATCAATTACTACATTGCTAGAAACGATATTATCGTTCATCTTTTATCCGTAAGTAAGCATAAAAATTTTTCCGTGTTAGGGATGTTCATACTTATCGGGGTTCAAAATTTATTTTATCTTATTCAACAATAATCTATAATTCAAGATATATGTATATCAAAGGTGTATCAACATGTGATTAAATACAATGATTATCCAAGTGGGGACACTTGTATAATCATTTATAGAAATTGTGAACAGAATAAATATACGAATTACCATATACTAACATGTTGATAATCAATGGCGTATATAATATAGGTTTAACAATGCATACGATAATAGTATAATTACGAAACATTCTTACACTTGTCCATTGCATAAAGAAAATGCAAAAGGAAGGATACTTTTTGATCTTATTTGATTATAATTCATGACTTAGATTTATCTTTTTATCACGACTATCATTAATCAAATCATTACGTTCGATTAGAACAATATAACATAACACATAATCTTTGCATATTGCGATTCGATTTCATAACCTAATCACATTGTCACACACGTTTCACGATCATTGTATCACAAACAAACACATATACAAACACATTACGTAAGTCCGGTTCAATTTACGAAGCACTCTTAGGCGTCTGAAAGCGGCTTTATCGGAGTGAAATATCGAGTCTAAGACTCTATATCGAAGTTCAATATCCATATAGACTAATTAAATAATGATCAAAACATTTATAAATGACTTACAATCATATTCAAACAATTATCATAATTTATCACGAATTTTCAAACATAGGAATCATTATAAAATGATTTAAATATCAAATAATTCTATTACCATTAATATTTAATTAATATCAAACTATTAATGAAACTATTACGAAAATATTAAAGTTATTTATAATAGCTGAAAATATTTTTAAAGTACTTATATTACCCTTAAATGATTTTTAAAACAATTAAATTTTTTTGAATAATTATCATTAATATTAAAATATTAATGAACTATTTATCTAAATATTAAAAGTCATTAATTATAACTTAAAATATTTTTAATTCATTTATATCCTTTTAAATGATTTTTAAGTAAAATCATTTTTAAGTTCTTTATTTAATATAATTATTAAATATACTTAATATCAATAATCTTAAATTAATATCATTAATATTAAAATATTAATAAAATTATCCCATAAATATTAAAAGTTACATTTTATAACTTAAAATATCTTTAAACACTTTATCTTTATTTAAAAATGATTTTTATAATAATAAAATCATTTGTAACTAAATTATTTAATATAATCATTAAATAAATCTAATATCATTAATATAAAATTTATTAATGAGAATTCTCCAAAAATATAGAAAAATATATATTATAAGTCAAAATATTTTCTAACATTTTATTCTCATTTAAAATGATTTTTAAAATAATAAAATCATTTTTAACTTATTTATTTAATTAAACAATTAAATAAATCTAATATCATTAATATTAAATTATTAATGAAAATTCTCTAAAAATATTAAAAATTACATTTTATAACTCAAAATATTTTTAAATACATTAATCTTATTTAAAATGACTTTTCATAATATTAAATCATTTTCTCTAATTTAATTAATACACTAATTAAATAAATTAAATATCATTAATATTCAATTAAATATAAATATTAATGAAAAATATCCCAATTAATTAGGAAATTATTTTCATAATTTAAAATAATTTTTAAAACTATTTTTGGTAATTTTATAATTTATTTCTTATTTTTAATCATTTTTAGGAAAAGCGAGAAAATAGAAAATAAATAAGCCGAAGTCATTTGAAGGGCTATAGCGACACTTTACTGTCATTATAGGTGTTCTTGGCTTCGAGAACAACTTTGTCGGGCCAGGATTCTCAAGCTACTGCAGTTTGGCCATGAAATTTATTAATCTTAGATCAGTATGTTCGGGGCCTTCTAAAGCGTTTATCTTGCGGACAAAATGCACGACTACAATAATCAACCACTATAAAAGTAATACATCAACACAATCTAAAGATTGAGCTCTCAAACATCTTTGTCGGATGGTTTACGGGATTTTACGGGCTTAAGCAGATTCGAGTTGCCATATTCAACCTCAATTTAATCTATGTCACTGGTCTTGGTTCATGTGGTTTGGTGGCTCAAACATGTAGTACTAGTGTCAGTGCGATCTTAAAGCGGCAACTAAGATTATCATCAGCGAATAACCATGAATCATACGGTCAAAGTTATATCAGACGGACTTGTTCATATTTTACAGGTTTTTCCCGAAAAAGCGAAATCGATTCGGGTTGGCTAGTTTGACCACATTTTCTGATCAATATAGGCGGTTATAAGAGTTCTATGGACCCGGGATCGTAGTCCATCCTACAAGCTACAACATTTACCAATCATCAACATCAAAAGCTAAGCGGTAGCGGATCTAAAGGCTAAACCTCTTGTCGGGAAGGTGATTTCAATTTACAGGATTGCCCGAGGTTTGACTTCGATCATGGGCGGTCAGCGATCTTTGACCGTTAATAACATGCAATCTACATATTCAATGGCTATTCTACCACTTGCAGATGAAATTCCACATAGCAACCTATAGATCTAACACATAACAGCTTACAAATCATGAACAGACAAAGATCTAGAGCATCTGACATATCTTGTCGAACACGAAGTGCTTTCGAAGAACAATTTTTGAAAAACTTCATTTTAAGGCACTTTGATGCTATGGATTCATGATAGAACATCATAGATCTTCATAAAACATCCAATAGCAATATTCTAAAACCCAAACACACAAAAATTTTCAAGCATACAAGATCAAAAATAAAAATAGGGTTATACCTTTTTTATTCCAATTTTTTGATTCTTGCTCTCTAATCTGATATTGTTGTTACAGGGGTTAATATATGGTGATTTACTAGTTATTTTCGGAGGCTAGGAGAGAAGGAGAGTTGGTGAGAGCTTTGGAAAGAATTTGATCAAAGTGTGTACACTTTTCTCTCTCAAAATTATATATATTGCTTGATTCATTGAATGAAAGGTGATTGGTACATCAATTGGAGCTTAATTGGCTGATAAAATAAGTAACACAAGTCAATGAGTTGGTTACCTAACACAAATACACCAAGATTTGCAAGCTAGCTCTCTAAAATAAGAAAAAGGGCATAAAAGACATTTGATAATTCAATTTAATGGCAAAATTGAAACTTGACAAACCCTTAGGGTTCAACCCTAAGGTTTAGCACATAGCATAATTAATTTTAGCAACTAGGGTTTAGAAATGAAATGAAATAAAATAATTTTAGTTTCTAAAATTTATAATTAGGGTTTATAAAATAATTTAAGTTTCTTAATTAAATAAAAGGTTTTAATTTACTTATCACCTTGCTAATTAGGATTTAAGAAACACTAATTAACATTACATTGCCCAAATTAGCGCTTAGGGTTTACAATTACAAAATAGGTTTACTAATTTAGAATTTAGGGTTTATAATATAGAAAAATAATAATAATAAGGATTTTTGAATAATTACGATTCTCCTAATTAGGGTTAATACATATAACTTGACAATCATAAATCACATTATCATGATTACATAACTTGACTTAACAAATTCTCAAAGTCGTGAATGACTTTCGCATTAGGGTTTCAAATCAATTAGGGTTTAACAGTTTGAAACTAGGGTTTCTATTTTTAAATTGTGGTTTCTAAATATTAAATAGGTTTTAATAACAAAATTATATAATGCATAACATATATCATATAACACAGTTAAACAACAGTCTTGAACTCACAGCTAAGTTTCAAATTAGGGTTTTATCAGGTCATAAGGAAATTGCTTTCCAGATTAACCTTACAAGCATAACATACATATTTATAGCACTAAAAAATCAAAATATAATTAATATTATAATATTATTATCATTATTCCTTAATCCAGCACCAGAATTAGGGTTTATCAGACTAGTATTAGGGTTTATAAAAATATTATTAGGGTTTAGTCGTAATATAATAAAACTGTTCCACACATTAACATTACACACATAACCATACTTATCTATAACACTGACAAATAATAATATGATATTATTATTCTCATTTCTTGATCAAAACCCAAAATTAAGGTCTGGATTCCATATCTGATTTATCTTTCATATAAAACATTAATAATTAAGTTAAAATAATTAACTTAACTATTCTGAAATAATATCATATAATAAAATAGTTATAATAATAATTTTAATAATCATTATATATATTATTTAAATAATATATAAACTTATTTACATGGAAAATAAATAATAAAAATATTTTTACTATAAAATTAATTATTATAAGAATATGATTTATAATGAGCAATAATTCTAAAATAAAATCATTCGTAATCATTTATGTAATAAATATATTTTATATTCATCTCATAAATACATACATAATACCTTTCACGCATTCTTATAGTAAGAACCCTAGAAGAAATCTGACATTGATCTGCATGTTAGATGTTAGTTTTTTTGTGTTAAATATGTAATATGTAGTATATAATGATGATCTGAGTTGCTCGATGTTAGATCCATAACATCTAGAGGCTCGGATTTAGCATTTTTCAAAATTTGGAAAAAACTTATTTTGTGTTTGACAACCAAAAATCAGAGTCTGTAGATCTCTCTCTGTTTATTATTTGATGTGTTTTATGTTTTGGAGTTGTAGTATGCTATGAGATCTTTGATCTGAAACTGGAAGCTAGCTCAGATCATAAACATGTTAAAAGTTATAGCTGGTCAAACCTAGTTGACCGAGCATGACTTTACAAATCTGAAAAACCCAGATCGTGCCCAGACAGGGCCTGACAACTTTTTCAAGCGACTAGATCTGCCAGTGTGTTGTTGTTTTGATTCTGCTATTGTAACTAAGTTGTATCTTTTTATGGGTACTATGAATAAATGCTTGTAGATCCCTTAAATCACCAATATATTGAACACAGTGAAAGGTCAAACTAGCCTGCTTGCTCACAAAATCTGTTTCTGGAAATTCCAGAAAGCTCAAGAACATGTCTTCTGACATGGTTTGACCGGCTTAAATCTACTTTCTTTGTTGATGTTATATGTGTTTTATTTATTAGATCTATAGCATTACATGTTATCTACAACCTGGAATCAATAGATCACATAGAGCAAAACACACGCGCGAGATATAAGGATCCAAAGTAGCATACTCGATCTGTTCTTCATTTCGAAAAACCCGAAATGAAGAAATGGATTTTGACTCTAATTTGTGAGCCCCAACGCGTTTTTCATTAATTATTGTTAGACTTTACCATGGCTTGGAACATGTTCTATGATGGTTTGCCTAGATAGCAAACGAAAGCGTAAAACTTGTAACATGAGCAGATTATCGATTTAAGGCCACAAAGGCGTTGATGGACCACGACTATAATTTTCAAATGACCCGAATATGATGAACTACGCTGATGACTAGTTCAAGGCTTAATATATTTTGATTGTGATGAAGTATGACTGGGTATTTGTTGTTTCATGCAATTGTTACATTAACACTACAAGATCGACCATTAGGTAGCCCGTAAAACATTTGAGATACAAATTAGACTTCGATTAAGCAGGGGCACCTCAACCATCGACTTGTCGGTGTTCTTGAGGCCAAGAACACCTAACATGACGAGATAAGTGTCGTTATAGCCTATAATGACGGTTATAATTATTTTTGTTTTATAAATTCGAAAAAATACATTAAAATAGAAATAAATTCCTAAAATTATAAAATCGCTTTTAAAAATTATTTTAAGTTATAAAATTAACTTTTAATAATGTGACATATTTTTCATAAATATTAATATTTATTTGGATATTATTGGTATTTAAATTATTTAATACATGCATTAAATAAATTAATTAAAAATGATTTTATGGTTTTAAAATCATTTTAAATAATAATAAAGTATTTAATAATATTTTAAGTTATAAAACATAACTTTTAATATTTTAAGATAAGTTTCATTAATTATTAAATATTAATGATATTAGATTTATTTAGTAATTATATTAAATAAATTAATTAAAAAATGATTTTAATATTATAAAAATCATTTTAAATAAAAATAAATAGTTTAAAAATATTTTAAGTTATAAAATATAACTTTTGATATTTAAAGGTAAATTGCATTAATAATTTAATATTAATGATATTACATTTATTTAATAAGTATATTAAATAAATAGTTTAAAAATTATTTTATTGATTTAAAAATCCTTTAAAAAGAAAATAAATGAATTAAAGATATTTTAAGTTATACTTAATGACTTTTAATATTTTCATAAATAAAAGATTAATATTCTAATATTAATGGTAATTATTTAAAAATGATTTTAAATGTTTTAAAAATCATTTAAAGATAATATTAATACTTTAAAAATATTTTGAGTTATTATAAATAACGTTAATATTTTGGCAATGGTTTCATTAATAGTTTAATATTAATTAAATATTAATGATAATAAAATTAGTTAATATTTAAATTATTTAATAATGATTTCAGAGTTTGAAAATTCATGATAAAGTATAATAATTATTTTAAAATTATTATAAGGCTATGAAAAATAATATGACTGATATTTAAAATATCTAAACGAATATTGAACTACACGGTAGAGTCTTAGACTCGATATTTACCCGATAAAGCCGTCGGTATATAAAAATATTTCAGAAATTGATCTGGACTTAGATAAATCCACTAGATATGTGTTTGTTAGTGAATCAATAATTGTTAGATATATGTGACGAAGATATTAGGTTATGTGCGGACTGCAATAGACAGTGTTTTGTGTTACGATATATTATTCTAATCGAACGAATGATCTTATTACTGATAGGTCGCGGTATAAAAGATTAATCTAAGTTGCGTTATTATGTTAAATGACAATGAAATGATATCTAAACCTTATGCACTACTTTTATTTTCGTATGCAAAGGGTATATCATGTTATGCAAGTTTCCTAAACTTACTCCAATTATTATTGAGCAAGTATCTGATCTATTATTTACATTGTGCAAGTATCCTACCTTTGCATTGCCTTTGTGCAATGGACATGAGTAAGAAAGTTTCAGAATTTTATTATTATTGTGCCAGATTATTAACTCTATTATTATTCATTATGTATCCAATCTTTGTATTCATACAAGTTCTTACATTATCCAATCATTGTATTATTTTATAATTCGGATATTTATTCTATTCGTTAATTCGTATATAGGGTTAGACAAGTGTCCCTACTTGGATAACCATTGTATTTAATCATATGTTGATACATACTTATCGATTTCAAGTATGTATACGTTGACTTAAAAGCCGTCTAAGCTATTTGATTCAGCTAGATATAAAAATATTGTTGAACAAGATAGAACGTTATTGTATCCAACCAGATTGTTTTGGTTCTGATTCCCGACTAAGTATGAACATCCCGAATATGGGAAAACTTTTGTGCACCTAAGGTGGATAGAGTGAACGATAATATCGTTCTTGCATGTAGTATTGATCAATACAGGCACATTAGGCGAGATCACCCCGTGTCCAGTAAGTTATGATGACGTTTTTAGAGATGAAGTTCGCTAAACCCTAGCGAAAATGAAAAACAATGTTCATAGTCCGTGAATGATCTCCGGTTATATAGTCTATACGTAGTTTCAAAGATTACATATGGAAGTGATATGTTGTTATTATTGGTTCAACTTACTTCACAATTGTTGATTCGTTGTTGAAGTGTCTTTCAAAGAAAACATTTATTTCTTTCAGCTAATATATATTGTTGTTATTACTTATTGGGCAATCTAATGCTCATTCTTGCTTTAAATTTAAATGTTTTCAGTTAAGTATGATCAGCCAGAAGGTTCAGGCAAGAACAAGGGGAAAGGAAAGCTGTTCGAATGAGATTTATATTAAGTTGTGTAATAGTTATAGTTTATTAAGACAATGATATTTATTATCTATCATGTAATGTATTGTAGTAAAGGTTACGTACTTGGGATTAGACTTTGATATATGTAAATTAAGTTTGAATTTTATATTATTGTTATTATTATTAGTATTATTTAGCTTATAGAAATGGTATCGTGAAGCACCGAGTTCGGGTTTTAAGTATCCGAATTTGGGGGCGTCACAGGTTGGTATCAAAGCTTTAGGGTTAGAAACCTTAGGTGGGATCGACCTTAGGCTATAACCTTGTAATGTGGGAAAAGCGTTGAAAATATAAATAACTCATTTAGAGTTTAAAAGGAGATGAATTGAATAAATTCATCGTTAAACAAAATTAAAGATAACTCTTATAAAACTACTAATTGCTGTGTGTATATACTATATGTTAATCAAGATAGTTAGTGTGTAAATGTTATGTGAGATAAGGATTAGTATACCCTCAGGTTGTAAAGATTGAGTCAACCTCCATAACCGAACAAATATCAAAGCCAATAGCTAAAATAGAAGCTCACATTGAAAGCTACCTCAATGAGGTGATTATCTGAGAGAAAGTGTAATCTTGGACCCGTAAATGATAGTATGGTGATAGGTAGAGTATAATACGGGATAAAGATCAAGCTCGAGTTCTTGAACTCATATGTTTGTGGTGAGTTCTTAAACTCATATGGTGAGAAAGGTTTGACGAACTAGGTATAGTTATGTGAGAATGTATTATTGAGGATAATAGAAATATATAGAATGCTAAGTAATTGATCCTTAGTGAAGGCGTATGAAATGAGTAGTATTAGTGTTATTTGAATATGTATGATTCTATGATAAGTATATGATAAGTATGTCTGTGTAAAGTAGTATTATCAACTTTTGTATAAGTTGTGGTAACGATTCCCGACTTTTATGTCACAAAGGGGATATCAGATGTTTAAAGCAGTATGTGCTATGCTATGAAGAGTACGATGAATTAGTTAGATGAACATGATCTTATTTAATCAGATAATGCCGCCAAGACGAAAATGAAACCAAAAGGCAGAAGAAACTGTCAACAAAGCTGAAGGACAATTAGACCTAACATAAAATTTGGTGAATGTGGACGTTCAAGCTATGCATAACGAAATACCAGCCGCGGGAAATAAACCAAGTAATCGATCAGCAAACGTCAAAGACTTCAAAGCAATCGAACAACCAGGATTTAGAAGATCAACTGACTCTGTAGAGATGTTTGTGTCAGCTAGAGTAACGGATGGGCAAAAGACAGCTTTTGTCACCTATACGATGAAAGGGGAGACGGATTTTTTTTGGGAAGCGAATCAAGCTAGAGCCGGAGAAGAAAATAGTGGCAGTAAGACTGGAAAAAGAAAAGGAGATAATTTTGGGAATACCAGAAGTATGCCAGGAGGTGGAAAGAAACAAGTTGCGCAGTGTGGAAATTGTGGAAAGAATCACTCGGGAGAGTGTCTTAAGGGTAAGTTTGTGTGTTACAAGTGTGGGCAGGAGAGACATATCTCTCCTAACTGGCCCAATCCAAGGATGACCAAGAGGTGTTTCAAGTGTAGATCAACGGAGCATAAGGTGAAAGACTGTCCAAAAAAGAGAGGGGATACAGGGAAGCAAAGGAAAAGGCAGCGGGACTCTAGTGACAACGGAACCTACTTCAACAAACAAACCAACAGAATCAACTGCAAGAGTTTTCAATATGATGGTCCAGTATACGGTGGCAGCTGAGAATGCAACTCTAGGTATTATTCGTATAACTTGTATATTTTGATATATATGATTTTCCAATATATAATAAATTATTTTATAAAAATATTTTGAAGGAGGAATTTGAGATCTTTTAGAAATCAAGCTTCCGTTTAATCAGAAAGATAAGCTTTATATGAATAGTTAAAGATCAGTTCGATCAAATCTGATCGAGATCTATTTGAAATGACTATGTATGTTTATGTACCCTTGTAAGTATGAGTTTTTACAACGGTGATTTCGGGGACGGAATCCTTATAAGGGAGGGTGAATGTAATAACCCGATATTTTCTGTATAAATAAGAAATTTTGCATATTAATTTTTTTTTATTTTAAAGATGAGAATATGTGTCAAGTAATGTGTTTGTATATATGTGATAAATAAAATTATTTATTTCATGAATAATTTCAAACAATTTTATTTTGGAATTATTGATCATTATAAAGTATATTCCTATAGTAATTAATTTTTGTAAGTAGAAATGTTTTTATTAATTATTTTCCATGAAAAACATGATTTTAGATTATTTAAATAATATATGAAATGATTATTAGAATTATAATTATAAATATTTTATTATATGAATTGTTCAGAATATTTAAGTTAATTATTTTAGCTTAATTATTGATGTTATATATGAAGAATAAATCAGATATGGAATCCAAACCCTAAATTTGGGTATTGATCAATGGATGAGAATAATAATATAATATTAATTATATTTTAATTTTTCAGTGCTATAAATATGTACTGTAAATGTGGAGACTGATAATGGTTATTCAATTGTGGTAAATTAGGACATGACCCGCATATCGTGTTATTAAACCCTAATTGTTAAACTCGGTTATGAGTTCGAGACTGTGTAGTAATGGTGTTATATGAATTTTACTGTGTATTATATAATTTCTGTAATTAGGAGAAACCCTAATTATTTATTTGAAAACCCTAATTTGCTAATTAGGAACCCTAATTGCAAATTTTAGAAACCCTAGTTATTATTTTTGTGAATTATAATGATAATTAGGAAACCCTAATTATTAATTTGGGAACCCTAATAGTATTAAGGAACCCTAATTTAAAAAGCCTAATTTTAAATTAGTGTATTTAATTAAAATTTTATTACACTTTAATTTTAATCTTTCAAACCCTAGTAATTATTTGGGAAACTTTAAAATATAAAATCTAGTGACTAAACCCTAGATTCAAGCACCTTGGACAAGAATACCCTTGAGATTAAAAAGGAAATTACAAAAATGCCCTTTTGTCCCATTCTTCAATTATTGGTTAGACAATATCTAGCAAGATCTGGCCAGCCACCCTAGTCTACCTATCTATGTACCTAGAAGCTGCAATTCTCAGCCATCATTAGCATACAAGTTCATTGCATCAATCCAATTGCTAGATCAAGAAAGAGAAAGTCTCATATTTGCTCATTTGTGCAACCCACTCTTAGCCATTCTCTTTCAAGCTCAAACCCAGGAAATTATAGTGTTAGTTCAGTCCCCAATCAAGCCCCACGAACACCAACATCAAATCAGAAGCATAGAATCAAGAATTTGTTCACAAAGAGGTAAGAACCCTAGAAGAAATCTGACATTGATCTGCATGTTTAGATGTTAGTTTTTTTGTGTTAAACATGTAATATGTAGTATATAATGATGATCTGGGTTGCTCGATGTTAGATCCATAACATCTAGAGGCTCGGATTTAGCATTTTTCAAAATCTGGAAAAAACTTATTTTGTGTCTGACAACCAAAAATCAGAGGTTGTAGATCTCTCTCTGTTTATTATTTGATGTGTTTTATGTTTTGGAGTTGTAGTATGCTATGAGATCTTTGATCCAAAGCTGGAAGCTAGACGGATCATGAACATGTTAAAAGTTATATTTGGTCAAACCTAGTTGATGAAAGCATGACTTTATAAATTTGGAAAACCGGATCGTGCCCAGAGACGGGGCTGACAACTTTTCAAGCGACTAGATCTCGCCCGGTGTGTTGTTGTTTTGATTACATTATTGTAACTAAGTTGTATCTTGTTATGGGTACTATGAATAAATGCTTGTAGATCCCTTAAATCACCAATATATTGAACACGGTGGAAGGTCAAACTACACGCTTGCTCACAAAAATGCATTTACGGAAAATCCGTAAAGCTCAAGAACATGTCTTTAACATGGTTTGGCCAAGCTTAAATCTACTTTCTTTATTGATGTTATATGTGTTTTATTTATTAGATCTATAGCATTACATGTTATCTACAACACGGAATCAATAGATCACATAGAAGCAAAACACACAACACGAGATATAAGGATCCAAAGTAGCATACTAAATCATTCTTCATTTACGGAAAACCCGAAATGAAAAATGATTTGATTTCTAATTTGTGAGCCCCAACGCGTTTTCATTAATTATTGTTAGACTTTACCATGGCTTGGAACATGTTCTATGATGGTTTTACTAGATAGGCCGACGAAGCGAAAACTTGTAACATGAAGCAGTTTGTCGATTTAAGGGCCTTGAAAGGCGTTGACGACCATATTTATAATTTTCTGACCCGAATATGATGAACACGCTTTGTGACTAGTTCAAGGCTTAATATATTTTGATTGTGATGAAGTATGACTGGATATTTGTTGTTTCATGCGGTGTTACATTAACACTACAAGATCGACCATTAGGTAGCCGAAACATTAGAGATCTGAATTAGACTCGATTCAAGCAGGGCACCTCGACCATCGACTTGTCGGTGTTCTTGAGGCCAAGAACACCTAACATGATGAGATAAGTGTCAAGCTATAGCCTATAATGACAGATTATAATTATTTTTGTTTTATAAATTAGAAAAATACATTAAAAATAGAAATAAATTCCTAAAAATTATAAAATCAGTTTTAAAATTATTTTAAGTTATAAAATTAACTTTTAATAATTTGACATATTTTTCATAAATATTAATATTTATTTGGATATTATTGGTATTTAAATTATTTAATACATGCATTAAATAAATTAATTAAAAATGATTTTATGGTTTTAAAAATCATTTTAAATAATAATAAAGTATTTAATAATATTTTAAGTTATAAAACATAACTTTTAATATTTTAAGATAAGTTTCATTAATTATTAAATATTAATGATATTAGATTTATTTAGTAATTATATTAAATAAATTAATTAAAAATGATTTTAATATTAAAAAATCATTTTAAATGAAAATAAATAGTTTAAAAATATTTTAAGTTATAAAATATAACTTTTGATATTTAAAGGTAAATTGCATTAATAATTTAATATTAATGATATTACGTTTATTTAATAAGTATATTAAATAAATAGTTTAAAAATTATTTTATTGATTTAAAAATCCTTTAAAAAGAAAATAATTGAAATAAAGATATTTTAAGTTATAATTAATGACTTTTAATATTTTCATAAATAAAAGATTAATATTCTAATATTAATGGTAATTATTTAAAAATGATTTTAAATGTTTTAAAAATTATTTAAAGATTATATTAGTACTTTAAAAATATTTTGAGTTATTATAAATAACGTTAATATTTTAGCAATGGTTTCATTAATAGTTTAATATTAATTAAATATTAATGATAATAGAATTAGTTAATATTTAAATCATTTAATAATGATTTCAGAGTTTGAAAATTCATGATAAAGTATAATAATTATTTTAAAATTATTATAAGGCTATAAAAAATAATATGACTGATATTTAAAATATCTAAACGAATATTGAACCACACGATAGAGTCTTAGACTCGATATTTACCCGATAAAGCCGTCGGTATATAGAAATATTTCAGAAATTGATCTAGACTTAGATAAATTGATTAGATATGTGTTTGTTAGTGAATCAATAATTGTTAGATATATGTAACGAAGTGTTTAGGTTATGTGCTGACTGCAATAGACAGTGTTTTGTGTTACGATATATTATTCTAATCGAACGAATGATCTTATTATTGATAGGTCGCGGTATAAAAGATTAATCTAAGTTGTGTTATTTATTAATGTATTTCGAGTAAAGTATCTAAACCTTATACTACTTTTATTTAGATGCAAACGGTATATCATGTTATGCAAGTTTCCTAAACTTACTCCAATTATTATTGAGCAAGTATCTGATCTATTATTTACATTGTGCAAGTATCCTACCTTTGCATTTCCTTTATGCAATGGACATGAGTAAGAAAGTTTCGTAATTATATTATTAGTGTGCGGATTATTAACTCTATTATTATTCATTATGTATCAATCTTTGTATTCACACTGAAGTTCTTACATTATCCAATCATTGTATTATTGTATAATTCGGATATTTATTACATTAGATTAATTCGTATATATAGGTTAGACAAGTGTCCCCACTTGGATAACCATTATATTTAATCATATGTTGATACATACTTATCGATTCCAAGTATGTATACGTTGACTTAAAAGCCATCTAAGCTATTTGATTCAGCTAGACATAAAAATATTGTTGAACAAGATAGAACGTTATTGTATCCAACCAGATTATTTTGGTTCGGATTCCCGACTAAGTATGAACATCCCAAATATGAGAAAACTTTTGTGCACCTAAGGTGGATAGAGTGAACGATAATATCGTTCTTGCATGTAGTATTGATCAATACAGGCACATTTGGCCAGATCACCCTCTTGTCACTGTAAGTTATGACGGTTTGTAGATGAAGTTCGCTAAACCCTAGCGAAAATGAAAAACAATGTTCATAGTCGTCGAATGATCTCCGGTTATAGTCTATACGTAGTTTCAAAGATTACATATGGAAGTGATATGTTGTTATTATTGGTTCAACTTACTTCACAATTTGTTGATTCGTTGTTGAAGTGTCTTTCAAAGAAAACATTTAATTCTTTTCACTAATATATATTGTTGTTATTACTTATTTGGGCAATCTAATGCTCATTCTTGCTTTAAATTTAAATGTTTTCGATTAAGTATGATCACCGGAAGGTTGAAGAAGAACAAGGGGAAAGGAAAAGTCATTGAATGAGGTTTATATTATGTTGTGTAATAGTTATAGTTTATTAAGACAATGATATTTATTATCTATCATGTAATGTATTGTAGTAAAGGTTATGTACTTGGGATTCGACTTTGATATATGTAAATTAAATTTGAATTTTATATTATTATTATTATTATTATTATTAGTAGTATTATTCAGCTTATAGAAATGGTATCGTGAAGCACCGAGTTCGGGTTTCAAGTACCCAGATTTGGGGGCGTCACACACCATGTCCTATAATCGAGGTTACACGGATTTGGGGTCGTCACACCAACCTTCATAAATAAAGATTAAATTTTTATCGATATATATTTTGAATATTATGGTGTGGATTAATATAATGTTATTGTTGTTGGTAATATTTATAAATTTTGCAAAGTATGCAAGCTGTTATAAAATATTCGATTGGTCGGAGAATATTCGTTTTAACAGGAAATATTCGTACAACGACACAATCATTGGTGGACCCCACAACGAAATTATTGTCGGAGTTAAAAAATAATAGAAATATCTTTTTATGAAAATAACGGCGAAAGTTTTACTGTTAACTGTTGAAATACCCGGTGATAAAAAAAATACGATGTCTGGCGTGGTTTGCATAGTGTACGCGGTTTTGATTATTGATGCTCACGTGAGAAGTCACTCAGTTTTATTCAATTATTGTCACAGTAATTGCTGCATAATATCTCACGTTATTTGATTCAATTATTGTCAATATTTTATATATTATTAAATCAATAATTGAGACGACAAAGTTATTCATATTATTATTTACAATATTGACGATGTCTAGAAAGTTCTGTCGACGAGAGGTTTGGTCACCTAATTGCGCACCAATAAGGAGAAATCCTTATCAGAAAGCCCCCTCTTTCCTAGGAACGATCCGGTTGTTAAATATTACGAATTATAATAATGATTATAAATATTGTTAAAAATATTGAGGGGATTTTTATGATGTATTTGTGATAATTTTGGCTTATTTTATGGACCCCCATGTACCCATTTTTCAAAATAATCGGTAGAAGATGATTCAGTTTATATATATAATATTTGTGGGTGCGTGTGATGTGTGTGAAAGGGACATATGGGGTGGGGCCCACATGTGGGATGAAGAATAGAAATGGGGGGGGGGGAATGATACGTAAAGGTGAGAATATATATATATATATATATATATATATATATATATATATATGTGTGTGTGTGTGTGTGTGTGTGTGTGTTTGTGTGTGTGTTTGAAAAATTGTGTGGGTGTGTGATTTTGTGGTGATGCCTTTGTCGTAAGGAAAATGTTATATATATTTATATATTTTATAAGTTTTGTTTTTTTATGAAAAATAGAATATATTATATTTTAATTGCATAGTATTTTACTATCACGATTGCGATAACAAAACTTGTGAATTGGGTTTGGCGTGAAGTGATTTCGTCAGATTCTTTGCCTTTATGCAAATTCAAGTGATTTGTAAATTTAAATAGTATCCTTTCCATTCTCCTATAAATAGGATGCTTTGTTAGAATTGAAAATCACACCAAAATCAGAGAATTCTTCTTCTATAATATTGAGTGTATTTCTTTAGTGTTTTAAAAAGCTTTGAGCGTAGAAAACAGTGAAAGTTTTCTTTAAGAATATCCCCGCCCTACCAGTCGGAATACTCTTCTTTTTAAGGTAAGGGAAATTATTTTTGTTCAATACTTGTATGAAATAATATTTTATTCCATACTCTGTAGTATGTAAGTAATATTATTTCCTTTCAGATTTTGAATTCTGTACTCATTTTGTTAAGTTTTTGCTTCTATACTCCATGAAATTAGTAGAATATCCTTGATATTTGCGCTTCATCCAGTATCATTTTCATGGAAATATTATTCTGAGCATTCTTGATAAGTTTTTACTTTTTCATAACGGAGTACTATTCACGGGGTACTATTCCTGAGGTACTATTCACGGGATACTATTCACTCGAGTACTATTCACCCGGGGTACTATTCATGATAAAAATTGATTTTTTTTCGGTCCAAATCATTTTTGGTACAATATTATTCTTGAATTTTACTCCACAAAGCAGTATCATGTTGACAATTTGGACATTTATTGAATTCTGGATAAATTAATTTATGAATCTTTAAAAATTTATCATTTCCTTTCTTTTAATTGAATTCTTATATCATTGACACCATCCTCATGCTTATATTGTTATGAAAGTTATTTTTGGCTCGTAGTGCATAGATGGACTGTTGATTGGTATGATTATGACCAGGGATTATTTGGTATAATCATGATCGTAATGTTACAAATAATGTGGTAAAAGTTCTCATTGGCCCGTAGTGCATTGATGGACAGTTGTTGGCATAATCATGACCATTGATGAAAACACAGATATCCTTGGCCCATAGTGCATGTATAATTCGTGGTCGTGATACTAATGAATATCCTTGGCCCATAGTGCAGGGATGATTTGATGATGTGGATTATTTATTAAGCTGAGTCTCGGTGATAAAATTGATGATAAATTTTTTAAATCATAGAAGATAGTAGATACCATGCTCTACTTGACTCTTCTAATGGATTACTTGTTCGCATTCTGATTAAACTTGATGTTTATTATATTTTATCGGTTTAACCTTTGTTGAAAGGCTAACGATAAATTATTACGCATTATCTTAGTCATAATATTTCTTATTGGGCTAGTTGAGCTCACCCTTTGCTTTCATTGTTCTCTTCAGGAAATGAGAATATAGCTGGGACTAGTCGGGGAACGTAGTGACGGTCCAAATGGTTGCATTAGTAGTCCTCACTATTCAGTGAAATAGTGTGATAATAAATGTATTAAGGACTCCATTTGAGTTTGAATACTGTCTAGAAGACAATATTATTCGTACTAAAACTCTCAGCTTATGTTTTGTCGTATTTTACACGACAGTTGTATAATTAAGTTGTATTTAAATTTTGTACCATGTATTTGGTGACTCATAATGGGTGATGATACCTATTTTGGGGGCGTCACAGGGTTCGCAGATGAACGCAAAACCACTATAGTTCAGAAAAATGAGGAAATCTAGGGTCTTAATGTACGTCTTGGAAATGTGGAGTGGAAATTAGTTCACTTAGAGGGTGACAATGAGCAGCTGATGGCAGAGGTTGCAAAGCTGAAGGATGATCTAAGAGAGGAGTGCGCCAAGCAAGCTAGTGCTGAAGATGCTTACGAGGAGGCTTCCCAACGAGCAGATGTAGCTGAGGAAGAGGTGCAAGCAAAGAAGGCCAAGATGGGGGAGATGGATTATGCATTCCATACTGCGATGAACATAGCTCAGGACCGAGTTATGTACTATCCAGTCCAGTTTGAGGACTTGCCTTGGTACATGCTAGATCGTAGGATGATGTTCCAGATCATGGAAGAAGAGCGCAGAGAAGATGTTCGACGTCTTAGTAGGTCGTGATAGGAACAGTATGAGTTATGTGAATATATATGTTAGTTAATGATGTAAATTCTAGTATGAATATAAGTAATGGAATATAATGATTTAATCCTGAAGATTCTTTATCTCGGGATAGTTGATGTAAATAGTAGTGATAATATATGTCTATGTTTTAAAAGTTATTAATGAATAGAATATCAATGTTTATTCAAGATGTTATGTGTTAAGTGGTAATTTTAAAATGCTTAAGTTAAGTCTTAAATACTTAAGAAATTGAGTAATGATCTAATAAGCGTATATCTTAAACAAAAATGTAGCCAATAAGACGCCCAACACATCAACAAGCTCAAGAAGGATCCATGAACATTAACAACAATAATAACAACAGCAATGCCAATACTAATCATGTGCAGCAGTTGTTAAATCTGTTAACTAGAGTAATTGCAAATCAGTCGCAAGGTCAAGCTACCCCGTTCAAGGATTTTAAGGTAGTAAGATCACCAAAATTTAGGGGATTTATTAATCCGGTCGAAGCTCAGACCTGGATTATGGAAATGGAGAAGGTGTTTGACGTTGCAAGGGTCAATGACGACCAGAAAGACCACCTTTGCAACGTTTATGCTGAAGTCAGAGGCCAGCTACTGGTGGCAGGCGAACAAGGTTAGAGGAGGTCAAGGTATGATTGCATGGGATAGGTTTAAAGAGATGTTCTTTGAGATGTATTTCCTAATGAGCTCTTAGAACCAGATGGAGGTTCAGTTTCTAGAGTTGAAGTATGGAAACATGACGATGCCAGAATATGCCACAAAATTCAACGAGCTGGCTAGGTTTGCAACTTATCAGGTGAATACGGATGAGAAAAAAGCTAAGAGGTTTAAACAAGGATTGAAGTAGTGGTCGTACAACAAAGTGTCAATTTTTCAATTGAACGCTTTTGTGGGAGTTATGGAGAAAGCAATAATAACAGAAGGTGGAAGCGATGCGCTGACCAGGTATAATCAAGAACAGAAGAAGAAGAGGAATGAAGGTGAGAACAACAAAGTTAGTGGCAGCAATAATGGTGGTGGTCATAATCAGAAGATGAAGTGGAATGATAGTGTGTCTACTGGAAATTAGCAAGGAAGTCAGAAGAAGAAGGTGGAGGCTTGTCCTACCTTTGGGAAGAATCAGCTGGGGGTATGTATGAAAGGGAAGAGGGCTTGCTACAATTGTGGTAAGGAAGGTCACATAGCTCCAAATTACCCTAACCCTAAAAAGGGGGCTTGTTTTACTTGTGGATTAAGGGATAATCTAGCTAGGGATTGCCCCAAGAAAGAAGCAAGAGGAACAGGAGCGGGTGGAAGTAAAGGAAGCAGCGGTGGTAGTACTCTGGCTATCACTAGACCAATGCCGCCAAACCGACCCGATGCCAGAACTTTCAACATGACCGTGAAAGATGTTGTACAGTCCCGAGATGTGGTGTCAGGTATCATTCCGATCAACAATGTTAATGCTTAAGTATTATTTGATTCGGGAGCTACTTGTTTGTTTATTTCCGAAGATTTTGTTAAGATCTTGAATTAGACTAAAGAGGAATTAGAATACCTTTTGAACATAAAGGTTGCGAATAGAGAAGTAATTCCTGCTAGGTTTGTACACAAGAACTGTAGGGTGGACATTAAGGGCCACGAGATAATGGTAGATCTAATCCCGATTAAACTTGGGGAATTTGACATTATTTTGGGAATGGATTGCTATTCAATTATGGGGTGATAATTGATTGCCAAAGGAAGTGTGCAAACTTTATGACCCCGTCAAAGGTTGTATTTTATGGTAGCAACTCGCCTAGATAAACAAGTTGTCTGATGATGATGCAGGCCAGGAAGTTGTTGAGACAAGGTTGTGTAGGGTATTTAGCCTACATAATCGATACTCGAAAAAAGAGTTCGAAATTAGAGGAGATACATGTCGTTAGAGACTTTGGAAACGTATTCCCATATGACTTGCCAGGACTTCCTCCAGATAGGGAAGTAGAATTTGTGATCAATTTAGTGCTGGGAACTGCCCCAATATCGAAGGCCCCGTACCGTACGGCTCCGGTGGAGATGAAAGAATTGATGGTGCAACTGCAAGAACTGTTAGACAAGAAATATATTCAGCCGAGAGTATCACCGTGGGGAGCACCAGTGTTGTTTGTCAAGTAGAAGGATGGGTCGATGCGACTTTGCATCGATTATAGAGAGTTAAACAAGGTCATAATTAAGAATAAGTATTCATTGCCAAGGATTGACGACCTGTTTGATCAGTTAAAAGGAGCTAGTATTTCTCAAATATAGATTTGTGAAGTGGGTACCATCAGTTTAAGGTAAGGAAAGACGATGTACCGAAGACAGCATTTAGGACTCGTTATGGTCATTACGAGTTTCTGGTGATGTTAGTTGGTCTAAAAAATGCTCTTGCAGCGTTTATGGACCTAATGAACAAGGTCTTTAAACCATTTTAGGATAAATTCATGGTGGTGTTCATCGACGATATTCTGGTATATTCTAAGACCAAGGAGGAGCATGTGGAACATCTGAAGGTGACATTGGAGGTGTTAAGAAGAGAGAAGTTGTATGCCAAATTTTTGAAATGTGAATTCTGGATAGAGCGAGTGCAATTCCTTGGGCATGTGATTTACAAGTACGGGATTTCCGTAGATCCATTGAAAGTTAAAGCTGTGATGAACTGGGATCAGCCGAAGACATCGTCGAAAGTAAGGAGTTTTCTAGGACTGACAGGTTATTACAGAAGATTTATTCAAGATTTTTCCAAAATTGTGACTCCACTGACGAATTTAACTAGGAAATCAGTGAAGTTCGACTAGACGGAAAAGTGTGAGGAAAGTTTCCAAGAGCTAAAGAGAAGGTTAAGTACGGCACCTTTGTTGTATCTTTCGGATATCACATGAAATTTTATGGTGTATAGTGATGCATCGCATAAGGGACTAGGTTGTGTGTTTATATAGAACGACAAGGTCATTGCGTATGCATCACGCCAACTGAAGGATTATGAAAAGGGGTATCCTACTGTTGGTCGATTTTGTAACCGATAAACATGCGCAAGTATATGCGGTCAACAAGTAATATAATGATAAGAGAGTCGTCGAACCCACGAGGAATTATCTCTAATAGTTACCAAGTACCGACTTTATATCCCCTCAGTCTTATTTAAACAGTTGATTAAAACGATAAATTATTATTATAATTACTTTAAATAACAGAAATACAAAAAATAGATAGATAGATTAAGAGCTAAGAACACAATATTCATACACAAGCATTTTGTCAAACACTTGGTGTACATAACTTTGTTCAAATTTCTTAACTCTCCTTATGATCATGGCGGCCACTATGAATTGACAATACACAAATTATGCATAACATAATCACATGCCCTTATATTTTTGGTCTAAATCCACAATCCATTTTCCAATTTCAAATAGATTACCAAACTAATTACCAATTCCTTTGCAATTAAACATTAAGCATGAAATATAAAGAACCAATTCGTATGACACCAATCAAAAGGAAAGCAAATTAGAAGTTTAATTCATAACAAATAAATCAAACTATTCCAAATATTAGGTAATCACCCATGGATAATACAAGTATCAAAGAAAAGTTAGAAACTTAATTCAATTCCTTACCTCCATTGGTGTTACAAGTGTTTGTGCACTAGATCCTCAAGCATGAGTTCTAGCCGCTTGAGGAAGAAGAAAGAAAAGGAATGGCTTCCCCTTGGTTTCTAGATGAAGCCAACTATTGAAGCACTTCTAATCTTGTTGAATAACCATGGCACAAGGCCATGGCCTTCCTTCTCTAAGCTCTTCCGCCTTCTCTCTCTTTTCTCCCTCTAGGTTGTAAGTTAAAATGAAAGATATGTACATTGGGTCATTAGGTTGAGCATTTAACAGTTGAAATCTGTCAAAAATCCGTGGCCCGAAGACTGCAGGCGCTTTGATTTTCCTTGAAAAAAAGGCTTACTTAACGCTAAAAAAATGGGTGAAGCTCTCTTGCTTTCGAAAAAAGGTATTCTGTGTAGCGGATTTTGACTTAGTAGAGGGCGTTCTTGTATTTGGTTCATTTTCTGCTTTGACATCTATTGGGAAAATGGCCATAATTTCTTCATACAAACTCCGATTTGAATGATTCAAGATGTTCAGAAAGACGAGAGGGTGATCTACAACTTTCATTCTTTGAGTTCTTCGAAATAATGATCGGAACAATGCTGAAATTGGCCATGAAGTGACTGCTATGCAAATGGCAGTTGGTAGTTTCCAGATTTGACACCCGTTGGGAAAATGGTCATAACTCTCGTATCCAAACTCTGATTGAGGCGATTCAATTTGATCCAGAAAGAGGAGATGTTTATCTACAACTTTCATTCTTGGAGTTTGGACAAATAATGGCCGGATCAGGGAAAAACCTGGGCTTTACGGGACTACTATGTCAATGGCAAACCGAAGATGCGAATTTGGCGATTTCAACCATCAACCCAAATGACATTCCATCCAATTCCTACAAAACAAAGTAAAAACACATAAAATTAATATAAAAATTCTTTAAGGCAATATAAATCTATAATACACAACAATATAATAAATACACATAAAACCAAAACAAACTAGCTTAGGATTTGCAAATTAGCAAACTCAAAAGTACCTAATTTGTGGATATTAACACATTCATCACCTACCCATGATTTAGAACTGGCTTCCGTGGTGTTTTCTTTGAAGATATGGAGGCACTAACTCTACGGGGAGAAATATGAGATATATACATACCATAAAAGTCTGAAATATATTTTCACATAGAAGGATTTGAACATGCATCAGAGAAGATGGTTGGAGTTTCCATCAGATATTTTATACCATCCGGGTAAAGCGAATGTTGTTACTAACGCCTTAAGTAGAAAGGGTCGAGAGAAATTGTTTATGTTAACCGCTTAGGAGGAGCTAATTTTGGCAATGGCAAAACTAGAGCAGGAGGTAAAATATCCTAAAGAATCGAACGAAAAACTATTTCAAATGGAAACTGGTCCAACTTTGGTGGATAAGGTTTAGGAAGCACAACTCAAAGATGAGGAATATGAGAAAATCAGGAAAAGAATATATGAATGAGAGGAAGGGAAATTCAAAATTGACAACAAAGGGCTATTGAGATTCAAGAAAAGAATTTGGGTTTCACAAGTATCAGAGGTAAAGGTGGAAATTTTAAGCGAGGCTCATAATTCACGGTATTCGATCCACCCGGGAAGTACGAAGATGTACCAGGATCTCCGACAGCATTTTTGGTGGCCGAATATGAAGAGAGACATTGCCGATTGTGTGGCTAAGTGTTTGACATGTCAAAAGGTTAAAGAAGAACATCAAAGTCCAAGTGGGTTGTTACAACCGTTAGACATACCAGAATAGAAGTGGGAACATATCACGATGGATTTTGTGGTAGGGCTTCCAACAACTCAGAAAGGTTTCGACGTAGTTTTAGTTATTGTGGACCACCTGATGAAGTCAACTCATTTCTTACCGATCAAGATCAAATTTAATTTAGATCAGTTGGCAAAATTATATGTGAAGGAAATTGTTTCAAGGCACGATGTTCCAGTGTCTATAGTCTCGGATCGAGATCCACGTTTCACATCGAACTTCTAGAAATGACTATAGGAATGCTTGGGGACGCAATTGAGAATGAGTACGACATATCATCCTCAAACAGATGGCCAGAGTGAGAGGGCAATACAAACATTAGAGGATATGTTAAGAGCTTGTATCATAGACTTCAAAGGAAATTGGGATGATCATCTACCGTTGGTGAAATTTGCTTACAACAATATTTATCACGTAAGTATTGGCATGTCGCCTTACGAAGCGTTGTACGGAAGAAAGTTCAGAACTCCATTATGTTGGGATGAAGTTGGCGAATGTCAATTGCTAAGACCAAAATTGGTACAACAGACTGCTGAGATTGTCAAGGTGATTAGGACAAGATTGATAACTGCTCAAGACAGTCAGAAGAAATATGTTGATCAACACCGACAGAACCAAAAATTTGAATCTGGTAGTTACGTTTTCTTGAAAGTGTCTCCTTGAAAGGGAAAGATTCGATTTGGTAAGAAGGGAAAATTGAGCCCGAGGTTCATTGGACCCTTTGAAGTTTTTCAAAGAATTGGAGAAGTCGTGTAACATTCTAGAATTTTAAATGTAATGTTAAATATTTATTGATTTATATAAATATTTAATGGATGTGATTATCGTTGAATAAATATTTGTTCAATTGATTTATTTTTGTTTAGTTAGTTATTTATTAAATAAATAATTGATGAATTAAGGAAATAATTATTATATTGATATTTCAATTTAAATAATAAATTATTTGTATTGTGTTAATTATTTGTATTGTGTTATGTGATTAAAGGATTTATTTAGTTAATTGTGATTTGCATTAATTAAAATAAATATGAAAGATTGATTAAATATAGTGTGACAAATAACTATATTATAAGGAGTTATTAAAATAAATTAAAGTAGTTTAATTTAGTTTTAACAAACAAGGCTTAATATATTAATTCTTTAATATTTAAAGGGTTTTGCCAAACAAGCCTTATGGCTTTTGAGATTTCTAGTTTATTTAAATTAAATAAAATAAAATAAATAAATAAAATAATAAATATAATATATTTATATTATATACGTTTATGTTGGTAATCGGTATATTTAATATATGTATTAAGGCCATATCAGTTTTTCATTTTGGTTATTACGCATACTGGCTATCAAAGCTTCATTCTAACTTTGCTAGTATAGAGGCAATAGAGAGAACTGAGAGTTGAGAGAAATTGAAAGAAAGCTTAGGATTTTCAACAATTCCAGTGATCGTAGCAAGAATTACACACTACTTGAAGGTATGTTCACAACCTTAGAGTTATATATGTGTGTATATACGTGAATATGTATTTCACGGCAAGAGTTTTCTCATGTTCTGTAAATTTCATCTCTTCAAATTATTGTTAGATAATTGGTTACTTGTGATTATATGAGTATATAGTAATTAGAGATTATGTTTAAACAACAATGACATGCTAAAATTTGTTTGACAGTAGAAGAAAATAATCGACAGTGTATGTTTGTATGTATTGTTCATATGGCTTAAGTAAGTACCAATTTTGAGGGTCAAATTGCATGATAAAATGTTACTTGAGTTTTGTTTATGCTAGTTTGGTGAAATACGAGCATAATGTAATTGAAATGGAGTGATTTGGCCAAATAATGAATTCACAATGATGATTTTTGGGATGAATATCAAAAATTGGAGTTTTATGTGAAAAACATGAAAATTGAGAAATTAAAATAGTGTTAATAGGTGTTAAATTGTGTTAAGTGATTATATATGTTAGCAATCATGTTTATGATAGTTGTATATTTATTTTACGTGTTATTATCACTATTTGATGGGTTAAATTCGTGTTAGTTGGCTTAATAAAATGTGTCGAAGCTCTGTTTTGAAAAATTGGGTTCAAGTCGCATGGTAGCAAGACAACCCTTAGGTCTTGGTATTGACTATCGTATCGTGGTAGTAGCAGATCCCTTAAGGTAGTGGTAGGTACATTTGTGCATGTGTGGTATATAACATTCTCATATAAAACTAAATGCCACCCATGAATGGCCATTTTCAGACATTGAAGTCTGTTTATTTTGCAGACTTTGGTTGTTCGTTGTAGCTTAGCTTAAGGTTATGGAATGTCAGAATCATGTAACAACAAGGTTAAATAGAGTCATGTTATGTGGATTATGAATTCAAAATTATAAAAATGATTAGTAAATCAAGAACGCGTTATTTGGTAATTTAATGAAAGTTAGACAAGTGTTGCGAAGTAAAACACTTAGAGTTTCTGAAATGTGAATGGTAATGAACATGTTATGGTATGTTAGCATATCTAATAGGTGATGTGGTTCCAAAATTATGTGTAGGTGATCGTGAGTTTAATTTTATAGCTTACACACAAGGCAAGTTTTCTAACTCTACACTTTCGTTGAGCTAGTTCATTTATTATATTGTTCAAGTTTTCTAACTCTACACTTTCATTGAGCTAGTTCATTTATTATATTGATTCATTCTAACTTGTTTACAATTAAGCAAGTTTCTTAAGTTCTATTATTGTATAATGAGCATAGTTTTTGAACTCTTGTCTCTATTATTGAACTGTTTTAATTCCTTGCATGAGTTAATACATTGTTGGGCAAGTTTTGAGTTTCCAGCTTGCTATCAGTTAAATGTACGTTCAAGAATATCATTCTAATGTTATAAGACTCGAACCTTAGCTTATTTTACTGTTCAAGCAAAGGTTAACCATTTTATTCATTCTATTGAATACTTATGCTCTATAGTTATTTCAAGCATGAGTTATATATGTAGAATCAGTTCATTTATGATTCTTAAATGTTCTAAGTTATGTTGTTATTAAACAACTGTTGTTTTATCAAGCATTGTTGATTCAACTAGTTCCCTAGGTTATGATCATTAAACTTCAATTACCCTTGAAAGCTTATCCAAACCAAACTTTCTTTGGTGCGGACTTGTACTCTAAATACTGAGATGAACAACCCTATGTTTAGGGGTTTACGCTTAGCGTTGAAATTGTTGTGCACCATATATTGTACGAAGGATTGATCCCCCTAAGTACGTAGAGTTTTATAAGTCATACGACTGTTAAAGTTAAAGTTGAAAGATTACTTATAACCATGGACATGGTTCATGGTCATTTGACCCTCAGTAGTATATTTAAGAATGTTAATAGAACAAATCATTCAGTTCTATTGAGCCTATGAATTGGCAAATGTTGAAATGATAATAGAACATATCATTTAGTTCTATTGAGCCTATTATTTGGCAAATGATGTAAAGATATTTATTCTTATTTCAAGTGAACTTTGTTTGCTCACTCTTGCATATTTATACATTTATTGCAGCTATGCTTGAGAAGGTAGATAAACCTATAACTAGCAAAGGAAAGGGAAAGATGTACAAGTGATGAAGACATATAATTTTGTTTTATCGTTATGATAATAGACTTTTAATAATGATGTGATGTAATAATTTTATTTCTGCACTTGAATGATTGTATTAAAGGTTAGAGAACCTGGGAGATAATGTTTTTATTAAAGTAATCATGTATGGGAAGGTTTTTATTATTCAATTTATTATGATTGGGTAGTTAGATATGAATGTTTTGATTACGTGAACACAAAATCTTGAGGTAATGAAGTGCCGAGATTTGGGGGTGTCACAAGTTGGTATCAAAGCTTTAGGTTATGAACCTTAGGTGGGGAAAAGCCTTAGGAAGTAACCTTTGAAAAGATAGTGGTGATTAACTCTTATCGAGTTTTAAGGAAGAAATAATAAAACACTTATGTGATTATGTGTTTATAGTTATGTGCTCGTGAGTGTCGAGTAGTAATGATTAATAATTGAAACTTAAAATTTTGTTGCCATGATGACTAATGTCAGAGAATCCAGTCAGGCTAGGGAGGATAGACCTCAGATGCCTTTAGAGGAGGAGCCTTGCGACATTCAAATTATTTGGGAACAACTACTACCACGGGAGTCAGCTCCGTTGGTCACAGTGGTTAAAGATGAGGATGATGATGTGGAGACGGATGAGGAGGATCCTGTTGAGCTGCCACAGGAGGATGAGGACGAGGAGGAGGAGACTCCATTAACCTTGATAGTTTCTCGAATGTACGATGAAGTCTACGACCATAATGTGGAACTTCAAGATACAGTCGAGGAATTGCAAGAGATAGTAGCTGAACAACAGTCTACAATGACACAGAAAGATGATGAGATCCAAGATCGTGAGGAACGACTGACTAATGTCGAGGAGAAGCTAGAACAGACTGAAGGAGAGAAAGAACAACTGATCGAGGAGGTCGTTGAATTGAAGAATAAGCTAAGGGAAGAAGCTACGAAGAGGGCAAGAGTCGAGGACGCATATGAGGAGATGTTTCAATGAGCTGGGATAGCAGTGAAAGACGCACAGGCAAAGAGAATGAAGATGGAAGAAATGAATAGAGTATTCAACATCGTGGTTAATCGAGCTCAAGATCGGGTAATAGGTTATCCGATTCAGTTTGAGACGCTGCCATCGTATGTATTAGATCGCAAAACAATGTTTCGGATTATGGAGAAAGAACGTAGTAAGGCTACGCTATATCTTAGTAGAACATCGTAGTTGTTATGCGATTAATAAATGTTAAATAAATTGTAAATCCCAAGTGTTATGTAACCTATGGGATATGACGATGATGTTGTCCTGAAACTTTTGCAGTTCAGGAAAGTAATGTAAATAGCAGTGATGCTATTGTTTTATGTTCTCAAAGAGGTTATGAATAAATAAAAATTGTTATTTTATTCAAAGTGTTACGTGATTATGTGGTTATTTCTCTTGTGGAGGCAAGTTAAGTAGAAATTACTTAAAAGAGTTGAATAATAACCTAATGAGTGTATTTTTTAAACAGAAAATGCCTCTCAGACGCCAACCACCACGACAGAGAACCAACGAAGGAACCAATAATAATGACAATGTTGATACTAACCCAGTTCAACAATTAGTGACGCTACTGACAGGAGAGTTGCAGAATTAACCACAGAACCAAGGAACAACGTTTAAGGAATTCAAGGCGGTTGGACCACGAATTTAGGTAGGTCGATGAATCCGATCGAAGCGAGACTTGGATTATGGAGATAGAAAAGGTGTTAAATGTTGCTAGGGTAGGAGATGACCAGAAGACTGCTTTCGCAACATTCATGTTGAAAGCAGAAGCTAGTTATTGGTGGCAGGCCAATAAAACTCAAGAAGGACCAGGAATGATGACCTGGGATAGGTTTAAGGAGATATTCTTCGAGACCTATTTTCCCGAGAATTCGAAGGGTCAGCTTGAAGTGCAATTTCTGGAACTAAAGCATGGAATGATGACGGTATCCGAGTATGCCGCTAAATTCAACGAGTTGGCGAGGTTTGCGCCTTATCAAGTCAGCACGGATGAACGCAAGGCGAAGAGGTTTGAACAGGGACTGAAGCCTTGGTTGTACAGTAAGGTTTCCCTGTTCTAGTTGAAAACTTTCACAATAGTGATGGAGAAAGCAATACTCGCTGAAGGTGGAGGCGAGGCAGTGACAAAGTTCAATCAGGAACAGAAGAAGAAGAAGATTGAGGTGGAAATTAACAATGGAGGTGGTAGTTGTGGAAACAACATCAACAATAACAACAACAACTTGAAGAGGAAGTGGAATGGAAATATGGGTGCTGGAAACCAGCAGAGTAGTCAGCAAAATAAGAAGTTTGAAGCATGTGCTACATGTGAGAAGTTTCACAAGGGTGCGTACTTAATAGGGAAACGAGTATGCTTTAATTGTGGCCAGGAGGGTCATATCGACCCAAATTGCACTCAACCTAAGAAGAATGTGTGCTTCACGTGTGGATCGAAGGATGACTTTGCTCGTGAATGCGCTAAGAAGAAGGATGGAGTGACAACCAGAAACAATGGAAGTAACAATGAGGTACAATCAAAAGATGTGGTGTCAGGTATTATCCCAATCAATGATATTGATGCTTATGTATTATTTGATTCGGGTGCTACTTACTCGTTTATCTTTGATGAATTTTCTAAGAGGTTAGGATTGCCTAGAGAAGAACTGAATTTCCCTTTGAACATAGAAATTGCGAATAAAGAGATAATTCTTGTTAGATTCATATATAATAACTGTAGAGTAAAAATTAAGGAGAATATCTTGATGGTAGATTTGATTCCGATTAGACTTAGAGAGTTTGATGTTTTTTGGGAATGGATTGGCTGTTCAAATGTGGAGCGGTAATTGATTGCCAAAAGAAGTGTGTAAACCTTATGACCCCGTCAAAGGTAGTGTTCTTTGGTAGCAAGTCGCCTAGACAAATGAAATGTCTGACGATTATGCAGGCCAAGAAGTTGTTTAGTCAAGGCTGTGTGGGCTATTTAGCTTACATAATTGATACTCAGAAAAAGAATGTGAAACTGGAAGAGATACCAGTGGTGAGGGAATTTGAGGATGTGTTTCCAGAGGATTTGTCAGGACTTCCACCTGACAGAGAAATTGAGTTCGTGATCGACTTAGTGCCGGGGACAACACTGATATCAAAGGCCCCGTACAGAATGGCTCCAGTAGAAATGAAGGAACTGATGATACAGTTACAAGAATTGTTAGACAAGAAGTATATTTAACCAAGCGTATCACCGTGGGGAGAGCCAGTGTTATTCGTGAAGCAGAAGGATGGGTCAATAAGTCTTTGCATTGATTATAGAGAATTAAACAAGGTCACTATTAAAAACAAATATCCATTACCAAGAATTGATGACTTGTTTGACCAGTTAAAGGGTGCTAAATACTTCTCGAAAATAGATTTGAGAAGTGGGTCTCACCAGTTGAAAGTGAGGAAGGAGGATATACCACGAACGGCATTCAGAACTCGGTATGGACATTACAAGTTTCTGGTGATGTCTTTTGGTTTAACCAATGCACCTGTTGCATTCATGGATTTGATGAATAGGGTGTTTAAACCATTCTTAGACAAGTTTGTAGTGGTATTCATCGACGAAATTCTGGTGTATTCCAAAACTCAAGAGGAACACGTGGAACACTTACGTTTGACATTGGAAACACTAAGAAAGGAAAAGTTGTACGCGAAACTCTCTAAGTGCGAATTTTGGCTAGACCGTGTGCAATTTTTTGGGCACGTGACTGACAAAGATGGGATTTCCGTGGATCCATCAAAAGCGGAAGCTGTAATCAATTGGGAACAACCAAGAACACCGTCGGAAGTGAGGAGTTTCTTGGGACTGGCCGGTTATTACAGATGATTTATTCAAGATTTTTCTAAAATAGCCACTCCATTAACAAATTTGACAAGGAAAACTGTGAAATTTGTTTGGACGGAGAAATGTGAAGAAAGTTTCTAGGATTTGAAGAAGAAATTTAGCATGGCACCTGTGTTGTCATTACCATATAGCACAGGAAAGTTTGTGGTGTCTAGTGATGCCTCACATAAAGGGTTGGGATGTGCTCTTATGCAGAACGGCAAAGTAATTGCGTATGAATCAAGACAACTGAAGGATTATGAGAAATTTTATCCGACTCTTGATTTGGAATTGGCTGCAGTAGTATTTGCTCTCAAGATATGGAGACACTATCTCTATGGAGAGAAATGTGAAATCTACACAGACCTTAAAAGTCTGAAGTATATTTTCACACAGAAGGGCCTGAATATGCAACAAAGAAGGTGGATGGAATTGATAAAAGGATTACGATTGTGAGATCTTTTATCATCTGGGAAAAGCGAATGTGGTTGCAGATACTTTGAACAGGAAAGGTTGGGAGAAGTTGATGCTGATAACTACTCAAGAAGAGCTTATTTCAGCAATTACAAAGTTAGAGTTGGAAATCAAATTTCCAAAGAAATACGATGAACGATTATTTCAGATAGATGTCAGTCCAACTTTGGTGGACAAAGTGAAGAATGCTCAACTACAAGATAAAGAATGCGAAACAATCGAAGAGAAAGTGGTTGAGGGTAGTAATATAAAATACAAGATCGATACCGAAGGACTACTACAGTTCGAGAAAAGAATTTGGGTTCCAGCAGTGCTAGAGCTTAAAGAAGAAATCTTGACCGAAGCACACAACACAAGATATTCGATTCATCCAGAAAGTACAAAGATGTATCAAGATTTACGGCGACATTTTTGGTGGCTGAATATGAAAAGAGACGTTGCAGAATGCGTTGCAAAATGCTTGACGTGTCAGAAGGTGAAAGCTGAACATCAACGACCAAGCGGGTTACTTCAACCGTTGGAAATATCGGAATGGAAATGGGAGCGTATCACAATGGATTTTGTGGTAGGACTTCCAAAGACTCAGAAAGGATACGATGTGATATGGGTGATAGTGGACAGACTAACAAAATCTGCACACTTTTTGCCAATAAAGATTAGATTTAATCTTGATCAGCTAGCGAAATTGTACGTTAAAGAGATCGTGTCAAGACATGGAGTTCCAGTGTCAATTGTGTCAGATAGAGATCCAAGGTTCACATCAAACTTCTGGAAGAGACTACAAGAATGTATGGGAACACAGTTGTGAATGAGTACAGCATACCATCTGCAAACCGACGGGAAAAGCGAACAAACTATCCAAACGTTGGAAGATATGATGAGAGGATGCAACATGGATTTCAAAGGAAGCTGGGATGAGCATTTACCATTGGTAGAATTTGCCTACAACAACAGTTACCACGCGAGCATCGGCATGCCACCTTACGAGGCATTGTCATAGTAGAAAGTGCGAGAACTCCTTTGTCTTTGGGATGAAGTCGGTGAACGCCAACTGTTAGGACCAGAAATGGTACAACAAACTGCTGAAGTTGTCATCTCATCAGGTCAAGATTGGTAGCAGGCCAAGACAGACAGAAAAAGTATGCCGATCAACATAGGCAGAATCGCGAATTTGAAGTAGGAAATTTTATTTTCCTAAAAGTTTCTCCTTGGAAGGGAAAGATTCATTTGGCAAGAAAAGAAAGCTCAGCCCAAGATTTATTGGACCGTTTGAAATATTATGAAGAGTGGGGGAAGTGGCTTATGAGGTAGCTCTATCTCCAGAATTGGAAAACATTCATAATATTTTTCACATTTCAGTGTTACGATCGTATAAACCCGATTACAAGCACGTGATCGAGTACGAACCATTGCAATTCGATAAAGATTTGTCTTATAAAGAAGTTCCTATCCAGATAGTTGACAGAAAAGAACAAGTGCTCAGAAATAAAGTGATACATTCTGTGAAGGTGATATGGAGAAACCACAATATCGAAGAGGCAACGTGGGAACTCGAAGCTGAAATGATGAAAAGTTACCCTGAGTTATTTGTTTAATCTATGTCTTCGATTCTGGGGATAGAATCTTTGTAAGTAGGGAAGAATGTGACGATTTGATTGTTTGAATTGTGATTCTGAGGACAGAATCCTTTTAAGGAGGGAATGGTGTAACATTCCAGAATTTTAAATGTAATATTAAATATTTATTGATTTATATAAATATTTAATGGATGTGATTATCGTTGAATAAATATTTGTTCAATTGATTTAATTTTGGTTAGTTAATTATTTATTAAATAAATAATTGATGAATTAAGGAAATGATTATTATATTGATATTTCAATTTAAATGATTAATTATTTGTATTGTGTTATGTGATTAAAGGATTTATTTAATTAATTGTGATTTTCATTAATTAAAATAAATATAAAAGCTTGATTAAATATAGTGTGATAAATAACTATATTATAAGGAGTTATTAAAATAAATTAAAGTAGTTTAATTTAGTTTTAACAAATAAGGCTTAATATATTAATTCTTTAATATTTAAAGGGTTTTCTTAGAAACAAGCCTCATGGCTTTTGAGATTTCTAGTTTATTTAAATTAAATAAAATAAAATAAATAAATAAAATAATAAATATAATATATTTATATTATATACGTTTATGTTAAGTAGCAAATATATTTAATATATGTATTAAGGCCATATCAGTTTTTCATTTTGGTTATTACGCATACTGGCTATCAAAGCTTCATTCTAACTTTGCTAGTATAGAGGCAATAGAGAGAACTGAGAGTTGAAAGAAATTGAAAGAAAGCTTAGGATTTTCAACTATTCTAGTGATCGAGTACGAACCATTGCAATTCGATAAAGATTTGTCTTATGAAGAAGTTCCTATCCAGATAGTCGATAGGAAAGAACAAGTGCTCAGAAATAAAGTGATACATTCTGTGAAGGTGATATGGAGAAACCACAATATCAAAGAGGCAATGTGGGAACTCGAAGCTAAAATGATGAAAAGTTACCCTGAGTTATTTGTTTAATCTATGTCTTCGATTCTGGGGACAGAATCTTTGTAAGTAGGGAAGAATGTGACGATTTGATTGTTTGAATTGTGATTCTGAGGACATAATCCTTTTAAGGAGGGAATGATGTAACATTCCAGAATTTTAAATGTAATATTAAATATTTATTGATTTATATAAATATTTAATGGATGTGATTATCGTTGAATAAATATTTGTTCAATTGATTTAATTTTGTTTAGTTAATTATTTCTTAAATAAATAATTGATGAATTAAGGAAATGATTATTATATTGATATTTCAATTGAAATGATTAATTATTTGTATTGTGTTAATTATTTGTATTGTGTTATGTTATTAAAGGATTTATTTAATTAATTGTGATTTACATTAATTAAAATAAATATAAAAGCTTGATTAAATATAGTGTGACAAATAACTATATTATAAGGAGTTATTAAAATAAATTAAAGTAGTTTAATTTAGTTTTAACAAACAAGGCTTAATATATTAATTCTTTAATATTTAAAGGGTTTTGCCAAACAAGCCTTATGGCTTTTGAGATTTCTAGTTTATTTAAATTAAATAAATAAAATAAATAAATAAATAAATAATAAATATAATATATTTATATTATATACGTTTATGTTGTAACTGATATATTTAATATATGTATTAAGGCAATATCAGTTTTTCATTTTGGTTATTACGCATACTGGCTATCAAAGCTTCATTCTAACTTTGCTAGTATAGAGGCAATAGAGAGAACTGAGAGTTGAGAGAAATTAAAAGAAAGCTTAGGATTTTCAACAATTCCAGTGATCGTAGCAAGAATTACACACTACTTGAAGGTATGTTCACAATCTTAGAGTAATATATGTGTGTATATACGTGAATATGTATTTCACGGCAAGAGTTTTCTCATGTTCTGTAAATTTCATCTTTTCAAATTATTGTTAGATAATTGGTTACTTGTGATTATATGAGTATATAGTAATTAGAGATTATGTTTAAACAACAATTGCATGCTAAAATTCGTTTGACAGTAGAAGAAAATAATCGATAGTGTATGTTTGTATGTATTGTTCATATGGCTTAGGTAAGTACCAATTTTGAGGTTCAAATTGCATGATAAATGTTAATTGAGTTTTGTTTATGCTAGTTTGTTGAAATACGACTATAACGTAATTGGAATGGAGGGATTTGGCCAAATAATGAATTCAAAGTGATGATTTTTGGGATGAATATCAAAAATTGGAGTTTTATGTGAAAAATATGAAAATTGAGAAATTAAAATAGTGTTAGGTGTTAAATTGTGCTAAGTGATTGCATATGTTAGCAATCATGTTTATGATAGTTGTATATTTATTTTACGTGTTATTATCACTGTTTGATGGGTTAAATTCGTGTTAGTTGGCTTAATAAAATGTGTGAAGCTCTGTTTTTAAAAAGCGGGTTCTCGTGAAGTCGCATCGCACGCATGACCCTTTTAAGCGAAGTAGCGAAAATAACATTCTCGATATATATAAAACTTCATGTGCCATGAAAGTGGCCATTCGAGAACTAATGAAGTACATTTATTCTGCAGACTTTGGTTGTTCGTTATAGCTTAGCTTAAGGTTATGGAATGTCAGAATCATATAACAACAAGGTTAAATAGAGTCATGTTATGTGGATTATGAATTCAAAATTGTAAAAATGATTAGTAAATCAAGAACGCGTTATGTGGTAATTTAGTATACATAATGAAAGTTAGACAAGTGTTGCGAAGTAAAACACTTAGAGTTTCTGAAATGTGAATGGTAATGAACATGTTTTGGTATGTTAGCATATCTAATAGGTGATGTGGTTCTAAAATTATGTGTAGGTGATCGTGAGTTTAATTTTATAGCTTACGCACAAGGCATGTTTTCTAACTCTACACTTTCGTTGAGCTAGTTCATTTATTACATTGTGCAAGTTTTCTAACTCTACACTTTCGTTGAGCTAGTTCATTTATTAAATTATGCAAGTTTTCTAACTGTACACTTTTGTTGAGCTATTTCATTTAATATATTGATTCATTCTAACTTGTTTACAATTAAACAAGTTTCTTAAGTTCTATTATTGTATAATGAGCGTAGTTTTTGAACTCTTGTCTCTTTTATTGAACTATTGTAATTCCTTGCATGAGTTAATACATTGTTGGGCAAGTTTTTAGTTTCCAGCTTGCTATCAGTTAAAAGTACGTTCAGGAATATCATTCTAATGTTATAAGACTCGAACCTTAGCTTATTTTACTGTTCAAGCAAAGGTTAACCATTTTATTCATTCTATTGAATACCTATGCTCTATAGTTATTTCAAGCATGAGTTAGATATGTAGAATCAGTTCATTTATGATTCTCAAATGTTTTAAGTTATGTTGTTATTAAACAACTGTTATTTTATCAAGCATTGTTGATTCAACTAGTTCCCTAGTTGATGATCATTAAACTTCAATTACCCTTGAAAGCTTATCCAAACCAAACTTTCTTTGGTGCAGACTTGTACTCTAAATAATGAGATGAACAACCCTATGTTTAGGGGTTTACTGTAAGACCCCAACTTTTTGAATAAAAAAATTTTTTCTATAATTATCATTTTTGAATATTATAGAATAAATTTGATATAATGTTATAGTTGTGGGTATTATTTATAAATTTTGCAAAGTATGCAAGTTGTTATATTATATTCGATTGGTCGGGGAATATTCATTTTAGCAGGGAATATTCGTACAACGGAGCAATCACTGGTGGACCCTAGCGAAATGTAATTATTGTCGGATTGAGAAAGCGACAAAAATATTTTATTGAAATAACGGCGGAAGTTTTCTGGTTGATCTTTGTTGAACTACTCGGTAGTAGTAAAAAATGCGATGTCTGGCGTGGTTGAATAGTAGCACGGTATTGATTATTGATGCTTACGTGAGAAGTCATTCAGATTTTGTTCAATTATTGCTATAGTAATTGTTGCATAATATCTCACGTTATTTGATTCAATTATTGTCGATATTTTATATATTGTTAAATCAATAATTGAGGCGACAAAGTTATTAATATTACTATTTTCAATATTAACGATGTCTAGAAGTTACATCGAGGAGAGGTTTGGTCACCTAATTGCGCGCATGATAGGGAGAAATCCTTATTGGAAAGCCCCTCTTTCTGAGGAGCGACTTTGATTCGATTAATATTGTGAATTGTAATAAAGGTGATAAATGTTGTTAAAATTATTAAGGTGATTTTTATGAAGTCTGCTTATTTTATGGATCCCTATTTTACCCATTTTTCAAAATAATTGGTAGAAAATTATTTTATAATGGTGGAGGCCCACATGTTGGAAGAATAATGACTTGTGTGTGTGTATTTACGTATGTGTAGGAGTGTGTGTAAGGTAGTGGGTTTTGGTGGGGGAATAAGGTTTTGAGTGGGAGTATTATTATAATTATGGGTGGATGGAAGGTGTATTATTATGATTATATATATATATATAAGTTGAAAAAATGGATGGAAGGTGTATTATTATATTATATATATATATATATATATATATATAAGTTGAAAAAAAATGAACGGAAGGAGTATTATTATGGATATATTATATATAATATATTTTATTTTATTTAAAAGATTTTGCTTTAAATATGGATAAAAGTGGGGTTAAAGTAAATAGATACGGATAGTTCATAAGTTAATTCTTATGCATTCCATTTTCTATAAATAGAAGCTCATTCCTTCATTATTTTTTTTACTGAATTCTTTGAAACTCGGATAGAAAAATTATAGAAAAGCTATAGAAAATTATCTTTGCTACTTCCCTACTCTTACATCTAGTTCTTTTACGGTGAGGATATTATTCTTTTGTATTTGAGAAGAGAATTTACATTATTTCATTTCTTTATTATTACATTGGAATAACCTATATCTGTGGAATACCTATCACGTGGTGACATTATTCTATTATTCTATTTTTATTATTCCGTTGGAACATCTGCATACATGTTATCTGTGGGACTGGTTCCGATTTCTATTATTACTGTCTTTATTATTAAGAGTTGGAACATCACATACATGCTATCTGTGGGACTGGTTCCGCTTTTTATTATTATACTGTCTTTATTATTATGTTGGAACATCCTGCCGATTGTGATTTTCACGACTTTGGTTCCATTATTATTATTCTACATTGGAATAACTTTTGCTTATATCTGAAATCGCATGCATGGTGATTTACATTGTTATTTCATTCCTTATTATTCTCGGTTGGTTAAAATTTTGACTTCTATACTCCATGAAATTAGTGGAATATCCTTGATATTTGCGCTTCATCCAGTATTTTTCATGGAAATATTCTTTTGAGAAATCTTGAATTTTACTCTACAAAGCAGTATCATGTTGACAATTTGGGCGTTATTAGTTCTGAATAACTTAATTCTTGAACTTGTTTTATTGAATTTTTTATATCATTGTCATCATCCTCATGTTTATATTTTTTTTGAAAGTCATATGTATTTTGTAAAGCATGGATGGACTTGGTATGATTATGACCGAGGATTATTGATTGTAATCATGGTAGTAATATTACAAATGATATGGTAAAAGTCCTCATTGGCCCGTAGTGCATTGATGGGCGAGTTATTGGCATGATCATGACCATTGATGAATACATAAATATCCTTTGGCCGTAGTGCATGGAATTTGTGGTCGTGACCCTAATAAATATCCTTGGGTAGTAGTCTTGGGGATGATGTGGATTATTTATTAAAATTTGAGTCTCGGTGATAAAAGTGATGAAAAATTTTTTAAATCATAAAAGATAGTAGATTCTATTCTCTACTTGACTCTTTTAATGGATTGCTTGATCATTGCAGATTAAACTTGATGTCTATTATATTTTATCGGTTTAACATTGTTGGAGACTAATGATAATTTATTACGCATTATCTTAGTCATAATATTTCTTCTTGGGCTAGTTGAGCTCACCCTTTCTTTCTTTATTCTCTCTTGAAATGAGAATATAAGCGGGGGACGAGTCGGGGAACGGAGTGATGGTCCAGAGGATAGAATTAGTAGTCCTCACTATTCTGTGAAATAGTGTGATAATAATTGTAATGAGGACTCCTTTTGAATTTGTATAATCTCTAGTAGATAATATTTGTGTTCAAACTCACATTTTATGTTTTGTCGTATTGTACACGACAGTTGTATTAGTAAGTTGTATTTGAATTTTGTACCATGTATCTGGCGACCCAAGATGGGTGATGTATACCTAATTTTGGGGCGTCACGGTTAGTATCAAAGCTTAGGATATGATCCTGGCTAAGATGTGAGACTAGTACTAGGAGGGGAGAGACGGGGAATTCCTTCGCTAGTATGACTTACTTAAATTTATTTTGTATTTAAATTGGTTTGTCAAAGTTTAGAGTTATTATGTTACATGTCAATTAACCTTTGTTTTGTGGCAATATCTGAAAATGACATCCGAAAATGTTGAGAATAGCAATGGAGCACAAGAGACCGTTGAATCTCCACATATTAATAATCAGGAGAATGTGCATCAGGAAGGCGACAATCCTCATGCAAACAATAACACTGACCAAATGTTGAATGATGGATTGTTCAGAGGCTTTATGCAATTCATGCAACAGCAGGCGAGAGCGGCTCCTGTCCAAAATGTAGGTGGAAACACTAGAAACTCTCGGGTGGTCACCGCTAAACAATTCAAGGAGCTGGGACCACCGGAGTTTAAGGGAGAGCCAAAACCACTTATGGCAGAAGCATGGATAAAGCAGATCACCAAGATATTTGATGTCTTGGGATGCTCCGAGGAGCAAAAGGTTCCCTTTGCCGCCTTTATGTTCTTTGCGCGAGAGGCGATTCTTGGTGTGAGGAATCGGTAAAAGCGTACTCAACTGTCGTCGTGCTAAAGATGTCTTGGGAGAAGTTCCAAGAAAACATTCAATGACAAATACTTTCCGAAAGTATTCGTCACATGAAGGAGGTGGAGTTTATCAAATTGGAGCAAAACAATATGGCCAGTGTCATGATACGAGGCAAAATTTGCGGAGTTATCCGATTTTTGCGTCCCACTTGGTGGATAATGAAGAGAATGGGCGAATGTTTTTAAGAGGTTTGAAGCGGAAATACGTTAACATCTTATTTCTCATAAAGCGTGTTTGTATTGAGATATTGTAAATAGGGCTCGATTGGTGGGTAGCGATAACGAGTTAACGCAACCAAAAAGAGGTAAGCAAAATGATAATACAAGTGAGGCGATCGTGAAGTTGTGACAACAAGCGTGGAGGAATCAACGGGCGAAATGGTAACCACTTCGGTGGTAATCAGGGCTAAAACAATAAGAATGGACATTTCAAGAAGAGGAGATTCAACAATGATGGAAAGACGTCAGCACCAGCACCCGTTGTTAAGGAAGGAGAAAGACCACCTATCATATGCTTCAAATGCGGAGGGGAGGGACACATCAGTCCAAATTGCGCGATGTCGTCCAAAGCATGTTATAATTGTGGAAGAGAAGGTCACTTAGCCCGATTTTGTCGTTCACCGAAGACAAATTCAGCTAGGATGGAGGCACCAAAGGCCGTCCCAGAAAAGTCAAAGCCGGTAGTGCAAGGAAGAGCGTTTGTTGTGACCTCCCAGAGAGCAAGGAACCCGAATGAGGTCATCACGGGTAAGCTTATCATAAACTCTAGCGAAGTCTACACTTTATTTGATACTAGTTCTACCCATTCTTTTATTTCTCCTACTTGCGCTCAACGATTAAATTTGACTCCGGAGAAATTAGACTTTGACTTATCTGTGGAAACTCCGTTGGGAGAAACCTTCATTACATCCACGGTTTATAAGTCTTGTTTGGTTCAAATTGGTACCCACACATTACCTGTCGATCTTATTGCATTAAAAATACTTGCATTTGATGTAATTCTAGGGATTGATTGGTTAACTACTCATCATACAAAAATTGATTATTTTCGTAAGGTTGTTAGCTTTCATATTCCTAATCGACCTATTATGCAAATTCAAGCAACCAAACCATTAAAATCAATCACTGTCATCTCAAGCCATAAAGCTATTCGTTTATTGAAAAATGGATGTCAAGCTTTCTTAGCTCATATCACAGATCTAAACAAAAATACGTCAGTTTTGAATAATATTTCTATTGTTAATGAATTTCCTGACGTATTCCCTAAAGAACTTCCTGGCCTACCCCCAGAGCGTGAAATTGAATTTTGTATCGACCTTGAACCCGATACAAAACCCATTTCTAAAGCCCCATATCGAATGGCTCTTATTGAACTTCAGGAGTTAAAGACTCAACTGCAGGAATTGTTAGACATTGGCTTTATTCGTCCTAGTACTTCTCCTTGGGGTGCTCCTGTTCTATTCGTGAAGAAGAAAGATGAGAGTATGCGACTTTGTATTGATTATCGGAAGTTGAATCATGTCACCATCAAAAATAGGTACCCATTGCCACGTATTGATGACCTGTTTAACCAGTTGCAAGGAGCCAAATTCTTTTCAAAGATTGATCTTCGTTCCGGATATCACCAATTGAAGATTAGAACCGATGATATTCCAAAGACGGCTTTCAGAACTCGGTATGGGCATTATGAATTCCTAGCCATGTCCTTTGGATTGACTAATGCTCCTGCTGCCTTCATGGATATGATGAACCGAGTATTCAAGGAATATTTGGATCATTTTGTGGTCGTCTTTATTGATGACATCCTCATGTATTCCAAAAGCCGTGAAGATCATGAGGAACACTTGAGGTCGATACTCCAAAAGCTTCCGTGAATACAAGCTTTATGCCAAGTTGAAGAAATGCGAGTTACGGCTTGAGGAAATAGCATTCCTTGGGCACGTGGTATCAAGTCATGGAATATCATTGACCAAAGAAAGATTAAAGCTATTCAAAGTGGGAGCAACCTAAATTAGTGATAAAAAGTCGTAGCTTTCTCGGCTTAGCTTGGTTATTATCGGACATTCATAGAAGGGTTTTCTCGAATCGCTACTCCAGTAACTCAGCTGACTCGGAAAGATACAAAGTTCGGTTGGAGCGAGGAATGTGAGAAGAGTTTTCAAGAACTCAAGAGGAGACTCATTTCAGCACCTGTTCTAACAATACCATCTGGTTCAGAAGGATTTGTCACCTACAGTGATGCTTCGGGCAAAGGGTTAGGATGTGATCTCATGCAACATGGGAAAGTCATAGCCTATGCCTCACGACAACTCAAAGAATATGAGAGGAATTATCCTACTCATGACCTAGAGTTAGTAGCTGTTGTCTTCGCACTTAAAATTTGGAGGCATTACTTGTATGGGGAGAAAGTGGAGATCTTTACGGATCATAAAAGCCTCAAATATTTCTTCACTCAAAAGGAACTCAACATGCGACAACGACATTGGCTTGAACTGTTGAAAGATTATGATCATACCATCAATACCATCACGAAAAGCGAGCGTGGTAGGCGGCGCATTGAGTAGAAGATCATATGCGAATGCGAGTGCAATATTGTCAACGAAAAGGCCCATTTTGTATGACTTGCAAAGGATGGAGATAGAGATAAAGACTCGAGGGACCCACGTGATGATGGCAAATATCTGAGTAGAACAGGCTTTAATTGATAAAATTAAAGTTGCTCAAATTCTGAGATCCGGAATCGATGCGTATGAGGAAGAAAGTGCAAGAAGGTGCGATCTTAGGAAGCAAGAATCGATGAAGAAGGAATACTTCGAGTCAACTCCAGACTTTGTGTTCCTAACGACCCTGATTTAAAGTATAAAATCATGATGGAGGCGCACAACACACCGTTTGCAATCCATCCTGGGAGTACCAAAATGTATCATGATCTTTGACATACATTTTGGTGGGGCAATATGAAGAGAGAGATAGCGCTGTTTATCTCAAGGTGTCTAACATGTCAACGAGTCAAGGCGGAGCATCAAGTACCAAAAGGTCCATTACAACCACTAGAAATTCCATAATGGAAGTGGGAGCACATTACCATGGATTTCGTTACTGGTCTTCCCAAAGTTTCTCAAGGCATAGATGCGATTTGGGTCATTGTTGAAAGATTGACCAATTCTGCTCATTTCTTACCGCTACGAGAAACTTATACACTTGAACGTCTTGCTCGTATGTACATAAACGAGGTTGTAAGATTTCATGGTATGCTAGTATCCATAGTTTCTGATCGAGACCAAAGATTCACTTCGCAATTTTGGGTTAGTTTGCAAAAAGCTATGGGCATAGATTTACGATTTAGCTTGGCATATCATCCTCAGACGGACGGACAGTCGGAGAGGACTATTCAAACTCTTGAAGATCTATTAAGACTCTATGTCCTTGATTTCAAGGGAAGTTGGGACAAGTTCTTACCATTGGTGGAGTTTTCCTACAACAACAATTATCAAGCAAGTATTGGCATGGCTCCATTCGAGGCGTTGTATGGAAGAAGGTGTCGTTCTCCAATATGCTGGGATGAGGTGGGTGAAGCAACGTTGTTGGGACCAGAGTTGGTACGTATGACTACGGAAAAGATTCAAACGATCTGACAACGTATAAAAACCTCACAAGATCGACAAAAGAGTTATGCTGATCTTCATCGAAAGGACGTGGAATTAGATATAGGAGATCATGTGTTGTTACGTGTTGCTCCATGGAAAGGAGTTACGAGGTTTGGAAAGAGAGGAAAGCTCAATCTTCGATTCATTGGCCCATTTTTAATCCTCGATCGAGTAGGAACTGTAGCCTATAGACTTGCTTTACCACCAAGTATGTCTCGTGTTCATAACGTTTTTCAAATATCCATGTTACGTAAATATGTGGAAGACCCGAACCACATTATTGAGTTGGAACCGAACGAAATAGCGGAAGATTTAACGTATGAATAGGTTCCTGTTCAAATCTTGGATAAGAAGGAACATATTCTACGCTCCAAGGTTATACTTCAAGTCAAAGTTTTATGGAGAAACCACGATGTTGAGGAAATGACCTAGGAGTTAGAATCTGAAATGAAGTAAAGGCATCCTTACCTCTTCGATATACCAGATACGTACCCTAATTTTGAGGGCGAAATTTCTTAAGAAGGGGAGGTTGTAAGACCCCAACTTTTTGAATAAAAATGAATTTTCTATAATTATCATTTTTGAATATTATGGAATAAATTTGATATAATGTTATAGTTGTGGGTAGTATTTATAAATTTTGCAAAGTATGCAAGTTGTTATATTATATTCGATTGGTAGGGTAATATTCGTTTTAGCAAGAAATATTCGTACAACGGAGCAATCATTGGTGGACCCCACAACAGAATTATTGTCGGATTGAGAAAATGACAAAAATATTTTATTGAAATAACGGCGGAAGTTTTACCGTTGATACTGTTGAACTACTCGGTAGTAAAAGTACAGTAATATGCGTGGTTGAATAGTAGCACACGGTATTGATTATTGATGCTTACGTGAGAAGTCATTCAGTTTTGTTCAATTATTGCTATAGTAATTGTTGCATAATATCTCACGTTATTTGATTCAATTATTGCCGATATTTTATATATTGTTAAAATCAATAATTGAGACGACAAAGTTATTAATATTATTATTTTCAATATTAACGATGATAAGAAGTTACATCGATGAGAGTTTTGGTCACCTAATTGCGCATGATAGGAGAAATCCTTATTGGAAAGCCCCCCCTCTTTCACCAGGAGCGACACTGGTCGATTAATATTGTGAATTGTAATAAAGGTGATAAATGTTGTTAAAAGTATTAAGGTGATTTTTATGAAGTCTGCTTATTTTATGGATCCCTATTTTACCCATTTTTCAAAATAATCGGTAGAAAATTATTTTATAATGGTGGAGGCCCACATGTTGGAATAATAATGACTTGTGTGTGTGTATTTACGTATGTGTAGGAGTGTGTGTAAGGTAGTGGGTTTTGGTGGGGGAATAAGGTTTTGAGTGGGAGTATTATTATAATTGTGGGTGGATGGAAGGTGTATTATTATGGATTATTATATATATATATATATATATATATAAGTTGAAAAAAATGGATGGAAGGTGTATTATTATGATTATTATATATATATATATATATATAAGTTGAAAAAATGGACGGAATGAGTATTATTATGGATATATTATATATAATATATTATATTTTATTTAAAAGATTTTACTTTAAATATGGACCGTCAGATTAAAGTAAATCGACCTGGACCGTTCATAAGTTAGTTACTATGCATTCCATTTTCTATAAATAGAAGCTCATTCCTTCATTATTTTCTTACGAATTCACTGAAACTCCAAAGAGAGAAATTATAGAAAAGCTATAGAAAATTATATTGCTACTTCCCTACTCTTACATCCAGTTCTTTTTCTAAGTAGAGGATATTATTCTTTTGTATTTGAGAAGAGAACTTACATTATTCCATTTCTTTATTATTACATTGGAATAACTTTTGTATCGCGGAATACCCTATCACGTGGTGACATTCTTCTATTATTATGCTTTTTTATTATTCCGTTGGAACATCCATCATATATCTATTATCTGTGGGACTGGTTCCGTTTCTATTATTTTGTCTTTATTATTCCGTTGGAACATCACATCATGCTATATCTTGGGACTGGTTCCGCTTTTTTATTATTCTCATCTTTATTATTACATTGGAACATCTGTTGGTGTGATTTTCACACGACTGGTTCCATTATTATTATTCTGTTGGAATAACACACTTTATCTGCAATCCGCATGTATGGTGATTTACATTGTTATTCCATTCCTTATTATTCTCGGTTGGTTAAAATTTTGACTTCTATACTCCATGAAATTAGTGGAATATCCTTGATATTTGCGCTTCATCCGATATTTTCATGGAAATATTCTACGAGAAATCTTGAATTTTACTCTACAAAGCGATATCATGTTGACAATTTGGACGTTATTAGTTCCTGAATAACTTAATTCTTGAACTTGTTTTATTGAATTTTTATATCATTGTCATCATCCTCATGTTTATATTTTTTTGAAAGTCATATGTGGCCTGTAAAGCATGGATGGACTTGGTATGATTATGACCAGAGATTATTCAGTGTAATCATGACCGTAATGTTACAAATGATGTGGTAAAAGTCCTCATTGGCCCGTAGTGCCTTGATGGACAGTTGTTGGCATGATCATGACCATTGATGAATACATAAATATCCTTGGCCCGTAGTGCATGGAATTTGTGGTTGTGACCCTAAAAATATCCTTGGCCGTAGTGCAGGGATGATGTGGATTATTTATTAAGCTGAGTCTCAGCGATAAAAGTGATAAAAAAAACCTTTTAAATCATAAAAGATAGTAGATTCTATTCTCTACTTGACTCTTTTAATGGATGCTTGATCGCCTTGATTAAACTTGATGTCTATTATATTTTATCGGTTTAACATTGTTTGAGACTAATGATAATTTATTACGCATTATCTTAGTCATAATATTTCTTCTTGGGCTAGTTGAGCTCACCCTTTCTTTTCTTTGTTCTCTTGAAATGAGAATATAGCGGTGACGAGTCGGGGAGCGGAGTGATGGTCGAGGAGGATAGCATTAGTAGTCCTCACTATTCTGTGAAATAGTGTGATAATAATTGTAATGAGGACTCCTTTTAAGTTTGTATAATCTCTAGTAGATAATATTTGTATTCAAACTCACAGTTTATGTTTTGTCGTATTGTACACGACAGTTGTATTAGTAAGTTGTATTTGAATTCTATACCATGTATCTGGCGACCCAAGATGGGTGATGTATACCTAATTTTGGGGGCGTCACATTTACACTTAGCATTGAAATGGTTGTGCACAATATATTGTACGAAGGATTGATCCCCCTAAGTACGTGGAGTCCTTATAGTCATATGACTGTTAAAGTTAAAGTTGAAAGATTACTTATAACTGTGGATATGGTTTATGGTTATTTGACCCTCAGTAGTATATTTAAGAATATTAATAGAACAAATCATTCGGTTCTATTGAGCCTATGAATTGGCAAATGTTGAAATGATAATAGAACATACCATTCAGTTCTATTGAACCTATTATTTGGCAAATGATGTAAAGATATTTATTCTTATTTCAAGTGATCTTTGTTTGTTCACTCTTGCATATTTATACATTTATTGCAGCTATGGTGGAGAAGGTAGATAAACCTATAACTAGCAAAGGAAAGGGAAAGATGTACAAGTGATGAAGACTAGTAATTTTGTTTTATCGTTATGATAATAGACTTTTAATAATGATGTGATGTAATAATTTTATTTTTGCACTTGAATGATTGTATTAAAGGTTAGAGAACCTGGGAGATAATGTTTTTATTAAAGTAATCATGTATGGGCAGGTTTTTATTATTCAATTTATTATGATTGGGTAGTTAGATATGAATGTTTTGATTACTTGAACACAAAATCTTGAGGTAATGAAGTACCGGGATTTGGGGGTGTCACAAGTCGTGTATGAGGTAGCCTTACCTCTGACATTAGAGCATGTCCATAATATTTTCCATATTTCTGTCTTACGACCGTATAAGCCCGATTACAAGCACATTATAGATTATAAACCCCTGCAATTTGAGAAAGATTTATCTTATAAAGAAATTCTTGTTCAGATAGTTGACAGGAAGGAACAAGTACTCAGAAATAAAGTAATACCTTCTGTTAAGGTAATCTGGAGAAACCACAACGCTGAAGAAGCTACGTGGGAACTCGAAGAACAAATGATGAAAAATTATCCTTATTTATTTGTTTAATCTATGTAACGATTATGTGGATAGAATCTTTGTAGGGAGGGGGGAGAATGAAACGAGACAAATTAAGTGAATCGTGGTTCTGGGACAAAATCCTTTTAAGATGGGAAAGATGTGACGAACGAGACTTTTGTAATTAATTTTTAAATATTTATTGAATTTAAATAAATATTTTGTTAATTTATCTATTGTGTTAAATAATTAATATTAGAATTGTGGTAGATTAATTTAATTAAGTGTGTCACGTTGATTAAATTAATGTGGAATAATTTTATTGATCAGAGTAAGAATTTAATTGAGATAATTAAATTAAATGAATTGTCAAATTATTTTAATGTTGTTTTAATTAATTTAATAATTAATTAGAGGTTTATTTATTTGTTGTAAATAATAAATAAGAATTTTAAATATGTGATGATGTGATGATGTGATGTAATGGGTAATATTACCTTTTATTTAAATGAGTTAAATAATATTATTTGATTAATTAAAGTGTGATAAATAAACTATATAATAAATAAATAAATTAAAATAATGAGAAAGGAGATAATTTTGTGCTAGCCAAACATGGCCTTGACGACATGGGAGCAGTTAAGGCCATACTGCGCCTAACCGCTACCCATGTACGCACCGATTAAATTTATACGCATTATATTCTTATTCTTTTAGTCTGGAAAGCTCAAACACAAAGAAAGAAAAGAGAGAGATTTGAGAGAATAGTGAGATTGAAGAAGAAGGAGTTGGAGAATTAAAGAAGATTCTTGCCATCTTTGAGTATTTAAGAAAATAAATCAAGGGTAATCCCTTAATCTAAACTTTTAATTTACGTTCTTAAAGTTTTTCATGAAAACCAATTTTTAACTCTCTGTAATTGAATTTTATGGTTAATTGTTGAATTTATGATGTTGTATATGTTTATTAACATGTATAGTTCAATTATATATGATTTATATGTATTTTAGAGTAATCAAATTCATGTAATTATGTTTAATTGGAGTTTTATAGTTATAGAGAAAAATATATGAATATGGCTTATAAGTACAAAAATTCATGCTTCAATTGCATATTAATCGGTAAATTGATGAATGATTACGTTTATACATGTAAAAAAGAAAAGAACGAAACTTGTATGGACTGATTTTGTTGAAAAACAAGTTCGTAGTAGTTGATTTCGTTAAGAATGTCCAAAATAGAGTTTTTCATTGAAATATCAAAATTATGGCTTTAAATCTTATTATTTATATGACTTAAATGGTTAAAAACATGTTAAGAATGTTATAGAATGTTTCTATTAAGTTTAGAACATATGGGTGAAATTGATTTCGTTGTTTGTATGAAATTTTGGCCTAAATTGGCTATATTACTCGTATTCTTCATGAATGTAGAAACAAAAAACTACTAACTTGGCGTTATTGGCAAAGCTTTAAATAGCTTATGCATGTGCAACATCACGGCCTCTAGTGTAAATGGTAACTGCAATATTAAGTCGAGATGCAAATATCAACATAGGCTAAACAAACAGAGAGCAGTAATGCTGTGGTCGCGCTACGTTGGTTCTCGAAGTATTAAGGTATGACTGCAATACCGGTTAGCAGAATTGACCAGAAAATTTTATTTAATTGTTCAAGTCCAGAAAATGTAATTTAAACCTAATATAATGAACATAAAAATGTATTAAGCATACAATGTGATTTTAAAACAGATTCTTAACATGTCAATGATGTTCTTACGTGTTTAATTGATATGCCGAACACGCAGTTAACTTGTCATTCATAAAGTCTAATAATGAGTGAAAACTAATGTTGTGATTTGATTAATATAATCATAATCAGAGTTTAGATAAAAGAGGGTTTACTTATGATGTCGGTTACATTATAATTAACTGGTATTGTGAATGTAAATGGTATGAAAGATTAAATTGAGGAACATGAATAGTAATCATGTAATCTACACGAGGCAAGTTTTCTAATCCCTAAACTTTATTTGAGCAGGTTGCTTAATCTATCTTGATTATGATTATGTCGGTTTTCTTTACTCTATCATGATTATAATTACACAAGTTCCATGACTCTAACTTTCATTGAGCAAGATCTTTAACTTTACTATTTTTGAGCAAGTTTCATATTCTTATGTCGAACTGTTCAAAGTTTAACTATTTAAGTTCATAATTCCAAATGAAATGTTCTAACCATTTGAAGTATTACTTTTGTTATACAATGTTCATTCAATTGTATAGAGTTAAGATTCAATTTTTGTTTTGAATATCGATTACATTATTGTATTGAAATCTTGAATAGACAGTGAATCCTTATTGATTCAACTAATCCTTAGTTGATGATTATTAAAATCTAAATTATCCTTGAGATCAATCCAAACAAATTTCCTTTTGTGCGGACTCTAATGTCAAACTTAACTTGAGATGAACAACCCTGCTACACGGGATTATATTACGCGATAGCATTAAGCTGTTGTTCACATACATGGTACTAAGGACTCATCCCCCTAGGTACGAGAAGTAAGGTCCATATAGTCTTACGACTGTTAAAGGTTTAAAGTAGAAATACTTGGTAACCTGAGACATAGTTCATGGTCTTGTGACCCTCAGATGTACTTTTGATTCATGTTCTAATCTTGATTCAAAAGTCGAGCTTTCTTTTGGTTCAGTATCCATTGTTTATTCGCATGTCATTATTATTTGTATTGTTAAACTTATGGACAATTGTTGCTCACTCTTGCATAATAAAATTGCAGCTAAGTTTGAAAGAGTTGACGAGTCATCCACTAGTAAGGGCAAAGGCAAAGCAAGCAAATGATGAAGACTTATTTGTTATTTGAGAATGACATTGTTAAAACTTATGATGTTATAATTAAGACTTATTTGTTTATGAAGTTTTTGCATTGATGTATTAAGGTTAGATAACCTAGATTTGAATTGTTTAAGCTATTGTAACCCTTTATTGGGAAGATATCTATTTTATTTATGAGTTTATATATTTATGGTTAGTTAGATGCTATTTATTTTAATAAGTGAACACTAAATCTGTGGGAAATTTGAGTACCTGAATTTTGGGGTGTCACAGAACTTGCTGGGCCGTTGTGCTCAATCTTGCAAACAATTTTTTAGATAAAGATTAACATTATCAGATGACTATAACATTGAATATTCAAAGCGCGGTGTGGTTATATAAGACGAATTGTGTTATTAAATTTAGATTTTACTGAACTGGTGCCATGTGTTGATATGCGATTTAAGTGAGTTGTACAAATTGTTGTATATTCAGTAAATAGATGTTGAACATATATGTTCATTCGATTATGAAATTACTTTGCAATGATCTTGTAAAGTAGATAAATGTAAATAAATTGGTGTATAGTAAATTTAAGGGTAAGATGTTAAAGGTTATGAATTTTGGGATCGAGAACGGATTGTAATAAAAAGTTTTAATTATTCCGTATTTTTAATAAGTGTATCATCGATTGATGATGTAAAACTAAAATGTAAATGTATTGTTAACGAACAAAGTCGGGAGTGGAATTGTCTAGATTTTTGGGACATTATAGTTAGTATCAAAGTTGTAAGTTAGTTGGCTAAAAGTTTTTGTTCCCTACGATTATCAGTTATCTTTCTAAAAATATTGAGATCCTTGTGGATAACAATGTGATGAATTTCATATATTTTAAATTCCAAAGTTGGTAATTTTGTGATGTTACTGTTGTTGATTCTAAGATTCTTTTTGAATAATTAGTTTTAAATTTATCCATGATATTGATTCAGCAGCTTAAATTTATAATCGCGCTTATATTTTAAAGTCTTTTTAAACTTGTTGAGCAAATTTGTTATTCACTCTTACATTCTATTTAAATTTTCAAATAAGGCATAATGATCGGGAGGATTCGGAGTTAAAGATAAATGGAAGGGAGTAGTTAAGTTTGAAGAATAAATAATATTGATGTAATAGATTAGTAATGTTATGTTTATCTTTATAATAATGTAAGGTTAATTGTGATGTAATTAATTAAGAATTGTGTAAGAAGCAAAGTTATGGAAATATGTAATTTCCTTTATGTGTAATTTATTGTAAATGAGCATAGTTTATATTATAGGCAGTTGATGTGAATGTTAGGTTTAATACCTGAGCGAGAATGAATGGATGTATTTATTACTTTTGATGAGACATGTATTGAATGTATAAAGAAATGGTGCTTGAATATTAAGCATGTGAGATGTATGTAGTTGTATAGTGAGCACCAAATCAATTATAGAGAGCATAGGGATTTGGGGTCGTCAAAATACTTAACATTTGCAAAAAATGTACATGACGATTAATTCATATAGTTAGTTAATTGATCAATATTACAACAGAAAATGACAGAGTGCATGTCACATCGTTTGTTGTCATATTTATCCACTCACACGTCTTCAATATAAAAAGTGACCCGTGTTATAACCTTAATTATTGAAAATTATGGTCAGCGAAATAATATTTCAAAAAAAAAATAAATAAGGATACAATTTGTTACAATACAATGTGGAAATATGGGGTACACTCCATACAACATAATTAAAAGACGATGTCACAAGTAAATTCTCTATGATCCTCTTTCTTTCTCATTAATTCTCTAATCTTCTCCTTCTTCCTTTATGTATCGTCCCGAACAAGACTGAGTAAAAAACGGATATAACTGAATAACTGAATCGAACTGACTTTTTTTAACTGAAATTTCTTGACAATTCAGTTATTTTTTGCAATTCGGTTATATCCAAATTTTTATCCGATTTTTGGGTTCGGATTTGAGTTTCAATTCTGTGTTATTCGGTTAACCGAATAACGGAATAAGAAATAAAAAAATCAAAGATCGAAAGTTAAAGCAATAATACCGTCCATACCCTCACTCCCTCAGTCCTCACCTAATCTCTCAGATCTCTCACCTCTCAATACCCTCAGCTTCAGATCTCTTATCTATCATCTCGGATTTCTCATTCTCTGAGTCTTCGTCTCTCATCTCTCATATCTTAAATCTCTCATCTCTCACTCTTTGTCCTAATTCCCAAATCGTGAGTCCTCGCCTCCGCTCCTCCGTTAGATTGAAATGTATCTAGATTGTTGAATCACTTAAGTGTTTTGATTTGGCTGTCAATTACATATGTAGTCAGTTTAGTAGCTGATTTGAGGTTCTTCTTGGGCCTTCTTGATTTTTCACTGTTACACAAACTTGTATTAATATTTTTGGGGTGTATATATGTACTTGGTTTACAGCTGATGTATATCGTTGTTAGCCTATTACACGTTCGAAGTGATTTTGATAAAACTTTGAACAAGTGATACAAGATTCATAGTTGTAATTATACATGAAAAGATTATATGTAAAGCTTGCTTGGAAGTTCACTTGGTAAGGTGTTGTTGCATGTTGGACAGAATAAATCAAATTTAGAAATTAAGCTTGTTTTATACTTTTATAATTTTATTACCATTGATTTGGGCATATATATCTGGTTATTATTGAGGTAAACAATCACTACTTCCAGTATGGTCTTACTGCACATTTTTGACATGATTGGCTGCATGGGCTGTTTGGTTGCTTATTTCCCTCCCCTGTTGTTTAGTTTAGTGGTGAAATGATTTTTTTACTTGATAAAATGGAACATAATTTCGATTATTAACCGAAACAACAGAATTTACAATTCAGGTATTCGGTATTCAGTAATTCGGTCATTTTTAAATTCGGTTAGTAATTCGGATAGTGAAATTAGAAATATTTCAGTTTTCGGTTATAACCGAATATGCTATTCGGTTTGGTTATAACTGAAATGCTCATCCCTAGTCCCGAATAATGTCATTTAATTTAAAAAATTATTATGCTGAATATGTTATCTCTACCCTGTTTTCAAATCTCCACCTCTTGCTCTTTTGCACAATAACAAAATATGATAAAATGCGATATGCTTATTTCTACATTCATGGTTTCTCGACCATGTTCCAAAATAACTTATAAGAAGTTGTTTGACAACCACTTATTTTTTGACTTATAAGTTGAGTTTGAAGTTAAAAAAATAAATAACTAGTTGTGATTTATTTAAAAATGACTTTTTAAAATAAGTTAGTTTGACATAATGTAATGTCTATTTTGCCCCTATTCTATTTTGCATCTCTTGTTATTAATGTCCTTTTTAGTAATCTTTACAGTTATTTTAACTTATAAGTCATTATGAGCCGAATACCTTCATAACTTGTTTTAACTTAATTTCTAACTTATAAGTCAAAATGATGTCGAACGCTTTTACTTATTAGTCACAACTTAAAACAACTTATAATTCAACTTATATGTTAACTTATAAATCATTTTAAAATAAGTTATGCCCCAATAGGCCCCTCCTCATCTGTTACCCTTTTACACATGATTAAGGCTATATAAGAACCGAACAGTTCGGGCTCAATTCAAAAAAATACGAGGGAGACTCAAATTCGTTAATAATATGATTCAAATTTGAGCATGAAAAATAGTTTGAAAAAAATGAGTAAAATTTGAACAAGGTTATACTCAACTCGTTTAAGATTCAAATTACACGATTATTGATTGTGGTTCGATACATACTCGATTGATACAGATTCGATTAGATACTCGATACATTCTCTTGTAATATATACAAAATAAAATTAAATTAGGATAATTAATTATTATTATTTTGTTTTGTTTTTAATTTTAATTGTGATTTTATATTTGTAAAGTGTAATAGTAAATATATTTTCTCATTTCTAAGTAAAATAATAAATTTAATTTATAATTATATTTATTATAAAGTTAGTTATTACGTGGAGACTCGAATTTGAGCTTGAATTTAAATTTCGCGAGTAGTTTGCATATATTTCGATCCGAGTAGGATCGAATTCGAGTAATAAATATTTGAGTCGAGTTGAATTTGAGTAAAATTTTCATTCGAGTCAAATTCGAGTATGAATTTAACTTTTCGAGTTGAATTCGAGTAACTCTTTATTCGTTTCGTTTCGACTCGTTTACACCTTTACCTATAGGCACTAATCCTAATTTTTTATTTTGGTTAAGCCTTTTATGCTTTTACATATGTTGCATTGTATCTAAATTATGTATATTTGATACCAAATTTTTTAAAAAAAGTGATATGGTGTTTTTTCTTGAACTTTTCTTTCAATGTCCCACGTTTTATTGAAGATTGATATCCCCGTTTTATATTATTTGAAAATTAATTGCTAAATTCTTTTTAAAAATTTAAAAATAAAGAACATTCCCAAAACTCATACTAGTTGACTTTTCAAAATTGACATCCCTAATCCTTACCAACATTTTTTCTTCCAAATCCAAATCCACAACACCATGCTTTTTTCTACCCTAATGCTCATCACAATTCAACAGTTCTTCTACGCAGACATGTTTTTTGGACTGAAATTTTGGACCGTGGTTCCCATTATTCTCTTCTTCCTGAAACAGCGTCATTTTTAATTTTTTTTATTTTTAAAACCAAATGCTCTGTCAGCTGACCTCAAAACACGATCAACTGAATCTCAAAAAAATCAAATCCATACTAGGTCACTTTTGTATTTCAGTCTCTCAAAGATCCTATTATAGAGAACTCTAGTTGACTCACTGAAAGAAAGAAGAGTAGAAGAGAAGCTCAATTCCAACCTTCTTGCAAAACTGAAGGTAACAATCTATTTCCATAATAACTATGTTCATCGATTTGTAGGGCAAATTTGTGTGAAAATTATCTTTTAATTGTTAATTTTTTGACCTACTGATGATTAGTTGGTGTCATATCATTTCTTCTACTGATGATCTATTTGTGATCTGCTGAATTGTACCAAGATATGGCAAACTGGGGTCCCTCTTTCTGTTTATGTTCGCAATGGAAACCGTGTCAAGTGTTGTAATTATTAATTGTATCGATGGCAATCTTTAAATGTTTTTATTATTAATTTTCTGAATCTTATGAAGGATTGAATTGGACAATTCTGCTTTTATTGGGTAAGTTCTTCAATTTCTTTATGTTAATTCATCTAGGTATCTTTAAAAATTATTGGGTCTGTGTAATATTAGCTCAACAATTTGTTTGAAGCATTCTTAATGAAATTAGGGTTTTCAATCTTTAGTTTGTTTTTAAGTTGTTCAAATTTGATTTCAACTTGATTTGTTATAAAACTATTTTTGGATTAGTTTAATTAATTTTTGTTAATTTATCTTGGTTAATGACATATATATTCATTGTTTATAAGTGTAATTTAGTGTGTGTGTGTGTGTGTGTGTGTGTGTGCATTTTTGCAGCAACTCTGCAATTCTTTGAGCCATCCTTCTGGTTCTTGGATTAGTTCATAATTTTCTGTTAATTCATTTGGGAGTTTTCATTCTTAAATTTCTCTCTCGAGATTGGTTAATCACAAATGCTATATTAATTAAGTTTGTTATTTTTGAAGATATTTATAATAATCTTACAATTATGAAAATTAAATTTGTTAATTCTATCTTAATTAAGGTGAAGCATATTTTTGTGGTACTTATGGCGGTAAAGACTAATGGGTTCATAGAAGGTAGTTTACTGGAGGAATTCCTATGTTTATTTCTCAGTTGCATAGAAGCACATATCAGCATCTCCCATCAAGTAAAAGATTTGTTGATTTGAAACTTCAGCTACGTATCATCAAGTAATGTTGTTGATGTAGGACACTCTTGGTGACATTTCTTGTTTCTCTTTTTAGGTTCGACATGGTCCTGGTTTTTACGACTGCGGCTTGACAATGGAACATGGTTCGACATGGTCCTCGGCTCTGGCATGATCTTGGAGTCCTGGGACGATTTGGGATTTCCCGTTTGTGCAAAGGCTCTTGAAATTGCAAGAATGGAAGATAAATCAAAGCTTGGGAAACCAGTAAGGATCAAAGTAAAACCTTGTCTTCATGACTGTGATTTTAAAACCTTGTCTTCATGACTATGATTTTAAAACCTTGGTTTTAAAAGATTTTCTCTATTTTGGAGCATTTCTCGAAGATTATGAAATCCCAGTGCGGAAGTTAATTTGGTTATGGATCGCGAAAGGATTTATATGTCAGATTGGGACAAAGAGCTTGATATATCATAGTTTTTTTAATTACTTGGGGTATGCCCCTTGTAAACATGTAAATCTTGATTATTGTGTTTATGAAATGAAATCCAATTATTGTTTTCGTCAATTTAGTTTGTTCTAATAAGTTCTCTTAGCATGACATATATTGTGTTTCTAAAGATCTACTAACTTATACTTTATTTACAAAAAATGGCAAACATAAATGATGACAAGCATACATGAAAATACAATATGTACCACTGATTACTGAAAATGTACCACTGATTACCACAAACATACATTCATTTATGTTCATCATTTATTTAACATTCATCATGTATGTTTATCATTTAACAGTCTGGAAGGGTTGCAAAATTAATGACAGACATTCAACAATCTTGCAAAAATGCCAAACATTCAATAGTCTTGGTCATCTGTACCACTGATTCTAATTTTACAAACATGACAAATGTGACACCCCCAAATCCGGGTTACCTGACCCCCCTGAGTTTGGTGTTCATGATCCACAATATAATACCATTTAACTACCCATTCATATATAAATAGGAATACATAAGTCATTAACATAAGTTGTTTAACTACCCATTCATATATAAATAGGAATACATAAGTCATTAACATAAGTTGTTAATACATAAGTCCAAGGTTTTCTAACCTTAACATTACAATCATACCCTTTAGATATACAAAAAAGGGTTTACAATACAACATAATAATAATACTGTTCATTATAACTACTCCAGCATCGCCTTTGCCTTTGTTCTTCTTTGACCCGCTGGCCTCTTCGTTCCTAGCTGAAATGTTTTATTTATAGCAAGGGTGAGCAACAAGTTTGCCCCGCAAGTTAAGACATACAATAAAGGTATAGAAATTAATATCAATTGTTCTAACATTCTCCGCAACAATAATCTGATAATGAAAGAGTACAACGCTTTCAAGGTTTTCTACGATATTCAATGAATAATCAAGAATTAATTCTATGAAATAGCAAAGCGGAATGTTTTCTAGATTTATGCTGAGCGATCCATTGGATCTAGAACTTCTACTTTCTCGGGTATCTATCAAAGATTTACTTTGATACATACGCAGGAGTATCAGATAACCATAAAGATTAAATCATACTCCTCTGCAAGTACTTAGAGCCGGCCAACTCCTTGTACCCTATATTATGCATAATACTTAGGTCGCGCGCAATGGTCGATATACGACTTAAAATTTTTGTTCCCTTTATATAAAAAGGTTGTTCTTCTCAGTCTCAGAATCAAGATTTTGATTTAACAACGAAATACTGTGATTTCAAATTCTATTTACTTATCGATCTAGCAGAAATAATTGGCATCGATCTATCAATAACAATTGAATTCTCTTCTCGAATTTATCAAGTTCTAACAAATGTGCGTCTAGCCAGAATAATTAGCTAAGACATTTCTCAACATAATTTGACAATAAACAAGAATTATCTGTACTGTTAATTCTAACTTCTACGAATATGAATATCCAACAACAGTTATTCTACAAATGTATATTCTCCGAATTAGTAATTCAATTTGAATTATTAATCATGAACTAACTGCGAATAATCAACAATAAATTCCCTGGACATGGTATAATTAGCAATAATTAACCATTATAATAATTGAATGAATATAACTTAAGGTTGAGTTAGGAAACTTGCCTTCCGCGTTGATTACAGCTACACAATATAATTAACTGCGTTCGTAAGACCTATATTCAACAATGTCGGTCTCACAATTAGCACAATCATTTATAACATGTAACACTGTATTTTATAGTCAAACTTCTCCTAGACACATTATCACATAGCCACATTAGTGTTTATAACCTATATAAACACTTAACAAGTCTAACTAGTTTGATTCTAGTTGGACTTCTTCCATTCTCAATTCTTTCGGTCACCTTATTCGATAATTAACACATTGATTGTCAATTAAACTTGGTCTCTAAGGTTCAATATTATTTTAGATAAGTCAAATATCGTTTATAATATTTTTCGGAAGCTTTTAATAATTTATAAACAATTATTATAATTTATAATAATTTTTCAAACACTTAAATCACTTTTAAATGATTTAATTATCAAATAATCTTATTATCATTAATATTTAATAATATAAAATATTAATGTTATACTTATCAAAATATTAAAGCTATTATTAATAACTTAAAATATTTTTAAATCATTAATATTCTACTTAAATGATTTTTAAAGTAATTAAAATCATTTTAAATCATCACCATTAATATTTAAATATTAATGAAATTATTATCAAAATATTAAAAGTCATTAATTATAACTTAAAATATTTTTAAAACATTTTTCTCATTTTTAAATAATTTTTAAATCAATAATATCATTTTTAATTACTTTATTTAATATAATAATTAAATAAATCTAATATCATTAATATTAATTTATTAATGAAAATTCTCTAAAAATATTGAAAATTATATTTTATAATTCAAAATATTTTTCTAACACTTTATTCTTATTTAAAATGATTTTTAAATCAATAAAATTATTTTTAAATTATTTATTTAATTTAATAATTAAATAAATCTAATATCATTAATATTAATTTATTAATAAAAATTCTTCAAAAATATTAAAAGTCACATTTTATAACTCAAAATATTTTTAAATACATTATTCTTATTTAAAATGATTTTTCATAATATTAAATCATTTTCTCTAATTTATTTAATATACTAATTAAATAAATTAAATACCTCTAATATTTAAATAATTATAAATATTAAAAAAAATATTCTAATTTATCAAAAATTATTTTTCATAATTTAAAATAATTTTTAAAACCATTTTTAATAATTTTTATAATTTAATTTCTATTTTTAATTAATTATCAGAAAATCAGAAAATAAATTAATTAATCCGTCGCTAATGGCCTATAGCGACACTTAGCGTCACTGTTGGTGTTCTTGAGCTCAAGAACACTGACAGCTTCATGTTTAACATGTCATGTTTGACCGCTTTTAATTCTCCACCAAACATGTTTCTGGGTTTTCTTGAGCATCCAATTTGTAGTAGATATGTAGTACTACAAGTTCGAATCATCACCCAAATCAATTAACCACATATCCCGAAGATCTAAGCTCACAAAGGTACTGTCAGACCAAGTTCTGGGTTTTCTGGTCAACCCAGAAACCCAGCAGCTTCGAGGGTCTACCTTTGGGCTCAAATAATTTTATGTTCTACTCTTCCATTACTTATGTTATGGTCCAAATCGGTAGTACTAGTGTCAAGGTACATGAATATAACAACAAGTCCATTTAAAAACAACAGATCTACAAGATATGACCCGGTCAAACTCTGACAAAAACTGAGTTCATGCGTTTTCTGGAAATTCCAGAAAACAGACATTCATGCCGAGTAGGCTACTTTGACCGCTTTCAAAATTCTCTCAGTTGATCAAATACATGATATAAAGCCATTAATCTACAGTCACGATAACAGGCTAGACATGTATCACAAAAACAACAACAAAACGTACAAAACTTGACAGATCAAGGAACTTGAAAAGCGTTGTGGGACGGATTCTCACTTTACGGGTTACCCGAGAAAGTGTTAGTCAACTTCATTAACTCACTTTGACCATGAATATCTTGCAACCTGGACATGGAATGGCTGCGATTCCACTTCCAGATTACAGTCCACATGTCAAACTACCGATCCAAAACATCAAACAAGAACAAGCTTAAATAAAGAAGAATCTGTGGCGCCTGACATTAGCTTGTCAGACCACATTTTCTGTTCTTGGCAGTTTTGAAAATCATCACTTTTAAAGCATTTCGATGCTATGGATCTATGTTATATCAACATAGATCATCATTAAACATCATCTAGCAAAGATCTAAACACATAAATACGAAATTTTTCTTAGCAACATGGATCAAAAATAAAATTATGTTTATACCTTCTAGCTTCAAATGCTTGATCTTAATCTTCCTAATTGATCTTAGTTGATCAAGGGGCTGTTTTTAGGACTGATCTACCTTAGAATTTCGGAGGTATGAGAGAGAATAAGAGTTGGTGAGAGCAAAGTTGAAAATGAGCAAGTTTTATGAACTTTATCTCTCTAATCTAATATATATTACTTGGATGCATGTAAGATCTGATCTTGCTATCACTTGGAGGATGTTTTGCTGAGATTTTTAAGTCATGCAAGTCAACTTAGTTGGTAAACCACTAAAGTTGCTAGTAATAATGCAAGTTATCAAATTAAAATAAACTAAAAGGGCATTTTGGTCATTTGTAAATTAATTTTAATGGCATACTTAGAATTTGTACAAACCCTTAGGGTTTAGGGTTTGGGTTAGGGTTTAGGGTTTGAACCCTTTAGGGTTTAGCAATTTAATTTCCAAGATTTTCGAATTTCAGTTTTCAAAATAGAAAATTAATATTCCAAAATTATAATTAGGATTCAATAATTATATTAATATTTCCTAATCATAAAATTCAATCATGCTAATTAGGATTAATATTCCTAATTAAAATTGCTTAATTTAGCAATTAGGGTCAAAATGGTCATTAGGGTTTATAACCCACGAATTAGGGTTTTAATTAGAAAAATAAAAATTTTAAATTACAATTAGGGTTTGTAAAATAGAAATTAAGATAACTAAAATATAATTAGGGTTTTCTAATCATATTTAAGTTTAATAAACACATTAAGTTTACTAATTAGGATTAGGGTTTCCTAATTAGGGTTTTAGGATTCCCAAATATGAAATTAGGGTTTCCCGGCTTTCAATTAGGGTTTCTAACTGTACGTTAGGTTCCCTAAATCTGAGATTAGGGTTTCTAATCTCTTACTGGGATTTATAAATTGTAAATCTTATCTGATCAATCATTGAACAAAATTCTACACAATAAAAACACGTACTCATTAATATAATTATTTTAATTATATTTTTTTTTTATGGAATCCCTATCCGAAAATTAGGGTTAGTGTTTCTAAAGCTTGTTAAGCACAACTCTACTCTAAATTTATTAGTCAATACACAAATTGACTTTCTCGAGACTCGTATCACAGATACTTATCACAAAATTGATAATCAATATTAATATTAATAATAAAAAAAATATTCGAAATCCCGGGATATCTCATTCACCCCTCTTTAAAAGGATTCCGTCCTCGGAATCACCGCTTTTTTATTCTCTATAATCTTTTAAAGTTGTATCATCAATTCATTTTTTTTCTTTTTTTATCAACACAATATTTATTTGTATTTCAAATTCTAACCTGTGACTTGAATCTTTAAAAGAAAATAGTTCACAGAAATATCTAACTCATATTACTCGCGTAATTAAATTTCTAAATGAAATCATTACATGTTGCCACCTCCTGAGTAGCCACTGCATTCTGCGCCGTCATGTTGAATGTACGGGTTGTTTGTCTCCCTGGCTGTGCAGGTCCTCGAATTGCCAAGGTTCCGCCACCGGGTCCCTTGTTGACACTTTCTTTCTCCGCATTCTTCTTTGGACAATTCCGTAGAATATGGTCAGTAGATCCGCACGCAAAACAACCTTGAATTTTCTTCAAACTGGGACAATTAGGCGACATGTGCCCCTCTTGCCCCCAGTTATAGCAAACTCCCTTCTTCTTCAGGCAAACTCCAACATGATTCTTCCCGCAAGTTGCACATGGTTCCCTCCCTTTCCTATTCTCCTCTGTTTTATTACCCGACTGGGTATTCTCATTCCACTTCCTCTTATTAGGGTTACTACCACCACTGCTTCCTCCGTCATTGGTCTTCTTCTTCTTCTCCTGATGGAATCGAGATGCAGCTTCGCTCCCTCCTTCAGCAATTAATGCTTTCTCCATCAAAGCCGCGAACGTATCAGCAATACTGCTACCTTGTTGAATATCCCCGGCTTCAGTCCGTTCTCGAATCTTCTCGCCTTTCTCGCCTCTGTGTCCACCTGATGAGGTGCAAATCTAACCAACTCGTTGAATTTTTGGCAACAGATTCATATCGACATGTTCTCCTCGCTTAAGTTCTAAGAGTGACACCCCAAATCCTAGTACTTCATTTCCTCAAGATTTGGTGTTCACTTAATCAAAACATTCATTTCTAACTACCCAATTATATAATAAATTGAATAATAAAACACACCCATACTGAGATTAAACTTAAATAAAAAAATCTAACGGGTTATCTAACCTTTAACAACAATCATTCAAATGCGAAAATTTAAATAAACTTCATTACAATCTTTAAACCAAATGCGAAAGTAAACTATCAAAACTATTACAAGTCTTGATATTTATTCATCTTTCCTTTTCCCTTTGGTGCTAGGTACATCACCCGTTTCAACTTTAGGTTGTAAGAAATTTTCTGAGGCAAGAGTGAGCAAACAAGGCCCACTTGAAATAACAATAAGTAAATCTTTAAACTTTTACATCAATTGCCAATATTAGGCTCGATAGAATGAACAATATATTCTATTAACTTTACGAAAATTATAACATTCTTTGAGGTCTAATGACCACGAATCATGTCCACGATTATAAGTAATCTTTCAACTTTAACTTTTGATGAGTCGTAAGACTATAAGGACTCCACGTACTTGGGGATCAACCCTTCGTACAATGTATTGTGCACAACCATTTCAACGCTAAGCGTAAACCTCTATTAAAAGAGTTGTTCATCTCGATTATTTAGAATACAAGTCCGCACCAAAGTAAGTTTGGTTTGGATACATTACTGAGGTAATTTAGAATTCAACGGTAATCAACTAAGGATTAGTTGATTACAAAAATAAAATTGTATGCTATGGAATAATCATAGCGAATTGATATTTGTAAATTAACATCATGCTTTAGGAATAATCTAATAGCATAAGCATGGAATAATCATAACATTCAAGGTTATTGAGGATTGGGTACTAAACATGCATCATGAATAGTAAATTGAGCGACAAAGTTGCTCATCACTAGAATACGTTGACTCGCATGCTAACTAACGAGTTACATATTAAAGAAACTTGTTCGATAATAAGATGTAAGATGTAGAATACTTGCATCCTCATGAACCAATAGATATAAGAGCTTTATCAATAATAAACAATCTAACTCCACGAAAGTGTAGAGTTAGCAACTTATATAATTGAAATGGAATTAAAAGCAATAATGTGCTCAGCGAAATTAAACTTATACAACGAAGTTTTAGAGTTAGAAAACTTGCCTTTAGCACAAGCTAAACCTTACAACTTGAATCAATACCTATACATATGTCATCATGACATAATTAGTCATTACCAACATTTTATATCTATATAAACAAATATATACATCATGTAGGTCAAATCACCCATTCACATAATCAAACTATGTTAATACTAGTTAACACTTGATAACATGCTCATTCATAGTTTAATACTCTTTGAAATCATCATTTAGCATTCATATTATTAACACATAACCTTTATTTTCAAAATTTGTGTAATAAACTAAAAGCTGTCGAGAACCTTACGCTAACTTCATGGCTTATTTCCACGATTCTAATGGTTGGGTGGTTATTGAGTTGAGTATTTATGACCTTGAATTGAATCATTATGCCATCGATTGGTATTTATGGTGTGGCGTATACGCTTTACTGGCTGAAATTTATCTTCTTTGGGCGTATTGCTTGCTGACTCGAGAACTTCGGTGACCAGCTTCGACAACGGCATGAACAAAAGCCAAATTGGCCTAAAAGCTTGAATCTAATAGACTAATTAACATGTAATTTACACATAGACTTCATATAAACATATTGTGAAGACTTCTAACATGTTTCTACCATAAAATAACATAAACATCAAATTTACAACACCCAATTTCAATGTTTTTGGCAAAAACTCCATTTTTGATGTTTTTAATGAAAATCAACAACTTTGTGATTTTGTTTTTCAATCAAAGCAGAAATTTCAAAACATCATAGTTATGATTATACATACTCTATCAAATTCCATAATCAATTTATCAATTTAACAACTAAATTAAACCTTAATTTCTACTTTAATTAACCCGTATTCATATATATTTTCATATGAATACTCTTTGTAATATATTTTCTTCACAAAAACATACATACATGAATTAATTTCTCTATAATCATATATAAACTCATGAAATAACCTTTATAATCAATAATCATACAAAACTATATACATATACAACAATTTATCCTTTATAAAAATTTTACGAGAGAACTTTTTGGGAAGAAGAAAACTAAACTTTTAAAAGAAAAGGTTAAGCTCCTACCTTTGATTAAGAAGATGATGGCTACTATTGATTATCAAACTTCTTTTCTCAATTCCTTTCTCAAAACACATTAGGATTTCTCTCACTTTTCTCTCTAGTTTTTTTCTTCTTCTTCTTCTTCTTCTTTTCTTCAATTGAGTTCTTTCTTCTTCTAACTCTAACATCGTATTTATAAAATATAACGTATATAGTAATAATATATATTAATTATAGGATATAACTCTAGATATCGAGTTATGTAAGTTTTGAAAATTAAAAGCCATAAGGCTTGTTTGGCTAATCTTAATAAAATAACCCATTAATCCTTACACCTTGTTTGGTAAATCTAACTAAAACAAATGGATTAATCCTTATACCTTGTTTGATAAAACACTATTAGATTAAAGACTTAATATGCATTAAGACTTGTTTGGCCAAAACTAAATTAAAGTCCTTTAATTTATTTTAATAACTCCTTTATAGCAAGGTTATTAGTCACTTCTATTTAATTATTTAATCAATTTAATCAATTAAAATATTAATCTATTAAATTACTTTAACACATAAATCATTATCACAAAACTATAATTTCTTTATAATTATAATTTTATTTAAACCAACTAACACTTTATTTTTAATCACAAATTCCAATTAAAATATTATAATTCATTTTAATCATTATTAGCTCTCTAACTTAATTATTAAATTAAATTAGTATATAATCTCATAACAATTAATTTTCTTAGCTCTTAATTATTTATTCAACAAATAATTAACTAAACCACATCAACTCAAATTGCCATTAAATACTTATATAATTCAATAAATATTTAATATTGCAAATAAATATTTAATATTTAATATTTAATTATTTATTTAACAAATAATTAACTAAACCACATCAACTCAAATTGAACAATTATTTATTCAACAATAAACATATCCATTAAATACTTATATAAATCAATAAATATTTAATATTACACTTTAAAATTACGGAATGTTACATCATTCCCTCCTTACTGAGGATTACATCCCGAGAATCACAACTCAAACAAATCATTCGTTACATTCTTCCCTACTTACAAAGATTTTGTCCCCGAGAATCGAAGACCTGAATTAAACAAATAACTCGGGGTACTCTTTCAACATTTTCTCTTGAGTTCCCACGTAGCTTCTTGACGTTGTGGTTCCTCCATATCACCTTCATAGAAGGTATCACTTTATTCTGAGCACTTGTTCTTTCACGTCGACTATACGGATAGGAACCTCTTCATAAGACAAATCTTTCTCAAAGCGCAGCGGTTCGTACTTTCGATCACATGTTTGTAGTCGGGTTTATATGGTCGTAACACCAAAATGTGAAAAACATTATGAATGTTTTCCAACTACGGAGGTAGAGCTACCTCGTAAGCCACTTCTCCCACTCTTGTGACACTTCAAAGGGTCCGATAAACCTCGGGCTTAGCTTTCCCTTTTTTTTGAAAACAAATTTTCCCTTCGAGGAGAAACTTTTAAAAATACAAAAGTTCTACGTCGAATGCGCGATCTTATTTGTGTTGATCAACATACTTTTTACATGCTGTCTTAAGATGCTACTAATCTTGTCTGATAGGTTTGACAACGTCAATGCGATTTATTTACTAGTTATGGTTCTAGCGATTGGCGTTCACCGACTTCATCCCGGACGAGTGGAGTTACGCACTTTACGTCGTCTGATGCCTCGTAAGGTGGCATCTCGATGTCTTTCGCGTGATAACTATTGTTGTAAGCAAATTCCACCAATGGTAATTGTTCTTCCCAGCTTCCTTTAAAGTCCATACACATGCTCTCAGCATATCTTCCAATGTCTGAATTGTTCGTTCGCTTTGGCCATCTGTTTGTGGATGATAAGCCGTACTCATTCATAATTGTGTCCCCATGCATTCTTGTAGTCTCTTCCAGAAATTTGATGTGAATCGCGGATCTCTATCGGACACAATTGATACTGGCACTCCGTGCCTCGAAATGATCTCTTTAATGTACAATCTTGCCAACTGATCAAGATTGAATCTAATCTTTATTGGTAAAAAGTGCGGCGACTTTGTCGGTCATCCACTTATCACCCAAATTGCATCGCATCCTCTACGAGTAGTTGGAAGACCCACCACAAAATCCATCGTGATGTGTTCCCACTTCCATTTCGGTATTTCCAGCGGTTGAAGTAATCATTTGGGTCTTTGATGTTCGGCTTTTACTCTTTGACATGTCAAGCATTTTGCTTCGCATTACTGCAGCGTCTCTTTTCATATTCGGCCACCAAAAATGTCGGGCGCAAATCTTGATACATTTTCGTGCTTCTGGATGAATTGAATATTTTGAGCTATGAGCTTGGTCAAAATTTCTTCTTTCGACTCTGGTGTTCTTTGGAACCCAGATTCTTCCCTCAAAGCGTAGTAGTAGTCCTTGATTGTCGATCTTGTATTTTACATCACTACTCTCGATCGATTCTCTTTGATTTTCCCACACTCTTCATCTTGTAGTTGAGCATTCTTCACTTTGTCCACTAAAGTTGGACCGACTTCTATCTGGAATAGTTGTAAATCGATTCTTTTGGGAATTTGATTTCCAACTCGTTTTGTCATCATTCTTTGAAATGAGCTCCTCTGAGTTGTTATCGACATCAACTTCTCCCGACCTTTCTGCTTAAAGCATCTTGCCACCACATTCGCTTTGCGGATGATAAAAGATTTCACAATCATAATCTTTTATCAATTCCATCCACCTTCTTTTTGTGCGTGTTCAAATCATACGAGTGAAAATATACTTTGGACTTTTGTGGTGCTATGTAGATCTCACATTTCTCTCCATAAAGATAGTGTCTCCATATCTTGAGCAAATACAAGCTGCTGGCCAATTCAAATCATGAGTCGGATACCCTTTCTCATAATCCTTGAGTTGTCTTGATGCATAGGCAATAACTTTGTAGATTACGCATAAGAACACAACCCAACCCTTTGTGTGAGGCATCACTATACACCACAAAATTTTCTGTATTATACGGTAATGTCAACACAGGTGCCATACTTAACTTTTTCTTCAAATCTTGGAAACTCTCTTCACATTTCTCGTCAAAGCAATTTTTCTGACTTTCCTTGTCAAATTTGTTAGCGGAGTGGCTATCTTAGAAAAATCTTGAATAAATCTTCTATAATAACGGCCGGTCCCAAGAAACTCCTCACTTACGGCGGTGTTCTTGGTTGTTCCCAATTGATTCTGACTTCCACTTTTGATGGATCACTTTGAAATCCCATCCTTGTCGATAACATGACCAAAAAATTGTACGGTCGAGCCAAAATTAGCACTTAGAGAATTTTGCATACAACTTTCCTTTCTTAGTGTTTCCGATGTCAAGCGTAAGTGTTCCACGTGTTCTTCTTGAGTCTTGGAATACACTAGAATGTTGTCGATAAATACCACTACAAACTTGTCTAAGAATGGTTTAAACACCACATTCATCAAATCATGATGAGCATGCGGGGGGCATTTGTTAAACCAAAAGACATCACCGAAACTTCGTAATGTAAATGCAGGAGTTACGAATGTCGTTCTAGGTATATCCTCCTTTCTTACCTTCAATTGGTGATACCACTTCTCAAATCTATTTTTGAGAAATATTTAGCACCCTTCAATTTGATCAAACAAGTCATCTATTCTAAGCAGCGGATACTATTCTTAATAGTGACTTTGTTTAACTCTCTATAATCGATGCAAAGATGCATTGATCCATCCTTCTTCTTAACGAATAATCTTTGGCGCTCCCCACGGCGTCGCTTGGTTGAATATATTTCTTGTCCGGTGACTCTTGCAATTTGTACCATCGGTTCCTTCATTTCTCTAGGAGCCATTACATGCGGGGCCTTCGATATCGGTGCTGTTCCCGGCGTTAAGTCGAACACGAACTCAATTTCTCTATCAGGCGGAAGTTCTGGCAAATCCTCTGGAAACACGTCTTTGAATTCCCTCACTACTGGTATTTCTTCTAGTTTCACACCCTTCTTCTGAGTATCGACTATGTAAGCTAAATAGCCCACACAACCTTGACTCAACAATTTCTTGGCCTGCATAGTCGTCAGACATTTCATTTGTCTAGGCGATTTGCTACCATGAAATACTACCTTTAATGAGGTCATAAGGTTTACACACTTCTTTTGGCGATCAATTATTGCTCCGTATTTGAGCAATGATCCATTCCCAAAATTACATCAAATTCTCCAAGTCTAATCGGAATCAAATCTACCAACAAGATATTCTCCTTAATGTTCACCCTACGGTTCTTGTATCTGAATCTATGAGGGATTACTTCCTTATTCGCAATTTCTATGTTCAAAAGGAAAATTGGTTCTTCTCTAGGCAATTCTAACCTCTTAGCAAATTCATGAGATATAAGCGAGCAAGTAGCACCCGAATCAAATAATACATATGCATTAATATCATTGATTGGGATAATAATACGACACCACATCTTTTGATTGCACTGACATCTTGCAGTCGTGTTGAAGGTTACGTTTGTGGGTTTATTTGATCTTTGCGAGTCTATGATGGCCCATGTACCTCCATTATTACCTCCATTGCTTACGGTTGTCACTCCCTCCTTCTTCTTAGGGCATTCACGAGCAAAGTGATCCTTGGATCCATGCGTGAAGCATTCATTCTTCTTTGGTTGAGTGCAATTTGGGGCGATGTGACCCTCCAGCCCCAATTGAAGCATACTCTCTTCCCCATCAAGCATGCACCCTTATGAAATTTCCCCATATCACACATGCTTCAAACTTTTTGTTTTCTTTGGTTACCACGATGGTTTCCGGCACCTATGTTCCCATTCCACTTCCTCTTCAAGTTGTTGTTGTTGTTGTTGTTGTTGTTGTTGTTGTTGTTTTCCACCTTTACCACCTCCATTCTTAATCTCATTTCTCATTCTTCTTCTTCTTTTGTTCTGATTGAACTTTGTCTTTGCCTCGCCTCCACCTTGGTAGTATTGCTTTCTCCATCACCGCTGCAAATGTCTTCAATTGGAGCAGGAAACCCTCTTTGTCTGACCGGGGCTTGGTCCTGTTCAAAACCTTTTCGCCTTGCGTTCATCTGTCTTGACGATATGGCGCAAACCTCTCCAATTCGTTGAATTTGCGGCATACTCGAGATACCGTCATCGTTCCTTATTTTAATTTCGAAAGCGCACTTCTAGTTGACTCTTGAACTCTCGGGAAATAAGTCTCGAAGAACAACTCCTTGAACCTATCGGTCATCACTCCACGGCCCTTCACGAGTTTTATTGGCACGCCACCAATAACTAGATTACGCTTTCAACATGAATGTTTGAAAGCGATCTTACGATCATCCCTACCTAGCGACATCGAACACCTTTTCTATCTCCATAATCCGAGTTTGTGCTTCGATTTGGATTCATGGACCCACTGAATCGGTGGTCAACGCCTTGAAATCCTTAAGCGTTGTACCATGGTTTTGTGGTTGATTACGCAGCGCTCTGTCGATAGTGTCACTAGTTGTTGAGCAGGGGTTATCATCAACATTATCGTTATTGGTAGTTCTCTCATTGTTTCTCTGTCGGAATTGGTTCACGTGCGGGAGGCATTTTACATTAAACAAAACATCTATTAGACTATTACTCGACTTCTTTAAGTATTTTCTAATTAACTTGCCTCCATAAAAGAAATAACCACATAACACATAACACTTTGAATAAAGTAACAACTTTTATTTATTCAAAACCTTTTTAGAAAACATAAAACAATAGCATCACTGCTATCTACATTACTTTACTGAACTACAAAAGTTTCAGGACAACATCATAATCATATCCCATAGGTTGCATAACACTTGGGATTTACAATTTATTTAACCTTTCACTCATTACGGGCACATTTTCTACGATGTTCTATTAAGATACTTCTTAGCCTATCACGTTCTTCCTCCATGACTCGAAACATTGTTACGTGATCTAACACGATATGATGGCGGCGTCTCGGCTGAATCGGATATCCCATGACCCGATCTTGAGCTCGATTAATTGCGGTGTTAAATACTTTATCCATCTCTTCCATCTTCATCCTCTTCGCTTTGTGCGTGTCTCTTGCTCTTCGGTTCGTTGAAAAGCTTCCTCGTAAGCATCTTGACTCTTCGCCCTCTTAGCGACTTCTTCTCTCTCGACTTGTTCTTGATTCACGACCACTTCGATTAGTTGTTTCTTTCTCTCCTTGATGCTGTACTAGTTTCTCCTCGACATTTGTCAATCGTTCTTCACGATCACGGATCTCGCCCGTCTTTTTGTGTCATTGCGATGCATTGTTTTAGCTACTATCTCTCTGTAACTCCTCAAATGTATCCTGAAGTTCCACGTTACGGTCATGCACCTCATCGTATATCTGACTAGCTTATCGAGTTAAGTGGAATCCTTTCCTCCTCGTCCTCATCATCCTCATCCTCTCCTGTGGTAACTCAGCGGGATCCTCCTAAATCATCTCCACATCATCATCCTCATCTTCAACTCATGACAGCAGGGGTGACTCCGTGGCGATAGTTGTTCCCAAACTACTGAATGTCGTGAGGCTCCTCCTCTATAGGCATTTGAGGTCCCTCCTCCCCTAACTTTGTTGGATTCTCAGGCATTAGTCATCCACGACAACAAAGTTTTAAAGTTTTAATTATTAATCATTACTATTCGACACTCACGAGTACATAATTTAAAATCACATAAGCACATAAGTGTTTTATTACTTCTTTCCTAAAACTCGATAAGAGTTATCTCCACTTATCTTTTCAAAGGTTACTTCTAAGGCTTTTTTTCCCCCACCTAAGGTTCATAACCTAAAGCTTTGATACCAACTTTTGTGACACCCCCAAATCCACGGTACTTTATTTCCTCAAGATTTGGTGTTCACTTAATCAAAACATTCATTTCTAACTACCCAATTATAATAAAATTGAATAATAAAAACCCGGCCCATACAGGATTAAACTAAATAAAAATCTCCCAGGTTATCTAACCTTTAACAACAATCATTCAAATGCGAAAATTTAAATAAACTTCATTACAATCTTTAAACCAAAGTCTGAAAGTAAACTATCAAAACTATTACAAGTCTTCAGTATTTATTCATCTTTCCTTTTCCCTTCTTTGGTGCTAGAGTCGTCACCGTTTCAACTTTAGTTTGTAAGAAATTTTCTGAGGCAAGAGTGAGCAAACAAGGCCCACTTGAAATAACAATAAGTAAATCTTTAAACTTTTACATCAATTGCCAATATTAGGCTCGATAGAAGGCTGAACAATATATTCTATTAACTTTACGAAAATTATAACATTCTTTGAGGGTCTAATGACCCACGAATCATGTCCTGAGTTATAAGTAATCTTTCAACTTTAACTTTAATAGTCATAAGACTATAAGGACTCCACGTCTTAGGGGATCAACCCTTCGTACAATGTATTGTGCACAACCATTTCAACGCTAAGCGTAAACCTCTATTAAAAGAGTTGTTCATCTCGATTATTTAGAATACAAGTCGCACCAAAGTAAGTTTGGTTTGGATACATTCTGGGTAATTTAGAATTCAACGATAATCAACTAAAATTAGTTGATTACAAAAAAAATAAGCTTATATGCTATGGAATAATCATAATTGAATTGATATTTGTAAATTAACATCATGCTTTAGGAATAATCTAATAGCATAAGCATGGAATAATCATAACATTCAAGGTTATTGAGGATTGGGTACTAAACATGCATCATGAATAGTAAATTGAGCGACAAAGTTGCTCATCACTAGAATCGTGACTCGCATGCTAACTAACGAGTTACATATTAAAGAAACTTGTTCAATAATAAGATGTAAGATGTAGAATACTTGCATCCTCATGAACCAATAGATACAAGAGCTTTATCAATAATAAACAATCTAACTCCACGAAAGTGTAGAGTTAGCAACTTGTATAATTGAAATGGAAGTAAAAGCAATAATGTGCTCAGCAAAATTAAACTTTGTACAATGAAGTTTTAGAGTTAGAAAACTTGCCTTTAGCACAAGCTAAACCTTACAACTTGAATCAATACCTATACATATGTCATCATGACATAATTAGTCATTACCAACATTTTATATCTATATAAACAAATATATACATCATGTAGGTCAAATCACCCATTCACATAATCAAACTATGTTAATACTAGTTAACACTTGATAACATGCTCATTCATAGTTTAATACTACTGAAATCATCATTTAGCATTCATATTATTAACACATAACCTTTATTTTCAAAATTTGTGTAATAAACTAAAAGCTATCGAGAACCTTACGCTAACTTTCGTACTGCTATTTACGATTTACTTTGTGATTTGGTACTGCGGCATGAGATGAGACCTTGTACTGTGTATCGAGTCACGAGGCCATTGATTGGCCATTGACTGTGACATGGTTGCCGTGACTGCTGATGATGAAATTTATCTTCTTGATGGCGTATTTATGCTTTTTGATCGAACTCGGCGACGAGCTAAGCAGACATGCATGAACAAAAAGCCAAATTGGCCTAAAAGCTCGAATCTAATAGACTAATTAACATGTAATTTACACATATAGACTTCATATAAACATATTGTGAAGACTTCTAACATGTTTCTACCATAAAATAACATAAACATCAAATTTACAACACCCAATTTCAATGTTTTTGGCAAAAACTCCATTTTGACATTTTTAATGAAAATCAACCTTTGTGATTTTGTTTTTCAATCAAAAAGAAATTTCAAAACATCATAGTTATGATTATACATACTCTATCAAATTCCATAATCAATTTATCAATTTAACAACTAATTAAACCTTAATTTCTATTTTAAATTAAGCCGTATTCATATATATTTTCATATAAACACTGTAATATATTTTCTTCCACAAAACACATACATACATGAATTAGTTTTCTATAATCATATATAAACTCATGAAATCATCTTATAATCAATAATCATACAAAACTATATACATAACAACAATTTATCCTTTATAAAAATTTCACGAGAGAACTTTTTGGGAAGAAAAAAACTAAACTTTTAAAAAAAAGGTTAAGCTCTACCTTTGATTAAGAAGATGATGGCTACTATTGATTATCAAACTTCTTTTTCTCCACTTCCTTTCTCAAAAACTTGTTAGGATTTCTCTCAAATTCTCTCTAGTTTTCTTCTTTTCTTCTTTTTCTTTTGAGTTCTTTTCTTTCTCTCTAACATACTCTCTTTATAAAATATAGCATTATATAGTAATAATATATATTAATTATATAATATATATTTCTAGATATCGAGTTATGTAAGTTTTGAAATTTAAAATCCATAAGGCTTGTTTGGCTAATTAAAATAAAATAACCCATTAACCTTATGCCTTGTTTGGCAAATCTAACTAAAACAATTGGATTAATCCTTATACCTTGTTTGATAAAACACTATTAGATTAAAGACTTAATATGCATTAAGACTTGTTTGGCCAAAACTAAATTAAAGTCCTTTAATTTATTTTAATAACTCCTTTATAGCAAGGTTATTAGTCACACTTATTTAATTTTAATTAATTAATCAATTAAAATATTAATCTATTAAATTACTTTAACACATAAATCATTATCACAAAACTATAATTTCTTTATAATTATAATTTTATTTAATCCAACTAACACTTTATTTTAATCACAAATTTCCAATTAAATATTATAATTTATTTAATCATTATTAGCTCTCTAACTTAATTATTAAATTAAATTAGTATATAATCTCATAACAATTAATTTTCTTAGCTCCTTAATTATTTATTCAACAAATAATTAACTAAACCACATCAACTCAAATTGCCATTAAATACTTATATAATTCAATAAATATTTAATATTGCAAATAAATATTTAATATTTAATATTTAATTATTTTTAACAAATAATTAACTAAACCACATCAACTCAAATTGAACAATTATTTATTCAATAATAAACATATCCATTAAATACTTATATAAATCAATAAATATTTAATATTACACTTTAAAATTCGGAATGTTACGTTTGGGCTTCAATCGGATTCGTGGTCCCTTTGAACTCAGGCGGTCCTACTGCTTTAAAGTCTTTGAAGTTAGCCAATCTATCAGCTGGCTGATTCCTCGCCCTTCCACTTGCTGGAGCCCTATTTTCCATAGCTTCGACTATCATATCCGCAAAATTTTGCATTGGGTCAGCTTGACCTCCTTCATTATTCACTGACTATTCTTCTCGTTGGTTTCGATTCTGTCGTCTAGGCGGCATGATCTGATTTAAATAAAAATCTTACATTAATTCTCATATATCGCATATTTATTCAAATAGCACATAGTACATTTAGTACTTCAAATATTACTATCCCTTTTTAAATCATATCAGGATTATTAACACAACTTTACACAAAAAGTTACAATTCTTCATTCACACATAGTTATTACCATTTCTTCAAACTTACTACACTTATGAGTTCAGGAACTTGCCACAATTATATGAGTGTATTAACTTATCCTAGTCAGACCTTTGGCATCCATTCGCTGAGGGGTTCAAAACATTTTATATAATTATGGGTCATTAACTTACCATAAGTATGAGTTTTAAGAACACACAAATTAATCTTAATCTTATATTCATATAGAAAATAAAGATTTCATTCATACAAACATATGTATATTTACATATGCTTAAACATCATTCGCGATATTACAACACTTAATATCATAATCTTCTACCAAAAGATACTAACACATATATCTAGGTTGTCTACCGACCACTCCTTTCACCAGTCTTCTTCTTGTTGGGACACTTGTTAAATCCGTGACCCGTTTGCCCACATGAAAAACACTTCCTCAAATTTGGCTTAGGACAATGCAGAGAAATATGTCCTTCCTGCTTACAGTTGAAGCACACATTTTTCTACATCATGCATTCTCCCGCGTGAGTGTTCCCACACTTGCTACAGGCTTGCTTCTTCTTCGGGCTTGACTTTTAAGAATTAGGGCTGTCATTGTCCCTCTTTCTCTTTTTCTTATCTTTCTGCTGCTTGATTGTCCCTTCAGATGATACACCACCTTCATTCTTCATTCTTTCCACCTGCGCCTTGAGCTCGTTCCTTTCTTCAGTCATTTCGCGTAACGCCCGCTTCGTCTTCCACAACTCCTCTAGAAGAAACACTTTACTTCGGAGTTCCTGGACTTCTGCAGATAGCTGATCTTGTTCTCCAACGTTGATCTTATTCTTTAACTCCACCTTAGCTGGCTCATACTCTGCCTCCTCATCTCCACTCAGATACATCTCGGGATAATCATCATGATCGCTCCCCAAATTAACCTTGGGTTCATCTTCTCCCACCTTCTCAACTGATTCGCTTTGCTCTGGCACCACGGCTTCTGGCATTGGTGCAACAGCCGCTAGCATCTCTGCACTCGTTTCATCTTCTCTAGACATCCTACAATCAGTTTAAATAAATTGATTAGTACTTCACCAGTACAAACTTCTCACACTATGTGTACACTTATCTCACTATTAATTCACTTTGGCAATCCCTCACTTAGAACTCTAAATGAGTTTTATCTATTGCTTATGGTTATAATCTTAGGGTTTTCCCCCACCCCACTTAAGGTTTATAACCTACAGCTCTTCTACTAACTTGTGACACCCTGGTCACTACAACTTTGATACTAACCTGGGACACCCCCAAATTCGGGTTACCTGACCCCCCCGAGTTTGGTGTTCACGATCCACAATATAATACCATTTAACTACCCATTCATATATAAATAGGAATACATAAGTCATTAACATAAGTTGTTAATACATAAGTCCCAGGTTTTCTAACCTTAACATTATAATCATACCATTTAGATATACAAAAAGGGTTTACAATACAACATAATAATAATACTGTTCATTATAACTACTCCAGCATCTTGCCTTTGCCTTTGTTCTTCTTTGACCCGCTGGCCTCTTCGTTCCTAGCTGAAATGTTTTATTTATAGAAGGGTGAGCAACAAGTTTGCCCCGCAAGTTAAGACATACAATAAAGGTATATAACTTAATATCAATTGTTTTAACATTCTTCGCAACAATAATCTGATAATGAAAGAGTACAACGCTTTCAAGGTTTTCTACGATATTCAATGAATAATCAAGAATTAATTCTACTAAATAGCAAAGTGGAATGTTTTCCAGATTTATGCTGAGCGATCCATTGGATCTAGAACTTCTACTTTCTCGGGTATCTATCAAAGATTTACTTTGATACAAACGCAGGAGTATCAGATAACCATAAAGATTAAATCATACCCCTCTGCAAGTACTTAGAGCCAGCCAACTCCTTGTACCCTATATTATGCATAATACTTAGGTCGCGCGCAATGGTCGATATACGACTTAAATTTTTTTTTCCCTTTATATAAAAAGGTTGTTCTTCTCAGTCTCAGAATCAAGATTTTGATTTAACAATGAAATACTGTGATTTAAAATTCTATTTACTTATCGATCTAGCCGAAATAATTGGCATCGATCTATCAATAACAATTGAATTCTCTTCTCGAATTTATCAAGTTCTAACAAATGTGTGTCTAGCCAGAATAATTAGCTAAGACATTTCTCAACATAATTTGACAATAAACAGGAATTATCTGTACTGTCAATTCTATCTTCTACGAATATGAATATCCAACAACAGTTATTCTACAAATGTATATTCTCCGAATCAGTAATTCAATTTGAATTATTAATCATGCACTAACTGCGAATAATCAACAATAAATTCCCTAGACATGGTATAATTAGCTATAATTAACCATTATAATATTGAATGAATATAACTCAAGGTTGAGTTAGGAAACTTGCCTTCCGCGTTGATTACAGCTACACAATATAATTAACTGCGTTCGTAAGACCTATATTCAACAATGTCGGTCTCACAATTAGCACAATCATTTATAACACGTAACGCTGTATTTTACAGTCAAACTTCTCCTAGACACATTACCACATAGCCACATTAGTGTTTATAACCTATATAAACAGTTAACAAGTCTAACTAGTTCGGTCTGGTTGAACTTCGGTCCATTCTCGGTATTCTGTTCACCTTATTTGACAATTAACACATTGATTGTCAATTAAACTTGGTCTCTAAGCTTCAATATTATTTTAGATAAGTCAAATATCGTTTATAATATTTTTCGGAAGCTTTTAATAATTTATAAACAATTATTATAATTTATAATAATTTTTCAAACACTTAAATCATTTTTAAATGATTTAATTATCAAATAATCTTATTATCATTAATATTTAATAATATAAAAATATTAATGTTATACTTATCAAAATATTAAAGTTATTATTAATAACTTAAAATATTTTTAAATCATTAATATTCTACTTAAATGATTTTTAAAGTAATTAAAATCATTTTTAAATCATCACCATTAATATTTAAATATTAATGAAATTATTATCAAAATATTAAAAGTCATTAATTATAACTTAAAATATTTTTAAAACATTTTTCTCATTTTTTAATGATTTTTAAATCAATAATATCATATTTAATTCCTTTATTTAATATAATAATTTAATAAATCTAATATCATTAATATTAATTTATTAATGAGAATTCTCCAAAAATAATGAAAATTATATTTTATAATTCAAAATATTTTCTAACACTTTTTCTTATTTAAAATGATTTTTAAATCAATAAAATCATTTTTAACTTATATATTTAATTTAATAATTAAATAAATCTAATATCATTAATATTAATTTATTAATGAAAATTCTTCAAAAATATTAAAAGTCACATTTTATAACTCAAAATATTTTTAAATACATTATTCTTATTTAAAATGATTTTTCATAATATTAAATCATTTTTCTCTAATTTATTTAATACACTAATTAAATAAATTAAATACCTCTAATATTTAAATAATTATAAATATTAAAGAAAAATATTCTAATTGGTCAAAAATTATTTTTCATAATTTAAAATAATTTTTAAAACCATTTTTAATAATTTTTATAATTTAATTTTTATTTTTAATTAATTACCAGAAAAATAAGAAAATAAATTAATTAATCCGTCGCTAATGGCCTATAGCGACACTTAGCGTCGCTGTTGGTGTTCTTGAGCTCAAGAGCACTGACAGCTTCGTGTTTAACATGTCATGTTTGACCGCTTTTAATTCTCCACCAAAAATGTTTCTGGGTTTTATTGAGCATCCAATTTGTAGTAGATATGTAGTACTACAAGTTCGAATCATCACCCTAATCAATTAACCACATATCTCGAAGATCTAAGCTCACAAAGGTACTGTCAGACCAAGTTCTAGGTTTTCTGGGCAACCTAGAAACCCAGCAGCTTCGAGGGTCTACATTTGGGCTCAAATAATTCTATGTTCTACTCTTCAAATTACTTATGTTATGGTCCAAATCGGTAGTACTAGTGTCAAGGTACATGAATATAACAACAAGTCCATTTAAAAATAACAGATCTACAAGATATGACCCGGTCAAACTCTGACAAAAACTGAGTTCATGCGTTTTCTGGAAATTCCAGAAAATAGACATTCATGCCGAGTAGGCTACTTTGACCGCTTTCTAAATTCTCTCAGTTGATCAAATACAGGATATAAAGCCATTAATCTACAGTCACGATAACAGGCTAGACATGTATCACAAAAACAACAACAAAACGTACAAAACTTGACAGATCAAGGAACTTGAAAACGTTGTCAGACAAGGATTCTCACTTTCTGGGTTACCCAGAAAGTGTTGGTCAAGCTCGATCAACTCACTTTGACCATGAATATCTTGCTACCTGGACATGGAATGGCTGCGATTCCACTTCCAGATTACAGTCTTCATGTCAGACTACCGATCCAAAACATCAAACAAGAACAAGCTTAAACAAAGAAGAATCCGTGGCGCCTGACATTAGCTTGTCAGACCACATTTTCTATTCTTGGTAGTTTTGAAAATCATCACTTTTAAAGCATTTTGATGCTATGGATCTATGTTATATCAACATAGATCATCATTAAACATCATCTAGCAAAGATCTAAACATATAAACACGAAATTTTTCTTAGCAACATGGATCAAAAATAAAATTATGTTTATACCTTCTAGCTTCAAATGCTTGATCTTAATCTTCCTAATTGATCTTAGTTGATCAAGGGGCTGTTTTTAGGACTGATCTACCTTAGAATTTCGGAGGTATGAGAGAGAATAAGAGTTGGTGAGAGCAAAGTTGAAAATGAGCAAGTTTTATGAACTTTCTCTCTCTAATCTAATATATATTACTTAGATGCATGTAAGATCTGATCTTGCTGTCACTTGGAGGCTGTTTTGCTGAGATTTTTAAGTTATGCAAGTCAACTTAGTTGGTAAACCACTAAAGTTGTTATCAATAATGCAAGTTATCAAATTAAAATAAACTAAAAGGGCATTTTGGTCATTTGTAAATTAATTTTAATGGCATACTTGGAATTTGTACAAACCCTTAGGGTTTAGGGTTTGGGTTAGGGTTTAGGGTTTGAACCCTTTAGGGTTTAGCAATTTAATTTTCAAGATTTTTGAATTTCAGTTTTCAAAATAGAAAATTAATATTCCAAAATTATAATTAGGATTCAATAATTATATTAATATTTCCTAATCATAAAATTCAATCTTGCTAATTAGGATTAATATTCCTAATTAAAATTGCTTAATTTAGCAATTAGGGTCAAAATGGTCATTAGGGTTTATAACCCACGAATTAGGGTTTTAATTAGAAAAATAAATTTTCTAAATTACAATTAGGGTTTGTAAAATAGAAATTAAGATAACTAAAATATAATTAGGGTTTTCTAATCATATTTAAGTTTAATAAACAGATTAAGTTTACTAATTAGGATTAGGGTTTCCTAATTAGGGTTTTAGGATTCCCGAATATGAAATTAGGGTTTCTCGGCTTTCAATTAGGGTTTCTAACTGTACGTTAGGTTCCCTAAATCTGAGATTAGGGTTTCTAATCTCTTACTGGGATTTATAAATTTTAAATCTTATCCGATCAATCATTGATCAAAATTCTACACAATACAAACACGTACTCATTAATATAATTATTTTAATTATATTTTTTATGGAATCCCTATCCGAAAATTAGGGTTAGGGTTTCTAAAGCTTGTTAAGCACAACTCTACTCTAAATTTATTAGTCAATACACAAATTGAATTTCTCGAGACTCGTATCACAGATACTTGTCACAAAATTGATAATCAATATTAATATTAATAAAAAAAAATTTATTCGAAAATTTTGGATTATTCGAAAGCCCGGGTTATCACAACAAACATACATGAAAATACATCAAAAACATTCAAATTCCATCAAACTCTTACTCGTAAACTTTCTTATTTTACTTATCCTTAAATGGTGTCCCAGAATTTGCATGATTGTTAAGACCATATGCACCATTCCAAAATTGGTATTGATAACCAGCCAATTGAGTGGAGAGACTTGTTGAATACATATTTCTAATTGGGAAGCCTCCAGCATTACCAAGAGGTAAGCTTTCAACATTTGGTGCCTACAAATTAAGTTAAATTATATAAAAATAAGACTCAAGAAACTAAACAAAACTACTTTGTACAAAAAATAAAATAAACAGTACATGTTGGCCTAAAATAGCACCAACTGGGAAGCCTCCAACATTACCAAGAGGGAAACCTTCAACATTTGGTACCTAAAAATAAAGTTAAATTATATCAAAATGAGACTAAAAAAATTTAAAGAACTACGTAGTACAATAAATTATAGAGTGGCCTGTAAAATTAAAACAACACCTGTGGACCTAAAACAGCAATAGGTGGCATGTAAAGTTGATTAACATTGAATGTAATCAAGTTGCTAGGAATGTTGAGGTCTTGTGAAACATGAATTATAGAGTCTTGTGAATCAATATATCCAATTTGAGAAGCCTATACAAAAAATACCAAATGATACTTAAAATAATTACATGAAGTTGTAAAAATAAAATAAAATAAAAAAGAACTTTTCCAAAATTATATCATCCACTTTATTTTTAATGGCCTTGTCCCTTTCCCTTTCCCTTTCTCATTCCTCCCTTTATCCTCCTTTTTGTCCTTCACCTTCTTAATAGCTTTCTCCATGTTACCTTGAAACCTTTTAAAACAGGGTCGACCTTTACCACGAACCGCCAAAGGACTGCAAATATTGGAACTTTCTTTTGATATATTATTATTATCACCACTTGGCAATGGTGTGCTGACTTCACTACCCACTTCCAAAGGAGTAATATTTTTACATGTGTCATCTTTTTTCTTCAATTCATTAGTTAACCACTTATTCCAACGAAGAACGAATTTTGTCTTATCTTCATTGTTCGTCGCCAAATTTGCCGATTCATAAAAGGTATTGCACATTCTATCAAAACGTTCATTTTCAGGGTTTAACATCTAATCAAAGTATATTATTTTAACCTTCGTATGACATCTCTTCATATCTTTCCTCCACCTTCCAATAATGAATTTCTCTGGTATTGTATGAACTCCTTTTTGAAGCAAGACAGTTAGGGCGTGACAACATAATATTCCCCTAAACTTAAATAATTGATAGTTGCACCTAATGTCACAATCATCCTCTTTAAAAAAAACCTTAAAAGTGGCTTTACGATCTGTCCCCCCCATCCTATCTTGCGAAATTTCATACACTCGAGTCCCACACTCCTCTTTCTCTGAAGAAATACTACAGTAAAGCTTGTTTTTTATCTCATCTTGAAACTCTTTGAATTTTGAAGTGGTGTAAGCTTTTGAAATCGTTCCTCTAATGGATAAAAAGTGATGCATGGAATCTTAGTGTGACACCCCCAAATCTAGGTACTTCATTCCCACAGGATTTGGTGTTTACTTAATAAAAACATTCACATCTAACTACCCAATCATAATAAAATTAGATAATAAACCTTCCCATTAAAGGATTACATTAATAAAATCTCCCAGGTTATCTATCCTTTAAATACAAACATTCATATGCGGAAAATTAAATAATCTTTATTACAATAATTCAAATACAGTCTGACAATAAAAATGTCAATATATTACAAGTCTTCAATACTTGTTCATCTTTCCTTTCCCTTTACTGGTGCTAGGTATGTCGACCTTCTCTACTTTAGTTGTAATAGTTATATAAGCAAGAGTGAGCAAACAAGGCTCACTTGAAATAATAATGAATAAAACTTTGCAACCACTGCCAAATAATAGGCACAATGAAACTGAACAAAATGCTTTATCAATGATAATTAGAATCATGAAATATTTAACTGAGGGTCATAAGACTACGAACTATGTCCATAGTTATAAGTAATCTTTCAACTTAAACTTTAACAGTCATAAGACTATAGGGACTCCTCGTACTTAGGGGGATAAGCCCTTCATACAATGTATTGTGCACAAATATTTCAACGTTATGCGTAAATTATCCCCTATAATAGGGTTATTCTTCTCAGTTTTAGAGTACAAGTCCGCACCAAAGAAAATTTGGTTTGGATAAGCTTCAAGGTAATTTAGAGTTTAACGACCATCAACTAAAGGATTAGTTGAATCAACAAAGTTTGATAACACTACAGTTAATCACTAACAACATAATATGGAACAATGAATAATCGTAAGCGAACTAACTATATATTGAACTCATGCTTAGAAACAACCACAAAGCATAAGTATTGAATAACAAAAAACCTTGCTTGAATAATGTTAAGCTAGGGCTATGAATTATTGAATATATATTAAGTAATAGCAAGCTGAAAGTAAAACTTGCTCATTATGAGAATAACTTGGGTCAAGTAATTGAAATAAGACAATTCGACATTAGGAATTGGAATTCAAGAAATGGCATTCACAATACAAGAATGACATTAAAGAAACTTGTCTAACAATAAACAAGTTAGAATATATCAATAACTATTGGAATTCAAAACTTGTTCGAATAAAGTTATAGTTATAGCTTGCTCAAATAATGATTAGGAATACAAGAATTTACTTAATTAAAGGTTAGAGTAAGAAACTTGTTCAATGTAAAAAGATAAGGTTTAGAAACTTGCCTCGTTCGTAAGCTATAAATTTACAACTCACTTTCACCTACACATAGTATTAGAATTACAATATCTATTAGATATACTAACATCCATATTCCAAAATAATACTCACCTCTAGCTAAACTTGTTATTTTAGAACAGTCTTACCTTACCATACATATTTCAAAATTACAAGTGTACATTTCATAACACTTATTCATTGTTCATTAAGTTTCTTAAATCATACATATCATTTTCACAACTTACTACTTTACATTTTAGAGTTACTAACCACATGATACTATTCTGTTTTAACCCTTACATTACATGTTTCTCACATTAACACATCACTAAACTAGGTTACATTAAAGTTTCAAAGTCTATAGAACTAATGAGACTTCACGGCTCTCAGTAGACTATCAGTGCCTTGCCTGCCAGCTTTTTCCTAGGATTATCGTGACGCACAAGAAGGCACAAGAAGGTTCAAGGCTTAAGAGGTAGTGCACACAGCATCAGCTTTTTAGTTTTTGCGAACGTGATTTCGACACAGCTCTTAAGCCAACTAACACGAATTTTACCCACAAAACAGTAAATTAAGCATGTGTAATTGGTACGGAACTAACACAAACATGATTCCTCACATATTCAACCATTTAACACAATTAAACAAGAACTTTAACTAATTTAAATCATTAAATTTCATATTTTCATACAAAAACTCTATTTTTGATATCCTTCATAGAAATCATCAATGTGATCACAATTCTTGTTCAAATCACTTCATTCAAACTACGTTCTCTTCGTTTCTAAATGGACTAGCATAATCAAGACTCAATTCACATATTATCATACAAATTAACTATCATAATTGGTACTTTCACAAGTCATATGTAAAATATATACACTGTAATTACTTTTCCTCCTTTTAAACGTAATTAGCATCCAATTTCTTGATTACATACAACTCTAACATCATAAATACGTATAATCACAATTACCAGTTATATATATCACCAACTCACAAATTGAATTCACAGAACATAAACAATTTTGTCGTGAAACATAATTACATGTATATATATATAAGGTTATGTAAAGTACCTTCAATTTGCTTGATAATTCCTGTTAAAACCACTGAAATTACTGTGAAATTCTTAGATTTTCTCTCAAATCCTCTCTCAAGTTCTCTGTAGTCTCTTCTTCCTTTCTCAGTATCAATATAGGCTAATTAATAGTAAGCGTAAACTGATATAACCATAATACGTCTAATTATTATAATATCAGTTACAAAAATATAACGCTTAGGTTATAATTATATTTTATTTATTTTATCCAAAATTCAAAAATCAAAAATCTAAAAGCCATAAGGCATTGTTTGGCAAAACTTTTTAAAATTTAAAGACTTAATATAAGTCTTGTTTGGCAAAACTGATTTAAACTCCTTTAATTTATTTTAATAAACAATTTAGTTTATAATTTATAATCACGTATTATTTATTATGATTTCCATATCCAACAGTAATCAAATAATTTAATTACACGTACTATATTTTAAATAAACTTTCCACATAATCAAATATCACAAAATTATAACTTCATTATAATTTTATTTAATAATTTAGCATACCCTTTTAAATTATTAAATTAAAACAACAATATAACATCTCATGTTATTTACAACTCTCTAAATTATAAATTAAATTAATTTAGAATATTATTAATTCATAAATATTTAATAAAAACAATCACATCAATAAAATATTTATTTCATTTATAAAATTTTTTAAATTATAATATAATAAAATCTTGGATTGTTACATCCTTCCCTCCTTACAAGGATTCTGTCCCCAGAATCACAACTCAAACAATCAAATCGTCACATTCTTCCCTTCTTACAAAGATTTTGTCCCCAGAATCGAAGACACAGACTAAACAAATAACTCCGGGTAATTCTTCATCATTTTAGCTTCGAGTTCCCACGTAGCCTCTTCGACGTTGTGGTTCATCCATATCACCTTCACAGAAGGTATCACTTTATTCCTGAGCACTTGTTCTTTCATGTCGACTATCTGGATATGAATCTCTTCATAGGACAAGTTTTTATCAAACTGCAATGGTTCATACTCGATCACGTGTTTGTAATCGAGTTTATACGATAGTAACACCAAAATATGAAAAACATTATGAACATGTTCTAATTTAGGAGGTAAAGCTACCTCATAAGCTACTTCTCCCACTCTTCGCAGTATCTCAAAAGGTCCAATAAACCTTGGGCTTAGTTTTCCTTTCTTGCCAAAACAAATTTCCCCTTCCAAGGAGAAACTTTTAGGAAAATGAAATTTCCTGCTTCAAATTCGCGATTCTGCCTGTGTTGATCAGCATATTTCTTCTGTCTGTCTTGAGCAACTACCAATCTTGTTCTGATGAGTTTGACAAATTTAGCAGTTTGTTGAACCAATTTTGGTCCTAATAGTTGGCGTTCACCAACTTCATCCCAGCACAGTGGAGTTCTGCACTTCATGTCGTATAATGCTTCATAAGTCGGTATGCCTATGCTTGTGTGGTAACTATTATTATAGGCCAATTCTACTAATGGTAAATTATGATCCCAGTTTCCTTTGAAATCCATGATGCACGCTCTAAGCATATCTTCTAACGTATGGATTGTTCTTTCACTTTGCCCGTCGGTTTGCGTGATAACAGTTCGTTCACTTCTGTGTGAAAATATACTTCAGACTCTTATGGTCTGTGTAGATCTCACATTTCTCTCCATAGAGATAGTGTATCCATATCTTCAGAGCAAATACTACTGCAGCCAACTTTAAATCATGAGTCGGATACCCTTTTTTATAGTCCTTCAGCTGTCTTAATGCATATGAAATAACCTTGCTGTTCTGCATAAGAACACAACCCAATCCTTTATGTGAGGCATCACTATACACCATAAAGTTTCCCGTATTATCTGGTAATGACAACACAGGTGCCACACTTAACTTCTTCTTCAAATCTTGAAAACTCTCTTCACACTTCTCCGTCAAAACAAATTTTACAGATTTCCTTGTCAAATATGTTAGCGGAGTGGCTATCTTGGAAAAATCTTGAATAAACCGTCTATAATAACCAGCCAGTCCCAAGAAACTCCTCACTTCTGACGGTGTTCTTGGTTATTCCCAATTGATTACGGCTTTAACTTTTGATGGATCCACTGAAATCCCATCTTTGTCAATCACATGTCCCAAAAATTGTACTCGGTCTAACCAAAATTCGCATTCAGAGAATTTCGCGTACAACTTTTCCTTTCTTAGTGTCTCCAACGTCAAACGTAAATGTTCTACGTGTTCTTCTTGAGTTTTGGAATACACCAGAATGTCGTCGATAAATACTACCACAAACTTGTCTAAGAATTGTTTAAACACCATGTTCATCAAATCCATGAATGCAGTAGGGGCATTGATCAAACCAAAAGACATCACCAGAAACTCGTAATGTCCATACCGAGTTCTGAATGTCATTCTAGGTATATCCTCCTTTCTTACCTTCAATTGGTGATATCCACTTCTCAAATCTATTTTCGAGAAGTATTTAGCACCCTTTAATTGATCAAACAAGTCATCTATTCTTGACAACGGATATTTATTCTTAATAGTGACTTTGTTTAATTCTCTATAATCAATGCAAAGACGCATTGACCCATCCTTCTTCTTCACGAATAACACCGACGCTCCCCACGGTGATATGCTTGGTTAAATATACTTCTTATCTAATAGTTCTTGCAATTGTACCATCAGTTCCTTCATCTCTACCGGAGCCATTCTGTACAGGGCCTTCAATATTGGTGTTGTTCCTGGTGCTAAGTCGATCACGAACTCAATCTCTCTGTCAGGCGAAAGTCCTCGCAAATCCTCCGAAAACACATCTACAAATTCCCTAACCACTGGTATCTCTTCCAGTTTCACACCCTTCTTCTGAGTATCGACTATGTAAGCTAAAGAACCCACACAGCTTTGACTCAACAACTTCTTGGTTTGCATAATCGTCAGACATCTCATTTGTCTAGGCGATTTGCTACCATAGAAAACTACCTTTGATGGAGTCATAAGGTTTACACATTTCTTTTGGCAATCAACTACAGCTCCATAATTGAACAGCCAATCCATTCCCAAAATAACATCAAACTCTCCAAGTTTAATCGGAATTAAATCTACCATCATGATATTCCCCTTAATATTCACCCCACAGTTCTTGTATACGAACCTAACATGAATTATTTCCTTATTCGCAATTTCTATGTTTAAAGGGAAATTCAATTCTTCACTAGGCAACCTAACATCTTAGCAAATTCATCAGATATAAACGAGCAAGTAACACCCGAATCAAATAATACATAAGCATTAATATCATTGACTGGGATAATACCTGACACCACATCCTTTGATTGCATAGCATTTTGCACAGTCATGTTGAAGGTTCTGGTTGTGGGTTTGTTTGATGTCGTTGGTCCAGCAATGGCCCATGTACCACCATTGCTTCCTGTTGTCTCTCCAGCCTTCTTCTTAGGGCACTCACGAGCAAAGTGATCCTTGGACCCACACGTGAAGCAAACCTTCTTCTTGGGTTGATTGCAATTTGGGGCAATGTGACCCTCTTGGCCACAGTTAAAGCATACATATTTCCCCATTAAGCATATACCCTTATGAAACTTCCTGCATGTAGCACATGCTTCGAACTTCTTATTCAGCTGGTTACCCTGCTGATTTCCAACACTCACATTTCCATTCAATTTTCTCTTCAGGTTATTGTTGCCATTCCCACTACCACCACCACCATTCTTGACCTTCACTTCATTCTTCTTCTTTTTCTGCTCTTGGTTAAACTTTGTTACTGCCTCACCTCCACCTTCAGCGTGAATTGCCTTCTATATTACTGCTCCAAATGTCTTCAGCTGGAACTGGGAGACCCTACTGTACAACTAGGGTTTCAGTCCCTGCTCAAATCTCTTAGCCTTGCGTTCATCTGTGCTGACTTGATTTGGCGCAAACCTCGCCAACTCGTTGAATTTTGTGGCATATTCCGATACCGTCATCGTTCCCTGCTCTAGTTCTAAAAACTGCACCTCTAGTTGACTCTTTGAACTCTCTAGGAAATAAGTCTCGAAGAATATCTCCTTAAACCTATCCCAATTTATAACCCCTTGACCTCCTCGAGTTTTATTGGCCTGCCACCAATAACTAGCCTCTGCTTTCAACATGAATGTTGCAAAAGCAGTCTTTTGATTTTCCCTACTCTCGCAACATAGAATACTTTCTCTACCTCCATGATTGATAAGTAGGATTTATACCTACTTATTGGATATTAATTCACGAGAATTATGCTCATCTCAAGTAGATTTAGTATGTTTTTAGTTACATTTTATGTTTATTTTGCAATACTCGTAATTAGAACTCCTATGGTATGGAAATGCAGGAAATGGCATGGTTTGGCATTGACAAGGTGGTATGAGACTAGCAAAGGCATGACAAGTGGAACGTGCGTAGACATGAAATTGAGCATTGATGAAGGACAACCAACAGCAGCAGAACATCAGTATGCAGAACACATAAGCGGTATGTGCACAAGAAATTGCACATTTTAATTTTCGCGTCTCGCGCATCACCGATGTAAGCCAAAATCGCATACATGCGCTCCCGCGACCATTTTGTACTAGGATCTCGCGCGGCCGCTCGAGTCCTCTGAAGTTGTTTGTTAACTTATTTTTAAATTTGAAATTCGAAGCGCTTGAGCTTATCAAAAACTATTCTGGTTGGCACCGGACGTGGAGAGTTGGTTTTTTATTAGTTTTCATCTAAGTATTAGGGTTCTAAGCTTTATTATTAGTTCTGGAGAGAGTTTGGAGCTCAGATCAGTACAATTGTCTCTCTCTCATTCTAGATTATTAAAATAAAGTATATATTTTTATCTCCGGGAGTTCAGTGGTGATTTGGAATAGCATTTTGGAACAGAATCCTGTAATTGGGTTTAATTAACTCTCTCTTCTCTCTCAATTGTGTTATTTAATTTCCATGTGTTACTACAATCCCATAATGGCTTTTGGTTCAGAAATGAACTAAACCCCATTATGGGATTCTAACGGAATTTGATATGTAGTCTATAATTAATTACCTGATTGTTTGATTATTTGTTTATCATTGGATTATCTATTGTGATTGAGCATAATGAATGAATGTTTGATCGCCATTCACCTTGTATACTTATATGGAATTGAAAAATGATATATGAGTATGGTTATAGTCATAATATCATACGTTTATGAGGCTGAAATGTTTAGCTTTGTACTTCGTGAACCAGATATAAATATATTGTTTCATCGTATGTAGTTATGTAAGAGCCTGCACTTTAATTCATTATTACTGCAATTTCACATAGAAATATAGTGAACTTGGTAATATTGTCGATTGCATGATTTCTATCACATGTGGAGGTTATGTAAACAGGTCATAATTTATTGAAAAATGGTTATGTCTACTTTTGTGCTCTTGGCTAATTTTCCATGATAAATGTATAATCTTGCATGATGGTAATATTTAGATGAAGTATGAAATGAAGTTAGAATTCCATTATTTCCAAATTTGATTACATTAAATTAGTCTTGTGTTTTTATTCATTAATTGATTTTAGATTAATTATAATTGTGGATTATTCGTTTAAGCATATAAAGATAGTGATACAATTGATGTATAACAATTTAAGTTTAAAATCTTTCTCCGTGGATCGATACTTTTCTTACTCTGTACTACTTGTTGACCCATGTATTCTTGCATGAGTTAGAGTCCTTTTATTAAGACTGAAAAGAAGGCAACAAGTTTTTGGCGCTGTTTTCGGGGAAATGCATTTAATTTTATTATTATTATCATCAATTTTAAGCTAAATTGTATGACTTAGACAATTCTAATCTTGTCTCATTTCTATTTTTGTTTGTGTTTATTTTTCAGGTACTTGTATATATTTTATGCGCACGCGGTCATCCAATTCTGAGTTGACACCTGCTCAGGATAATATTAACAGAAGAGGTTGGAAATCCAGAGCGCTTAGAAATATACAAGCAGAGTTAGAGACCGCAACATCTAATATGGCAGCAGTAGAACAAAGAGAAGAGCAAAGGGAGGAGCACAGGGCATTGAGAGATTACTCGATGCCAAACATAAATGGATTATAGTCGAGTATAGTCAGGCCAGCTATAGCAGCCAACACTTTCAAGATAAAGCCAGGCACTATTCAAATGGTGCAGAATTCGGTACAGTTTGGGGGGTGTTGCTACAGACGATCCAAATGAGCACCTGTTGAGTTTCAATGAAATATGTGATACCTTTAGATACAACGGAGTGACAGAGGATGCAATCAGACTTAGACTATTTCCATTTTCATTGCGGGATAAAGCTAGAAGTTCGCTTCACTCTTTACCTTCGGGATCTATCACCACATGGGAGGACCTAGCACAGAAATTCTTAGCCAAGTTTTTCCCAATGGCTAAGACTGCAAATGAGTACAGCATTTTCCCAATTTGAGCAGCAATAGGGTGAATCACTATATGAAGCCTGGAGAGATATAAGGAAATGCTAAGGAAGTGTCCACACCATGGCATGCTAGATTGGATGGTGATTAACACATTTTATAATGTATTGGGATGGCAATCAAGGCCTATTGTAGATGCAGCTGCAGGAGGAGCTTTATGGGCGAAGAGCTATGAAGAGACTTATAATTTTATTAAGACGATGGCAGCAAATGATTTCCAAAATCCTACAGCAAGAATGCCACAACCCAAAGTTGCGGGAGTCTTAGAGGTAGATGCTATCACACAATTATCAGCTCAGATGGCATCAATGGCAAAGAAGATTGATTCTTTGGCGGATAGTATGGTAAAAACAGTTGCTTTTGTATGTGAGATATGTACAGGGTCACATTCAACCGACCAATGTGCTATCAGTTCAGAGTCTGTACAATATGTGAGTAACTACCGAAAAGATCAAGGTCAATTTCAGAATACATACAACTCCAACAACCGCAACCATCCAAATTTCAGTTGGTCCAACAACCAAAACAATCAACAAAGTCAGTTCAACCACAACAACAGTTTGCACCAAGACCACCCTATCCACCTGGATTTTCTCAACAACAACAACATCATCCACCACCGGCACCTCAGCAAGAAAAGAAGTCAGAGATAGAGGAGATGATGATGAAGTACATGGAAAACACCGAGGTAATGATTAAAAGCCAAACAGTGGCTATCAAAAATCTAGAATCTCAAATTGGTTAGATGGCTAGCATGCTTAACAACAGACCACGGGGTTCATTTCCAAGTAACACAGAGGCCAATCCAAGAAGAGAATGGAAGGAACAATGTCAAGAAATCACACTTAGGTCTGGGAAACAGACTGCAAAAAATTATCATGGCGCGCCTGCGCCACCTTTGCAAAGGGAGGACGCGCGGCCACGCGGTCAGGGAAATTTGTCTAGGGAGAATTTGAATAATGAGGATTCGGAACAACAGCAAGAATAGAAGAATAAAGAAGGTTCTTTTGAGAAGCCCGTGAATAAGATACCAATAGTCCACCCTCCTATTCCTTATCCACAAAGATTACATAAGCAGAGGTAAGACAAGAAATTTAGTAAGTTTTTGGAGGTATTTAAAAAGCTGTAGATTAACATACCTTTCGCTGAGGCATTGGAATAGATGCCTAGTTATGCAAAGTTTATGAAGAGTATCTTGTCAAGGAAGAAGAGATTAGAAGAATTTAAAACAGTGGCCTTGATGGAGGAATGCAGTGCAGTGCTTCAACGCAAATTACCTCCAAAGCTGAAAGATTCGGGCAATTTCACGATACCATGCACAATTGGAAATATGAGTTTCAGCAAATGTTTGTGTGATCTTGGGGCAAGTATCAATTTGATGCCCTTGTCAGTATTCAATCAGTTGGGATTGCCGGCACCAAGACCGACAAATATTTCTTTACAGCTAGCTGACAGGTCTATCATTTATCCACGGGGGATTTTTGAAGATGTATTGGTTAAAGTGGATAAATTCATCTTTCCGGCTGATTTCATCATACTAGACTATGAAGAAGACAGAAGTATACCGTTCATTCTTGGAAGACCATTCCTAGCTACAGGAAGGACCTTGATAGATGTTCAGAAAGGTGAACTAACAATGCGAGATCATGATCAAGAAGTCACTTTCAACGTATTTAAGGCAATGAAATTTTTGATAGAAGATGATGAATGCTTCAGGGTTGATTTGGTGGAAAGGAGTACAAATGATGAAGTAGAGAGCTTGGTGAATCAAGAACAATTGAGAAGTGCAATTATTGGAAATTCAGAATTATATGATCAGGAGACTGAAGAACTTGTGCATTTTTTTGATACAACTCAATAATTCAGAAATTTCAAGACTCTTGTTGAGCCATTAAAGAAAGCGTGAGAGTCATCAGTGAAATTGAAGCCATCTCTTGAAACACCTCCAGAACTTGAGTTGAGACCACTTCTAGATCATTTGAGGTATGCATTTTTAAATGAAAATTCAAAATTACCTATGATTATTTTTTCTGCACTAACATCTTTTCAGGAAGAAAAACTGCTAAAAGTCCTCAGAGAGTTCAAGTCAGCTATTGGATGGACTATAATAGATATAAAAGGGATCAGCCTATCTTTCTATATGCATACAATCCTCCTGGAAGATGATAGCAAACCTTCAGTGGAACATCAAAGAAGACTTAATCCAATAATGAAGGAAGTGAGGAAGTGGTCAAGAAAGAAGTACTGAAATAGCTAGTTGCAGGCATTATATATCCAATTTCAGATAATTCGTGGGTGAGCCCGGTATAGTGTGTACCGAAGAAAGGTGGTATGACCGTGATTTCTAATGAGAACAATAAGTGGATTCTAACGAGAACAGTGACGGGGTGGAGAGTCTGCATGGATTACCGCAGGCTTAATAAAGCTACAAGGAAAGATCACTTCCCACTGTCATTTATCGATCAGATGTTGGATAGACTAGCGGGTCATGAGTTTTATTTCCTTCTGGACGGGTATTCAGGCTACAATCAGATTGTTATAGCTCCAGAGGACCAAGAAAAGACAACCTTTACATGTCCATATGGTACTTTCACTTTCAGAAGGATGTCTTTTGGTCTATGCAATGCCCCAGCCACTTTTCAGAGATGTATGATGGCTATCTTTTCAGATATGGTGGAGCAAAATGTGGAGTTATTTATTGTGAGATCCCAAAATTATGAAATAAAAGTATTCAATTTTCTTATAATTATTATTTTATTTAGTAAATGGTTAATTTGAGAAAGGGTTAATGTGACGCCCCCAAATTCGGGTCTCTTTCAACCCGACAGATGGTGCTCCATGGTGCTACAGTTCACACAAACATTCAATTGAAAAATCCTCAAAAGAACGAATCTGTCTTATATATATTCCAAAACAATACTACCATTCCCCAGCTTCTTTATAACCGTTACATTTGTTCTTGTCATAATATCAAATATTATCATTACAAACCTATACTATTACATAGGTACACTACAAGTTCGCTTTAGCCTTCACTTTATCCTTGTCGAATCCTTTGGTCATATCGTCTAGATTGCAATCATATGGTTCAAGCAAGTAAGAGCATAACAAGCTCAACAAGTACAACAATTTCATTTTTAAAAGCATGCTTGAAACATAGGAATCGTATATCTTCAATAACTGGATGATAGTTACGAAGTACTATCAATAATTCAAAATAGTTTTCCTTTTTCCTTCAAAACATTTTGCAATAACCATATTCCGTAAATCATCAATTCTAGTTCAAGACGTAAACGTCTTATAGTTTCTTTGAAAAGGACAACCCGGCACGAAGTCCGTAATTCTGGCATAGCTTACGAGTACATCTAGGTGATCAGCCTATAGTACCCTATGTTGATCAACACTATATTCATTAAACGTGTGTACATTTAAGTTGTGGCAACCTCACGTGCCCATTGAATACTCGATGAAAATACATTTGTTTATTCATATTCAGGCTTACCTTGAATCCGTACCAAATAGTTGGTGTAGGATAGCGTTAGCAATTCTATATTGAAAGACTTGTAAACAGTTCAATCAATCTATCAAGATTAGTCTAGCCGAGCTAAAATTGGCATCGACTCTTTTTTCAAAACCATACATGCATCTCATAATTTGAATCATTTGAAAACCTGGCTAACACGAAGGTTAGACAAGCGTTTAAGAAAAACTTACCTTCAGCGTCAACTACAGTATAATTACTTTCCCTTTTGAATCTTTACAGTCTCTACAACACATAACCACATAACATACCACATTAGGTCATGATTGAACATACATATAGTTCCTAAAGAATCTTACCCTTCTTCTCAATCTAATCCCGTATTAGATTTGTTATTTATTGGTTCTGGCTTTCCGTCATTCGTTTACATCTTTCTTACCATCTTCTTTCTCTTTTAAAACTTAATTGCAATTATTTCATTAATATAACTCGGTTCGAGTTAATCATCTTTCCTTTTCCTTACGGCTTATTAACGTCCTTACGTTATTAATAGAAACTCGATCATCATTGGTTATGTGTACTTATTACGTATAGTTCACTTTCATCTTCAATTAACTTTCTTTAACCCTAAGTGATCATACTTGGGGTTTAATTATAACTTAATAATGTTTGATTAAGTCCCTTAGTTCGTTACTAACCAATTTCCCTTCATCTCCTACTAGTAAACATTTTTCATTGTCGAAGTTTTAGGGTTGGTAGGCCATGGCCACGGCTATCACTGACTGTCTTGTGCTACCGCAAGTGTCGCTTTATTAGGGCTTGAGACGGACTCGGCCACGACGCGAGTCCACATGTTAAAGGTCATGACTGCGGTGTGAGTCTTCGTGGTGAAGCTTACTTTGGTATTTTGTGGCGTGACTTACACTTGCCTTATTTGGCATGCCAAAGTTTTTCAAACACTGTAAAATTTTATAGAATTTTCTTTTAGTGAGATTCCCGGCTTCGTAACTTCTTCGTTATAAGTCCGAATTGGTTTGTTCAAGAGCCTACAGATCACAAATCACGTACTCTACGTGGTCAAGCAAGAATTTTATCTATTCGACTTCATTTGCTAAAATTCCACCTATTAGTCCATTTTTAACGAAAACGATAAACGTTCGTGAACGTTCAACGCTCGTTTATTCGTTCTTAGTCGGAATCCGGCCATTTTTGAGTCTGCAACTCTATAATGACAAATATGACTTGTCTCCATTGAAAACCAATGTTTCCAAGCTCAATATCAAAATTTGACTTCCATTCCGAGAATTTCACGAATTCGACGATCGTCGTCTAATCGTGTGAAAAGTGAAACAAATCACTTGAGATTTTTAAACCATTTCACTTGGATTCAATCCATTATACTATCATCTTGACATACATGCTTCGTTAATTTATAAACATGATAAGTTATTACTAGTTCATTATGAATTTATGACTTATGAAAATATCAATTACTTATATTTTCATTTCTCATAACTTATGACTTCTTTTCTCATGATTTCCTATGGCTTCAATCTTTTAACCACCATCCTTGCTTCTTATTATCATACCATCTTTTTAAGAGAACATATGAAAAGTTCATATAAGTTCCTTATGAATTCATAACTTATTCTTGGTTTGGATTTCTTATTCTTACGTATACGGCTTATTAAGACTTAAGCATTTGATTTATCATTCCTTAGCATATTAGTTCTACCAATACCCCCTTCTCTATCTATGGAAGAGAAAGAGAATCATGGTTCAAGATGGCTTACCCTTAATGAGCACTTGACTAAGCTTTGATCTTCTTCTTGCTAACTCTTCTTCTTCCTTCTTTCTTATGTGAATAATGAAAGACTAACTTATGCTAACTTATTCTCTCAACCAAATAAGCTCTCAACTTATAAGTGGGATGAAATGAAACAACCTCCAAATGAATGCACAAGCTCCCTATTTATAGAAATTCCTAGATGAGGGTGTAAGGGACATAAAGCCACTCCACCTCCTTAATCACCTCCTTACTATTCATTGCTTTTCCCCTAAGTAAACTTGGCCTCCACACAAAATACTTGGCCACCAAATCACTTGGCCATTAATTTATCTTGCTCCCCACAACACTTGATCATCACACTTACTTAATCATTAAGTATTCTTGCTAATCACATATATGCACTTTGTGTGATCACCACACTAACTTAGCATTTAAGTTTACTTGATTAGCACATCAATTTCTTGTCCACCACTTTGGACTATCCATGGTTTGCCCTATGGATTTAAACCATCCCCTAACCCATTGAATTATAGCTTGGGCCTTTAACTTAATTAACTTAACCTAATCATTTGGGCTTGCATTAAATTATTTTGGGCTTGTAATTAAACAAACATTGGGTTTGCATTAATAAACTCACATTGGACTTAACCATCCAATACTTGGGCTCACATAATACTTAACAAATCCTACCAATTTCTTTCTTTTGGCTTAAAGCCTTATAACATATATTATAAATATAATTCTCATATTCTAACTCGTATACTTATTCCACATATACGACATACCATTATTCATACGTACTCGTATAATACCTCATATAGTATTCATATTCCTCACCTCGTACAATACCTACGTATTATACAATCATTGTTTAATTCATTAATCACATTTCCTTTCCTTCTCGTAAATCATTTTCCTTAAACGTTAGGTTTTAAGTCCACATGCGAAATATTACGTTTTCCATAACTGAAATATTATTAGATATTCCATCTCACCTCGATATTCTATCGTTACGTATTTCTCGGAAGTTCAAAAATAACTCCCGAACAGAAATGCGTGAATAGTGTTTTTCGAAAAATTTCTCGGAAAACTTTTATTTTCGTCTTGGAAATTCAAATACTTTAATTCTACCACGTAGCCAAAATCCTACGATGTTCTGACATTTCTAGGTCAGGGAACGACGTTCGATTAACTTGCTCCATAAATAATCAATTAAATTCATTTAATAAAAATAAAAATTTAATTCTCAAAAATTCAATTTTCTCGGGCGTTACAGTTAAAGTTAAGGGTGATATGTGAAAATTTTACAAACGACAGAATTATCTCTTTATAAAAATAACGGCGAAAGTTTTACCGTTAAACTGTTGAACTACCCGGTAGTAAAAGTACAGTAATACGCATGGTTGCATAGTAGCACATAGTATTGATTATTGATGCTTACGTGAGAAGTCACTCAGTTATACTCAATTATTTCTACAGTAATTGCTGCATCATATCTCTCATATTATTGATTCAATTATTGTCACAGTATCATCTGGATAATATTTATTATTATTAAATCAATAATTGAGACGACAAAGTTATTCATATTATTATTTGCAATATTGACAATGTCTAGAAGTTCTGTCAAGGAGAGGTTTGGTCACCTAATTGCGCGCCAATAAGGAGAAATCCTTATCGGAAAGCCCCCTCTTTCCTAGGAACGACCTGGTTGTTAAATATTGTGAGTTATAATATTAATGATGAATAAGTTCGTGTTGATTAAAGATGAAATTGATAGTTCCATTGTGTGAGAATTATTAGTGTTAATGGAAATCGACATTTATTTCGATGATAATTGATGTCTGGATGTTATATTAACCAATCGGTTAATTCACCGGATAAATGAGCAATTAATTGCTATTAATTCACATGCTTGTAACTATGTGTTCACATGTGTATACTATTGATTCAGATGATTTACTATTAGGGGAGTTGATGCAAGATTGATAATACTTGCATGACTAAATTAAAAATGGAGGAATAGATGAAGGTACTATACTATAATTGTTTTTTCACATGATTAGAACTATTGAGTCACATGATTTACTATTGATTCACATGGTTTACTATTAGAGGAGGTGGTGCAAGTTTGATAATACTTGCAGGACTAAATTAAAAATAAAGAAAAAGAGGAAGGTATTATACTGTAATATTTTGAGCCCCAAAACGTGCAATTATCGAAACTATATTTTTTCTATAAATAGAAGCTCATTCCTTCATTATGTTTCACCAATTCACTAAAGCTATAGAGCAATTATTATAGAGAGAAATTGTAGAGAGAACGAAGAAGAGAAGTCTGCTACCTCACTATTCCAGTATCCAGTCTTCTTTTGAGGTAAGGGATATTATTATTATAGTAAGGGGTATTATTCTTTCGTATTCATGAAGAGAGTTATTTTCTTTCAATACTCGTAAGGGTTGTTATTCCATTCTTTAATATTATTGTGAGACCCCGAATTTTATGAAATAAAAGTATTCAAATCTTTTTTTTCTCTATTTTGGTAAATAGCACGGTATTGATTATTGATGCTTATGTGATAAGTCACTCAATTTTGTTTTATTGGTATTATTAATGTAATAAAACAGAAAAGCTTTCTATATAAAACATAATACTTTTATAAAGTTATTCTATAAAGAGAATATATTATATTCTATTGTGCATAGTATTTTTTGCATAGTAAAATCTTTTAATATAAAACATAATACTTTTATAAAGTTATCTATTTTATTAGACAATAATTAGAATATATTATATTTTATTATGCATAGTGTTTGCATAGTGTCTGCATAGTGTTTGCATAGTAAAATCTTTTATAAAGTTATTCATTTTATTAGATTCTAAATAGAATATATTATATTTTATTTAAAAGATTTTTTTTTTAAAATATGGACCGTCAGATTAAAGTAAATCAATCTGGACCGTTCATGAGTTAGTTACTATGCAGTCCATTTTTCTATAAATAGAAGTTCATTCCTTCATTATTTCTTACGAATTCACTGAAACTCTAGAGAGAGAAATTATAGAGAAGCTATAGAAAAGTATTCTGCTCCTTCTCTACTTTTATATTCAGTTTCTTTTGAGGTAAGGGATATTATTTGTTGTACTCGTAAGGGATATTCTTTCTTTCTTATTCGTGAAGAGAACTTCTGTTATTCCATTCTTTATTATTACATTGGAATAACTTTTGTATCTGCTGGATACCTATACTTGGTGAAATTCTTTTGTTATTAGTTTCTTTATTATTATGTTGGAATATCCATTTTCGGTGCATATTACGCTGACTGGTTCCATTATTTATTATTTCGTTCTTTATTATTACGCCGGAATATCATCGAATATGTATGTGTTTTCTGTGGGACTGGTTCCATTATTTATTATTCATCAAAATATCATATGCATGCGTTTCTGACGGACTGGTTCCATTATTTATTATTCTGTTGGGAATAACAAGTCGGTGCAGTCTATCGCACGCATGGTGAATCCTTCTATTATTCCATTCTTTATTATTTTGTTGGAATAACCTGTCTATGTGGATTACCACATGCATGGTGAATGATCCTTCGTATTCATACGAATAGTATTTTCATTAAAAAGGGGTTTCTGCCAGGGGCAGATTCGTAATTTTTTTGACCCTCAAAAATTCTGGAAAAATTTGAAATGATAATTTGATGAGTTTTCTAGATTGTGTCCAAAAATGGCGATTTTTGGATGTATAGATTAAGAGTTATGGATTTTATGGGAAAAGACTATTTTAAAAGTAAACCCTTATAACTCCTTGTGGTTAACTCCAAAATTGATAAAATTTTTATTGGGAGTACATGTATATAACAGGAGTATACCCTGTAAATTTTGGAATTTTTGGACAAAAGTACAATATATGATAAATGTCTAAATATTCGGCAGTTTTAGCCATATAAAAAATAGTAAATGAATTTTAAAAATTACGAGAAAATATATGTTCAAGATGGGACTATATTACGCTAAATCCCAGAAAAGAAATATTTTTGGGACTGATTTGGTATTTTTCATGAAAATGAACTAGTTATAAGTCAATGAATTAAATATGTTATGTGAAGTAATAAAATTGGAAAATAGGATTTTATGGCTTGAGAATCATATATAGGGTATATGTAGATTTTTGATGAGGGATTTGATCATTGATGATGAAATCTTATGAGTATGGCATTTTTGAATGATTAAATGCATTATTTGATAAAGTGTAAACAATTGAAATAAATTGTTTATAAGTTTAAGAAATGATTAAAATATTGTTATAATATTAATGATATTAGATTATGAGATTATTAAGTGATTGATAACATTTGGTTATTATTGAATGTTGGATAAATTGTATTATAAATGTTTAATATTTATCATTTATCTCATTTGATTGATTCTTATATCATTGTCATCATCCTCATGCTTATATTGTGTTGAAAGTCATCTTTGGCCATAGTGCATAGATGGACTTGGTATGATTATGACCAGGGATTATTCGGTATAATCATGGTAGTAATGTTACAAATGATGTGGAAAAAGTCCTCATTGGCGTAGTGCATTGATGGGACAGTTTTTGGTATGATTATGGCTATGGATTCTCTTGACCAAAGGTGCAAAGATGAATTGTTTTATGGCATGATCGGGAATAGTTGATGAAAACACGATTATCTTTGGCCCGTAGTGCATGGATAATTCGTGGTCGTGATACTAATGAATATCCTTGGCCTGTAGTGCAGGGATGATTTGATGATGTGGATTAATTATTGAGCTGAGTCTCAGCGATGAAATATTAATTCATGAATGTGATAATAATGAATATCTTTGGTCGTAGTGCATGGATAATTCATGGATGTGATATTAACGAATATCCTTGGCCATAGTGCATGGATAATTTGATGATGTGGATTATTTAAGCTGAGTCTCAGCGATAAAATATTGGTTATACACTTTTAATTTGTAGAAGATAGTAGATATCATGCTTTACTTGACTCTTCTAAAATATAGTTGTATGTCTTTGGCTTGTAGTGCAAAGATGAATTGTTAATGAATATCTTTGGCCGTAGTGCAAAGATGAATTTATTAGTATGATTATGAACAAGAATTGTGATTTGGTATAACCATGATTTTTGATGTTTCAGGTGAAGATAGGTGATGAAAATTATCTTCGTCCTGGGTGCGAAGAGGAATTTAGAATCACAATTATGATTATGAGTTATTCATATGATTGTGGACAGGAATTGTTGATTGATGTTACAGGAATAAAACATTATTGGTGGACTTTTAACATAGAGAAGATAATAGATCTGATGGTCTATTTGACTCTTCTAATGGATTGCTCGTTCCGCTGCAACTATGGTTGAAAAGTTTTATCATCTACCATATGTTCTAAATCTCTGATTTATTATTGATGAAAGCTATTGATAATTTAATTATCTTTAGTCATGATATTCCTTCTTTGGGCTAGTTTGTGCTCACCCTTTCGCTTCACAATTCCTTCGGGTAATAAGAGTGTTCTTAGTAAGAGTGTTCTTGAATTCGGGCGGGGATAACGAGGGGAATAGAACAATGGTCTCTAGCTATGGAGGTTCTCCTTAAACATTATAGAAAAGTGTGTTGTATTCTATATAACATTTAGTAGTTATATTTGGTGAATCAAATAGGGTGAGATGAACCCAACTTTGGAAGGGTGTTTTGTCACTATCATACAAGATGTCTAATGACATACAACCTCGTGTTATCATAAAGGCAGGGGTTGTGCGCATCCACTTCTTTGAGTATATTTATGGGCACTACCTATATGATCTTGGAGTTGATTTAAAATATAATATTCACTTGGAAGCGGTGGAGATAGTTATATGTCAGAGAGAAGACTCACCATTGGAAAGAAGATGATAGTAATCTTCTCATTTTTTCTTTGGGGTCTATTAGATTGACCAAGGATAATTACGTGGCCATATGATATCTATTATAACCTAGGCGCATGGCCTCCCATGTACGAAGGTTTTCTTGAGCACTTCCCAAAGATTTTAGTTTCTAAAAAGTCTTTGACTATACTTTTATGTAAAAGTACCATTGTAAGGTTGTGGTCGAGGCACCATGAGAGTTACATATATTTGTATTAAAACTCATTATTATTAATTAGGGTCGTATTCTATCTGATGACTCAATGATTGTATAAATGAAGTTGTATTTAAATTTTGTACCATATATCTGGCGACTCGAGAATGGGTGATGTATACCTAATTTTGGGGGCGTCACATTTGGTATCGAGCTTAGGGATATGGTCATTTGATTTGGAGATAAGAGTCTAGAACTAGGAGGAGGAGAGGCAGGTTATATACTTCGCTGTGTGTGTGTGACTTACCTAAGTGAAATTGTTTACTTGATAAGTTGATAAATTGTGATATGTCAATTAACCTTTGTTTTGAAGATATATTCTAGAATGATATCGAAATACGGGAGATGAGCAATGGAAAAATCGATCTGAGAGGATATAGCAGGGAAGGTACAATCCGAAAAAGAAAGCAAGGTATTCTCATCTCTTGAATATATCAATGCGTCACGTAAATTTCGAGGGTGAAATTTCATAAGGATGGGTGATTGTGAGACCCCAAATTTTATGAAATAAAAATATTCAAATTTTTTTTTTCTCTATTTTGGTAAATAGCACGGTATTGATTATTGATGCTTATGTGATAAGTCACTTAGTTTTGTTTTATTGGTATTATTAATGTAATAAAAAAAAAAGCTTTTATATAAAGCAGAATACTTTTATAAAGTTATTCTATAAATAGAATATATTATATTCTATTGTGTATAATGTTTTGCATAGTAAAATCTTTTTATATAAAAGCAGAATACTTTTATAAAGTTATCTATTTTATTAGACAATAATTAGAATATATTATATTTTATTATGCATAGTGTTTGCATAGTGCTGCATATAGTTTGCATAGTAAAATCTTTTATAAAGTTATTCGTTTTATTAGATTATAAATAGAATATATTATATTTTATTTAAAAGATTTTGCTTTAAATATGGACCATCGATTAAAGTAAATCAATACGGACAGTTCATGAGTTAGTTCTTATGCGATCCATTTTTCTATAAATAGAAGCTCATTCCTTCATTATTTCTTACGAATTCTTTGAAACTCTAGAGAGAAATTATAGAGAAGCTATAGAAAAGTATTACTGCTCTCCTTCTCTACTTTTATATTCGGTTTCTTTTTTGAGGTAAGGGATATTATTTGTTGTACTCGTAAGGGATATATTCTTTTTTCTTATTCGTGAAGAGAACTTTGTTATTCTATTTTTTATTATTACATTGGAATAACTTTGTATCTGTGGATACCCTATACTTGGTGAAATTCTTACATTATTCCATTCTTTATTATTACATTTGGAATATCACAGCCGGTCGGTTTATGTATACGCTTTGACACAGTTCCATTATTTATTATTTCGTTCTTTATTATTATGGAATATCTGAATATTCGGCGTTCGTTGGGAATTGGGACTGATTCCATTATTTATTATTACATGCGAATATCACATTGTGCGTTCTGTGGGACTGGTTCCATTATTTATTATTACATTAAGAATAACTTTTGTCGGTGCGATTTATCGCATGCATGGTGAATCATACATTATTCCATTCTTTATTATTTTGTTGGAATAACTTTGTCTATGTGGATTACCACATGCATGGTGAATGATCTTTCGTATTCATACGAATAGTATTTTCATTAAAGGGGTTTACCTTGAGGCAGATTCGTAATTTTTCGACCCTCAAAAATTACTGGAAAAATTTGAAATAATAATTTGATGAGTTTTCTAGATTGTGTCAAAAATGGCGATTTTGGATGTATAGAGATAAGAGTTATGGATTTTATGGGAAAAGACTATTTTAAAAGTAAACCATTATAACTCCTTGTGGTTAACTCCAAAATTGGTAAATTTTTATTGGGAGTACATGTATATATATGAGTATACCTGTAAATTTTGAATTTTTGGACAAAGTATAATTTATGATAAATGTCTAAATATTAGGCGGTTTTAACCATATGAAAAATAGTAAATGAATTTTTAAAATTCGAGAAAAAATATATGTTCAAGATGGGACTATATATACGCTAAATCCCGAGAAAAGAAATATTTTTGGGACTGATTTGGTATTTTTCAAGAAAATAAACTAGTTATGAGTAAATAAATTAAATATGTTATGTGAAGTAATAAAATTGGAAAATAGGATTTTATGGCTTGAGAATCCTATATAGGGTATATGCAGATTTTTGATGAAGGATTTGATCATTGATGATGAAATCTTATGAGTATGGCATTTTTGAATGATTAAATGCATTATTTGATAAAGTGTAAACAATTGAAATAAATTATTTATAAGTTTAAGAAATGATTAAAATATTGTTATAATATTAATGATATTAGATTATGAGATTATTAAGTGATTGATAACATTTGGTTATTATTGAACCATTTGGATAAATTGTATTATAAATGTTTAATATTTATCATTTATCTCATTTGATTGATTCTTATATCATTGTCATCATCCTCATGCTTATATTGTGTTGAAAGTCATCTTTGGCCGTAGTGCATAGATGGACTTGGTATGATTATGACCGAGGATTATTGGGTATAATCATGACCATAATGTTACAAATGATGTGGAAAAAAGTCCTCATTGGCCGTAGTGCATTGATGATGGACGATTTTTGGTATGATTATGACTATGGATTCTCTTCGGCCAAGGGTGCAAAGATGAATTATTTTATGGCATGATCAGGACCGTTGATGAAAACACGATTATCTTTGGCCCGTAGTGCATGGATAATTCGTGGTCGTGATACTAATGAATATCCTTGGCCTGTAGTGCAGGGATGATTCGATGATGTGGATTAATTATTGAGCTGAGTCTCAGCGATGAAATATTAATTCATGGATGTGATAATAATGAATATCTTTGGCCGTAGTGCATGGATAATTCATGGATGTGATACTAACGAATATCCTTGGCCGTAGTGCATGGATAATTTGATGATGTGGATTATTTAAGCTGAGTCTGAGCGATAAAATATTGGTTATACACTTTTAATTTGTAGAAGATAGTAGATATCATGCTCTACTTGACTTTTCTAAAATATAGTTGTATGTCTTTGGCTTGTAGTGCAAAGATGAATTGTTAATGAATATCTTTGGCCGTAGTGCAAAGATGAATTTATTAGTATGATTATGAACAAGAATTGTGATTTGGTATAACCATGATTTTTGATGTTTCAGGTGAAGATAGGTGATGAAAATTATCTTCGTCCTGGATGCGAAGAGGAATTTAGAATCACAATTATGATTATGAGTTATTCATATGATTGTGGGATGGGAATTGTTGATTGATGTTACGAGGAATAAAACATTATTGGTGGACTTTTAACATAGAAGATAATAGATCGATGGTCTATTTGACTCTTTCTAATGGATTGCTTCGTTCATTTGCAACTATGGTTAAAAAGTTTTATCATCTACCATATGTTCTAAATCTCTGATTTATTAATGATGAAAGCTATTGATAATTTAATTATCTTTAGTCATGATATTCCTTACTGGGCTACTTGTGCTCACCCTTTTTTCTTCACAATTCCTTTCGGGTAATAAGAGTGTTGCCGTAAGAGTGTTGCCGGGTCGAGCGGGGATAACAGGGGAATAGAACAATGGTCTCTAGCTATGGAGGTTCTCCTTAAACATTATAGAAAAGTGGGTTGTATTCTATATAATATTTAGTAGTTATATTTGGTGAATCAAATAGGGTGAGATGAACCCAACTTTGAAAGGGTGTTTTGTCATTATCATACAAGATGTCTAATGACATACAACCTCGTGTTATCATAAGATGGGGTTGTGCGCATCCACTTGCTGAGTATATTTATGGGCACTACCTATATGATCTTGGAGTTGATTTAAAATATAATATTCACTTGGAGACAAAGTGGAGATAGTTATATGTCAAGAGAAGACTCACCATTGGAAAGAAAATGATAGTAATCTTCTCATTTTTCTTTGGGGTCTATTGGGTCAACCAATGATAATTCTGTGGTCATATGATATCTATTATAACCTAGACGCATGGCCTCCCATGTACGAAGGTTTCCTTGAGCACTTCCCAAAGATTTTAGTTTCTAAAATAGTCTTTGACTATACTTTTATGTAAAGTACCATTGTAAGGTTGTGGTCGAGGCACCATGAGAGTTACATACATTTGTATTAAAACTCACAGTTAATTGTGGTCGTATTCTATCGATGACTCAATGATTGTATAAATGAAGTTGTATTTAAATTTTGTACCATGTATCTGGCGACTCAGAATGGGTGATGTATACCTAATTTTGGGGGCGTCACAATTATGTTGGAATAACCTGTCTATGCGAAGTACCGCATACATGGTGAAATTCTTCTGTTATTCCATTCTTTATTATTCTGTTGGAATAACATGTCTGTGCAGTCTATCGCATACCTGGTGAATTCTATTGTTATTCCATTCTTTATTATTCTATTGGAATATCCTGTCTGTGCGGATTACACATAACCTGGTTCCATTCTTTATTATTCTGTTGGAATATCCTGTCTGTGCGGATTACGCATGACCTGGTTCAATTCTTTATTATTTTGTTGGAATAACCTATCTGTGAGGTCTATCGCATGCCTGGTGAATTCTTTTATTATTCCATTCTTTATAATTCTATTGGAATAACCCGTCTATGTGGATTACCGCATGCATGGTGAATGACCTTTCATATTCATTCTTTATTAAATTGTGGAAATGATCTGTCTACGTGGATTACCGCATGGCGGATGAAAATCCATTTACAGTTTCGTATATTCTATTATACTCGTATGAGATATCATTTCTTTTGTAATCGTCATGAAATATCATTTTATTTGTTATTTTATTTACGAGTTACTATTCATGGGTTACTATTCACCCTATTACTATTCACTCTAGTATTATTCACTTAGGTATTCGGGGCACTTTTCGTGACGGAATACTATTCACAAGTTACTATTCATGGGTTACTATTCACCCAATACTATTCACCCAAATATTATTCACACGGGTATTTTGGGTACTTTTCATGTCGGGGTACTATTCATGAGGTATTATTGCCAAAGTACTATTCATAGGGTACAATTCATGGGGTACTATTTACCCGAAAAATACATTTCTTTTCTGTCCAAATTATTTTTGGTACATGAATATTATTCTTGAATTTTACTCCACAAAGCAGTATCATGTTGACAATTTGGATATTTTTAAACTCTGGATAAATTTAAAGTCTTTAATATTTATCCTTGATTTCATTTGATTAATGCTTATATCATTGTCATCATCCTCATGCTTATATTGTGATGAAAGTCATTTTTGGCTTAAATGCATAGATGGACTGTTGGTTATTGGTTTTACAGTTGTATGTCTTTGGACCGTAGTACAAAGAAGAACTGTTGATTGATATCTTTGGTCGAAGTGCAAAGATGAAATGTTGATTGATAGCTTTGGCCCGTAGTACAATGATGAACAGGTGTATGACATGATCATGACCACTGGTGATATGAACGAATATCCTTGGCCGTAGTGCATGGATAATTCGATGATGTGATTGGCAGGATCATGACCATTAGTTAACAGTTGAATGTCTTTGGTCGTAGTGCACTGACACGCAATTGATTGGTATGATCATGATCATTGGTTTTATTGTTGAATATCTTTGGCCCGTAGTGCAAAGGTAGACAACTGATTGCTATGATCATTGTTATTACATTTGAATATCTTTAGCTTTGGGGTAAGGATATTGAGTAAGCGTTCTATTAAGCCTTGGTGGCAAGGAGAAACTGTTGTTTTATATGATTATAAATATGAATTGTGGATTTAACTATAATCTTTGGTGGTTCAGGTGAAGACATGTAATGAGAGTTCTTTTTGTCTTGGGTATAACAAAGAACTGTTGATGAGTATTATAGGAATGAAATATTAACGATGAACTTTTAATCTAGAGGAGATAGTAGACATTATGTTCTACTTGACTCTTCTAATGGATTGCTTATTCCGCTGCAGTTGTTGATCTAAAACTTGATGTCTATTATATTCTATCAGTTGTTATACTGTTGAAGGCTAACGATAATTTATTTTGCATTATCTTGGTCATAATATTTCTTACTGGGCTAGTTGAGCTCACCCTTTCTTTTTCACTGTTCTCTTCAGGAAATGAGAATATAGCTGGGACGAGTCGGGGAACGGATTGACGGTCTAGATGGTTGTTTTAGTAGTCCTCACTATTCTATAAAATAGTTGACAATAAATATAATGAGGACTCCATTGAGTGTGGATATTGTCTAGATGACAATATTCTTATTAAAATTCTTAGATTATGTTATGTCGTATTTTACACGACTGTTGTATAATTAAGTTGTATTTGAATTTATGTACCATTATCTAGCTACTAGAGATGGGTGATATATACCTATTTTGGGGGCTTCACATTTATGGATAATTTTTGTGACACCCCCAAATCCGGGTACTTCATTTTCACCGAATTTGGTGCTCACTATCAAAATAATTACATCTAACTACCCATAATAAAGGATAAAACATTAAATAAATAACTTAAACAATAATCTCTCCCATTAAAGGGTTACATCATAATCTCAACATAAATACCAGGTAATCTACCTTAAAATTATTACATCAGTTTGCGGAATACATTATAAAATAAAACAAATCTTAAAACTTCAAGCATTTAAATAAATTTTAACTAATTCTCCATCACTTAGACATCTTGCCCTTTCCCTTGCCAGTAGATGGATCATCACCTCTTTCAACTTTAGCTGCATTGTTAATTGCAAGAGTAAGCAAACAATTGCTCACTGACATAAAGATAGTATAATAACAACATGAGAGTGAACAACGAATACTGAATAATAAAGAACTTGTTCTACGAATCAAAATAGAAAATAAGTTCGAAGTTTAATTATCTGAGGGTCTTATGACCACGAACTATGTTCACGGTGTTTAGGTATTATTACCATAACCTCAACAGTCATTAGACTGTACAGACTCTTCTTAACGTACTCAGGGGGATCGGCCCTTTGTACCATGTATTGTGCACAAACATCTAAACGTTACACGTACAAAATCCCCTATGTTAGGGTTGTTCGTCTCAATTTGAATTTTAGAATTTTCGCACTAAAGAAAGTTTAGTTTGGAGCTAGCTTATCAGTGTTTCTAGAATTTTAGAACACTTATTCAAATTCAATCAATAAAGGTTTAATACAAGAATGTATAACTGAACAAGGCTATCAAAGTCAAAGATCGGATATCAACAATATATAACTGAATAAGCATGATATATATATATATGCAAAATATTATATTCAAGGAATTAAAACAATCTCCTTTGAATCAATGTATTAGAACAATATATGTTTTGAATACTAATAATAAGAAATGAGAATGTGAAACTCATTCGATGTAACGAATTAGGTTACATGAGCTTATTCAATCATTCATCAGAATAGAATCAATAGTCTTGCTCAATGACAAAGATAAGGTTTAGAAACTTGCACAATTATTATAAGAGTAGGTTTAAAGAACTTGCCTTGTTTGTAAGCTACACAAGTGTAAAATAATCTCCAATTACCCTACATTTATCATTGAAATCGCAACAACAGTTAGTTATATGAATATTAGCATTCGAGTTTAAACCATCATTTAGGTCATAACCTTAACTTAGCATCTAATTATATAGGTTAACACACTTAACGAATCTGAAATCTCACTACGAGCCAACATAACTTAATCGTTCACCTCTAACTTTGAAAACACCACACTTGGTTTCATTTTTTAACTTGTTTAACAATTATTTAAAAATCTATATTAAAGTGCACGCTAGACTAACATAAGTCAAAGACACATAACTCGCAAATAGGCGAAGTCTTTGCTTGGGCTCGAGAACGCAGGCAAGTAAATTGCCACTTGCCCTTAACCTGCAGACCGTGAAATTTATTTGGTGCTCATTGCTAAGAAACCCAATGGCAAGAATCAAGGCTTGGGACCCTGGCCTTGACTACGTAGTTTTTTTTTTGCTTTGGCATTCTAGTGTTAAAATTACTTGGTGCACGTATGACGCAGAGACTCGGCATGAGCGAAGAGCTGCTTTTAGCCCAACTAACACGAATTTCACCCACCAAACAGTGAAATTAACATCTACAATTGGTATAGACTATTACAAACATGTTTGCTAACATTTACAACCAATTAACACAATTTATCATCTACTAAAACTAGTTTAATTTCTCAAAATTCCATGTTTTCATATAAAACTCCATTTTTGAACTTCTTACACAAAAATCATCACTCACATCTCAAACTTGGCCAAAACACTTAATTAAAATTATTTTATGCTCGTTACTTAATAAGCTAGCATAAACAAGACTCACTTTACAGTTTAGCATACGAATTGGCCACTAGAATTGGTACTATTCACAAGCCATATGGAAAATTTATACTGACATTACTTTTCTTCCTTCTTTTTAACTGTAATTAGCACACGAATTCTTATTTACATACAAACTCAAACATAACCAACACATATAATCATCACAATACAATTGTCTAGCAACAATTCAACAAAATCGAATTCACAGAACATATAAATTATGCCATAAACTCATATATGTATGTATGTATGTATATATATATATATATATATATATATATACACACACACACACAGCCGATCCTGTACGGACTCCTAGACAGGACTAAAATGCGGACCCCAAAATTTTATTTTATTTTTGCTTTTTTTTAAAAAAATAACTAAAAAAAATATTTAATATTTTATGGAACTGAAATTTTTCCATAATACAATGTTTTGGGGGTGATTTGAATACCTATACCAAAAAATGGTGGTACAATCTGCACAGACTGTACATACATATTTTGTTATACGTACCCAAATCACGTCCAAAATACTGTATTATGAAAAAAATTCAATTCCATAAAATATTAAATATTTTTTTTTAGTTGTATTAAAAAAAAACAAAAAAATAAATAAATTTTTGGGGTCCGTGATTTTAGTCTGTCCGGAGTCTGCAGACGAGATCGAGGACTCTATATATATATATATATATATATATATATATATATATATATATACGAAGGTTTAGAAAATACCTTCACTTAGCTTGGTAATCCACTTGGTTAAACACTGAAATTGCTTAGATCTGTGACACCCCCAAATTCGGGTTACCTGACCCCCGAGTTTGGTGCTCACGATCCACAATATAAATAACATTTAACTACCCATTTAATTATAAATAGAAACATACATTTCATTAACTGATATAGTTAATACATTATCCCAGGTTCTCTAACCTTAACATTACAAACATACCCCTTAGATATACAAAAAGGGTTTACAAACATAACATAATAATAAGTTTATTATAACTACTCCAGCATTTTGCCTTTGTTCTTTACTGCACCTTCTGCAACTTCGTCCCTAGCTGAAAAGTTTTATTTAGCAAGGGTGAGCAACTAGTTTGCCCCGCAAGTTAAAACATATAATAAATGTATACGAATCAATAAGAACAGACTATCTATTTTGATAGAATGAAACCAAATTTCGGGGAACTTTGAAATAGCTGAACAAATTGTTAATCAATAACAAGTCTTCTCGAATTCTAGGCAACGCAATAATCTGATAATGAAAGAGTACAACGCTTTCAAAGTTTCTACGATATTCAATTGAATAAACAAGAATCAATTATACGCAATAACAAAGTGGAATATTTTCCAGATTTATGCTGAGTGATCTCACCAGATCTTTGAACTTTTTTTCTCGGGTATCTATCAAATATTTACTTTGATACATACGCAGGAGTATCAGATAACCATAAAGATTAAATCATACTCCTCTGTAAGTATAACAAGTGATCAGCTTTATTATACCCGATATTATGCATAATACGTAACAGTGTGCAATGGCCGAATATACGACCTAAAATGTTCCCTTTATATAAAAGGTTGTTCTTCTCAGTCTCAGAATCAAGATTTGATTTAACAACGAAATTTAATGATTTCAATTTCTATTTACATATCGATCTAGCCGAAATAATTGGCATCGATCTAGCAATAACAATTTAATTCTCTTTTCGAATTTATCAAGTTCTAACAAATGTTTGACTAGTCAGAATAATTAGCTAAGACATTTCTCAACATAATTTGACAATAAACAGGAATTATCTGTACTGTCAATTCTATTTTCTACAAATATGAATATCCAACAACAATAATTCTACGAATATATACTTTCTGAATCAGTAATTCAATTTGAATTATTAAACATGAACTAACTGCGATTTAATCAACAATAAATCCCTGGACATGGTATAATTAGCAATAATTAACCACTATAATAATTGAATGAATATAACCCAAGGTTGAGTTAGGGAACTTGCCTTCCGTGTTGACTACTGCTACACAATAAACTTATCTGCGTTCGTAAGACCTATAACCAATAATATCGGTCTCACAATTAGCACAGGAATTCATAACACGTAACACTGTGATTCACAGTCAAACTTCTTCTAGGCACATTACCACATAGCCACATTAGTGTTTATAACCTATATAAACACTTAACGTGTCTAACTATTTCGATTTGGTTGGATTTCGGTCTATTCTCGGTGTTCTGGTCACCCTATCCAACAATTAACACAGTTATTGTCAATTAAATTCGGTTTCAAAGCTTCAATATTATATTAGATAAGTCAAATATCGTTTATAATATTTTTTAAAGCTTTTAATAATTTATAAACAATTATTATAATTTATAATAATTTTTCAAACACTTAAATCATTTTTAAATGATTTAATTATCAAATAATCTTATTATTATTAATATTTAATAATATAAAAATATTAATGTTATACTTGTCAAATTATTAAAGTTATTATTAATAACTTAACTATTTTTTAAATCAACAATATTCTACTTAAATGATTAAAATCATTTTTAAATCATCACCATTAATATTTAAATATTCATGAAATTATTATCAAAATATTAAAAGTCATTAATTATAACTTAAAATATTTTTAAAATATTTTTCTCATTTTTAAATGATTTTTAAATCAATAAAATCATTTTTAATTCATTTATTTAATATAATAATTAAATAAATATAATATCATTAATATTAATTTATTAATGAGAATTCTCCAAAAATATTGAAAATTATCTTTTAAAATTCAAAATATTTTCTAACATTTTATTCTTATTTACAATGATTTTTAAATCAATAAAATCATTTTTAACTTATTTATTTAATTTAATAATTAAATAAATCTAATATCATTAATATTAAATTATTAATGAAAATTCTCTAAAAATATTAAAAGTCACATATTATAACTCACAATATTTTTAAATACTTATTCTTATTTAAAATGATTTTTCATAATATTAAATCATTTTCTTCTAATTTATTTAATATACTAAGTAAATAAATTAAATACCTTTAATATTTAAATAATTATAAATATTAAAGAAAAATATTCCAATTGGTCAAAAATTATTTTTCATAATTTAAAATAATTTTTAAAACCATTTTTAATAATTTTTATATTTTATTTTCTATTTTTAATTAATTACCGGAAATTCAGAAAATAAAAAAAATCAAAACCGTCGCTAATGGCCTATAGCGACACTTAGCGTCGCTATTGGTGTTCTTGAGCTCAAGAACACTGATTGCTTCGTGTTTAAGGAGTCACGTTTGACCGGCTATGATTGTCAGATCAGGCATGGTCTGGGCTACCGTAAGCTTCAATCGTGTAGTATGCATGTAGTACTACCATTATCAACAATTAAAAGAGTCATAACTTAACAGGATAGCAAGATCTTCTCCTTCAAAGTTACTGTCAGAGTGCTGCTGGGTTTTCTGGGTAACCCAGAAACCCAAGCAGTTTCATGGTCTCATTTTCCAGCCAACTTATTTCGGTTCTCTGGTCATGATTCATGTGATTTCATGGTTCATATCTATAGTCAACATATCAAGGAACATGTTTAAAGTAACATTTAACAACATGTCAAGGAACACGTTTAACAACATTAGATCCACAAGATATGCCTCGATCAAACCCTGTCAGAATTTTGTTCATCAAATTTCTGGGTTTTTTCCAGAAAGTTAGAATCAGCTTGGGTGGACTACTTTGACCACCTGTTACGTTCGATTTATTGACGTTTTAAGGAATCTAAAGGCATTTAGTTATAGTCAAGACAGCAGGCTACACTTTTATTACAACAGAAATAACAAAACAACATAACACCAGACAAATCAAGGCTGGATAAAACCTTGTCAGACGTTGATGACGTACTTCTGGGTTACCCAGAATGTACACGGTCATGGTCGATCAACCGACTTTGACCGTCTATATCTTGTAATCTGGACATCGAATAGCTTGGATTCCACTTCCAGATTACAGACCTCATGACAGAGTACAGATTCAAAACATAAAACAACACAAAACACTAACAGACAAGGATTTACAGTCCCTGACATTACGTTGTCAGACGACTTTAGAGCTCAAGAAAAATTTTGAAAAACTTCGATTTTTACCAACTTTGATACTATGGATCTGTGATAGATCATCATAGATCATGTAAAAACATCCTATAACACAAGATTAAACACTTAAACAGAAAAATTTTTCTTAGCAACTTGGATCAAAATGAAAGTTAGGGTTATACCTTCAAGCTTCAATTCTTGATCTTAGATCTTCAATATGTTATAAGGTGATCTAGGAACTGATATTGGGACTGATTTACTTGCCAAATTCGTAGGTCTAGTGTGAGAGAGAGAGTTGGTGAGAGCAAGAGTGAATAAAACCTAAGTTTGCACACTTTCTCTTTCTAAATCTATATATTTGGTGACAAGTTGCTAGATCTGAGATTTCCAGCTGCTTTTCTGAGATTTTTGAAGTCACAAAGTCAAGTGGTTGGTGAACCACTAAAGGTGTTGGCAATTTTTACAAGCTACTTAATTAAAAATCCAAAAAGGGCACTTTTGTCATTTATAATTTAAATTTAATGGCAAGATTGTCAAATGTCCAAACCCTTAGGGTTTAACCCTAAGGTTCTAACCCTCAGGTTTTACAAACTCCAAATTCTAGAATTTTCTAATTAGGATTTAAAAAAATAAAATAAAAATTAGGGTTTTAAATAGAAATTAATATTTTTAAAGTATAATTAGGATTTCCTAATTATATTAGCATTTACTAAACACATTAGGCTTGCTAATTAGGATTAGGGTTTCCTAATTAGGGTTTACAATTCCCGAATATGAAATTAGGATTTTGATTAGAAAAATTAAAATTTCTAAATTACAATTAGGGTTTGTAAAATAGAAATTAAGATAACAAAAATATAATTAGGGTTTTCTAATCATATTAAAGTTTAATAAACACATTAAGATTACTAATTAGGATTACGGTTTCCTAATTAGGGTTTATGATTCCCGAATTTAAAATTAGGGTTTCCTGGCATACGATTATGGTTCCTAACCGTACGTTAGGGTTTCTAATCCTGAGATTAGGGTTTCTAATATCTTATTAGGGTTTATTAATTTTAAACCTTATCTGATCAATCATTGATCAATATCTCTATACAGTACAAACACGTAAATATTATTTTAATTATATTTTCTATCGAATCCCTATCCGAACTTAGGGTTAGGGTTTTTAATCTTGTTAAGCACAACTCTATCTAAATTTATTAGTCAATACACAAATTGACCTTCTCGAGACTCGTATCATAGATACTTGTCGCAAAATTGATAATCAATATTAATATTAATAATAATAAAAAATTATTCGTAAAATTTTAATTATTCGAAATCCCGGGTTATCACAAGATCTCTCAATCTCTCAAGTTCTCTGTTAAGCTCTACTCAGTTTTCTCTCAACTCTCAGACTTAGCCAAGGAAAGAAATAAGACGCGTACAAAAATTATACTAACTCCCACTAACGTCAGGTAAAAACCCAACAGATAGCGTCAGTTAAAAAAACCCAAAGGCCACAAGGCCATGTTTGGCTAACCACATAATTCACAAACCAAATTATTATTATATTATTTATATTATATAGTTACTTTGTGTCACACCCTAATTTAGTTATCCTAGATAACTTTAGTTTTTAAAAAAAATCTTATTATCATTATATGTATAATTAATAAATAATTATATATCTAATTTAATTAATAAATTAGAAACATCACTTTATTTAATTTATTTATTTCCATTAAATTAAATAATTCATTTAGTTTAATTATTCTCTTAAATATTAAATAATTGATTTAATTTAATTATTTCCTTAAATTAAATTCCTCAATAAAATTATCATTATTCAGTTTAATTACTAAATTAATTCACCACAATTATCCCTTATTTATATTCCTCAATAAATAAATTATTTAAAATATTTATTTAATTCAATAAACATTTAAATTAAATTACAAATTTCTCGATCGTTACATCCTTCCCTCCTTAAAAGGATTCTGTCCCCAGAATCATAACTCGAAAAATTCATTCATTACATTTTTCCCTCCTTAACAAGATTCTGTCCTCAGAATCGCTATACAAAATCAAGCAAACAATTGAAGATAATTCTTCATCATAACGCTTTCAAGTTCCCACATAGCTTCCTCAGCATTGTGGTTCCTCCAGATTACCTTAACAGAAGGTATCACCTTATTCCTCAGTACTTGCTCTTTTCTGTCAATAATTTGAGCAGGGACTTCTTCATATGTTAAGTCTTTCTCACACTGTAAGGGCTCATATTCTATAACATGCCTATAATCATGCTTATATGGTCTCAATACCGAGATGTGGAAAACATTATGGATATGCATTAAATCTGGAGGTAAAGCTACCTCGTACGCCACTTAGCCAACCCATCGAAGAACTTCGAAAGGACCTATAAACCTAGGGCTTAATTTCCCTTTCTTGCCAAATCGAGTTTTCCCCTTCCAGGGAGATACTTTCAAGAAAACATAACTACCAACATCGAATTCTCGATTTTGTTCGGTACGATCAAGATATTTCTTTTCCGCTATCTTGTGCAGCTATCAATCTTGCTCGAATCACCTTGATGATTTCGACGGTTTGTTGCATAAACTCTGGACCCAATAGCTGGCGTTCTCCTACCTCATCCAAGCACAATGGAGTTCTGCATTTTCTTTCGTATAACGCTTCGTAAGGCGGCATGCCAATACTCGCGTGATAACTATTATTATATGAAAATTCAACCAACGGTAAATGATCATCCCAATTTCCCTTGAAATCCATAATACATGCTCTAAGCATATCTTCTAGTGTTTGGATAGTTCTCTCACTTTGTCCGTCGGTTTGAGGATGGTACGTTGTGCTCATTCTCAGCTGTGTTCCCAAACATTCTTGCAGTCGTTTCCAAAAATTTGATGTGAAACGTGGATCTCTGTCTGATACAATGGACACAGGTACACCGTGTCTTGAAATGATTTCCTTCGCGTACAATTTTGCTAACCTATCTAGGGTAAATCTAATCTTGATTGGTAAAAAGTGAGTCGACTTTGTCAATCGATCGACAATCACCCAAATAGCATCGTAACCTTGTTGAGTCATTGGAAGACCTACCACAAAATCCATTGTGATATGCTCTCATTTCCATTCTGGTATCTCCAACAGTTGTAACAATTCGCTTGGCCTTTGATGTTCAGCTTTAACCTTCTGACACGTTAAGCATTTCACCACACACTCAGCCACATCCTTCTTCATATTCGGCCACCAAAAATGATGTCTAAGATCCTGGTACATTTTCGTACTTCCAGGGTGAATCGAATATTGTGAGTTGTGAGTTTCACTTAAAATTTCCTCTTTAATTTCTGGTACTGGCGGAACCCAAATTCTCCCTTCGAATCGAAGTAACCCTTTCGAATCGATTTTGAATTTGTTTTCCTCACCTTCAGATATCTTCTGTTTTATCTTTTCACATTCCTCATCCTGAAGTTGTGCATTCTTCACTTTATCTACCAATGTTGAATTATTTCCTATCTGTAACAACTTTTCATCGAATTTTGTCGGATATTTAATTTCCAACTCCATCTTAGCCATTTCCGACACTAGCTTCTCTTGAGCAGTCAACAACATTAACTTCTCTCATCCCTTCCTGCTTAAAGCATCAGCAACAACTTTCGCCTTTCCGGGATGATAGAAAATCTCACAATCATAATCTTTGATTAGTTCCAACCATCTTCTTTGTCGCATGTTCAAATCTTTTTGTGTAAAGATATACTTCAAACTTTTATGGTCAGTATATATCTCACACCTCTCTCCGTAAAGATAATGTCTCCAAATCTTCGTGGCAAACACTCATCGCAACTAACTCTAAGTCATGAGTCTGATACCCTTTTTCGTAATCTTTTAATTGACGTGATGCATATTAATAATAACTCTATCGTTCGCATAAGCACACACAACCTAGTCCTTTATGCGATGCGTCACTATACACTAAAAATCCTCAGATCATTAGCAATGACAACATGTGTGTTGACTTAACCTCTTCTTCAATTCGTGAAAACTTTCCTCACACCTCTACGTCCAAACAAACTTAACTGCCTTCCTGGTTAAATTCGTCAACGAGGTCACAATCTTGGAAAAGTCCTAAATAAAATGCCTATAGTAACCTGCCAACCCTAAGAAACTCCTTATCTCTGACGGTGTCTTCGGCTGATCCCAGTTTACTACAGCTTCAACTTTTGATGGATCTACCAAAATTATGTCTTTATCAATAACATGCCCGAGAAACTGTACACGTTCCATCCAAAACTCACATTTTGAAAATTTTGTATACAACTTCTGTTTTCTCAATGTCTCCAACGTCACTTTTAAGTGCTCAAGATGTTCTTCCTTGGTTTTAGAATACACCAGGATATCATCAATAAACACCACAACAAATTTGTCTAGGAATGGTTTAAACACCCTGTTCATCAAATCCATGAACGCTGCAGGTGCATTGGTTAAACCAAATGACATAACCAAAAACTCGTAATGACCATACCGAGTTCTGAATGCCGTCTTCGGTACGTCTTTTAGCCTCACCTTCAATTGATGATAACCACTCCTCAAGTCTATCTTCGAAAAATACCTCGCACCCTTCAGTTGATCAAACAGGTCGTCGATTCTTGATAACGGATACTTATTATTAATCGTGACCTTATTTAATTCTATGTAATCAATGCAGAGCCGCATCGATCCATCTTTCTTCTTAAAAAATAACACTGGCGCTCCCCATGGCGATACGCTCAGCTGGATATACTTTTTGTCGAACAATTCTTGCAGTTGCACCATCAACTCTTTCATCTCTACCGGGGCCATTCTCTATGGTGCCTTAGATATCGGACCTGTTCCTGGTACTAAATCAATCACGAACTTAATTTGTCGATCTGGCGGAAGACCCAATAAATCGTCTGGAAATACGTCTGCAAAATCTCTTATGATCGGTATTTCTTCTAACTTTCGATTTTTCTTCTCAGGTATCAACTATGTAGGCTAAGTATCCTACACATCCTTGTCTTAACAACTTCTTGGCTTGCATCACCGTCAGACAACTTGTTTGTCGAGGTGATTTGTTGCCATAGAACACAACCTTTGACGGACTCATAAGGTTAACACACTTTCTTTGGCAATCAATCACTGCTCCGTGATTAAATAACCAATCCATTCCTAGTATAACATCAAATTCACCAAGTCTAATTGGTATCAAGTCTACCCTCATATCTTGACCCTTTATAACCACTTTACAATTCTTATATATGAACCTAACAGGAATCACTTCCCTATTCGCAATCTCTATGCTCAAGGGATAATCTAATTCTTCCTGAGGCAACTCTATGTTTTGAGCAAATTCATCGGATATAAATGAACAAGTAGCACCCGAATCAAACAGTACATAAGCATTAATACCATTAATCGGAATGATACCTGACACCACATCCTTAGACTGAACAACATCCTGCATGGTCATATTGAAAGTTCTCGCAATAGGTTGACTTGATTGAGCTGGTCCAGTGATAGTCAATGCACCACCACCATTGTTGTTTCCTTTTCCTCCACTTGCACTCCCCGCTGGCTTTTTAAGACAATCACGAGCCATGTGATCCTTCGAATCGCAGGTAAAACATACTCCCTTTCTTCTGATCAAAAAATAGTTAAGTGCAATGTGTCCTCCCCGACCACAGCTTGAAACACACCCGCTTTCCTTCAAACATACCCCAAAGATAGTTCTTTCCACAAGTAGCACAAGCTTCAAACTTTTTTCTTCAACGACTTCTCTGTTGTCCCCGTAGTCGAATTCTCGTTCCATTTCCTCTTCTGATTGTTATTTCCAACATTACTTCCACCAAATTTTTTATTTTCATTATCATTCTTCCTCTTCTTTCGTCTTGGTTGTATTTGGTCAAGGCATCGCTTCCACCTTCCGTGATAATTGCCTTTTCCAAGACAAACCAAGAAATGTATTTAATCGAACATTGAAACCTTGTCATAAAGCCGTGGTTTCAATCCTTGTTCGAACCTTCTCGCCTTACGTTCATCAGTATTGACTTGATAAGTGGAAAATCTTGCCAACTCATTAAACTTCACAGTATATTCTGGCACCGTCATAGTTCCTTGCTTAAGTTCAAGAAATTGCACCTCCTACTGGTTCCGAGAACTCACTAGAAAGTATATTTCAAAGAACATCTCCTTAAATCTATCCCACGCTACCACTCCTTGTCCTCCACTAACTTTATTTGCTTGCCACCAGTAGCTAGCTTTGGACTTAAGCATAAACGTCGCGAATGCAAATCTTTCCGATCTTCGTTAACTCTAGCAACGCCAAACACCTTCTCCATTTCCATGATCCAGTTTGGGCTTCCATCGGATTTATAGACCCTTGAAACTCGGTGGTCCAACCGCTTTGAATTCCTTGAAAGTCGAATTTGAGCTCATGCGGTTGATTCGCAAGTGTTCCCCATTAACAAAGCTACCAATCACCGAATCGGATTAACGTTGGTCTCATTGTTATTGTTAGTAGACTCCTTAGGAGGTGCTTGTTGACGTGGTTGTCTTCTTCTAGGAGGCATTTTCTGTTAAGATATACACTTATTAGCTCATTACTAAACTTCTTGGGTATTTAAAGTTTAACTTAAACATTTCAAGATTGAAGCTTTAACACATAACATTTCAAATAAACTCTAATATTCTATTCATTCATAAAGTTTTAAACATACTAAAGATAGCATATCTGCTATAAACATCCACTTTCCTGAACTAAACCAGTTTCAGGATTACATACTCATACTATCCCTTTATTTATTTCAAAATAAGGGATTTAAAACTTTATTTAGTCACATAATTAACCACATTTTATTATCATCACTCTTAATTTCTATCTATTCATATTAAGACGTCGTAAGGCTTCTCGACGTTCCTCTTCCATGATGCGATATGTCGCCCCCACGATCCATCACGAACCACTATGAGTCTTCAAATTGAGGTGGGTAATAATGAACTCGATCCTCGGGCCCTATCAATCACCGAATTAAAAGCATAATCCATCTCCTTCATCTTGGCTTTCTTCACTTGGACCTTAGCCTCAAAGACGGCCTCGCATGTTGAGTCGCCTTCATACAAGCATCATCCTCCGCTTTCAGACGCTTTAGTCGATTCCTCTTTGAAGTCATCTTTCATCTTCTCCATATCGGTCTTCATCTTCTCGTTCACTGCCAACAGGTCTTCATGCTGACCCTTGGTATGAACTAGATCCCATTTCGTGTTTCCAAGTTTTGAATCAAGTTCCTGAATCTCTACCTCCTTCTGTTCCAATGCAACGTGATACATCTCAACCATCTCCTTTAGCTCCTCAACATTATCCTATAACTCTATGTTACTGGCCATACAGAAGTCACGTCATACATCTCAAACCGACACGGAGTTTCGTGGAAACTCCTCAGATCCTCCTCATCATCATCCTCCTCTATCTCCTCAGACTATCATCCCCTGGATCGGCCATGTGCTCATCCTCCCGGATCAACTGTTCTCCAAGACTACATGAATATCCCGGGGTTCGTCATCTCTAGGTACCTGAGGTATCACCTCCCTAGTTGGACTGGACCCTCCTTCGTTAGACATCCTGCCAACAAAATATTTTAAGTTTTACTTAACATTATCGATACTCGCGAGCACATAAGTTATTAACATATAGCACATAATGTCTTTTATTGTTTAGTTTCAATGGATGCCTTAATCCATTCCTTAAAACCCGATAAGAGTTAATCACCTCTATATTTTCTGACTTCTTAAAGGCTACTTCCTAAGGTTTCCCCACCTAAGGTTCATAACCTAAGGCTCTGATACCAACCGGTGACACCCCCAAATCCGGATACTTCATTTCCACCGAATTTGGTGCTCACTATCAAAATAATTGTATCTAACTACCCATAATAAAGGATAAAACATTAAATAAATAACTTAAATAATAATCTCTCTCATTAAAGGGTTACATCATAATCTCAACATAAATCGTAGGTAATCTACCTTAAATTTATTACATCAGTTTGCGGAATACATTATAAAATAAAACAAATCTTAAAACTTCAAGCATTTAAATAAACTTTAACTAATTCTCTATCACTTAGACATCTTGCCCTTTCCCTTGCTAGTAGATGGATCATCACCTCTTTCAACTTTAGCTGCATTATTTAATTGCAAGAGTGAGCAAATAATTGTTCACTGACATAAAAATAGTATAATAACAACATGAGAGTGAACAACGAATACTGAATAATAAAGAACTTGTTCTACGAATCAAAATAGAAAACAAGTTCGAACTTTAATTATCTGAGGGTCTTATGACCACTTAACTATGTCCACTAGTGTTTAGGTATTATTACCTTAACCTCAACAATCATTAAACCGCATGCACTCTTCTTAACGCACTCGTGGGGATCACCCTTTGTACCATGTATTGTGCACAAACATCTAAACGTTACACGCATAAAAATCCCCTATGTTAGGGTTGTTCGTCTCAGTTTGAATTTTAGAATTTCCGCACTAAAGAAAGTTTAGTTTGGAACTAGCTTATCAGTGTTTCTAGAATTTTAGAACACTTATTCAAATTCAATCAATAAAGGTTTAATACAAGAATGTATAACTAAACAAGGCTATCAAAGTCAAAGATTTGATATCAATAATATATAACTGAATAAGCATGATATATATGCAAAGTATTATATTCAAGGAATTAAAACAATCTCCTTTGAATCAATGTATTAGAACAATATATGTTTTGAATACTAATAATAAGAAATGAGAATGTGAAACTAATTCGATGTAACGAATTAGGTTACATGAGCTTATTCAATCATTCATCGTAATAGAATCAATAGTCTTGCTTCAATGACAAAGGAAGGTTTAGAAACTTGCACAATTATTATAAGAGTAGGGTTAAAGAACTTGCCTTGTTTGTAAGCTACACAAGTGTAAAATAATCTCCAATTACCCTACATTTATCATTGAAATCGCAACAACAATTAGTTATATGAATATTAGCTTTCGGGTTTAAACCATCATTTAGGTCATAAACTTAACTTAGCATCTAACCATACATGCTAACACACTTAACGAATCTGAAATCTCACTACGAGCCAACATAACTTAATCGTTCACCTCTAACTTTGAAAACACCACACTTGGTTTCATTTTATAACTTGTTTAACAATTATTTAAAAATCTTTTACACTTTGTATTACAACGCATGACAACCCGTTATTGTAGTCTATATTATGCCTCGACATCATTAACGTGCATGCTAGACTAACATAAGTCCGATACACATAACCTGCAAATACGCAAAAGTCACTACATACATGTGGCATGGTACTAACAATGCCGCTTCGTCTTTTTGCCTTAATGCCATGGCAAATTGCTACTGGTGCTCGATCATAATAAACCTAATGGCGCAAATGCGCTTGGGATCTGCGCAAGACTCATAGCTTTTTTTGCCTGCGTGTATGGGTGCCGCATGATGACGCAGACTCAAGCATGAACAAAGAGTCGCTTTTAGCCCAACTAACACTAATTTCACCCACCAAACAAAGTTGAAATTAACATCTACAATTGGTACAGACTATTACAAACATGTTTGCTAACATTTACAACCAATTAACACAATTTATCATCAACTAAAACTAGTTTAATTTCTCAAAATTCCATGTTGTCATATAAAACTCCATTTTGAACTTCTTACACAAAAATCATCACTGACATCTCAAAACTTGGCCAAAACACTTAATTCAAATTACGTTATGCTCGTTACTTAATAAGCTAGCATAACAAGACTCACTTTACAGTTTAGCATACGAATTGGCCACTAGAATTGGTACTATTCACAAGCTATATGGAAAATATATACTAACATTACTTTTTTTCCTCTCTTTTTTAACTGTAATTAGCACACGAATTCTTGTTTACATACAAACTCAAACATAACCAACACATATAATCATCACAATATAATTGTCAAGCAATAAGCAACAATTCAACAAAATCGAATTCACAGAACATATAAATTATGTCGTAAACTCATATATGTGTGTATATATATATATATACACACACACACACATATATAATACTAAGGTTTAGAAAATACCTTCACTTAGCTTGGTAATCCACTTGGTTAAACACTGAAATTGCTTAGATCTCCTCTCAATCTCTCAAGTTCTCTGTTAAGCTCTACTCAGTTTTCTCTCAACTCCCAGACTTAGCCAATGAAAGAAATAAGACGCTTACAAAAATTATACTAACTCCCACTAACGTCAGGTAAAAACCCAACAGATATCGTCAGTTAAAAAAACCCAAAGGCCACAAGGCCATGTTTGGCTAACCACATAATTCCCAAACCAAATTATTATTATATTATTTATATTATATAGTTACTTTGTGTCACACCCTAATTTAGTTATCCTAGATAACTTTAGTTTTAAAAAAAAATCTTAATATCATTATACTTATAATTAATAAATAATTATATATCTAATTTAATTAATAAATTAGAAACATCACATTATTTAATTTATTTATTTCCATTAAATTAAATAATTCATTTAGTTTAATTATTCTCTTAAATATTAAATAATTGATTTAATTTAATTATTTCCTTAAATTAAATCCCTCAATAAATTTATCATTATTCAATTTAATTACTAAATTAATTCACCACAATTATCCCTTATTTATCTTCCTCAATAAATAAATTATTTAAAATATTTATTTAATTCAATAAATATTTAAATTAAATTACAAATTTCTCGATCGTTACAATTTTTCAGTATTTGGGGATTCTTTTGATTTATGTCTTGATAATTTGGTGATGGTGTTGAGAAGATGCGTTGAAACGAACTTGGTATTGAATTGGGAAAAGTGTCATTTTATGGTACAATAAGGAATAATTCTAGGACATAAGGTATCAAAGAAGGGACTTGAGGTGGACAGAGCTAAATTAGAAACTATTTAGAATTTGCCGCCACTAACTTCAGTAAAAGGTGTTCGAAGTTTTCTAAGACATACATGCTTTTACCGCAAATTCATTAAAGACTTCTCCAAGATAACAAAACCACTTTGCAGTTTATTGGAGAAGGATGCACAGTTCAAGTTTCACGAGGATTGCGTGTCTGCATTTGAGCATTTGAAGTGGAGGTTAACTTCAGCACCAGTAATTACAGCACCGGATTGGAATTGATGTGTGATGCTAGTGATTATGTTGTGGGGGTTGTTTTGGGTCAGCGGAAGGAAAAGATTTTTCATGTGATATATTATGCAAGCAAGACCCTTACCGATGCGCAGTTGAATTACACTACCACATAGAAGGAATTACAGGCAGTTGTGTATGCATTTGACAAGTTTTGAGCGTATCTGATTGGTACAAAGGTGATAGTGTACTCGGATCATGCGGCAATTCGACACTTAGTGGCAAAGAAGGATGCAAAGCCTCGTTTGATCAGATGGATACTACTATTGCAAGAATTTGATTTAGAGATTAAGGACAGAAAGGGAACTGAGAACTAAGTGGCGGAACACTTATCTCGACTGTAGAATCCGGGAAGGGAGGTAGATGGCAAGACTGTGATTAATGAATCCTTTCCAGATGAGCAGTTGTTTGTGGTGAAAGGGGAAGTGTAACATTCCAGAATTTTAATTGTAATATTAAATATTTATTGAATTATATAAATATTTAATGGATTTGTTTATCGTTTAATAAATATTTGTTTAATTGATTTGAGTTTATTTGGTTAATTATTTGTTAAATAAATAATTAATGAATTAAGGAAATTATTATTTCAATTTAATGGTTAATTATTTGTATTGAGTTATGTGATTAAATGATTTATTTAATTAATCGTTATTTGAATTAATTAAATTAAATATGAAAGCTTAATTAAATAAAGTGTGACAAATAACTATATTATAAGGAGTATTAAAATAAATTAAAGTAGTTTAATTTAGTTTTTCCAAATGAGGTTCAAGGATATTAATTCTTTAAATTTAAATGGTTTGCCAAACAAAGCCCTATAGCTTTTGGATTTCCTTTTTAATTTTGAATTATATAAATAAAATAAATAATAAACATAATATATTTATAATATATACGTTAGTTAGTAACTGATATTGCAATTAGTAATAGTATTAAGGTTTATCAGTTTTTTTCTTTGCTCTTAAGTGTTAGCTAGACTACGTGACTTGGTATTTGGCTTAAGCTAAGAAGAGTCTGAGAAGGAGGGTTACTGAGAATTCAGATAAGAGAGTTTGAGAGTGAAACCTGAGAAAATTGTCTGCAATTGCAAGGTTGTGCAAGCTAACTTGAAGGTATGTTCACAACTTTGATATTATATGTGTTTATGAGTATCACGACAAAGTTTTGTTATGCTCTGTGAATTCTATTTCTTCCGAATTGTTGTTATGTAACTAAGTTGTGGTGGTTATATGTGATATAATGCTAGAGTTTATGTTTAAATAAGAAATTTGTATGCTAAATTTGTTGACGGTAGGAAGAAAATAATGTCAGTATATGTATTTTCATATGGTTCATGAAAAGTATCAATTGTAGTGGCCAATTAGTATGTGAAATTGTAAATTGAAGCTTGATTATTATAGTTCATTAAGAAACGAGCATAGCGTAATTTGAATGAAGTGATTTGGCCAAGTTTGTTAATTCTGCAGACTTTGGACGTCTGTTAATTCTGCAGACTTTGGACGTTCAACGTAACTTAGCTTAATGTTAGGTTAATGTGATAGCCATGTAACAACAAAGTTAAACAAAGTTGTGTTATGTGGATTGTAAATTCAAAGTTGTAAAAATGATTTATAAGTCATGAACGTGTTATGTTATAACTTAGCTTATACAATGAAGGTTAGTTAAGTGTTGTGATGTTAACACTCGGGAATTCTGAAATGTAAAGGGTAGCATAAGACTTGTGCTAAAATGATAAGTTTAGCTAGAAATGTACATGTTGTGGTATGTTAGCATCTCTAATAGGTATTGTGATTTTAAACCTATATGTAGGTGAACGTGAGTTTAATACTTTAACTTACGCTCGAGGCAAGTTTCTAAATTTCTCTTTTTACATTGAGCAAGTTTTCTAACCCTACAGTTACATTGAGCAAGTTTCTTACTTTAATCTTTCATTAATCGAATTCTTGTATTCCTCATCATTATTTGAACAAACTAGCTATGACTTAAACATTATTCGAACAAGTTTTGAATTCCAATATTTATTGATGTATTCTAACTTGTTTATTGTTAGACAAGTTTCTTTATTGTCCTTCATGTACGATGAATATAACAACCCGGAATTTTGGATTATCCAGAATTTAGGTTTAAAGAATTAATTATTAATAAAATAAAATCTTATTAATGCTATTATGTGTTATGTGTTTATTAATCGTTCTATAACCTAGGATGATTATAAACCGGGAGTATTCTGGCTAAGAGCTAGTCTGAGCGAATAAGAATTTTCATGACGAAAATAAAAGTTTTCCGGGAACAAAATATTTTTGGGGTAAAAAGATGAAATATGCGTTATTCATCTGTTTCTGCTCGGAGATTTATTTTGAAATTCCGAGAAGTTATTGATTACGTAAAATGTTGAGACGTGATGGAATATTCAATAATATTTCAGTTATGGCAAAAACAAAGTTTTCGCCTGCAGACTCAAAACCTAAGGGTTAGGTAAAGTGAGTTCCGACGATTTAATGTTTACGTATAATTGATAAGTAGGATTTACACCTACTTATGGAGTAAAAATTCATGCCAACTATGTGACAACCCGAGAATTTTGAATATTTTTAAAAATTTTATTAATTGATTTAAGGTTCAAAATTATAACCTAGACAGAAAATAAGTGTATGCGTTTGATATTTTTAAGATAGAATTTTGAGGATATCAAAATTCTGTGAAGGATTTAGGTTAATTATTCAGGATTAAGTGTATACGTGAATATGTTCTGTGTATATGTGTACAGTATGTGGTTAAGGGTTAAGGGTTGACCAGATAAACGATATCTGTAACAAACCCTAATTTATATATTAGGAACGTCAACGTTCGGTTAGAAAACCCTAACGATTAACAAGAAACCCTAGAAATCGGTTTTGGAAACCCTAATTTCCGTTCCGGGAATTCGAAACCCTAATTCGGGGATTTAAAACCCTAATCTGGGAACTTAAAGGATAATTATAATTCTTAAGTGATATTAATTATAATCTTAATTAGGGTAAAGCTTAATTATTAATTAAACCCTAATTTCAAATTTATTAAACCCTATTTTATGGATTGAAACCCTAATTTTATAATTAGGAAAAACTTAAGTGTTAATTTAATAATTGTAATGATAATTAGGAAATATTAATCCTAATTTTCAAGTTAAGTAATTAGAAAACCCTAATCTAATTATGAAATCTAATTTCTAAATTAGAAAATTATTTTTTATTAGAAACCCTAATTAGTGGTTTATAAACCCTAATGACTATTTTGACCCTAATTGCTTAATTAGCAATTTTAATTAGTAATTATTAATCCTAATTAGCAAGATTTAAATTATGATTAAGAAATTTTAATATAATTAGAAAATTCTAATTATTATTTAGAAATATTAATTTTTTATTTTTAAAACCTAAATTGAAAATTCTAGTATTATTTATCCAAACCCTAAATCCTAAATGGCTCAAACCCTAAACCCTAAATGGCTCAAACCCTAAACCTTAAGGGTTTGCATCAAATGACTTAAATTTGCATGGAAAAGACTTTATTACCCTTTATTGCATTATTGTAGATTGCTTTGCAATCTTGCCAATATATGGAGTGGTTGAGCAACTTTGTACCAGCCATGTGACTTATTGTCCAATAATCCAGCAGCTAGCACAGCAAAATACATATCATTTGTATCAATTTATAAGATTAAAGAGAGAGAAAGCCACTTACATTTTTATTTCTCTCCAAGACCTTCTCTTTCTAAAATCCGAAAATGTAGAGTGAGAAAGTGAGATAAGGTAAGCCATGATCAGTCCATAACTATCAATATCAGATCATCAAAGACAGAAATCAAAGATCAATCTTGAAAGGTATACGAACCCTAAATTTTTGAAATCCTTAAATCTTGTGTTTTGATGTTAGTGATTGGTTAAAGTTGTGTATTAGGGTGTCTATAAGTGATCAGGGTTGATATATCATAGATCTATAACACTTAGATGCACGAATCAAGCATTTTTACAAATTTGGAAAAACTGAAAAAATATCGACTGACAGCCTAATGTCAGACGCCATAAATCCGTATCTGTTTTTGATATTTGTTGTTTAATGTTATAAATTTGTTCTATGTCATGAGAACTGTGATCTAAAATTGGAATCATGGTTGGATCAAGTCTAGATCGTCGGTTATGCTCGGTCAAACAGCGTTGACCGTTCACGAAAAACATTTCTGGGTAACCCGGATTTTCCAGAGATGGTCTGACAAGATATTTGAGGCTTCTGATTTTGCTTATCGTTGATGTTTAAGTCATGTTGTTGTAGTAGAACTATAGACTGACATATTAGCTATCGATTAATGCTTTTAAAATATCTATATCCATAACAGACTTGAATCAGTGACCAGTCAAACAACCGTTGACCAAACTGTTCAAGAACATTTCTGGTAAACCCAGAAATGTTCAAGAACAGTCCCGACCCCTATTTTGACCATGCCAGATCATGAACATTTGATGTTGTTAGGTTGCTTTGGTGATATGGTCGTGTACCCAGACAATAGTACTACAAGATTGAACCTTAATATCACTTAAACATAATACAGAAAGCTATACTTCAAGGCTTCAAAGTGGTACCTTCGAACTGCTTGAGTTTCTGGGTAGCCCAGAAACTCAAGAACAGGTCTGACACATTCTTCTGATGCATAGATCTTCATATCATGATGTTGTATGACTGTGTTGTTGATTGTTAATGGTAGTGTTGCAAACCTACTACAACATAAACGTTTAAGCAAGCCCAGAAAGCGTTAGGAACCTAGATCAAATGCTGGTCAAACCTCCAATCTTGTTAACTGACATGAAGGCTCAAGAACACCATTAGCGACTGATTCGTCACCTAAGGCCCCTATAGCGACACTTAATTTCAGAAATTACTTATTATTTTCTGAAAATGATTATTTTAATTAAATAAATAGAAAAAAATGATTCTTAATTATTAAAAATACAAAATAAATTCCGAAAAATTATTTTAAAATCAAAAATAGTTTTTAATTATTTAGAGTATATTTCATAAATATTTAATATTTTTGGAATATAAATAGGTATTTAATTTATTTAATTATAATATTAAATTAATTATTTAAAAATGTTTTTAATTCATGAAAATCATGAAAACTAATATTTTAGTATAATAAAATATTTTAAGTGACTTTTAATATTTTGTGATGAATTTCATTAATTAATCAATATTAATAATAATTAGTTTATTTAATAACTATATTAAATAAATTAAGGAAAAATAAAATTAATATTTTATAAATCATATAAAATGATTTAAGTATTATAAAAATATTTGAAGTTATAAAATATAACTTTTGATATTTTGTCATGAAAATATTAATATTTTAATATTAAAAGCAATTATCGGATAATGAATTAACGGTTTAAAAATCATATGAAGGTGATTTTAAAGTATTAAAAATACTTTGTGATATTATAAATATATTATAATATTATGACATGTATTTCATTAATATTTGATAATAAATAAATATTAATGATAAAAAATTATGTTGTATTTAATTCATTTAAATACGTTATTAATGATTGAAAATTTACGATAAATAGTAATAATTATTTTAAAATTATTACGAGCTTATAAAAATTATTTTGACTAATATTAAAATTATCTGAGATAATTGTTAAGCGTTTATACAGAGTTTAATGGAACTTAGACTCGATAAAAGTCCCATTAAATCGGGATGATGATAGATCATTGTTTCGGTTTCAACTCGAACTTAAATAAATTCGACTTGATGCTAAGTTTTATGTCTTTGAATAGATCGATAGGTTATGTGTTATGTGTTTAGGTTATTCTATGTTTATATATATTATAGTATTATATTGTGATGATATTATTCTAATATTGGAGATCTATATTACTAATATTAGGTCTTCGGATAAAGCGTTATAAATTGTGTAATGGTAATCAACGGTTCAGGCAAGTTTGTTTTTACTTAACTCTACTAAGAGTTATTTTATTCGGATAAGCTTATGGTTAATCATTGTTGGTTGCCATGAATTGTACTCTGTACATATTGCATGTATAAGTCAGGTATGAAAGGCTGATAACCTTCATTACCAGTTGGTTCAGATATATTTGTTCATGTATAATACTTGTTCAGTCAAAATTTTGTTCCTGCTAGTTCACAATTATATTGTTGAATTATAGCCAGCCAATTATTCAAATCATTTCAATCATGATATATCGTTATATTGTTGAACTTAAACTTGCTGGGCAACTTTCATGTTCACCCTTGCTATATCATGATAAACATTGCAGATTAAGGCGAACGCGTCGGATACAAAGAAAGGTTAAAGACAGTTCCAGCTTTAGTTTACGTATGCGATTAGATTTGTAATAGTAATGTATGATGATAATGTTATTGTAAGTTAAATAAGTTATGTATTGTGTATAAGTTAAGGTTACTGACCTTGGGGAAAAGTGTGTAAGTTTAATGTATAAACAATTTATGTTTATATCTTCCGCAAATAGTAATAGTTGTATAGAATGATCGAACCGGATCCGCGGTGATTCGGGACCTCGAATTCAAGGCCGTCACAGTTGGTATCAAAGCTGTAGGTTATGAACCTTAGGTAGGAATACCTGAGACTAATAACCGCAGTGATTAGGATAATACTAACTCACATAAAGTTAGTTGGTCAGTAAGATTCAAAGACAAATCTCGGCGAGTTATAAGATACAGAGTTCCCTAACTCTGATAATAAAGTTGAACAGTGAATGGGGATAGATAGAGTCTAAAAGACTAAAAGTACAGTGATAGAAGATCGTAAAACAAAACGATCATAGATATAGAAATGAATCGTAATATATACGATGAGATCACCCCGTGATCTGATAAGGTTATAGTATGGAGGAGGATCAAGCGAATGATTGAAAAGTTTACAAAGAAGATTCTTTGGGTGTCGCTTGTACTTGTGAATTGGTACAGATTTAGGAAAGGATTATGAATACGGATTAAATGAAATTCATATTGAGAAGGGTGTTAGTGTTAGGTGGGGATTAAATTGAGGATTCATGTCAGTAGCTGAGTTGTATGATTCCTTGTGTTGGCGGAGAATTGTACTTGGTGTAAAAACTACTTAGTTCTGACAATGATAATCATTGAAATGTTTGTGTCGCGCTATTTGATATATGCATGTTAAGAGGGTGATTCCTTTTCATGTGTATAATGAGATAGATAGGTCATAGTAGAGTAGAGGATATAAGGTTAAGTATGAGTTCTTAAAACTCATACTTATGTGACATACTTGATTCATAGTTATATGAAATGTTTATGAACCCTCAAATGAATCTGGACGCCAAAGGTCAGACTAGGAAAGTTCTTAAACTCATATGATTGTGGCAATTTATGGACCCATAAGTGTGGTTTTACGAACTGGGTATAGTTGTGTGTAAATGGAGAATTCAGGATTATAGGAACAGATAGATGTTTAAGCAAATGATTATTAGTGGAGACATAAGTTTTCAAAACTCCTAGCTATGCTAGAATTCGAAATTTTGACATCAAGCTAAATACGCACTATGTGCCTTTAAAAAAAATTATGTAGACTCGTAATCATTTTTGAAACGGTTTAAAGTATAGTCTATGCTACTTATTTAAGCTAGACGCAAATGATTTGAAATATCAAAATATATTTCATTTATCACTCATGTACCATGTAACCTGGTGCAGAGATGATAAAAATTTGATGGAGTTGTAAATACATGAATACTTGGTGTGAATTTGATCTAAAATCGTTGTTCCACTATTGTATGATGTGTTATGACAAAGTCATACAATGATGACATCCTCAAACGGACTGTTAAAACTGTACGGCATCATGGCGTCATTCTCAAAAATATTTTCAAAAATTTTAATTTGCCAAAGGGGTTTGGCTACACTTAAATAATTCGATTGAATTGAATTATTGATATGAGTCTATGCTATTCGATTCAGCTAGACTAAAGTTTATGAAAACTCTAAGTGTTCATTGAAAGAATTTTCCTGAACCAAATTGTTTTGGTGCGGAATCCAGTAAGACTGAGGTAGAATTTTGTGCCTATGGCAGTGAAGAGAAACAGATAAAATTAGTACTTGGCCAGTACAGGACATATCGGGCTAATCACCCTTTGTGTTTGTAAGTAATGACGGTTTGCGGTTGAGTTTCCATAAAACCTTTGTGAAAATGACAGACAAATAGTCTATATGACTCCTCAGCAAAATTTGAAAATTTTTACTCTTGCGAGTGGTGTATTGGGTAGCATGTGATGATGTGTATGAATGGTGTGCTAAAGATATGGTGTATGGTGCAAGGTAAATTTAGGGACTTAAATTTTTTAGAAGAAGGGTGAATGTGACAACCCGAGAATTTTGAATATTTTTAAAATTTTTATAAATTGATTTAAGGTTCAAAATTAGAACCTAGACAGAAAAAAAATGTATGCGTTTGATATTTTTAAGATAGAATTTTGAGGATTTCAAAATTTCGTGAAGGATTTAGTGAATTATTCAGATTAAGTGTATACGTGAATATGTTTCGTGTATATGTGTACGTGATGTGGTTAATGTCGAGGTTGACCAGATAAACGATATCTGTAACAAACCCTAATTTATATATTAAGAACGTCAACGTTCGGTTAGAAAACCCTAATGATTAACAAGAAACCCTAGAAATCGGTTCTGAAAACACTAATTTTCGTTCTGGGAATCCAAAACCCTAATTCGGGAATTTAAAACCCTAATCTGGGAACTTAAAGGATAATTATAATTCTTAAGTGATATTAATTATAATCTTAATTAGGGTAAAGCTTAATTACTTATTAAACCCTAATTTCAAATTTATTAAACCCTATTTTATGGATTGAAACCATAATTTTATAATTAGAGAAAACTTAAGTGTTAATTTAACAATTGTAATGATAATTAGGAAATATTAATCCAAAGTTTCAAGTTAAGTAATTAGAAAACCCTAATTTAATTACGAAATCTAATTTCTAAATTAGAAAATTATTTTCTATTAGAAACTCTAATTAGTGGTTTATAAACCCTAATGACCATTTTGACCCTAATTGCTTAATTAGCAATTTTAATTAGTAATTATTAATCCTAATTAGCAATATTTAAATTATGATTAAGAAATTTTAATATAATTAGAAAATTTTAATTATTATTTAGAAATATTAATTTTCTATTTTTAAAACCTAAATTGAAAATTCTAGTATTATTTCTCCAAACCCTAAACCCTAAATGGCTCAAACCCTAAACCTTAAGGGTTTGCATCAAATGACCTTTTTAGAATTAAATTTGCATGGAAAAGACGATATTACCCTTTAGTGCATTATTATAGATTGCTTGCAATCTTGCCAATATATGGAGTACTGGTTGAGCAACTTTGTACCAGCCATGTGACTTATTGTCCAATAATCTAGCAGCTAGCTCAGCAAAATACATATCATTTGTATCAATTTATAAGAATAAAGAGATAGAAAGCCACTTATATTTTTATTTCTCTCCAAGACCTTCTCTCTCTAAAATTCGAAAATGTAGAGTGAGAAAGTGAGATAAGATAAGTCATGATCAGTCCATAACTATCAAATATCAGATTATCAAAGTCAGAAATCAAAAATCAAGCTTGAAAGGTATAAGAACCCTAAATTTTCGAAATACTACTACAAAGTACCTAATAGACAACACTTAAACCACAACGTTTTTTATAAAAACGTTGTGGTATTTTTTTTTACAACGTTTTTAAAAAAACGGTTGTAGATATATATACAAAAATGTTATCTATTTAAAAAGACATTTTTTTAATTTTAATTAGATAACGTTTTTAAAAAACGTTGTCTATCTTATAAAAACACGAGCATGAACTGAACACTTAAAATTAAAATATACCATCTTTTTATCTCCAAGGCTCGTCAGTGCAGAGCTTCGGTTTCCTTCGTGTAGATCTAGTCTCTCTCTCTCTCTGCTCTCTTTCGCTCACAAAACCAATACCCTAGTTATTCCTCCCCTTTGAAGTTCCTTTCTCTTTGGGTCCATTTGCCAGTACAAGTTCGGTCCTTACGCAATTAGGTCTTTCTAAGCAAGGAAAGGAGTTTATTGAGTGCTTGTTGTACGCCTTTCACCATCTAGCTCACAAGGTAAGGAAATTATTCTCTCTATCGCTCCTCCTTCAATTTTATTACGCTATTCTGCTTGATTTTTACGCTACGCAAACAATTCTCCTTGGCACAAAATCCCCAAATCGAACAGGAGAAGAAGGTATTCCTATTTTAGTTGTTGTATAAACCCTAATTTCAAGATGTCGTGGCAAGTTTACGTTGACAATCACTTGTTGTACCAAACCGAAAAAGGCAATCAGCTCACTTCTGCTGCTATTTTGGGTCAGGACGGCTCCGTTTGGGCCCAGAGCCCCAACTTTCCTCAGGTGCTCCATTTTTGTGAAGATGTTTGTGGCCATGTATGTCCGCTTTTTGTTTTTCTTAAAGTTTGAGGTTTTTAGATTACCATTTGTGGTGGACATGTTTTTGTTGGTTTTTTTTTGTTTAAAAAAATATGTTTTTATAAAATTTGTGGTTATTCTGTGTTTTTGTTTGGTCAGATTATATGCTTTTCCGAATGCTTCCTGCCTCTTCAGTTGATTCTGTAAGGAACAATGTGCTTACGCCGTGCTTTTGTTTTAAGTTTCTATCTCATTTTATTTGTTACTTTGTATGTTTCATCAACACAAATATTTCAAGGACAAAGATATTGGGGAAGCTTTATGGGTTGAAGGCAGGTATAATCCACCATTGGTGAAATCCCAAATCTCAATATTGGATACAAGAATGGAATCATTTACTGAAAAAATGCAGGCATGGACACAAACTTGATAGTTTAATCCTCTTTGCAGAGATATTATGAAATAGTTGAACTCCTATCCTTTGTATTTTTTGTGCTAGAGAATTTGCATTGTCAGTAGATCATTCTCTGTTTGTCCTAACTTGGGATCTTAAAACCTTAACATGTACTTTATGATCTCGGTAATGATATCACAATCCTTGTTGAGGTATTTTCTAGGTATCAACTTGTGGGATGAGCGATACAATTGGTCCAGTTCATATAAAAGAGCGGCCAGGTTCAGAAATGCAATCACGTATTGATGCTGAAGCACGCCTCCTGAACATTGTGTTCTTATCTTTATGTTTATCTATTTGTCGCGAGTAATGTGAGTTTTCTGTTATATATGAAGTTCTAATTGTGTTTTATTGGTTTTGCATGTTATTAAACTCTTAAGATAAGCGTATGATCGTGAGAAAACCCTGCTAAAGAAGGTTTGTCTATAAGATCTTGTAGTTAACTACTCCCTCCATCCCAATTTAGTTGAAAATTTTCTTTTTCATGTTTGTGGAATGAATTTTTATGATGCAGAAATTTATTATTTCCTCCAACCACATTATTTGGAACTCCTTTTTTAGAGAGGCACACATGTTAAGACATGTCAAAAGTATATTTAAATATTGCAACATGGTTAAGAGCTTTTCCCAGGTGAGAATTTATATATGGTTCACTAAAAGCTATTGTCTCAAATTTCAGGCGGTCACACTCTATGTTACAATTCATGAAGGAGCTTGGCAAGGTACAGAGTAATTTGGAAGGCCCCTTTTATCTGCAAGGTTTCATTTTTCTTAAACATGCTTGTTTTCTAATATGGTTTTGGCTTTACTGTTTTGTCGGCCTTACCAATGATTCTTTGAATTGATATGGATCTATGAAATTATGTTGCAGAGACGGTACGGATGTCGTGCAATGATGCTGGAAACTGTGGCAGCTGTTCCTGGTATGGTTGGGGGGATGCTGTTGCACTTAAGGTCTCTCTCAAGCAAGTTCCAGCAGAGTGGAGGTTGGATTAAAGCATTGCTTGAAGAAGCTGAGAATGAGAGGATGCACCTGATGACCATGGTGGAACTTGTGAAACCCAAATGGTACGAAAGGTTTCTGGTTCTGACTGTACAGGGAGTCTTTTTCAATGCTTTCTTTGTTCTTTACTTGATGTCCCCCAAAGTGGGACATAGAGTTGTTGGGTATCTGGAAGAAGAGGCCATACATTCGTATACAGAGTATCTGAAGGATATTGATAGTGGTAGAATTAAAAATGTTCCTGCTCCTCCTATCGCTGCCCAAATATGCAAAACTGAAGGATGTTATAACTGTAATTCGTGCTGATGAAGCTCACCATCGAGATTTTAATCATTTTGCTTCGGTGAGTGGCATTAATCTTCTTTTTGTTGTTTATTGGATTTACATGCTTTCCTCACATTAGTCTCTCTCTCTCTCTCTCTGAAATTCATGAGTTGGGTTTGTCATGCAGGATATTCATTTCCAGGGAAAGGAATTAAGGGATGCACCAGCTCCTCTTGGTTACCATTGACACGTAGCCATACATATTTGGCTGAATATAATAGATCTGTGTATCTACCTACTGTATATGTCTACTGCTGGAAATCATCATTCATAGTAAGCTAATCTTGGTGTTTGTAATGCAGTTATTGCTGACTGTATCTGAGCTTTTTGGGGATTGTTATCTTACACACATTATGCTACCTGTATTCCTGGTAGCAGTTGGTGATAGTGCTGACTTGACATAATGTCTCAGTAATCTTTATTCGGTCATTTTGTGCAAAATGATTGTTTGCTATTTCGTAGCAGTTAATTGTTTAGATCCATAAGTTCATAACTTTTACTATTTGAACTGTTTGAAGTTCTTATTTTTTAATTATGTCCAGGTTGATATTGCTGCTGGAGGATGGCATTCTACAGCAATAACAGGTGAAGGAGAGGTATTTTTTCTTTTTAGCTGTGAACAGCTTTAGTTGTGTTATTAACTGGTGTTAACATCACTTTTGTTAACAATTTTTCTGGTCTATTTTATGGGCTCCCATTTACTAAACCCAATCCTGAATTTGTTCAATCCGTAAAGAGCCAGTTCTCACCTGAAAGTAAACTGTCAGTCGTTTGTCAGGAAGGACTGAGTTAAGTTTCTGATAGTTATTGTTATTTATTCTATTTGAAATTCTTAAAGAAAGACTTTATTATGATGCATTACATGTTGGGACCTGCCATATATAGCTCAAACTGCTAACAAAACAAGAGATGTAAGCGTAAAGTATATACCTTGCTATGATAAGCATGCTAACTCATATAGGGCATGCTAGTCAACGAATCACAAGTTGTTCATTTTTAAATCATAAACACTTCTTTAGGACATCTAATGTTTTTTGTTAGCTTTAGCCAACTGTTTTTTTGCTGTTGGAGGTTAGTTAAATTTGATAACCATAGTACTGCTGCATAATGAAACCTACTAATATTAATGCTTAAATTTAAAGTGTGTTAATGCTTATTAGAAGTAATGGTAGGCTTTGTAATGTGAGTTGGTTGCAAATTGTTACATACTATAACTGTTCCCTTAATTTGTATATAGATTTTAACCATATGACTGACTCCTTGTTTCAAGCTTCACTGCCAAAAACTTGTCCTCCAAAAACTGTAGACTATGCACAATTTATGATGGGAAAAGGACAACCTCAATTACAAACACAGCAGCTGCAAGTACAGCCTGACAATGTTTCCTCTGATGCCCAGTGGTTTGTTAGATTCCGAGTACTTGTATCAAGTAACACACTGTAAGCTTCTTGGGTTACTAAGTTTTGACCACCAAAAAAAGTTTTAATCTCTGAAGTCTAGTATATGGTTGGAGACTTCTAATGACATTTTTTGGTGGAAAGGATGTATACATTTAGGTAGCAAGTGAATTTGAGATGTATGGATAGTTTGGTATTATTGGGATGTAAACGTATTGTATGGTATTAATATTCTTTGTAATTGGTATATTTTGAATTTGAGATGTACGGATAGTATTATTGGGGTGTATTTTGAATGGTTGATACATTTTGACTTTAAATTTAAATGAGAATTTAGACTTTTTAGCTTTATATCATGACATTAGTATATTGCAGGTGCATTGGTAATATAAGTAAATCACAATTTTTTTTCTTTTTTTTTATCTACACCATTTTAAAAACGTTGTGGAATTATTCCTTCTACAACGTTTTTAGTCAGAAAACGTTGTGGAATCATATATTCTGCAACGTTTTTAAGCATCTGCTAATTTTTGGATAACAAATTTACAATATTTTTTTCTTAAAAACGTTGTGTAATGTGCTTAACTTCAACGTTTTAAAAACGTTGTGTAAGGGTGTTAAATAGATAATACCCTTAACCACGACGTTTTTTTGACTGAAACCACAACGTTTTTTTCGCGTTGTCTATTTAGTGTTTTGTAGTAGTGAAATCCTTAAATCTTTTGTTTTGATGTTGGTGATTGGTTAAAGTTGTGTATTAGGGTGTCTATAAGTGATCTGGGTTGATAGATCATGGATCTATAACACTTAGATGCACGAATCAAGTATTTTTACAAATATGAAAAAACTGGAAAAATATCGACTGACAGCCTAATGTCAGACGCCAAAAATCCTTATATGTTTTTGATATTTGTTGTTTAATTTTATAAATCTGTTCTATGTCATGAGAACTGTGATCTAAAACTAGAATCATGGTTGGATCAAGTCTAGATAAATCGGTTATGCTCTCAATAAACGGCGTTGGACCGATTCACTTTTGAAAACGTTTCTGGGTAACCCAGATTTTCCAGAGATGGTCTGACAAGATATTTGAGGCTTCTGATTTTGCTTATCGTTGATGTTTAAGTCATGTTGTTGTAATAGAACTATAGACTGACATATTGGCTATCGATTCATCCTTGTAAAATATCTATATCCATAACAGACTTGAATCAGTGACCAGTCAAACAACCGTTGACCAAACTGTTCAAGAACATTTTTGGAAAATCCAGAAATGTTCAAGAACAGTCCTGACCCCTACTTTGACCATGCCAGATCGTGAACATTTGATGTTGTTAGGTTGCTTTGGTGATATGGTCGTGTACCCAGACAATAGTACTACAAGATTGAACCTTAATATCACTTAAACATAATACAGAAAGCTATGATTCAAGGCTTCAAAGTGGTACCTTCTAAGCGCTGAGTTTACGGCAAAACCGAAACTCGAGAACGATTCGACACGTTCTTCTGATGCATTGATCTTCATATCATGATGTTGTATGACTGTGTTGTTGATTGTTAATGGTAGTGTTGCAAACCTACTACAACATAAACATTTAAGCAAGCCCAGAAAGCGTTAGGAACCTAAATCAAATGCTGGTCAAACCTCCAACCTTGTTAACTGACATGAAGGCTCAAGAACACCTCAAGAACACCATTAGCGACGGATTCGTCACCTAAGGGCCCTGTAGCGACACTTAATTTCAGAAATTACTTATTATTTTTCGAAAATGATTATTTTAATTAAATAAATAGAAAAAATGATTTTTAATTATTAAAAATACAAAATAAATTTCAAAAAATTATTTTAAAATCTGAAAAATAGTTTTTAATTATTTAGAGTATATTTCATAAATATTTAATATTTTTGGAATATAAATGGTATTTAATTTATTTAATTATAATATTAAATAAATTATTAAAAAGTTTTTAATTCATTAAAAATCATGAAAAATAATATTATGGTATAATAAAATATTTTAAGTGACTTTTAATATTTTGTGATGAATTTCATTAATTAATCAATATTAATGATAATTAGTTTATTTAATAACTATATTAAATAAATTAAGGAAAAATAGAATTAATGTTTTATAAATCATATAAAATGATTTAAGTATCATAAAATATTTTAAGTTATAAAATATAACTTTTGATATTTTGTCATGAAAATATTAATATTTTAATATTAAAAGCAATTATCGGATAATGAATTTAACGGTTTAAAAATCATATGAAGGTGATTTTAAAGTATTAAAAATACTTTGTGATATTATAAATATATTATAATATTATGACCTGTATTTCATTAATATTTGATAATAAATAAATATTAATGATAAAAGAATTATGTGGTATTTAATTCAATTAAATACGTTATTAATGATTGAAAATTTACGATAAATAGTAATAATTATTTTAAAATTATTACGAACTTATGAAAATTATTTTGACTAATATTAAAATTATCTGAGATAATTGTTAAGCGTTTATACAGAGTTTAATGGAACTTAGACTCGATAAAAGTCCAACTGGACCGTCGGGATGATAGAATTGTGTCGGTTTCAACTCGGAGTTAAATAGTCTGACTTGATGCTAAGTTTTATGTGCTGAATAGACTGATAGGGTTATGTGTTATGTGTTTAGGTTATTCTATGTTTATATATATTATAGTATTATATTGTGATGATATTATTCTAATATTGGAGATCTATATTACTAATATTAGGTCTTCGGATAAAGCGTTATAAATTGTGTAGTTGTAATCAATGGTTCAGGCAAGTTTGTTTTTACTTAACTCTACTAAGATTTGTTTTATTCGGATAAGCTTATGGTTAATCATTGCTGGTTGCCATGAATTGTACTCTGTACATATTGCATGTATAAGTCAGGTATGAAAGGCTGATCACCTTCATTACCTGTTGGTTCAGATATATTTGTTCATGTATAATACTTATTCAGTCAAAATTTTGTTCCTGCTAGTTCACAATTACATTGTTGAATTATAGCCAGCCAATTATTCAAATCATTTCAATCATGATATATCGTTATATTGTTGAACTTAAACTTGTTGGGCAACTTTCATGCTCACCCTTGCTATATCATGATAAATATTGCAGATTAAAACGCTAGCAGCGTCGGATCAAGGAAAGGTTAAAGACAGGTTCGACTTTAGTTTACGTATGCGATTAGATTTGTAATAGTAATGTATGATGATAATGTTATTGTAAGTTAAATAAGTTATGTATTGTGTATAAGTTAAGGTTACTCGACCTTGGGGAAAAGTGTGTAAGTTTAATGTATAAACAATTTATGTTTATATCTTCCACAAATAGTAATAGTTGTATAGAATGATCGAACCGGATCCGCGGTGATTTCGGACCGTCACAGGAACTATGCCCATCTCAAGTACATTTTAGTCTGTTTTAGCTGCATTTCATGATAATTTGAATTTCGCATACTTAAAACTCCTTTTGGTGAATAAGTGCAGGAATTGGCCTAATTTGGTGGTGATATCGGGTACGAGGCTAATAGAAGCGTGAGGCGAGGCAAAAGATAGGATGTGCGTAGGATTGAGTGAAGCATGGATGGACAAGCATGGATACACATAGGACATGTCAGTAGCAACAACAACATTACAGAACCAAGCTAAGGAGCAGGATCAAGACAAGAATCGCAAGTCGCGCTGCCACCGCGGAAAAAGATAGCTTGAGGTGCGTGTCGCATGAAAGTTCCCGACCAAACAGGAAAACCCATCGCAAGTTCTGGCGGCGCCATGAAGGAAAAGCCTAGGGAGCGCGCGCCCGCGTGCGAGATTGGCCAAACATACAAACTTACTGCAAGTCTCGCGGCCGCGAGAATATCAAGCTGGAGGAGCGCGCGGCCGCGCGAGAGGCCAGAAGCTGCTGACTTATTTTATTTTATTTCCAATTTCTAAAGGTTGTAATTGATTTAAAACGATTCCTGACTGGTGTCAGGGGTATCACTTGACATTTTATTAAGTTTTTCACGTATCTTTAGATCGTAATTAGGGTTTACTCTCTGGGGGAGATTCCAACGTAGAAGGAGGCCACAACTCTACTTTTCTACTTCTTCTTGGGATTTTCTACCAGAGTGGATTATTAATATTAGTTTTGCTGGATTCTTATGAGGATCTGAATATTGATTTATATTCAGCAATTGGGTTTGATAGTTTTATCTTTCATCTTTCAATTGTCGTTTATTGACCATGTTTAGATTTGATCCCATAATGGCTTTTGGTTCAGTTATGAACTAAACTCCATTATGGGATTCTAACGGATTTTAATATGTAGTTTGATTGCATGCTTAAATGCTGGTTTGTTTTGCATATCATATGGGATGTCTGTCATGATTGTTTTGCGTGTATGAATGCTTAATCACCATTCATTTCAGTATTTGTATGGAATTGACAATGAACATGCAAATATAGACTGTAATCATGACAGTATACGTATATAGGGCTGTGTTATATGGCTTATGTATTTTGTGAACCAGATAGACATATATTGTTTCACCGTATAAGTTAGAATAAGGGCTTGAACTTAAAATCAATATAGTTGCAATTTCACATAGACATATAGTGATTTTGGTTATAGTAATGATTACATAGAGTCTATCATCTGTGGATGCTGTGTAAGTAGGTCTTAGTGCATTGAAAAATGGCTAATACTCTTTTAGTGCTCTTGGCTACTTTCTTGTGATATGTGAACAAGTCATGCATGATAGTGGCGATTAAATGAAGTATTAAATGAAGTTAGGATCCCATTAGTTCCAATATCATTTATTCTATCGTTATTATTGTTTTAATTATTATTTGTAATTCGAGAACAAACCAAGTTTTATCATTAGTTTGAACATATAAATATAGTGAATTAATTAATGAATAGTAGTTTAAGTTAAACAACTTTCTCTGTGGGATCGATACTTTACTTTCTCTGTATTACTTGTTGACGCATGTATGCTTGCATGAGTTAGAGCTCTTTTGTTAAGACTAAAAAAAGAGGCAACAAGTTTTTGGCGCCGTTGCCGGGGAAAGGCGTTTAATTTAGTATTATTATCATTAGTTTAAGCTATATTGTATGACTTAGACAATTCTAGTCTTATCTCATTTCAGTTTTTTTCTTTTGTTTCAGGAATTTGGATAAATTTTTATGCGCACATGGTCAACTAACCCCGATTTAACACCTATTCAGGATAATATAAACGGGAGAGGTTGGAAAGCGGGTGTACGTAGAAATTTACAAGAACAGTTGGAAAACACGACAACTAACATGGCAGCCGAGGAACAAGGAGAAGATCAAAGAGAGGAGCATAGGGCTCTGAAGGAGTATTCCATGCCTAATATTAATGGACTACTGATCTAGCATAGTCGGACCAAAGAATAGCAAAGAAATACATTCGAGATAAAAGCGCCACTATTCAAATGGTGCGTAATACGATTCGATTTGGGGGTCTTTGCACGAGATGATCCGAATGAACACTTGTTAAGTTTCATCGAAATTTGTGATACATTCAGATACAACGATGTGACGGAGGATGCTATTAGACAAAGGTTGTTCCCATTTTCATTGAGGGATAAAGCAAAAAGTTGGCTTCATTCTCTGCCAGCAGGATCTTTAACTACATGGGAGGATTTAGCACATAAATTCTTAGCTAAATTCTTCCCAATGGCTAAGACTGCTAAGATGAGGACAACTATCTCTCAGTTTGAACAACAACAGGGCGAGTCATTATATGAAGCATGGGAGAGATACAAAGAAATATTGAGAAAGTGCCCACATCACGGTATTCCAGATTGGATGGTAATCAAGACGTTTTATAATGGATTGGGATGGCAGTAGAAACTGATTGTAGATGCAGCTGCAGGAGGGGCATTATGGGCAAAGAACTATGAGGAAGCCTATGACCTTATCGAGACAATGGCATCCAACGATTTTCAGAATCCTACATCTCGGATTCCACAACCCAAAGTTGCAGGCGTGTTGGAGGTTGATGCTATTACTCAGTTGTCAGCATAGATGGCGGCCATGGCAAAGAAGATAGATACTTTGGCAGAAGGAAAAGTAAAGACGGTTGCCTTCGTATGTGAGATTTGTAAAGTGGGTCACACTCGACGGATCAATGTGCTATCACTCCGAATCGGTGCGTGATGTGAGAAACTATAGAAAAGACCAAGGAAATTTCGAACACATACCACCCCAACAATGTAAATCATCCAAACTTTAGTTGGTCGAATAATCAAGGAATCAATGAGACTGGGTTTCAACCAAATAATTAATTTCAGGCACAACCAAATATAAATTACGGTTTAATCCTAGACCACCCTTTCCGCCGGGATTTCTCAACAACAACAAAGAACATCACACTCACCGCACCTCAAAGCAAAGAAAAGAAATCGAAGTGGAGGAGATGATGATGAAATACATGGCAAACATGAAGTTATGATCAAGAGCCAAGCAGTGGTGGCTATAAAGAATCTGGAAACTCAAATGGGGCAGATGGAAAACATGCTTGCTAACAGGCCCCAAGGTTCATTGCCAAATAATATGGAGATAAATCCAAGAAGAGAAGGGAAGGAACAGTGTCAAGCGATCACATTGAGATCTGGGAAAGATTTATCGATTCATCGTGCAAGTCGCTGCTGCCGAAAAATGCACTTCGAGGAGGGCGTCTGCCATGATGAGGCAGAGGAGCCAGCTACTGAGAAAGAAAATTTGGAGAAATCTGAGGGTCAGCAGGAAGAGAAAGACAGAGCAGGTGATGAGTGAGTTTTATACACATGAATTGGATACATTTGGGCTTAATTTATTATTGTTCTCAAGTCTTTTAGGATGTTTTTATGTGTTTGTGTCTATTCATGCATGTTTTATATTGTTTTGTAGGAATTGGGACAAAAGTTACATGGATCGACGTTTGGGGTGGCTAGATTCGCGTTTTCGGCTTGCCATTTACACAGCAGTCACTTCAGAGCCAATTTGACTATAGCTCCGGATATTATTTCGAAACACTAAAATAATAAAAGTTGTAGATCTACTTCTCCTCTTTCCGGATCATCTTGAATCATCTAAATTGGAGTTCGGACGAAGAAGTTATGGACATTTTCCCAAAGGACGTCGGAGCAGAAAAATGTAAAAAAAAGGGGGCAAGATTCACTTTCTACACTATAGCGCCGGGGCGCTATTTTTAGTTCATTTTTCAGCCGGGCGCCTAAGGCGAACTCTCTCGTCGTGAAGAACAAAGGTCAGGCTGGGTAAGAGAGGTTGAGTGCGACTGACACGCTTTTGGGCAAATTTGACACCTTTTAGACTCAAATTGGATTGGGTTTGTTCTAAGCTCAAAATTAGACTTGTAATCTATAAATACATGATGTAAGACATAAAATAGGAGGAGATTACATAGCTTAGCCTAGATTAAACACTCCTTTAGATTAGAACATAACCCTAGTTCTTATTAGTTTTGGAGATTGAAGCAACTTGGAGACCATTGAAGATTCAAAGCAGGAGCAAAAGAGGAGTTTCAAGGCTACTGACAATAGATTATATTCTCTTCTCTTCTCTTACTTTTATCTTTTAATGTCTATTCAATTGTGAATTCTTGATTTTAATTCATTAATTATGAACTAACTCTTTCATTAAGATTTCAATTGAACTTTTAATGATTATGAATTGATTATTTGATTTATTCTAATTATTTATGTTGAAGTGAATTGTTCATCTTGCTTTGAGCTTATTGATTAATTATCTGATCAGTAATTACCTTGTTACTCTAGAAGGAATTGAGAAAGGAATTCTAGGGTTAGAACTGGGCATGATGACATGTGACTTAGTTATTTGCACAGTGAATAATTAGGTTTGTGAATAGAATGAGAATATCTATTTGCCGAGAGAGGACTTTTGGCACTTGAGAATTCCTGTTAACAATTCAGTAGACATAATAATTGGGATAATTGGATAATTGGTTTATAGTTCATAATTGAGGATATTGGAGTCTTAGCCTTTATTTATTTGAATTTATTTATAAAGTAACCTAGTTTTAATTAGTTAATTTAGTTTTCTTAATTAGAAAAATCATAATTTTCGATTGTTTAAATAAAATTGATTTGGTTAAGAATTAGTACTTGGTGATTTTTATTAAATAATTTCTCGTGGAAACGATACTCTACTTTCACTTTATTACTTGTTGACCGTGTATACTTGCACATATTCATTGATCATGTAAATCGATCAACAAGTTTTTGGCGCCATTCTCGGGAATTAATTTAATAATTATTTACCAATATTAATTTCAATCAAATTAGTCTTAATTTAAACATTTTTATTTTTATTTTTAATTCTCCTCCTATATTTCTCTCTTTTTAGGTACCATGGATGACTTTGTGTATCAATGGCCATACACGAACATGACTAACCAATGGAAACATGGAGTCCACCATCCATACAAAGAAGTAGCAATGGTTTGTGATTATTGTCTTTGGAAATCATATGAGTCATCAATGCGCCATCGGGCCGAAATGCAGACACTATGGTGGTGATTACTCCAATAATTATGTCTATCCCAACAACTATCATCATGATTGGGGGTATCACCCGGATTTTTCATGGAGTAACAATCAAGCTCAAGCTCAAGCCCCGAGACAACAAAACAATTCCGGGTTTCAAAATCAGACACAACAACCAGAGCGGAAAGCAAGTTGGGAAGAAGCCGTGGATAGATTTATTACAGCTTCTGAAAAGAAACACGAGGAACACGAAAGGAAACAAAATAAAATAGATCTGAATACACAAAGCATAAATGCGTCAATCAAGAATCTGGAAAATCAATTGGGGCAAATAGCACATGCGTTGAACTTCCATCTTTAATACACTTGGCTCCATGACATGAATTCTGAGACTGATGGTGAGCCCGAACCAAATCTGCAACTGGATGTGCCAAATAATATAGATGTTGAAAGAGAGGAAACAAGTGGGGATAATGACAACAAGGTCGGTAAAGAACTAATTGTGAGAACCAATGATGATGAGCCAATGTTATTTATGCCTCAAGTGCCTTCTCCTCCACAGTTCAAGAGTCCGGTTAGATTTGCAAAACCTTGTCCGCTTGGTAGTCATGTCATCGTCAATACTCTCTGTGATGTAAAAGCAAGTACACCTTCGAAACCATGGTGCGATGAGCTGGAGAAGATAGAAGAAGAAATTGTTGTGTCTGACAAGCCTCAATGCCAGAATATATTCGCAGACACAATGGAGAAACCACCTAGATGCTGGACGTTCTTTAATGTGATCTTATCTAAACAAAGCATGCTAGGTGACTTTAATACAATGCTATATCGTAAATGGGAACCTACCAAAAGCTATATTATTTCCGATGGATGGAGGGTTCCTCAACTTTCAAGAGGAATTGGATAGCGTTGACTGCATAAAGTCAGCCGAAAAGACCGTAGAAACAAGCGCTTATTGGGAGGCAACCCAAGTTTAATTTTTATTTTAATTTTTATTAAGTTTTATATTAGTAGTTTGGAATTTGCATTTATTTAGGATTTAATAAAATTGCTTCTATCATGGTTTTACTGGTTATTCAAGTCAAATACAAGAGTGGTGCCCAATTTGTTCCATGTGCTTAACCTATTTTCCAAACTTAGCGGACAAGGAAGAAGATTGCTATATTTTCAGGGAAGTCCTCTGCTTTAATTTTTTCTATTGTAGCCATTGAGGACAATGTCTAGTTTAAGTTTGGGGGCATTTTAGTGTCGTATTGCATATAGTTAGTTATTTACATTGTAGTTCGTTATGTTTTCGGGTTATTTACATTTAGTTTTTGCATTCAGTTTTTTTGTTTAAATTTTTTTTTTTAAAAATCGCAAAAATAGTAGTTAGTTTACTGTGTTTGTTGCGTTTAGTTTATATTTGCATGATTCCAACTGTTAGATAGTAAAAGTCTATTTTGGCCAATGATGAGACTGGGAAAGATCTCAATGTGATAGTAAAAGTCTATTTCAGAAGCTGATAAAAGTCTAGAATTGCAAATAACAACTAAAACAATAATAACGATAGAATAAATGATATTGGAACTAATGGGACCCTAACTTCATTTAATACTTCATTTAATCACCACTATCATGCATGACTTGTTCACATATCACAAGAAAGTAGCCAAGAGCACTAAAAGAGTATTAGCCATTTTTCAATGCACTAAGACCTACTTACACAACATCCACAGATGATAGATTCTATGTAATCATCAATATAACCAAAATCACTATATGTCTATGTGAATTGCAACTATATTGATTTTAAGTTCAAGCCCTTATTCTAACTTATACGGTGAAACAATATATGTCTATCTGGTTCACGAAATACATAAGCCATATAACACAGCCCTATATACGTATACTATCATGATTACAGTCTATATTTGCATGTTCATTGTCAATTCCATACAAATACTGAAACGAATGGTGATCAAGCATTCATAAATGCAAAACAATCATGATAGACATCCCATATGATATGCAAAACAAACCAGCATTTAAGCATGCAATCAAACTATACATTAAAATCCGTTAGAATCCCATAATGGAGTTTAGTTCATGACTGAACTAAAAGCCATTATGGGATCAAATCTAAACATGGTTAATAAATAACAATTGAAAGATGAAAGATAAAACTATCAAACCTAATTGCTGAATATAAATCAATATTCAGATCCTCATAAGAATCCAGCAAAACTAATATTAATAATCCACTCTGGTAGAAAATCCCAAGAAGGAGTAGAAAAGTAGAGTTGTGGCCTCCTTCTACGTTGGAATCTCCCCCAGAGAGTAAACCCTAATTATGATCTAAAGATACGTGAAAAACTTAATAAAATGTCAAGTGATACCCCTGACACCAGTCAGGAATCGTTTTAAATCAATTACAACCTTTAAAAATTGGAAATAAAATAAAACATACCCATGATTAAGTCTTTTAAAGCTAGCCAAGCATGGCCTTAATGGGAGTTGAGGAAAGTTAACCCATGATTGGGTAACTGACCACAACGCGTCAGTTCCTTCCTGTATTACTACGACGTCTTCTTTATTCCTTTCATTATTTCTAAGTTTAGAAAATATTCAGAGAGAGAGCTTGAGAATTGTCAGAGAGAATTAAGATTTTGAGAAGGAGACTAAGAGTGGGTAATTGAAGAAACATCTGAGCTTTCTAATCTACACCTTACACTCAGGGTAATCTCTTCCTTCCCAAATTATAAATTACGTTATTAAAGTTTTTATGAATATGGCTTTCAAAGTTCTGTAAGGTCTCTGTATTTATAAAGGGTATGGATTATGTGTTGTATATGTATTAAATGTTATCAAATCGTATTCAATTATATATTATGTAAGTTATCATGTCATCAGTTTCATGAAAATACGTCGTATATGTTGCTCAAAACTTACATAGTATGGGTTTTGGCCATATGGCCCTTATACGTAAATTTAATGTGTCAAACATAAATTATTTTATAAAATTTATACTCGTATATTATTATGCATGTTAATATAAAGCGACCAAACTTTAAATGAACGGATTCGGTGTTATAACGAATCCGTAGTATTAATTTTCATAATTTATGTTCAAAACCTTCAAGAACATCAAGAACAGTGAAATTTATATATTTTAATTCTGTAATTATGTGTTTTAATGGATTAAAATCATTATATAAATGTTGGGTAATGATTATGTATTAATTATATCATGTGGGTTTGATTAAATTCGTGTAGTAATAATTTAATTGGAGTTTTTGGCTGTGTTCTGCAATTTTTCGCTAATGCGTAAGCAGCCGTTCATTCACATGGGCCATGACGCTTGCCTCTCGTGCCTTAATTCCCGACATGACATCACCGCTACCAGTAGCGCCAGAGGACTCAAGTGCCGCAGCCACAAGGTTTAGTACAAAAGTGAAAGCCACTTGCCACCTCCTCTGCAGAATGTCCAGAAATGAATTATTTTTTTATGTTCAAGTCTAACAATGTGATAGCAACTTAAATTAAAGAACATAGAGATATGTTAGAAGTATAATGAGATATTAAAATAGATACTTAACATGTAAATAATATAATTTCATGTGGATTGAATTATTGAATACATAATTAGCTTGTTATTCATGAAGTGTAAATTATGTGACATTAAGTGTAATAAATTGACTAAGTATAGTCATAACCAAAGTTAGACAAAAAGAATGAAGTTGCTACGATTAGTTACGTTATAATTGACTGGTATTGTGAGCGTAAATGATATGTAGGATTTAAATCAAGGAACGAGTTTAATTAACATGTAATCTATGCACGAGGCAAGTTTCCTAACCCTACTTGTTATCATTATTCAAGTTTATAAATCAAGTTCATTTGTCATGTTAAAGATTAATTATCTTTTCAAAGTATGATTCTGTTATACAATAATTGTTCTATTGTATACCTATTGAGATTGTTATTCATTATAAATATCATTTATTGTTGAACCTTGTTAGACTAGCGAATCCTTATTGATTCAACTAGTCCATAGTTGATGAACGTTCTAAATTCAAAACCCTTATTGATTTATCCAAACCAAACTTCATTTGGTGTGGAGTCTAATGTCAAACTGAGATGAACAACCTTGCAAAGGGATTTACTTATGCGTTAGCGTTAAGATATTGTGCAAAGTATGGTACTAAGGACTGACCCCCCTAAGTACGAGTAGAAAGGTCCATAGTCTTATGACTGTTAAAGTTTTCAAGTATAACCCTTGCTAACCTAGGACATAGTTCAAGGTATTATGACCCTCGGAAATCTTTTGATTCTTGTTATTCATTCTTGATTCACAAATTGAGCTTTTATTTCAGAAGTCTTTGATTCACTCACATGTTATTATACATTATTATTTCATTATTTTACTTGTGGGCAATAGCGCTCACTCTTGTGTAATAATAACATTGCAGTTAAGAATGAAAGGTCCGACGAGCCTTCCACTAGCAAAGGCAAGGGCAAGATTAACAAGTGATGAAGATTTGTTGTTTTATATGATGATGTATTTCTGTTTAAAACTTAAGTTAATGATGTTGTTTAAGACTTATTTGTTTATTTTTTCGCACAGATGTTTAAGGTTAGTATGACCTGGGATTATGTTTATTATTCAGATGTTGTAACCCCATAAGGGGAAGATTTATTTCTATTTATTGCATGGTTTTTATTTATTATGGGTAGATAGATAGATGATATTTGTACAGACAGTGAACACCAAATCCCATGGAATCGAAGCACCTGGATTTGGGGGTGTCACAGGTTGGTATCAAAGTTGTAGGTTATGAACCTTAGGTGGGGGAACAACCTTAGGTAGTAGCCTTATAGGAAGAACATAGTAATGGAAAACTCTTATCGAGTTCTAAGGAATGAATTTTTGTAATTCATTGAAGATAATGGAGCCCAGAGACATTCATGTCGTTAGGGAACAGTTGGTACAGAGGGAGTCATCTCCATTGATCACCGTTGTTAGTCAGGAGCATGAACCTGAGACTGATCCTGAGGAGGAATTTGAAGAGGAAAAGGAAGAAGAGGAGTTTCCATAGCACTCCATTGATGCTGAGATGTACGACACATTATACGACCGTAACGTGGAGTTACGAGATCAAAAGGTGGATCCGATCGAAGCGAAGCGATTATTCAAACAAATTACTCTCGAAAGCGTAAGGAGAGGAGATTTCGACTCTTCACTCACGATCGGGAAATGTAGAATGGGATTTGGTCCACGAGAAGGGTCAAACCGAAGATAAGACCGTAGAGATAGAAAAGTTGAAGAAGGAACTGAAGGAAAGCTCTGAAAGGCTGATCATAGCAGAGGAAGGCTGGGTGAGAGAGTCACGTTGTGCTGATCTTGTGGAAGAGGATGGTGGTGCAAAGAAGGCAAAGCTTGGAGAGACATACTCTACACTTAATCATGCAATGGATGAGGCCCAGGATCGAGTTTGGAGGTACCCCATCCAGTTCGAAGGACTTCCATCGTACATGCTGGATCGCAGGACGATGTCTCGTATCATGGAAGAGGAGCGTAGCAAGGCTATTTAGCGCCTTGATAGACAGTGATAGAATTTATTTAATTATGTGAAAGACTTAATTAGTTTTTATATGTAAATTCCGATGTGTTTATGAACGAAGGAATATTTTAATATTTTAAATCCTGTAGATTCTTTATCTCGGGATAGATGATGTAAAAAGCAGTGATGCTATCGTTTGATGTTAAAACTTTTAGTTTGAATGAATATATATCAAGTTGTTTGAGATAATGTGTTAAATGGTTATATTAAATTGTTGAGTTAAGTCTTAACTATTTAGAGAATTTAATAGAGATTTAATAAACATAAATTTTAACAGAATTATGCCGCCAAGAAGAAGACAACAACGTCAACCAGCTCAGGAAGACTCTACGAATAACAATAATAACGCCAATGCTAATCCTGTTCAGCAATTGGTTAACTTACTGACTGCAGCAATGAATAATCAACCTCAAGCTCCACCAAATACTACGTTTAAAGATTTTAAGGCGGTGGGACCGCCAGAGTTTAAAGGTTCTATGAACCCGATCGAGGCTCAAACGTGGGTTATGGAGATGGAGAAGGTTTTCGACGTTGCTAGGGTTATAGAAGACCAGAAGACCGCTTTTGCAACGTTTATGCTGAAGTCTGAAGCTAGCTATTGGTGGCAAGCAAACAAAGTTTGTGGAGGTGAAGGTGTAATTACTTGGGATAGATTTAAGGAGATGTTCTTCGAAATGTATTTCCCGACCAGCTCACAGAACCAGATGGAGGTTCAATTTCTGGAATTGAAGTAGGGAAATATGAGCATACCTGATTATGCAGCTAGATTCAACGAGTTGGCGAGGTTCGCCCCATATCAAGTACACACGGACGAGAGAAAAGCCAGAAGATTCGAACATGGACTAAAGCCTTTGGTATACAGTAAAGTATCAATGTTTCAGATAAACACTTTTGCTGGAGTACTGGAAAAGGCAATCCTCGCTGAAGGTGGAAGCGATGCGGTGACCAAGTACAATCAAGATTAGAAGAAGAAGAAGACTGAAAGTGAAGGAAATAACAAGACTAGTGGAAGTGGCACAGGAAGCAGTAATTTTAATCAGAAGAAGAGGTGGAATGACAACTCATCATCGGGGAATCATCAAGGAAGTCAGAAGAAAAGAATCGAAGCATGCCCGACCTACGGGAAAGCTCATCTGGGAGTTTGTATGAAGGGAAAAAGAGTGTACTATAATTGTGGTCAGGAAGGCCACATAGCACCTAACTGTCCTAACCCAAAGAAGGGTGCTTGTTTCACTTGTGGTTCGAAGGACCATCTGGCAAGAGACTGTCCTAAGAAGTGATCGGGAGGGTCAGGATCAGGAGGAAACCGGGGAAACAACAGTGGAAATGCCTTAACTATCACCAGACCAACCGCAACAAACCGACCGACCGCCAGGACTTTCAACATGACGGTGCAGCATGCAGTTCAGTCTCTTGATGTGGTGTCAGGTATCATTCCGATCAATAAAATTAATGCTTATGTTTTATTTTATTCGGGTGCTACTTGTTCCTTTATATCCGATGACTTTGCTAATAGTTTAGATTTGCTTAAAGATGAGTTGGAATATCCCATGAACATAGAAATTGCTAATAGAGAGATAATCCATGTTAAGTATGTATATAAGAATTGTAGAGTGGATATTAAGGGTAATATCATGAACGTAGATCTTATCCCTATTCGACTTGGGGAATTTGACGTTATATTGGGAATGGACTAGTTATTCAATTACGGGGCTATCATTGATTGCCAAAAGAAGCGTATTAACCTTATGACTCCGTCAAAGGTTGTGTTTTATGGTAGCAAGTCGCTTAGACAAGTGAGTTGTCTGACGATGATGCAGGCCAGGAAGTTATTAAGACAAGGCTGTGTAGGATACTTAGCTTACATAGTCGATAGTCGAAAAGAGAATACGAAGGTAGAAGAAATACCGATTGTGAGGGACTTCGTCGACGTATTTCCAGACGATTTCCCAGGACTTCCACCAGATAGAGAGGTAGATTTCCTGATCGATTTGGCGCCCAGAACTGTTCCAATATCGAAGGCACCATACCGAATGGCACCAGTAAAGATGAAAGAATTAATGGTACAACTACAAGAATTACTGGACAAGAACTACATTCAACCGAGCGTATCGCTGTGGGGAGCGCCGGTGTTATTTGTGAAAAAGAAGGACGGATCGATGCGGCTGTGCATTGACTACAGAGAACTGAATAAGGTCACGATTAAGAACAGATATCCATTACCGAGGATCGACGACCTATTTGATTAATTGAAGGGAGCGAGATACTTTTCCAAGATAGACTTGAGAAGCGGTTATCATCAATCAAGGTGAGACGGAGGATGTCTATCAAGACGGCGTTCGAACGCGATATGGTCACTACGAATTTTTAGTAATGTCGTTTGGTCTTACGAATGCTCTTGCAGCATTTATGGGACTAATGAATGGTGTGTTTAAGCCATTTTTGGACAAGTTCGTGGTGGTATTTATAGATGACATTTTGGTTTATTCGAAAACCAAGGAAGAACATGAAGAGCATTTGAGATTAACATTGGAAGTATTGAGAAGGGAAAAGTTGTATACCAAGTTTTCGAAATGAGAATTTTGGATTGAACGAGTGCAATTTCTTGGGCACGTGATCGATAAAAATGGAATTTCGGTAGATCCATCCAAAGTCAAAGCCGTGATTAACTGGGATCAGCCGAGGACGCCATCGGAAGTACAAAGTTTTCTTGGATTGGCAGGATATTATAGACAGTTCATACAAGACTTTTCCAAGATCGCAACTCCGTTAATGAATTTAACTCGAAAAGCTCTGAAATTTGTTTGGACGAAGAAGTGTGAGGAAAGCTTTCAAGAATTAAAGAAGAGGTTGAGTATAGCACATGTGTTGTCTCTTCCGGACGATACAGGAAATTTTATTGTTTATAGTTATGCGTCGCATAAAGGACTTGGCTGTGTGCTGATGCAAAACGGAAAAGTCATTGTGTATGCATCACGACAATTGAAGGATTAAGAGAAGGGATATCCGACCCATGACTTGGAGTTAGCTGCAGTTGTTTTTGCTTTAAAAATTTGGAGGCACTATCTCAACGGGGAGAAGTGTGAAATATATACGGACCACAAGAGTCTGAAATATATTTTCACGCAGAAGGATTTGAATATGCATCAAATAAGATGGTTGGAATTAATTAAGGATTACGACTGTGAAATTTTATACCATCCGGGTAAAGCAAATGTGGTTGCCGATGCCTTAAGTAGAAAGGGTCGGGAGAAATTGATGATGTTGACTACCCAGGAGGAGCTAATTTCAGAAATGGAGAAAATGGAGATGGAAGTGAAGTATCCTATGGAAATTATTGAGAAGCTATTTCAGATGCAATCTGGTATAACCCTACTAGATAAAGTTAAAGAGGCTCAACTTCAGGACGATGAATGTAAAAAGGTGACAAAGAAGATAGCTTAAGGAACTTAACCAAGATTCAAGATGGATAAGGAAGGAATACTGAGATTCGAGAGTAGAATTTGGGTACCATCAGTCATAGAGATTAAGGAAGACATTTTGAGTGAGGCTCATAGTTCACGATATTCGATTCACCCTAGTAGTACCAAGATGTATCAAGATCTTCGACAACATTTTTGGTGGCCGAATTTGAAACGTGATGTTGCAGAATGTGTTGCCAAGTGTCGACTCGCCGAGAAAGTGAAAGCAGAACATCAAGAGACCGAGTGGATTGCTATAATGGTTGGAGATCCCAGAATGGAAATGGGAACATATTATAATGGACTTCGTGGTTGGCCTTCCGACGACTCAGAAAGGCTACGACGCAGTATGGGTTATCGTTGACCGACTGACGAAATCCGCGCACTTCCTTCTGATAAAAATCAGATTCAACTTAGATCAGTTGGCAAGGTTATATGTAAAAGAGATTGTTTCGAGGCACGAAGTTTCGGTGTCTATTGTTTTCGATAGGGATCCGCGCTTTACATCAAACTTCTGGAAACGTCTACAAGAATGCATGGGTACGCAATTACGAATGAGTACAACATATCATTCTCAGACAGATGGACTGAGCGAAAGAATGATTCAGACATTAGAAGATATGTTAAGAGCCTGTGTGATGGACTTTAAAGGAATTTGGGACGATCACCTACCGTTAGTAGAGTTCGGCTACAACAACAGTTACCACGCTAGTATTGGCATGCCGCCTTATGAAGCGTTATACGGAAGAAAGTGCAGAACTCCACTATATTGGGATGCAGTTGGTGAAAGATAATTGTTAGGCCCAGAATTGGAACAGCAGACATCAGAAATAGTCAAAGTAATTCGAGCACGACTGGTAGCAACTCAAGATAGACAGAAGAAATATGATGATCCACACCGTAAGAATGTTGAATTTGAACCGGGTAGTTACGTGTTCTTAAAGGTCTCTCCTTGGAAGGGAAAGATTAGGTTCGGAAAGACAGGAAAATTGAGCCTAAGATTTATTGGACCCTTTGAAGTACTACAAAGAATCAGAGAAGTAGCGTACAAGGTAGCCTTACCTCCAGCACTTGAGAATGTCCACAGCGTCTTCCACGTTTCTGTTTTACGACCCTACAAAGCCGATTACAAGCATGTAATTGAATACGAACCCCTACATTTTGAAAAAGACTTATCTTACGAAGAAATTCTGTTCAAATTGTCGATGTAAAAGAACAAGTTCTCGTAAATAAAGTAATACCTATACATTAAGGTTATTTGGAGGAACCCACATTTTGAAAAAAGCTACATGGGAACTCAAAGAGAATATGATGAAGAATTACCTCATTTATTTACTTAATTTTATGTATAGCATTAGGGACAAAATCTTTATAAGGGGGGAGAATGTAACAGTCAAATTTATTGAGTCGTGATTCTGGGGACAGAATCCTTTTAAGGGGGGAAAGATGTTGTGAAACCCCGAATTTTATGAAATAAAAGTATTCAATTTTTCTATTTTGGTAAATAGTTAAATTGATAAAAGTTTAAAGTTAAGGGTAATATGTGAATTTTTTTTTGCAAAGTAAGCAAGTTGATATAAAATATTCGTTGTGTCGGGGAATATTCGATTAGTCGGGGAATATTCTTTTTGTCGGGGAATATTTGTACGACGGTACAATCATTGGTGGACCCCACAATGGAATTATTATCGGATTGAGAAAACAAAAAAAATATTTTTATGAAAATAACGACGGAAGTTTTACCGATAACTGTTGAAACACCCGGTGTTAAAAGTACAGTAATACGCGTGGTTGCATTGTAGCACACAGTATTGATTATTGATGCTTACGTGAGAAGTCACTCAGTTTTATTTTATTAGTATTATTAATGTAATAAAATAGAAAAACTTTTTATATAAAACAGAATACTTTTATAAAGTTATTCGTTTTATTAGACTATAAATAGAATATATAATATTCTATTATGCATAGTGTTTTGCATAGTAATATCTTTTATATAAAAATGTAATACTTTTATAAAGTTATTTGTTTTATTAGACAATAATTAGAATATATTATATTTTATTATGCATAGTGTTACATAGTATTATGATGATAGTGTTTTGCATAGTAAAATCTTTTTATATAAAACAGAATACTTTTATAAAGTTATTCGTTTTATTAGATTATAAATAGAATATATTATATTTTATTTAAAAGATTTTGCTTTAAATCTGGACCGTCCGTTTAAAGTAAATCAATCTGGACCGTTCATGAATTAGTTATTATGCAGTCCATTCTTCTATAAATAGAAGCTCATTCCTTCATTATTTTTACTTAATTCATTGAAACTCTAGAGAGAGAAACTATAGAGAGAGTTCTTCTTCTATAATCTTGAGCGTATTTCTTTAGAGTTTAAGAAAGCTTTGAGCGTAGTGCAAGTTTTCTTTGAGTATATCCTCGCCTTACCAGTCAAAATACTCTTCTTTTACGGTAAGGGATATTATTTGTTGTACTCGTAAGGGGTATTCTTTCTTTCTTATTCATGAAGAGAACTTCTGTTATTCCATTCTTTATTATTCTGTTGGAATAACATGTATACGCTGCTACCCTATACTTGGTGAAATTCTACATTACTCCATTTTTATTATTCGTTGGAACATCATGTTCATGCTTTTACGCTTCGGACCTTGTTAAAATCTTTATTATTCTCGTTGGTATATCTTGTCTCGCATTTTATATAGGACTGGTTTCGTCTTTATTATTATTCGTTGGAACATCCCGCTTGGCATGTAATTTACTTTGACCGGTTCCATTATTTATTATATTATTATTTGGGAATAACTCGTCTATGTGGATTACCACATGCATAGTGAATGATCCTTTGTATTCATTCCTTATTAAATGGTGAAAATGATTCATCTAAGTGGGATTATACGGGCCATGTAAAAATCCATTTGTAGTTTCATATATTCTATTATACTCGGTTAGTTAAAGTTTTGACTTCTATACTCCATAAAATTAGTGGAATATCCTTGATATTTATGCTTCATCCAGTATCTTTTCATGGAAATATTCTTCTGAGCATTCTTGAATTTTACTCTACAAAGAAGTATCATGTTGACAATTTGGACGTTATTGGTTCTCGGATAAATTAATTCTTGAACTTGTTTTATTGAATTATTATGTCATTGTCATCATCCTCATGTTTATATTATGTTGAAAGTCATCTGTGTATTCAGAAAGTGCATAGATTGACTTGGTATGATTATGACTGAGGATTATTCAAAGATAATGATGACCGTAATGTTACAAATAATGTGGAAAAAGTTCTCATTGGCCCGTAGTGCATTAATGATGGGCTTTTTGGTATGATTATGGCTATGGATTCTCTTGACCAAGGGTGCAAAGATGAATTATTTTATGGCATGATCGTAACTGTTGATGAAAACACGATTATCTTTTGCCCGTAGTGCATGGATAATTCGTGATCGTGATACTAATGAATATCCTTGGCCTCGTAAAGCGTGGATGATTCGATGATGTGGATTAATTATTAAGTCGAGTCTCAAAGAATGAAATATTAATTCATGGATGTGATAATAATGAATATCTTTGGTCAGTAGTGCATGGATAATTCATGGATGTGATACTAACGAATATCCTTGGCCAGTAGTATGGATAATTCGATGATGTGGATTATTTATTAAGTTGAGTCTCAAATGATAAAATATTGGTTATACACTTTTAATTTGTAGAAGATAGTAGATATCATGCTCTACTTGATTCTTTTAAAATACAGTTGTGTGTCTTTGGCTCAGAAAGTGCAGAGATGAATTGTTAATGAATATCTTTGGTCAGTAGTGCAAAAGATGAATTTATTAGTATGATTATGAGCAGAAATTGTGATTTGGTATAACCATGATTTTTGATGTTTCAGGTGAAGATAGGTAATGAAAATTATCTTTGTTCTGGGTGCGAAGAGGAATTTAGAATCACAATTATGATTAAGAGTTATTCATATGATTGTGGACATGAATTGTTAATTGATGTTATAGGGATAAAACATTATTGGTGGACTTTTAACATGGAGAAGATAATAGACCTGATGGTCTATTTGACACTTCTAATGGATTGCTCGTTCCGCTGTAACTATGGTTGAAAACTTTTATCATCTACCATATGTTCTAAATCTCGGATTTATTAATGATGAAGGCTATTGATGGTGTAAATTAGCTTTAGTCATGATATTCTTTTATGGCTAGTTAGTTGTGCTCACCCTTTTCGCTTCACAATTCCTTTCGTGTAATAAGAGTCTTCTCACGGGTTCGAGTGGGGATAACAGGGGAATAGAACGGTGGTCTCTAGCTGTGGAGGTTCTCCCTAAATAGTATAGAAAAGTGTGTTGTATTCTATACATCATTTAGTAGTTATATTTGGTGAATCAAATAGGGTGAGGCGAACCCAACTTTGGAAGGGTGTTTTTCCACTATCATACAAGATGTCTAATGACATAAAACCTCGTGTTCTCATAAGACATGGTTGTGCACATCCACTTGCTGATTATATCTACGAGCACTACCTGTATGATCTTGGAGTTTATTTGAAATATAATTTTTACTTGGAGACAACGGAGATATTTATATGTCAAGAGAAGACTCACCATTAGAAAGAAGATGATAGTAATCTTCTTGTTTTTCTTTGGGGACTTTTGGGTCAACCAAGTATAATTCTGTGGACATATGATATCTATCATAACCTAGACGTATGGCCTCCCATGTACGAAGGTTTCCTTGAGCACTTCCCAAAGATTTTAATTTCTAAAATAGTTTTTGACTATACTTTTATGTAAAGTATCATTGTAAGGTTGTGGTAGAGGTACCATGAGAGTTACATACATTTGTATTAAAACTCATAGTTAACTGTGGTCGTATTTCTATCTGACATTCACTCATGATTGTATAAATGAAGTTGTATTTGAATTTTGTACCAGGTATCTAGCGACTCAGAATGGGTGATGTATACCTAATTTTAGGGGCGTCACAGTTGGTATCAGAGCTTAGGGGAGAGACGAGTTATATACTTCGCTAGTGTGTGACTTACCTAAGCTGAAATTGTTTACTTGATAAGTTGACAAATTATGATATGTCAATTAACCTTTGTTTTGAAGTTATATTCTAGAATGATATCTGAAATACAGGAGATGAGAAATGGGAAAATCATGATAGCAAGGAAATTACCGGGAATGTACAATCTGAAAAGAAAGAATGGTATTCTCATCTCTTCTAATATCAGAATGCGTCGAATTTTTTAGGGCTTAAATTTCATAAGGAGGGTGATTGTGAGACCCGAATTTTATGAAATAAAAGTATTCAATTTTTTTATTTTGGTAAATAGTTAAATTGATAAAAGTTTAAAGTTAAGGGTAATATGTGATATTTTTTTTTGCAAAGTAAGCAAGTTGATATAAAATATTCGTTGTGTCGGGGAATATTCGATTAGCCGTGGAATATTCTTTTTCTAGGGGAATATCCGTACGATGGTACAATCATTGGTGGACCCCACAATGGAATTATTGTCGGATTGAGAAAACGACAAAAATATTTTTATGAAAATAACGGCGGAAGTTTTACCGTTAACTATTGAAACATCCGGTGTTAAAAGTACAGTAATACGCGTGGTTGCATATTAGCACACGGTATTGATTATTGATGCTTACGTGAGAAGTCACTCAGTTTTGTTTTATTAGTATTATTAATGTAATAAAACAGAAAAGCTTTTTATATAAAACAGAATACTTTTATAAAGTTATTCGTTTTATTAGACTATAAATAGAATATATAATATTCTATTATGCATAGTGTTTTGCATAGTAATATCTTTTATATAAAATGTAATACTTTTATAAAGTTATTTGTTTTATTAGACAATAATTAGAATATATTATATTTTATTATGCATAGTGTTACATAGTGCCGCATAGATAGTGTTTTGCATAGTAAAATCTTTTTTATAAAAAATGTAATACTTTTATAAAGTTATTCGTTTTATTAGATTATAAATAGAATATATTATATTTTATTTAAAAGATTTTGCTTTAAACTGGACCGTCTGTTTAAAGTAAATCAATCTGGACCGTTTCATGAATTAGTTATTATCACGATCCATTCTTCTATAAATAGAAGCTCATTCCTTCATTATTTCTTACGAATTCATTGAAACTCTAGAGAGAGAAACTATAGAGAGAGTTCTTCTTCTATAATCTTGAGCGTATTTCTTTAGAGTTTAAGAAAGCTTGAGCGTAGTGCAAGTTTTCTTTGAGTATATATCCTCGCCTTTACTACCAAAAATACTCTTCTTTACTACGGTAAGGGATATTATTTTGTTGTACTCGTAAGGGGTATTCTTTCTTTCTTATTCATGAAGAGAACTTCGTTATTCCATTCTTTATTATTCATTGAATAATATGTATACGCTGTGAGCTACCCTATACTTGGTGAAATTCTTCTTATTACTCCATTTTATTATTTTGTTGGAACATCACGTCACAATGCTTTTACATGAGGACCTTGTTTAAAATCTTTATTATTCTGTTGGTATATCTTGTCTGTGCATTTTATGTTTGACCTGGTTTCGTCTTTATTATTCTATTGGAACATCCCTTTGGCATGTAATTTACTCACCGGTTCCGGTTCCATTATTTATTATTCATTGGGAATAACTTTGTCTATGTGGATTACCACATGCATGGTGAATGATCCTTTGTATTCATTCCTTATTAAATGGTGAAAATGATCTGTCTAAGTGGATTATCGCATGGCGGCGAAAATCCATTTGTAGTTTCATATATTCTATTATACTCAGTTGGTTAAAGTTTTGACTTCTATACTCCATGAAATTAGTGGAATATCCTTGATATTTGCGCTTCATGTAGTATCTTTTCATGGAAATATTCTTCTGAGCATTCTTGAATTTTACTCTACAAAGAAGTATCATATTGACAATTTGGACGTTATTGGTTCCTGGATAAATTAATTCTTGAACTTGTTATATTGAATTATTATGTCATTGTCATCATCCTCATGTTTATATTATGTTGAAAGTCATCTGTGGCCTGTAGTGCATAGATGGACTTGGTATGATTATGACCAGGGATTATTCGGTGTAATCATGACCGTAATGTTACAAATAATGTGGAAAAAGTCCTCATTGGCCCGTAGTGCATTAATGATGGACAGTTTTTGGTATGATTATGGCTATGGATTCTCTTCGGCCAAGGGTGCAAAGATGAATTGTTTTATGGCATGATCAGAACCGTTGATGAAAACACGATTATCTTTTGCCCGTAGTGCATGGATAATTCGTGATCGTGATACTAATGAATATCCTTGGCCTGTAGTGCAGGGATGATTCGATGATGTGGATTAATTATTGAGCTGAGTCTCAGCGATGAAATATTAATTCATGGATGTGATAATAATGAATATCTATGGCCGTAGTGCATGGAATATTCATGGATGTGATACTAACGAATATCCTTGGCCGTAGTGCATGGATGATTCGATGATGTGGATTAATTATTGAGCTGAGTCTCAGCGATGAAATATTAATTCATGGATGTGATAATAATGAATATCTTTGGCCGTAGTGCATGGATAATTCATGGATGTGATACTAACGAATATCCTTGGCCGTAGTGCATGTATAATTCGATGATGTGGATTATTTATTAAGTTGAGTCTCAGCGATAAAATATTGGTTATACACTTTTAATTTGTAGAAGATAGTAGATATCATGCGCTACTTGATTCTTTTAAAATACAGTTGTATGTCTTTGGCTTGTAGTGCAGAGATGAATTGTTAATGAATATCTTTGGCCGTAGTGCAAAGATTAATTTATTAGTATGATTATGAGAAGAAATTTATTCTTTCTTTCTTATCCATGAAGAGAACTTCTGTTATTCCATTCTTTATTATTCTGTTGGAATAACCTGTATACGCGGGCTACCCTATACTTGGTGACATTCTTCTGTTACTCCATTTTTATTATTCTGTTGGAACATCCTGTTTGTGCGTTTTTACGGACTGGTTTCGTCTTTTATTATATTCGTTGGAATATCACATGCATGCGCTTTCTTACGGGACTGGTTAAAATCTTTATTATTCTCGTTGGAACATCTTGTGGGCATGAATTTTACCGACTGGTTCCATTATTTATTATTCTATTGGGAATAACCTATCTATGTGGATTACCACATGCATGGTGAATGATCCTTTGTATTCATTCCTTATTAAATGGTGAAAATGATCTGTCTAAGTGGATTACCGCATGGCGGCGAAAATCCATTTGTAGTTTCATATATTCTATTATACTCAGTTGGTTAAAGTTTTGACTTCTATACTCCATGAAATTAGTGGAATATCCTTGATATTTGCGCTTCATCTAGTATCTTTTCATGGAAATATTCTTCTGAGCATTCTTGAATTTTACTCTACAAAGAAGTATCATGTTGACAAATTGGACGTTATTGGTTCCTGGATAAATTAATTCTTGAACTTGTTTTATTGAATTATTATGTCATTGTCATCATCATCATGTTTATATTTTGTTGAAAGTCATATGTGTCCTGTAGTGCATAGATGGACTTTGTAACTCCCCGAAATCCGGTATATCTTCACACCCGGATTCCGTACGTCACTAGTACATCATTCATTCTGCATACATCATTATATACTCAAATATAACAACATACACTCTCAAATCCCAGGTTCTAAAACCTTATAGCTTTTCTCATTACAAATAATGATATTTACATTATTCTTTACATCTTGCACGAGTGACTTTTATCCGCCACCAAGGATACATAATCGTTCATTAAACTATTCTATAGTTTAATTCTCATCTTTCTACATTACAAGTCTTCACTTGATCTTCCCGCTCATTCACATTCTGAATGACACTTCATCTGGATACCGGTCAGTTTGATCTATACGGGATCCTTAAGTTCTTCTAACATCTTCATTTGAAAATGTTTTTCATTTAAAGCAAGTGTGAGCATTCAATTGCCCAGCAAGTCATAACAGTTGAACAAACAACTTCAAGAATTTAAACATTCTTTTCAGACTTCAATAACCGAACAAAGGTTACGAAGCAACTTGAATAATAGGAATAGTCTTGATTCCTATCATCTTAAAACATTAGTTACATGCACTTTGAAATACTTTCATTCTCTACTCTCTTTCATACACTTTATGTTTGACTAGAATCAATAGCACAGACTTAACAATAACGGTTCATGTATAAACAGAACATTCTTTTATTGAACAGTTCAATCATAGAACAATTCATCTCACAGAAACACCGAAGTGTTCAAATTATGGCACAAGGCCTCATATATTCTACCACCTTGTACAAATATCGCACATTCAAGATATGTACGTAACTTCTCAAGTTCAACATCTGAGAAGTTTAAGAAACTAGCATCCATTTAAAATATGAATTAAGTTAGGAAACTTGCCTTACGCACAGCTACAGCTTATGCTGAGCTACTCATTCCAATCCCTATAACACATAAGGAAATAACAAATACACCAATTAGTCATATACTTGACTTACGTATTGGTTTACTTAACTTTACTTCTTAAGGTTCGCGTTCTTACAATATAATTTTACGCGACTAACTTTCATTACCGGTTTACGGTTTCATGACATACGGAGATGTCTTAACTCAATACGTTCATCATCTTTGATAATTCACATTCTTATCTTCTTCTTTTACTTCTCTAGGACTCAGCACACATCGCTTCTCTGCTAGTAGTCCATATGGTACTCTGAGTGGCTTCCAACAAACAACCAACAACCAAGTTCCCGTCTCATCTACACTGCCCACACAGTGAGTTAGATCGGTTGCCAGTTTCGTATATACCTTTGCTCTCTGAAGGAATTGTTTAGCCCAGCTCCTATATGTCAACCATCAAAGGTTACGATTGTACCACAACCTAAATTTCTCTTAACTTATTCGAACTATTAAACTATAATGTTCGTTAAGTCAATTTCTTATTCCTTATGGATTTCTGGCAAGAAATTGCCATACCTCAGGATCATTCTTATCCGAATCACATTCGGCTTTCATTAATCTTATTACCGTTCGATACGGCTTTCTCAATACCATTTATATCTTACTTACTACCTTCGTTAACGTCTATGTCATACAACCAGGGTATACTTAGAACGTTCGTCCAACGCGAATACAATTTACGAAGATCGTTTACGTATTCAACGTTCACGTTGCTCGTCTCTTAATCTCTCATTCAACCTTTATTCCAGGTTTTAATCACTTTCGATCGTTATCCATCCCATGAACCCCATGTTCATTATTCTTTCTTAATGTCGAAGCCATATTGTTCGTTGTATGCTATGACCGATCGTTCTTCGCAACAACGTTGCATTCACAGCGTCTATACGCTTCACATTCATCTCACATTATCATGGTATAACATCAAAATGTTATTCATTACCCTTGTCACTCAACGTCTAAGGAATCACGATCATAGCAATCCCTCACATTCGTTTATCGCGACTACGGTCCTCGGACATCGGTTCCGTAACCCGCATCCACATTCTTTGCTTTTAATCTCGTTTAATCTTTCCGTTCAACCTTCATTAAAGGTTTAATACACTTGATTGAATGTTACATTACGTGAACTACATGTTCATACTTCTCTCTTGCACATCCTCCAGTAACTGAGAACTAAAAATCTCATTTCTGGGCATTGCTCGCAGATCGTGACTGCACCGCGCCTTCCTTCTTCTTTTTCTTTTGCTATGACCTACTTCTCTCTCTCTCTTCACGGTTGGCGCTTATAGCGCCAAGTCTTTTGTTATCTCTCATGCTGCGGCGCCACTCTCCAGAAGGTTATGGTAGAGGCTTCAGCTGGCATGTCAAGCCTCTGGCCTCTAAGGCGCACGACATGCATGAGCCGAGCATGAAACCTAAATTTTTTTTCTAAGTCTTTTATAAGCTTGAGATGCTAATTTCGAAATCTCATAACTTTTTCGTTATAACTCGGAACGAGGTCATTCCAAAGCCATTTTCTTCTTTATCTTACGTACTTTGATTACCCTTGAACAGAACTTTGTTCTGAATCCGTTAACATGCCATTCAATTGGCTTAATCTTCACTCTTCGTTCAGGTTTACGTTATTAACGTTCTTCGTTCGTTCATCCGTAATTCGGTCATCCAAACTCGGAATTCGTTCGTTCTTAAGTCTACGACTCACGTTCTCAACATTCTTTTACTTTCTTATGAAACCCTACACGATCGGGTTCGTTTACTAACTTTCTAATTCTAGTTCATCTTTTACGAAAATTTTGCCAAAACTTCGTTATAGCTCAATTTTAATCCGTTCATCATGAACGTTTCTAACGTTCCTAATCAAGCAATAAGCAACTAACTTATACGCGATGGTTTTAAACTTGTCCATCAACAACAATTATACTACGATGGTTTTAAATTTGTCCATCAACAACGTTCTTCGTGTTCTTCGCGTATTCTTCGTGTTCTTCGTTCGTTCTTCATTCGTTCTTCATTTTAATCAATATTTTGGATTACGATTTCACTTTTTCTTGGAATTTGATGTTATAAAACATCATTCCTTACTTATTTAACCTACTCATTCATAAGATTCATTCGGATCGCTCAAAATCCTTACGAATCTTATACTTCCTTAAGAAATTTATAAACTAAATTTCTTATTCTTATTTCTTCATTTTCTTACGATTTCAATCATATGAAATCATTTCTAACTTAATCTACTTCTTATCTTCATTAAGTTATGTTTTTGAACATAAAAACTTAAAGAAAATTTATAGAAGACTAGGTTTTGAATCACCTTTCTCCTTTGATCTCCTTCCGTCGGACAAAGCGTGCACTCGGCTAGCTTTTCCTCATTCTTTTCCTTCTCTTCCCCCATCTGAGCTCTCTCTTTCTCTCTCAAGTGTTGGTTGAAATTTTCAATCAAACAAATGAGCTTAAGCTTGTTTATATAGAAAACCAAGGCTAAGGGTATTTTAGTCATTTCGCCACCCTAACCTCCTTACTATTCATAACTTAGCCACCAAGTTTACTTGGTGGCCAGTGGCCGCCCCACCTCCTTAGCTAGCTTCCCTTGGAAGCTTCGTGCTTCCGTAATTCGGAATTCGTCCGACCGTTTGAAAACTGCGATTCTCGGAATCCAAATATTTTTGGATATTTCATCTTTTCTTTATCGATTAACTTTTACGTAATCTTCGGATCTCCAAAAAACTGAAAAACATTTTTCCACGTTAAGTGTTTTCCTTCACGTTTTCCCCTAACGTAGCTAAACGAATGAAAAGTACACATCAGTACTTTTCGTCATTTTTATTTCGTCCGATTTCTGCACGTTTTTCGAGAAAAACTTTTATCGTCTTACTTAACTTTTCACGATATATTATCATCAAATCTTTCGATGGAATGTCATTTCGACATACCGAACTCTCGGAAAGGCTTAGGTTATTCAAACCTTAACCCTTAGGTTTCGTCGGGTGAATAGCCTATTTCGTCTTTTTCCCCGGAATTATTTTTGTCTCCGGAAAAATTTTATTTTTGTCTTAAAAATTCTTACTCGTTCAATCTAGCTCGTAGCCAGAATCCTCCCGATTAATAATCATTCTAGGTTATATAACGATTAATAAACACATAGCACAGAATAGTATTAAGAAAAATTTATTTTATTAATAACTAATTCTTTAAATCTTAATTTCTGGATAATCCGAATTTATGGGTTGTCACAGACTTGGTATGATTATGACTAGGGATTATTCGGTATAATCATGACCGTAATTTTACAAATGATGTGGAAAAAGTCCTCATTGGCCCGTAGTAATTAATGATGGACAGTTTTTGGTATGATTATGGCTATGGATTCTCTTCGGCCAAGGGTGCAAAGATGAATTGTTTTATGGCATGATCAGAACCGTTGATGAAAACACGATTATCTTTGGCCCGTAGTGCATTGATAATTCGTGGTCGTGATACTAATGAATATCCTTGGCCTGTAGTGCAGGGATGATTCGATGATGTGGATTAATTATTGAGTTGAGTTTCAGCGTTGAAATATTAATTCATGGATGTGATAATAATAAATATCTTTGGCCGTAGTGCATGGATAATTCATGGATGTGATACTAACGAATATCCTTGGCCGTAGTGCATGGATAATTCGATGATGTGGATTATTTATTAAGTTGAGTCTCAACGATAAAATATTGGTTATACACTTTTAATTTGTAGAAGATAGTAGATATCATGCTCTACTTGACTCTTCTAAAATACAGTTGTATGTCTTTGGCTTGTAGTGTAGAGATGAATTGTTAATGAATATCTTTGGCCGTAGTGAAAAGATGAATTTATTAGTATGATTATGAGCAGGAATTGTGATTTGGTATAACCATGATTTTTTATGTTTCAGGTGAAGATAGGTGATGAAAATTATCTTCGTTCTAGGAGCGAAGAGGAATTTAGAATCACAATTATGAGTTATTCATATGATTGTGGACAGGAATTGTTAATTGATGTTACATGGATAAAACATTATTGGTGGACTTTTAACATGGAGAAGATAATAGACCTGATGGTCTATTTGACTCTTCTAATGGATTGCTCGTTCCGCTGTAACTATGGTTGAAAACTGTTATCATCTACCATATGTTCTAAATCTCTAATTTATTAATGATGAAGGCTATTGATGGTGTAAATTAGCTTTAGTTATGATATTCTTTACTAGGCTAGTTGTGCTCACCCTTTCTGCTTCACAATTCTTTTCAGGTAATAAGAGTGTTGTCGGGTCGAGTGGGGATAACAGGGGAATAGAACGTTGGTCTCTAGCTGTGGAGGTTCTCCCTAAACAGTATAGAAAAGTGTGTTATATTCTATACATCATTTAGTAGTTATATTTGGTGAATCAAATAGGGTGAGGCGAACCCAACTTTGGAAGGGTGTTTTGCCACTATCATACAAGATGTCTAATGACATAAAACCTCGTGTTCTCATAAGACATGGTTGTGCACATCCACTTGCTGATTATATCTACGAGCACTACCTGTATGATCTTGGAGTTTATTTAAAATATAATTTTCAATTGGAGACAACAGAGATATTTATATGTCAAGAGAAGATTCACCATTGGAAAAAAGATGATAGTAATCTTCTTGTTTTTCTTTGGGGACTTTTGGGTCAACCAAGGATAATTCTGTGGATATATGATATCTATCATAACCTAGACGCATGGCCTCCCATGTACGAATGTTTCCTTGAGCACTTCCCAAAGATTTTAATTTCTAAAATAGTTTTTGACTATACTTTTATGTAAAGTATCATTGTAAGGTTGTGGTCGAGGTACTATGAGAGTTATATACATTTGTATTAAAACTCATAGTTAACTGTGGTCGTATTCTATACGACAACTCCACAGTTGTATAAATGAAGTTGTATTTAAATTTTGTACCAGGTATCTGGCGACTCAGAATGGGTGATGTATACCTAATTTTGGGGGCGTCACAGATGTGACGAACGAGATTTTGTAATTTAATTTTACTATTTATTGGATTAAATAAATATTTTCGATGATTTAATTATTAGATTAAATAATTAATTGATGCAATTGTGATAGATTAATTTAATTATATGTGTTATATTTATTAAATTAATGTGGAGATTATTTATTATTCAAGTATGTATTTATATGAGCTTATTGAATTTAAAGAAATATTTATTAAGCCTAATGTTATTTTAATTAATGTAATAATTAATTAGAGATTTAATAATTTGACATTATTAATAAATGAGAATTAATTATATGATTATGTGAATTAATGATTAATTATTATATTTTATTTAAATTAAATTAAATAAAATATTTGAATTATTGTGTAAGGGTGTGACATGATTTAAACTATAAGGTAAAAGAGTTATTAAATTAAATGGGTTTAAGTCTTTTAAAGCTAGCCAAGCATGGCCTTAATGGGAGTTGAGGACAGTTAACCCATGATTGGGTAACTGACCACTACGCGTCGGGTTCCTTCTCAGACATTACGACGTCTTCTTTATTCATTTCATTATTGCTAAGTCTAGAAAATATTCAGAAAGACAGCTTGAGAATTGTCAGAGAGAATTAAGATTTTGAGAAGGAGACTAATAGTGGGTAATTGAAGAAACATTTGAGCTTTCTAATCTACACCTTACACTCAGGGTAATCTCCTCCTTCCCAAATTATAAATTACGTTATTAAAGTTTTTATGAATATGGCTTTCAAAGTTCTATAAGGTCTCTGTATTTATAAAGGGTATGGATTATGTGTTGTATATGTATTAAATGTTATCAAATCGTATTCAATTATATATTATGTAAGTTATCATGTCATCAGTTTCATGAAAATACGTCGTATATGTTGCTCAAAACTTACAGAGTATGGGTTTTGGCCATATGGCCCATATACGTAAATTTAATGTGTCAAACATAAATGGTTTTATAAAATTTATACTCGTATATTATTATGCATGTTAATATGAAGAGACCAAACTTTAAATGAAAGGATTCAGTGTTATAACGAATCCGTAGTATTAATTTTCATGATTTATGTTCAAAACCTTCAAGAACATCAAGCACAGTGAAATTTACATATTTTAATTCTGTAATTATGTGTTTTAATGGATTAAAATCATTATATAAATGTTGGGTAATGATTATGTATGAATTATATCATGCGGGTTTGATTAAATTCTTGTAGTAATAATTTAATTGGAGTTTTTGGCTGTGTTCTGCAATATAATTTTTTGCGAATTGCAGATCGGGTTTACAGTTCATCAGGCCATGGCCAGCTCCTCGCGGTTTTAATTTCTGCAGTCAAGCGGCCAGGACTCAAGCCCCCAGTACCACTGCGTTATTCATAATCATTAATGCTTAGTATAAAAGTGAAATATAAATACCACTCGCAGTAATGTCCATAAATGAATTATTTTTTTTATGTTCAAGTCTAACAATGTGATAGCAACTTAAATTAAAGAACATAGAGATATGTTAGAAGTATAATGAGATATTAAAATAGATACTTAACATGTAAATAATATAATTGCATGTGGATTGAATTATTGAATACATAATTAGCTTGTTATTCATGAAGTGTAAATTATGTGACATTAAGTGTAATAAATTAACTAAGTATAGTCATAACCAAAGTTAGACAAAAAGAATGAAGTTGCTACGATTAGTTACGTTATAATTGACTGGTATTGTGAACGTAAATGATATGTAGGATTTAAATCAAGGAACGAGTTTAATTAACATGTAATCTACGCACGAGGCAAGTTTCCTAACCCTACTTGTTATCATTATTCAAGTTTATAAATCAAGTTCATTTGTCATGTTAAAGATTAATTATCTTTTCAAAGTATGATTCTGTTATACAATAATTGTTCTATTGTATACCTATTGAGATTGTTATTCATTATAAATATCATTTATTGTTGAACCTTGTTAGACTAGCGAATCCTTATTGATTCAACTAGTCCATAGTTGATGAACGTTCTAAATTCAAAACCCTTATTGATTTATCCAAACCAAACTTCATTTGGTGTGGAGTCTAATGTCAAACTGAGATGAACAACCCTGCAAAGGGATTTACTTATGCGTTAGCGTTAAGATATTGTTCACAGTATGGTACTAAGGACTGATCCCCCTAAGTACGAGTAGAAAGGTCCATAGTCTTATGACTATTAAAGTTTTCAAGTATAACCCTTACTAACCTAGGACATAGTTCAAGGTATTATGACCCTCGGAAATCTTTTGATTCTTGTTATTCATTCTTGATTCACAAATTGAGCTTTTATTTCAGAAGTCTTTGATTCACTCGCATGTTATTATACATTATTATTTCATTATTTTACTTGTGGGCAATAGCGCTCACTCTTGTGTAATAATAACATTGCAGTTAAGAACGAAAGGTCCGACGAGCCTTCTACTAGCAAAGGCAAGGGCAAGATTAACAAGTGATGAAGATTTGTTGTTTTATATGATGATGTATTTCTGTTTAAAACTTAAGTTAATGATGTTGTTTAAGACTTATTTGTTTATGTTTCCGCACATATGTTTAAGGTTAGTATGACCTGGGATTATGTTTATTATTCAGATGTTGTAGCCCCATAAGGGGAAGATTTATTTCTATCTATTGCATGGTTTGCATTTATTATGGGTAGATAGATAGATGATATTTGTACAGTGAACACCAAATCCCGTGGAATCGAAGTACCTGGATTTGGGGGTGTCACACTAACGGTATCCAGACGAAGTGTCATTCAAAATGTGGCTGAGCGAGAAGATCAAGTGAATTCTTTTAATGTAAAAAGATGAAATTGAATTATAGATTAGTTTAATGAACTGTTATGTATCCTTGGTGGCGGATAAAATTCAATCTTGTAAGATGAAATGAATAATGTAATTATTATTATTTGTAATGAAAAAGGTTATAAGGTTTCCAGAACCTGGGATTTGAGAGTGTATGTTGTTATATTTCGATATATAATGATGTATGTTGGATGAAGGATGTACTCGTGACGTACGGAATCCGGGTGTGAAGATAGACCGGATTTTGGGTTGTTACAAGTTGGTATCAAAGCTGATAGGTTATAAACCTTAGGTAGGAGTACCTAAGACTATAATCATAGAGAGAAGGATAAGAAGATCACCACGTGATCATAGTGACTCGTAGTAACAGATGGGTTGTTAAACAATGAATGATTTATAGCTAGTGCTATGAATGAAAGGTAATATGAAGTAGTACGGGAAGAAGAACTTAGATGGAGTTATGAAGGATAGTATATGAATTAAAGAAAATTCGTATTATGTAGAGAGAGATTTAGAAGTTGTAAAATTTCAATTGATGACTCATGTGATAGCTGAGTTGTATGAACCTTTGTTATGGGCAGAGGTTTGTGCGTGGTGTAACAACTGCTTAGCTTATTACAGTGATAATCATTGGAATTGGTCACGCTATCAAGATGTATATGGCGAGAAGGTGAATTTTTTCTCATGTATATACTTAGTAGGTAGAGAACGATAAGGTAGATGCGAGTTCTTGAAACTCATACTTATGGAAAGTTCGTGACTCATAATAATATGGTATGTTTTCGAATGTCTCAGCGAATGGACGCCTATGTTCTGTCTGGATAGTTCTTAAACTCATATTATTGTGGAAAGTTCATGAACTCATAATGTGTGGTAAGTTGATGGACTATACTAAGGTATAGGAATGTTTAGACTAAAAATGAGTTGTTTTCAGTAGGCTTAGTATTGAAGGTGCTAGAGAAGATTAAGTATTGTCGCAGTAAGACAATGAAGGAAGATGGAGAAATAGGATATTCCAAGTCATCTAGCTATGCTAAATTTTGAACTTTATTGAACTCGTGCTGATATGTACATTTTTAAAAGGAAAGGATTGGTTCAACTTTTGGAACCAACGTATTTTAAAAGAGCTATTCTTGATATGTCTATGCTAATTACTTCGGCTAGACATAAATTAATTTGAAATATCAAAATGAATTTTATATCATCAGTGCATTTGATACAAGGATGGTAAAAAGATGGAGTTATTAATTCAATTGAACATAGTGTTGGATGTGATCTTAGGATCAATAACCCGTTATGGTATGATGTATAATGACGAAGTCACAAACTGACGAAGTCCTCAACGTACTGTAAAAAGTACGGTATCATGACGTCATAAACCGTTTTGATGTATTGCGAAAAGAATTTAAAGAAGCAGTCGACGTCAATTCAGTTGACTAGACGAAGGTTTCACGTTGATATCCAATTTATTGGTATGGTCTAAGCTACTTGATTCGGCTAAACAAATGGTATGTCATCGAGCTTTCTTTGAGAACTTGTGCCAAACCAAATTTTTTTGGTGCAGAATCTAATGATCAAGTCTGAGGAGAACATGGAAGAGGTAGTTTACTTTCTTGGTGATTTAAACGGCCAAATTAAAAGAAGGATTACGCAATGAAATGATGTATAACCGAGTAAGAGTTCATGGTCGATTTGACCCCTCAGCAAAAATATGAAACGTTTTAAAAAGGAAATTTTATATTCCTCGTTATTCCTTATGCTTCATGATTCTTGATAGGTTATGGGGGTTAGGAATGAGGGAAAGATAAGAACTCCGTTGAAGAGAAGTTGAGAAGAAAGGTAGGCTAAAATTTTGAGGACGAAGTTCTGTAAAGAATGGGTGAATGTGATGACCCGGGTAAGGGTGTGGTTTTAAGAAATTCCGGGGACGGAATTTTTATAAGGGGGGAAGAATATAACAACCTAGAATTTTGGATTATCCAGAATTTAGGTTTAAAGAATTAGTTATTAATAAAATGAATTCTTATTAATACTATTATGTGTTATGTGTTTATTAATCGTTCTATAACCTATGATGATTATAAACCGGGAGTATTTTGGCTAAGAGCTAGTCTGAGCGAATAAGAATTTTCAAGACGAAAATAAAAGTTTTCCGGGAACAAAATATTTTTCGGGGAAAAAGACGAAATATGCACTATTCATCCGTTTATGCTCGGAGATTTATTTTGAAATTCCGAGAAGTTATCGATTACGTAAAATGTTGAGACGTGATGGAATATTCAATAATATTTCAGTTATGGCAAAAACGAAGTTAGAGAAGGGAGTGGCGCCACAGCGCCAGTGTTGGGAAAATGCCAGAGATGAGCTTTTAACTGCTCAGCTCTTGGGGGAAATGTAAGGGAAGATAAAGAATATAATGTTTAACTAATGTAACACTTAATCAAGTAATGTAAACCTTTATTAAAGGTTGAACGTAAAGATTAATAAAGAGTAAATGACAAATAATATAAACGCGGGTTACGTAACCGATATCCGGGGACCGTAGTCGCGATGAACGAACGTGAGGGATTGCTATAGTTGTGATTCCTTAGACATTGAGCGACGAGGGTAATGAACATGGGGTTCATGTAGGGGATAATGAAAGTATTAAATAGTATATGAACTATCAAGAAAGCCGTAATGAATTAACGGTAATAAGATTAATGAAAGCCAAATGTGAGTCGATAAGAAATTAACTTAATCTATCATTATAGTTTAATAGTTCGTATAAGTTAAGAGAAGTTAGGTTGTGGTACAATCGTAACTTTAATGGTTGACATATGGGAGCTGGGCTAAACAATTCCTTCACAGAAGCGATGTGTGCTGAGTCCTAGAGAATTTATAAGAAGAAGATAACAATATAAATCATCCAAGATGATGAACGTTTTGAATAAGACATCTCCGTATGTCATAAAGTCATAAGCTGGTAAAGGAAGTTAGTCGCGTAAACTTATATTGCAAGAACACGAACCCTAAGAAGTAAAGTTAACTAAACCAATGCGTAAGTTCATCATATGTCTAATTGGTGTTTATGTTTTCTCTTTATGTGTTATATAGGAATTGGAATGAGCAGTTCAGCGTAAGCTGTAGCTGGGCGTAAGGCAAGTTTCCTAACTTCATCCATATTATATGAATGCTAGTTTCCTTAAACTTCTTAGATGTTGTACTTGAGAAGTTATGTCTATGTGCGAATGTGCGATATTTGTACAATGTGGTAGAACATATGAGGCCTTGAGCCACAATTTGAACACTTCGGTGTTTCTATGATATGCATTGTTCTGTGATTGAGCTGTTCAATACAAGTATGTTCAGTTTATACATGAACCGTTATTGTTAAGTCTATGCTAATGATTCTAGCCAGATAGGACGTGTATGAAAAAGGTAGAAGAATAAAAGTATTTCAAAGTGAAACTATCTGATGTTTTAAGATGATAGGAATCGAGACTATTCCTATTATTCAAGCTGCTTTATAACCTTTGTTCGGTTATAGAGGTTCTAAAGAAATGTTTTAATTCTGAAGTTGTTTGTTCAACTGTTATGACTTGTTGGGCAATTGAATGATCACACTTGCTTTAAATGAAAAACAAATTTCAGCGAACAAGGTTAAAAGAACTTAAGGATCTCGTAAAGATCAAGCTGACAGTATCCAGACGAAGTGTCATTCAGAATGTGGCTGAGCGAGAAGATCAAGTAAAGACTTTTAATGTAAAAAGATGAAATTGAATTATAGATTAGTTTAATGAACTGTTATGTATCCTTGGTGGCGGATAAAAGTCACTCTTGTAAGATGAAATGAATAATGTAATTATTATTATTTGTAATGAAAAAGGTTATAAGGTTTCCAGAACCTGGGATTTGAGAGTGTATGTTGTTATATTTTGGTATATAATGATGTATGTTAGATGAAGGATGTACTTGTGACGTACGAAATCTGGGTGTGAAGATAGACCGGATTTCGGGGCGTTACAATGAATGCAATTTTCTTGAATTCTAATTTCTAATGTTGAATTATCTTAGTTCATTTACTTGACACAGGCCATTCTCATAATGAGCAAGCTTTATTTTCAGCTTGCTATTACTTAATGTAAATTCAATAATTCATAGTCCTAGCTTAATTTTATGCAAGCAAGGTTTATTGTCATTCAATACTTATGTTTTGTAGTTGTTTCTAAGCATGAGTTCAAGAGATAGTTAGTTCGTTTACACTTATTCATTGTTCCATATTATGTTATTATTGATCAACTGTTGTGTTATCAAACACTATTGATTCAACTAGTCCTCTAGTTGATGTTCGTTAGACTTCAAATTACCCTTGAAAGCTTATCCAAACCAAACTTTCTTTGGTGCGAACTTGTACTCTAAATACTGAGATGAAAAACCCTATTATTAGGGGTTTATGCTTAGCATTGAAATGTTTGTGCATAATACATTGTACGAAGGGCTGATCCTTCTAAGTACGAGGAGTCCTTATAGTCTTATGACTGTTAAAGTTGAAGTTGAAATTGAAAGATTACTTGCAACTGTGGACATAGTTCGTGGTTTTATGACCCTCAGTTTTATATACTCGATCCATATTTTGATTCCAGTTGTTGGTTATTATTGATAGAGTACTATTAAGTGTTGATGAGCCTATTTGTTGGCAGTTATTTCATTCATGTTGATTCATTGCTATATCTAGTGAGCAATTGTTTTGCTCACTCTTGCATATTTATACACTCATTGCAGCTAAGGTTGAGAAGGTAGATGAACCTACAACTAGCAAAGGAAAGGGAAAAATGTACAAGTGATGAAGACTTGTAATTTTATTTTATTGTTATAATGATAAACTTTTAATAATAATGTGATGTAATAATTCTATGATGTTTAAAGGTTAGACAACCTGGGAGATAATTTTAATTAATGTAATCCTGTATGGGCAGGTTTTATTATTCAATTTTATTATGATTGGGTAGTTAGATGTGAATGATTGGATAGTGAACACCAAATCTTGTGGGAATGAAGTACCTAGATTTGGGGGTGTCACAGGTTGGTATCAAAGCTTTAGGTTATAAACCTTAGGTGGAGAAAAGCCTTAGGAAGTAACCTTTGAAAAGATAGTGATGATAAACTCTTATCGAGTTTTAAGTAAGAAGTAATAAAACACTTATGTGCTTATGTGTTTATAACTTATGTGCTCGTGAGTGTCGAGTAGTATTGATTAATAATTAAAACTTAAAATTTTGTTGTTAGGATGACTAATGTCAGAGAATCCAGTCAGGATAGGGAGGAGGGACCTCAGATGCCTATAGAGGAGGAGCCTCGCGACATTCAGGTTGTTTGGGAATGACTACTGCCACGGGAGTCAGCCCCGTTGGTCACAGTGGTTGAAGATGAGGATGATGATGTGGAGACAGATGAGGAGGATCCCGTTGAGTTGCCACGGGAGGATGAGGATGACGAGGTCGAGGAAGAAGAGACTCCACTAACCTCGATAGCTGCTCGTATGTACGATGAAGTCTACGATCGTAGAACGGAACTTCGGATACTGATTGAGGAATTGTAGGAGATAATGAGTTGAACAATGATCGCAATGACATAGAAAGACGATGAGATCCAGGATCGTGAGGAACGACTGACTAATATCGAGGAGAAGCTAGTACACAGTGAAGGAGAGAAAGAACAATTGATCGAGGAGGTCGCTGAACTGAAGAACAAACTAAAGGAAGAAGCTACTAAGAGAGCAAGAGCTGAAGACGCCTACGAGGAAGCTTTTCAATGAACCTAAATAGCAGTGAGAGACGCACAAGAAAAGAGGATGAAGATGGAGGAGATGGATAAAGTATTCAACACCATGATTAATCGAGCTCAAGATCGGGTCATGGGATATCCTATTCAATTTGAGACGCTGCCATCATACGTATTAGATCGCAAAACAATGTTCCGGATTATGGAGGAAGAACGTAGTAAGGCTAAGCAATATCTTAGTAGAACATCGTAGTTATTATGCGACTAATAAAATGTTAAATAAATTGTAAGTCCCAAGTGTTATGTAACCTATGGAATATGATGATGATGTTGTCCTGAAACTTTTGTAGTTCAGGAAAGTAATGTAAATAGCAGTGATGATATTGTTTTAGATTTTCAAAGAGGTTATGAACAAATAAAAGTTGTTATTTTATTCGAAGTGTTGCGTGATTATGTGGTTATTTCTTTTGTGGAGGCAAGTTAAGTAGAAATTACTTAAAAGAGTTGAATAATAATCTAATGAGTGTATTTTTAACAAAAAATGCCTCCCAGACGTCAACCACCACGATAGAGAACCACTGAAGGAACCAACAATAACGACAATGTTGAAGCTAACCCCGTTCAACAGCTAGTAACTTTATTGACAGGAGCGTTGCAGAATCAACCTCAAAATCAAGGAACAACGTTTAAGGATTTCAAGGCAGTTGGACCACCTGAATTCCGTGGGTCCATGAATCCAATTGAGGCACAAACCTGGATTATGGAGATAGAAAAGGTGTTCGATGTTGCTAGGGTAGGGGATGATCAAGATCGCCGCATGCAACATTCATGTTGAAAGCGAAGTTAGTTATTGGTGGCGAGCCAATAAAACTCGTGAAGGGCCGGGGGTGATGACCAGGATAGGTTTAAGAAGATATTCTTGAGACCTATTTTCCAAAGAGTTCAAGAGTCGACTTAGAAGTGCAATTTTGGAATCTGAAGCAGGAACGATGATGATGATCTCGAGTATGCCGCTAAATTCAACGAGTTGGCGAGGTTTGCGCCATATCAAGTCAGCATGGACGAACGCAAGGCGAAGAGATTTGAGCAAGGACTGAAGCCCTGGTTGTACAGTAGTGTCTCCCTGTTCCAATTGAAGAATTTTGTAGAAGTGATGGAGTAAGCAATACTCACTGAAGGTGGTGGCAAGGAAGTCACATAGTTCAATCAGGAACAGAAGAAGAAGAAGAATGAGGTGGAGATTAAGAATGGAGGTGGTAGTGGTGGAAACAACAACAACAACAACAATTTGAAGAGGAAGTGGAATGGAAGCGTGGGTACTGGAAACCAGTAGGGTAACCAGCAAAATAAGAAGTTTGAAGCATGTGCTAAATGCGGGAAGTTTCATAAGGGTGTGTGCTTGATGGGGAAACGAGTATGCTTAAATTGTGGCCAAGAGGGTCATATCGCCCCAAATTGCACTCAACCTAAGAATAACGTGTGCTTCATATGCAGATCCAAGGATCACTTTGCTCGTGAATGCCCTAAGAAGAAAGCTGGAGAGACAACCAGAAGCAATGGAGGTAACAATGGAGGTACATGGGCCATTCTTTGGACCTACAAAAGATCAAACAAACCCTGACCGTAACCTTCAACATGGTATGCAAGATCTTTGGCAATCAAAGGATGTGGTGTCAGGTATTATTCTTAATCAATGATATAAATGCTTATGTATTATTTGATTCGGGTGCTACTTGCTCATTTATATTTGATGAATTTGCTAAAAGGTTAGGATTGCCTAGTGAGGAACTAAATTTCCCTTTGAATATAGAAATTAAGAATAATGAAGTAATCCCTATTAGATTCATATACAAGAACTGTAGGGTGAACATTAAGGAGAATATCTTGATGGTAGATTTGATTCCGATTAGACTTGGAGAGTTTGATGTTATTTTGGGAATGGATTGGCTGTTCAAATATGGAGCGGTAATTGATTGCCAAAAGAAGTGCGTAAACCTTATGACTCCGTCAAAGGTAGTATTTTATGGTAGAAAGTCGCCTAGACAACTGAAATGTCTGACGATTATGCAGGCCAAGAAATTGTTGAATCAAGGTTGTGTGGGCTATTTAGCTTACATAGTCGATACTCAGAAGAAGAATGTGAAACTGGAAGAGATACCAGTGGTTAGGGAATTTGAGGATGCGTTTCCGGAGGATTCGCCAGGACTTCCGCCTGATAGAGAGATTGAGTTCGTGATCGACTTAGCGCCCAGAACAGCACCGATATGTAAGGCCCCGTATAGAATGGCTCCGGTTGAAATGAAGGAACTGATGATACAGTTGCAAGAGTTGCTAGACAAGAAGTATATTTAACCAAGCGTATCACCGTGGGGAGCGCCGGTGTTATTCGTGAAAAATAAGGATGGGTCGATGCGTCTTTGCATTGATTATAGGGAATTGAACAAAGTCACTATTAAAAACAAATATCCATTGCCAAGAATAGATGACTTGTTTAATCAGTTGAAGGTTGCTAAATACTTCTCAAAAATAGATTTGAGAAGTGGGTATCACCAATTGAAGGTAAGAAAGGAGGATATACTTAGAACGACATTCAGAAGTCGGTATGGACATTATGAGTTTATGGTGATGTCTTTTGGTTTAACCAATGCAGCTGCTGCATTCATGGATTGGATGAATAGGGTGTTTAAACCATTCTTAGACAAGTTTGTAGTGGTATTTATCGACGACATTCTGGTGTATTCCAAAACTCAAGAAGAACACGTGGAACACTTACGTTTGACATTGCAACACTAAGAAAGGAAAAGTTGTACGCGAAATTCTCTAGGTTCGAATTTTGGCTAGATCGTGTACAATTTCTTGGGCACGTGATTGACAAGGATGGGATTTCAGTGGATCCATCAAAAGTGGAAGCTGTAAACAATTGGGAACAACCAAGAACACCGTCGGAAGTGAGGAGTTTCTTGGGACTGGCCGGTTATTACAGACGATTTATTCAAGATTTTTCTAAGATAGCCACTCCATTAACAAATTTGACAAGAAAAACTGTGAAATTTTTTTGGACGGAGAAATGTGAAGAAAGTTTCCAGGATTTGAAGAAGAAATTAAGCATGGCACCTGTGTTGTCATTACCAGATAGCACAAGAAATTTTATGGTGTATAGTGATGCCTTACATAAAGGGTTGTGTTGTGTTCTTATGCAGAATGGCAAAGTAATTGCGTATGCATCAAGACAATTGAAGGATTATGAAAGAGATTATCTGACTCATGATTTGGAATTGGCTGCAGTAGTATTTGCTCTGAAGATATGGAGACACTACCTCTATAGAGAGAAATGTGAAATCTACACAGACCATAAAAGTCTGAAGTATATTTTCACACAGAAGAACCTGAATATGCGTCAAAGAAGATGGATGGAATTGATAAAGGATTACGATTGTGAGATCTTTTATCATCCGGGAAAAGCGAATGTGGTTGCAGATGCTTTGAGCAGGAAAGGTCGGGAGAAGTTGATGCTGATAACCACTCAGGATGAGCTTATTTCAGCTATGACAAAGCTAGAGTTGGAAATCAAATTTCTAAAGGAATCCGATGAACGACTATTCCAGATAGATGCTATTCCAACTTTGGTGGACAAAGTGAAGAATTCTCAACTACAAGATAACGAATGTGAAATGATCAAAGAAAAAGTGGTTGAGGGTAGTGATATAAAATACAAGATCGATACTGATGGACTACTACGGTTCGAGGAAAGAATTTGGGTTCCATCAGTACCAGAGCTTAAAGACGAAATCTTGACCGAAGCACACAACACAATATATTCGATTCATCCAGGAAGTACAAAGATGTATCAAGATTTTCGGTGACATTTTTGGTGGCCAACTATGAAAAGAGACATTGCGGAATGCGTTGCAAAGTGCTTAACATGTCAAAGAGTGAAGGCTGAACATCAAAGACCAAGCGGATTACTTCAACCATTGGAAATACCAGAATGGAAATGAGAGCACATCACAATGGATTTTATGGTAGGTCTTCCAATGACTCAGAAAGGATACGATGCGATATGGGTGATAGTGGACAGATTGACAAAATCTGCACACTTTTTGCCAATAAAGATTAGATTTAATCTTGATCAGCTAGCAAAACTATACGTTAAAGAGATCGTGTCAAGACTTGGAGTTCCAGTGTCAATTGTATTAGACAGAGATTCGCGATTTACGTCAAACTTCTGGAAGAGACTACAAGTATGTATGGGAACACAGTTGTGAATGAGTACAGCATACCATCCGCAAACCGACGGGCAAAGTGAACGAACAATCCAAACGTTGGAAGATATGCTGAGAGCATGCATTATGGATTTCAAAGGAAGCTGGGACGAACATCTACCGTTGTAGAATTTTCCTACAACAACAGTTACCACGCGAGCATCGGCATGCCACCTTATGAGGCATTGTACGGCAGAAAGTGCAGAACTCCACTGTGCTTGGATGAAATCGGTGAACGCCAACTGTTAGGACCAGAACTGGTACAACAAATTATGAGGTTGTCAAACTCATTAGTACAAGATTGGTAGCAGCCCAAGACAGACAGAAAAATAATGCCGATCAACACAGGCAGAATCGCGAATTTGAAGTAGGAAATTTTATTTTCCTAAAAGTTTCTCCTTAGAAGGGGAAAATTCATTTTGGCAAGAAAGGAAAGCTCAGCCCAAGCTTTATTGGACCTTTTGAGATACTACGAAGAGTTGGAGAAGTGACTTATGAGGTAGCTTTACCTCCAGAGTTAGAAACATTCATAATGTTTTACATATTTCGGTGTTACGACCGTATAAACCCGATTACAAGCACATGATCGAGTACGAACCATTGCAATTCGATAAAGATTTGTCTTATGAAGAGATTTCTATCTAGATAGTCGACAAAAAAGAAAAAGTGCTCAGAAATAAAGTGATACCTTCTGTGAAGGTGATATGGAGAAACCATAATGTCGAAGAGGCAACGTGGGAACTCGAAGCTGAAATGATGAAAAATTACCCTGAGTTATTTGTTTAATCTATGTCTTCGATTCTGGGGACAGAATCCTTGTGAGAAGGGAATAATAAAACGATTTGATTGTTTAAATTGTGATTCTGAGGACAGAATCCTTTTAAGGAGGGAATGATATAACATTCCAGAATTTTAATTGTAATATTAAATATTTATTGAATTATATAAATATTTAATGGATTTGTTTATCGTTGAATAAATATTTATTTAATTGATTTGAGTTTATTTGGTTAATTATTTGTTAAATAAATAATTAAGGAATTAAGGAAATTATTATTTCAATTTAATGGTTAATTATTTGTATTGAGTTATGTGATTATATGATTTATTTAATTAATTGTTATTTGAATTAATTAAATTAAATATGAAAGCTTGATTAAATAAAGTGTGACAAATAACTATATTATAAGGAGTATTAAAATAAATGAAAGTAGTTTAATTTAGTTTTTCCAAACAAGGTTCAAGGATATTAATTCTTTAAATTTAAATGGTTTGCCAAACAAAGCCCTATGGCTTTTGGATTTCCTTTTTAATTTTGAATTATATAAATAAATTAAATAATAAACATAATATATTTATAATATATACGTTAGTTAGTAACTGATATTGCAATTAGTAATAGTATTAAGGTTTATCAGTCTTTTTCTTTGCGCTTAAGTGTTAGCTAGACTACGTGACTTGGTATTTGTCTTAAGCTAAGAAGAGTCTGAGAAGGAGGGTTACTGAGAATTCAGATATGAGAGTTTGAGAGTGAAACCTGAGAAAATTGTCTACAATTGCAAGGTTGTGCAAGCTAACTTGAAGGTATGTTCATAAATTTGATATTATATGTGTTTATGAGTATCACGGCAAAGTTTTGTTATGCTCTGTGCATTCTATTTCTTTCGAATTGTTGTTATGTAACTAAGTTATGGTGGTTATATATGATATAATGCTAGAATTTATGTTTAAACAAGAAATTTGTATGCTAAATTTGTTGACAGTAGGAAGAAAATAATGTCAGTATATGTATTTTTATATGGTTCATGAAAAGTGTCAATTGTAGTGGCCAATTAGTATGTGAAATTATAAATTGAAGCTTGATTATGTTAGTTCATTAAGAAACGAGCATAACGTAATTTGAATGAAGTGAATTCGCCAAGTATTGAAATAACAGTGATGATTTTTGGGATGAATATCAAAAATGGAGTTTTATATGAAAAACATGGAATTTGAGAAATTAAACTAGCTTAAGTTGTTGTTAAATTGTTCTATATTAATATATATGTGAGGAAACATGTTTGTGATAATTTTATACTGTGACGCCCAGAAATACGACCTACTTTCATACCCGGACTCCGTGTATCACTATTCCATTTCCTTCCAAACATACTTCATTATATAGCTAAATATAATGACATACATTCTCAAATCCCAGGTTCTCGAAACCTTAGAACCTCTTTCATTATAGATAATGATAATTACATTATTCTTTTCATCTTACACGAGTGTCTTTCATCCGCCACCAAGGATACATAACTGTTCATTAAACTAATCTATATTTTAATTCTATCATTCTACATTACAAGTCTTCACTTGCTCTTCACGCACATTCATATACTGAATGACACTTCGTCTAGATACCGATCAGCTTGATCTGTACGGGATCCTTAAGTTCTTTCTAACATCGTTCGCTGAAAAAGTTTTTCATTTAGAGCAAGTGTGAGCATTCAATTGCCCAACAAGTCATAACAGTTGAACAAACACATTCAAGAGTTTAAACATTTTTCAGAACTTTGATAACCGAACAAAGGTTATGAAGCAGCTTGAATAATAGGAATAGTCTCGATTCCTATCATCTTAAAACATTTATGACAACCTCTTTACACTACTTTCATTCTTCTACCTTTTTCCATATGTATCTTGTCTGGCTAGAATCATTAGCACAGACTTAACAATAACGGTTCATGTATAAACCGAGCATACTTGTATTAAACAGCTCAATCATAAAATAGTTCATCTCAAAGAAACACCGAAGTGTTCAAATTGTGGCACAAGGCCTCATACGTTCTACCACCTTGTATAAATATTGCACATTCGCACATAGACAGAACTTCTCAAGTTCAACATCTGAGAAGTTTAAGAAACTAGCATTCATATATCATGAATGAAGTTAGAAAACTTTCCTTACACACAACTACAGCTTACAGTTTACGTTGAACTGCTCATTCCAAATCCCTATATAACACATAAGGAAATAACACGTACACCAATTAGTCATATACTTGACTTACGCATTGGTTTACTTAACTTTACTTCTTAGGGTTCACATTCTTGCAATATAAGCTTACGCGACTAACTTTCATTTCTGCTTTACGGCTTCATGACATACGGAGATGTCTTACTCAAAACGTTCATCATCTTTGATGATTTGCATTCTTATCTTCTTCTTATAGCTTTTATAGGACTCAGCACACATCGCTTCTCTGCTAGTAGTCCATATGGTACTCTGAGTGGTTTCCCACAAACAACCAACAAACAAGTTCCCGTCTCATCTACACTGCCCATACAGTGAGTTAGATCGGTTGCCAGTTTTGTATATACCTTCGCTCTCTGAAGGAATTGTTTAGCCCAACTCCCATATGTCAACTATCAAAGTTACGTTTGTACCACAACCTAACTTCTCTTAACTTATACGAACCATTAACTATAATGTTCGTTAAGTCAACTTCTTATTCCTTACGGCTTTTTGGCAACTAAATGCCATACCTCAGGATTCATTTCTTATCGTCTAAGTCATACAGTCTTTTGTATACTCGAAACGATCATTCAATGTTAATACTATAAGGTCATAGCGTTAAACATTTCATATGAACTTATTCATACCTTACAACGTCCAGTTCCTTCAACTCAAAACGTTTATCCAAGTTATACTTATTAACTCGGCTTCTTAACGTTATACGTTATTCAATTCAGCTTCTTCACCGTTCATGATTAAACAACATTCTTCATTACCTTACGATCAAACCATACATGGAGTGTAGGTTCTGCACATTTAATAATTGTGTACACTCAACCCTTACGTTGGCTTAAGTGTCTAACGCTTACATTCATTCTAACATTCTCTATTCGACTCACCCTCAGACTTTTATTAATCTCATTACCGTTCTCTACGGCTTTCCTTGATACCATTCATATCTTACTTACTACTTTCGTCAACGTCCAAGTCATACTACCATTGTACACTTAGAACGTTCATCTGACGCAACTACGATTCACGAGGATCGTTTACGTATTTGACGTTTATGTTGCTCGTCTCTTAATCTCTCACTCAACCTTTACTCAAGGTTTCAATTGCATTCATCGTTATCCATCCCATAAACCCCATGTTCATTATTTTTTCTTAATGTCGAAGCCATACGGTCCGTTGTATGCTAAGACTGATCGTTCATCGCAACAACGTTGCGTTCATAGCCTCTATACACTTTACACTTATCTTTCATTACCATGACATAACATCAGAATGTTATTCATTACCTTCGTCACTCAACGTCTAAGGAATCACAATCACAGTAATCCCTCATATTCATTTATCATGACTACGGTCTCCAGCTATCGGTTACGTAATCTAGCGTTTACATTCTCTATCTTTTAATCTCATTAAATCTTTCCATTCAACCTTCACTAAAGGTTTAACACATTTACTTAAGTGTTACATTACTTGAACTACATGTTCATACTCCTTTCTTGCACATCCTCCAGTAATTGAGAAATAAAAATCTCATTTTTGGGCATTGACCGCTGCGGCCATTGCTGTGCCGTTCCCTCTCTCTCTCTCACGTCATTTGCTGCCGCCTCTACTTCACTTTCTTCCTTGGTCTAGCATTTGCTGGCCAAACCCTTTGTTATCTCTCGTATTTGTATTTCACTCTCCGTAAGTTTATGGGCGAGTTCGTATTTTGCGCTTTTCTTCTCACCAGATCTATCCGGTATTGCATGGCCGATACAAAACCCTAGAAAAATTTCTAAGTCTTGCATTAAGTTTGAGACGCGTACTTTACGATCTCATAACTTCTTCGTTATAACTCGGAACGAGGTCGTTCCAAATCCATTCTCTTCCTTATCTTACGTACTTTAATACCCATTGAGCAGAAATTCATTCTAAATCCGTTACGTGCCATTCGATTGGCTTAATCTTAACCCTTCATTCATTTTACGTTTTTAACGCTCTTCGTTCGTTCGTCCGTAATTCGGTCATCCGAACTCGGAACTCGTTCGTTCTTGAGTCTACGACTCACGTTTTCTACGTTCTCTTACTTCCTTATGAAACCCTACACGTTCGGTGTAAGACCCCAAATTAGTAATAAATGAAATTTAATTTCCTATATTCATCATTTTGAAAAAGTAAGGGTTGATTTGATTAATGTGGTTAGTTATGGGTAAAATGCGTAAATATTTTAAATAAGCAAGTGGTTATAAAATATTCAATTTTATCAGAGAATATTCATTTGGTCGTGGAATATTTTTGCTGTCGGAGAATATTCGTACGACGGCGCAGCCTTGTGTGGGCCCCATAACAGAAAGTGATTGGATGAAGAAAATGACAAGTATAAGTTGTTTATAAATAACGGCGTAGTTGTTACCATTAATACTGTTGGAATACCCGGGTGGTTAAAACACGATGAATACGCGTTGTTGCACAAGAGAGCACACGATATTGCACCAATTATTGATTCTTACGTAAGAAGGCACTACTCAATAATTGTTACGAAGTAATTATCGCTCGATATTTTATTTTATTGATTCAATAATTGCTACGTTGATATTTTATATTATTTGTTGTTTTAATAATTGTCACTACACAAGATTTTCCATTATCGGAGCAATAATTCATATTATCTGAATAATATTATTAGATAACATTATTGGCAATGTCTAGAAAGTTACATCTAATGAGAGGTTTGGTCACCTAATCATGCGCCAAGAAGGAGAAATCCTTATTGGAAAGCCCCTCTTTCACAGGAACTACACAGTTTGTCGAAGATTGTGATTACGTAATATTATTTGTGAATAATTAATTATTGATTTATATGATGAGGAAAATATTCATTTTATGTGGATATAGATGGAGAAAATTTTTAAAGTGACAATTGTTGAAAATCGATATTTATCTTTTCTGATAAAATAATATTTTATTATATTATTATAATATAATAATGATGATATTTTTACAATGAATGTGGGATATATGAGTATATGAGGAGGAAGAGTATTTTTGTTGCAAAAGTTGTTTAAAACGTGTTAAACATGTCTGTGGGCCCATTTCTTTACTAAAATTTGATTATAGCCTGTAGAATCGCCCGTTTATGGATTTCGGTCAATTTCTGTTTGGAATTTGGAAAAACCTTCTTCTGCAAAGTTGTAGATAATGAAATTTCCTATGGACAAAATATGTGGTTCGAATTTTTCTGATAAAAGGGCTATTTATTAGGAATTATTGAAGTCCCGAAGTTCCAGAATAATTAATTTTTTTAAGTTTAAAATATTTTAATTCACAAAAACGTTTGTTGTTGTGTAAGCTACTTGAATGGCTGATCTTTGACTAAAAAAGTGGGCGTAGGAAATTAATATATATATATATATATATATATATATTTATATTTTATTAAATTTTCTACTTTGGTGTTCTAAGCAATTTCCTGTAAATAGGGTGCTTAGGTTAGAATTGAAAATCATACCAGAAACTGAAGTTTTCTCTCTCTTTCTCTCTCAATATATTGAGCGTATTCTTGTGAGTATTTTAATACTTTGAGTGTTGCTATACGGTGCAAGTTCAAGTCATAGCCTATATCCGGTGTTTCAACTAGAAGTACTGTCTTTACGAGGTAAGGGATATTATTTTTTTAAAATGATATTAATTCTTTCAATATCATTATACCAGAATATTGTGAGTATTTTTCTTGTGAATTTCTTGTCTTTTAGTGTCGGGGTTACTATTCACGTATACGGCACTATTCACGTATACGACACTATTCATGAATACAGCACTATTCACAGAAAAATTAAATTTTCATTTTTCGTTCAAAATATCTATTATGGATACTAACTTTGATTGTATCCATGTTTTGATCATTCTTGAATTTTACTCCACTATGATTATTTATGAGGTATTTTTGGACATGGAATAGCTGAAACACAAAACCTTAATATTTATTCTTTTGTTTCACTGGATTCGTTTTCTTTAAAATATTTTTCATCATCCTCAGTCCTAAATGATGATATTACTGAATATCTTTGGCATGTAGTGCAAAGATGAATGATTTTCTGATGAATATCTTTGGCCGTTGTGTAAAGATAAGCAGGTGTTTAGATGAACATGACTAATCGATGAATATCTTTGGCTTTGTGAGTGCAAAAGATAAATATTTAATTCGGATATATATTGATTGATGTTACAGGATAAAATATTGACGATGAACTTTTAAATTCATATATAGAAGATAGTAGTTTGCATTCTCTACTTAACTCTTCTAATGAATTATTATTTTCATTCCATTGCGAAGATTGATTTAAAACCTGGTTGTCTATTGTATTCTATTAGATTTTTTTTTCTGTTGAAGACTAACGATAATTTGTTCTATGTTATCTTAGTCATAATATTCTTTACTGGGCTAGTTGAGCTCACCCTTTTCCTTTTTGTTCCATTTTTCTTCTCAGGAGGCAAGAATGTAGCGAGTACTAGTCGGGGTATGGAATGTAGGATCTAGATAGTCGTTTTAGTAGTCCTCACCATTTTTGTAAAATAATGTATCACTAATTGTAATGAGGACTTATTTGAGTGTGGCTATTGTCTAGATGACAATATTTGTATTTAAACTCACAGTTTTTATGTTGTATTAATAAAGTTGTAGTTGTTTCTGTACCATGTATTTTGACGACTCAGAATGGGTGTTGTATACCTATTTTGGGGGCGTCACATTCGGGTTCATTCTCTAACTTTCTAATTCTTGTTCGTCTTTTACGAAAATTTTGCTATAACTTCGTTATAGCTAAGTTTTAAATTGTTCTTCATGAACGTTTCTACCGTTCCTAACCAAGCAATATGCAACTAACTTATACACAATGGTTTTAAACTTGTCCATCAGCAACAATTATCCTACGATGGTTTTAAATTTGTCCATCAACAACATTTTACGTGTTCTTCGCGTGTTCTTCGCGTTCTTCATTCGTTCTTCATTTTAATCGATATTTTGGATTACGATTCTACTTTTTCTTGGAATTTGATGTTATAGAACATCATTCCTTACTTATTTCACCTACTCACTCATAAGATTAATTTGGATCGCTCAAATTCCTTACGAATCTTATACTTCCTTAAGAAATTTATAAACTAAATTTCTAATTCTTATTTCTTCGTTTTCTCATGATTTCAACCATATGAAATCATTTCTAACATCATCTTCTCCCTATTCTCATTAAGCTATGTTTTAATCATAGAAACTTAAAGAAAATATTAGAAGAAACTAGGGTTCGGATTACCGTTCTTCTTTAATCCTCTTTCGTTATACAAAGCCGGCGATTTGCAAGCTTTTCTATTTCACGATCACTTTTGATCCGAGCATTCATGCTCACGCTCTTCCTTCTCCCTCTTCATCCGAGCTCTCTCTCTCTCTCTCTCTCTCTCTCTCTCTCTCTCTCTCTCTCAAGTATAGGATTTTCAAAATCTCAAAATATTGAACTTAAGCTTTCTATTTATAGAATTTCCAAAGCTAGGGCAATTTGGTCATTTCGCCCCCTTAACCTCCTTACTATTCCTATGCTTAGCCACCAAGTTTACTTGGCCACCACCCTTACTTGGTGGCCAAGTGGCCGTCCCACATGCCCATGGGTCACCCCATGGGTTGCCCCATTGGTTCTTACCCATCCGTTTATCCATCGGTTCGATTCACGGTTTCTTTTCTTGGTTTGGGCCTTAACCCTAATTCTTATTGGGCCTATCTTGAGCTTAATTTCACAAATAATTGGGCTTGACATAATCCAAGTCCAATTGGATTCTACAAGGTCCATGAACTCAAAGTCCATTAAGACTAATCGTATTCTACGCATTCTATTCTCGTATTCTCGTAATCTCTTCGTATTTAGCTCGTACGATGTTCATATTATACGTCGTACTATTCTTCTTTCTATACTCGTATAATAACTCGTATCATACTCGTATTTCTCACACATAATAACCCTAGTTATTATACGTACTCATTACATTCTCAAAACTCACTTTTCCTAACCCTTAGGTTTTGAGTCCGCAGGCGAAAACTTCATTTTTGCCATAACTGAAATAATATTGAATATTCCATCACGTCTCAACATTTTACGTAATCAATAACTTCTCGAAATTTCAAAATAAATCTCCGAGCAGAAATGGATGAATAGTGCCTATTTCTTCTTTTTCCCCAAAAAATATTTTGTTCCCGAAAAACTTTCATTTTCGTCTTGAAAATTCTTACTCATTTAATCTAGCTCGCAGCCAGAATCCTCCAGACTTATAATCATACTAGGTTATAGAACGATTAATAAACACATAGCACAGAATAGTATTCATAAAAATTCCTTTTATTAATAACTAATTCTTTAAACCTAAATTCTGGATAATCCAAAATTCTGGGTTGTCACATATACCATTTTTACATGTTATTATTACTGTTTGGTGGGTGAAATTCGTGTTAGTTGGCTTAAGAAAACTGTCGTAGCCATGTTCTGCAAAAACCAGATTCATGCGTAAAGCGACACTTGCCTTGATCTTTTAGGCAAGCGCTACATTTAATGATCAATATAAAAGCTGGGCGCGATCGGCATGATTGCCAAGTCTCAAACAGTGAAGTCTGTTAATTCTGCAGACTTTGGACGTTCAATGTAACTTAGCTTAATATTAGGTTAATGTGAGAACCATGTAACAACAAGGTTAAACAAAGTTGTGTTATATGGATTGTAAATTCAAAGTTGTAAAAATTATTTATAAGTCATGAACGTGTTATGTTATAACTTAGCTTATACAATGAAGGTTAGTTAAGTGTTGTGATGTTAACACTCGGGAATTCTGAAATGTAAAGGGTAGCATAAGACTTGTGCTAAAATGATAATTTTAGCTAGAAATGTACATGTTGTGGTATGTTAGCATCTCTAATAGGTATTGTGATTTTAAACCTATATGTAGGTGAACGTGAGTTTAATATTTTAGCTTACGCTCGAGGCAAGTTTCTAAACTTCTCTTTTTACATTGAGCAAGTTTTCTAACCCTACAGTTACATTGAGCAAGTTTCTTACTTTAATCTTTCATTAATCGAATTCTTGTATTCCTCATCATTATTTGAACAAACTAGCTATGACTTAAACATTATTCGAACAAGTTTTGAATTCCAATATTTATTGATGTATTCTAACTTGTTTATTGTTAGACAAGTTTCTTTATTGTCCTTCATGTACGATGAATGCAATTTTCTTGAATTCTAATTTCTAACGTTGAATTATCTTAGTTCATTTACTTGACACAAGCCATTCTCATAATGAGCAAGCTTTAATTTTAGCTTGCTATTACTTAAAGTAAATTCAATAATTCATAGTCCTAGCTTAATTTTATGCAAGCAAGGTTTATTGTCATTCAATACTTATGCTTTGTAGTTGTTTCTAAGCATGAGTTCAAGATATAGTTAGTTCGCTTACACTTATTCATTGTTCCATATTATGTTATTATTGATCAACTGTTGTGTTATCAAACACTATTCATTCAACTAGTCCTCTAGTTGATGTTCGTTAGACTTCAAATTACCCTTGAAAGCTTATCCAAACCAACCTTTCTTTGGTGCGGACTTGTACTCTAAATACTGAGATGAACAACCCTATTATTAGGGGTTTACGCTTAGCGTTAAAATGTTTGTGCACAATACATTGTACGAAGGGCTGATCCCCCTAAGTACGAAGAGTCCTTATAGTCTTATGACTGTTAAAGTTGAAGTTGAAAGATTACTTGCAACTGTGGACATAGTTCGTGGTTTTGTGACCCTCAGTTTTATATACTCCATATTTTGATTCCAGTCATTGGTTATTATTGATAGAGTACTATTCAGTTTTGATGAGCCTATTTGTTGGCAGTTATTTCATTTGTGTTGATTCATTGCTATATCTAGTGAGCAATTGTTTTGCTCACTCTTGCATATTTATACACTCATTGCAGCTAAGGTTGAGAAGGTAGATGACCTACAACTAGCAAAGAATAGGGAAAAATGTACAAGTGATGAAGACTTGTAATATTTTATTGTTATAATGATAGACTTTTAATAATAATGTGATGTAATAATTCTATGATGTTTAAAGGTTAGACAACCTAGGAGATAATTTTTATTAATGTAATCTTGTATGGGCAGGTTTTATTATTCAATTTTATTATGATTGGGTAGTTAGATGTGAATGATTGGATAGTGAACACCAAATCTTGTGGGAATGAAGTACCTAGATTTGGGGGTGTCATAGGAACTGCCATGGTTTGCAGATTATGCGAACTACTTGGTAAGCAGGATTATTCCTTCTGACTTAGTTGGATATCAAAAGAAGAAATTTTTGCATGATGTGAAGTGGTTTATATGGGATGAACCATATTTGTTCAAACAATGTGCTGATTAGATGATAAGGAGATGTATCCCATATAGTGAGACTGAGGGGATTTTGCAGGATTGCCATGGTTCATTATATGGTGATCACTACGGTAGAGAGCGAACAGCGGCTAGAGTGTTACAAGTAGGATTCTACTGGCCGACGATTTTCAAGGATGCTTATAGTTTTGTTTAGAGATGTAACAGATGTCAAAGAGTTGGGAATATTTTGAAAAGGAATGAAATGCCAGTGAACACGATCCTCGAGGTGGAAATTTTTGATGTTTGGGGATAGATTTCATGGGCCTTTCGTTTCTTCATGTGGAAATCTATACATCCTGTTAGCAGTTGATTATGTGTCAAAGTGGGTGGAAGTGGCAGCTCTTCCAACGAATGATGCCAAAGTGGTCCTAAGATTTTTACAGAAGAGTATTTTTACGAGGTTTGGGACTCCACGGGTTATCATTAGTGATGAAGGCAGTCATTTTTGTAATAGGCAATTCACAGCTTTATTGGCCAAGTATGGGGTAAATCATCGCATTGCTACAGCTTATCATCCTCAAACTAATGGCCAAGCTGAGGTTTCTAATCGTGAAGTCAAAAGAATTTTGGAGAAAGTTGTGAACCCCACAAGAAAAGATTGGTCCTTAAAGCTTGATGACGTTGTTTGGGCATATAGGATTGCTTATAAGACTCTGTTGGGCATGTCCTCTTGTTTAATTCTGTTTAAATTTTATTTAATTTTCATGTTCCTATTAGTATTCATAGCATACTTTTTGTTAAATTAGTATTATGGGAGCTGATTGAGCGTACGATGAGGTGTAGGAGTAGGAGAGAAAGTATTGCGTTAGGATATTCATGTATGCATAATCATCAATTTATGTTTTGATTTTGGAGGCTTGATATCTAATAATGATAGTTGTTGATTGAACAGGTGTATTGGAGTGGATTCATCACTGTTTTGATTAATTTGAGATGAAGATTGATAGTGTAGAATGCAGGGATGCTTGCTGCCGCTTATGATGAGGGCTTTTTGAAAAATCATGCGCCTGCGTGCTACAAGTCTGTCTTGAAAAAAGCAATCATGGCGCCAAGCAATGTCCCCATTCGTAACATGCATGCGCGCATACCGACACCGAAGTTTTGAAAATTTTTTAGGATTTTAAAGATGTGTCTTGCTCCATCACTTATAACATTTGAAATAGCAGAGCGTATCTCATTCATCTCCACAGTGTGCACGACTCTTCCTCTCCAAACTGTTCCAATCCAAAAGTGTAACGTCTCATCCCACTACGCGTATTTTGCATCAGTTCTCCTACCTACGTTCAAAGTCTTCACTGATAAAACTAGGGTTTTCTCAGTGGGTGTGTGAAATACAAGTTTGGGGGTTCTCTATTCATCAGATATTAAACCCAAGATTCCGTTAATCAGGTTTTTCTTCTTCTTCAACAACACAAATGGGACCAAAACGTGCTCGCTCTCGCACTCCTGAGTCATCCTCTGACAGTAGCCAAAGTGGGGACAATGTGGATTTCTCTAGATTTGTCATCCTGGATGCACAGATAGAATATTACCGTATTGTAGCGAAGTCTTTTGTTCGAGAAAGAGGGTTTAAGCCAGAGGCACAAGATGGGCAATTGGTGTAGATGATCAAGGAAAAATGTTGGCATGGAGTTTGCTCTACACCAATGGCTGCACCTATGGCCATTGTAAGGGAGTTTTATGCAAATGCAAAGGAGACAATGAATGGATTTTCTTTCATCCGAGGGGTTCTAGCGGACTATCGACCTAGGGCAATTCGTGGTGTCTTCAATTCACCAGACCCTCCAACTCGACGTATAAATTGGGTTGAGCGGAACGACTGGAGACAGACTTAGATGAGGTTATCATTGATTTGTGTATACCGGGTACATAATGGACTTGCACGCCCGACACTAATCAGTCTAAGACCTTCCCAGCTTCCACTCTCAACCGTTATGCTAAGGCTTGGAATCTCTTTATTTGTGCAAAACTCATGCCATCATCCCATCAACATGAGATTACAACTGAGAGAGTTATCATTCTTTGGGGAATTGTTAAAGGGAAATACATTGATATTGGTCATCTAATTAATCAGAACATGTTACGTTATATGCGGGGGAGCACTACGGGAAGTATACCACATGCCTTGATTGTGGCTCATTTATGTGCTAGAGCAGGAGTTAGGTGGTCTGATGAGCAGCTGTAATTCCCAAGTTAAGATATCACCCACGCCACGATAGCAAAATTCAAAGATTGGGCAGGAGGTACCCCACACCCAAGGGGTAAGGGTTTCATCCTTCGTCCTACATCATCTGCGCCATCGCAGCAGCCATCAGGGACAAATGAAGTAGGCATGTCAACTCAAGCCACTGCTACTACTGACGATCGACATCTTCGAAGGTTGGAGAGGAAGGTCGACACTATGTATGACAACTTTGCAGCATTTTCTAATAGTTTGACGAGGTCTATAGCAGAGGCATTTACATAGCAGGGTACTATGCTCGAGTGGCCACAATTTGGGACAGTCGTGCCATTTCCACCACCAAATTCACCATACAAAGAGGGTGGTGCAGTTGATCAGTAGGGGAGTTCTTCTAACCCTATACCTTCATTCATTGGGACAATGAATATATTAAGTTTGGGGGTGTTGGGTAGTATGGTAGTGTATGTTAGTTTATGCGTGTTAGCTTAAATTTTTCATGTCTATTTTGCATGTTTATGTGTTAGTTAATAATTGCAGAGTATTTTTCTGCTTTTAGTCATTATTATATGTGTTTGTATATGTTTAGTTGTATGTCTCGCATTTCTAGCTTTGTGGAGTTTAAGTCTAGCATATGATGAAACTAAATTTTGAAGGATTGTTGAGTTTAATGGATAACATGAGCGTAGATATAATGTTTTACATGATGTAATCCATGGATGTTGTTTAGATGCTTTTGGTTTACACTTAAGTGTTCATAAATGCTTTTAGGTATAAGAGTAATGTGTCTTATTGCTTGATAGAAACTGTGGTTTTTAAAAATAGAATTGTTTGGAAAATGGACTTAGACTATGAAAACATTGATAATCAAGCTTCGGGAACACATGGGTATGCTTATTGTAAAAAAAAACAAAAGAAAGAGGAACATTTATCTTGAAACCTTCTTGAGCTGAATTATTGACTCTTTAGAAGGGGCGAGATGGAGCGTAAAACGCACTCGCTGTATTAAAAAAAAGCAATAAACACCGCGAGAAAGAGCGAAAATCGCCCTCGTGAGTAAAAATAAAGCAATTTAACCCCATTGTTGAACCTTAATTTGTATTGATACGTTAGAATAGTTTTTGTTGCATTAGTATACATGGATCTTGATTTAGACTGCAATTATCTGTTTTGAGCAGTTTAACATGTAAATTCTTTGCCTTAGTCAAGTTTTGGTGAACGCAACACACACACACAACATCTTTATAGAAAATATAGATTATTTGATTGTATGATATTATGTCTATATCTTAGTTTAAATTTTTATTCTTGAATCTGGATAATTCGCTGAGGCATATTGGATTAGAATTCTATTTTAGCTAGAAAAATGTGGGACTCATTTGCATCGTAATCTAGTTGCATAGCATGTAGTTGTATTTCATTGTTTAATGTCGTATGCATTGCTTAAGGGCAAGCAATAGTTCAAGTTTGGGGGTATTTGATAAGTAGGATTTGTACCTACTTATTGGATATTAATTCACAAGAATTATGCTCATCTAAAATAGATTTAGTATGTTTTTAGTTACATTTTATGTTTATTTTGCAATACTCGTAATTAGAACTCCTATGGTATGGAAATGCAGGAAATGGCATGGTTTGGCATTGACAAGGAGGTATGAGACTAGCAAAGTCATGGCAAGTGGAACGTGTGTAGACATGGAACTAAGCAGTGATGAAGGACAAGCAACAACAATGTGAGAACATCGGTGATCGAGAACACGAAGTAAGCGCAGCGATCGCACATTGAATTGAACAAGCTAATTTTCACGCGCCCGCGCCATCAACCGGCAGAAGCTAAAATCGCATACCTTGCGCTTGCATACCATTTTTGTATTAGGATCTCATGGTACGCCATGAAAGTCCTCAAGTCGTTGTTGACTTATTTTTAAATTTGAAGCGCTTGAGCTTATCAAAAACTATTCTGGTTGGCACCAGAAGTGGAGAGTTGGTTTTTTATCAGTTTTCATCTAAGTATTAGAGTTCTAGGCTTTATTATTAGTTCTGGAGAGATTTTGGAGCTCTGATCAGTACAATTGTCTCTCTCTCATTCTAGATTATTAAAATAAAGTATATTTTTTTATCTCCGGGAGTTTAGTGGTGATTTGGAATAGCATTTTGGAACAGAATCCTTCAATTGGGTTTAATCAACTCTCTCTTCTCTTTCAATTGTGTTATTTAATTTCCATGTGTTACTACAATCCCATAATGGCTTTTGGTTCAGAAATGAACTGAACCTCATTATGGGATTCTAACAGAATTTGATATGTAGTTTATAATTAATTACCTGATTGTTTGATTGTTTGTTTATCATTGGATTACCTATTGTGATTGAGCGTAATGAATGAATGTTTGATCGCCATTCACCTTGTATACTTATATGGAATTGAAAAATGATATATGAGTATGGTTATAGTCATAATAACATACGTTTATGAGGCTGAAATGTTTAGCTTTGTACTTCGTGAACCAGATAGAAATATATTGTTTCACCGAATGTAGTGATGTAAGAGCCTGCACTTTAATTCATTATTACTGCAATTTCACATAGAAATATAGTGAACTTGGTAATATTGTCGATTGCATGATTTCTATCACATGTGGAGGTTATGTAAACAGGTCATAATTTATTGAAAATGGTTATGTCTACTTTTGTGCTCTTGGCTAATTTTCCATGATAAATGTATAATCTTGCATGATGGTAATATTTAGATGAAGTATGAAATGAAGTTAGAATCCCATTATTTCTAAATTTGATTAATTAATCTTGTGTTTTTATTCATTAATTGATTTTAGATTAATTATAATTATGGATTATTCATTTAAGCATATAAAGATAGTGATACAATTGATGTATAACAAATTAATTTTAAAACCTTTCTCCGTGGATCGATACTTTTCTTACTCTGTACTACTTGTTGACCCATGTATGCTTGCATGAGTTAGAGTCCTTTTATTAAGACTAAAAAGGAGGCAATAATGATCCAGGTTTATGCCTCAACTGGATTCATGGACCCAGGGAATTCTGGTGCTCCAACCGCCTTGAAGTCCTTAAACGTTGTAGCTTGATTCTGCGGTTGATTATGCGGTTGATTCTGCAGTGCACCCGGCAGTAACGTCACCAGCTGCTGGACTGGATTTGCATCAACATTGTCGTTATTGGTGGTTCCCTCAGTGGTTCTTTGTCGTGGTTGACGTCTTGGAGGTATTTTCTGTTAAAATACACTCATTAGATTATTACTCAATTTCTTTTAAGCATTTTCTACTTAGCTTGCATCTCATAAAAGAAATCATCACATAACACTTTGAATAAAATAAAATAATAACTTTTATTCATTCATAATCTTTCTGAAAACATAAAAACAATAGCATCACTATTATTTACATTACTTTTCTGAACTACTAAAGTTTCAGGATAACATTATCATCATATCCCATAGGTTACTTAACACTTGGGATTTACATATTATTTAACATTTTATTAATCGCATAACATGTACATTCCCTACGATGTCCTACTAAGATACTGCGTAGCCTTACGACGCTCTTCCTCCATGATTCAGAACATTGTTCTGCGATCTAATATGAATGATGGTAGTGTCTCGAACTGAATAGGATAACCCATGACCCGATCTTGAGCTCGATTAATCACGGTGTTGAATATGTTATTCATCTCCTCCATCTTCATCCACTTTGCTTGTGTGTGTCTCTCTGCTATTCTGGCTCATTGATAAGCTTCCTCGTACGCGTCTTCGGCTCTTGCCCTCTTAGTAGACTCTTCCCTCAGCTTGTTCTTCAGTTCTGCGATCTCCGCTATCATTTGTTCATTCTCTTCTTCAGTGTGGACCAGCTTCTCTTCGACATTAGTCAGACGTTCATCTCGATCCTAGATCTCATCGTCCTTCTGTGCCATCGAGGTCTGTTGCTCAGCTACTATCTCCTCCAACTCCTCGACGGTATCCTAAAGTTCCACATTGCGGTCGTAGACTTCATCGTACATATGAGCAGCTATCGAGTTCAGTGGAATCTCTTCCTCCTCGTCCTCGTCATCCTCATTTGACTTTGACAGCTCAACGGGATCCTCCTCATCTGTTTCCACATCATCATCCTCATCTTCAACCACTGTGACCAACGGGGCTGACTCCCGTGGAAGTAGTTGTTCCCAAACCACCTGAATGTCACGAGACTCCTCTTCTCTAGGCATCTGAGGTACTTCCTCCCTAGCCTGACTGGATTCTCCTACATTAGTCATCCTGACAATAAAATTTTTAAGTTTTAATTATTAATCATTACTACTCGACACTCATGAGCACATAAGTTGTAATCACATAAGCACATAAGTGTTTTATTACTTCTTCCTTAAAACTCGATAAGAGTTTATCATCACTATCTTTTCAAAGGTTACTTCCTAACGCTTCCCCCCCCCTAAGGTTCATAACCTAAGGCTTTGATACCAACTTGTGACACCCCCAAATCCAAGTACTTCATTCCCACAGGATTTGGTGTTCACTTAATAAAAACATTCACATTTAACTACCCAATCATAATAAAATTAGATAATAAACCTTCCCATTAAAGGATTACATTAATAAAATCTCCTAGGTTATCTAACCTTTCAATACAAACATTCATATGCAGAAAATTAAATAATCTTTATTACAATAATTCAAATACAGTCTGACAATAAAAATGTCAACATATTACAAGTCTTCAATACTTGTTCATCTTTCCTTTCCCTTTACTGGTGCTAGGTACGTCGACCTTCTCTACTTTAGATTTAATAGTTATATAAGCAAGAGTGAGCAAACAAGGCTCACTTGAAATAATAATGAATAAAACTTTGCAACCACTGCCAAATAATAGGCACAATGAAACTAAACAAAATGCTTTATCAATGATAATCATAATCATGAAATATTTAACTGAGGGCCATAAGACCACGAACTATGTCCATAGTTATAAGTAATCTTTCAACTTAAACTTTAACAGTCATAAGACTATAGGGACTCCTCGTACTTAGGGGGATCAGCCCTTCGTACAATGTATTGTGCACAAACATTTCAACGCTATGCTTAAATTATCCCCTATAATAGGGTTGTTCTTCTCAGTTTTAGAGTACAAGTCCGCACCAAAGAAAGTTTGATTTGGATAAGCTTCAAGGTAATTTAGAGTTTAACGAGCATCAACTAAAGGATTATTTGAATCAACAAAGTTTGATAACACTACAGTTGATCACTAACAACATAAGTATTGAATACCAATAAACCTTGCTTGAATAATGTTAAGCTAGGGCTATGAATTATTGAATATATATTAAGTAATAGCAAGATGAAAGTAAAACTTGCTCATTATGAGAATAACTTGGGTAAAGTAATTGAAATAAGACAATTCGACATTAGGAATTGGAATTCAAGAAATTGCATTCACAATACAAGAATGATATTAAAGAAATTTGTCTAACAATAAACAAGTTAGAATATATCAATAACTATTGGAATTCAAAACTTGTTCGAATAAAGTTATAGTTATAGCTTGCTCAAATAATGATTAGGAATACAAGAATTTACTTAATTAAAGTTTAGAGTAAGAAACTTGCTCAATGTAAAAATATAAGGTTTAGAAACTTGTCTCGTGCGTAAGCTATAAATTTACAACTCACATTCACATACACATAGTATTAGAATTACAATATCTATTAGATATACTAACATCCACATTCCAAAATAATACTCACCTCTAGCTAAACTTGTTATTTTAGAACAGTCTTACCTTACCATACATATTTTAGAATCACAAGTGTACATTTCATAACACTTATTCATTGTTCATTAAGTTTCTTAAATCATACATATCATTTTCACTTTGGTTCAGCAGAGACTCTTTGGGGCTGTAGCAGCTTTTTCCTAGATTCTTGACGCTGCACTTGCAAGAATATGGCCAAGCGCCAAGAGGTCTTGCCGTCTTATGCACCAATTCAATTTTTGCGTAACGTGATTTTATTACGACTCTTAAGCCAACTAACATGAATTTCACCCACAAAATAATAAATTAAGTATATGTAATTGGTACGGAACTAACACAAACATGATTCCTCACATATTCAACCATTTAACACAGTTAAACAAGAACTTTAACTAATTTAAATCCTTAAATTTCATATTTTCATACAAAAACTCCATTTTTGACATCCTTCATAGAAATTATCACTGTGATAACAATTCTTGTTCAAATCACTTCATTCAAACTACGTTCTCTTCGTTTCTAAATGGACTAACATAATCAAGGCTCAATTTACAGATTATCATACAAATTAACTATCATAATTGGTACTTTCACAAGCCATATGTAAAATATATACACTGTAATTACTTTTCCTCCTTTTAAACGTAATAAGCATCCAATTTCTTGATTACATACAACTCTAACATCATAAATACGTATAATCACAATTACCAGTTATATATATCACCAACTGAATAAATTGAATTCACATAACATAAACAATTTTGTCGTGAAACACAATTACATGTATATATATAATATTAAGGTTATGTAAAGTACCTTCAATTTGCTTGGTAATTCCTGCTAAAACCACTGAAATTGCTATGAAATTCTTAGATTTTCTCTCAAATCCTCTCTCAAGTTCTCTGTAGTCTCTTCTTCCTTTCTCAATATCAATATAGGCTAACTAATAGTAATCGTAAACTGATATAACCATAATACGTCTAATTATTATAATATCAGTTACAAAAATATAACGCTTAGGTTATAATTATATTTTATTTATTTTATCCAAAAATCAAAAATCTAAAAGTCATAAGGCATTGTTTGGCAAAACTCTTTAAAATTTAAAGACTTAATATCCGTAAGTCTTGTTTGGCAAAACTGATTTAAACTCCTTTAGTTTATTTTAATAAACAATTTAGTTTATAATTTATAATTACATATTATTTATTTGGATTTCCATATCCAATAGTAATCAAATAATTTAATTACACATACTATATTTTAAATAAACTTTCCACCTAATCAAATATCACAAAATTATAACTTCATTATAATTTTATTTAATAATTTAACATACCCTTTTAAATTATTAAATTAAAACAACAATATAACATCTCATGTTATTTACAACTCTTTAAATTATAAATTAATTTAGAATATTATTAATTCATAAATATTTAATAATAACAATCACATCAATGAAATATTAATTTCATTTAATAAATATTTTAAATTACAATATAATAAAATCTTGGATGGTTACACTTAGAGTCAAAAGAATCAAAGTCCGCTTTAGCCTCTTTTTGTTCCTTGCTTCTTAGTGCATTCTCATATTGCTCAACAAATTGTTTTAAACTTGTCTTAGAATTGATATAACCATCGAAGAATGCATTCATGCTTTCACTTCTTTGAGTCAAAGACATTCCCGCCCAGAAAGTATTTCTTAAAAATGTTGGGACCCAACGACTCCTTTCATTGTATAAACCAGTCAACCAATCATTTGTTTCAAGTTTAAACTTTTCAATGAATCTGCTCCAATTTTCTTCAAATCCTTCACAAGTCAAAGAATCATAAACCACTTTTTGCATCGTATACTTAATTGATTCATATTCATTACAACCTCGTAATTTTCAGGTAACTTCTTCATGATATGCCATAAGCACTGTAATATCCGAGTTTTATTTTTATTTTTTTTAAAATATTTTCTTTTATGTAATTTCAGAATTGTTAATAAACGAATTTATATGTAACTTTTGGGTGATTTCATTTATTAGATGTATGTGTGTGGTACATATATGTGTTATTTCAAGATATGTGATGAGATGTATTTAAATGGTTGGTTTAGTTTTATTTAACTATTTAAATAAAATTAAGTAGGGAATTATTCTATTTTATTACGTGGGATGGTATTAAATCATGAGCTGGAGTTAGGAGCAAAATTTAGAGATGCGGACTGTGTATTCGAGTCCGGAACGTCGAAATTAGTCAGGATACAAAAAAGTGTCACAGTTGACTTTTTGGTCAAAGTCAACCAGTTGACTTTTTCGAGAAAAAAGTCAACTACGAATTTCAGAGATGAATTTGACTAAACGGATAGTCCCTTGACGTCCGGAATGTTGACTTTAGTAGGAATCGATATATGGTTCGCAAAGTTTGGTTCCGAAGGGTAAAATAGTCAAATAGCTTATTAATTGATTAATTGATTAAAATAATATATGTATTTTTTTTAATAGAAATTAGCGGAACTGATGGACCCATGAGACTATTAAATTGGGACAAGGGAGGGAGTATACGTATATTACATAATAGCTAAGGTGGAAGTAATTTATTTTATTCCTTAAAATCAAAATTCTTTTTATTTTTCTAACTCCCACATTCATTTTCTCTAACTCCCACATTCTTCCTATTAATAAACTATATTATTGTAGTATTAAGTATTGTGAGTAACTAATCATTAGAGTTGGGGGTTATGGGAATCAGAAGACTCTAACAAAGCTATACATATATACAAACACACTTTTCTTATAAGAAAATTCCACCAAGAAAGCATGCAGAGAAGTTGAGAGTGATAGATAGTGTGGTAGTATTCTAGAGATCACTTAACAACTAACAAGCAAGGAAGAGGGATAATCAAATTAACGCAAGGGAAATTCATCCAAAAAGGTAAGCTATGAAACTCTCTTTTTCATGTTCTTGAAGAAAAATAGTGAAAAAGCATGTATAGCCATGGTAAATGGTCTATATTGATTTCTTAAGGCTATGATAATATTGTTGGTTTCTGTTATGAGGGGGATAAGGAATGAAAAGTATGGTTTAAACATGTTTCAATTACATAGAGAATCAAATATTTCATGAATGTATGTGATATGTTGATAAAATGCCTCTTTGTAGTCAATTTGTTCATAGCATGGTAATTTAGTGAGTTGGTTTGTTGTAGCATGTTCATATATGTTGGTAGAAGTGATCTGGACAGTAGGAGTCAAGCCCATGCATGCTAGAATCAAAATCACAAAATTTTTCAAAGTTGGTTTAATGTGAAATCTGTGATTTTTGGGGTTTTTTGGAGCCTCGGAATCATGGTGTAGATGACTCGATTAGCGTATGTTATAATTTTATAAAATAGTATGTAGCATGAGGTACAACCTGTCCAAATTTCATAAGAAAGGGAGTTAAATTGAGCAAGTTTCTTACCCTATTTTTCATTATGAATTTATTCAACTCTTATTCAGTTGATTGCAGCTAGGGTAAGTTTGGGCTTGTGATTAATTAATCATTCGTGCAAGCTCCTTTATTGTAAAATTCTATAACTTCAATTGTGATGCGAAATGTTGTTGATGATTATTCAGTTCCTTTTGCAACAGCTATACTTTAAAGTTCGTATTCCCTTAATGAACTATATTCAAGCATGCTTTCTAGCTTTCGTTTCAGTTAGATGTTATTGATGCAAACGTAGCATATTGTTTGAACAATTCAAGTCCTTTGAAGCTATTGAATGTTTACCAATCCAAATTGTTTTGGTGAGGTCCCGCATGAATACTAAGATGAACAACCAGATAACGGGGTAACTGATGTCGGGCATATAGTCTCATTTACGCTTATGCGTTTAAACTTTATACTTGTGCACAATGTAGGGTACGATAGGCTGATCACCTGGAGTACTTGTAGAGACCGTTTACAATCTATTTAATTGTTAAACCGTCTGATGGTTTTTGATGAAACAAAGTAATGTTCAGGGTATCTAACACCCCTTAGTATGCTATTGAGAATTCCAAAACTCTTATCTTGATATTCCAGTTTATCTCTTGATATTTATTTCAACCGTTGAGAAATATTCATACTAATGCTTTTACTTCTGATGTATGTTCTCAAACTACTTTATATACTTGCTAAGCAATTTGTGCTCATTCTTGCTTAAACCTTTCAGTTAAGGCTGATAACGCTGAGGGCTCGGGCAAGGACAAAGTAAAGTCTAAGATGAAATGATGAGAGTTATTTATGTAATAATTATATTTCCGCATATGATGTGATGTAGCGATAAACGCTAAGTTTAAGTTTTAGTTTATTAAAGGTTGTAAAGACTTGGGACTTTATTTTGAATAAGTATGTAATAGTTAATATTATTATTATTAGAGTTACTTAGATAGATGATGATATATGTTGTATCGTGAGCACCATGTCCTATAATCGATGTTACACGGATTTGGGGGCGTCACAAGCACCACCGATGACGTGTGTTAGGAAAGACATTTTCAATAGCCTTTTCATTACTTTGTCCTGGTCAGTGATTATTGCGGTAGGAGCGCGACCATTCATACATGCAAGCCAAGATTTAAAAAGCCAAGTAAACGGCTTAACATCCTCACTTGAAATCAATCCACATCCTAAAAGTGTAGATTGACCATGATGATTCACTCCAACAAAAGGAGCAAAAGACATGTCATACTTATTAGTCAAGTATGTTGTGTCAAATGTAATGGCATCCCCGAATTCCTCATATGTTGCCCTACTTCTAGCATCTGCCCAAAATACATTCCTTAGCCTTCCCTCCTTATCCAAATCCATCAAATAAAAGAAACTAGCATTATTAGCTTGCATTTTAAGAAAGTAGTTAATAACTGACGTAGCATCCCCATCACCCAGCCTTATTCGTCTCATTTTCTCAATATGATAATAATAGTCTTTCTCTAAAAATGGAACATTCTCATGACCATTAGCTTCAACTAAAAATGAACTAAAGTTTTTAGTTGGTCTAATACCTGCCCTATCATTAACTTCAAGTCTCCTTTTAACGTACATCCTCATAACCCTATTCTTCTTATAAAATCTAGATTTTTCTGGGCTCAAAGCATGATTGTGATCAAGGGTTATTTGTGAGACTCGCCACTTACCATCAAGGCATAATACAATCCTAATCTTAGCTTTACATCATGTTTTACTGTTTGGAGGCTTTTTTAAGACATTCTTTGAATTGCTTACTGTTTGTCCAGTTCGAGAGCATGAAAGAACCACACAATTAATCTCCCCATCATAACTCTTTTCAAAAGATCTTTTCTTCATTGGGAACCCTTGTTTGTTAGCATATTTAATGTGGTATTCTACACAAGCATCAATATTGTCAAATTCCATTCCTATTTCTGGATCTTTTATCTCATCTACAGCTACTGCACTCTCCACGCACTCATCAAATTCTGAATTATCATTCATATCATTCTCCTCAATATGTTCATTCTGTTAGAGTTTATGCCCTAAAGGCCAATTATTTGATATAATTGATTAACGTTTTGATATTATATTTGATTGAATAAATGAATGATTTTATTATGATTTTATTTACTGCGTTATATAAATGTTAACATAATAAAAATCCTTAGAGTAGTGATACAAATTATATAGTTTCAAGTATGTGACTTGAATATGAGATTATATAATTACAATTAGTATCATTGTTCTTTAATATCCCTAGTCGAGTATCATTGTTGATGGGACAACAATGATGCATTAAGACTAATATGTGGATTGACTGATGACCAAATCTCATTGGTCATAAATATATGAGATATTAAGTCAATGCATAGGTACATGTTAGAGAACGATGTACTGGACAGACCCACCATGAGAATTCTATGTGGAGCATTATGCGAAGTGTCATTAGTAATTCTCATAGTGACAATGATGTAATGGTCCTCCGACCTGAAATCACTATATTTCTACACGGGAATTTATGTACTTTGATATCATCAAATGTCACCTTTAATAGGGTGGACTATAAAGGTGATTATTGGGTACATCATGAATCGTGTAAGGAATATGAGTGATCTAGATGGAATTTAACCATCCTATATATTAAGGGTGATATCCATAGGCCTCTTGATTGAGTAGGACTATGAAATGCATAGCCATGCTCAAATAGTGATTTGTTTCGTATAGTCTACTCATTGATCAAGAAAAACTCAGATTAAATTATGAAGAGTATGACACATTCCATGACTCGAGTTTAATATAGGATATTAAGGTTAAAAGGATTAAATTACATTGAAACATTGGTCACGAAAAGGTTGCATCGAATCATCGATCTTATTATTACTTGGGTAGCAGTGATGCATTACTAGATGCCACTCACTGTTTATAATTTTATAATATGATTTTAAAATTATTGCCAATGTAATAATAACCTATAGGGTCACACACATAGAACGTAATTTAAAAAGGAAATTAATTTAAATTGTAAGGATTTAAATATATCAATATGATTGATAGTATTTTAAATCAATCAATTTAAATTAAAAGGATAATTTGTATATATGTATATTAATTAAGATTGACTTAATTAAGATATATATATATATATATATAAATTCGGATTTTAATAATATTAGGTTTTGATTAATTCCTCTAGCTGTATATATATATATGATATATATCGGTCATTTTAGGATTACGTCAAAATACAAAACCCTAGCCATTTTAGAGAGAGACTAGAAAAAGCATTCGAAAATCCTCATCATTTATGGCAAGCGAAATCGTGGTTCCTTCTTCTCGCAGATCGTAGGGGCGATTAGCGGAGCGTTCGATGTGGATGGATAACAAGTAGAGACGCAATTCATTTGGATTGCGTTGGAGATTCGATCGCATCAATTCCAGTTTCTTAATCGGTATAATTTCTAACCATTGAATTAATTGTTTTTCGCATGGATCCTGTTTAGGGTTTCGAAATTGCTTTAAATTGTTTGTTTCCGCTATGCGTTTTCTGTGTCGAAACCCTATAGTGGTATCAGAGCTACTTATGAAAACGATTAATTTAGATTACGTGTTTTAATTGTATTCGATATATATGATATATGATGATGCACGTTTACAGATCTGAAATTGAATATATGATATTCCTCTGTATGCGTATTCTGGTTTATTGATTGTATCTATATATATATATATATATATATATATATATATATATATATGCATGTATATGATAATTCTGTTAATCGTATCTTAGAAGGTGGAATAACAATACAACTGTTCTAATCAGATTAGAAGCATGCAGATTCGTTTTAATATGATTAATCGAAACTGGACATATATGATATGTTCTGGGTGTACTGTTATTCGTTTTAATATGATTAATCAAAACTGGACATATATGATTTGTTATTTTGGGTGTTTTGGTGGAGACCCCCCCTTGGACCCCCCGTCGTAGCGCACGATGGTCGTGACCCCAATATTTGATATATAGTTTTCTTTGATTATATATATTTTGTTATGTGCTTATGTGATATGCATGGTGCACAGTTATGGCCTTTTGACCCATAGGTTAGTGGTTTTTGGTTTTGAAATACGGCTTGCATGTCGTACCCTATAAATTCTAATGTAATATTCTCTTCTCATCTAAATCCCCTCGAATGTAACTCGAGGTTTCTTTATGTCATGTAATAATCTATAATCGATGAAGATGACAAGATGGAGAACACGATGGAAAGATGATCATGGAGAGGAGGCACTTACATGAGGAAGATCTAAGGAAGCTACTATTTTGATATCTTTTACCACCTTAGATTGACCTTCAATCTTTCATTAGCTTGAAAAGATTGAAAGTGGATTGGGCCATAACTGTGACATTTAATTTTGCACTTTATTTATGCTTGTATGCGATATGATATGATAAATAATGTGCATGCTTAATAAGATTAAAATTGGTGAGATCTAAATTAATTTATAAAATCCCTCAATAATTATTAAGTCTAAATCAGATGCCTTCAAATGAATAACACTCATCAAGACCTTGATCAATGGATGTAGGTTTGTCAAAGCAAATAACCCTATTTATCTAGGTAAGATGCGATAGGATAATTGTGATATCCAAACTGTTAAAATCATTGGGCCCGACTTAACTAAGTTATCTCAATAGGATTGTGGACTTAGAGGCATGGAGTTTGGTAGGTACCATTAGATGGACTAGAAACAAATGTTGTTTACCAAACTATCTAAGAGTCATATATGATATAATTGACAAAGGGTAGTCTACCTAAACAATTGTGTTTTAAGAGATTAGCCAAAGCTAACTTAAGGCATAATGAAATATGGATCTTGGCTCACTAGAAAGATTTAATAGAAAATGCTTTCCGAATTAATGGTGAGGGCTATTAATTTGAATAAAATAGTGGGAGATATATTTTAAATGTACTATTATTAATTACATAATATCAACTCTGCAATTTGACTTATTATTTTTGCACTTATAAATTGTATATATCAATGGCAAACAACAACAACACAAGTAGTCTTTCACTACGATCAGTCCTTGAGAAGGACAAGCTGAGTGGAATTAATTTCCTTGACTGGCATAGGAACTTGAGGATTGTCCTCAAACAAGAGCGCAAGTTATATGTCCTTGATGGGCCCATTCTGCAAAGGCACCGGTATCCTTTGCACCACGTCACGGAGCATAATGCTTACAAGAAGCATCAAGATGATTCTCTGGACGTGAGTTGTCTCATGCTAGCAACCATGAACGATGAGCTTCAGAAGCAACATGAGTTGATGGATGCTTATGAGATGATCGAGCATCTTAAGAAATTGTTCGAAGGGCATGCTCGACAGGAGAGCTACGATACAAGCAAGGTGTTGTATCACTACAAGATGAGTTAACGTGATCCAGTGGATCCACATTTGCTGAAAATGATTGGGTATATTGAGTACCTTGATAGGTTGGGTTTTCCAATCACTCCGGAAGCCCAAACAAATCTTGTTTTGCAATCCTTGAACAGCAACTACTCTCAATTTGTTATGAATTATCTTATGAATGAAATTGAGAAACCCCTTACTGAGTTGTTGAGCATGTTAAGAAGCTGCACGAGAACAACATGAAAAAGCCAGGACCCGCTCCCATAATGATGGTGCAACAGGGGAATGCTAAGGGAAATTAGAAAGGCAAGAAGAAGATATGATCTAAATCTTTTACCAAACCCAATTCCAAAACCAAACAGGCTTTAAAACCTAAAGGTGGGGTAGCTAAAGAAGGTGAGTGTCACTTCTATGGAAAACCTGGACACTGAAAGAGGAACTGTCATGCTTATTTGGAAGATGTGAAGAAAAGGAAAGGAAGTACGACTTCTGATTCATGTATATATGTTATAGAAGTCAACTTGTCTACTTCTACATCATGGGTATTGGATACTGGATGTGGTTCTCACATTTATGTTAATGTGCAGGAACTTCGAAGGAGTAGGACTTTGGCAAAAGGAGAGGTTGACCTACGAGTTGGGAATGGAGTAAAAGTTGATGCACTGGCCGTAGGAACTTATCATTTATCTTTGCCCTCTGGGCTAGTATTAGAATTAGAGGATTGTTATTATGTGTCTGCTATAAGCAAAAACATTATTTCTGTTTCTTGTTTGGACAAGAAAGGTTTTTCATTTATAATAAAGAACAATCGTTGTTTGTTTTACTAAAATGATATTTGTTATGGTGTTGCACAATTGTTTAACGGTCTCTATATTCTTGATTTAGAAATGCCTATCTATAACATAAATACAAAACGATTTAAATCAAATGATTCAAATCTGACATATCTCTAGCACTGTCGTTTAGGCCATATAAATGAGAAACGCATATCCAAACTTTATAAAGATGGGTTCTTGGATTCATTTGATTTTATATCATAGGAGAAATGTGAGTCTTGTTTATTAGGCAGATGACTAAAGCACCTTTCACTGGACAAAGTGAACGGGCTAGCGATGTATAGGGACTTATACATAGTGATGTATGTGGATCCATGATGTGACGCCCCCAAAACAGGTATACATCACCCATCTTGAGTCGCCAAATATATGGTACAAAATTCAAATACAACTTAATTATACAACAGTCGTGTAAAATACGACAAAACATAATCTAAGAGTTTTAATAAGAATATTGTCATCTAGAAAATATCCACACTCAATGGAGTCCTGATTACATTTATTGTCACACTATTTAACAGAATAGTAAGGACTACTAATGCTATCATATGGACCATCACTCCGTTCCCCGACTAGTCCCGGCTACGTTCTCATTTCCTGAAGATAACAGTGAAAGAAAGGGTGAGCTCAACTAGCCCAGTAAGAAATATTATGACTAAGATAATGCAGAATAATTTATCGTTAGCCTTCAACAGTGTTAAACTAATAAAATATAATAACCATCAAGTTTAACTGCAGCGGAACAAGCAATCCATTAGAAGAGTCAAGTAGAGAATAAAATCTATTATCTTCTATGATTTGAAAGGTTTTTCATCACTTTTATCATTTGAGACTCGATTTTAATAAATAAACCACATCATCATCAAGACTACTGACGAGGATATTCATTAGTATCACGACCACAAATTATCCATGCACTCTGACCCAATGAGGACTTTTACCACATCATTTGTAACATTACGGGCCATGATTATACCGAATAATCCACGGTCATAATCATACCAAGTCCATCTATGCACTCTGTGCCACAGATGACTTTCAACATATTATAAACATGAGGATGATGACAATGACATAATAATTCAATAAAACAAGTTCAAGATAAATTTTAAAGATTTATAATTTAATTTATCCAGAAATCAATAACGTCCAAATTGTCAACATAATACTGATTTGTGGAGTAAAATTCAAGAATGCTTAGAAGAATATTTCCATGAAAAAGATCTTTGGATGAAGCGCAAATATCCGGGATATTCTACTAATTTCATGGAGTATAGAAGCCAAAACTTTAACCAACCGAGTATAATAGAATATATGAAGCTCAGAATGGATTTTTATGCGTCATGCGGTAATCCACGTGAGCAGATCATTTCCACAATTTAATAAGGAATGAATTGAAGGATCATTCACCATGTATCTGTAATCCACATAGGCGAGGTTATTCCAGCGAATAATAAAGAATGGAATAATGAAGAATTCACCAGCGTCGTAATCCGCCTGACAAACAAAGTTATTCAATTTAATAATAAAGAATGGAACGAATGTCATGCGTAACTTGCATGCATGTGGGATATTCCAATGAATAATAAAGAATGGAACCGGTCATGCGTAATCCGCATGCACGAGGATATTCCAATGAGAATAATAAAGAATGGAATAACAACATAATTCACCCATGCATGCGATAACCGCACATCTTGGTTATTGTAACAAAATAATAAAGAATGGAATAATGAAGAATTTCACCATGTATGCGGTACTTTCTTATGTATGCATTATTTCAACATAATAATAAAGAATGGAATAACAACCCTTACGAGTATTAAAAGAAAATAACTCTCTTCATGAATACAAAAGAATAATACCCCTTACCTTAGAAGAAACTGGATACTGGAATAGTGAGGTAGCAGACTTCTCTTCTTCTTTCTCTCTATAATTTCTCTCTATAATAATTGCTCTTGTGAGACTTAGTGAATTGGTGAGAATGAAAGAAGAATGAACTTCTATTTATAGGAAAATATAGTTTCGATAATTGCACATTTTGGGGCTCGAAATATTGCAGTATAATACATTCCTCTTTTTCTTCATTTTTAATTTAGTCCTGCAAGTATTATCAAACTTGCACCACCTCCCCTAATAGTAAATAATGTGAATTAATAGTTCATTCATGTGACTTAATAGTATAATCATATGAAAAAACTAATTACAGTACAGTACCTTCATCTATACCTCTATTTTTAATTTAGTCATGCAAGTATTATCAATCTTGCACCACCTCCCCTAATAGTACATGAATGTGAATCAATAGTACACACGTGTGAACAAATAGTTATAAGAGTGTGAAATAATAGCAATCAATTGCTCATTTATCCGATTAATTACCCGATTGGTCAATATAACCTCCAGACATCAATTATTATCGAAATAAATATCGATTTCCACTAACACTAATTGTGACACCCCCAAAATTAGGTATACGTCACCCATCTTGGGTCGCCACTTACATGGTACATAAATTCAAATACAATTTAATAATACAACTGTCGTGTACAATACGACAAAACATAAACTGTGAGTTTGAATACAAATATTGTTAACTAGAGATTATACAAACTCAAAAGGAGTCCTTATTACAATTATTATTACACTATTTCACAGAATAGTGAGGACTACTAATGCTATCATCTGGTCCATCACTCCGTTCCCCGGCTAGTCCCTGCTACATTCTCATTTCCTGAAGAGAACAATAAAAGTAAAAGGGTGAGCTCAAATAGCCTAGTAGGAAATATTATGACTAAGATAATGCAGAATATATTATCGTTAGCCTTCAACAGTGTTAAACTGATACAATATAACAACCATCAAGTTTAACTACAGCGGAACAAGCAATCCATTAAAAGAGTCAAGTAGAGAATAAAATCTACTATCTTTTATGATTTAGAAGGTTTTCATCACTTTATCATTTGGGACTCGACAATAAATAATCCACATCATCGAATCACTTACACTACTACCGAGGATATTCTTTAGTATCACGACCATAATTATCCATGCACTACGGGCAGGAATATTTGTGTATTCAATAATGGTCATGATCATGCCAACAACTATCCATCAATGCACTACAGGGCCAATGAGGACTTTTACCACATCATTTGTAACATTACGGTCATGATTACACCGAATAATCCTCGTCATAATCATACCAAGTCCATCTATGCCTTTATAGGCCACAGATGACTTTTAACAAAATATAAACATGAGAATGATGACAATGATATAAGAATTCAATAAAACAAGTTCAAGAATTATTTTATCCGAGGATCTAATAACGTCCAAATTGTCAACATGATCTTTGCTTTGTAGAGTAAAATTCAAGAATGCTCGAGAATAATATTTCCATGAAAAGATCTTTGGATGAAGCGCAAATATCAAGGATATTCCACTAATTTCATGGAGTATAGAAGTCAAAACTTTAACCAATTTGAGTATAATAAGGAATGGAATAACAAAAGAAATCACGGGCATGCGATAAACCGCGCACAGGCAAGTTATTCCAACAGAATAATAAATAACGGAATCAAAGGGCGGCGTAAAACACAGACGAGAATACTCCAGCGGAGAATAATAAAGACGGAATCGGTCGGCGTAAAATGCCTGCAGATGGGATATTCCAAATGAATAATAAAAAGCGAAATCGGTCCGTAGAAACGCATGAGACGAGGATATTCAATAGAATAATAAAAAGCGGAACCGGTCCCGCGTGAAACATATTAGACGAGGATGTTCCAATGAGAATGATAAAGAATGGAACAATGAAGAATTTCACCAAGTATAGGGTAGCTCAGCGATCTGAGTTATTCAACGGAATAATAAAGAATGGAATAATGAAGTTTCTCTTCATGAAGACGAAAGAAAGAAATAATACTCCCTACCTTGAAAAAGCGGATCTTTGGAATAGTGAGGTAGCAGATTTCTCTTCTTCTTTCTCTCTATAATTTCTCTCTATAATAATCGCTCTAAAGCTTTTGTGAATTGGTGAGAAATGAAGGAAGAATGAGCTTCTATTTATAGGAAAATATAGTTTCGATAATTGCACGTTTTGGGGCTCGAAAATTATATTACAATACCTCCAACTTTTCTTTCATTTTTAATTTAGTCCTGCAAGTATTATCAATCTTGCACCAACTCCCCTAATAGTAAATAATGTGAATCAATAGTTCAATCATGTGAATCAATAGTATAATCATGTGAAAAATACGAATTTCAGTATAGTACCTCCATCTATACCTCCATTTTTTATTTAGTCATGCAAGTATTATCAATCTTGCACCAACTCCCCTAATAGTAAATAATGTGATTCAATAGTACACATATGTGAACAAATAGTTATATAAGCATGTGAATTAGTAGCAATTAATTGCTCATTTATCCGATAAATTACCCGATTTATCAATATAACCCCTAGACATCAATTATCATCGGAATAAATGTCGATTTTCACTAACACAAATATTTCCAACATAATGAAACTATTTTTATCAAAAATATAAATTTTGAAGCTTGACTTTTTTCGAAAAAGTCAACTGTTGACTTTTTGACCAAATAGTGAATCCCGGAAAATTTTGTGTTTATAGACTATTTTACTAATTTCGTCGTTAGGACTCAAATATCACGTCCGCGTCTCCAAATTCAACTCCGAACAACATTCATCATTAATATTATAACTCATAATATTTGTCAACTAGGTCGTTCTCAGGAAAGAGGGGGCTTTCCAATAAGGATTTCTCCCAATTGGCGCGTAATTAGGTGACCAAACCTCTCCTTGACAGAACTTCTAGACATTGTAAATATTGCAATTTATAATATGAATAACTTTGTCGTCTCAAGTATTGATTTAATAAAAAATATTTTATGACGGATGATCATTGTGACAATAATTGAATCAATAATATGATAGATATGATGCGGCAATTCTTTGTAGCAATAATTTAGTATAAGCGAGTGACTTCTCACGTAAGCATCAATAATCAATGCTTGGTGTCTTGCTACTATGCAACCATGCCGTATTCGCATGTACTTTTAACACAAGGGTGTTTCAACAGATTAACGGTAAAACTTCCGCCGTTATTTTCATATAAAGTATTTTTATCGTTTTCTCAATCAAACAATAATCCGTTGTGAGGGTCCACCAATGATTGTCTTGGTTATGCGAATATTCCTGTTAAAAGCGAATATTCTCTCACCAATCGAATATTATATAACAACTTGCATACTTTGCAAAATTTGTAAATATTACCCACAACTATAACATTATATCAAATCCACACCATAATATTCAAAAATATATTTAGAGAAAATTTAATCTTTATTCAAAAGTTGGGGTCTTACAACCTCCCTTCTTATGAAATTTCATCCTCGAAATTAGGGGTGCGTACTGGTATGTCGAAGAGGTAAGGATATCTTAATTTCATCTCAGATTCTAACTCCCAGGTCATTTCTTCCGCATCGTGGTTTCTCCACAAAACTTTGACTTGAGGTATAACCTTGGAGCGTAGAATATGATCCTTTTTATCCAAGATTTTAACAGGTAACTCTTCATACGTTAAATCTTCCTCTATCTCGTCTAGTTCTAATGATAATAATGTGGTTCGGGTCTTTCACATATTTACGTAACATAGATATGTGAAAAGCGTTATGAACACGAGAGACATACATAAGTGAAAGCGAGTCTATACACCACAGTTCCTACTCGATCGAGGATTAAAAATGGGCCAATGAATTGAGGGTTGAGCTTTCCTCTCTTTCCAAATCTCGTAACTCCCTTCCATGGAGCAACACGTAATAACACATGATCTCCAATATCGAATTCCACGTCCTTTCGATGAAGATCAGTATAACTCTTTTGTGGATCTTGTGAGGTTTTTATACGTTGTCGGATCGTTTGAATCTTTTTCGTAGTCATATATACCAACTCTGGTCCCAACAACGTTGCTTCACCCACCTCATCCCAGCATACTGTAGAACGACACTTTCTTTCATACAACGCCTCAAATAGAGCCATGCCAATACTTGCTTGATAACTGTTGTTGTAGGAAAACTCCACCAATGGTAGGAACTTATCCCAACTTCCCTTGAAGTCAAGGACACAAAGTCTTAAATGATCTTCAAGAGTTTGAATGGTCCTCTCTGACTTCCCGTTCGTCTGAGGATGATATGCCGAGCTAAATCGTAAATTCGTGCCCATAGCTTTTTGCAAACTAACCCAAAATCTTGAAGTGAATCTTGGGTCTCGATCAAAAACTATGGATCTTTGGCATACCATCTTGATCTTACAATCTCGTTTATGTACATACGAGCAAGGCGTTCAAGTGTATAAGTTTCTCGTATAGGTAAGAAATAAGCAGACTTGGTCAATCTATCAACAATAACCCAAATTGCATCTATGCCTTGAGAAACCTTGGGAAGACCGATGCTTGAAATCCATAGTAATGTGTTCCCACTTCCATTCTGGAATTTCAAGTGGTTGCAATGGAGCTTTTGGTACTTGATGCTCCGCCTTGACTCGTTGACAAGTTAAACACCTTGAGATAAACTCTGCTATCTCTCTCTTCATATTGCTCCACCAAAATGTATGTCGAAGATCACGATACATTTTGGTACTCCCAGGATTGATTGCAAACGGTGTGTTGTGCGCCTCCATCATGATTTTATACTTTAAATCATGGTTGTTAGGAACACAAAGTCTGGAGTTGACTCAAAGTATTCCTTCCTCATCGATTCTTGCTTCCGGTATAGCACCTTCTTGCACTTTCTTCTTCATACGCATTAGCTCCAGGTCTGTAGCTTGAGCAGCTTTAACTTTATCGATTAAAGTCGGTTTTACTCGTATGTTTGCCATCATCATGTGGGTCCCTGGAGTCTTTATCTCTAACTCCATCCTTTGCAAGTCATACAAAATGGGCCTTTGCGTTGTCAATATTGCACTCGTACCCGCATATGATCTTCTACTCAGTGCGTCAGCTATCACGTTCGTTTTTCTAGGATGGTATTGGATAGTATGATCATAATCTTTCAACAGTTCAAGCCAACGTCGTTGTCGCATGTTGAGTTCCTTTTGAGTGAAGAAATATTTGAGGCTTTTATGATCCATAAAGATCTCCACTTTCTCTCCATACAAGTAATGCCTCCAAATTTTAAGTGCGAAAACAACAGCTGCCAACTCTAGATCATGAGTAGGATAATTCCTCTCATATTCTTTGAGTTGTCTTGAGGCATAGGCTATGACTTTCCCATGTTGCATGAGAACACATCCTAACCCTTTGCCCGAAGCATCACTGTAGATGACAAATCCCTCCGAACCAGATGGTATTTTCAGAACAGGTGCTGAAATGAGTCTCCTTTTGAGTTCTTGAAAACTTTTCTCACATTCCTAGCTCCAACCAAACTTTGTATCTTTCCGAGTCAGCTGAGTTAATGGAGTAGCGATTTGAGAAAATCCTTCCACGAATCTCCGATAATAACCAGCTAAACCGAGAAAGCTACACACGCCGATTCTTCGATTTAGGTTGCTCCCAGCTTTGAATTGCTTCAATCTTTGTCGGGTCAACGGATATTCCATGACTTGATACTACGTGCCCAAGGAATGCTACTTCCTCAAGCCAGAACTCGCATTTCTTTAACTTGGCATAAAGCTTATATTCACGAAGCTTTTGGAGTATCAGCCTCAAGTGTTGCTCATGATCTTCATGGCTTTTGGAATAAATAAGGATGTCATCAATAAAGACGACCACAAAGTGATCCAAATATTCCTTGAATACTCGGTTCATCATATCCATGAAGGCAGCAGGAGCATTAGTCAATCCAAAAGACATGAGTAAGAATTCATAATGCCCGTATCGAGTTCTGAAGGCAGTCTTTGGAATATCCTCAGTTTTAACCTTCAGCTGATGATATCCAGAACGAAGATCGATCTTTGAAAATAATTGTGCTCCTTGTAACTGATCAAACAGGTCATCAATACGTGGCAATGGGTACCTATTTTTGATGGTGACATGATTCAACTCCCGATAATCAATACAAAGTCGCATACTCCCATCTTTCTTCTTTATGAATAGAACAGGAGCACCCCAAGGAGACGTACTAGGACGAATGAAACCAATGTCTAACAATTCCTCCAATTGGGTCTTTAACTCCTGAAGTTCAATAGGAGCCATTCGATATGGGGCTTTGGAAATGGGTTTTGTACCCGGTTCAAGGTCGATACAAAATTCAACTTCACGCTCACGGGGTAGGCCGGGAAGTTCTTGAGAATCGTCCAGAAATTTATTAACAATAGAAATATCCTTCAAATCGGCGTATTTTTGTTTAAATCTGTGACATGAGCTAAGAAAGCTTGACATCCATTTTTCAATAAACGAATAGCTTTGTGGCTTGAGATGACCGTGATTGATTTTAATGGTTTGGTCGCTTGAATTCGCATAATAGGTTTATTAGGAATATGAAAGCTAACAACCTTACGAAAACAATCAATTTTAGCATGATGAGTAGTTAACCAATCAATCCCTAGAATCACGTCAAATGCAAGTATTTTTAAGGAGATAAGATCGATAGGTAACGTGCGGTTACCAAATTGAATCAAACAAGACTTATAAATAGTGGATGTAATGAAGGTTTCTCCTAATGAAGTTTCAACAGATAAGTCAAAGTCTAATTTCTCCGGAGTCAAATTTAAACATTGAGCGCAAGTAGGAGAAATAAAAGAATGGGTAGAACCGGTATCAAATAAGGTATAGACTTCACTAGAGTTTATGATAAGCTTACCCGTGATGACCTCGTTTGGGTTCCTTGCTTTCTGGGAGGTCACAATAAATGCTCTCCCTTGCACCACCGGCTTTGACTTTTCTGGGACGACCTTTGGTGCCTCCATCCTAGCTGAACTTGTATTCGGTGAACGACAAAATCGGGCTAGGTGACCTTCTCTTCCATAATTATAACACACTTTGGATGGCATCGCACAGTTTGGACTGATATATCCCCCCCCCCTCCGCATTTGAAGCATATGATAGGTGGTCGTTCTCCTTTCTTAACCATGATTGTTGGTGTTGACGTCTTTCCATCATTATTGAATCTCCTTTTCTTGAAATGTCCATTTTTACTGTCTTGGCCATGATTACCACCAAAGTGGTTACCATTTCTGGCATGTTGATTCCCTCTACGTTTGTTGTCACCGCTTCGATGGTGATACCTACCCTTTGGTATTTTCATTTCACGGTTTGCTTTCTCTTGGTTGCGTTAACTTTCGTTCTGCGCTACTCCAATAATCGAGCCCTATTTAAAACATCTGAGTACAAACACAGTTTATGAGAAATAAGATATTGACGTATCTTTGGTTTCAAACCTCTTAAAAACATTCGTGTCATTCGCTCCTCATTATCGACCAAATGGGATGCAAACCGGGATAACTCCGTAAATTTAGCCTCGTATTGCGACACGGTCATATTGTTTTGTTCCAACTTGATAAACTCCACCTCCTTCATGTGACGAATACTTTCGGGAAAGTATTTGTCGTTGAACAGCTCTTGGAACTTCTCCCAAGACATCTTGAGTCGTCGAGTGAGTCGTTTTCTGATTCCCACCGATGAATCGCTTCTTCACGTAACACAAAGGTGGCGAAGGGAACCTTTTGCTCCTTGGAGCATCCCAAGACATCAAATATCTTGGTGATTTGCTTTATCCATGTTTCCGCCTTAAGTGGTTTTGGCTCTCCAATAAACTCTGGTGGTCCCAGCTCCTTGAACTATTTAGCGGTGACCGTCCGAGAGTTTCCTGTGTTTACACCTGTATTTTGAATAGGAGCCGCTCTCGCCTTATGTTGCATGAATTGCATGAAGCCTCGGAACATTCCATCGTTCATCAGTTGGTTAGTATTGTTGTTTGCATGAGGATTGTCGCCTTCCTGATGCACGTTGTCCCGGTTATTGATCTGTGGAGACTCAACGATCTCCTCTGATCCATTGATGTTCTCAACATTCTCGAATGCCATTTTCAAACACTGCCACAAAACAAGGGTTAATTGACATGCAACATATTATCACTATACTCTGACCAACAAATCAAATACCAAATAAACTTAGGTTGGTCATACTAGCGAAGGAATTCCCCGTCTCTCCCCTCCTAGTTCTAGTCTCACATCTTAGCCAAGGATCATATCCCTAAGCTTTGATACCAACTGTGATGCCCCCAAAATTAGGTATACGTCACCCATCTTGGGTCACCACTTACATAGTACATAAATTCAAATATAACTTAATAATACAACTGTCATGTACAATATGACAAAACATAAACTGTGAGTTTGAATACAAATATTGTCTACTAGAGATTATACAAACTCAATAGGAGTCCTTATTACAATTATTATTACACTAATTCACAGAATAGTGAGGACTACTAATGCTATCATCTGCTCTGTCACTCCGTTCCCCGACTAGTCCCTGCTACGTTCTCATTTCCTGTAGAGAACAATAAAAGTAAAAGGGTGAGCTCAACTAGCCCAGTAGGAAATATTATGACTAAGAAAATGCAGAATATATTATCGTTAGCCTTCAACAGTGTTAAACTGATACAATATAACAACTATCAAGTTTAACTGCAGCGGAACAAGCAATCTATTAAAAGAGTCAAGTAGAGAATAAAATCTACTATCTTTTATGATTTAGAAGGTTTTCATCACTTTTATCATTTGGGACTCGATTTTAATAAATAATCCACATCATCGTATCACCCCCTACACTACTGACCAAGAATATTCTTTAGTATCACGACAACAATTATCCATGCACTCACGGGCCAAGAATATTTGTGTATTCAATAATGGTCATGATCATGCCAACAATTTGTCCAACAATGCACTCACGGGCCAATGAGGACTTTTACCACATCATTTGTAACATTACGGTCATGATTACACCGAATAATCCACGGTCATAATCATACCAAGTCCATCTATGCACTATAGGCCATGATGACTTTCAACAAAATATAAACATGAGGATGATGATAATGATATAAGAATTCAATAAAATAAGTTCAAGAATTATTTTATCCGAGGATCTAATAACGTCCAAATTGTCAACATGATCTTTGCTTTGTAGAGTAAAATTCAAGAATGCTCGAATAATATTTCCATGAAAAGATCTTTGGATGAAGCGCAAATATCAAGGATATTCCACTAATTTCATGGAGTATAGAAGTCAAAACTTTAAACCATTTGAGTATAATAAGGAATGGAATAACAAAAGAAATCACCGGGCATGCGATAAAACCGCACAGCGAGTTATTCCAACATAATAATAAATAACGGAATCAGTCCGGCAGAAACGCATACAGACATGATGATACCGAGAATAATAAAAAGCGAAATCGGTCCGGCAGAAACGCATGCATGACGGATATTCCAACGAGAATAATAAAAAGCGGAATCGAGTTCTACGTAAAAGCAGCGCATGTGAGGATATTCAGCGAGAATAATAATAAAGGCGGAACCGTCGTCCGTAAAGGCGTGAGAACGTAAATGAGGATGTTCCAAGCGAGAATGATAAAGAATGGAACAATGAAGAATTTCACCAAGTATAGGGTAGCTGGCAGATATCTGAGTTATTCCAACGGAATAATAAAGAATGGAATAATGAAGTTCTCTTCATGAAGACGAAAGAAAGAAATAATACTCCCTACCTTGGAAAAAGCTGGATCTTTGGAATAGTGAGGAGGTAGATTTCTCTTCTTCTTTCTCTCTATAATTTCTCTCTATAATAATCGCTCTAAAGCTTTTGTGAATTGGTGAGAAATGAAGGAAGAATGAGCTTCTATTTATAGGAAAATATAGTTTCGATAATTACACGTTTTGGGGCTCGAAAATTATAGTACAATACCTCCAACTTTTCTTTCATTTTTAATTTAGTCCTGCAAGTATTATCAATCTTGCACCAACTCCCCTAATAGTAAATAATGTGAATCAATAGTTCAATCATGTGAATCAATAGTATAATCATGTGAAAATACGAATTTCAAATTATAGTACCTCCATCTATACCTCCATTTTTTATTTAGTCATGCAAGTATTATCAATCTTGCACCAACTCCCCCTAATAGTAAATAATGTGATTCAATAGTACACATATGTGAACAAATAGTTATATAAGCATGTGAATTAGTAGCAATTAATTGCTCATTTATCCGATAAATTACCCGATTTATCAATATAACCCCTAGACATCAATTATCATCGGAATAAATGTCGATTTTCACTAACACAAACAATTCCAACATAATGAAACTATTTTTATCAAAAATATAAATTTTGAAGCTTGACTTTTTTCGAAAAAGTCAACTGTTGACTTTTTGACCAAATAGTGAATCCCGGAAAATTTTGTGTTTATAGACTATTTTTACTAATTTCGTCGTTCCGGACTCAAATATCACGTCCGCGTCTCCAAATTCAACTCCGAACAACATTCATCATTAATATTATAACTCATAATATTTGTCAACTAGGTCGTTCTCAGGAAAGAGGGGGCTTTCCAATAAGGATTTCTCCCAATTGGCGCGCAATTAGGTGACCAAACCTCTCCTTGACAGAACTTCTAGACATTGTAAATATTGCAATTTATAATATGAATAACTTTGTCGTCTCAAGTATTGATTTAATAAAAAAATATTTTATGCAGATGATACTGTGACAATAATTGAATCAATAATATGATAGATATGATGCAAAGCAATTCTTGTAGCAATAATTTAGTATAAGCGAGTGACTTCTCACGTAAGCATCAATAATCAATCCGTGTGCTACTATGCAACCAGCGTAGACATCGTATTTTTTTAACACGGGTGTTTCAACGAGTTAACAGTAAAACTTTCGCCGTTATTTTCATAAAGTATTTTTGTCGTTTTCTCAATCCAAACAATAATTCCGTTATGAGGGGTCCACCAATGATTGTCTTGGTTATACGAATATTCCTGTTAAAGCGAATATTCCCGACCAATTGAATATTATATAACAACTTGCGTACTTTTGCAAAATTTGTAAATATTACCCACAACTATAACATTATATCAAATCCACACCATAATATTCAAAAATATATTTCGAGAAAATTTAATCTTTATTCAAAAAGTTGGGGTCTTACACTAATAATCCCAACACAATGGAACTATCAATTTCATTTTTAATCAGAACGAACGTATTCATCATTAATATTATAACTCACAATATTTAACAACCGTGTCGTTCCTGGAAAAAAGGGGCTTTCCGATAAGGATTTCTCCTTATAGCGGCGCAATTAGTGACCAAACCTCTTCGATGTGAGAACTTCAGACATTGTCAATATTGCAAATAATAATATGAATAACTTTGTCGTCTCAATTATTGATTTAATAATAATAAATATTATGCACGGATAATCTTTGTGACAATAATTGAATCAATAATATGAGGGATATGATGCAAATTATTACTATAGCAATAATTGAGTATAACTAAGTGACTTCTCACGTAAGCATCAATAATCAATACCGGTGGTGTGCTACTTACAACCACCAGCGTATTCTTGTACTTTTACTCTGAGGTAGTTCAACGGTTTAACAGTAAAACTTTCGTCGTTATTTTTATAAAAAGGTAATTCTGTCGTTTTCTAACTACGAGAATAGTTTCGTTGTGGGGTCCACCAATGATTTTGTCGTTGTACGAATATTCCCTGTTAAAACGAATATTCCCCAACCAATCGAATATTATATAACCACTAGCTTACTTTGCAAAATTTGTAAATAATACCCACAACTATAACATTATATCAAATCCACACCATAATATTCAAAAATATATTTCGAGAAAAATTAATCTTTATTCATAAAAGTTGGGGTCTTACAACCTCCCCTTCTTATGAAATTTCGTCCTCGAAATTATGGTGCATACCTGGTATGTCGAAGAGGTGAGGATACCTTGATTTCATTTCAGATTCTAACTCCCAGGTCATTTCCTCAACATCGTGGTTTCTCCACAAAACTTTGACTTGAAGTATAACTTTAGAGCGTAGAATATGATCCTTCTTATCCAAGATTTTAACAGGTACATCTTCATACGTTAAATCTTCCGCTATCTCGTCCGGTTCTAATTCAATAATGTGGTTCGGGTCTTTCACATATTTACGTAACACAGATATGTGAAAAACGTTATGAACACGAGACATACTTGGCGGTAAGGCGAGTCTATAGGCCACAGTTCCTATTCGATCGAGGATTAAAAATGGGCCAATGAATCGAGGATTGAGCTTTCCTCTCTTTTTAAATCTCGTAACTCCTTTCCATGGAGCAACACGTAACAACACATGATCTCCAATATTGAATTCCACGTCCTTTCGATGAAGATCGGCATAACTCTTTTATCGATCTTGTGATGTTTTATACATTGTCGAATCGTTTGAATCTTTTTCGTAGTCATACGTACTAACTCCGGTCCTAACAACCTTGCTTCACCCACCTCATCCCAGCATACTGTAGAACGACACTTTCTTCCATACAACGCCTCAAATGGAGCCATGCCAATACTTGCTTGATAACTATTGTTGTAGGAAAACTCCACCAATGGTAAGAACTTGTTCCAATTCCCTTGAAGTCAAGGACACAAAGTCTTAATAAATCTTCAAGAGTTTGAATAGTCCTCTCTGACTGTCCATTCGTTTGAGGATGATATGATGAGCTAAATCGTAAATCTGTGCCCATAGCTTTCTGCAAACTAACCCAAAATCGTGAAGTGAATCTTGGGTCTCAATCAGAAACTATGGATACTGGCATATCATGCAGTCTTAAAATCTCATTTATGTACATACGAGCAAGACGTTCAAGTGTATAAGTTTTCCGTATTGGTAAGAAATGAGCAGACTTGGTCAATCTATCAATAATGACCCAAATCGCATCTATGCCTTGATAAACCTTAGGAAGACCGGGAACAAAATCCATGGTAATGTGCTCCCACTTCTATTCTGGAATTTCAAGTGGTTGCAATGGACCTTTTGGCACTTGATGCTCCGCCTTAACTCGTTGATAAGTTAGACACCTTGAGATAAATCCCGTTATCTCTCTCTTCATATTGCTCCACCAAAATGTATGTCGAAGATCACGATACATTTTAGTACTCCCAGGATGGATTTCAAACAGTGTGTTGTGCACCTCCATCATGATTTTATACTTTAAGTCAGAATCGTTAGGAACACAAAGTCTAGAGTTGACTCGAAGTATTCCTTCTTCATCGATTCTTGCTTCCGAAATAGCACCTTCTTGCACTTTCTTCCTTATACGCGTCAGCTCCAGGTATGTAGCATGAGCAGCTTTAACTTTATCGATTAAAGTCAGTTCTACTCGTATATTCACCATCATCACATGGGTCCCTGGAGTCTTTGACTCTATCTCCATCCTTTGTAAGTCATACAAAATGGGCCTTTGCGTTGACAATATCGCACCCGTACCCGCATATGATCTTCTACTCAATGCATCAGCTACTACGTTCGCTTTTTCAGGATGGTATTGAATGGTATGATCGTAATCATTCAATAGCTCAAGCCATCGTCGTTGCCGTATGTTGAGTTTCTTTTGAGTGAAGAAATATTTGAGGCTTTTATGATCTGTATAGATCTCCACCTTCTCTCCATACAGGTAATGCCTCCAAATCTTAAGCGCAAAAACGACAGCTACCAACTCTAGATCATGAGTAGGATAACTCCTCTCATATTCCTTGAGTTATCGTGAGGCATAGGCTATGACTTTCCCATGTTGCATGAGAACACATCCTAACCCTTTGCCTGAAGCATCACTGTAGATGACAAATCCCTCCGAGCCAGATGGTATTGTCAGAACAGGTGCTAAAATAAGCCTCCTCTTGAGTTCTTGAAAACTCTTCTCACATTCCTCGCTCCAACCGAATTTTGTATCTTTCCGAGTCAGTTGAGTTAATAGAGTAGTGATTCGAGAGAACCCTTCTACGAATCTCAGATAATAATCAGCTAAGCCGAGAAAGCTATGTACTTCAGTCACTGACTTAGGTTTCTCCCAGCTTTGAATTGCTTCAATCTTTGCTGAGTCAAAAGATATTCCATAATTTGATATCACGTGCACAAGGAATGCTACTTCCTCAAGCCAGAACTAGTTTTCACAAAGCTTTTGGACTATCAGCCTCAATGCTACTTTCTTCAACTTGGCATATAACTTGTTTTCACGAAGCTTTTGGAGTATCAGCCTCAAGTGTTGCTCATGATCTTCACGACTTTTGGAGTAAATGAGGATGTCATCAATAAAGAAGACCACAAAGTGATCCAAATAATCCTTGAATACTCGGTTCATCATATCCATGAAGGTAGCAGGAGCATTAGTCAATCCAAAAGACATGACTAGGAATTCGTAATGCCCGTACCGAGTTCTGAAAGCAGTCTTTAGAAGGTCATCAGTTTTAATCTTCAACTGATGATATCCGGAACGAAGATCAATCTTTGAAAAGAATTTGGCTTCTTGCAACTGGTCAAACAGGTCATCAGTACGTGGAAATGGGTACCTATTCTTGATGGTGACATGATTCAACTCTCGATAATCAATACAAAGTCGCATACTTCTATCTTTCTTCTTTATGAATAAAACAGGAGCACCCCAAGGAGACGTACTAGGACGAATAAAACCGATGTCTAACGATTCCTGCAATTGGGTCTTTAACTCCTGAAGTTCAATAGGAGTCATTCGATATGGGGCTTTGGAAATGGGTTTTGTACCGGGTTCAAGGTCGATAAAAAATTCAATTTCACGCTCTGGGGGTAGGCCAGGAAGTTCTTCAGGGAATACGTCAGGAAATTTATTAACAATAGAAATATCTTTCAAATCTGACGTATTTTTGTTTAAATTTGTGGCATGAGCTAAGAAAGCTTGACATCCATTTTTCAATAAACGAATAGCTTTATGGCTTGAGATGACCGTGATTGATTTTAATGGTTTGGTTGCTTGAATTCGCATAATAGGTTGATTAGGAATATGAAAGCTAACAACCATACGAAAACAATCAATTTTAGCATGATGAGTAGCTAACCAATCAATCCCTAGAATCACGTCAAATGCAAGTATTTTTAAGGAGATAAGATCGACAGGTAACGTGCGGTTACCGATTTAAGTCAAACAAGACTTATAAACAGTGGATGTAATGAAGGTTTCTCCAAACAAAATTTCCATAGATAAGTAAAAGTCTAATTTCTCCGAAGTCAAATTTAAACGTTGAGCGCAAGTATGAGAAATAAAAGAATGGGTAGAACCGATATCAAATAATGTATAGACTTCGCTAGAGTTTATGATAAGCTTACCTGTGATGACCTCGTTCGGGTTCCTTGCTTTCTAGGAGGTCACAACAAACGCCCTCCCTTGAACTACTGGTTTTGACTGGTTTGGGACGGCATTTTGTGTCACCGTTCCAACCGGACTTGTCTTCGGTGCACGACAAAATCGGGCTAGGTGACCTTCTCTTCCCGCTTTGGATGGCATCGCACAGTTTGGACTGATGTGTCCCTCCCCTCCGCATTTGAAGCATATGATAGGTGGTCGTTCTCTTTCCTTAACAACGGGTGCTGGTGATGACGTCTTTCCATCATTGTTGAATCTCCTCTTCTTGAAATGTCCACTTTTATTGTCTTGGCCATGATTACCACCGAAGTGGTTACCATTTCTGGCATGTTGATTCCCTCCACGTTTGTTGTCACTACTTCGATGACTGCTACCACTGGTATTATCATTTTGTCGGCTACTTTCTCTAGGTTGGGTTGACTCGTTATCGCGCTCCAATAACTGAGCCCTATTTACAACATCTGAATACAAACACAGTTTATGAGAAATTAGATATTGACGTATCTCGGGTTTCAAACCTCTTAGAAATATCCACGTCATTCTTTCCTCATTATCAACTAAGTGAGACGCAAACCGGGATAACTCAGAAAACTTAGCTTTGTACTGTGACACGATCATATTGTTCTGCTCTAACTTTATGGACTCTACCTCTTTCATGTGACGAATACTTTTGGGAAGGTACTTGTCGTTGAATAGTTCTTGGAACTTCTCCCAAGACATCTTCAGTGCGGCAGGTTGAGTACGCTTTACCGATTCCCACCAGTAATCTGCCTCTCCTCGCAACATAAAGGTGGCAAAGAGAACCTTTTGCTCCTCGGAGAATCCCAAGACATCAAATATCTTGGTGATATGCTTTATCCATGCTTCCGCCTTAAGTGGTTTTGGCTCTCCAATAAACTCCGGTGGTCCCAGCTCCTTGAACTGTTTATCGGTGACCATTTGAGAGTTTTCAGTGTTTCCACCTACATTTTGGACAGGAGCCGCTCTCGCCTGATGTTGCATGAATTGCATAAAGCCTCTGAACATTCCATCGTTCATCATTTGGTCAGTGTTGTTATTTGTATGAGGATTGTCGCCTTCCTGATGCACATTATCCTGATTATTGATCTGTGGAGACTCAACGATCTCATGTGCTCCATTACTATTCTCAACATTCTCGGATGTCATTTTCAAATACTGCCACAAAACAAAGGTTAATTGACATGCAACATATTTCCCTATACTCTGACCGACCAATTAAATACCAAATAAACTTAGGTAGGTCATACTAGGGAATTCCCCGTCTCTCCCCTCCTAGTTCTAGTCTCATATCTTAGCCAGGGATCATATCCCTAAGCTTTGATACCAACTGTGACGCCCCCAAAACAAGTATACATCACCCATCTTGAGTCGCCAAATATATGGTACAAAATTTAAATACAACTTAATTATACAACAGTCGTGTAAAATACGACAAAACATAATCTAAGAGTTTTAATAAGAATATTGTCATCTAGACAATATCCACACTCAATGGAGTCCTCATTACATTTATTGTCACATTATTTTATGAGAATAGTAAGGACTACTAATTCTATCATCGGACCGTCACTCCGTTCCCAGAGCTAGTCCGGCTATGTTCTCATTTCACGAAGATAAAGTGAAAGAAAGGGTGAGCTCAACTAGCCCGAGAAGAAATATTATGACTAAGATAATGCGAGAATAAAATATCGTTAGCCTTCAACAATTGTTAAGCGATAAAATATAATAAACATCAAGTTTAAGCTGCGGTGAACAAGCAATCCATTAAAAAGTTAAGTAGAGAATAAAATCTACTATCTTCTATGATTTAAAAGGTTTTCATCACTTTTATATTTGAGACTCGACAATAAATAAACCACATCATCCTTTGCACTCTGACCGAGGATATTCATTAGTATCATGACCACAAATTATTCATGTACTGCGGGCCAAGGATATTCGTGAATTCATCAATGGTCATGATCATGCCAACAACTATCTATCAATGCACTACGGCCAATGAGGACTTTTATCACATCATTTGTAACATTACGGTCATGATTATACCGAATAATCCCTGGTCATAATCATACCAAGTCCATCTATGCACTACAGGCCACAAATGACTTTCAACATATTATAAACATGAGGATGATGACAATGACATAATAATTCAATAAAAAAAGTTCAAGATAAATTTTAAAGATTTATAATTTAATTTATCTAGAAATCAATAACGTCCAAATTGTCAACATGATACTTCTTTGTGGAGTAAAATTCAAGAATGCTTAGAAGAATATTTCCATGAAAAGATACTGGATGAAGCGCAAATATCCAGGATATTCTACTAATTTCATGGAGTATAGAAGCCAAAACTTTAACTTATTTGAGTATAATAGAATATATGAAATTGCAAATAGATTTTTGCCCGCCATGCGGTAATCGACTGATCATTTCCACAATTTAATAAGGAATGAATTCGAAGGATCATTCACCATGTATGCGGTAATCCACATAGACAGGTTATTCCAACATAATAATAAAGAATGGAATAACAGAAGAATTTATCAGGCGTGCGTAACCCGCACAGACAGGTTATTCCAACAGAATAATAAAGAATGGAACCAGGTCATGCGTAATCCGCATAGATAGGATATTCCAACAGAATAATAAAGAATGGAACCAGGTCATGCGTAATCCGCACAGACAGGATATTCCAATAGAATAATAAAGAATGGAATAACAACAGAATTCACCATGCATGCGATAGACCACACATACTGGTTATTCTAATATAATAATAAAGAATGGAATAACAGAAGAATTTCACCATGTATGCGGTACTTCGCATAGACAGGTTATTCCAACATAATAATAAAGAATGGAATAACAACCCTTACGAGTATTGAAAGAAAATAATTCTCTTCATGAATACGAATGAATAATACCCCTTACCTTAGAAGAAACTAGATACTAGAATAGTGAGGTAGCAGACTTGTCTTCTTCTTTCTCTCTATAATTTCTCTCTATAATAATTGCTCTTGTGAGACTTAGTGAATTGGTGAGAATGAAAGAAGAATGAGCTTCTATTTATAGGAAAATATAGTTTTGATAATTGCACATTTTGGGGCTCGAAATATTACAGTATAATACCTTCCTATTTTTCTTCATTTTTAATTTAGTCCTGCAAGTATTATCAAACACCACCTCCCTAATAGTAAATAATGTGAATTAATAGTTCATTCATGTGACTTAATAGTATAATCATGTGAAAAAACTAATTACAGTATAGTACCTTTATTTATACCTCCATTTTTAAGTTAGTCATGCAAGTATTATCAATCTTACACCACATCCCCTAATAATACATGAATCTGAATTAATAGCACACACATTTGAACAAATAGTTATAAGCATGTGAAATAATAACAATTAATTGCTCATTTATCCGATTAATTACCCGATTGGTCAATATAACCTCCAAACATCAATTATTATCGAAATAAATATGGATTTCCACTAACACTAATAATCCCAACACAATGGAACTATCAATTTCATCTTTAATCAACACGAACTTATTCATCATTAATATTATAACTCACAATATTTAACAATCAGGTCGTTCCCAAGAAAGAGGGGGCTTTCCGATAAAGATTTCTCCTTATTGGCGCACAATTAGGTGACCAAACCTCTCCTTGACAGAACTTCTAGACATTGTCAATATTGCAAATAATAATATGAATAACTTTATCGTCTCAATTATTGATTTAATAATAATAAATATTATCACGGATGATCTTTGTGACAATAATTGAATCAATAATATAAGAGATATGATCAAAGCAATTCATGTAGAAATAATTGAGTATAACTAAGTGACTTCTCACGTAAGCATCAATAATCAATACAGGTGTGCTACTATGCAACCCGCAGCATATTCTTGTACTTTTACTACTAGTGTAGTTCAACAGTTTAACGGTAAAACTTTCTTCGTTATTTTTATAAAAAGATAATTATGTCGTTTTCTAACTACGAGAATAGTTTCGTTATGGGATCCACCAATGATTGTGCCGTCGTACGAATATTCTCTGTTAAAACGAATATTCCCCGACCAATCGAATATTATATAACCACTTGCTTACTTTGCAAAATTTATAAATAATACCCACAACTATAACATTATATCAAATCCACACCATAATATTCAAAAATATATTTCGAGAAAAAGTAATCTTTATTCATAAAAGTTGGGGTCTTACAAATGAGTTCGTTAGCAAGAGGTAGGTTTTATTACTTCATTACATTTACTGACGATTTCAGTAGATATGGATATGTGTATCTTATGAGACACAAATCCGAATCCTTTGAAAAGATCAAGGAATTCAAGAATGAAGTTCAAAACCAATTTGGAAAAAGCACAAAAGCCCTTCGATCCGATCAAGGAGGTGAATACTTAAGCCAAGACTTTGATGACCTTCTAAAAGAGTGTGGTATTATATCACAGCTCACTCCACCTGGAACACCACAATGGAATGGTGTATCTGAGAGGAGAAATCGCACCTTGTTGGACATGGTACGATCAATGATAAGTCATGCAGATCTTCCAATAAGCTTCTGGGGTCATGCACTAGAGACAGTTGCATTCACACTTAACTGTGTTCCTACAAAGACGGTTCAGAAGACACCACATGAGATGTGGACTGGGAAACGTCCTAGTATATTGTTCATGAAGATTTGGGATTGCGAGGCGTTTGTTAAATGTCTGGATTCTAACAAGCTCAGACCCAAATCTGACAAATATAATTTTGTGGGATACCCAAAGGAAACAAAAGGGTATTATTTCTACAAACCTTCTGAGAACAAAGTGTTTGTTGCTCGAATCGGTATTTTCTAGAAAGAGAATTTGTCTCTAAAGGAAGCAGTGGGAGGAAAGTAGAACTGGAAGAAATTCGAGAACCACAAAATATCATTGAACCTGAGTTGGAACGTGAGCAGGAACCACAAGATATTGTGGAAAGTGAAGTTGCTCAAATTACACAAGGCATTCGTAGATCTGGTAGGACACGCCGAGAGCCCGAGAGATATTATGGATATCTTGTAACTCAAAACGGCGATGTGATGCTCATAGATCAAGATGAGCCTGCTTCCTACCAAGAAGCTATGAATGGATCAAATTCGAGAAATGGCTTGAAGCCATGATGCGAGATGGACTCCATGTATACTAACCAAGTATGGACTCTACGGTTGATCCACCAAGGTAAAACCAATCGAGTGCAAGTGGATTTTCAAGAAGAAAACTGACATGGATGGTAATGTACAAACCTATAAAGGCCGACTGGTAGCAAAAGGTTTCAAACAAATTCAAGGTGTTGACTATGATGAAACCTTCTCTCTAGTGGCAATGGTTAAATCCATCAGGATCTTACTTGTTATTGCAGCTTTTTATGATTACGAAATCTGGCAGATGGATGTCAAAACTGCTTTCCTTAACTGAAATCTCCTTGAGGATGTGTACATGACACAACCTAAGGGTTTTGTCAATGCTGGAAAGGTATGTAAATTGCAACGATCCATTTATGGATTAAAGCAAGCCTCTCAGAGTTAGAATATTCGATTTTATGAAACAGTCAAAGAGTTTGGCTTTATAAAAAAATGAAGATGCACCTTGTGTATATAAGAAGGTTAGTGGGAGTCACATTGTATTCCTAGTATTATATGTTGATTGTGACGCCCCCAAAATCGGTATACATCACTCATCTTGAGTCCCCAAATACATGGTACAGAATTCAAATACAAACTTAATTATAAACAGTCGTGTAAAATACGACTAAACATATGCTGTGAGTTTTAATACAAATATTATCATCTAGACAATATACAAACTCAATGGGGTCCTCATTACTTTTATTATTACACTATTTCACATAATAGTGACGACTACTAATGCACCATCTAGGACCATCACTCTGTTCCCCGACTAGTCCCTACTACGTTCTCATTTCCTGAAGAGAACAATGAAAGCAAAAGGGTGAGCTCAACTAGCCCGAAGAAGAAATATTATGACTAAGATAATGCGAGAATAATTTATCGTTAGCCTTCAAGCGATGTTAAAGCGATAAAATATAATAAATATCAAGTTTAAGCTGCATAAGAACAAGCAATCCATTAGAAGAGTCAAGTAGAGAATAAAATCTACTATCTTCTATGATTTAAAAGGTTTTCATCACTTTTATAGGTGAAGTCGACTTAATAAATAATCCATATCATTAAATCATCCCCACTTCACGCCGAGGATATTCAATAATATCACGACCACAAATTATCCATGCACTACGGCCAAGGATATTCGTGTATTCATCAATGGTCATGATCATGCCAACAAGCATCCATCAATGCACCTACTACCAATGAGGACTTTTACCACATCATTTGTAACGTTACGGTCATGATTATACAGAATAATCCCTAATCATAATCATACCAAGTCCATCTATGCGCTCTGAGCCACAGATGACTTTCAACATAATATAAACATGAGGATGATGACAATGATATACTGAATTCAATAAAACAAGTTCAAGAATTAATTTATCCAGGAACTAATAACGTCCAAATTGTCAACATGATACTTCTTTGTAGAGTAAAATTCAAGAATGCTCAGAAGAATATTTCCATGAAAAGATACTGAATGAAGCGCAAATATCAAAGATATTCCACTAATTTCATGGAGTATAGAAGTCAAAACTTTAACCAACTGAGTATAATAAAGAATGGAATAACAAAAGAAATCACCATGCATGCGATAGGCCTTGCGATGCATGGTTATTCGGTGAGAATAATAAATAACGGAACTAGGTCATGCATAAACGCACAGACAGGATATTCCAACAGAATAATAAATAACAGAACCAGGTCATGCATAAAGCACAGACAGGATGTGAGACCCCAGATTTTATGAATAAAGATTTAATTTTCTCAAAATATTTTTTTTAATATTATGGTATGGATTTGAGATAATGTTATAGTTGTGAGTAGTATTTATAAATTTTGAAAAGTATGTAAGTTGTTGTATAATATTCGATTGGTCAGGGAATATTCTTTTTGTCGGGGAATATCCGTAAGACGGTACAATCATTGGTGGACCCCGCAACGGAATTATTGTTGGATTGAGAAAACGACAAAAATATTTTATGAAAATAACGGCGGAAGTTTTACCGTTAAAAGCTGTTGAACTACTCGGTAGTAGTAAAAGCTGATGTAATGTCGTGTGGTTGCATAGTAGCACTGCGGTATTGATTATTGATGCTTACGTGAGAAGTCACTCGGTTTTGTTCAATTATTGATATAGTAATTATTGCATAGTATCTCACATTATTTGATTCAATTATTATCGATATTTTATATTTTATTAAATCAATAATTGAGGACGACAAAGTTATTAATATTATTATTTGCAATTATTAACGATGTCTAGAAGTTACATCGGCGAGAGGTAAAAAATATATATATATATATATATATATATATATATATATATATATATATATATATATAATAATGTGTGTGTAAGAGAATGCGTTATATATATATGATGATATGATGTGGGGACCATATTGGTGGAAGTTGAAAAATAGGGTGGGGGAATGAGATGTATTAAGGAGGAAATATATATATAACATGTGTGTGTTGGATGTATATATATATATATATATATATATATATATATATATATATATATATATATATATATAATATTGAGTGAGTGGAATTATATGGAGATGTTTGTATGATAATAGTAATGTGTGAGTGTATGAAAGTGATGGGTTTGAGTGGGTTGCATTGAAAAATCGATTAGTGTTTCTTCTTAATACATCCAGTGAAATCATCACTCGGTGCACATGGATCAAAACAGTACCCTTTGATTCTCCTATAAATAGAAGTTCATTCCTTCATTATTTCTTACGAATTCACTGAAACTCTAGAGAGAGGAAATTTTAGAGATAAAGAAGAAAAGTATTCTGCTACTTCCCTACTCTTATATCCAGTTTCTTTTACGGTAAGGGATATTATGTGTTGTACTCGTAAGGGATTTTATTTATTGTACTCGTAGGGAATATTATTTGTTGTACTCATAAGGGGTATTCTTTCTTTCTTATTCATGAATAGAACTTCTGTTATTCCATTCTTTATTATTACATTGGAATAACTTTGTATCTGTGAGCTACCTATACTTGGTGAAATTCTTACATTATTCCATTCATTATTATTACATTGTAATATCTTATGCATGCGTTTTCACTTGAACTGGTTAAAATCTTTATTATTATTACATTTGGAATATCATATCGTGTTTTATGCGTTTTTCTGTGGGACACAATTAAAATCTTTATTATTATTTTGTTGGAATATCACATGCATGCGCGTTTCTGTGGGACTGGTTTAAAATCTTTTTATTATACATTGGAACATCACATCGGTGCAAATTAATTTCTTTGACTTTGGTTCCGTTATTTATTATTACTGTTGGAATAACTTTTATACATCTGCAATATCGCATGCATGGTAATTTTTTTTGTTATTCCATTCTTTATTATACTCGGTTGGTTAAAGTTTTGACTTTTATACTCCATGAAATTAGTGGAATATCCTTTATATTTTGCGCTTCATCCGGTATCTTTTCATGGAAATATTCTTACGAGCATTCTTGAATTTTACTCTACAAAAGTATCATGTTGACAATTTGGACGTTATTAGTTCTGGATAAATTAATTCTTGAACTTGTTTTATTGAATTCTTATATCATTGTCATCATCCTCATGTTTATATTATGTTGAAAGTCATTTGTGGCTGTAGTGCATAGATGGACTTGGTATGATTATGACCAGGGATTATTCGGTATAATCATGATAGTAATGTTACAAATGATGTGGAAAAAGTCCTCATTGGCCCGTAGTGCATTGATGGACAGTTTTTGGTATGATTATGGCTATGGATTCTCTTGACCGAGGTGCAAAGATGAATTGTTTTATGGCATGATCGGGATCATTGATGAAACACGATTATCTTTGGCTCGTAGAGCATGGATAATTTGTGGTCGTGATACTAAAGAATATCCTTGGCTGTAGTGCGGGGATGATTTAATGATGTGGATTATTTATTAATTTGAGTCTCATCGATAAAAATGATGAAAAACCATTTTAAATCATAGAAGATAGTAGATTTTATTCTCTACTTGACTCTTCTAATGGATTGCTTGTTCATTGTGATTAAACTTGATGTTTGTTATATTTTATCGGTTTAACTTTGTTGAAGGCTAATGATAATTTATTACGCATTATCTTAGTCATAATATTTCTTCTTTGGGCTAGTTGAGCTCACCCTTTCTTTTCATTATTCTCTTGAGGAAATGAGAAGCGTGGTTTGGGACTAGTCGGGGAGCAGGTGATGGTCCTAGATGGTGCATTAGTAGTCCTCACTATTACGTGAAATAGTGTAATAATAAATGTAATGAGGACTCCATTGAGTGTGGATATTGTCTAACAATATATTAAAATATTTGTATTAAAACTATTTTACTCTTTGTTGTATATTAAAGATTGTATTTGTATTACGTACCATGTATTTGGCGACTCGAGATGGGTGATGTATACCTATTTTGGGGCATCACGCGGTTGGTATCAAAGCTTAGGGATATGATCCTGGCTAAGATGTGAGAATAGAACTAGGAGGAGAGGCAGGGGAATTCCTTCGCTAGTATGACCTACCTAAGTTTATTTGGTATTTAATTGGTCGGTTAGAATATAGGGATAATATGTTACATGTCGATTAACCTTTGTTTTGTGGCGATGTATCGAAAATGACATCCGAGAATGTTGAGAATAGCAATGGAGCATAGGAGAGACCGTTGATTCTCCAGATCGATAATCGAGAGACAATGTCTGACAGGATGGCAATAATCCTCCGTAAAAACAACAACCTTGATCAATTGATTGAGCGACGAGTACGTTTAGGAGCTTTTAGAATTCATGCAAAAAATCGGTAGAAGGCGGCTCTGCATTCATAATGCGAGAGAAACAATGGCAACCCACGGTTGGTCACCATTAAGCAATTCAAGGATTTGGGACCACCGGAGTTTTGGGAAAGCGAGAACCACTTAAGGCGGAGCGTGGTTAAGCGAGATCACCAAGATATTTGATGTCTTGGGATGCTTCGAGGAGCAAAAGGTTCCCTTGCCACCTTTATGTTGCGTGAAAGGCGGATCAACGGTGGGAATCAGTAAAGCGTACCCGACTGGCCTTTTCAAGATGTCTTGGGAGAAGTTCAAGAGTCACATTCAATGACAAGTACTTTCCGAAAGTATTCATCACATGAAGGAGGTGGAGTTTATCAAGTTGGAGCAAAACAACATGGCCAGGTGTCGCGATCTGAAGCCAAGTTTGCGAATTGTCGATTTGCATCCCATTTGGTTGATAATGAGGAGAGAATGCGCGAATGTTTCTAAGAGGTTTGAAGCGGAGATCGTCGATATCTTATTTCTCATAAAGCGTGTTTGTATTAGGATGTTGTAAATAGGGCTCGATTAGTGAGCGCGATAACGAGTCAATATGACAAAAAGAAGCGGTAGAAAAAATGATAATATCTGGTGATACTTGATCATCAAAGCGGTGACAATAAGCATGGAGGAATCAACATGCGAAATGGTAACCGCCGGTGGTAATCATGGTCAAAACAATAAGAATGGACATTTCAAGAAGAAGGTTCAACAATGGCGTGAAGGCGTCGACACGTACCCGTTTCAAAGGAAGAAGAAGCGACCCACCACGGTCGTATGTTTCAAATGCGGACGGGGAGGACACATCCGTCAAGCTGTCTGTGACAATCAAAGCGTGTTTTAATTGCGGAAGAGAAGGTCACCTAGCTCGATTTTTGTCGTATGGTGAAGTCGATTCCAATTTGGGATAGTGATGCTAAAGGATGTCCCGGACAAGCCAAAGCCAATAGTTTAAGAGAAGCATTTTTTTTCGTGTGACGAGAACACGAATAAAATTATCACGGGTATGTTAGTCATAAACTCTTGCAAAGTCTATCTAGTGTTGAATCTGGGTTCTACTCACTCTTTTATTTCACCTAGTTGTGTTCAATGTTTGAAGTTAACTCAGGAGAATTTAGACTTTTTGATATATCTGTTGGGAGAAACCGCCGTTACCTCCACTATTTATAAATCTTGTTCAAATCAACACTTTCACGTTACTGTCGATCATATCTCTTTGAAAATACTTGCCTTTGATGTGATTTTAGGAATCGATTGGTTAACTACTCATCATGCTTTTTGTAAGGTTGTTAGCTTTCATACTCTAACCAACTTTGTTATGCGAATTCAAGAAACCAAACCACTAAAGTCGATTATTGTCATATCAAGCCATAAGTAAAGACCCCGATTCTTTCGTTGTTGACTTCCTTGTGTGGAATGCTGCGAAGCGGACTTTACGTAGGCGACATCGTGAATAGCGATGGCAAGTTGATAGGTATCAATGTGACGTGTTATCAAGTCTTGGATGAGGGTCACAATTTTGAATGATATTTCTATTGTTAATAAATTTCTTGACGTATTCTTGAAGACTTCTTAGCCTACCCCTAGAGCGTGAAATCGAATTTTGTATTGACCCCAGTACAAAACTCATTTCTAAAACCCTCAAATATTTCTTTACTTAAAACGAACGTAACATGCGCCAAAGACATTGGCTCAAGCTGTTGAAGATTACGATCGTACCATTCAATACCATCGTGGGAAAGCAAACGTGGTAGCTGACGTGTTGAGTAAAAGATCGTATGCGTTTACGAGTGCGATGTTGTTAACACAAAGACTCATTTCGTATAACTTACAAATGATGAAGATAGAGTTAAAGACTCTAGGAACCCACGTGAAGATAATGAATATCGATTAGAAATCGACTTTAATCGATAAAGTTAAATCCGCTCAAGCTACATACTCGGAGGTGATGAATGTGAAGAAGAAGGTTCGAAGGCGTTATTCTAGAAGCAAGAATCGATGAAGAGAAATCTCAACCCTCGATTTAATTGGCCCATTTGAAATCCTCGATGAAGTAGGAAGCGTGGCTATAGACTCGTTTACCGCCAAGTATGTTGTATGTTTGACATTTTTTTTTTCGTATCGAGGTTACGTAAATATGTGGATGACCCGAACCACATTATTAAATTAGAACTAAATGATATAGCGAGAAGATTTAACGTATGAAGAGATCGTGTTAAAATCTTGGATAAGAAGGATCGTATTCAACACTCAAAGGTTATACCTCAAGAGTTGGAATCTAAAATGAAGTCAAGGTATCCTCACCTCTTGACATACGGAATCGTCACGTAAATTTGAGGCGAAATTTCATAAGGAGGGAGATTGTGAGACCCAGTTTTATGAATAAAGATTTAATTTTCTCAAAATATTTTTTTAATATTATGGTGTGGATTTGAGATAATGTTATAGTTGTGGGTAGTATTTATAAATTTTGAAAAAGTATGCAAGTTGTTGTATAATATTAGATTGGTGGGGAATATTCTTTTTGTCGGGGAATATCAAATGCTGACGGTACAATCATTAGTGGACCCATGCGGAATTATTATCGGATTGAAAAGCGACAAAAATATTTTATGAAAATAACGGTGGAAGTTTTCTGAATTAAAGCTGTTGAACTACTCGGTAGTAAAAAATACGATGTCTGGCGTGGTTGCATAGTAGTAGCGCACGGTATTGATTATTGATGCTTACGTGAGAAGTCACTCGGTTTTGTTCAATTATTGATATAGTAATTATTGCATAATATCTCACGTTATTTGATTCAATTATTGTCGATATTTTATATTTTATTAAATCAATAATTGAGGCGACAAAGTTATTAATATTATTATTTGCAATATTAACGATGTCTAGAAGTTACATCGAGAGGTAAATATATATTATATATATATATATATATATATATGTGTGTGTGTGTGTGTATGTGTGTATATATATATATAATATAATGTTAGTGGAGGATGGTGGAAAAGGTGGAGTGTATATATATATATATATATATATATATATATATATATATATATATATATATATATATATATATATATATATATATATGTGTGTGTGTGTGTGTAAGAGAATGTGTTATATATATATGATGATGATGGTGGGGACCATATATTGGTGGAAGTTAAATAATGGGGTGGGGAAGGAGGCGTATTAAGGAGAAAATATATATATAACATGTGTGTGTTGGATGTATATATATATAATATTGAGTGAGTGGAATTATATGGAGATGTTTGTATAATAATAGTAATGTGTGAGTGTATGAAAGTGATGGGTTTGAGTGGGTTACATTGAAAAATCGATTAGTGTTTCTTCTTAATACATCCGGTGAAATCATCATCACTTTCGGTGCTACCGGATCAAGCAGTACCCTTCAATTCTCTTATAAATAGAAGTTCATTCCTTCATTATTTCTTACGAATTCACTAAAACTCTAGAGAGAGAAAATTTTTGAGAGAAAGAAGAAAAGTATTCTGCTACTTCCCTACTCTTATATCCAGTTTCTTTTACGATAAGGGATATTATTTGTTGTACTAGTAAGGGATATTATTTATTGTACTCGTACGGAATATTATTTGTTGTACTCATAAGGGGTATTCTTTCTTTCTTATTCATGAATAGAACTTCTGTTATTCCATTCTTTATTATTCTGTTGGAATAACTTTTGTATCTGTGAGCTACCCTCTACTTGGTGAAATTCTTACATTATTCCATTCGTTATTATTACATTTGGAATATCACATGCATGCGTTTCTTGTGGGACTGATTAAAATCTTTATTATTACATTTGGAATATCACATACATGCGTTTTCTGTGGGACTGGTTCCGTCTTTATTATTATTACATTTGGAATATCACATGCATGCGTTTTCTGTGGGACCTAGTTCCGTCTTTATTATTACATTGGAACATCACTGTCGGTGCAAATTTGCTTTGACACAGTTCCGTTATTTATTATTACATTGGAATAACACATACATCACAATCTGCATGCGTGGTGATTTTTTTGTTATTCCATTCTTTATTATACTCGAGTTGATTAAAGTTTTGACTTCTATACTCCATGAAAATTAGTGGAATATCCTTTATATTTGTGCTTCATCCGATATCTTTTAATGGAAATATTCTTACGAGCATTCTTGAATTTTACTTTCTACAAAAAGTATCATGTTGACAATTTGGGCGTTATTAGTTCTGGATAAATTAATTCTTGAACTTGTTTTATTGAATTCTTATATCATTGTCATCATCCTCATGTTTATATTATGTTGAAAGTCATACGTGGCTTTGTAGTGCATAGATGGACTTGGTATGATTATGACGAGGATTATTCGGTATAATCATGGTAGTAATGTTACAAATGATGTGGAAAAAGTCCTCATTGGCCGTAGTGCATTGATGGGCGTTTTTGGTATGATTATGGCTATGGATTCTCTTCGCCAAGGGTGCAAAGATGAATTATTTTATGGCATGATCGGAATAGTTGATGAAAACACAATTATCTTTGGCCGTAGAGCATGGATAATTCGTGGTCGTGATCTTAAAGAATATCCTTGGCTTTGTAGTGCGGGGATGATTTAATGATGTGGATTATTTATTAAAATTTGAGTCTCGTGATAAAAATGATGAAAAACCTTTTAAATCATAGAAGATAGTAGATTTTATTCTCTACTTGACTCTTCTAATGGATTGCTTGTTCATTGCATTTAAACTTGATGTTTGTTATATTTTATCGGTTTAACCTTTGTTGAAGGCTAACAATAATTTATTACGCATTATCTTAGTCATAATATTTCTTATTGGGCTAGTTGAGCTCACCCTTTTTGCTTGCATTGTTCTCTTGAGGAAATGAGAAGAGAGCGTGGGCTGGGACTAGTCGGGAGAGCAGTGATGGTCTAGATGGTGCATTAGTAGTCCTCACTATTACGTGAAATAGTGTAATAATAAATGTAATGAGGACTCCATTGAGTGTGGATATTGTCTAGATGACAATATTTGTATTAAAACTCACATGACTCTCTTGTTGTGTATTAAAGATTGTATTTGTATTACGTACCATGTATTTGGCGACTCGAATGGGTGATGTATACCTATTTTGGGGGCGTCACACGAGATGTTCCAACAGAATGATAAATAATGGAACAAGTCATGCGTAGCGCTATGAGATAGGATGTTCCAATGAATAATAAAATTAGAATAATGAAGAATTTCACCAAGTATAGGGTAGCGGGTATCTGAGTTATTCCAATGAGAATAATAAAGAATGGAATAATGAAGTTCCCTTCATGAATCCTTACCTTAGAAAGAAGAGTCTTTGGATATAGGAGTAGTGAAGTAGCGAACACTTTTCTTCTTTCTCTCTATAGTTTTCTCTCTAGAGTTTAGGTGAATTCGTAAGAAATAATGAAGGAATGAGCTTCTATTTATAGAAGAAGGACTGAATAGTAACTAATTCATGAACGGTCCAGATTGATTTACTTTTAAACAGACGGTCCATATTGATTTACTATGCAGTATTAATAAAATATTCTAATAAAACAAAACTTATAAAATATAAATATATTTATAACCTTTGCCTTATGGCAAAGGCTTACAAATTCGTCCACCAATTTCCTCCACTAACATCCTTTTCAAACACACATGCAGACACTTATTATATATATATAATATACTAACAATTATACTCCCTCCCACACACGCACACACTCCCCCACCCACCATTCCCATCATCACTTTTCTTATATATATATAATACACATATATATATAAGAAATAAAACGAAACTGAGATAACTTTCTCCGACTGTTTTTAAAAAAATGGGTAAGTGGGGGTCCAAATAATAAGCAAAATTTATAACAATTACTTCATAAAAAAAATTCCTCTCAATATTTTTAACAATATTTATCATCATTATTATAATTCACAATATTAATCGACTAGGTCGTTCCCAGGAAAGAGGGGGCTTTCCAATAAGGATTTCTCCCTATTGGCGCGCAATTAGGTGACCAAACCTCTCCTTGACAAAACTTCTAGACATCGTTAATATTGCAAATAATAATATTAATAACTTTGTCATCTCAATTATTGATTTAATAATATATAAACTATTGACAATAATTGAATCAAATAACGTGAGATATTATGCAGTAATTACTGTAGCAATAATTGAACAAAACTGAGTGACTTCTCACGTAAGCATCAATAATCAACACCGCAGTATGCATCTTTGTGCAACTACGGCAGACATCGCATTACTTTTAACATCGTGTGTTTCAACAAGTTAATGGTAAAACTTTCGTCGTTATTTTCATAAAGTATCTTTGTCGTTTTCTCAATCCGGCAATAATTACATATATAGGGTCCACCAATGATTGTCTGTCAGTTATCACGAATATTCTCTCGTTAAAATGAATATTCCCAGACCAATCGAATATTATATAATAACTTGCGTACTTTGCAAAATTTATAAATATTACCCACAACTATAACATTATATCAAATTCATTCCATAATATTCAAAATGATATTTATAGAAAATTCATCTTTATTTATAAAAAGTTGGGGTATTACAACCTCCCTTCTTATGAAATTTCACCTCGAAATTAAGTGCGTACCTAGTATATCGAAGAGGTAAGGATACCTTGATTTCATTTGATTCTAACTCCCCGGTCATTTCCTCAACATCGTGGTTTCTCCACAAAACTTTGACTTGAGGTATAACCTTGGAGCGTAGAATATGTTCCTTCTTATCCAAGATTTGAACAGGGAACCTCTTCATACGTTAAATCTTCCGCTATTTAAATCGGTTCTAACTCAATAATGTGGTGCGGGTCTTTCACATATTTACGTATCATAGATATGTGAAAAATGTTATGAACACGAGACATACTTGGCGGTAAAGCGAGTCTATAGGCCACAGTTCCTACTCGATCAAGGATTAAAAATGGGCTGATGAATCGAGAATTGAGCTTTCCTCTCTTTCTAAATCTCGTAACTCCTTTCCATGGAGCAACACGTAATAACACATGATCTCCTATATCGAATTCCACGTCCTTTCGATGAAGATCAGCATAACTCTTTTGTCGATCTTGTGAGGTTTTTATACGTTGTCGAGTCGTTTGAATCTTTTTTGTAGTCATACATACCAACTCCGGTCCCAACAACGTTTCTTCACCCACCTCATCCCAGCATACTGGAGAATGACACTTTCTTCCATACAACGCTTCAAATGGAACCATGTCAATACTTGCTTGATAACTGTTGTTGTAGGAAAACTCCACCAATGGTAAGAACTTGTCCCAACTTCCCTTGAAGTCAAGGACACAGAGTCTTAATAGATCTTCAAGAATTTGAATCGTCCTCTCCGACTGCCCGTCCGATCGAGGATGATATCTTAGAAGCTAAATCGTAAATCCGTGCCCATAGCTTTTTGCAAACTAACCCAAAATCTTGAAGTGAATCTTGGGTCTCGATCAGAAACTATAGATACTGGCATACCATACAATCTAACAATCTCGTTTATGTACATACGAGCAAGACGTTCAAGTGTATAAATTTCTCGTATCGGTAAAAAATGAGCAGACTTGGTCAATCTATCAACAATGACCCAAATCGCATCTATGCCTTGAGAAACCTTGGGAAGACCGGTAACGAAATCCATGGTAATGTGCTCCCACTTCCATTCTGGAATTTCAAGTGGTTGCAATGGACCTTTTGGTACTTGATGCTCTGCCTTGACTCGTTGACACGTTAGACACCTTAAGATAAACAGCGATATCTCTCTCTTCATATTGCCCCACCAAAATGTATGTCAAAGATCATGATACATTTTGGTACTCCTGGGATGGATTGCAAACGGTGTGTTGTGCGCCTCCATCATGGTTTTATACTTTAAATCAGGGTCATTAGGAACACAAAGTCTGGAGTTGACTCGAAGTATTCCTTCTTCATCGATTCTTACTTCCAGCATAGCACCTTCTTGCACTTTCTTCCTCATACGCATCAACACCAGGTCTGTAGCTTAAGCAGCTTTAACTTTATCGATTAAAGTTGGTTCTACTCGTATATTCGCCATCATCACATGGGTCCATGGAGTCTTTAACTCTATCTCCATCCCTTGCAAGTCACACAAAATGGGCCTTTGCGTTGACAATATCGCACTCGTACTTGCATATGATCTTCTACTCAATGCATCAGCTACCACGTTCGCTTTTTCAGGATGGTATTGGATGGTATGATCATAATCTTTCAATAGTTCAAGCCAACGTCGTTGTCGCATGTTAGGTTTCTTTTGAGTGAAGAAATATTTGAGGCTTTTATGATCCGTAAAGATCTCCACTTTCTCTCCATACAAGTAATGCCTCAAAATTTTAAGTGCGAAGACAACAGCTGCCAACTCTAGATCATGAGTGGGATAATTCCTCTCATATTCTTTGAGTTGTCTTGAGGCATAGGCTATGACTTTTCCATGTTGCATGAGAACACATCCTAACCATTTACCCGAAGCATCACTGTAGATGACAAATCCCTCCGAGCCAGATGGTATTATCAGAACATGTGCTGAAATGAGTCTCCTCTTGAGTTCTTGAAAACTCTTCTAACATTCTTCGCTCCAACCGAACTTTGTATCTTTTCAAGTCAGCTGAGTTAATGGAGTAGCGATTCGAGAAAATCCTTCCACGAATCTCCGATAATAACCAGCTAAACCCAGAAAGCTACGTACTTCGGTCACTGATTTAGGTTGTTCCCAGCTTTGAATAGATTTAATCTTTGCTGGGTCAACAGATATTCCATGACTTGATACTACGTGCCCAAGGAATGCTACTTCCTCAAGCCAGAACTCGCATTTCTTCAACTTGGCATAAAGCTTGTTTTCACGAAGCTTTTGGAGTATCAGCCTCAAGTGTTGCTCATGATCTTCACGGCTTTTGGAATATATGAGGATGTTATCAATAAAGACGACCACAAAGTGATCCAAATATTCCTTGAATACTCGGTTCATCATATCCATGAAGGCAGCAGGAGCATTAGTCAATCCAAAAGACATGACTAAAAATTCATAGTGTTCGTACCGAGTTCTGAAGGCAGTCTTTGGAATATCCTCAGTTTTAACCTTCAACTGATGATATCCAGAACGAAGATCTATCTTTAAAAAGAATTTGGCACCTTGCAACTGGTCGAATAGGTCATCAATACATGGCAATGGGTACCTATTTTTGATGGTGACATGATTCAACTCCCGATAATCAATACAAAGTCACATACTCCCATCTTTCTTCTTCACGAATAGAGCAGGAGCACCCCAAGGAGAAGTACTAGGACGAATAAAACCAATGTCTAACAATTCCTGCAGTTGGGTCTTTAACTCCTGAAGTTTAATAGGAGCCATTCGATATGGGGGTTTGGAAATGGGATTTGTACCTGGTTCAAGGTCGATACAAAATTCAATTTCACGCTCTGGGGGTAGGCCAGGAAGTTCTTCAGGGAATACGTCAGGAAATTTATTAACAATAGAAATATCATTCAAAACTGACGTATTTTTGTTTAGATCCGTGATATGAGCTAAGAAAGCTTGACATCCGTTTTTCAATAAATGAATAGCTTTATGGCTTGAAATGACAGTGATTGATATTAATGGTTTAGTTGCTTGAATTCGCATAATAGGTTGGTTAGGAATATTAAAGCTAACAACCTTACGAAAATAATCAATTTTTGCATGATGAGTAGTTAACCAATCAATCTCTAAAATCACATCAAATGCAAGTATTTTTAATGAAATAAGATCGACAGGTAATGTGAGGGTACCGATTTGAACCAAACAAGACTTATAAACAGTGGATGTAATGATAGTTTCTCCCAATGGAGTTTCCATAGATAAGTCAAAGTTTAATTTCTCCGTAGTCAAATTTAATCGTTGAGCGCAAGTAGGAGAAATAAAAGAATGGGTAGAACCGGTATCAAATAAGGTATAGACTTCGCTAGAGTTTATGATAAGCTTACCTGTGATGACCTCGTTCGGGTTCCTTGCTTTCTAGGAGGTTACAACAAACGCTCTCCCTTGAACTACTGGTTTTGACTTGTCTGGGACGGTATTTTATGTCACCGTTCCAACTGGACTTGTCTTTGGTGCACGACAAAATTGGGCTAGGTGACCTTCTCTTCCATAATTATAACACGCTTTGGATGGCATCGCGCAGTTTGGACTGATATGTCCCTCTCCTCCGCATTTGAAGCATATGATAGGTGGTCGTTCTCCTTCCTTAACCACGGGTGTTGATACTGACGTCTTTCCATCATTGTTGAATCTCCTCTTCTTGAAATGTCCATTCTTATTGTCTTGGCCATGATTACCACCGAAATGGTTACCATTTCTGGCATGTTGATTCCCTCCACGTTTGTTGTCACCGCTTCGATGACAATTACTAATCGGGTATTTTCATTCTCGCCACCGCTTTCTCTTGGTTGCATTGACTCGTTATCGCGCTCCAATAACTGAGCCCTATTTACAACATCTGAATACAAACACAGTTTATGAGAAATAAGATATTGACGTATCTCTGGTTTCAAACCTCTTAAAAACATTTGCGTCATTCTCTCCTCATTATCAACTAAATGAGACGCAAACCGGGACAACTCGGCAAACTTAGCCTTGTACTGTGACACGGTCATATTGTTCTGCTCCAACTTGATGAACTCTACCTCTTTTATGTAACGAATACTTTCGGGAAAGTACTTGTCGTTGAATAGTTCTTGGAACTTCTCCCAAGACATCTCTAGTGCGGCAAGTTGAGTACGCTTTACCGATTCCCACCAGTAATCTGCCTCTCCTCACAACATAAAGGTGGCAAAGGGAACCTTTTGCTCCTCGGAGCATCCCAAGACATCAAATATCTTGGTGATCTCGCTTTATCCATGCTTCCGCCTTTAAGTGGTTTTGGCTCTCCAATAAACTCCGGTGGTCCCAGCTCCTTGAACTGTTTAGCGGTGACCGTCCGAGAGTTTTCAGTGTTTCCACCTACATTTTGGACAGGAGCCGCTCTCGCCTGATGTTGCATGAATTGCATAAAGCCTCTGAACATTCCATCATCCATCATTTGGTCGTTGTTGTTGTTTGCATGAGGATTGTCACCTTCACGATGCACATTATCCACGATTATTGATATGTGGAGACTCAACGCCTCTCGTGCTCCATTGCTATTCTAAACATTCTCGGATGTCATTTTCAGATACTGCCACAAAACAAGGGTTAGCTGACATGTAACATATTATCTCTATACTCTGACCAACCAATTAAATACCAAATAAATTTAGGTACGTCATACTAATGAAGGAATTCCTCGTCTCTCCCCTCCTAGTTCTAGTCTCACATCTTAGTCAGGGATCATATCCCTAAGCTTTGATACCAACTGTGATGCCGCCAAAATCGGTATACATCACCCATCTTGAGTCGCCAAATATATGGTACATAATTCAAATACAAACTTAATTATACAACAGTCGTGTAAAATACGACTAAACATATGTTGTGAGTTTTAATACAAATATTGTCATCTAAACAATATACAAACTCAATGGGGTCCTCATTACATTTATTATTACACTATTTCACATAATAGTGACGACTACTAATGCACCATCTAGGACCATCACTCTGTTCCCCGACTAGTCCCTACTACGTTCTCATTTCCTGAAGAGAACAATGAAAGCAAAAGGGTGAGCTCAACTAGCCCAGTAAGAAATATTATGACTAAGATAATGCAGAATAATTTATTGTTAGCCTTCAAAAGTGTTAAACTGATAAAATATAATAAATATCAAGTTTAACTGCAGCGGAACAAGCAATCCATTAGAAGAGTCAAGTAGAGAATAAAATCTACTATCTTCTATGATTTAAAAGGTTTTTCATCACTTTTATCGCTGAGACTTAGCTTAATAAATAATCCACATCATCCCTGCACTACGACCAAGGATATTCAATAGTATCACGACCATAAATTATCCATGCACTACGGGCCAAGAATATTCGTGTATTCATCAATGGTCATGATCATGCCAACAACTGTCCATCAATGCACTACAGCCAATGAGGACTTTTACAACATCATTTGTAACGTTACGGTCATGATTATACCGAATAATCCCTGGTCATAATCATACCAAGTCCATCTATACACCACACTGAGCACAGATGACTTTCAACATAATATAAACATGAGGATGATGACAATGATATACGAATTCAATAAAACAAGTTCAAGAATTAATTTATCCAGGAACTAATAACGTCTAAATTGTCAGCATGATACTTCTTTGTAAAGTAGAATTCAAGAATGCTCAGAAGAATATTTCCATGAAAAGATTCTGGATGAAGCGCAAATATCAAGGATATTCCACTAATTTCATGGAGTATAGAAGTTAAAACTTTAACCAACTGAGTATAATAAAGAATGGAATAACAAAAGAAATCACCATGTATGCGATAGACCGCATATGCACAAAGTTATTCCAATGTAATAATAAATAACGGAACCAGTCATGCATAAACGCATTTGCACGACGAGGATATTCCAGCGAGAATAATAAATAACGGAACTAGGCATGCGTAAAAGCACGAATGTAATGTTCCAAGCAGAATGATAAATAATTGAACCGGGTCATGCATGCGTAACGCATGCATGTGATGTTCCAACAGAAAAATAAAAATGGAATAACAAAAGAATTTCACCAAGTATAGGGTAGCCCGCGTATACAGGTTATTCCAACAGAATAATAAAGAATGGAATAACAGATGTTCCCTTCATTAATACAAAAGAAATAATACCCCTTACCTTAGAAAAAAGAGTACTGGATATAGGAGTATTGAAGTAGCAAAACACTTTTCTTCTTTCTCTCTATAATTTCTCTCTCTAGAGTTTCAGTGAATTCGTAAGATATAATGAAGGAATGAGCTTCTATTTATAGAAGAATGGGTGAATAGTAACTAATTCATGAACGGTCAGATTGATTTACTTTTAAGCAGACGGTCCATATTGATTTACTATGCAAAGATTAATAAAATATTCTAATAAAACAAAATTTATAAAATATAAATATATTTATAACCTTTGCCTTACGGCAAAGGCTTACAAATTCGTCCACCAATTTCCTCCACTAACATCCTTTTCAAACACACATGCAGACACTTATTATATATATAATATACTAACAATTATAATCCCTCCCACACACACTTTTACACTCCCCACCCACCATTCCCATCATCACTTTTCTTTTATATATATATATATATATATATATATATATATATATATATATGTAATACATATATATATAAGAAATAAAAGAAATCGAGATAACTTTCACTAATTGCTTTAAAAAAAAATGGGTAAGTGGGGGTCCAAATAATAAGCAAAATTTATAACAATTACTTCATAAAAAAATTCCTCTCAATATTTTTAACAACATTTATCATCATTATTATAATTCACAATATTAATCGACCAGGTCGTTCCCATGAAAGAGGGGGCTTTCCAATAAGGATTTCTCCCTATTGGTGCGCAATTAGGTGACCAAACCTCTCCTTGACAGAACTTCTAGACATCGTTAATATTGCAAATAATAATATTAATAACTTTGTCGTCTCAATTATTGATTTAATAATATATAAAATATTGACAATAATTGAATCAAATAATGTGAGATATTATGCTGCAATTACTGTAGCAATAATTGAACAAAACTGAGTGACTTCTCACGTAAGCATCAATAATCAATATCGTGTGCTACTATGCAACTACGGCAGTATTCTTGTACTTTTAACACGGGTGTTTCAGCGATTAACAGTAAAACTTTTCGCCGTTATTTTTATAAAGTATTTTGTTTGTTTTCTCAATCCGACAATAATTCCGTTGTGGGGTCCACCAATGATTGTGTCGTTGTACGAATATTCCCTGTTAAAACGAATATTCCCCGACCAATCGAATATTATATAACAACTTGCATACTTTGCAAAATTTATAAATATTACCCACAACTATAACATTATATCAAATTCATTCCATAATATTCAAAAATGATATTTATAGAAAATTCATCTTTATTTATAAAAGTTGGGGTCTTACATTGATAACATATTAATTATTGGGAATGATATTCCTTCCGTACAGGCTGTAAAAACATGGTTAGGAAAATGTTTCTCCATGAAAGATTTGGGCGATGTTGCTTACATTTTAGGTATCAGGATCTATAGAGATAGATCGAGAAAAATGCTCGGCCTAAGTCAAAGTACATATATTGATAAAGTGTTGAAACGGTTTAGCATGCAAGAGGCGAAAAGAGGAAACTTATCTGTGACTCATGGTGTAAAGATATCTAAGGCCCAATGTCCTAAATCACAAGATGATGAGGAGCGTATGAGAAAGATCCCTTATGCTTCAGCAATTGGATCTATCATGTATGCAATGATATGTACTCGTCCGGATGTCTCGTATGCTTTGAGCATGACAAACAGATACCAGTCGAATCCAGGTGAAGGTCACTGGACAGCAGTCAAGAATATCCTCAAGTACCTAAAAAGGACTAAGGATTCATTCTTGGTATATGGAGGTGAAGACGAACTGGCAGTAAAGGGTTACAAAGATTCTAGTTTCCAGACTGACAATGATGACTATAAGTCTCAGTCAGGTTTTTTGTTTTAGCTTAATGGTGGTGTCAAGAATGGAAGAGTTTGAAGCAAGAGGCGATGGCCGATTCTACAATGAAATTTGAGTATATTCTTTCGCTTCTAAATGCTTGAAGAGGAGGCTGTATGGATTAAAAAGTTCATCACTGAACTTGGTGTTGTTCCAACCATTATTGATCCAGTTTCTCTATACTGTAAAAATAATGGAGCCATTAAGATGAGCTAAGGAACCCGAGATCTCACCAACGATCCAAGCATATACTTAAAGCGGTACCATCTCATCCGTGAAATCATAGATAGAGGAGATGTACATATAGGAAGAGTGCCAACAGATGATAATGTTGAGATCCACCGACCAAGGCTTTATCGCGTGAGGAATACCCATTTGACGGTCACACTAGTTCCATGGGTATTAGATACATGAGTGATTGGCTCTAGTGCAAGTGTGGGAGACTGTTAGAGTTTATGCCCTAGAGGCCAATTATTTGATATAATTGCTTAACGTTTTGATATTATATTTGATTGAATAAATGAATGATTTTATTATGGTTTTATTTACTGCGTTATATAAATGTTAACATAATAAAAAGCCTTAAAATAGTGATACAAATTATATAGTTTCAAGTATGTGACTTGAACATGAGATTATATAATTACAATTAGTATCATTGTTCTTAAATGTCCCTAGTCGAGTATCATTGTTGATGGGATAACAATGATGCATTAAGACTGGTATGTGGATTGACTGATGACCAAATCTCATTGGTCATAAATATATGAGATATTAAGTCAATGCATAGGTATATGTTAGAGAACGATGTACTGGACAGACCCACCATGAGAACTCTATGTGGAGCATTATGTGAAGTGTCATAGTGACAATGATGTAATGGTCCTCCGACCTGAAATCACTATATTTCTACACAGGAATTTATGTACTTTGATATCATCAAATGTCACCTTTAATAGGGTGGACTATAAAGGTGATTATTTGGTACATCATGAATCGTGTGAGAAATATGAGTGATCTAGATGGAATTTAACCATCCTATATATTAAGGGTGGTATCCATAGGCCTCTTGATTGAGTAGGACTATGAAATGCATGGTCATGCTCAAATAGTGATTTGTTTCATATAGTCTACTCATTGATCAAGAAAAACTCAGATTAAATTATGAAGAGTATGACACATTCCTTGACTCGAGTTTAATCTAGGATAATAAAGTTAAAAGGATTAAATTACATTGAAACATTGGTCACGAAAAGGTTGCATCGAATCATCGATCTTATTATTACTTGGGTAGCAGTGATGCATTACTAGATGCCGCTCACTGTTTATAATTTTATAATATAATTTTAAAAGTATTGCCAATGTAATAATAACTTATAAGGTCACACAAATAGAACGTAATTTAAAAAGGAAATTAATTTAAATTGTAAGGATTTAAATATATCAATATGATTGATAGTATTTTAAATCACGAATTTAAATTAAAAAGGATAATTTGTATATATGTATATTAATTGAGTAAGACTTAATTAAGATATATATATATATATATATATATATATATATAAAAATACGAATTTTAATAATATTAGGTTTTGATTAATTCCTCCTAACTGCTATATATATGATATATATCAGTCATTTTAGGGATTACGTCAAAATACAAAACCCTAGCCGCTCTTAAACAGAGACTAAAGAAACAGTTTCGAAAATCCTCATCTTTGGTGGCTAGTACCGCAATTCCTTCTTCTGCAGATCGTAGGACGATTCGCGAAGCGTTTGTGTGGATACCGTAGAGATGCAGTTCGTTTGGATTGTGTTGGAGATTTGATCGCATCAATTCCAGTTTCTTAATCGGTATAATTTCTAACCATTGAATTAATTATTTTTCGCATGGATCCTGTTTAGGGTTTCGAAATTGCTTTAAATTGTTCTATTTTCGCTGTGCGTTTCTGTGTCGAAACCCTACACATTCATCTCTGTACTTAAAGATATATTCAATGATTATGTTTCCACTTGTGCCCAAAAAAACCTGTACAGAAAAAAAACAAAAACAAAACATTTAATCCAAAATTAGGGATTTTTCTCTGTAATGTTTTTTTGAACCATGTATGGAGAGGATAAGATGATATCAATTAAAAGAGAGAATGTTTTTTGTTTGAACCAAGTTTTTCGATATCAATTAATCCATTTGTGCACAAAATTAAACCTGATTAAATCTCAAGAGGGAAAAAGTGTTACCTGAGATGGAGATCGTCGAACTTGAGAGGGAGGACGGAATGCCCGAGATCGCTAGGATGGAGAGGGAGGATTAAATATATATGTCCAATATGTTTATCTGCTTAGACTTATTAAAAACTAGTAATTGCTCGTGCCTGAAGACACAGCGAAACGAAAAATTAGATTAAAATTCGAAAAATACTATATTACCTAAAGACTATTTGCAACTTAAAATAACTTACAATCAGACATAACGATTATCATAATTTACCTCACTACCACAATAATTAATTTTTCTTTAAAAATAAATATTTAGAAAAATCTAAACTTGTCTACAAAAT